>CM037469.1:11784662-13135200 GCA_021014325.1 Plazaster borealis | reverse complement strand
CAGGCCAGGTTAGGCTAGGCCAGGCTAGGCTAGGGTTAGGCTAGGTAGGTTAGGGTTAGGCTAGGTTAGGGCTAGGCCAGGTTAGGCTAGGTTAGGCTAGGCCAGGGCCAGGTTAGGCTAGGCTAGGCCAGGCTAGGCTAGGTTAGGCCAGGCTAGGCTAGGCTAGGCTAGGTTAGTTAGGCTAGGTTAGGCTAGGTTAGGCTAGGTTAGGCTAGGTTAGGCCAGGCTAGGTTAGGTTAGGCTAGGCTAGGCTAGGCCAGGCCAGGCCAGGCTAGGCCAGGCTAGGCTAGGTTAGGCTAGGCCAGGTTAGGCCAGGCCAGGCTAGGCTAGGCCAGGCCAGGCCAGGCTAGGCCAGGCCAGGGCCAGGCCAGGCCAGGCCAGGCCAGGCCAGGCCAGGCCAGGCCAGGCCAGGCCAGGTTAGGTTAGGCCAGGTTAGGCCAGGCCAGGCCAGGCTAGGCTAGGTTAGGCTAGTTAGGTTAGGTTAGGTTAGGCCAGGTTAGGTTAGGCCAGGCTAGGCTAGGTTAGGTTAGGCTAGGTTAGGCTAGGCTAGGGCCAGGCTAGGTTAGGCCAGGCCAGGCTAGGCCAGGCTAGGCCAGGCTAGGCCAGGTTAGGCCAGGCTAGGCCAGGCCAGGCTTAGGCCAGGCCAGGCCAGGCCAGGCTAGGGCCAGGCTAGGCCAGGCCAGGCCAGGCCAGGCCAGGCCAGGCCAGGCCAGGGCCAGGCCAGGCCAGGCCAGGCCAGGCCAGGCCAGGCCAGGCCAGGGCCAGGCCAGGCTAGGCCAGGCCAGGCCAGGCCAGGCCAGGCCAGGCCAGGCCAGGCCAGGCCAGGCCAGGCCAGGGCTAGGCCAGGCTAGGCCAGGGTTAGGTTAGGTTAGGCCAGGTTAGTGTTAGGTTAGGCCAGGGTTAGGCCAGGTTAGGCTAGGCCAGGGCCAGGCTAGGCCAGGCTAGGCTAGGCCAGGCCAGGTTAGGCTAGGCCAGGCCAGGTTAGGCCAGGCTAGGCCAGGCCAGGCTAGGCCAGGCTAGGCCAGGCCAGGCCAGGCCAGGCCAGGCCAGGCTAGGCCAGGCCAGGCCAGGCCAGGGCCAGGCCAGGCCAGGCCAGGCCAGGCCAGGCTAGGCCAGGCCAGGCCAGGCCAGGCCAGGCCAGGCCAGGCCAGGCCAGGCCAGGCCAGGCCAGGCCAGGCCAGGCCAGGCCAGGCCAGGCCAGGCCAGGCCAGGCCAGGCCAGGCCAGGCCAGGCCAGGCCAGGCCAGGCCAGGCCAGGCCAGGCCAGGCCAGGCTAGGTTAGGCTAGGTTAGGTTAGGCTAGGTTAGGGCTAGGCTAGGCTAGGGCCAGGCTAGGCTAGGCCAGGCTAGGCTAGGTTAGGCTAGGCTAGGTTAGGCTAGGCTAGGCTAGGCTAGGCCAGGCCAGGCTAGGGAGGCTAGGCCAGGTTAGGGCCAGGCCAGGCCAGGCCAGGCCAGGGGCTAGGCTAGGCCAGGCCAGGCCAGGGGCCAGGCCAGGCCAGGCCAGGCCAGGCTAGGCCAGGCCAGGCCAGGGCCAGGCCAGGCCAGGCTAGGCCAGGCCAGGCCAGGCCAGGCCAGGCCAGGCCAGGCCAGGCCAGGCCAGGCCAGGCCAGGCCAGGCCAGGCCAGGCCAGGCCAGGCCAGGCCAGGCCAGGCCAGGCCAGGCCAGGCCAGGCCAGGCCAGGCCAGGCCAGGCCAGGCCAGGCCAGGGTTAGGTTAGGCCAGGTTAGGCCAGGGTTAGGTTAGGCTAGGCCAGGTTAGGGCTAGGCCAGGTTAGGTTAGGCTAGGCTAGGCTAGGCTAGGCTAGGCTAGGCCAGGTTAGGCCAGGCTAGGCTAGGCCAGGCTAGGCCAGGCTAGGCCAGGCTAGGCTAGGCCAGGCTAGGCTAGGCTAGGCCAGGCCAGGCCAGGCTAGGCTAGGCCAGGCCAGGCTAGGCCAGGCCAGGCTAGGCCAGGCCAGGCTAGGCCAGGCCAGGCCAGGGCCAGGCTAGGCCAGGCCAGGCCAGGCCAGGCCAGGCCAGGCCAGGCCAGGCCAGGCCAGGCCAGGCCAGGCCAGGCCAGGCCAGGCCAGGCCAGGCCAGGCCAGGCCAGGCCAGGCCAGGCCAGGTAGGATATAAAAGAATACTATTCTTCTTCAATATAAGGTGTTAACTTCTTTTTTACAATCCGGTAAAAGAATATATTTTTTGTTAGAGCGAACTGATTCGAAGGGATCAAGTGCAATTTACTTTAGGGTTATGGCCGGCCAGGCTCAGGCCGTGGCTAACAGGCCAGGCCAGGCCAGGCCAGGCCTGTTGTTTAGAGTATTAAGAGGGCCAGGGTTGGGGTACATACGTGTCAACAGGCCAGGCCAGGCCTAGGGTTAGGGTTAGGGGTTAGGGTTAGCGTTGAGGTTAGAGTTGGGGTTAAAGTTAGAATTTTAGAGTTGAGGGTTAGGAGTTAGGGTAAAGGTTAGAATTATTTAATGGGGTTAGGAGTATTTAAAGGTTAGGGTTAGGGTTAGGGTATTTAAAGAAGGGTTAGGGTGTAAGGGTTAGGGTTAGGAGTTAGAGTTAGGATTTAAACGTTAGGAATTATAAAAGGTTTGATTAAGGGTATTTAAAGGGTTAGGGTTAGGGTAAGGATAAGGGTTAGGGTTGGGTTGACGCGTTAGGGTAAGAGGGTTTTGGGTTGGGTTAGGGTTGTAGGGTTAGGGTTAGGGTAAGGGTAATTTAAAGGAGTTGGAGTTGGGGTTAGGGAGGAGTTGGGGGTTAGGGTGGGTTAGGAGTTAGGGTTGAGGGTTAGGAGTTGGGGTTAGGGTTGGGGTTAGGGTTGGAGTTAGGGTTAGGGGTTGGGGTTAGGGTTAGGGTTGGAGGTTGGGGTTGAGGTTAGGGTACTTAAAGGAGTTAGGGTTAGGGTAAGGATAAGGGTTAGGGTGAGACAGGTTAAGTGCACCAAGGGGTTGAGTTGAGGTAAGGGTAAAGGTTAGGGTTAGTTGAGTTTAGCGTTGGGAGTGAGGTTTGGAGGGATTAGGGTTAGAGGTTAAAGGTTAGGTTGAGTTGGTTAGGGTAAGCGTTCAGGGTTAGGAGGTTAGAGTTTAGGGTTCGGATCAGGGTTAGGGTTAGGGTTAGAAGATGGGAGTTAGAGGTTAGGAGTTTGGAGTTAGGAGGTTAGGGTTGGGGTTAGGCAGGGTTGGGTTAGGGTTAAAGGTTAGGAGTTAGGGTTAGGAGTTAGGGTTAGGGTTAAAGGGTTAGTTAGGGTTAGGAGTTAGGCGTTAGGAGTTGGGTTAAGGGTTAGAGTTGTGGGTTATTAAGAGGGTTAGGGTTAGGGTACTTAAAGAGGTTAGGGTTTAAGTGCTTGTAAGGGGTTAGGAGTTAGGGTTAAGGGTTAGGAGTTAGGGAGTTAGGGTAAGGGGTTGGGGTAAGGGTTTGGGTTAGAGGTTAAGGGTTTGAGGGGTTAAGGGGAGTTTGGAGTATTTAAAGGTTGGGAGTTAGGGTTAGGGTTCAGGGTTAGGGGTTGAGGTAAGGAGTTTAGGGTTAGGGTTAGGGTTGGAGTTGGGGTTAGGGTTAGGGTTAGAGTTAGGGTGCCTACTAGGGTTAGGGGGTTAGGATTAGGGTAACGGTTAGGAGTAAGGGTTAGGGTATTTAAAGGAGTTATAGGTTCATGGTAAGGATTAGGGTATCTAAGAGGTTAGGTTATTTAATGGGTTAGGGTTAGGGTTGTTACGGTTGGGTTATTAAGAGACTTAAGGGTTGGGAGGCTATAAAGGGTTAGGGTTAGGGTGGGGATAAGGGTTAGGTTAGGGTTAGGGTTAGGGGTCAGGGTTAGGCGTTAGGGTTAGGGTTGAGGTTAGTTGGTTAGGGTACTTAAAGGAGTTAGAAGGGTGGGGGGATTAGGGGTTAGGGTTGGGGTTGAGGTTAGGGTTAGGGTTAAGCAGGGAGTTAGGAGTTAAGGGTTGGGGTTGAGGTCTAGGGTTAGGGTTAGGGTTAGGAGTTGGGAGGGTTAGGGTTCAGGTTAGAGGTTAGGGTTAAGAAGGTACTTAAAGGAATAGGGTTATTGTGAAGGATTAGGGTATCTACAAAGGGTTAGGAGTAATTAAAGGGGTTGGGGTTAGGAGTTGAGGTTTAGGTTATTAAGAGGTTAGGGTTAGGGTGCTTAAAAGGGGTTGGGGTTAGGGTAAGAGATAAGGGTTAGGGTTGGGGAATTAAAGGGTTAGGAGTTAGGGTTAGAGGTTGAGGTTAGGAGTTAGGGGTTAGGGTTGGGGTTGAGTGTTAGTGTTTGAGTTAGGGTTTGGGTTATAGGGTTTTGGTGGTTGGGGTTAGGGTTAGGGTTAGGGTTAGGGTTAGGGTTAGGGTTGCAGAGGTTAGGAGTTAGGAGGTTGGGGGTTGAGGTTAGGGTTGGGGTTAGTGTTAGGGTTTAAGGTTAGGAGTTTGGGTTAGGGTTGAGGTTAGGGTTAGGAGTTAGAAAGGGTTGAGGTTAGGGTTAGGGTTAGGGTTAGGGTTAGGGTTGAGGAGTTAGGGTTAGGGTTAGGGTTGTATGGTTAGGAGTTAGGGTTAGGAGGTTGGGGTTAGGGTTAGGGTTATGGTTAGGGGTTAGGGTTAGGGTTAGGGTTAGGTTATTAAGAGGGTTAGAGGTTAGGGTGCTTAAAGGGTTAGGGTTAGGGTAGCGTAAGAAAGGGTTAGGGTTAGAGGTTAGGGTTAGGGTAAGAGGGTTAGGGTTAGGGTTAGGGTTAGGGTTGGGTTAGGGTTAGGGTTAGGGTAAGGTTTGGGTATTTAAAGGAGGGTTGGGAGGGTTGAGGTTAGGGTTAGGGTTAGGGTTAGGGGTAAGGGTTTAGGGTTAGGGTTAGGGTTAGAGTTAGGGTTAGGGTTAGGGTTAGGGTACTTAAAGGGTTAGGGTTAGGGGATTAGGGTAACGGTTGGGGTAGGGTTAAGGGTATTTAAGGGTTAGGGTTATGGTAAGGATTAGGATATCTAAAGGGTTAGGTTATTTAATGGGTTGGGGTTAGGGTTACGGTTAGGTTATTAAGAGGGTTAGGGTTGGGGTACTTAAAGGGTTAGGGTTAGGGTAAGGATAAGGGTTAGGGTTAGGGTTAGGGTTAGGGTTAGGGTTAGCGTTAGGGTTAGGGTTAGGGTTAGGGTTAGGGTACTTAAAGGGTTAGGGTTAGGGTTAGCGTAAGGGTTAGGGTTAGGGTTAGGGTTAGGGTTAGGGTTAGGGTTAGGGTTAGGGTTAGGGTTAGGGTTAGGGTTAGGGTTAGGGTTAGGGTTAGGGTACTTAAAGAGTTAGGGTTAGGGTTAGGGTAAGGGTTAGGGTATTTAATGGGTTAGGGTATTTAAAGGGTTAGGGTTAGGGTTAGGGTATTTAAAGGGTTAGGGTGTAAAGGGTTAGGGTTAGGGTTAGAGTATTTAAAGCGTTAGGGTATAAAGGGTTAGGATTAGGTATTTAAAGGGTTAGGGTTAGGGTAAGGATATTTAAAGGGTTGGAGTTAGGGTTAGGGTTAGGGTTAGGGTTAGGGTTAGGGTTAGGGGTTAGGGTAAGGGATAGGGATAGGGTTAGGGTTAGGGTTAGGGTTAGGGTTAGGGTTAGGGTTAGGGTTAGGGTTAGGGTTAGGGTTAGCGTTAGGGTTAGGGTTAGGGGTTAGGGTTAGGGTTAGGGTCAGGCATAGGGTTAGGGTTAGGGTTAGGGTTAGGGTTAGGGTTAGGGTTAGGGTTAGGGTTAGGGGTTAGGGTTAGGGTTAGGGTTAGGGTTAGGGTTAGGGTTAGGGTTAGGGTTAGGGTTAGGGTTAGGGTTAGGGTTAGGGTTAGGGTTAGGGTTAGGGTTAGGGTTAGGGTTAGGGTTAGGGTTAGGGTTAGGGTACTTAAAGGGTTAGGGTTAGGGTAAGGATAAGGGTTAGGGTTAGGGTTAGCGTTAGGGTAAGGGTTTGGGTTAGGGTTAGGGTTAGGGTTAGGGTTAGGGTTAGGGTTAGGGTAAGGTTAGGGTTAGGGTTAGGGTTAGGGTTAGGGTTAGGGTTAGGGTTAGGGTTAGGGTTAGGGTTAGGGTTAGGGTTAGGGTTAGGGTTAGGGTTAGGGCTAGGGTTAGGGTTAGGGTTAGGGTTAGGGTTAGGGTTAAGGTTAGGGTTTGGGTTAGGGTATTTAATGGGTTAGGGTATTTAAAGGGTTAGGGTTAGGGTTAGGGTATTTAAAGGGTTAGGGTATAAAGGGTTAGGGTTAGGGTTAGAGTATTTAAAGGATTAGGGTATAAAGGGTTAGGGTAAGGGTATTTAAAGGGTTAGAGTTAGGGTTAGGGTTAGGGTTAGGGTTAGGGTTAGGGTTAGGGGTTAGGTTTAGGGTTAGGGTTAGGGTTAGGGTTAGGGTTAGGGTTAGGGTTAGGGTTAGGGTTAGGGTTAGGGTTAGGGTTAGGGTTAGGGTTAGGGTTAGGGTTAGGGGTAGGGTTAGGGTTAGGGTTAGGGTTAGGGTTAGGGTTAGGGTTAGGGTTAGTGTTAGGGTTTGGGTTAGGGTTTGGGTTAGGGTTAGGGTTAGGGTTAGGGTTAGGGTTAGGGTTAGGGTTAGGGTTAGGGTTAGGGTTAGGGTTAGGGTTAGGGTTAGGGTTAGGGTTAGGGTTAGGGTTAGGGTTAGGGTTAGGGTTAGGGTTAGGGTTAGGGTTAGGGTTAGGGTTAGGGTTAGGGTTAGGGTTAGGGTTAGGGTTAGGGTTAGGGTTAGGGTTAGGGTTAGGGTTAGGGTTAGGGTTAGGGTTAGGGTTAGGGTTAGGGTTAGGGTTAGGGTTAGGTTATTAAGAGGGTTAGGGTTAGGGTACTTAAAGGGTTAGGGTTAGGGTAAGCGTAAGGGTTAGGGTTAGGGTTAGGGTTAGGGTTAGGGTTAGGGTTAGGGTTAGGGTTAGGGTTAGGGTTAGGGTACTTAAAGAGTTAGGGTTAAGGTTAGGGTAAGGGTTAGGGTATTTAATGGGTTAGGGTATTCAAAGGGTTAGGGTTAGGGTTAGAGTATTTAAAGCGTTAAGGTATAAAGGGTTAGGATTAGGTATTTAAAGAGTTAGGGTTAGGGTAAGGGTATTTAAAGGGTTAGAGTTAGGGTTAAGGTTAGGGTTAGGGTTAGGGTTAGGGTTAGGGTTAGGGTTAGGATTAGGGGTTAGGGTTAGGGTTAGGGTTAGGGTTAGGGTTAGGGTTAGGGTTTGGGTTAGGGTTAGGGTTAGGGTTAGTGTTAGGGTTAGGGTTAGGGTTAGGGGTTAGGGTTAGGGTTAGGGTTAGGGTTAGGGGTTAGTGTTAGGGTTATGGTTAGGGTTAAGGTTAGGGTTAGGGTTAAGGTTAGGGTTAGGGTCAGGGTTAGGGTATTTAGAGCGTTAGGGTTAGGGTTAGGGTTAAAGTTAGGGTTAGGGTTAGGGTTAGGGTTAGGGTTAAGGTTAGGGTTAGGGTTAGGGTTAAGGTTAGGGTAAGGGTTAAGGTTAGGGTTAGGGTCAGCGTTAGGGTATTTAGAGCGTTAGGGTTAGGGTTAGCGTTAGCGTTAGGGTACTTAAAGGGTTAGGGTTAGGATTAGGGTTAGGATTAGGGTTAGGGTTAGGGTAAGGGTTTGGGTATTTAAAGGGTTAAGGGTAAGGGTTAAGGTTAGGGTTAGGGTCAGGGTTAGGGTATTTAGAGCGTTAGGGTTAGGGTTAGCGTTAGCGTTAGGGTACTTAAAGGGTTAGGGTTAGGGTTAGCGTTAGGGTTAGGGTTAGAGTTAGGGGTTAGGGTTAGGGTTAGGGTGTTTAGAGGGTTAGGGCTAGGGTTAGTGTTAGGGTAAGGGTTAGGGTTAGGGTACTTAAAGGGTTAGGGTTAGGATTAGGGTAACGGTTAGGGTAAGGGTTAGGGTATTTAAAGGGTTAGGGTTATTGTAAGGATTAGGGTATCTAAAGGGTTAGGGTAATTAAAGGGTTAGGGTTAGGGTTAGGGTTAGGTTATTAAGAGGGTTAGGGTTAGGGTACTTAAAGGGTTAGGGTTAGGGTAAGGGTAAGGGTTAGGGTTAGGGAATTAAAAGGGTTAGGGTTAGGGTTAGGGTTAGGGTTAGGGTTAGGGTTAGGGTTAGGGTTAGGGTTACGGTTAGGGTTAGGGTTAGGGTTAGGGTTAGGGTTAGGGTTAGGGTTAGGGTTAGGGTTAGGGTTAGGGTTAGGGGTTAGGGTTAGGGTTAGGGTTAGGGTTAGGGTTAGGGTTAGGGTTAGGGTTAGGGTTAGGGGTTAGGGTTAGGGTTAGGGTTGGGGTTGGGGTTAGGGTTAGGGTTAGGGTTAGGGTTAGGGTTAGGGTTAGGGTTAGGGTTAGGGTTAGGGTTAGGGTTAGGGTTAGGGTTAGGGTTAGGGTTAGGGTTAGGGTTAGGGTTAGGGTTAGGGTTAGGGTTAGGGTTAGGGTTAGGGTTAGGGTTAGGGTTAGGGTTAGGGTTAGGGTTAGGGTTAGGGTTAGGGTTAGGGTTAGGGTTAGGGTTAGGGTTAGGGTTAGGGTTAGGGTTAGGGTTAGGGTTAGGGTTAGGGTTAGGGTTAGGGTTAGGGTTAGGGTTAGGGTTAGGGTTAGGGTTAGGGTTAGGGGTTAGGGTTAGGGTTAGGGTTAGGGTTAGGGTTAGGGTTAGGGTTAGGGTTATCTAGTTGAGCTATCCGTTTAAAAGAAATCTAAAATAAATTTTTAAAATTCTAAGCGAACTGGGACTAAAACCAGGGACTGGCAATATACAATATCATCAGTTATCCAATTTGCCTAACCGTCCTACTCATAAGAAGTGTTGTTTATTGAAGATGAAAAGAATACTCTGTTCTTTGTCAATATAATGTGTCAACTTCTTTTTACAATCCGGTAAAAAGAAATATATCTTTGTCTGATGCAACTGGGATTCGAACCAGGGACTTGCAATATACAATACTATCAGTTATCCAGTTGGGCTAACCGTTCTACTCATAAGAAGTGTTCTTTATTGTAGATGAAAAGTATACATGGTTCTTTTTCTAAATAATGTGTCAACTTCTTTTTACAATCCGGTAAAAAGAAATATACCTTTGTATGATGCAACTGGAATTCGAACCAGGGACTTGCAATATACAATATCATCAGTTATCCAATTGAGGTATCCGTTCTACTTATATGAAGTGTGCTTTATTGTAGATATAAAGAATTCTCTGTTCTTCTTTTAATATAATGTGTAAACTGCTTTCTACTCTCCGGTAAAAAGAAATATATCTGATTCGAACCAGGGACTTGCAATATACAATATCATCAGTTATCCAGTTGAGCTATCCATTCTACTCATATAAAGTGTTTTTTATTGTAGATATAAAGAATTCTCTGTTCTTCTTTCAATAATGTCTCAACTGCTTTTTACAATCCGGTAAAAAGAAATACATCTTTTGTCTGAGCGAACTGGGATTGGAACCAGGCAGTTGCAACATACAATATCATCAGTTATCCAATTGAGCTAGCCGTTCTACTCATATGAAGTGTGCTTTATTGTAGATATAAAGAATTCTCTGTTATTCTAAAAATATAATGTGTCAACTTCTTTTTACAATCCGGTAAAAATAAATATATCTTTGTCTGATGCAACTGGGATTCGAACCAGGGACTTGCAATATACAATACCATCAGTTATCCAATTTGGCTAACCGTCCTAGTGATATGAAGTGTTCTTTATTGAAGATAAAAAGAATACTCTGTTCTTTTTCAATATAATGTGTCAACGTTTTTTTACAATCCGGTAAAAAGAAATATATCTTTGTCTGATGCAACTGGGATTGGAACCAGGGACTTGCAATATACAATACCATCAGTTATCCAGTTGGGCTAACCGTTCTACACATAAGAAGTGTTCTTTATTGTAGATAAAAAGTATACATGGTTCTTTTTCAAAATAATGTGTCAACTTCTTTTTACAATCCGGTAAAAAGAAACATATCTTTGCCTGATGCAATTGGGATTCGAACCAGGGTCTTGCAATATATAATACCATCAGTTATCCATTTGAGCTATCCGTTCTAGTCATAAGAAGTGTTCTTTATCATAGATAAAAGAATTCTCTGTTATTCTTTCAATAGTAATGTGTCAACTTTTTTTACAATCCGGTAAAAAGAAATGTATCTTTGTATGATGCAACTGGGATTCGAACCAGGGACTTGCAATATACAATATCATCAGTTATCCAATTGAGCTATCCGTTCTACTCATATGAAGTGTGCTTTATTGTAGATATAAAGAATTCTCTGTTCTTCTTTTATTATAATGTGTCAACTGCTTTCTACTCTCCAGTAAAAATTTCAAAAAAATTGTCTGAGCGAACTGGGATTCGAACCAGGGACTTGCAATATACAATATCATCAGTTATCCACTTTGGCTAACCGTCCTAGTCATACGAAGTGTTGTTTATTGTAGATATAAAGATTACTCTGTTCTTTTTCAATATAATATGTCAACTTCTTTTTACAATCCGGTAAAAAGAATTTTTTTTGAGCGAACTGGGATTAGAACCAGGGACTTGCAATATACAATATCATCAGTTATCCTATTTGGCTAACCGTCCTAGTCATATGAAGTGTTCTTTATTGTAGATATAAAGAATTCTCTGTTCTTCGTTCAATATAATGTGTCAACTTCTTTTTACAATCCGGTAAAAAGAAATATATCTTTGTCTGATGCAACTGGGATTCGAACAAGGGACTTGCAATTTATAATATCATCAGTTATCCAATTGAGCTATTCGTTCTACTCATAAGAAGTGTTCTTTCTTGTATATATGAAGAATTCTCTGTTCTTCTTTCAATATAATTTGTCAACTGCTTGCTACACTCCGGTAAAAAGAGATAAATCTTTTGTCTGACCAAACTGGGATTCGAACCAGGGACTTGCAATACACAATACCATCAGTTATCCAGTTGGGCTAACCGTTCTACTCATAAGAGGTGTTCTTTATTGTAGATAAAAAGAAGACTCTGTTCTTCTTTCAATATAATGTGTCATTATATCTTTGTCTGATGCAACTTGGATTCGAACAAGGGACTTGCAATATATAATACCATCAGTTTTCCAATTGGGCTAACCGTCTTAGTCATATGAAGTGTTCTTTATTGTAGATATAAAGAATTGTCTGTTCTTCTTTTAATATAATGTGTCAACTTCTTTTTACAATCCGGTAAAAAATAACATATCTTCTGTCTGGGCGAACTGGGATCGAACCAGGGACTTGCAATATACAATATAATCAGTTATCCAATTGAGCTATCCGTTCTACTCATATGAAGTGTGCTTTTTTGTAAATATAAAGAATCCTCTGTTCTTCTTTCATCTTAATGTGTCAACTTCTTTTTACAATCCGGTAAAAAGAAGTATATCTTTGTCTAATGCAACTGCGATTCAAACAAGGGACTTGCAATTTATAATATCATCAGTTATCCAATTGAGCTATCCGTTCTACTCATACGAAGTGTTTTTTCTTGTATTTATAAATAATTCTCTGTTATTCTTTAAATATAATGTGTCAACTTCTTTTTACAATCCGGTAAAAAGAAATACATCTTTTGTCTGAGCGAACTGGGATTCGAACCAGGGACTTGCAATATATAATGCCATCAGTTATCAATTGGGCTAACCGTCCTAGTCATATAAAGTGTTTTTATTGTAGATATAAAAAATTCTCTGTTCTTCTTTCAATAAAATGTCTCAACTGCTTTTTACAGTCCGGTAAAAAGAAATACATCTTTTGTCTGAGCGAACTGGGATTCGAACCAGGGTGTTGCAACATACAATATCATCAGTTATCCAATTGTGCTAACCGTCCTAGTCATAAGAAGTGTTCTCTAATGTAGATAAAAGGAATACTCTGTTCTTTTTCAATATAATGTCTCAGCTGCTTTTAACCAATCTGGTCAAAAGAAATATATCTTTTGTCTGGGCGAACTGGGATTCGCACCAGGGACTTGCAATATACAATATCATCAGTTATCCAATTTGACTAACCGTCCTAGTCATATGAAGTGTTCTTTATTGTAGATAAAAAGAATTCTCTGTTCTTCTTTCAATATAAAGTGTCAACTTCCTTTTACAATCCGGTAAAAAGAAATATATCTTTGTCTGACGCAACTGGGATTCGAACCAGGGACTTGCAATTTATAATATCATCAGTTATCCAATTGAGCTATCCATTCTACCCATAAGAAGTGTTCTTTCTTGTATATATAAAGAATTCTCTGTTCTTCTTTCAATATAATTTGTCAACTGCTTGCTACACTCCGGTAAAAAGAAATACATCTTTTGTCTGAGCGAACTGGGATTCGAACCAGGGAGTGGCAATATACAATATCATCAGTTATCCAATTGGGCTAGCCGTCCTAGTCATATGAAGTGTTCTTTATTGTAGATATAAAGAATTCTCTGTTATTCTTTAATATAATATGTCAACTTCTTTCTACAATCCGGTAAAAAGAAATACATCTCTTGTTTGAGCGAACTGGGATTCGAACCAGGGACTTGCAATATAAAATACCATCAGTTATCCAGTTGGGCTAACCGTTCTACTCATAAGAAGTGTTCTTTATTGTAGATATAAAGAATTCTCTGTTCTTTTTCAATATAATGTGTCAACTTCTTTTTACAATCAGGTAAAAAGAAATATATCTTTGTCTGATGCAACTGGGATTCGAACAAGGGATTTGCAATGTATAATACCATCAGTTATCCATTTGAGGTATCCGTTCTACTCATAAGAAGTGTGCTTTATTGTAGATATCAAAAATTTTCTGTTCTTCTTTCAATATAATGTGTCAACTTCTTTTTACAAAAAAAAATATATCTTTTGTCTGGGCGAACTGGGATCGAACCAGGGACTTGCAATATACAACATCATCAGTTATCCAATTGAGCTATCCGTTCTACTCATATGAAGTGTGCTTTATTGTAGATATAAAGAATTCTCTGTTCTTCTTTCAATTTAATTTGTCAACCGCTTGCTACACTCCGGTAAAAAGAAATATATCTTTGTCTGATGCAACTAGGATTCGAACCAGGGACTTGCAATATATAATACCATCAGTTATCCAATTGGGCTAACCGTCCTAGTCATATGAAGTGTTCTTTATTGTAGATATATATAATGTGTCAACTTTTTTTACAATCCGGTAAAAAGAAATATATTTTTGTCTGATGCAACTGGGATTCGAACCAGGGACTTGCAAATTATAATATCATCAGTTATCCAATTGAGCTATCCTTTCTACTCATAAGAATTGTTCTTTCTTGTATATATAAAAAATTCTCTATTCTTCTTTCAATATAATTTGTCAACTGCTTGCTACACTCCGGGAAAAAGAAATATATCATTTGTCTGACCAAACTGGGACTCGAACCAGGGACTTGCAATATAAAATACCATTAGTTATCCAGTTGGGCTAACCGTTCTACTCATACGAAGTGTACTTTATTGTAGATAAAAAGAATACTCTGTTCTTTTTCAATATAATGTGTCAACTTCTTTTTACAATCCGGTAAAAAGAAGTGTATCTTTGTCTGATGCAACTGGGATTCGAACAAGGGACTTGAGATTTATAATACAATCAGTTATCCATTTGAGCTATCCGTTCTACTCATAAGAAGTGTGCTTTGTTGTTGATATAAAGAATTCTCTGTTATTCTTTCAATATAATGTGTCAACTTCTTTTTACAATCCGGTAAAAAGAAATACATCTCCTGTTTGAGCGAACTGGGATTCGAACCAGGGACTTGCAATATACAATACCATCAGTTATCCAATTGGGCTAACCGTCCCAGTCATTTAAAGTGTGCTTTTTTGTAGATATAAAGAATTCTCTGTTCTTCTTTCAATATAATGTGTCAACTTCTTTTTACAATCCGGTAAAAAGAAATATATCTTTGTCTGATGCAACTGGGATTAGAACCAGGGACTTGCATATTACAATATCATCAGTTATCCAATTGAGCTATCCTTTCTACTCATAAGAAGTGTTCTTTCTTGTATATATAAAAAATTCTCTGTTCTTTTTTCAATATAATTTGTCAACTGCTTGCTACACTCCGGGAAAAAGAAATATATATTTTGTCTGACCAAACTGGGACTCGAACCAGGGACTTGCAATATACAATACCATCAGTTATCCAGTTGGGCTAACCGTTCTACTCATGCGAAGTGTACTTTAGTGTAGATAAAAAGAATACTCTGTTCTTTTTCAATATAATGTGTCAACTTCTTTTTACAATCCGGTAAAAAGAAATATATCTTTGTTTGATGCAACTGGGATTCGAACAAGGGTCTTGAGATTTATAATACAATCAGTTATGCATTTGAGCTATCCGTTCTACTCATATGAAGTGTGCTTTGTTGTTGATATAAAGAATTCTCTGTTATTCTTTCAATATAATGTGTCAACTTCTTTTTACAATCCGGTAAAAAGAAATACATCTCCTGTTTGAGCGAACTGGGATTCGAACCAGGGACTTGCAATATACAATACCATCAGTTATCCAATTGGGCTAACCGTCCCAGTCATTTAAAGTGTGCTTTTTTGTAGATATAAAGAATTCTCTGTTCTTCTTTCAATATAATGTGTCAACTTTTTTTACAATCCTGTAAAAAGAAATATATCTTTGTCTGATGCAACTGGGATTCGAACCAGGGTCTTGCAATATACAATATCATCAGTTATCTTATTTGGCTAACCGTCCTAGTCATATGAAGTGTTCTTTATTGTAGATATAAAGAATTCTTTGTTCTTCTTTCAATATAATGTGTCAACTTCTTTTTACAATCCTGTAAAAAGAAATACATCTCTTGTTTGAGCGAACTGGGATTCGAACCAGGGACTTGCAATATACAATATCATCAGTTATCCAATTTGGCTAACCGTCCTAGTTATATGAAGTGTTCTTTATTGTAGATATAAAGAATTCTCTGTTCTTCTTTCAATATAATGTGTCAACTTCTTTTTACAATCCGGTAAAAAGAAATACATATTTTGTCTGAGCGAACTGGGATTCGAACCAGGGACTTGCAATGTACAATACCATCAGTTATCAAGTTGGGCTAACCGTTCTAGTCATAAGAAGTGTTCTCTTATGTAGATAAAAAGTATACATGGTTCTTTTTTCAAAATGTGTCAACTTCTTTTTACAATCCGGTAAAAAGAAGTTGACACATTTTGAAAAAAGAGCGAACTGGGATTCGACCCAGGGACTTGCAATATACAATACCATCAGTTATCCAGTTGGGCTAACCGTTCTAGTCATAAGAAGTGTTCTCTAATGTAGATACAAAGAATACATGGTTCTTTTTTAAAAATGTGTCAACTTCTTTTTACAATTCGGTAAAAAGAAATATATCATCACTTATCCAGTTGGGCTAACCGTCCTAGTTATATGAAGTGTTCTTTATTGTAGATATAAAGAATTCTCTGTTCTTCTTTCAATATCATGTGTCAACTTCTTTTTACAATCCGGTAAAAAGAAATAAATATTTTGTCTGAGCGAACTGGGATTCGAACCAGGGACTTGCAATGTACAATACCATCAGTTATCAAGTTGGGCTAACCGTTCTAGTCATAAGAAGTGTTCTCTTATGTAGATAAAAAGTATACATGGTTCTTTTTTCAAAATGTGTCAACTTCTTTTTACAATCCGGTAAAAGAAGTTGACACATTTTGAAAAAGGACGAACTATTCGACCCAGGGACTTGCAATATACAATACCATCAGTTACCCAGTTGGGCTAACCGTTCTAGTCATAAGAAGTGTTCTCTAATGTAGATAAAAAGTATACATGGTTCTTTTTTCAAAATAATGTGTCAACTTCTTTTTACAATCCGGTAAAAAGAAATATATATTTTGTCTGGGCGAATTGGGATCGAACCAGGGACTTGCAATATACAATATCATCAATATCATCAATATCAATTGAGCTATCTGTTCTACTCATATGAAGTGTGCCTTTTTGTAGATATAAAGAATTCTCTGTTCTTCTTTCAATATAATGTGTCAACTTCTTTTTACAATCCTGTAAAAAGAAATACATCTCTTGTTTGAGCGAACTGGGATTCGAACCAGGGACTTGCAATATACAATATCATCAGTTATCCAATTTGGCTAACCGTCCTAGTTATATGAAGTGTTCTTTATTGTAGATATAAAGAATTCTCTGTTCTTCTTTCAATATAATGTGTCAACTTCTTTTTACAATCCGGTAAAAAGAAATACATATTTTGTCTGAGCGAACTGGGATTCGAACCAGGGACTTGCAATGTACAATACCATCAGTTATCAAGTTGGGCTAACCGTTCTAGTCATAAGAAGTGTTCTCTTATGTAGATAAAAAGTATACATGGTTCTTTTTTCAAAATGTGTCAACTTCTTTTTACAATCCGGTAAAAAGAAGTTGACACATTTTGAAAAAAGAGCGAACTGGGATTCGACCCAGGGACTTGCAATATACAATACCATCAGTTATCCAGTTGGGCTAACCGTTCTAGTCATAAGAAGTGTTCTCTAATGTAGATACAAAGAATACATGGTTCTTTTTTAAAAATGTGTCAACTTCTTTTTACAATTCGGTAAAAAGAAATATATCATCACTTATCCAGTTGGGCTAACCGTCCTAGTTATATGAAGTGTTCTTTATTGTAGATATAAAGAATTCTCTGTTCTTCTTTCAATATCATGTGTCAACTTCTTTTTACAATCCGGTAAAAAGAAATAAATATTTTGTCTGAGCGAACTGGGATTCGAACCAGGGACTTGCAATATACAATACCATCAGTTACCCAGTTGGGCTAACCGTTCTAGTCATAAGAAGTGTTCTCTAATGTAGATAAAAAGTATACATGGTTCTTTTTTCAAAATAATGTGTCAACTTCTTTTTACAATCCGGTAAAAAGAAATATATATTTTGTCTGGGCGAATTGGGATCGAACCAGGGACTTGCAATATACAATATCATCAATATCATCAATATCAATTGAGCTATCTGTTCTACTCATATGAAGTGTGCCTTTTTGTAGATATAAAGAATTCTCTGTTCTTCTTTCAATATAATGTGTCAACTTCTTTTTACAATCCGGTAAAAAGAAACATATCTTTGTCTGAGGGAACTGGGATTCGAACCAGGGACTTGCAATATAGAATGCCATCAGTTATCCAATTGGGCTAACCGTCCTAGTCATATAAAGTGTTTTTTTATTGTAGATATAAAGAATTCTCTGTTCTTCTTTCAATATAATGTCTCAACTGCTTTTTACAGTCCGGTAAAAAGAAATACATCTTTTGTCCGAGCGAACTGGGATTCGAACCAGGGACTTGCAATATACAATATCATCAGTTATCCAATTGGGCTAGCCGTCCTAGTCATATGAAGTGTTCTTTGTTGTAGATATAAAGAATTCTCTGTTATTCTTTCAATATAATGTGTCAACTTCTTTTTACAATCCGGTAAAAAGAAATACATCTCTTGTTTGAGCGAACTGGGATTCGAACCAGGGACTTGCAATATACAATATTTTCAGTTGTCCAATTTGGCTAACCGTCCTAGTCATATGAAGTGTTCTTTATTGTAGATATAAAGAATTCTCTGTTCTTTTTTCAATATAATGTGTCAACTTCTTTTTACAATCCGGTAAAAAGAAATACATCTCTTGTTTGAGCGAACTGGGATTCGAACCAGGGACTTGCAATATACAATATCATCAGTTATCCAATTTGGCTAAACGTCCTAGTAATTTGAAGTGTGCTTTTTTGTAGATATAAAGAATTCTCTGTTCTTCTTTCAATATAATGTGACAACTTCTTTTTACAGTCCGGTAAAAAGAAATATATCTTTGTCTGATGCAACTGGGATTCGAACCAGGGACTTGCAAATTATAATATCATCAATATCATCAATATCAATTGAGCTATCCGTTCTACTCATATGAAGTGTGCCTTTTTTAGATATAAAGAATTCTCTGTTCTTCTTTCAATATAATGTGTCAACTTCTTTTTACAATCCGGTAAAAGAAATACATCTTTGTCTGAGCGAACTGGGATTCGAACCAGGGACTTGCAATATACAATACCATCAGTTATCCAGTTGGGCTAACCGTTCTAGTCATAAGAAGTGTTCTCTAATGTAGATACAAAGTATACATGGTTCTTTTTCAAAATAATGTGTCAACTTCTTTTAACAATTCGGTAAAAGAAATATATCTTTTGTCTGGGCGAACTGGGATCGAACCAGGGACTTGCAATATACAATATCATCAATATCATCAATATCAATTGAGCTATCCGTTCTACTCATATGAGGTGTGCTTTTGGTAGATATAAAGAATTCTCTGTTCTTCTTTCAATATAATGTGTCAACTTCTTTTTACAATCCGGTAAAAGAAATATATCTTTGTCTGAGGAACTGGGATTCGAACCAGGGACTTGCAATATATAATGCCATCAGTTATCCAATTGGGCTAACCGTCCTAGTCATATAAAGTGTTTTTTTATTGTAGGTATAAAGAATTCTCTGTAATTCAATATAATGTCTCAACTGCTTTTTACAGTCCGGTAAAAAGAAATACATCTTTTGTCTGAGCGAACTGGGATTCGAACCAGGGACTTGCAATATACAATATCATCAATTATCCAATTGGGCTAGCCGTCCTAGTCATATGAAGTGTTCTTTATTGTAGATATAAAGAATTCTCTGTTATTCTTTCAATATAATGTGTCAACTTCTTTTTACAATCCGGTAAAAAGAAATACATCTCTTGTTTGAGCAAACTGGGATTCGAACCAGGGACTTGCAATATACAATATCTTCAGTTATCCAATTTGGCTAACCGTCCTAGTCATATGAAGTGTTCTTTATTGTAGATATAAAGAATTCTCTGTTCTTTTTTCAATATAATGTGTCAACTTCTTTTGACAATCCGGTAAAAAGAAATACATCTCTTGTTTGAGCGAACTGGGATTCGAACCAGGGACTTGCAATATACAATATCATCAGTTATCCAATTTGGCTAAACGTCCTAGTCATTTGAAGTGTGCTTTTTTGTAGATATAAAGAATTCTCTGTTCTTCTTTCAATATAATGTGTCAACTTCTTTTTACAGTCCGGTAAAAAGAAATATATCTTTGTCTGATGCAACTGGGATTCGAACCAGGGACTTGCAAATTATAATATCATCAATATCATCAATATCAATTGAGCTCTCCGTTCTACTCATATGAAGTGTGCCTTTTTTTAGATATAAAGAATTCTCTGTTCTTCTTTCAATATAATGTGTCAACTTCTTTTTACAGTCCGGTAAAAAGAAATATATCTTTGTCTGATGCAACTGGGATTCGAACCAGGGACTTGCAAATTATAATATCATCAATATCATCAATATCAATTGAGCTCTCCTTTCTACTCATATGAAGTGTGCCTTTTTTTAGATATAAAGAATTCTCTGTTCTTCTTTCAATATAATGTGTCAACTTCTTTTTACAATCCGGTAAAAAGAAATACATATTTTGTCTGAGAGAACTGGGATTCGAACCAGGGACTTGCAATATACAATACCATCAGTTATCCAGTTGGGCTAACCGTTCTAGTCATAAGACGTGTTCTCTTATGTAGATAAAAAGTATACATGGTTCTTTTTCAAAATAATGTGTCAACTTCTTTTACAATCCGGTAAAAAGAAATATGTATTTTGTCTAGGCGAATTGGGATCGAACCAGGGACTTGCAATATACAATATCATCAATATCATCAATATCAATTGAGCTAACCGTTCTACTAATATGAAGTGTGCCTTTTTGTAGATATAAAGAATTCTCTGTTCTTCTTTCAATATAATGTGACAACTTCTTTTTACAATCCGGTAAAAGAAATTTATCTTTGTCTGAGGGAACTGGGATTCGAACCAGGGACTTGCAATATATAATTCCATCAGTTATCCAATTGGGCTAACCGTCCTAGTCATATAAAGTGTTTTTTATTGTAGGTATAAAGAATTCTCTGTTCTTCTTTCAATATAATGTGTCAACTGCTTTTACAGTCCGGTAAAAGAAATACATCTTTGTCTGAGCGAACTGGGATTCGACCCAGTGACTTGCAATATTCAATTTCATCTGTTAACCAATTGGGCTAGCCGTGCTAGTCATATGTTGTGTTCTTTATTGTATATATAAATAAATCTCTGTTATTATTTCAATATAATGTGTCTACTTATTTTTACAATCCGGTAAAAGAAATACATCTCTTGTTTGAGCGAACTGGGATTCGAACCAGGGACTTGCAATATACAATATCATCAGTTATCCAACTTGGCTAACCGTCCTAGTCGTATGAAGTGTTCTTTATTGTAGATATAAAGAATTCTCTGTTCTTCTTTCAATATAATGTGTCAACTTCTTTTTACAATCCGGTAAAAGAAATACATATTTTGTCTGAGCGAACTGGGATTCGAACCAGGGACTTGCAATATACAATACCATCAGTTATCCAGTTGGGCTAACCGTTCTAGTCATAAGAAGTGTTCTCTAATGTAGATACAAAGTATACATGGTTCTTTTTCAAAATAATGTGTCAACTTCTTTTAACAATTCGGTAAAAGAAATATATCTTTTGTCTGGGCGAACTGGGATCGAACCAGGGACTTGCAATATACAATATCATCAATATTATCAATATCAATTGAGCTATCCGTTCTACTCATATGAGGTGTGCTTTTTGTAGATATAAAGAATTCTCTGTTCTTCTTTCAATATAATGTGTCAACTTCTTTTTACAATCCGGTAAAAGAAAAATATCTTTGTCTGAGGAACTGGGATTCGAACCAGGGACTTGCAATATATAATGCCATCAGTTATCCAATTGGGCTAACCGTCCTAGTCATATAAAGTGTTTTTATTGTAGGTATAAAGAATTCTCTGTTCTTCTTTCAATATAATGTCTCAACTGCTTTTTACAGTCCGGTAAAAGAAATACATCTTTTGTCTGAGCGAACTGGGATTCGAACCAGGGACTTGCAATATACAATATCATCAGTTATCCAATTGGGCTAGCCGTCCTAGTCATATGAAGTGTTCTTTATTGTAGATATAAAGAATTCTCTGTTCTTCTTTCAATATAATGTGTCAACTTCTTTTTACAATCCGGTAAAAAGAAATACATATTTTGTCTGAGCGAACTGGGATTCGAACCAGGGACTTGCAATATACAATACCATCAGTTATCCAGTTGGGCTAACCGTTCTAGTCATAAGGAGTTCTCTAATGTAGATACAAAGTATACATGGTTCTTTTTCAAAATAATGTGTCAACTTCTTTTAACAATTCGGTAAAAAGAAATATATCTTTTTTCTGGGCGAACTGGGATCGAACCAGGGACTTGCAATATACAATATCATCAATATCATCAATATCAATTGAGCTATCCGTTCTACTCATATGAGGTGTGCTTTTTGTAGATATAAAGAGTTCTCTGTTCCTCTTTCAATATAATGTGTCAACTTCTGTTTACAATCCGGTAAAAAGAAATATATCTTTGTCTGATGCAACTGGGATTCGAACCAGGGACTTGCAAAATTTAGTTTGTTTCGCTTGGATGACCAGATCACAGGGCGCGGCCCGTCCGACGGTCACGTTATGTTTGAATATTTTTGCATATATTATTTTCATTGTCTTCTTTGGTGCAAAATCACTAAGGCGTGTCGCTATATAAATACCATGATCCGATACAACAAATCAGTTCAGGCCAACGCATTTCTGCTGTGTGCATACGTTTTCAGATAGGTCTACAATCCGGTAAAAGAAATACATCTCTTGTTTGAGCGAACTGGGATTCGAACCAGGGACTTGCAATATACAATATCATCAGTTATCCAATTTGGCTAACCGTCCTAGTTATATGAAGTGTTCTTTATTGTAGATATAAAGAATTCTCTGTTCTTCTTTCAATATAATGTGTCAACTTCTTTTACAATCCGGTAAAAGAAATACATATTTTGTCTGAGCGAACTGGGATTCGAACCAGGGACTTGCAATATACAATAACATCAGTTATCCAGTTGGGCTAACCGTTCTAGTCATAAGAAGTGTTCTCTTATGTAGATAAAAAGTATACATGGTTCTTTTTCAAAATGTGTCAACTTCTTTTTACAATCCGGTAAAAAGAAGTTGACTCATTTTGAAAAAAGAGCGAACTGGGATTCGAACCAGGGACTTGCAATATACAATACCATCAGTTATCCAGTTGGGCTAACCGTTCTAGTCATAAGAAGTGTTCTCTAATGTAGATACAAAGAATACATGGTTCTTTTTCAAAATAATGTGTCAACTTCTCTTTACAATTCGGTAAAAAGAAATATATCATCACTTATCCAGTTGGGCTAACTGTTTTAGTCGTAAGAAGTGTTCTTTATTCTAGTTAAAAGAATACTTTGTTCTTTTCAATATAATGTCTCAACTGCTTTTTACCAATCTGGTAAATAGATATATATCTTTTGTCTGGGCGAACTGGGATTCGGACCAGGGACATGCAATATACAATATTATCAGTTATCCAATTGGGCTAACCGTCCTAGTCATATGAAGTGTGCTTTATTGTAGATATAAAGAATTCTCTGTTCTTCTTTCAATATAACGTGTCAACTTCTTTTTACAATCCGGTAAAAAGAAATATATCTTTGTCTGGGCGAACTGGGATCGAACCAGGGACTTGCAATATACAATATCATCAGTTATCCAATTGAGCTCTCCGTTCTACTCATATAAAGTGTTTTTATTGTAGATAAAAAGAATTCTCTGTTCTTCTTTCAATATCATGTCTCAACTGCTTTTTACAATCCGGTAAAAAGAAACATATCTTTGTCTGAGCGAACTGGGATTCGAACCAGGGACTTGCAATATACAATACCATCAGTTATCCAATTGGGCTAACCGTCCTAGTCATATGAAGTGTTCGTTATTGTAGATATAAAGAATTCTCTGTTCTTCTTTCAATATAATGTGTCAACTTCTTTTTACAATCCGGTAAAAGAAATATATTTTCTGAGCGAACTGGGATTCGAACCAGGGACTTGCAATATACAATATCATCAGTTATCCAATTTGGCTAACCGTCCTAGTCATATGAAGTGTTCTTTATTGTAGATATCGAGAATTCTCTGTTCTTCTTTCAATATAATGTGTCAACTTCTTTTTACAATCCGGTAAAAAGAAATACATCTTTGTCTGAGCGCACTTGGATTCGAACCAGGGACTTGCAATATACAATATCATCAGTTATCCAATTGGGCTAACCGTCCTAGTCATATGAAGTGTTCTTTATTGTAGATATAAAGAATTGTCTGTTCTTCTTTCAACATAATGTGTCAACTTCTTTTTACCAATCCGGTAAAAAGAAATATATCTTTGTCTGATGCAACTGGGATTCGAACCAGGGACTTGCAAATTATAATATCATCAGTTATCCAATTGAGCTATCCTTTCTACTCATAAGAAGTGTTCTTTCTTGTATATATAAAGAATTCTCTGTTCTTCTTTCAATATAATTTGTCAACTGCTTGCTACACTCCGGTAAAAAGAAATAAATATTTTGTCTGACCAAACTGGGACTCGAACCAGGGACTTGAAATATACAATATCAACAATTATCCAATTGGGCTAACCGTCTTAGTCATGAGAAGTGTTCTTTATTGTAAATAAAAAGAATAATCTGGTTTGTTTTTTAATAATGTGTCAACTTCTTTTTACAATCCGGTAAAAAGAAATATATCTTTGTCTGATGCAAATGGGATTGGAACCAGGGACTTGCAATATACAATATCATCACTTATCCAGTTGGGCTAACTGTTTTAGTCGTAAGAAGTGTTCTTTATTCTAGTTAAAAGAATACTTTGTTATTCTTTCAAAATAATGTGTCAACTTCTTTTTACAATCCGGTAAAAGAAATACATCTTTGTCTGAGCGAACTGGGATTCGAACCAGGGACTTGCAATATACAATATCATCAATTATGCAATTGGGCTAACCGTATTAGTGATAAGAAGCGTTCTCTAATGTAGATATAAAGAATTCTCTGTTCTTCTTTCAATATAATGTCTCAACTGCTTTTTACCAATCCGGTAAAAACAAATATATCTTTTGTCTGAGCGAACAGGGATTCGAACCAGGGAGTTGCAACATATAATATCATCAGTTATCCAATTGGGCCATCCGTCCTAGTCATAAGAAGTGTTCTCTAATGTAGATAAAAAGAATACTCTGTTCTTTTTCAATATAATGTCTCAACTGCTTTCTACACTCCGGTAAAAGATTTTTTCTGAGCGAACTGGGATTCGAACCAGGGACTTGCAATATACAATATCATCACTTATCCAGTTGGGCTAACTGTTTTAGTCGTAAGAAGTGTTCTTTATTGCAAATAAAAAGAATACTCTGTTATTTTTCAATATAATGTGTCAACTTCTTTTTACAATCCGGTAAAAAGAAATATATCTTTGTCTGATTCAACTTGGATTCGAACCAGGGACTTGCAATATATAATACCATCAGTTATCCATTTGAGCTATCCATAAGAAGTGTACTTTATTGTAGATATAAATTACTGTAAACAAAAGCAGATAGCTGCTAATGATGGAATACTTTTCTGTTTTCTCCTTTTTTCAAATTTCTTTTCAAATTTGATATCAGTATACTCGGATGGTTAAGCAGCCCTATGCAATTGGGCCCTGGTGTATATCCGCAGTTACAGCAGCGAAGACATATTGTAGACATAATCTGACACAATCAATCTTTTTAAAACCTGTTTGGTGTACGTTGTCAGCACACGCTGACAAGCTTTTTCCAAAGTTTAAGAGAGTTTGTTTTGCATGTTGTTCAACGGATTTTTTTTCTTTCTGAGTGTATTGTATACATGTTCAGATATTTCCTAGGTTAGTTTAAGCTTATTATTTTGTTTAATTAATTAATTTGATATTTTGGTTTCATCTACCATTGACAATTGAGATACCGATTTTATACACAAAGAATGCTGACAGAGACTACCCCCTTCTAACCAAAACCCCGGACCCCTGTTGATTGACATAAAAATTAAGATCCGGCCAGTCGCCCAAGGCAGGTATCTGACGTTATTCACGAGCCTCGAAGTGTTACGTCAGATGTTATTGCTATACTCAACCCTTTTGACTGGTTACAGCGCCCTCTAATGGTGTGAACGGTGGACAGCAACTACACAAAAAACTGAATGTAGGTAATTTATAAAACGTTCCTTCAGCTGTTGAATTTCTAATGGTTGAATTGCTCATGAATTAATCAATGTTGAATGGAAACAGTTCAGCTACAAAATCCAGATATTTTATTTATTCAGATTTGTTCTTCTTTTTCATAATTTTTTGACTGGGGTGTGTTTTATAACACGGACTGGCATAATTCGGTCACTGGGACGCGTCTATCTTCCCTCAAGCCTGTGCGTGACCAGAAGAGGGTCCTATTTCCCTCGGTCTACGGCCTCGGGATATAACACCCTCTTCAAGGGTTCAAAAAATGATCAGTCGCAGTATTTCGTTCCCTCGAAAAAAATTATTTAGTTCCCACAAGATTTCAGTTCGTACGGAGCTCTTGAAGAGCCATCCGACATGTTGAGATCTTGAGATAATATTACTGCAGGATGATGACATCGTAAACGTATGTTGTCAACATCCCGAGATAAATTATCTCGGGATGTCGACACCCTGAACGTAGGATGTCGACTTCCCGAGATAAATCATCGTTGGATGATGACATCCTGAAAATGTTGAGAACCCAAGATCAATTATCTTGGGAAGACATCATCCTCCCTTCAAGATGTCGTCATCCCGAGAAAACAGTATATCTGGAAGAAGATGTTCTACTTTCAAGATGTCGTCATCCCGAGATAAATCATCTCGGGATGTCTACATCTTACGTTTATGATTTCATCATCCTGCGGTAAATTAAGTCAGAATCTCAACATGTTTGGTCACACACGTAGCTGAAGAACATCCTAAGTTCTTCTTGAATCACACCCATTGGCATATGGATTGCATTCTCCGCAGGGTATGCCATGTTCATCGCCCAAATCGGTAAGTACCACACCCCAATTCCAGAAAAAGCTTTCCGGTTAATTTGATCAATTTCCCTGAGGAAGAAGTCGCTAGAGTACAGGACCGACGAGAAAGACTTGTGTTCTCGCGCGTGCGACCCTTTTAAGACGATTTTCACGTCGGGGCACATTTTGCGCAAACGTATTAGTGCTTCCCGTACGAGCTGAGTCCTCTCAACGTAGTACGACCTCACCCATTGGGAAAAGTGCGCCCAGGGACTGACGAGAATGATGTAGTTGCAATACGAGTCGTTTAATCCGTCTAAAACATCCACCTCATAGTTCACTTCATCCATGAATACTAAGCGACTACCGATTAGCTGCGGTGGAGAGGTGAACAACACTGTTGTGTTTAAAGAGCTGTGGTACCGCCACAACGTAAAGTGTTTTTCGTTTTCCCTGGGCTTAAATGGAATCAGTAAAAGTCCGTGAATCAATGTAAACCACTGGCGTGTCGTTGAATCTCCTAAAAGAAGAAGGTTTTTATTACGTAAGCATGACCACAGCTTTTGGGGACTCGTCCAGTCCGTTATATTGCAGATTAGAGAGTTCCAGCGGCCTTCAAGCCAGTAGCCATGGCTCAGGGGTAACTTCTCATCCGGTAAACACCTGGGAAGCTCCAGCTTGCCAGACGCGGGCCTGAATGTTCCTGTAAGTCAAAATAAAAGTCATTATTAAAATCATTACTTTTTTAAAGTCACACAAGTGTGGTACATGTCCTTTGTGGTTACAGTTACCTTTAATTTGTGGTGTGTGTGGGGGGGGGGTCGCGAGAAACTGCTCAGAGTGCCTGCCTGCCAGACATCAATGCTAGGCATGTAGCAGATTTTGAAGGGGGTTTTAAGTGTGTGAACTTTTTTCCCAGCCAAAAAAAGTTAAATACCGGTACCTCAACCATTGGAACTGTTGTAGAATGGTTCAGTCTAGGATTTCAAGAAAATTCAGCTCGCTCAGGGCATTACAACTGGGGGGGAGGTTGAAACCCATAACTTGTGACTCCTGTAGGACATGGGATTCGCACGAATTTCAAATGTGTTTTGGTTTCCAAAAACACAGGTTTTTTAGCCATACTGTTATTACGTCAGCAACCTACCGGCGAAGTTAAATAAATTTGTCAGCTTTACCACCAAAAAAGTTTTTAAAAAATTAAAATAACTTCCCACTTGATAAATAAGTTTGAAATCACAGAAACAATTTCATTAACCCAACCAGGCTGTATAATTACGTGGTTGCAAGTAAGGAGTCTAAACGTAACTAGCGAGCATAAAGTAGGTTTACGTGGGCTTTCGGAATAAAGTCTGTCAAGTTTGATTTGTTGTTCATTTGTAATGACACTATTTCATATAGTTTATGTAGCACTATTATTTTGCATTTCAAACGTTTTCAGTGGGAAAAACTGAGAAAAACGTGCTATTTTTTACTTTGTTTCCACAAACAATGTATTTCGATTTACGTAAAAAAATACAACAGAAGTTCTTAATCGAAAAAGCAACCCGCTCTTTTATAGGAGGGTTATACTCCCCGGTAATGAAGATCTTTTATAGGAGGGTCAATCCCGGTGATGAAGATAAAGACAATTTTGTGCATATTGTTTGGGGAGGCAATGAAGTTGTTAGTATGAGAACATTTCCTAGAACGATGTAGTTACCAACAAGTCTGCTGCCACCTAGCGTCCCCAAAAGTACCATATTTTACGGGGGAAAAGAGAAAATAAGGCGGACTTTCAAAATGTAATTTTAAGACAGGGATAGATTTTAATCTCGTATCATTTAAATTCTCCAGAAATTAAGTAGAGCTCATTATTGCATCGAGCGACCGAAATATAGCAACAAACTGTTTATTAGTTTTGTTAGCAAGTATTTGATACAGTACCCGATATTGTAATGGTTGAATTGGCCACGTTTATATGCTGTCGGTAATCTTGGTTTCTGTGGGGAAAAATACATATATAATTATGAGTACAACTACAATATTAAAAGAACATTTTTCGGCAGGCAAGTAATTGTGTTTAGCATGTGAAATGTTGATACTGTTTTTACACTGTCAAACATTTCCGGTAATTTGGTAGTGATTTACATCACTTACAGTATAGATGCGTAACAATCGCCGTAAATTTTACTTGTATCGTAAAGCAACGTAAACGGCGGGTTTTAGTTTTTGTTTGTTGGTGTTTTTGTTTGTTTTTTTTTTTTTTTTTTTTTTTTTTTTTTTAGGGTGGTTTTCTTCCTTGTGTGATGTTATAGATTTTATTTAAATCAATGTGAATTACTGTATACCGAATCTCCCACAGTTTAAGTTGAAATGTTTTATTACGTAATCGAATACTTTTTGCATTTTAATACAACCCATTAGGCACACACCCTCGTGGTCTGTCGTCCAGAGGCGTTTGTGCCGGTGTCCCAGGGAAATCTGTTCCCCCGGATATTCTGTCCCCATACGGGAAATTAAAGTGGGCTGAAGGAGGATAATTCAAAAGAGGGCGCTATCAAAAGTAGTTTGTACACAGTTCGCCGTATGGGGGGACAGAATCTCCGGGGGGACAGAATCTCCTGCCACACCGGTCATCATCGGGCTATTTACTTTGTTCGTAGGGTCGAATGCTTTACCGGTGAGTATTTAATAGTCCCATACTTGAGTGGGAGATTCGACAACCATTGTAAATTGTAATAACATAATAAAATATTTGAACACGGAGTTTTGTGCCTGAATGTTCATGTTGGTCAATATGATCCCGCGGATGATTGGAAAATCCCCAACCATCACACTTGCTGATCGTGGTTACTATAAGTGGAAAATTAACAGCTGAGCTTTGGACGGAAATCCATGTGTCCGTCGAGCGTTGTGCGTAATGCGTAGTGCGCAATGCGTAAAAAAGGAAAGTAGACACCGTATCCGTATTGCGGCGTGTATTTCCATTTTTCTTTTTACAGAATTGCGCATTACGCATTTTTCACGACGGACACATGGTTTTAAAGTCTTATTAGCCTATTAAATTCAAATGGGCATTATGCATTACAAAATATTTCATGCATGTCACTTCAATCAAATGCAATGTTTTAAATATTTTTTTATTTTTTGTAAATCGTTGTGCCTGGTGGGCTCTTTTGTAAAAAATCTGACATCGCTATCGATAACAGAAACTGCTTACTTGTCAAAAAGGCTTTCCTTGCCAATAGCCAGCTCTTTCGTCTTATTTTCAATCAGGGCCGCATCACTCTTGGTCGCGTACAGTGAGTCGCAGTCAACCCCTGGCAACTTCTCGCATAGAAACACGGTGCTGCCAAGAGCTTTACGATGCGGATAAACACACATTCCCGACCAGTTCCCGTGATTACGTAGTTTACACAACGCAGTAATCATCTCAGAATGTCCCCTGGCGATGGCGCCATCAACGTCGAAACATCCCCGCCATACAACTCTATCCTCCGCGTTCCATACGACGTCATTTAAAAACGTAACTGCTTCACGGGTTAGAACTCGCACTATCGAAAGGGTTGCTTCGCCGCCCCAGCCAGCGTAGAAATACGCGCTGTATGTCCCGTTGGCGTGATCCACGAAGTGACCAGCGGTGCTGGCTCGGGGGTGGATCCGCGACGTTAACGTGGCCTGGTAGAACTCGCCACCGGAGTCCGCCAGTTTGGAGTGAATGTGGTAGTGGATGATGTCACCGATTCGGATGGAATCGTACCTCGGTGAAACCAGGGTCACCTCGTGTGCGACATTATGGGATACAACATCTTTTTGACTGGGTTGCGGGATTCGATGAGTCCCAATTAGTTCGCCATTCGGGATGTACGTGGTTATCTGCAGATACAATGGGTAAATGTTCAATTACGTCACAGTATCAACCACAAGCAACTACGTAGTTCAACTGCGTTTATCGGTCGTCTTAGGCCTAGCCTTGTCTCATTGTCTTCGTTGCTTAGACAGCTGTACAGCCGCATAGCGACTGGAACCCAAGACCACACGCGCGAGTGGCGAAATCAACGAGGGCCTTCCGTAACTTGTCAAGATGTTTTGAAGGTTTTTTTATTTCTTTATTTTTGCTACCCTCCCGGGGTAGCAAATTCCAAACCAATCATAGGCCACGGGGTCAATTTAACCTACCTAGATTGGTTGTATAACCGTTTAGCACTTTACTTATTTGCATACAAATTATGAATAATTTATGTTTGATTCTTTATGAATGATTACAACAAAACACCGCTAAATCATGCTTCTTGTCTTCTTCTTTCGCTCGCACGCATGTTGTCTCCCCTTCCAAATGCTTTGCGGCTACACAGCTTTAGCCACGGAGGTCCTGACGAAACGCAATCTTACGCCGAAAATGTCTCTCGCGCATTGGGCGTATTAATGCGCAATGTGTAAACATGAAAATACACGCCAAGGGGCCGATTTCACAAAGAGCTATTGGAACATTACAGAATTGGTTTTTGCTAACAAAACAGTTAAGCACTTTATATAATCCACCATATACATAAACTGACAAACCTGTAGAAGTTTGAGATCGATCGGCCATCTGGGTCACGAGAAAATAGTGAAAACCCGATTACACATTTGCATGTGTTATACAATGCATGAATAAAACGCTCATGAGCGATAAAATCGGAAATAAGTTTTATTTATTTCTCATCAAATATGGCATTTCAGACAGAAATATTTATAGGGATGTTTTCTACTATCATCATCATTAGACCGTGTAAGTTTTATGTAAATCTGTGATCTTAAAGAAAATCTTAATTACCACTTCTGTAACGTTCCTTTAAGTGCGAATCAATCTTAATTGCTATTTTAAAGCAACGTGTGATATCACAATATAAATCAATATGGTGATATTGGAAACTCAACGTGAGATGAATCTTAGTGCTTTGTGAAATCAAGCCCTGTATTGCCTATACCGCGTTATCCGTAAAAATGTGCGTTGCCTTCGGGTACAACCCCACTAAATAAACTCCCATAGCATACAGTGCAAAATGCTTAATATTCAAAAATACAAAAATAAATACTTAGAAGTCTTACAGCTTTTTACAGTAAGGGGGAAATTATCCAGTGACTCTTGAACTTTTATCCTCTGCTCAATTTATTAGTATGGGGAGTCCCTAGGCCCGGAGAGTTATTCTCCCTCCAAATAAAAAGACTCCTACAGCAATTAAATTTTCCAATCGTCCGATCATCAATCTTGAAAAATTTTCCTACACCTCTCGGCAAATAGGACAATTTTTGTCGGGCCTAATTCATCAAAAATGCCTCAAGTTAGAAGTCAACAGCCCCCAGGTCACAACTGGGCAACATTTTCAATCTGTTCCCCCTATTATGGGGCTCTCAAATCTGTCTTTATAGAATATTTTGAGGTCGACGCTCTGTTTTCTTCCTATTAAGTGGGGTGCACCCTTTGGAACGTATTTTGATTTTGCAGTGCACTGTGCATTACCCACAACGCATCGGACATATGGATTTCTGGCCCCAACCCAAGGTTTTTTTAAACAAACAAAAAATAATTTGATACAATAAAATGAATCATATTTCCCTTCATCCAGGAAATAATAATGTTCTTGATACAGCACCGCCAACTACTGGTATGGGACCAATTTCATGTAAAGCTTCAGACATAATTATGCTAATCATTCCCTGCTCAGTAAATAGCAGATATTCAGTAAATTGTTCCAAACTCTGATGGTAACCTTGGTTTTATTGTTTTTATTTTATTTTTTTGTTTTTTTCTGTTATCTAAGCAATTGGGACGCGGGAGGACGCAACTTTTTCGCGTACGGGCTTAAACAAGGATTGGTCTGTTGACCAATTTCACAAAGCAGAGCACACTTACTGTACTAGTCTTGGTTCAATACTCTCCTGTTATTGATATCGTCCCATGATCAATCGCCACAAGAGGGTGCGCTTTCATTGGGGAGTTCGCTATCACAGTTTTCGGGGTGAAAGCGGTTCGTGGTTCATAGCGCCCTCTATTGGAGAGCTTTCAAGATAATAAACAACAGGAGCGTCTTGAACCAAGACTATTCCTTACAAACGCGCCTATATCCAGTCAGCAATTCTGGGAGTCAACATTTTCACCAGGTAATAGACACAATCGGCGACCGGCGTCACGTGACTTATAGTGGGTATACAATGTAAACAAACAGCGCGGTGTGTATGGAAAAACATGGCAGCATCCGAGTGCCACTGCTGTAAGGGGTCATGATTCATGTTGCATTTGTTGGTCGCAAGTTGCAACACGATTTTACCTTTTTTAAACCCATCTGGAGTAATATAATATTAATAATAATAATAACGTAAACTTATATAGCGCCAAAATCCGCCAAAAAAGACGGAAGTGTGGCCAGTTTTGCAATTTTCAAACGTTGAAATGGTTTGGTAAAGCTCCGAAAAACAGTGGCACACAAACAATCCAGCTGGAAGTTTTGTTTATAAAGGGAAGAGTGAAATGTAGCCACGAATTTTTGTTTATGATATTCGATAAAGGCATCATATTTTATGAGGGATTTTTAGTGGACATGCAAAGAAAATAGTTAGTCAAGACCGGTTTATACGCACTCAAGGTGTTCAAAAGGCTTATAATTTGTTATGGTTTATAATTATGAAGATTCTCCCCGTAACGAGTGGGAATCATATGAAGTGCAAGCTATTAATAAAAAAACGTTTGATGCGACAAGTAGTTCTTTTTAGAAAGAGGCGGGGGGAAGAGAAGGAGAAAAAAACAGAGAAAGGGGCAACGAAAAACCGCGGGAGGGCCGGGAGGGGCGGACGGAAAGGACAGACGGACCGAGGGGGGAGCCAGAGGAGTGCCCAAGCACCGGCTCCGCCCAGACAGTCTGCAGAAAATTAATGGTGTGTTGATGGGAGTGCGGGACTAAATAAATAACTATTTACGGCAGTAGCCAACGAGAGAAAGCAATCGGTATAGGAAATCGTTGTGTACTGTAACTTGTGTCCCATGGCTCCGGTGAGGTCTCTGAAAATAACCAAGTTCGTGTATTGTTCAAGTTGGTAGGTTAGAAAGTCAGTAGGTGATGGTTAAAACGGAGCTTTTCTTCGATGTTTTCAAGCAACCTGCCGGAAAACTACGACAATCCCATTGAGCTCCCCGTGCTTAAACACTGCGCGCGAGGGTTTGTTATGATTCTGTACCCACTATACGTCACGTGCCCACCGCTAGCTGGAGTCGCCGATTGTGTCTATTAAAGGGACACACCGGCTGAATTGGGCTATTTGGGCTACAAAATTGACTAAAATATGACTTCAACGGTCTTCCAGGAATGAAGAAGAACAGTCCATAAAAAAAAATTCATCAAATTTAGCCGTTTTTGAGCATTTTTAAACAAAACGAAGGTCACGTGATAGTTCGAACCACAAGCTGGTTCAAATAATCACGTGACCTTCCGAGTTAGTTTTACTTCCAGCCGTTTAAAAGTAACTTACCAAACCAAATTTAAATCTTTTTTTACACAATTATTAACGAGTAATTGACGAAAAAGATCATGTATTCAAATTATCGCTACAAGTTGTAAATAATGGTGAAAAATCCAACGTAAGATTCGCATTCAAAGAGTCCGTGTAACGGAGGCGTGTTGCATGGCCCAAAGGCGTGGAGCAATCACAACGTAAGCCTTGGGGGCATATCCCGTCAGCCGGCGCTACATCCCGTGGGGCCAGAGAGCGTTGAAACCTAGGGGCATGAACTCCTCAGCTTGCCAATAGCCGTGGCTTCGGAGCCTGTCTGGGGGGGTTGGGAGCCAGACCATAACAACGTTTGGTTCCAAGGGGTTTTTAGGCAGTGCCCGTGTTGGATTGACTGCGCTGCACACACTCGGCTGGAAAAGCGTATACGCTGACCTTTGACCGCGTTTCGTTTTTTTCACTATTTTTCGTTAATTGCGTGCTAATTTTATGATTTTTTTTGTAAACATCAAATTATTTATTGTTTGTGACTTTACTTCACTAAATTACGTAAATGGTGAGCCGGTGTGCCCCTTTAATCCCCTAGAATGGTGGAAATTGTAGACACGCATTTTGCAGAGGTGCGTTCCGCGTCGTGCCAAGGGGCAAATTTGTAGGTCACATACGACGAAATTAACAGCGGAAATGAACAATACAATAAAACACAAACATCGGTCCACAGTCCGGGAGCAAGCCTTTTCTGTACCCCTATGGTATAACCATTAGACCATATATACGATGTAGAACAGGCACGTTTGGAGAAATAGGAGAAGCTGGTTAAACACTCACCACTAAACAGAGTCCCGCTAAAAGGGCACAAAAGGCGACCGCAGTTTGTGGTCGAACGGCAGGCAGGAGGTTGAACATCATGCTGATGAGCCCGGACTCCTCTTTTCCGTTCGGTAGGTCCGGGATTTTTTTCCACCAGGCTTAGTCCACAGCTAACTGCAGGAATGGGACAAAGCTTTTTCCGTCGTGTATGTCAAAACATAAAGTGTATACAATATGCAAGCACACCAAAAAAACATCACTGAAGTCTGTAGTGTTTCGCTCGTCCAAGCGCCTGAACCAAAAAGCGGGGACCGAAAATGTGTCTCATCCTCGATGCCAACGACACTCGCTCGAACCCCACCTGTACCGATGTCCAACATGTATCTGTCTATGTACAGAGTACAAGTACATTACGATTCATGTACATGTACATGTATAACTGTAAGTGGAAACGACGTTAAAACAGTGGGGTCGAAGCATTTTTTTTCACCCGTCGAACACGCAGAACGAACGGGACATAGCCTATGAAAACAGTCTGTTGTGAGTTTGGTAATATAAACTTGATTATCTTTGATAATGTAAAGAAATGATGAGGTTCTGCGATCCCTTGAGGATGTTTAGAGTAAGTTGTTATGGTATTGTAACTCAAAGACAATGTAATTGTATCAAAGCACTACCAGGAAAGAATGCATTATGACCTGTCGACCTTTGAACTTCTGACTCATCACACGGGAAGCTGTCATTAGATTCCAACCTCGTGCCATCTTGACCGAGAGAGAAAGAGGAAGGATTGGGATCACAAGTGCTGTTTGTCGCTGCTTACCGCGGAAGTCTTCGATTACGTACCAGTGATTTTCGTCCGTGTACGGTGCACCGTAAGCGAAGAGTTCTATGGCACTGCGCAGGGCCAAAAGTCAAAGAACTGCTTTTATAACAAAAACAAGTCTCACTGTTGCCAATTCAACTTTATTACACACAAAATATCAGACAACGTCATGCGACATTTTACTCGGAACATTATCTGTTCCTGAAGCCCAGGAGTGCCATGCAATTTATTGACACGAAGGAAAGACATGCATTCTTAGCTTAAGACAATATCTGTAGATCATCCATTGCGAATAAGAAAAGCAGACTCAAATAGATCGATGTAACATATTAGATCAATTGCTAAATAACACGGGCTCCATTTTAGATAGCCTGGGTTCGATTTCACAAAAAACTAAGAATTCATCTTAAGGTGAGTTCTCAATATTACCATAGTGATTTTTATTGTGACATCACACGTTTGCTTGGCAATTAAGATTGATTTGTGTTTACAGGCTCTTCATGTATCTGTTCTGATTACGCTTACAGAGTAATTCGCTAGAAGTGTGTGTTGGTTTTTTCCTTTTTTTGTATTCGTAAAGGTATCGTACACGTTTGGTAATGACTCAAAACGATTAATATTAGCATAAAAACTTATTTGGTAACAAGCAACGGAGAGCTGTTGATAGTATAAAACATTGTAGGAAACGACTCCCTCTGAAGTAACGTAGTTTTTGAGAAAGAGGTAATTTCTCACTAAAATAATAAAAACTTCTTGCAAGAAGTTTTTGTTCCTATCTGAAAGCACACAAATTTGTACAACAAGTGTGTTTTTTTTTTCATCATTTTCTTGCAACTTCGATGCAATCAATTTTCACAGCACAGGCTTGTTATTTTATGCATATGTTGGGATACACCAAGTGAGAACACTGGTCTTTGACAATTACCAAACGTGTACAGTGCCTTTAAGTTTAATCTTCGGTTAACATTTGTTCTGGCCTAAGTTTATTTTTCCTTGGGTTCTTTTTACAAACAGAATATTCAAAGATTAAATAAAGTTCTGGTTGTTGGTTCTTTCAGTACAAATTCAGTGTCTTTGCCACAATGATCTTAGGGAAATCTGCGACTCATCACTTAGATCTGTGGTCCTGATCATTGCCATTCCCTTAAACTTTAGTATTATTTTTCAAGTGATCCATTTTTCGTGGTTACACAGACTTGACAGGTTTTCAATGTTTACAAAGGTTTAACACGCACGCAACATTTTGCTGTATATAGGGGTGCACCACACTAAATGAACTTCCCATAGCAACCAATGCTAAATACTTAATATTCTAAAATACTCAATAAATACTTTAAGGTCTCTCAGCCTCTTGAAAATAAATCATATATATTTTAGGACCACTTTATAAACTTCAGATTTATATTCAATTGTTGGCAGATCAGCCGTTTGGAATGTTTGCTAATTACCCCCAGAGTAACACCCCCTCCCCCTGGTGGCTTGTCGTGGCCGGGCGGATAAGAGCACCGGACTCAAGCTCTGGTGTTTCTGATCAGCAGAGTGTGGGTTCGAGTCCTGGTCGTGACACTTGTGTCCTTAAGCAAGACACTTAACCATTATTGCTTCTCTTCACCCAGGAGTACAAATGGGCGAGAGCGTGGGAGTAACCTGCGATGGACTGGCATCCTGTCCAGGGGTAATATAAATAGTCTCAGTTGTTTAATGCCAAGGAAACCGTATATAAACACCGGCATGATAAGCCGTATTGGCTCGGGACAGAATAAATAAAAAATAAAATAAAATAAAATGAAAATTTATCGAGTCTCCTCCAAAGTTGAAGCACAGAATCCACAGGTTGTGATAAATTGTCATAATTACACAATCTATAAAATTGCATGACCCTTATTAAACAAAAACGATGATAATGAGTTTGGCACACCAATTTTTGCCTATAGTTAGTATGATACAACCATGTATCTATTCTGCAGCCACCCAGCGTCATTTTTTATTTTTTAGTAGAATCTACTCATCAGCCTTTGCTGTTTATTTATAGGTCGTGAAAGGGTTCCAGTTACAATGGGTCTACTTGACTCTATGTTGAAACAACAATAGTGTAGAATAGCGCCTGCCAGAAAATGCCTATAGACCATTATAACAAATGCCACCCTCTTTTTGGTCATGTTCCTTGTATCCAATAACAGAATGGATCCTAATATTAGTCGTACAAAAAGGAACCAGACTATTTCTCCTTCCAGCCTCGGTTTGGTTACATTGATTTCAATGGAAGAAAATCAAGAAGGCCGCACCATAGTAAAGATATATTGTAATGACAAAAGTCACTCTTTTTGTAAACGAACCGACATAGTCTCTATATTATTCACAATATTGTAAAAGTTTTAATATATGTACCTTGTATGTATATTCTCTTAGTGTGAAATAAATGTCAAATGTAAAACAAAACAATATTATTGTAAAAGTTGTAATATATATACCTTGTACATGTATATTCTGTTACTGTGAAATAAATGTCAAATGTCAACAAAAGTCAAATTTTAAAAGTGACAACTACAATAATATCACAATTAAACATGTTTTTAGTTGATAACAGCTACCACGCAACAGTGAACATTATACGGGAAAAGAGGCAGAGCCAAATATTTATTTTAGACCACGGCATCGTGAACTTTCCACTTGCCTTGATCCAAGCATTGGGAGAATTGATTTATAATCTTTTTGTTTTAGACTACATTTACTTCATTATAACAATAAATGACATCTGTCATGTATACTTTTATAATGGTCCACACAGGCAGACAAAAACACATTCAAAACAATAATTACACCAATTAAATAAACATAATAAGATAGTGCATTTGGATTTCATTCTAATTTTTCTGTTGTGAAAACAATGACTCTAAGAATAGTGATCATCACAATACTAAACTAAGAACCCATGGAGAGAGGACAAAGAAGCATGTTTCAGATTAAGGTCATTCCAGGGAAAAACCCACGACATCATGTAGAGGCTGAAAACCCAATCCACATGGCGGGATTCGAACCGTGGTCCTAGAGGTGGAAGGCGAGTAAAGATACCCTTACCCGACTGCCCAGCTGGAGCCACGTTGCCTGTACAATGAGCCATTTGCGAGTTAGATTTGAATAAAGTCTGGTACAATGACTTGCTAAGTGACTAGTTACCGCTTAAACTTGAATTCCTCAGACTACAGAGACAGTTGCCATGTCAAATGGTTCGGGCAAGCTTTTGCATAGCAACCTCCAGATGAGCAAACCCTGGTACCATTGTGCCATACACATACATTCAAAATTGTGTATGGCTGTTCGCCGTCTCTTACGTAACATGCAAAAGCTTGCCCCGAATCATGTGACATAGCAACTGTCTCGCTATAGTATGAGAAATTCAAATTAAGCGGTAACTTGTGATCAAGCAAGTCATTGTACCATACATTATTCAAATCTAACATGCAAATAGCTTTTGAATCACCTCGTGTTACAAGTTCCTAATACTCCGTTAGCCAGGGTTTGTAGTGCTTGTCTAGCCGACCCTGCCTGTACTGGATCCTTCCCGTGTACGTCTGGGCGTAGATGTGCTCGTACACGTACTTAAGTTCGTGGTAACCGCCTCTGAAATCAGGGGTGAGTTGTTTGGTCTTGAAGTCGTCCCTACTTACCAGCCAGTACGTCTGTGGAAGGGAACCCTGGGAGGTGTTTGGAAAACGTAGACATAAATATCGAAGGACAAGTTAGTGTCTCTATTTAAAAAAACATGAATAATAATAGTTATTGTCTATTTACGGTTCTCGTGTTATTTTAAAATGAAAACTTCAGTGTGTTCAATAAATCGTCGTAAATAGATTGTCCAGATCTACGAAAGCCCGTTAGTGCCATGCAAAGTATACATTGCATTACACAAAATATAGATGTTGGAGGGTGTTTTGTTTTTTAAGTGCATAATATAAGTTTTTTAACGTATTATCTCGTAGGTACAAGATATTAAAGAGATAATAGGTTTGCTTTCACATGTAGACGTGAATTTTGAAAAGCTTACATTGTCCTTCCGCTTTATCAGGTAGAAGCCACCTGTCTCTAGCAGAGCCATGTACGACGCGTCACTGACTTGAATACGGCTGGCTGTGTAGCAAAATGGATGCAATATTGAAATATTGTATGAATTACACTTTATTCTACCTTTACGCTGGACATTTATGTCCGAACTGGACTTGCTTGTCCGACAACCGATTCGACCCTTGTCTGATATAATGTTCGACTTACCGTTATGACCGACATGTCCGTTAAACCACTCTGTGTGACCCATTGAGTCCGACAAACCATTTTCTGACCCTTTGCGTCCGAAAAACCAATCAATGACCGACAATTTGTTTATTGTCAGACCCACTATAGTCAAAATACACAATGCATGACCTACCGGTAGTTAATACAGTCCATTAGTTATTTTGCATTACCCAGTGTTTGTTGGCCACATGGTGTCGGACATTATAGCAGTTTGTCGATCACACTGGTTTGAACAAAACTGTTATGTGTCAAACAGAAAGGGTAGGAAATGATTTGTCTGGCGCAATATTGGTCACACGGAGCGGTTTGTCGGGCACAATTAAGGGTCCAAGTCGATTGTCGGACATTATGGTCAATGCCGGCCAAAATTTATCTAAAACAGAGCTTCATCATTGTGAACTTGCTATAAGTGATTGCACTAAAAATATTGTTCTTATTGTCATAAATTTTTAAATGATTAAAACAAGTTACTCACATAGCCCGGTGGATTGCATGCGGGATGCCATGGTAACAGTTTTACCAAAGATACAATAACGTGGAATGTCCAAACCAACGACTCCCGCAACGACGGGACCTTCCCACGAAAAAACAACAATATAACGATCAAACAGGGAAATGTCGGTTAAATTATATTGTTCAGTATGTTATTTATTTATTTTAATTTAATTTGTATTGATTTTTTTGTTCGCCAAAAGTTACCTACGCCTTCCCTTAAAGGCATCGTACACGTTTGGTAATGACTCTGAAAATTTATGGTAATACAAACTTACTTGGTAAGAAGTACAACAGCTTTGGATAGTATAATGCATTTTGGGAGACTTTTTACTTTGAAGGACTGCGGTTATGGAAAAATAAACCAGTTTTTATCCCCAAAATATTTTGAACATTGAGAAGCGTTAACGGTAACGCTTCTCAGAGTGTGTATTCAAATGCAGATTATTCTTCCTGCGTGGACATAACCGCTCCAGATTTTCGGCAATATCTCAAAAACGCTACCACCTTTTGAAATGAAATTTTCAGAGATTAGTTTATGGTATATTATTTACAACTATATAGGATTGAAACAAACAATAGGCCCCAATTACCAAACGTGTACGATGCCTTTAACCCTCTCCAGTCAGACCTTTTCTTATATTCATCTAACCAGTATATACAGCAGATAATTTCATCGGTATAAAATCGGAGTTATACTGTAATTTGTTTGAACGATTTCAAAGTATACCTGCGTAAATTATCGATCGACATCACTGATCGACATCACTGATCAACATTCCTGATCGACATAATTGATCTTTATCACTGTTACTGATTTAACATTCGGGATCGATACGGTTATTTATGTCACTGATCGACATCACTGATCAACATTCCTGATCGACATAGTTGATCTTTATCACTGTTACTGATTTAACATTCAGGATCGATACAGTTATCTATGTCACTGATTAAACTTACTGATCGATATCCCTGATTGACATCACGCTTACCTGTATGGAAACCAATACGGACCTGGAAGCCAGAGTGGGGTTTATGAGGCACCTCTAGAAGACTTATGTGATGGACAATGTCAAGAGACACTGCAGCAATCTCAGCCACGTGCCTATCGCCATTACGATTCGGAACACCTGTACACGAATGGAATCAAACCAAAAAATTATCGATTTTGACGATCACAGTTTTTAGAGACAAAGTAAAGGATTATAATATACAAATTTTAATAATTTGGGAGTTTCGTCATTCTCATCTGCAGCTGAGAAACTGAAATGCAAGGGAAGCAGCTGCAACATGTTCATCGGCCCATATCAATCAGCAAAGTGTGGGTTCGAGTCCAGGTTTTTACACTTGTGTCCTTGAGCAAGAATCTTTACCATTGCTTTGTCCTTCGGATGATGGGACATTAAGCTGTAAGTCCCGTGTACTAGGATTGGAAGTGCACGCAAAATAACCCAGGACACTTATCATGGAACATATGTGTTTCTAGTTCACACAACAGGTTTCCTCAGGCTGGTGAGCTACGGTGATTAAGTTCACTTTTGGGGGCATCCGTAGTTTTATTACCAGAAAAAAATAATATTAATAATTTCTTATTGATACGTTTTATATTTAGGATATGGGAAGACGGTGGGGTGGGGCCAAGGAAGGGGAGGGGACAGTAGAAAATGCATCAAAGCACCTCCCTGTGTTAGTGATTATCGAATTTCAATGTACCTGAAGCAAGCATGAAGGTACCACCGAGGGTTTCTGCATTGTAGACGTCATAACTTTCGATACAGGAATCGAAGACAATATAAAGTCCGTTGACCATCTCAACCACCTAGGTGTAACGGATACAACACGACAAAGAGACAAATTGTAAGCGCAATTAAAGGCACTGGGCACTATTGGTTATTACTCAAAACAATTGTTAGCATAAAAACTTACTTGGTAACGATCAATGGAGAGCTGTTGATAGTATAAAACATTGTGAGAAACGGCTCCCTCTGAAGTAACGTCGTTTTTGAGAAAAAAGTAATTTCTCAGTAAAATATTTGAATTCATTTCGAGACCTCACGCGTGAGGTCTCGAAATCACATCTGAAAGCACACAACTTCGTGTGACAAGGGTGTTTTTTCTTCCATTATTATCTCGCAACTTCGATGACCAATTGAGTTCAAATTTTCACAGGTTTGTTATTTTGTGCATATGTTGAACTACACCAAGTGAGAAGACTGGTCTTTGACAATTACCAAAGGTGTCCAGTGTCTTTAAGCATATTAAGTGCAATAGTACGTGGGGTGTAATTGCAGCTAGTGTGGTCTGGTGCACTGAAGTCAGGTACTGGTTTTGTCAGAGCTGGCTTCTTGTTCCGGTTATGGCGCTTGTATCATTGAGCAAGAAATTGAACTTTGATTGTTTCTTCTTCCGGATGCGACGTAAAAGCCGTAGGTCCCGTGTGAGTCTCAACCTTAAAAATGTAGATCTTACCAGTCGCAAAATAATGAGCGCTTTTAAAACGTCCGTAAGAACTGGTTGATTGTATACCGGTACGTTTGGTAATTGGAACCCACTGTGTTTCAATCCTTTTTGTAGATATATACCATTAAACTAACCTGTGCAAATTTCATTTCAAAAGATGGTAGCGATTTTGAAATATTGCCGAAAATCTGGAGCGGTTATGTCCACGCAGGAAGAATAATCTGCAAATTGGAATTCACAATCTGAGAAACGTTACCGTAACGCTTCTCAATATTCAAAATAGGCTCCAATTATCAAACGTGTACGATGCCTTAACACAGACGTGGATGATCCTATGGCTTACTTCATTTGGACTACTCTGGCTGCAGATGCGCCCGAATCCAACGAGATCGCAGAAGAGCACGGTGACATACTCATAGAAAGATGGTTGGACGGGTCGCTTCAACATCAACTCTGCTGCCACCGTCTTCGGAAGCAGGGAGTACAACAACCAGTTGGACTTCTTCCGTTGTTTGTTGAGTGCCTTGGTCTGGCTGGCAAGGTTGAGGGCGTAGTTCTGGATGTCCGTGGTGAGAGACCAGAAGGCTCGGAGAATCAGGGGACAGGTTACAATTACGATGACCACCAGGCAGATGCTGACGGCGATGGAGCTGGTGTCGTGGTCCAGGTCGCTCTCTAACCGCAGCAAGATTTCGTCTGCCATCTTCTTCTGCATGCTCTCCAGGATGTTGATATACACGGTCATGCTGTCGAACCAGCGGGTGGCCGCCTCGAAGTTGGGCTCTAAACCATCCACGGCATTGTCGAGAATCTCCTGCCTCAGGTCTTTAATGATGCTGGTGAAGTTGGCATCCATGGTTGTCTCGAACTCCACGTAATAACTGTTGATGAGTGGGGAGTACTTCTTAGACGCTTCGAAGTTCCACGTTCCTACGTCGTTCTTCGCCAGGTACCAGACATAATCATTGAAGCTACTGAAGCCGCCACGGGCAAAGAAGATTGAGCCGAGGGTACGGGCGATACCAATGTCGACGTTGCTGACGATGAGGAGCTGGTAGGAAACCAGGGTCTGCCATAACCCATGCCCGTTGGAGTTACCCACGCTGTCGTAGAGCCAATCAATGAAAATTTGCAGCACGTCCGTGTAGAAGTCGATCTCCCTGTAGGCCGTGGTGTTGGAGCGGTGGAGTTTGCGTCGGTGTTCCGAGAGGTAGCCCTTGAAGTCGTCCTTCTGTCGGAAGAAGGGCAACTCTTTCACGATGTACGTCTTCACTGGCCAGTCCCTCAGCTCGTCCAGGGCCTCATCGGTCTGCGGGAAGGTATCGGTCACAAAGGAGTCCTTCTCGGGGCTAATTGCACTGACAAACAGGGCAACCATATCTCGTTCCCGCTGGAGACAGCTGAGAAGGACCCCAATGTCTCGACTGAATCTGATGACATTGCGAACCTGAGAGAGTAATCAGAGGTTTAACCATAGTTTAAACAAAGACATAAAGAGATTTACTTCTATGCTTAAAGGCACTGAACACGTTTGGAAATTGTCAAAGACCAGTGTTCTCACTTGATTTATCCCAACATATGCATAAATTAACAAGCCTTTGAACATTTGGGCTCAATTGGTCATTGAAGTTGCAAGAAAATGATGAAAGAAAAAACACACTTTTGGCACAAATTTGTGTGCTTTCAGATAGGAATAATAAAAACTTCTTGCAAGAAGTTTTTATTATTTTAGTGAGAAATTACCTCTTTCTCAAAAACTACGTTACTTCAGAGGGAGTCGTTTCCTACAATGTTTTATACTATCAACAGCTCTCCGTTGCTTGTTCCCAAGTAAGTTTTTATGCTAATATTTGTTTGAGTCATTACCAAATGCGTTCGAGACCTTTAACAACATGTTAATGCTTGAACAGTTGATGCATATACGGAGCTCTGGAAGTGCCATTGAACTTGTTGAGATCCTGAGATAATTTACTGAAAGATAATGACATCATACAGGGATTAAGACGACATCCCAAGATAATTTATCTCAGGATGACGACAACTTGAAAGTACAACGTCGTCTTCCAGCTTGTGTTGATTGAAGGATAATTTATCTTGGATTTTCGACAATTCAGGATGTTATCATCCCAAGACGAATTATCTCGGGAAGTCGACATCCTACGTTCAGTATGTCGTCATCCCGAGATAATTTATCCCAAGAAATCAACATCTTACTTTCATGATGTCGAACTCCCAATTTAAAACATATGGGAAGACGGCATCTTACTTATTATGTCATCATCCTGCAGTAAATTATCTTAGGATCTCAACATGTCGGATAGCACTTCCAGAGCTCCGTACCTAATCTTCGATGGCTTCGGTAGTACTATAGTCTGAAACAATGTGCCTCTACCCACAACAATCACTGTGAAACCTATTAGGCAGAAATTTGTGCTGAACTACATAATATATTCTGGGTCAGGCAGACCGGACATTTAACATTTTTAGAATGTACTCTCAGTATTAAGGATTCAAAGCTTAGAGTGAATCTGCCTTACCTCTACATTGAGACGGTTGTTGAAGGCGATACCATGGAGATCGATACCAGCAAGTACGGCCAGTGAGATGATGGGGATGATGATAAGAAGAAGCATCTTAGCGAGTTGGATCCGCTTCCCCTTGTGGGTCAAAGGGTTTTCACGGCACCGGCCAATTTCATTCGGGTGGAGGAGTAGGTCTCGGACAGTATCATCAACCTAGAGCACCGATTATAACATTCATTATAATAATAGAGACAACGTTTTATCGTATGTCGCCATAAAAATATATGCATATTTTGCTACACACACATAATAATACCCGTATGTTCGCAAACGCAATAGAGATACTCTGCGTTGTAAAACTCCCGGGTTTGAATTGACTCGGAATTCGGGAACCGCGGAGCCTGACCCATTTTTAAGGTCGGGCTGACCCGGAAAGTGCTTGAAAATGTGATTTTAACTCTGTTTCTGCGACATTTTGACCCTTTTCTGGGTCATGTCTGTTGACACAAATTCCGGGTCATGACCCAGCAATGGGTCAACCCCACGGGACTCGGACCCGGGTCAATAGACTGTGCAAGTCTCGCGGAACGAGAAAACACGTCAAACGAAGGAACTTTTTTTCTCTGAAATCAAATCTTTGTTTTAAATTGTATCTAATGACAAAATCTAATCAACAAAACTACTCATTACAATTTTTATAAAATTAGTTTTAGCTTTTAGAATAAATACACAAATAATGTGTTAATTATTATTCAAACAAAATTAAAACTCTGGGACAAGGATGCTTACTTGATCTTAACTTTTTAGAAGCCCCCTTTACGCGGATTCGCGATGATCACACGGGTGTAAAATTAACGCTTGACGCAGTTTATAGAGGACGCTGACGCCTCAACAACCATAGTAGTCAGGTGGATATGATGAAAATTATGGAAGGACCGTGAAGTCGGGTACATATGCAATTTTATTGCTGAAAATGATAGCTGAGGGTGTCTAGATTCAGAATCTGGCGGGTGCCCACCTGGCACCCTTGGGCAATTTTTTTTATTGACATCATAAGCCACGCCCACTTTTTTTAATTATGTAATAATTATGACAAATGTAGTTTGTCACATAAACATATCATGTTTGGTATCAAATTAAAGCTAGTGGTGCATGGAATGCAAATATACAGATTAGAAAACAATAACATAAAACGTAGGTCACTTTACGGTCATTAAAGGTCATACAAGGTCAAATATGAAGGAAAATGTCAGCAATACAGTATAAAATGTGCATATAATCCATGTCGCCTGTATCAAAATGTGACTTAACTGTCTGTTGAAAAGATGTGTACAATATAAACCCATGTACACGGCAAACCAGTCAACTGGAGAGTGCAGCAATCAATTACCACCTAATGCATGGTATGAGACCAAATATTAATCTTTGTTTATCAACACTGGAGGTTGAAACTGGATAACCTAAGCTATTACCTAAGTTATTTCTTTTGTATTTCTTGATGACATCATGAGCACCATCCCATGCCCAGCACCTGACTATGACATGGCCCACCGCCACACCTCCTGAGGTCCTGTTCAGCCTGATCAACCAGAATGGGAGGACTGCTCACCCAATCAACCAAGCACCTACACCGGCACCCATCTTAGGCGTGGCCAAAGCTGAGAAGGTAAAACGGCCTGTGATATCAGCAGCTCGTACAAGTGAAAAATGGGCGTACTTGGAGCAAAGATGGTCAGATTACAAGGCCACCACACATCTTACAGGCTCAGAAATAGTCTTCCAGCTCGTTGAGTGTTGTGATGAGCAACTGCGGAAAGACCTCACGCGGACCTTTGGTACCCTCACCTCAAGTGATGATGAGCAGACCCTCCTTAGCAACATCAAGACTCTCGCCGAGCGTCAGGAAAACATTATGGTCCAACGGATGCAACTCCAGCACATGCGCCAGGACCATGATGAGCCAGTGCGGGCCTTCTCTGCCCACCTCCGAGGTCAGGCAGAGGTATGCTTGGACATTCTTGGTGAATCAAAGCTATATATGTCACTGGAGGAGGCAGTCAGGTACGTGGAAGCAAAGGAGAGTGGCAAGAGGTCAGCTAGTCACCTCATTGAGGGCGGCACCACTACAACCGTGTCTTCCGCCAGCTCCTACAGGAGCCAGGAGAGGGGACGCCGGCGAGCCCTGCCTACTACTATTGGACCCGCGACCTCGCTCTGCAATTTCCCGGCACATGCAATCACACTCCAGCACCACATCTACAATGAGTTCTGCGAGACGTGGGAGAAGCGGGCATCGACACCCAACCCTTCATCGATGTCTCTATTGTAATTGTAATGTTTATACTTTCTTTTATGAAATATGAAACAAACTATGAACACATAAAACAATTGGCAAATGAAGGGTAAGAGGCAAACAGTGTATAATTAATTTTGAAATTCATATAGCAAATCCTCTACATAGTTCGGTACATTTATATATAAACCACTGACATTGAGTATAGACCTTGAAGAGGGTCTATGCATTGGCAGGCGAGAACTCACCAGAACAGTTTGCCACAGCCTGCCATCCTCATTTTGCATACTGCATTTTGTACGGTGTTCTATAGATGCCATGAAGTGACTTTGTTGTACATAATTATTATATTCTTGCAAAACTTATGCCAATGTTTTAGTCTCAAATAGCCTCTAAAATACTAGTCAAACTCCTACTGCCTGGCTTCACCTGCCGATCCCTGTCTTCAACCGTGGGCAGAGGTGTGAAAGGCGAGTTTCTGGCGCCTTAAAACCAGATTGCTCCGGTAGGGGTTCGTCAGCCATGAGAGGCAATCCACCTAGGATATGGTACTCTGATTCCAAAGCCAGGCAGGAGGGGCTCGTTAACCTGGGAAGGCAGCCCTCCTTGGAGAAGTAAACTCTGATCTCAAACCACCCGTCTCTGGAGAGGAGTTGCGACCACCCGAGTACTACTATCGCAATTGAAAAGCTTAATCATGATCTCAAATCCAATGAATCATATACTTCCAGCGGCCGAAGTCCGCAGGAGCTCAGTGGAGGGGACTCGCGCATGCTAGCCTAGCAAGCTTGATGATGACGCTCCCTCAAACCCCATGGTCTCGCGACTGACGGGTGCCGGAGAACCACATACTACTAAGATGTTACAGGAGCTTGTCTCTTGCCACCATGAATGTGCAAACATTTAGGGAGGACAGGAGAGCAAAGGAGCTTGTAGAAAGAATGAGGAGACACGGAGTGGCTGTGTGTGTGATCAAGGAGCATGGGATTGCATGAGGGAACCAGTGGTTAATACCAACATGATTGAGAGTTACTACCTTGTCACGGCATCGGCTTGGAAAAACGAAGCTCAGGCGGCAACCGGTGGGGTTGGGCTCATGCTGAACAGTGAGGCACAGAGTTCACTTATCAGCGTTACCCGGACTTCTGATAGGGTAATCACTGCCTCCTTCAAAAGTAAACCAGTCCTCAAAACCATGGTGGCCTACGCACCAACTGTATTAGCACCTGATGAGAAGAAGAGAAAGTTCTATGATGATCTACGATGAGCGGTAGAGGCTGTTCCCCAGCACCACTTCCTCGCCATCCTTTGTGACTTCAATACCCAACTGGGTCAGGGAGATGCTCCTTTCACCTTTCAACGTGGGGTTCAGCAAGAGGCTGATGGTGCTTGCGCAACGACTGGCGACAACCGTTTTCAAAGTGGTGTAGGATGCCGCATTTGGTGCACTTGTGGTCGTATGCTGTGCATCTCTTCATGCGTTCCTGTTTACATCGTCCGTGGCCTGGCTTGCTACAGTGACTGCAGAGCGAGGTCGCGGGTCCGGATAGTAGGTAGAGCTCGCAGTCGTCCCCTCTCCTGGCCCCTGTAGGAGCTGGCGGAAGACACGATTGTAGTGGTGCCGCCCTCAATGAGGTGACTAGCTGACCTCTTGCCACTCTTCTTTGCTTCCACGTACCTGACTGCCTCCTCCAGTGACATATATTGCTTTGATTCACCAAGAATGTCCAAGCATACCTCTGCCTACCTCGGAGTTGGGCAGAGAAGGCCGCACTAGCTCATCATGGTCCTGGCGCATGTGCTGGAGTTTCATCCTTGAGACCATGATGTTTTCCTGACGCTCGGCGAGCGTCTTGATGTTGCTAAGGAGGGTCTGCTCATCATCACTTGAGGTGAGGGTACCAAAGGTCCGCGTGAGGTCTTTCCGCAGTAGCTCGTCACAACACTCAACGAGCTGGAAGACTATTTCTGAGCCTGTGAGATGTGTGGCGGCCTTGTAATCTGACCATTTTTGCTCCAAGTACGCCCATTTTTCACTTGTACCAGCTGCTGATATCACAGGCCGTTTTACCTTCTCAGCTTTGGCCACGCCTAAGGTGGGTTCCGGTGTAGGTGCTTGGTTGATTGGGTGAGCAGTCCTCCCATTCTGGTTGATCAGGCTGAACAGGACCTCAGGAGGTGTGGCGGTGGGCCATGTCATAGTCAGGTGCTGGGCATGGGATGGTGCTCATGATGTCATCAAGAAATACAAAAGAAATAACTTAGGTAATAGCTTAGGTTATCTAGTTTCAACCTCCAGGCAGTGTTGACAAACAAAGATTAATATTTGGTCTCATACCATGCATTAGGTGGTAATTGATTGCTGCACTCTCCAGTTGACTGGTTTGCATTGTACATGGGTTTATATTGTACACATCTTTTCAACAGACAGTTAAGTCTCATTTTGATACAGGCGACATGGATTATATGCACATTTTATACTGTATTGCTGACATTTTCCTTCATATTTGACCTTGTATGACCTTTAATGACCGTAAAGTGACCTACGTTTTATGTTATTGTTTTCTCATCTGTATATTTGCATTCCATGCACCACTAGCTTTAATTTGATACCAAACATGATATGTTTATGTGACAAACTACATTTGTCATAATTATTACATAATTTAAAAAGTGGGCGTGGCTTATGATGTCAATAAAAAAAATTGCCCAAGGGTGCCAAGTGGGCACCCGCCAGATTCTGAATCTAGACACCCTCAGCTATCATTTTCAGCAATAACATTGCATATGTACCCTACTTCACGGTCATATCGAAGTGCCACCTGACTATAGACTGCAATAAAAAGGCTTCGCGTTGCAATTACAGCATCTGGCGATTATCAGATCTCATCCAAAACAAGCGTTTACATAAGTTTTGTGATCGGAGGTGAGCACAAAATTCTTAAATTGTTGCAGTAACCGGAAGCTGAGGTCAAGTTTAATTCTTGGGTTTTCTTCGTTAAGTTGTTGAATTGATTTTACTTTCATATTTTGTTTCACTAAGTATTCCAATCCCAACAACATTATATAATTTTCATAGTCATAAACTACGTTAAACTAAAATAATTGACAAAACAAAATCTCGCCCACGTAAAACTCCATATGGATGGGACCACAATGGTCCCGGAAGTTCGAATGCGCGCGAGACTTGCACAGTCTATTCTGACGCGAAAGTTTTTAGAGTGTGGACGTTTTATTACGGGTCAACCTTTTAGGCAACTTGGAGGCAACTACTTGTACTGTATGCAAAAGGAACAAAAACAAGCATTATCTCTGTAAATTACGTACCATCCCCAAGAAAACTGAATAGTGAATGGATATTCTTATTAGAGATTTCAAGGCATAGAACTGATTGCCTGTATTGCCTGGTGTGACATTGCCTTAAAAAGCACTTTATATTTGCACTTAATAAGTTAATCTTGACCGCCTATTTTGATGAAATTAATGCAAATTGTTTCTACATGGTGGTTTATTGAAAATTTACAAGAAAGATAACAAAATAAACAGGTTGAGGCCTAGCATTGCCAAGATTCTTCTTTAATTTTGTTTTCACTGTTAACCCAAATTTAGTTCGGGTATGGGGAATTTTACCTGTGACAGTGAACCAAACGACGACTGAGAATTATCCACTCGGACCTGGCCGTCTTCAATGACCTCCCGGTACAAGTTCCCACCGGACGAGCCGGCCATCTTGGCGCCAACAAACTTCAGCGCCGAAGCCGCTTTGTAAGAGCCAGACGGCTTCACGCTATAACCACGGTTAACGACCCTTGATGGCTGATCGAAAAGCTCTCTAGCAATGTGGGATTTTGTCTATAGTTCTGTCGAAGCAATGTTGTGCTCTCACTGTGGTGGCCGCTTCCAGGTTTGCGAGACAATAGTGTTGAATCTGCCCTGATGCCTACGCGCGGATAGACAGAGCTCTCAGTGACAAGACAACAATGTCACTCCGGACTCCTCGTTTGGGAGAAACGGGTTCAGGTCAATTGTGGCCGCTTCTGGGTTTGAGAGACGAGAATATTGTTGAAATTGTCCTGATGCCCTCCGCGGATATACAAAGCTCAGAGACAAGACAACAATGTCACTCCTTGTGCTGGAGAAACGAGCTCTCACTGTGGCCTCTTCCAGGTTTGCAAGACGACAATGTTGCAGTAGTGTCCTGATGCCTCCGCGGATAGATAAAGCTCAGAGACAAGACAATGAATGTCACTCCTCGTTTGGGAGAAACGAGTCCGGATTAATGCACACTTGGAAAGGAAGAGACGAGGCTTGTACTTGAAAACAGACTAGGCCTATGTTTTTCCCCGGGAGAATAACTATTGTTGTCCTCTTTAGAGGCGGTAAGGGCAGATATTGCTCCCCCTGATTCCTTGGGATGAGAGATGGAGACGACGCATTACGGACAGAAAATGACCTGACTGAAGAAAATGGCTGTGGGAGAAGATTTTCGTGTAGAGCTAATCTGCACTTCCGAACAGATTACCCTCACAGGCAGACTAAATGAGCTCTTCTATACCAAAGAAAAACGCTCCTGCCTAAAAAGACATAGATAATGCTCTCAGAAACCAAAGGATGCATTCATAAACATGTTCTAACCTTAGGGACAAGATAGACAATGTCCCAGCCAGAGGAAGAACTAATACCTTTCGCCAGAGGAAAAACTTTGTCTCCGAAAGCAAACAATCCACAGCTTCAGTTCATCGATTTCAACATGGACGTTTTCAAAAACAATCAAACTTCAATAGTGTACAGATCAATAACTCTACAAAAACTCGTTCGGATCCGTATGTTCTCACATTGATGCAACCAAAATAATGCGGTTCCTCACATGTTGGCTGCATGCAAAGAAAACACCATCAAACATCCGTACAAGAAAATGTTATCGAAGAGACTGAAACACTCAGGAGGCAGGGACCAAGACGCAACTTCGTCCGTTTTGAAACTATCAAGTGCTCCTTAAAATGGCCTTTATTCACTGGCCCAACACGAATACATTCGAGTAAAACAACAATTTTAGAACAACGGTTTCCACGGGAACCCCTCATTATTTTTTAAAGATGTGTTCAAATTTGTTTCTGGAAGCGGTACAAAATAATGTTGTTAGGGTTCGGCAAGGACCTCAGTGGAAGGGCACGAGGCTAATGAGGGATATTGGTGTAAAGTGTAGGTGTTGCAGGCTGTCCAGGTGATACTACTTTCTATTGTTTTCGGAAGTGTGCGCATGCTCAGAGTTACATGAACAAAATGGAAAATTACCTGGTAAATCTACTGCCACCTAGCGTCCCAAAGTTCCCCATTGGTGCGTTTTGTTGATGTGTTTGTTTGTTTGGTTTTTTGGGGGTTTTTTTGGTTTGTTTCTCTATATGGATTGTGCGTATCATTGAGGCGTGTTCCCTGCTCCGTAGCTGCGCTCGTTTGCATTTAATTAATGTATACAAGCAACACACAAAACGATTAAATGCAAATTAATAACGTTTTAAAGGGTCTGTATACGTTTGATAATGACTCTGAAAATTAATGGCAATAAAAACTTACTTGGTAAGAAGTACAGCAGCTTTGGATAGTATAATGCATTTTGAGAAATTGTTCACATAGAAGTACTGCGTTTGTGGAAAAAGATATCACTTTGAATCTGAGAAGCGTTACTGCATATAACGTTTCTCAGATTGTGTATTCCAATTTCAGATTATTCTTCCTACGTGGACATACTGCTCCAGATTTTCTGCAATATCTCAAAAACGCTACCACCCTTTGAAATGAAATTTTCACAGGTTAGTTTTATGGTAAATTATCTACAACTATGTAGGATTAAAAAAAACAGTGGGTTCCAATTACCAAACGTATACAATCCCTTTAAGTAAAAGGTCTATAGCAAAACAGAAATATATTTGGAATAAATCAGTTTTTCGTTTTGTCTGCCTGATTATTATAAATAAGGAAAACAACCTCCACACTTGTAGGACTTCCTTATAACCTCCCACCGTGATTGAAAAAGATAATGAGGAAGACATATAAAATGACACACACTCATAATGCCGGAGTTCGTTATAGGAATAAAATAATGGCCTCATCAAAATCATAAACGCTTCTGTCGCATGCATAGATCATGGAGAACGATTTTAGTTTAAGCCATTTTGTTGTACAGTGAGAACCATTAATTATTTTTTAATAAAATGCAGACAGACAATATTATGGTATAGATGGATGAATGCTGTCTATAACACAGGACCAGGTCCGTGAGAGTGGGGGTGTGCTGTGGGTGCTGCAGCACCCCAAACTTTGTGGATGGGGTCCGGAACATACTAAAGCACCCCAACTTTTAGTAAACATGTTTCATAAATTCATCCTTACATGAACGGAAAACTTGGAAAAGTTCAAAACTGTATAAATACGTGTAGCATGTCATGTAAAAAAAATAATAATAATCATAAAATAGTGCCTCTGATTTCACGAAAGCTTCCGGGGCCCTTAAGTGGGCCCATACTCCATGCCGTAATGGCCTTGCACTGTGCGCTCGCAAATAGTTTTTGAAAACCAGCACCCCTTGCAAAAATGTGTTCGCGGGCCTGCAAAGGACCTACTTAAAGTGGTAAACAAAATTCTGCAGCAGCTATACGAGGGTATATAAACTTTGACATTCAAAAAGAGAAATTACTTGTAAGAAAACCTGTACGAAATCATGTACAGTTTTGAAGCATTTCTAAGGCAACTGTTTCACATGCATGATGCAAGGTTTATGAAACGCGGAAATGACATATTTATGTAAAGTATTTATGTACACCATTAAAATTAATAAGCCATTGAGAGATGTGGTGGACACTTTACAATATATATTGCACTAAATGTGGTTTGGGTAACTCTGTCTGTATGGTGACTGCTCTATATTCCGACACACCTATGTTCCGACAACCCTATCACATCTAAGGTGTTAAAAGAATGTGCTAGCAGCATTGCTCCACTCCTAGCGTCGGTTACAGCGTTGTTTACCCACATAGCTGCTTCTAAGGACGTTCCCACGGACTTTCTCGGAATGGAATTAGTTACCAGCAAATATACGTGATGCACCAAGTATAGACTCATTCAAAAGCAAGTTAGCCAAAACTGACATGGAAAAATTCGGTGGGGGGGGGGCAGTATAAAAATTAGTCTGCACACGAGCGCCTGCATGTTACATCCCATTTGAGGAGATTATGCAGTACACACCAGAACCAGAACCAGAACCAGAATTTATATTCCGAACACCCTCTCGTAATTTACATGCTAGGGTTAGGGTTAGGAATATAGGACAATAGGTGTGTCGGAACATAGGGATGTCGGAACATAGGTATGTAACCTACACCCGAACTAAATGGTGTACTCCCGAGTGCTAACTGGGTTTTTGAAGAGTAAATTCAGTCAAGCTTTAGTTTTCAATACACACACTGCCAGGCAAGTTTATCATACTATAGGGTTTGGTCCAGAGCTGTGTATTGGGAGAGTTGCGACATAGAGGGACCAGTTTTCTTTGGTCACGTGGTTGCTGGACGCCATTTTCGGTCCAAATGCAGCACAGCCTAATATAGACAGAAATGAGACTCGGACTTCAGAATGTACTCTTTAAAAGCAGAACCTCTTTATAACGTGCTCTTTACAACGACGGTTGACTGTATTTCCTCCGTGTATCACTTTGAATCCACATTCAGACAGATGGAGACAGAAATAATTACGAATGTTCGAGTGTAAACTTAAATACAGAATCAACTAATTAACCAAAATAACTAATGCCCTCGAGGTCAATCCACGGTCTTTATTGCTAAATAATATTTATTATGACTTATGCTTGTCACATGAATACAAATAGTACATGTTCTAAATTTGGCCAATAATGATCACAAATTGAAATTAATGAAGATATCCCCACATTGTGGTGCGCAGGGTCGAAAACAGTTTACTGGAACATTCTTACTATTAAAGGGGACTGCACCACAAGGATAAATGGAAAATATTATTTTGGGTTTTTTACCCTAACTACACCGATGTGTGATAAGCACTGTAAATTTTAAGCTTTCCGAATGTTGGTGGGGGGGGGTCTACTGGCTACCTCAGGTGGGATTCGAACCCTTGCTTCATATAGATGATGTCTCAACCCGTAGACAACCGAGCGTGCCGGTGTGTGGCAGGAGATTCTGCCCCTATACGGCGAATTGTTGGAAATTTCATCTGATAAAGCCATCTTTTGACTCAACTTCTTTAAGCCAATATTAATCACCGTATCAGGGGAGACCCACACCCAGGGGACACCCACGCCCCGGGGGACAAATCCCCCAATGACACTGGTCACAAGAGGCCAGTTGGAATACTGTTATTTCAATGGGTACCGCAAACAAAAAAGGGGAGGGGGGCAAAACCAAAATAGCATTCTTTATCCCCGAAGCAATTACGGGAGTCAATTTAAAAAAAAAAAAGTTTAAACTGTGCAATGTATAAATGTTAAAGGCCACCCAAGACTTGTTGCCACGTTGTCAAGGCTTTATGCAATCAATTAGAATTCTGAAACCAGTGGCTTTTTATAGTTCCGGTATGCTCAAGTCTACTATAGCAAAAGAGACATGTTTGTGTGAACAAACATTTATAAAACATGTTGACTTGTTCAAGTCTACTATAGTATTAACAAAGACCTGTTTGACCTGTACCAGAAGTGAAAGTTTTTTACCCCTAACAGGGCTCGAATTGTACACAGGACCACAGGCCTAGAGCCAGCAGTTTTGGTGTCGGGCTAGTAAACTTTTGACCAGACAAGTCCGACGGTCTTGTGTTTTTGAAATGAATATTAATGAAGAAAAGGGAAAAAAATGTTCAAATGTTGACTGATATGTATACCTTTCCATTCTATTGAGTAATGACATAATGAAGTATACTTAATACCAATAAAGACAAATGAAATCAATCTTCTCTTACATGTCTGAGCACTTGTTCAATTAAAAACAGTTAAATTAAATGCTTGTTAAACTGGGTCATAAAGTTTTTTCGTATTTTGATTCTGGTCTTGTAAAAAGAATTCTGGTCCAGTAAACATTTTGAGCCACAAGCCCTGTGGTCTTGTGGATTTTTCCTCCAAATTCAAGTCCTGTAAAATATTTCAGGATGAACGCATCACTGAAAATATACTGAACCTTGAACAAGACACATCCCGATCAAATAAGCTACTTTATGAGACCATATCTTCAACCACTACGATGTTTAAACAATTTCATCTTTAATTTTTGTGCGAGACATTTGTGGATGAAAGACGCACAAAGATAGCGTGAGTCTTGTTTACATTTGATACGCCCTCTATTGAAACCCATGTTTTGAGTTCAACAAGAGTTGCATATTACGTTAAACAAACAAAAGTTGGAAAAATCTCAGCTTTGATTTAAGTAGATTAATAAGAAAAGTTCAACTTTCATGAGTAGTGTCGTGTAGAAGATCTGAAGTGCTATTTACAAACAAGGTTTTCAGAACTCTTGAGTTTCTACAAAAAAACAACAACAACAACAACCCAGAAGTGGCAGTTACTGTACAAATTGGATTCTCTCAATTTCATCTCCTTCGTTTCTTATGAGATGAGCTGGAGTGCCTACTTGGGGACTTGGACCGTGACCTCCGTGACCTATGAGGTGACCCCGATCTCGATCTCGACCTCCGGGACCGACGAGGTGACCTGGAGCGAGATCTATGGGATCTCTTTGGAGAACGGGGTCGGATGTGGGAGGACCTCTTAGGGGAACCCGATCTGGACTTTTGGGTGGGCGAGTCGGAGTATTCTCGGATGATCGAGAGGGGAGAGCGATCCGACGGGGTCGGGTGTATCTGACGCCGTTCCGACACGGGGGATCTGGACGGGGAGTGGCTGCGCTTGCCGGAGGGGCTTCCTGAGCGGCTGCGACGCCGCTTGCGCTCGCGGCGTGGTGGCGCTTCGTCTGCGGAATCATCAGATACGTGGCTCAGTCTTTCTCTCTCGCGCTCCCTTGCTCGTTCAAATTCCCTAACACGTTCCAGCTTCTTTTCTCGCTGTCGTTCCTTCTCTTTATCTCTCTGCTTCTCAAGATCCTTCTCTTGGTCCTGAAAAAAATTCAAAATTAATAAGTACTTCTCTCACACTTACTTTTTCATTTTTTTAAAACATTTTATTTTCGGATTGAACAAAGACTAGTTTACTAGAGTTGGAATTGAAACTGCGACCTCCAGATTAACATGCCGGTGCTCTACCAACTCTAGCCCTAATGTTGGCAGTCTCCCAATTTTGTAAATATCTTTGTCTAGAACTAGAAGCCATTCAACCTGTAACGGCTGTATACCCACGAATAAAAATTTTAAGTTACAACCTGGGAAGCGGCAGGAGAGGGATCACCTCAAGGGGATCAGACTTTTATTCCAAATATCAAGTTATAGACCACAAGTGGTTTTAATTACTGGATATTTGGTATATTTTGTTACACATCCGGCAGTGCAAGCACAAACAACCGGATGAATAGGAAATGATGAGGAAATGTACAATTTTAGATGTCAGACTGACAAAATGAAAACCCAATCCACATGCAAGGCTCAGAGTCAGAGGCGGGAATGGAACTGGGGTCCACAGAGGTGAAAGGCAGAAAAAAGAAACCACTAAAGCCAACCTGATTCACCTACAATAATAATACTGATATCTTATAGCGCTTTATCACACCCTTTGATAGGCGTATCAAAGGACTCACTATTTTTTTTCCTGAAAGGCATGCAGAGCTACATTTATTGAGTAAGAGACCTATTCCTTTACATAGCACCATGTAATGGTTTACAAGGTGCTGTGACGCACTATGCTGCCGATAAAACCAGAAAAATAAGGGCGAACCCCTTTTCTTTACGATAAGTGCACTGGGTTCTTTTACGTGCAATACATAGCACACGGGACCTACAGCTTTACGTCCCATTTGAAGGATGGTTAAGTGTCTTGATTAAGGACACAAGTGTCACGACCGTGACTCGAACAATCAAGTACATGTAAATCAAACCAGCTGAGAGTAAAACATTTTTGAAACTGTCATGTAATAGAAGGATTGAGTTTTTTTACTTCAAAGTTAAAAAAACAAACAAAAAATAGTTTGGGGTTCCTCCCTTTTTGCTTGAATAAAAGATAAGAAAATGAGGACGAACTATCCTGGACAGAGCACATCAGGCCAAGTTATTCCCCTGTTCAATGTTCCAATTTTGTGGACTGCTTGTGAAAAATGATTTCTTGTTTGATCAGGACGCAAGGGTCCACTGTTTTCAGGCAAGGTTTCGCACTAACACTCATTATCAGAAATGAAGGTGCATAGTTGCCCCAGTGTTTCTGGCAGTTTCTGGCAGTGGCTGCTGAATGCGCCGCAGCACTTTGTAAACCCTTTATAAGGTGCTACATAAATACGCCTCGAGTACCCAATCTCGTTCCCAGTGGTGTACGATCTCACCGCGCCATTATTTTTTTTTCCCAGAATGCCTTGCTAAATCATGACCCCTGGAAGTGTGACTTTGAAATATCAAAATATGTTGGATATTTTAATTAGTCCTGGGGTTGATCCATTCTGTGTTAGAGATTACGCAGAGCGCACTATCAAATGACGCATCAAGTCATAGAGCCCCCCTCTCATTCTTTTATGCAGTTTAGGGTGACCATATAAAAAAACGATTCATTTGAAATGTATACAGTAGAAATACGTGCCTCTTGACACAGGTGTACTAAGCGCCTAACAAGCGCCCTACAAGCTCTTGAATGTATTCAACAAGCGTATGCGCAGAGCAGTCACTTTTGGCGAGCCAATCAGCGTTGACTTTTAGTGTTTCCCTACCAGGGGTTAGTGACGAGAGGTATCGATACAGCACCAGCCCATGGTAGACAGGCTGTAAAGTACCTTATTGGTAGATACATGCGCTTTAGAAGACTATAATTTGATCCCTTGCTGCTGAACAAAGACACTTACCTTCTGTAGGAGCTTGGCCCTGTATTTGCCAACCTGATCTTGTATGGTTAATCCATGTTTACGGCTCCTTCTACCCGCTTCCAAATCATCTTGAAACTTCACCACCTTAACCTGTTAAAGAAAGGGAAGTAATTAGAGGCATAGAAAGTTCCCTTTTCAAATTGCACTACTTTTGAGAGAAAAAAATGATTCTGTACATGTGTATTGTATGTTGTAGAAATACTAAAGGAATAAACCACAAGGGAAACTCTAGGGGAAATCTATAAATAATGTTGGGCTGAACAACAAACAAACTTGACTAGAACTTGGTTGGTTGGGTTGGTTGGGTGGCAGAGGATGAAAATGATTTTACTCTTCTAAAGACCTGTAATGTATAAAAAATCTTTAACTGGCGCCTTTTTAAAAGAGAACTACATCAGGGCTCGAAATTAAAACTGGCCCAGAGACCCGAGGCCAGTTATTTTAGCATCGGGCCACTAAACTCACGGCTGGACAAGTCTGGTGTTCTTGTGTTTTTTTTAATTGATCAATAATGCTACCTCATTGTGTTATATCTTTGTGAAAAAAATGTTGACTATGAGTCTGATAAATAACTTTCAATTCAGGTGAGTATCAAAGTACACTTACACATTATTAAAGGCAAATGAGATAGATACTCTCTTAGTGCTCGATCAACTCATTTTGATTCTGGTCTTGTAAAATAAACTCTGGTCCAGTAATTCTTTTTAGAAGCAAGCCCTGTGGTGTTTTGGATACTTTCCCCAAATTTGAGCCCTGCTACATCAACAGCAGCAGCATTTGTTTCATTGGTTTTATACACAGCTTGATTCTACCCTTCGTTCAGGGTAAAGCTCAAAGAAGATGCCAGTATTTACCTCGATCTCCCGCAGCTTAGCTCTCCTCTCCTCGGTCATCTCTGTGGTCTTCAGGGGCATGTCTTGAGACGAGGCATCGTGGTCCGGACTCTCCTCTTGCCAATCTCCTTCGGCGTTGTCCTCATCTTGGCCTCTGATTCAAGACAAAACAAAAAGATGCAACTATAAGAATGATGTTCAGAAAAGCAAACTCAATTCTTGGAAGATGAAATGCAATTGGGTGGGGGGGGGGGTGTGATTCTCAAATGGTTCAAGTCTATTCTGGTTTGTACCCCCTTATTTTGATTGCGGCAATCAAAATAAGCGTAGGTGATTTTGTGTTTTTTCTTGTCTTTAACAGTATTTCTGAAGGAAATATTTTTCTGAAGGGTTGGTACTTTTATAATCAGTGAGCTTTCGGACTGAAACTAATCATTGCATGTTTTAAATAATCACCAAACACGTACTTTGTCTATGAAGGATAGCAACGATATTAAAGATGACAACTGTAAGAGTCACCACATCCAAGGAAATAAAAAACCATCTCAGACACTTACCCTGCCTCCTTCTCATCCCCATCTTCATCTTCTTCTTCCTCATCGTCCTTCTCAAGCAACTCCCACTTGGAGGAGGTCATTGCCTGGGCCTCAAGGACCGAGGAGTCTACCGTCTCCCACTTGGATGGAGCGATCTTGAACCCTGAGGGTTTCTTGTCTTTGGGAGGTTCTGCGATCGGAGTACCGTCAAGATCTACTTCCTCTTTAACTGGAAGAGGACAGAGATAAAAAGAGGTTGAAGAGTAAAACTAATCAATGGTTGGAAATGAAATCAATTTACCTCCAGCAGGTACTTCAGCCAACGCCTGAAAATCGGAGTGTGAAACTTGAGTCCAGTCAAGACGCGGCCACAAGTCAAAGTTCAACCCCGAACCCAGCGTAATCCAGAGTGCAAACCTGTCTTAAATACTTACGTGGAGCTCCATCATAGTCCTCTACCAGCCCAAGGGGCGTGCCATCTAGGTCCATGCCACCATCCTTCAACGGCATCCCATCTAGGTCCGAGTTTCCCTCGGCGAGGGACTCCCCATCCATGCTGTCATCATACGGCAAGGGGGCTCCGTCTAGATCAGGGGACTCTTCTTCAACGGCCCCTGGCTGTAAGATCTCCAGGGCTTTTGGCTCGGCAACATCCTGAAGAGATCGATGAAAGACAAATAAAGGATTTGCAGTTATCAAAAGAAAAATAAATATAATAAAATTTTGAAGCGGCTCCAATCTGAAAGCTCACTGATAAAATTCACACCGCTGCAAGCCATCGTGCGGCGTGTCTGCTATGTCAAACTTCAAGTCCCAGCTTTGGTGTTGACTTGTTATGTCGGAGAAAATCAATTTTTGTAAATTAGCTGCATCATTAGGCAGGTGTAACCCTCATCTCTCAAGCATCTTACCTCATCTTCTTCTTCTTCTTCTTCTTGTTCTTTCATAGGCATGAGACCCAGGAAGACGTTCTGAAGTCGCACCAAGATGTCGTACTGGTAGATGGCCCACTCATCCCAGGAGCGGAAACAGGCCATTACCTTTTGCTGCAATTTTAAAAGCAAATAAGAACGATGTGTTGACAAACACAAATGCCTCGCTGAGATTACTCTCATTCTTCCTGAGTTAACGCTTGGACAACACTCCTTCTGTTTTAGTCATAATGACCTTGACACTAGGGGATCCAAAAACGAAAGGCTTCTCGAGTTATCGCTCGAACAACAGTTATTTTGTTTTAGCAATAATGTTTTTGACATTTGACCTAGGGGTCCAAAAGCAATAGGCTTCTGGGGGATCCCAAGACCAATCCACACACCAAGTTTGGAGTTGATATGCCAAGTCTTTCTTGAGTTATCACTCAGACAATGATTGCACGCATGTAATAATTGATCCACTCAAAAGTGCTCTCAAATATTAAATGATCGGAGAGTTGGCGGGTTAACGTATAACTGTTCAATAACACTAAGCTTGAATGTTTAATCTTTCTTTGAATTATTAGTCAATATTTCAAATTTTAACTTTGATAGCATAAGAATATAAAACCAGACTGTTTGAAGGCAAAAGGAGAGTTGCATAATAACAACATAAAAATTACATTTGAAAAAATCCTTTAATCTTGAAAAAAATTCCTTACTAACTTACAGGCCTGTGTTTCTGTAGCATTTCGTCAAGGCCTTCATGGCTCAGACAGCTGTGTAGCCGCAAAGCGACTGGAACCGGAGACTACACGCGCGAGTGGCGAAACCCACGAGTGCCTTTTTGCAACTTGTCAGGAATTGCTAATGTTTTTCTATATTTCTTGTTTTTTGCTACCCTACTGGGGTAGCGAGTTCCAAAACAATCATAAGCGATGGGGTCAGCATACAAACCTTTTATGTATTGCGATGGGTTAACCTTTCAGCACTTTCCTTATTTGCATAAAAATTATGAATAATTTATGTTTGAATCTTTATGAATAATGCAGCAACAAAAAAACACGCAAAATCAAGCATAGTGGCTTCGCCACTCGCGCATGTGGTCTCGCCTCCCTGGCACTTTGTGGCTTTACACAGCTTTGTTTGAAGCAAGGAAGGCCTTGACCGAAGGCTAGTGATTTCTGAATAACAAATGAAATGATGGATTTTGAACTGCACCTTGAACTGCTCTGCTCTCAGTCGTTGCTGGATCCTGACGTGAGCCTCTCTGAGGTTCACGACGATGACTGGTAACTTCACCTCCACAAACTTACGGAAGTACGAGGCGTTGGCCACTTTGGTGTTGGTGTTGAACAAGATGTCCGAGATCAAGAACAGTCTGCCGAGCTGAAGAAGAAAGAGAATATGAGGGAAACTGGACGAGTTAAAGGGAAAGTTCATTTGTTTTCTGGAAGAGCGAATTAAAGCCATTACTCTCTAGGCCCACTTGCCTACAGGTGACCTCAATCTTCCAATATCCTCCTCTCCTATGCCACTTCACACCAACAAGTCTAGACTTAAAGGGATTGTTTACATGTACGTTTGGTAATTGGAACCCACTGTTTGTTTCAATCCCATATAGTTGTAGATATAAACCATAAAACTAACCTGTGAAAATTTCATTTCAAAAGGCGGTAGCGTTTTTGAGATTATTGCCGAAAATCTGGAGCGGTTATGTCCACACAGGAAGAATAATCTGCTAATGGAATACACAATCTGAGAAATGTACTGCAGTAACGCTTCTCAGAATCAAATTTTGGGGGACAAAAAGTGATATCTTTTTCCATAACCGCAGTACTTCAAAGTGAAAAGTTTCTCAAAATGCATTATACTATCCAAAGCTTCTGTACTTCTTACCAAGTAAGTTTTTTCTTGCCATTAATTTTCAGAGTCATTACCAAACGTATCCAGACCCTTTAAATATTAGCTGATGCCTGAGAAAGTGATTGCTATCTGGGCTCTGGGCCTTCAGTCTCTCTCTCCCTCCTTTTGGGTTCAGTCAGAAGGATTTGGGAGAGGGTTAATTAGTTAATCTAGTTTTTTTCAAAAACACACCTGTCACCAAACATCCAACATCCAAGTTTCATTTAGTTCGGTCACATTTGTCTTTAAAAATTACATGTTTGTTTGTTTGTAAAAAAAATCATACCAGAACTTATCCTTGTTGAGTGAATAATCATAATAATAATAATTTGGGAGGTAATCATAATGGCCCTAAAAATGTTCTTTTTCGGTTACCCGACGACCCTTAATTAATAAAATCAGAACTCATCAAGACAATTTTACCGATAACTCCGTGATTTGAGTCTCATGATTTAGTGATCCACATTCGTTGCGTCGTGTTTCCTACAGCGAAAAAAAATACCCATTTCAAAGCACAAGCGCACATGTTTACACGTGCGTGAAATCTATATATTATGTGCAAAATGTGCAAACTACGCAAATATAAAGCTGCCTATTCTGCATAGCGCAAATTTTAGATTGCCCATATGTTTGTCCAATTTGTTGCGGCGCAAATCTGTTGATTGCGCTCGACAGATGAACGAGAGATCCGAGAGTGGGCTCAACCTTCTCTCACTATGCGAACTTCACACACGTCGGCAGGGTGTTTGCGTGTGCTGTCGATCGCGCGCGCTCGGCAAAAAAAATGTTGCCGTTTGTTTCTCTCTTCAGTCTTTTAATAAATGGACGGCCCGGAAAAAACGGAAGTTGAGGTGGGTCTTTTTTTAAAACCGGAATTCCGGGTTAAACCGGAGAAGTGGCATCTCTGCAGTGGTGAGAGGCGAGCATTTTATGCACTAGCCACCCATGCCAGCCAAAAGCATTCAAAGAAAAACCCCATTAAGATCACCATTTTCTTGCAATCCAAATGAGATGTACACACCAACAAAATATTATCCTGATTCCTCCCACAAAATAAACATTTCTTCTCAAACCTGTTATTTTCTTACCTTTTTGTGGATTGGAGTTTCCAGGATAGACAGCGACTCCGAGATGCATTCAACGATCTCCTCTGCCGACTCGGCATGGTCGAGGCAGAAGACCATGGCTTCAGCAATCTTAGATCTCTCCATGGTCAGGCCTCGCAGCATCTCCTCAAGCTTGTCTCGTTGGCTTCGGGAGCAAGACAAAATCAGACAAAATGCTTTAAAAAAAGGGTCTGTATACATTTGGTAATTACTCATATATTGGCAATAAAACCTTACTTGGTACAGAAGTACAGCAGCTTCTTATAGTACAAAGCAGTTTGAGAAATATTTCACTTGGAAGTAGTGTGGTTATGGAAAAAGATCCGTTTTTATCCCCCAAAAAATTGAATATGAGAAGCATTTCTGTCAGAAACGTTTCTCAGATTATGTATTCCAATTTTAGATTATTCTTCCTGCTTGGAGATAAACGCTCCAGATTTTCAGGAATATCTCAAAAACGCTACCACCTTTTGAAATGAAAATTTCACAGGTTAGTTTTATGGTATATATCTACAACCATATTGGATAAAACAAACAGTGGGTTCCGATTACCAAACGTATACAATCCCTTTAAGTATAACAACTGCTGTTAATTTTCTTGGCTTTGCTGTTGTTAGTTTACAACCCAAAAGAAAAACAAGTCTGACTACTTTCTTATAGAAAAAAACCCCACATGATTGGTAACTTTCCTTCAGCCCTTGGCGCTATTCCATTAAGACAGTTAAGGATTAACTACTGTGGAAGAACAGGTGTATTTGCAAAGCAAGGAATATACATTACACATGTTGTTTGGATAACTGCTTTTAGCTTGATGAAGCTTTTACGATTCATAAGTCTAGCACACAGTGCTCAAGGTCGACTTTCAATAAGCAGCTTGAGCACAAAGTTAGCTGAGCAAAACAAGGAACTTTACTGATACCAGTAAAAGGTTTGCAGCATAAACACCATGTCGATGCCATATGTACTGGTTACCCTCCTTTTACCTTGTTAGGCGATATTTTCCCTTTCTTAATAATAACTTTTTTTTTAAAAGTGCCATGTGTCCAATTTTTCAAAGCTGTTAAAGGCATCGTACACGTTTGGTAATTACTCAAAATATATTATTAGCATAAAAACTGACTTGGTAACGAGCAATGGAGAGCTGTTGATAGTATAAAACATTGTGAAAAACGACTCCCTCTGAAGTAACGTAGTTTTTGAGAAAGAGGTAATTTCTCACTAAAATAATAAAAACTTCTTGCAAGAAGTTTTTATTCTTATCTGAAAGCACACAAATTTGTACAACGGTGTTTTTTCTTTCATCATTTTCTTGCAACTTCGAGCCAAAATTTTCACAGGCTTGTTATTTTATGCATATGTTGGGATACACCAAATGAAAACACTGGTCTTTGACAATTACCAAACGTGTACGATGCCTTTAAGCAAAAGAAATTGTACTCTGGAAATGTTTCTGTTTAGCAAAGTTCACAGGGCACCAGTCACATACACATTTTGGTATTTGGTATTTTGGCAGGTAACCTGTTTCTAATTTAGCAAGAGTATTCTTTGCTAAAGCAATTTGTTAAGCCTAACTGTTTATGAAATTGGGCCCTTTTTCTGCTCAGCAAAACTAAGCAAGAAACCAGTTACCAACGGCACATGTGATATGGTGTTTTTGGCTGGTAACCTCATTCTGGTAAGCTTTCTTGTTTTGTGCTCATCTACATTTTGTGCTTTAAGGCACTGAACACGTTTGGTAATTGTCAAAGGCCAGTTTTCTCACTTGGTGTATCCCAACATATGCAGAAAATAACAAGCCTGTGAAAATTTGGGCTCCATTGGTCATCGAAGTTGCAAGAAAATAGTGAAAGAAAAAACACCCTTGTTGTGCAAATTTGTGTGCTTTTATATAGGAATAAAAACTTCTTGCAAGAAGTTTTTATTATTTTAGTGAGAAATTACCTTTTTCTCAAAAACTACGTTACTTCAGAGGGAGTCGTTTCCTACAATGTTTTATACTATCAACAGCTCTCCGTTGCTTGTTACCAAGTAACTTTTTATGCTAATATTTGTTTTGAGTCATTACCAAACAGGTACAGTGCCTTTAAGCAGCTCTAATGAAAGTGGGCCCAGATGTTTACCTGTCAGTCAGTGAGCCTTTCTTCATTGGCTCAGGTTTAGGGGCTAGCTCTTCAGGCATGCCCCGGGTGTACGGATTAATGGGTGGGGGACGCCATATTGATCCATGCTTAAACATCCGGAAGTCTTCTGTCCTCCATTTACCAATTGAATTCCCCTAAAAGTGAATAGAGACAATAAGGCAATCAAAATTGTGAATTTCAATTTGCCGTATTTTTGACCGTGTGAGGGCGTTTGTGGACCATTTTTTACGTGATGAAAAACAAGTAAACAAACGGGTTTTTTCATTTTTGTTATTATTATGCTTATGTGTTTTGTCACTGATGCAAGAAAACTAAATACAGGCAATTAAAATAAGATGACACTGTAATTGTGAAGCAAGACATTCCCTGAAGAAAGCGCCCTCATGCGGTCAAAAATATGGTCAATTAAAATATTGATTCTTGTGGTCAATGCAACATTGACTTATTTTTGTTTTTATTAGTTACGCCCTTGAGTACAGGCCTGATGAATTTGAAACTTATTATTCGTACCTGAAGTATGGAGTACAACTTCCAACGATAGTAGATATGAGCTGGCGACTTGTTGTCAAACAGAAATCTAAAAGTATAAAATATTATTATTATTATATATTTCTGGTAATGAAACCAAGGATGCCTCGGCCTTGGCACCCGGCTGAGGTTCTGCGAATCACGGTGAGCGCCTACTCAATTTTCTCTCAAGACAACATCAAATCCAGGAACTAGTTATGAGAATCTCCATTTTCTTTGCGAACTAATTATGAGAATCTTGTTTTCTTTCCTTTGTTAAGTCAGGGTTTCATTGTGGCAACGATATTTGTTCAAAGGAAAATGATGAGTTAAGAAGCTCAATAAATTTCCGAAATACAATACCGATTTTATTTTTGTAATGCCAACTTAAAGTGGCAGGCCTACTAGTTTTACACATCATAGGTTTGGTGTATTTGAAGATATGAGCTGCAATTGCAACAAGGTGGTAGCTCACACCATCTTAAAATATAACCTACAATTGCATCCTGGTTGCATCTCAAGCGATTCTTTAAAAAACAACCCTTAATTGAAACAATTGCACTAAGGTTGTTTTTCACTATAAAAAAACTAAGTTCAATTACTATTTCAGCTGGGCTATTTCTTATATTGTACAAGGCGCTAGAAAAGACCATTGGTGGGCACGATCAAGGTCATGTACCCCGTGGGATACATCACTCATGTTCCCCTGAGCCATGTAAATGCCTCTTCGCATCACATCCTAATAATAAAAATAGTGGCTTCTTATAAAGCACTCAAATCCACCACTCAGCTGCGCTCATGGCGCTCCAACATTATTACCCCTGATCACTGGGCCATTTATTTCAGTCCTGAAACCATCTCGTCTCCCTTGGGAGTGTACAGCCTGTGCTGCCAAATATATAGCGCACCAAGCTAAATTGATTGCAAGAATCATCTCTGCCCTCACAGGTTCCCATTTACCCCTGGGTGAAGAGAAGCAATTATAGTTGAGTGTCTTGCTCAAGGACACAAGTGTCATGACCCGGGGGTTCAAACCAACACCCTGATGACTCAGCCAGCAGAACTGCGAGTCCGATGCTCTAAACCCAACCAATAATAATAATAATAATAATAACAAGTTCTTATACAGCGCATTTTAAAATAAACATCTCAATGCGCTTTACATTAGTGCCCTGGTCATTGGGCCACTAACATTCCTTTAACCTTTCTCAGCTCCCTGGGGAGTATACAACCCTGGGCAACCGTGGCGCTCCGAAGGCTTTTTCAAACACAATATCAACCTCTACCCTCGCAGGTACCCATTTATACCCCTGGGTGAAGAGAAGCAATTATAGTTAAGTGTCTTGCTCAAGAACACAAGTGCCATGACCGGGATTCGAACCCACAACCTGATGACTAACCACCAGAACTTGAATTCGATGCTCTTAACCGCTCGGCCACGACACCCTACCAATAACAATTAACAAACTATTACCCTGGTATAACAAGCACTTATGAAGTCTCACCTGTACAGCGGAGTCTCCATCTCTCTGTTCATGATCATGGCTTCAAACATAGGACCTTCCCGGACCACAAACTCGATCATTCGATGGATTGCTAAAAGCAGGGACCTGTAAGAGAAATTCCAACATTGTTTCCCCAATTGGCCCCTAACCCTAAAATTAAACATTACACTCCTACGCTAATAAAACAAATTAGACATCTACTGGATACATGCGAACATAATGTTCAATGGTTTCCAAGTTATAGGGAAGGTATACATTTGGTAATCCTACTTGGTTAAAAGTACAGCAGCTTTTGAAAGTATAAAGCATTTTGAGAATCATTTCACTTCGAAGTAATGTGGTTATGGAAAAAGATATGAGTTTTTATCCCCGAAAATTTGAATCTGAGAAACGTTACTGTCAGATGCGTTTCTCAGATTGTGTATTCCAATTACAGATCATTCTTCCTGCATGGACTTTCCGGATTTTCGACGATATCTCAAAAACCCGACCACCTTTTGAACAGTTCCAAAAACCAAAGGTATACTTTCCCGATAACTCTCAAATCAAAAGTATTGTTTTTCTAGCAAAAAAACAAAAACCTGTTGTTCAAAAAGAAACATAATTTGGGGAGAAGTTGCAGGCTTTGATCAGAAGCTTTTGTGTTGTGTTGTGTTTTGATAATCTATGTAGAGATACTGCAGTGAAACAAGTCTGAGCTATGTAGTGAGAGGATTACGGTCAATTGTTTGAGGGTCGGGTGAACCTCACAGATCATCTGTTAAGGTACTGAGGGTTCTGTACATTACTTCAAACCTCACAGATTCAAAACCAAACCTCAGACTTCAAACCATGTGCTTCAGTGACCCTCAGAGATTTGTACATGCAGGTTTCTATAACATCAAAGTGTTTTTTTAAAAGCCTCTGAATTAAATATATAAAGTCAAGAGGTTTGTTCAAATTCTTACAAACTCATACACACCTCAAAAATCTTGGAAACCTCTTACACTGATAACAAACCTTTGTACAACACTTGAGGTTCATACATACCTCTAAAGTAAAATCAAACCTTTAAGATCAGAGGTTCAGCTAAGGTTTTGACAAGGTTTTGAAAAAAACCTCAACAGGCTTTGACAAAACCTCAAGTTCACAAGCTTTTAGTTTTCTTAGTATTCTATTCAAAACTCATGAGGCTCATTTACTATCTCAGGAACCCAGACAAACCTCCCTCATTCTATAAACACTCTGAGCAAACCTCATAGTAATTTTTTTCCCAGAATACTGACAAGATTTTTATTTAGGTTTTACTGAAGGAATGTTCCTTACCAATTACTATTCAATTCGCCCTTTGCACAGTCAGCCATTTGCATGTAAGAGCCTCGACTTTGGGACAGCAGTGAATAGAAGCATTATATAACTCTGTATTGTCACGGTAATGTAACGACACTTTCATCCAAACAGACGCATAAATACAATACAAATGAAGCATAAAGTCGAGGCTCTACACACACATGGCGGATCCGTGCAAAGGGCGAACAGCGATAAAATATCTTTATAATTTAGCAATCAAATTGGGAATAAATAATAAATCTTATTGATAGGCCTTGCAAGGTACATGGACTTCATTATTTAAAGCCCGATTACAAACTGAAGCAAACGTTCCCATTGTACCAAGTTTACAAGGGAGGAGTGCAAAATTTAACAGGTGGTAACTCAAGGTTAACCTTGATGTTCACCAAGATTTTTCGGGTTCAACATTGAGTTATCTCGAGTTACCTCTTGTGTAACTCTGCATTTCTCCCGAAACATTTGACAATGTATTGGACTACTTTTTAGTGAGCACAATCATATCTAAACCTTCAATATACCGGAACATTTCATTTGAAATAATAACCTCCTAACTTATAATAACCCTTTATCACTCAAATAAAAATTTATTTTAATTTACGATAATTATGAAAGTCAATTTGTCAGAGAACTCCTTGCTATTGGTTTAATTATGTCAATTTATATGATACCTTGTAACTTTGTAAGACTGATTCATATTCTGTCAAAATTAATTTTGAAATGTTCTAAATTGATTTTGTACAGTATAAAGAAAAGCCATCTTGATTAGCGTTCCATTTGCAAGTGAAATTTTGATGAATGTATTTTTTTGAATTTCCAAAACAAACTAAGGATTATAAAAACAACCGTAGAATATGTGCCATCTTTGTCCCATCATTGCTAAAATTATAAACTGCCATCTATTTTGGTTTGTTTTTGTTTTTTTGTTACCCATCTTTCTTTCTACTTTTACCGAGTACATTTATTATGCATTTTCTACCTAACATGTACCGGCGGTTCAAGCTTCGGGGGTCTTTTGTACAAGTGATGTCATACACATGTGTAGTAAAAAAACACACAGTCTGTACCATCTCCTAAAGACCTGTATCACGCCACAACCATCTTGGTCCGATTCCCCACTCGCAATGATATCCACAGCATAGAACATGCAACCGGGAACCAGACAGTTTTTTGTTTCCAGCCTCAGTCTGGTCCCGTGGATTTGTATGGCAGACAAGACAAAATGGCCGCATTGTGATAAAAGGTCAACTCAACATGTTCAAATACAGACCACTAGTTTCCATAATGGGTATAAAGCTATAGATGATGCCACCGTTTACATAAAGAGTGACTTTGTACATGTACGTACCATAGTTCACTTTCTGGCAGGCAAACTTCTGTGTACTTTTTTTTTACAGAAATTCTACACTTATTTATTCTCTGCACTTTCCATGTAAGATTCATAATAACCCGTTCAAAAGCTGGATACAATTTCAGATGCGCCCCATTATTCCACTTCAAATATTTATATTAAAGTGCAGATTAGTGTACACTTTGTGCCTGCCGACCTTTGACCGTTTTATGTAAACATGTGATGTCATGAACAATATCATCTATAGGATAATCCATACTGAACAGCTGTAATAACCTAGCTACTGTACGTACCTGTTGTCGAGATGGCCGCATGGTGTGACGTCGGGTGGATTTTGTTTTTATAGGGGACACAATTTGGAGGACTTCACAGCCGTTGCTTTGGTGCTGTTTGGCAGCCTTTTAAAATGTGCGGGTTTTTCTGAGAAAAAATGTTTCTGAGAGCTCTGACAACATACTCAGGAAATATTTTGTTAAGATTGATTTAGAAACAGGTAGGCTCTAATCTTTCCGACAAAAACAAAATTCAACTTCTTCAATAGAAGAATTTTCGACCTTTTCAAAATAAAAAATAAAAAGATTTCCTGATTGAAAAAAAATGCATTCTGGGATTCTCAGCTTTCCCAGATCAAGTAGTTATTTTAGAATGCAAATTAGTTTTTACACCAATGCATCATCTGTGATCACCTCTGACCTTCATGTCAAAGGTTACCAAACAGCAGCTTACATGAATGTCCACAAAGCAAGGGCTGTAGATTTGATTTTGGTTTTGTCTTTTTCAATTTTTTTTTTATCAATATTCATTCTGTCTCAGCGTGAAGTGAAAAAAAAAATTAAAAATCAGAGGAGAGAAAAAAAGCCTTTTTGGGGGCGTGTACCTTTCGGTCGGGATAACCACTTTTACAACTGCTTCTTTTAAGGTCTGGTGGAAGAATAGGTTTAACAGGCCAGAACAAGAAGACGAAAAGATGAGTCAATGGGTTCACACAACAAAAAAATTGGAACAATGTTCAAAACAAAATTGCTGTGTCCTGAGTGTGTGTCAATAAGAGACTAAATGTAAATCATGTCACAATATCAAGGGATAACTTTTACATTCTTTCGTTCCGTCTTGTTTGTTGAAAACAATTGATAATTTCTCTCCTTCTTTACAAGGCACACTTGGTTTTATCGTGATTGTGCCTCGAGCACTCTGCCAGACACTAAAGAGAGACAATGTCAAGTGGACACTACTGCCTCCACCATTGTTCCTGTTCATTGTCCTGGTTTGGTGTTCTGTTCATTGCCTTTGTGCCCTCTTCATTGCCTTGGTGCCCCTGTTTTTTGTGCTTTGGTGCCCCTGTTCATTGCCTTGGTGCCCCCTTGCAATGTACCAGTAGATATTTACACATCCCTCACTAGAGGTACCCGTTACCAAGGTAAACAAAACGCCCCTTACAAGAATGAAGCATCAGTCATGCAATACCCAAATGCACAAATCAATTTTGGTTTTTTTAAGTCTTTAAAGTCTACGAGAACATTTGGAAGAACATTGGGGGAACAATAAAGGACTCTTTAGGGGTACTAAGGCAAAAACAGTTTTACGTTAGAAATATAAACTTGTCAATTTTCAGAAACATTTGCTTGTTTTTGAAGCACAAATCCAAAACAAGAGGAAATTTTACTCATAAAACAATAAGAACGACTGACTTTAAAAAGTTATCCCTTAAAGAATGTTTTTCGCAAATTGTATAAAAGGTCTTTGAAATGAACAACACTTTACAAAAATGTCATTAAATTCAACATATAAGTGTGAAAAATACAACCGCAAAAGGCAATTTTTGTATTGGTTATAATGACAACAATGGTTATATTAAAACTGATCAATCATTGATTTCTGTTTTTAAAAGAAGGGGGTGGAGGTCTGTATATATCTGTTAGCATTTTTTGTTTTAATCCATTGAAATGCAAAATATTCTTTTTTAGCAAGGAATTCTTTTCAGATAACTTCTGCATTACCTGCATGTGGCTTGTACTCACTCCACAGAAAGTTATTAGAATAAATTTTAAAATAAATAATTAAAAAAGAAAAGAAAAATGGAAGGTCATTTCTGGAATTCTTGGAAGTGCCCACATGCAAGTACGAGAGAAAGAAAAAAGCTTGAGCAGTCAAACCAGGAAAAAACAAATACCTTCAAAAGCTCTGGGTCCTCTTCAGTGACAAGGGGGTTGACTGGAGGCTGCCTCGTCTTTTTATCCTTGCTTTGGGCGTTGAAGGGTAGACCGGACTGAGGGGGCGGGATGGTGAGGTCCAGCATCGCCTTTGGGATGTAGACTGGATTGGGTGGGATGGGAACGGCCTTCCCCCAGCCAAGTTTCATCTCATAGTTCATGAATTCCACACCTTGGGTAGTGTGGGAGAGGAGGAGGCAGCAAGCGAATGATTGAAAAGGAACACAAATCACACAGCACCATCTTTGACGCATTGCGGAGCTGCCAACATTTTGCATACTTGCAACCAGGGAGATTTTGTGTACAACAATCAGGGTGATATTTAGAATTACACTCAAAATAATAGAGACAAAGTTTCCATGATAAGGTAGATTTTCAAATTTGTTCGTCACATGGAAAAATTTATTTATTTCAGGGAAACTTCAGCAGGGAGAGTTGGCAGCTATGGCATTGACCAATTGCAGCTCAATTGTGCGCCGCTCAAGTCTGACACGTTAACATTAAAATGTATAAAAGCTGCCACCATTATGCCTTTTGTGTGCGGCACAGAGCGCTGGCAGGATGACCGGAAGGGTAGTGTCTATCCACACGCGAGCACTGTTGCAAGGTAGTTATTATGGTGGGCGGTACTTGGCAGATTGGCATTTTGCCACAAATTCATCGCCTGGTATAACAGTATGAACTTGAACAAAAAATTCTCAGCACACAATGTGAATCACAAACTCTTTACAAGTTGCTGATCAGCAACGAGGAGAGAGGTTTTGCTCGGCAGTTTCTAACCCTGCCTTTCACCTCTCTGGACCTTGATTCAAATATCACTTTGGACCACAGCTTTGCATTTGGTTTGCAGTCCCTACCCGAGTGTCTGGATTTTTTTCCCCAGTTGGAGTTGGAGTTTTCCTCCCACATCTAAAAGTGAAAGTGCTTCAGCATCTTCTCTACTAAGCCTGTGGCGGTTACACGGTTACACGGTTACACGGTTAACCGACCGATCACCGATTTTGATCACATGCAAGGTTGTGTAAACGATTTTTTTTAACTAGAAATTTTGTTTATGAAACGGACAATTACAAGTGTAACCGACCGTTTCAAAAACGGTTACACATTTACAAAAATAACCGTAAACGCACAGGCTTGTTCTCCACACAGGCATCTTCAGGCCTACGGGTAACAGTGCAAGGTACAGTTGAGGGTTCCTTCGTTTCATAATCAGAATGATATAACAATAATAATGCACATCTGTGCTAAGCAACATTCTGTGCTTACCAGCTTGACAAAATAAGACTGTTACCTCAAAAGAGTGAAATTCCCCCGACTTACCATTTAATGCTTTAATGGCTCTCTCTGCATCTTTTCGCGTCATGAAGGCGACGAAGCCGCAATTGCGATTCCGACTTCTTTCCTCATCTGTCCTTGGCCACATGATCTTGACGCTGGCAAGAGGGCCGTACTTCCCGAACTCTTCGCACAACATTTCCTCATCCATCTGGAATCATGCAGCGATGGTGTTATTGTGATTTTTCGTTTGGTGTTTTATTAGTGATTGGAGCAATATTGGCATTTGTCAAGTTCACCCGGATTTACTCATGACAACTGTCTTTCTTGTCTCAACAACATTGGTTTTGACTGTCCTTAAAATAAAACCCTACCCACCATCAGGTGTTTCCTAAGCACCCTGCTAAATGCAGCAAAATGCCAACAGAGGATTTTTCCCCCAAAATTCGAGCCGTCAGGATTGTAGGATACAAATCCAACCAAAAATATTCTTGAACTCATCAGCGCCAGCTAAATATTTGTTCTTACTGAACCTTCATTAGTGTGATTGCTCTGACAAAATGTTCACAAAGTCAACTTTGACTACTTGGGAAAGTTTGGAAGCTCTAGTCTTCACAATAATAATGAAAATAATACTAATAGTAATAGTGTACATTTATAATGCGCCATGTCTGTCATTAATGACACTCCTGCTAATGAACTATCAAATCAGGTGGAGATTTTATGAGACGAAGCAACCATAATACAACACCTTGAAAAGGATATAAGGTGAGGTGGCGCATATTGCTGCCAGACTATGCAAGAACCACAGGGAAAACCCCTACTCTTTATGACAAGTGCACTTGGTTCTTTTACATGCATTACACAATACACGGGACCTACGGCTTTACGTCCCATCCGAAGGTCCAAGCAATAATGGTCAAGTGTCTTAGACACAAGTATCAAGACCAAGACTCAAACCCACACTCTGCTTCTCAGAAAACACCAGAGCTTGAGTCTGGTGTGGTTGACTGCTTGGCCACGAAACGCACAATTGAACAATCTTGTGTTGACGTAGGAACTAAAACAAATCACCAAATGCTTTCTCCTCAGACACTGTACCTTAGGATTGATGCTCCCCAAGAAGATGTTTGTTGTACTTGGATCTCCGTAGTCATGGGAACCGTAGGAATAATCTTCCATTCCGGCTACAATAAGGACAGAGTTGAAACAAAGTGTTAAACATGTTATCAAACTCCGGGAGTGAACTTGGACATTTCTGTTCCTCATAGAATCCAATAACTCTAACTCCCTTTAACAGAATCCAACACCATGGTGTTACTAAACACCCAAACTGTTGGACTCTGATTACAGTGGCATGGCCCCACGTAAAAAAAATGAGATTACTAGCACAGTCCTCAAACCAACTGAATAAAAAAAAAAACATTCATTGGATTTTGAAGGGTTTGAGATAGTTAGGGTTAAATATGAAGCTGTGAAAATGTCAGCGGACTTGTGAATGGTATAGCAAACTGGCTGGTTATTGACATTGAACGGTTACCAGCAAACTTTATGCACTAGGTGGATTGTGCTTACCTGGTACCCTGACATCTGACGATGAGGACTGTGACATTTCATGGTGGACTTCCGAATCATGGTACGATGATGACGACGACTTATCTCTCTTTTGGCGGTGACGTTCTTCCCTTGCTTGCTGTATACTGCCAAAAGAAGAAAACATAATACTTGCTAAGTACACCAGTCCTGACACTTTACGGAGGCAACAGCGGCAATTGCCTCCAAAAAAAGCCTGCCAGTTTAGAAAATTTTGCAAGTTTACATGTCATCTAACATGAAGTAGTTAAATAAAAACATACAAACTTTTCCGTGAGTAAAATAAACTGCAAATTTTGCAAGAAATATTTCACTTACACTTTGAGTTCTTCCTTGAAAAGCTCAAGATTGCTCTTGGATTTCTCCTTCTCCTTTTTCTTCTTGGGAAACTCCTGCAAGAAAAACGAGAAACAAGAATGTTTTTTGAATGATAGATGCATTATGCCAGCCTGCAATATGACATGGTAATATAAAATACAGGGACGCAGTGCTGCGGTCAGTTTCTCTTGATAACAAACACAACCTGTGCAGCTGAATGGTTGCAAATAGTTGATCAACTCACTTGCAAATGCTGTGTTAATCCTGCTTATACACAGGAACCACTGACAGCCACAAAGTCAGACCTGGAAATTCATCTTTGAGAGGTCGAGGCCATTTTCAATTAACAAAGGGTACTTCCATTGGAAAATCTAACCATCTATGGGAAACTGTTGAAGGGGCATCAAGGCCAAGACCAGGGCATTACAGGCCATGGCCTTCATGGCCTCCTTGTAATTCCAGGCCTGCAAAGTACCATACCTTCTAGGCTAGCATTGGGTACATGGGTTCCTTCGGTTTGTACAGCTGGTATTATATGGAAACCCCTCCACAGTCTCCTGTGGAATTTTGTGGAAAGCATCGTTCTCCCTTAACAGTGGTCCGCTGGCCAAATGCCAGTTAAAACACCTGAGAACCAGTCAAAATTCACTCCAACTGGTCCTGCTGGCTAGTTCAGTTTTGAAAAGCATCCCTAAAAAAGCTGACCAACAAGTCAAATGTTAAGCTAACTGGTCCTGTTGGCCAGTCACTAAAAAAAGTTAAGGGGAAACCCTAGTAAAAGCCAGTTGGGCAGGAGAGTATACCGATAGTAATAGGGTTAGCAGATGTTGCAAAAAGTAAAGGGAAGATTGAACGAATTCAATTTTATTTATTTATTTATTAATTTGTTTTATCTTACTGGTCTGTCTTGTCTTTCTCTTTCGGCTCTGATCTCCGCAGCTTCCTTCTCCCGTTGTTTGCGGGCGATGATCGCTTCAGACACCTTAGATGATGGTCTGTACAATCTTCCAGATTTATGCTCCGGCTTCTCCTCTGAAATTTGACCAAAAAAGACACACATAAATAATTGAATAAATGATCTAATACTTGAATGACATTGTTATCATCAACTTGACAATTAATCGGACGATGCATCTTTAAACAAGTATAAACATGATGATGTCCAATTGATAAATTTTGACAAAATATTCCACAAAAAAGGGCTACTACAGCCACTCATCTTCGTACAACATCTTGACTGAACACCAGCTTGAAATGGATATTATAAGCCAATAAATTACTTTTGTTCCTTTGTGGTTTTCCCAAAACTAAGAAAAGTAAGGTCGATGACAGTTATCTGATAAGCCTTATGTTGAGCACCTTTATCTGTATTAATCGTTGACCCTCTGACAAAGGTTTTGGCGAGGTTGGAAGTGTCTTCAAAGGACGCCACAAATTCCTCATAGACTTTGGCTGCCTCCTTTTCTTGCTCCTAGAGTCGGAAAAGGAAAAAATTCAAAGAAACATTAAATGGCTTTAGTTTACACCTGGGTGAAGAGAGCAATTAATGTTATCAACACCAATAATTAGGAAACTGGGATTCATTTGTTTACCTTTTTTCTATGTTCTTCTTCGGCTCTTTTGGAGAGCTTCTTTCCTAAATTCATCTGCCCCACGCTGAAGGCTTTCAGCTTGTTCTGGGAAATGGTCTGCAAATTAAACAAAAATATAATCTGAGAACATTCAAAATAGCTCCCATTGATTCCCTACATTTGTGTACACGTATTGCAGGCTCGACTCTGATCCTTCATAATCATGACACTGCCTAGTGATTGATCCGATGCCCTTCTTAAAAATGTTTTTAATTTAAAAAAATTATTTTGTTATATAAGAATTATTGTTAACGATAGAACACTCAGTCATAGTCGACTCATACTATAAAAATACTATTCATAGATTGAGAATTTTATCATGTTTATCAGGACATGCTGCAGGAGATCCCCGCATTCATCATTCATGGAATCGTGATCATCACGATCACCCAACATGCCCAAACAACCAAGCACTAAGCTAGCCCACCTTGTTGAGCTGTAATGGCTCTCTTTTAACATTGGTCTCATAACACTCACCATTACAGCCCACCATCCATACATGTCTTAAACGCGTAGTTTAAAAGTACGAGCAAGTCGTACCTCTTTGATCGCAAATTTCTTCCACTTATAAACATCACATACTACTCCAACCTAGCCCTGGTAGGACGTCAGTCAGTGCCACTGCACTGACGTCCTGGGTATAAAGATCCTTTACAATGCGAACAAAATTTTGAGTAACATTTTAAAATATTTTTACCTAATTTGAGAAGCTGAAACTCCATTCACTTATTCTTGGTGCCTTTAATTACACTTTTGCTGAGTTCAAAACCTATCAAATACATCCATGAATGACATTATTTCCGAAAATAAGTCCAAGATGTGCACTGGCGCTGCGACTCCGTCATGTTGCCGCCCCGAAGAAAAAGCGTTCAGTGTTACGGGTTAGACAGCGCCCTCTTTTGTGGACTTGGTTCCATGTCAGTTGAGGTTGTCGCAACGAATGCGTAAATTTCCATTTTATTTTCACAATAATGTCATCCAAGGATAAAATTGGCAATTCTGAATAGAGCAGGCGTAAGGTTCAGGACACAAGGAACATGTGAGTCACGTTTCAGCTTCCTCAAAAAGGTAAAAATATGATAAAAAATGGTTATAAATTTTGTTGCAATGCCTGAGGACCTTTATACCCTGGACCCCGTCGCGTTGTATACAACGGAGGAGTCCAACCTGGGCTAACTCCAACCTATCTCACTTTGTTCCTTACATCTGGCGAATTTTTATGACATATTCCAGGGCTCACCAACTGATGCCTTTGTCCAGATATGATGATTTGAAAATGGCAAACAAAAATTGTGTACAAAAATTAGATTGAAGTTCGTCTCGCAACGGGGTCGCCATCTTACGTATGATTCACTGCCTGCTGATCGTGAGAAGTCAGGGCACCCGGCATTCATGAAACTTTGAGGGCTTACGGGAATAGTATTTCTGGACAATGTTTACAAGATTGGAAAGAGGAGATTTCAAGCTTTCAAATGATACATATTTTTTAAGGATTTTATTTAACTCAACACGAAAACGGCAAAATAGAAATAGGGGATTTTTGGGGGTTGTTACAGGGCTCTGTTTGTGTGTCTTCGCAGTCGAGGTGAGTGACTGACAATCCCCCTAGTAGTATGTGATGTTTATTAGTGGGAGAAATTTGCAATCAAAGAGGTACGACTTGCTCGTACTTTTACACTACACGTTTAAGACATGTATGGATGGTGGGCTGTAATGGTGAGTGTTATGAGACCGATGTTAAAAGAGAGCCATTCATTACAGCTCAACAAGGTGGTGGGCTAGCACTAAGCACATGAAGCATGCTATTGCTAAGCCAGAAGCAAAGCGTGACGAGCGAGGGTTGTCTAAATTAGATACCGTACAGGGGGGGGGTACGGACGGGTCAGGCCAATTGCATATATTATAAATATGGAGCAATAAACTAGTGTATTGCTCCATGATCAGATGATATAGGCTAATAAGAAGGGGGGCGAAGTGAGAATGGGGCGAAGTGAGAATGGGGCGAATTGAACATGTTGAACAACACGCTACACGCTGCCTGCCTCTGGATAACGTTAATCATAAATGTTACACCGTTTGGTTTTACAGTATTTGTCAAGACTATAGATTTCAAATTAATACATATTGAAGTTGACAAGCTAATCTTAAGAATCAGCTTCCAAATTGAACAACAAATCTTTCTTTTCACCTTCATTGACCCGGGCGTTATTCCTTCGTTCTGCATCCCCCACGGAAGTTTATCCGCCATTTTTGCTGAAATTGCCACTAATATAAATAGCTGGTAATCAAACCCTTGATTTTTTTCTAATAATCCTACCAACGTCCGGGTACCACTGAATGTATTTTTTCTGCGTACTCCGTCAAAAGAGGGCGCTCTAAAAAATAAAATTATTGACTGGTAATCACTCGCAAAATCATTATCACATTGTGGAAAGCTGGGCTACCAGCGAGATTCTAAATTTGCAGACAATTTTCGCGAACTTCTTGTCTTCCCGCGAAAAACAGAAGCCGGAGGTAAATATACATCTTTTTAACAGACTAAGCAATGTTATTTAAAATGTTTTATGCAATATTAAAGAGAGATGCGATATATTTCAATGTTTAGCTTTTCACGTCATCAACTGCGACAATTCGTTGAATAAGTGTTTTTGGGTGGGCTCAATATTTTCCCGGGAAAACAGACGGGCAGGGACCGTGCGTATACCGTATGTAACACACACAGACACGGCACAGCATAGACATGAACAGTTCAGCGCACAGCGGAGTGCACAGTGATCAACACTAAACAGTGCCATTGTATTAGTATTGTCAAGACAATGCTAGTTGCTACAGTGTGGTTTGTGCTAGTTCGACACTTTGCATTTTACCCTTTTAAGTTAAATGTTTCAACATCCTCAGCAGATGATGATCCTCCACACAGTAAATAAATAGGGGCCTAGGCCTATGATCATGATGATGTGATAATCATATTAATGATATGTCATTCATTATTTGATGTATGTAGTCAAAAAGTCAAATTTGAACTTGCCGAAGCCAAACAAAAAATATTTATCTACCTTTTTTCAAATCAATCATTGAGCATGTTGAGAAAGATATTCAATGCCAATCAATGCAGTAAACAACATATATTTTTTATAATTATTTATGTTATACTCACAGTCACATGACATAGCGAAGCTAAGCCTAGGGCTAGGCCCTAACTCTTAAAATTAAACATTAATATTATGATTGAACAAATAATTACTAATTCAAATTTACTACACTCTAGGCCTACTAGATTACCATCACAAAAAAGGAGATAATTACCGGCTAGCTAACTTACTAAATCTTGTTGTGACTGTATTGAAAAAACTGAGTGTTTGGCCCGAGTGTTTGAATGAGTGTAACTGCCCATGATGATGGTCTAACCACGTTGAGAGAAAACACTTAGTCAAATGCTGGCCATCTGAAGACAGTAGCCATTCTGCCAAAAAGCTTTTGAAATATATTCGACTTCTTCTTTTTCACTCATGAAACCCAAACAAATTGTCATCTGATTTATTTGCAATGCATCAGGCCTGCAAATTTTACCTTGGAAGCCTTGTAATTTGAAAGGCAGTGGCCTTCGTTTCTCCCTTGTCTTGGCCTTGGTGCCACTTCAAAAGTTGCCATATATAGACTTGAAGATTTTCCCAATGGAAGTGCACTTTTTGCAAAATAAAAATGAACTTGCCCTATCAAAGATGAAATTCCAGGCTTGTCAGGTAAGGTAAATTTTGGGGCCATAATTTCATTAAAAGTATGGTATTGGTAGACAAATGCCAGGGTACTCCCCATGCACAAGCTAGCGTATCGGGCAGATCTACGCCATTTGTGTGCCGATACGCAAACATTTCGGCCAATACACTAACGAACCAAAAAACATCAAGAGAAAACCATATAGAACGCTCCAGATTGCACAGTAGGGCTTTTAAACCAAGATAAACACCAAGTAGAAAACATTCCGAAGACCTTGTTTCAATTCAGCATGCTTCGGCCAAACATCCAAACATTTGGGTCCAGCATTCCCCCCAGTTTTTAGAAAAACCTAGGGAGAACCCTGAATGCCGTCCTGCCATTGTCTTCAATCTAAATTTGCTGATGAGAATTTTTGTTAATAAAGGGTTAACGAGTTTTGCCTACATTTTCAAAGGTTCTCTTCTTCTCTTTTTTGTTTATTTTAAAGACAGCACAGGGCCCAGGAATTATTCTCGGGAGGGTGATGCCGGGAGAGAAAACCGTCTAAAAGGAAAGCAAGAGATTAGTCGTTTCTAAAACAAAGGGCTGCTCGTTAGAGATTTTCAACAATATGGACGTACCACAGTAAGAGATCACACTGTTTCCCCCCCCCCCATGATGCAACAGGGCTTGATTTGGGGGGTAAAATCCACAAAACCCTAGGAATTCTTTTCACGAGACCAGAATCAAAATGAGAAAAAAAACTATCATTTAACATTTTCTTTGAGCAAGCTCTAAGAGGGGATTTATCTCATTTGTTTTATGGGTAAGTCTACTTCAATATTCAACAGATCTATTTGAAAGATAATTATCAAAATAAATTTCCACTGGAGCTTAGGCCCGAGGCCAGTGATTTTTGGCGTCGGGCCAGTAAACTTGCGACTGGACAGATCCGGCAGTCTTGTGTTTATGAATAATAATACCTTGGTTTTGGCTCAACTTTAATGTTAAAAATTATGTTGAAATATTGACTTTGAGTCCGATAATTATCTTTCAGTTCTGTTGAGTATGAAAGTATTACCCATAAGACAAATTAGCTAAATCTTCTCTTAGTGCTTGTTCAAATAAAAACAGTTTAATTGTGACACTGTGTAGATTGTTTTCTCTCATGTTGATTCTGGTCTTGTGACTAATTCTCTAGTCCAGTAAAAAAAATTGAGCTACGAGCCCTGCGGACTTGTGAATGCCCCCCCCCCCCCAATTCGAGCTCTGGAATTGGTTTCCTTTATACAGTTTCTTTATTTTCTCTGGAAAAAAAGGTTTTGTCTAATTATGCTAAAAGCCAAGTAGTCTGCTTAGTTGAAGGAAATCAATTCAAATAATAAGTTTAAAATTAATGCTTTTTGCTGACTCTTCCGTCATGATGTAAACCTCATTTGTGTTATTTAAAAGTATTGTTGTAACCCTTCCACTGGGTGATGGGTTTATGTTTCTTCTGGAATAGAACAATAGATCAAATCAAATCAAATAAAAAAAAAAACCTTCCGCAATTCTGGTCCGCATTTTGTCTAGTAATATCAACACTACTTTTTGTATTCTTTTCAATCCAGGGCCGAGCACTCGGATGACAGTGACTTTGATGAAGGAAGGGGGAAGAAGAGACCGAAACATGATGGAGTAAGTTAAAGTTGTACCTCCTTTCCCCCTACCACTTTTTCTCATGACTTGAAATACCCACCAGATGGCTGCTGGCCGCTGGCCCAGGTCCAGTGTTAGGGCCAGTACCTTTAACATCTGAAGTCATGCAATCTTTTCCGAAAACACATTTTTTTGAGATTGACTAATTAGTATTTTAGCTTGTCAAGTCGAAACCTTTCAAAGTTTAACAAAAATGAAAGAAGAAAAGGGAATCAGCTGTTGCAAACTGCTTACCAACCAAAAGGACCTATGGTCTTCTTCTTTCGAGTCCATTTCATCTACTCAAAAAACAAAATCAATAGTTTGGCCAGGATTTGGTACATCTCACAGCCTTCTCGTTTGCTGCCATGATGTCTTCAAGACAGCACTGCTCCTCAAGGGCTGGGCATCGTAGAAGGTGTGGCATAGATTGGGGTGATGTGCCACAATCGCAATAGGTGTCATCATCGTTGGTATATCCCCATTTCTTCATGTTTGTTTTGCATCGTCCCACCTCTGTGCGTAGTCTATTGAGGGACTTCAAGTTCTCCAGTCCTGCCTATGTCCAGGGGGTAGCTGCGCTTTAGTTGGGATGGGCAGCTTCTAGCGATGGTGACTGTCGAAGCGCCTCTTCTCCCACAGTGCAAGTCTGGCCACCTCAAGGGAAACTGTCAGTGGTTCAACTGAGTGAAGAAAACTCCTCCTCGGCTTGGAGCTGGTTGGTAGGCATGACATGGATGGCGGGTGTCTTGGGTTTGTCTGAGGCGCTCAGTACTGCTGGCTACTGACCTACGTATACCAGGTGGAGCAATGCCAGCCAGGACATGGAGGCTGTCAACATTAGGTGGTTTAAAGCTACCAGTGATGGCTCTGCAACTGTCATTGAGGGTCTGATCTTTCCCAGACAGGGCAGGCATACTCTGCAGCAGAGTAGCAAAGCGCGAGAGCAGTTGTTCGGAGCGTGGGTGCATAAGGTTTATCGTGATTCAGAACCGCAATGCATCATGGGAGGGCATAGAGGGCAAATGCATACCGCGGTACACAATGTTTGCACGCATGGCTTAGGCCCTGCGCAAACTAAAAAAGTAAACAAGCTTATGATTTGAACGTCGCAACAATTTTATAAACAACACAGTCGGTCGTCGTGCGCCCAGGCTACCGCTTTCCCGGGTTGCCCCCTTTTACTACACCCGACATGCTTGACAAAACAGCGCCCTCTCTTGGTATTTTGCTAATCGCGATAAACCTTATTGGCACCCCATGAGGAGTTTGCCAGTTTCCGAAGGAGGTTGTTTCTTGTTCTCACTTTGCCTTTCACCTTTTCAATATGCTGCTTGTACAAGAGCGTCCGGTCCAGGGTGACGCCGAGGTATACGGGGAAGTTGCAGTGTTTCAGGTGGACGCCGTGCCACATCAGGGACAGTTTCATTCCAGCGTCACGATTCCATAGGTGGAACAGGCTTACCTGGGTCTTGGTAGGATTTGGCTTCAGTTGGCTGTCTGTGTAATAGGTAGTTAGGTTGTCTAGGGCTGATGTGAGGGTGGCCTCAATGTTATCTATGTTGGTGCTCTGACCTATGGTATAAATGCAAGACATAGTTAGTGGCCCGTTGTTTCGACCCAAGCAGAGTCTTTCTCGGAGGCCAAACATAAAGAAAACAAAATTGTTAACCGTAATTATCCCTTATTAAGTCCAACTGTATGTTTTGTTTGATTTTGTTGGACTGAGGACTTTTAATAATCAGTTAAAATTTGAGCCCAGCTACATCAGAGAAACTGACACTGTGAATGCATGTTTTCATTTTGGTTTCAGATCATTTAGGTTGTTAAAACGCAAGTGTAATTGACCGTGAATTTGTTTGTTCTCAGATTGGGAAGAAGAGCAAGAAACACAAGAGCAAACCAAGACCAGAAGTAGAGGTGGAGAACGTTGGAGAACCTGTGACCCTCTTTGAGATCGTCAGACAAGGGAAAGGAGCTCTTCAGGTTGGTCACATAAATGGTTTGATGAGAAAATAGTGATTTTCTTTGTCATCTGATCAGAATTTTAGGGCCGAGTATACAAACTCAAGTCCTAATGGCTGAGTCATCGGAGTGTGGGTTTGAATCGCAGTCAAGACACTTGTGTTCTTTGGCAAGAAACTTAACTAAAATTGCTTAACATCACCCAGGAGTAACTGGGTACTTGCGAGGGTATAGATTGTTGATGTGAATGATTAGCAACCTGTGCGCCCATTTGGCTGTTGGTGCTGCATACTCCAAAGGAGTTGAGATGGTTTCAGGATGCTTAAAGGCCCAAATGAACAGGTGTAGTAATAGTGTAAGGCGCTTTGATACAATTCGTTTAAGGCGCCAAATAAATGCCTGAAAATATTATGAGGGAAAGTTTCACAGCAACAATTTAAATGATATTGGTGAGAATTGTTGTGTCTGATTCAATTTGCTTGTTTTGCCATTTTTTTTTTAAAGCTTGTTTTTCTGAGGATTTTGTGTCTGACTAAGCATGAACCTACTTAAAACAGTATCATAAAGCTGAAAATACTGCTTAGCAAATTTCTTTGCTAAGCAAAACAATGAGCGGGGCACCAGTCGCAACAATATGTTCTTCCTGGCATTTTGGCTGGTTACCTCTCAAGATGAATTTTTAGTATCACACTTTGCTTAGCAATTAAGATGGATACACATCTTAAGATCAATCTTAGCTCTTTGTTAAATTGACCCCGGTACGCAATAATTCTTCAATGATTAATGCTTTTTTTCTCCCTTGGGTGCATTTTTACAGACCGTTGTGGACGAGTGGATCGAATCGTACAAAGCGAACCGCGACACCGCTCTCCTAGATTTGATCAACTTCTTCATACAGTGCTCTGGATGCAAGGGAACCGTCACTCTTGAGATGTATTCCAACATGGAGCACAGTGACATCATCAGACGTATGACTGAGGAATTTGACGAGGTATAAATGTGTTGAAACAAAATTCAATCTTGCATAATCACAGGCTGTTGCCCGTGAGACTCACGCAGTCTATATCCGTGTGCTTATAGTGTGCCTCCAACACCTAGGTGTAATTCCATGATTGTGTTAGGAGCTCTGATACAATTTTTACTTTATTTGTTTAAGCAAGTTTGCCCCAAACAAGGCTAAAAGCCACTCTTGGTAAGGGGGCTACAAGAAGACAAATTTTGAAGATGAAAATAACTCAGGGGAGCTGAACGTAGGAATTGATATTCCTCTTAAAACAGTCTAGATTGTAGGATGGAGGGAAACATGCACCAGGCAAGGAGTTCCAAAGATATGCAGTGCTATGATAAATGAAGTATTGTTTTGTGACCGTAATCCATTCTCTTGATTTCTCAGGAAAGCGGCGACTACCCACTGATCATCAATGGCCCACTCTACAAGAAGTTCAGACAGAATTTCTGCGACTTTATTTCGGTGTTGGTGCGCCAGTGCCAGTACAGCATCCTGTACGATCAGTTCATGATGGATAATGTCATCTCACTGCTGACCGGGCTGAGCGACTCGCAGGTGCGGGCTTTCAGACACACCAGCACGTTGGCAGGTACGTGGAAGATCTTTTTACAAGAGCATATTATAAATATCCGGAAGATTTGGAATTTACTGTAAATTGAAGCGCAAGGATTCACTCTTACTAAGGGAATAGCAGAGCTGCCAACTCTTCCGGATTTTGCGGAAGACTCCCGTTTTTGACGGCAATCTTCCGACATCCCGCAAGCAGTCAAAATCTCCCGGATCCCCAACCTGCTAATGAAAAAAGTAATAAAATTGACTTTTGAATTTAATTGCATAGATACAAAGAAAAAGTTGTTCTAACCGTAGTTTCGTGCGCTAGTAGATCGATCTTTTTGTATTAATAGTTTGCAGCGACTGGTACCCAGAAGTCAGCTATTTCGTAACGGCATTTCGCGTGCATTTTTCTCTGTGTCGCAGGGCATCCTGACTACATTTTTAGTCAATGAACGGAACCTTGTATCCAAGACTCAATAATTGAGTCGACCCCGCGCTATCATGAGATATGTTATTATTGTACATTGTCCATCAGGGGCCCGAGGTTGACAATTCTATGGATGTTGAAACAAACAGCGTGATATTAGGAGACCGATCAGAGAGTTCGAAAAAAAAACCGAATGCAAATCTGAAGCTCGCATTCCAAGTAGAAGCTATCGGGCAATCGTGCACAAAGTGGATGGATTTTTAGTTCAGGATCAGTGGTTTTGTTCATGCTGAAATGATTTGCACAAAAATGTTTGCACAATCAGTCGATCTTGCAGGAATAGTTTGTGCAATTGCCGATTGTGCAGGAATTTTGGTTTGTGCAATCGGCTTATCTAGCGTGCAGGAATAGTTTGCGCAATTTGCCAATAATGCAGGAATAGTGTGCGCAATATGCCGATAGTGCGGGAATAATTTGCGCAATTTGGCGATCGTGCATGAAAAGTATTTGCGCAATTTGACGATCGTGAAAATAAAATCTTCCGGATTTTCAAAAACCAATGTTGGCAGCTCTAGAATAGTAACAATGGTGGTTTTAGAACCAACTCAAGCTGGGCCCAATTTCATGGAGCTGCACAACAAATTATGGTTACCAGTCACGGGTCACATGTACTATTTACGACTGGTATCCTGTAGTTTTTTCGCTAAGCAGAACATTATTAAGCAATATTGTCTGCTTAAGCAGCTCTACGAAATTGGGTCCTGGTCTTAAACATCCATTTTAAAGACTGGTTAGATATGATCACATGACCATCTTTCAAGTGACACGATTGCTGAAACTGTTTGGGGGGTTTTTTAATGGAAGGAAAGGTGGGGTTTCCAAAGTCAAATCCGGACATGTTAAAAAAGACACTGAGGTGACCTCCCAACTCTTACCTTAAAGGTTTTCATCTAAGCAAATTGTTTATGTTCCACAAATACAGAGAAGCTTTTATGAAACTTGGTTCATTTGTTAACTCAATACAGCCTTGCAGCCAAACTAATACAAAAACTCTCCTTAAGTTTCGCTCCAACGATTTTACTGTGTTATGTACACCGTTCCTTGACAGCTATGAAACTCATGACGTCGCTCGTCAATGTCGCCCTCAATCTCAGCGTCAACTTGGACAACACGCAGCGACAGCACGACACGGAGCGTGCCAAGCAGTCCTCCAAACGAGCCAGCGAGAGAATCGAGATGCTGCTAGCCAAGAGGCAGGAGATCATTGAGAACACGGAAGAAGTCCAACAGATGATGAATAACATCTTCAAAGGCATCTTTGTCCATCGTTATCGGTAAAGACGAAACTATTTAGGAAAAATTCGCATTAAGATTTGAAATGATCAAAAATTGAAGTTTTTTTGGGGGGTGGGGGTTATTTAGTGTTCTTGTATAATATTTTGTAATTACTGTGTACAAGTTTAGCTGGGCGGGTAAGCTTTAGCTGGTATTTGTTCTCGTTTCCTGTAAAGCGCTCTGTTTTCCATATTGCACTATATAAATGCTCTGTATTATTATTATTATTTGGCCGGCCACCGTCAGTCATTCTGTTGAAATGGCTTATACTATCAACAGCTGCAGTGCTTCTCACCAAGTAAGTTGTTATGGTCATAAATTTTTTAAGTATTTACCAATCTATGACCCTACCTTTAACGTTGTTAACTTTAATGTTGTTTGTGTAAAAGTTAAGACGTCTTTTTTTTTGTAATTTGTATTATTGAAAAATTTGTTTGATATTAGTGACACCCAGCCTGAGATTCGTTCCATCTGCATGGGGGAGATCGGCTTATGGATGAAGAACTACAGTGAGATGTTCCTGAGTGATAGCTATCTTAAATACATCGGATGGACTCTTCACGACAAGGTACTGGAACAAATGTGGAATTTCATCTTGATTGGAGGGAGACTGAGGGGGGGGCGGGGGGATTAGTGAAAAGAGCACTTCGAGTTTGCAAGCTTGGTCATTTACAGAATGCAGGTTCGAATCCTGGCCAGGCATGATATTCTTCCTACTTTGGTCTGTTTTACAAATTGTTTGCCCTTGGGGGGAAAATTAAAAAATATTGTGATTAAACAGCCTGAAAAGTCTATTAAAGGCATCGTACATGTTTGGTAATTACTCAAAATATTTATTAGCATAAAAACTTACTTGGTAACGAGCAACGGGGAGCTGTTGATAGTATAAAACATTGTGAGAAACGAAACCCTCTGAAGTAACGTAGTTTTTGAGAAAGAGGTAATTTCTCACTAAAATAATAAAAACTTCTTGCAAGAAGTTTTTATTCCTAACTGAAAGCACACAAATTTGTACAACAAGGGTGTATTTTCTTTCATTATTTTCATACTCCTACTCATTAGACATTGTCCCACACCAATAAGGAACACCGGTAGACTGACTGTTATATGGATCATGGGATGTAACTAGGTTTAATCTGAAAACAACCACACATGAGAGATAACAATCATGTGCCATAAGAACAACAGTAACTAATACTAATGCATAGTCTTGCAACTAATACATTGTAAAACACTATAGTAGTAAAGATAATAGAGGCCTAAGCAGAAGTCATACTTAATTACATGGCAGCAACAATAACAGATCTTAAACCAAGGAAAAGCGTTTGGAAATAGAGTCAATAGTTAGCAAATCATACATGTAGGACATGTAAAATAATGTTTTTATGAATAAAAGAAAGACTTACGACTCTGCTGAGCTTAATGATGTCACCAGCACAAAAAGAAGAAAGACGTCAACATTGGATACACTTAGACATCAAAAACTATTATTTATCGCCGAAACTCTGCTTAAACTTTGCTGCTTAGTGTAAAACTAACACATATAATGTCTTCAACCATGGAGGTAGGTCTAACCATGTCTACAGTAGCCTACATAATAACCAAACCGTCTGCTCACACAGACATGCACTGTGCATGTGACCACCCAACCTCACACATGTGCCTAGAACAATAGTGTTACTATGGGAAACTGAACCTGAAACAATAAATGAACTGGTGTAGCATAGCAAACTGCACACACACAATAAACTACATGGACTAAGGTGAGCATGCGTTACATGCATGATTATTGAGGATTCAGGAAGTATGGTTGAAGGAGATGTATGAGGTTTTTGGAGGATTGAGGAAGGTCCATTTTTTTTTAGATACCACTCGAAGGATTGGTTTTGCATGGCTGCACAAATATAACAGTATTCTTCATACGTTGTATGGGGTCCTTTTGTTATTCTGCCAGTGGAACTTTTTTATAGTAATTGGGGTCTGGGTTATGTGCACACAAAACGGTGGGTTTTGGAAGATTGGGGAAGGTTCCCCAAAGAACATTTTAGGGAGTTAGGGCTAAGCAAGATACTTAAAACCATAATTTGCTTCTTTGGGATGGGGCTTAATAAAAACTTGATAAACTCTCTACTTTCTACCCACAACCAGGTTGGTGACGTCAGACTGAAGTGCCTCTCCGCCTTACAGACGCTCTTCAGCATCACGGAGCTAGTCCCAAAGTTGGAGCTCTTCACAAATCGCTTCAAGGATCGCATTGTTTCCATGACACTGGACAAGGAGACCGAAGTGGCTGTGCATGCCATCAAACTGACCACTCTTGTTCTGAAGTAAGGAATGAGGCAACCTCAATCCCATGGGTGTACGGTCTCCTAGTGCTCAAATAAAACCCCTGGAATTGTGTAAATTGAAATAAGGGAGCGTCTTAAAAGTCAGTCACGTTCTAGGCACAAAAGATTGTTCCAGTGGGCACATGCTTGCAATCCATTGGATCGCCAGAACGTTCCGCTGGACCGAAGTACGGGAGCACTACTACACGAGTGAATATGCGCATTAGTATTTTGAACGTTCCATTTATGGATCGTTGTCGGTCCAACGGAGCGGTCCATGAGCAAGCTCTGGAATACTTAGAACGTTCAATCTACTAATGCGTGTATTCACTTGTTTAGTATTGCTCTCGTACTTTGCCACAATGATGCGGTCTAGCAGAACACTGGACTTTTGAGACGCTGCTTTAGGGAGATGGAGAATAAGATACATGTTTACACTTTCTTTGAAACTTATTTTAGTATTATGCATATCAAGAAGATATTTTTTTGTATGTCTGGACAAGGAGATGCCCAATGAGCCATGTTTATGACAGCCTGAGGGCGAAGCAATATCGGTTCAGAGGTGTCCTCATGCCATCAAGAAATAGCGCACAGCCAATCTCCTCTTGACCTCTCACCCGCTCGTGACACTTGTGTCCTTAAGCAAGACACTTTATACCATTATTGCTTCAGCCTTCAGATGGGACGTAAAGCCATAGATCCCGTGTGTTGTGTAATGGACATCAAAGAACCTAGTGCACTTAAAGTAAAGAGAAGGGGTTTGCCCCGATGTTCCTGGTTGGCACCACAGCACCTTGTAAACCATTACATGGTGCTATGTAAAGGAATAGGTCTCATACTTCAACATGTAGCTCCACATACCTTGTATAGGAAAAAAATACTGAGCACTTTGAGACGCCCGTCAGGAGTAGATAAAGCACTATATAAGAACTGCTTATTATTACTATTATTATTATTTCTCTTTAGATACAACGATGAAATCTTGTCAGCTGAAGACTGTGAGAATGTCTACCAGCTAGTCTACGCCTCCAGCCGTGCCGTGGCCCAGGCCGCCGGGGAGTTCTTGAACGAGAGACTGTTTAAGAGGGAAGACCCCGACAGTAGCAAAGCCAAGAGGACCAAGAGGCGAAGCGCCAACGCGCCCCTCATCAAGGACCTGGTGCAGTTTTTCATCGAGAGCGAGGTATGATTGTAAAGAGCCATTCAGTGCGTTGTGCGAAAAACGTTGATTTTTGTTTGAACGTTGTCTCTTACGCAAATCACTCAAGGCTCCTGGGCCCATAAAGCCTGTAGGCACACAAAATTGCTAAGCACAGAAAAGTATTGCTTAGCAGAAACAGGTTACCAGCAAAAATTACATTAAGTTTGCATTGTTGTGACTGGTGCCCCACTCAATGTTTGCTTAGCAAAGAAATTTGTCAAGCAGTATTTTCTGCTTAACAGCTAAGTTGGGCCCTGGTTTGTCTGTACCTACTGGTTTTAGAGATACAATATTTAACCCTAACTCCCAACCGACCTTTGTTAAAAACTTTCCCCAATCCATCAAATTCCAACATGAATAGTGCTACTGCTAATTCACTGGACCTAACCCATCAAACTCCAACAGTGCAGTTGTAATAACAGTACCTAGTCCAACTGTTGGATATTGGTGGAGTGCGTATCCTTGGTCCTGTTCAAAGTATGAAGAGGGGGGTTTGGCATAACCCAACCCAGCAAAATCCAACAACTGTTACTGCACCATGGTTGAATGGTTGGGTCTGCCATTGTAAGAAACAATGGGATCAACAATGCACCACATACATACAATAACATCACATGCCTTTATCAATTGTTTATTCCTCCTCCTTGCGCTTACAACAAAGGGATCAACAATGCACCACATGTACATCATATGCCTTTGTCAGTTGTTTATTCCTCCTCCTTGCAATTCACCATACCCAATCCAACAAAGTCCAACAGAGAACTGCAAGTCTACAGTACCCATTCCATCGCATTCCATCACTTTATCTATAGTACACAGTACCCAACCCATCATATCCCAACAAAACGAACTGTTGGAGTTTGAGGGGATAAGGACTGTTAGGGTTAAAGGAACGTTACAGAACTGGTAATTAAAATCTTCTTTAAGATCACAGATTTACATAAAACTTACACGGCCTAATGATGATGATAGTAGAAAACATCCCTAGAAATATTTCTGTCTGAAATGCCATATTTGATGAGAAATAAATAAAACTAATTTCCGATTGGAGTTTATCGCTCATGAGCATTTTATTCATGCATTGTATAACACATGCAAATGTGTAATCGGTTTTTCACTATTTTCTCGTGACCCAGACGGCCGATCGATCTCAAGCTTCAACAGGTTTGTCAGTTTATGTATATGGTGGATTATATAAAGTGCTTAACTGTTTTGTTAGCAAAAACCAATTCTGTAATGTTCCTTTAAACAAAATAAAGACCAGTTCATATAAACAGCACTTCATCTAATTTTTGTTGATGAAATCTTTTGCAGATTTGACCCGAAAATGTAGATTAGAATTCTAAATCATTTTGCGTTGAACAGAGAAAAAATTGACCAGAGCGGGACTTGATCGCTGGCACATTAATCCGGAGTTCACAAGTTCACAGACATGACAGATCCTGCTCTCAAATTGTTTTCTTTGTTCAACCCAAAATGAACTAAAATTTTACCCTGTCAGTGACCCTTGTGGTTTATTACCTGATTTTTTTGTTTTTGAAACGGCAGAATATATATTTTAAAAAAATTCAGTTTTTCTGTGAAAATTGGGCCAAGCATATATTTTTGTTCTTTATACCCAGTCAGTGCCCCATGTGGTTTATTACTTCTTCTTTTTTTTTTGAAACGGCATCGTCTGTCAAAATTCAACCAAAGAAATAATAATTGTTTGTTTTAAGTTTATCTGTGAAAATCGGACCCAACATATATATTGTTATTCTTTAAATCAGCTCCATGAACATGCGGCCTATCTGGTGGATTCTCTTTGGGATATCAATGACATGGTAAGGGATTGGGATTGCATGACGGAACTTCTGCTGGAAGAACCTGGACGTGGTGAAGAAGGTGAGTGCACGCAGGGTTTGCCCTTAATCTTGTCTGTGGCTAGCCAGCAGAACCATGTCTTTTCTCTTTGTTATTATAATGTGCAAAAAGTGAACAAAAGTTTGCCATCAATCAGAAGAAATGTAGCTTTTTCTTGATCACTCCTCAGTTTTACAGTGTTTTGTGATGTAGAGAGTTTGTAATCCACTGTAACAATTGTTATCCAATTTACTGTCATATTACACTCCTCCACGTTTTCTTCGGTCCACACTTGACATCGCTCACTTGAATGTTCCCAGTGCAAACAAAGTTCTGGGTCAAAAAAGCATACAGTGTAGCTGGGCCAATGATTTGGAACAATCTTCTTCCTGTCATTAGGGAATCTGTAAATTTATCTCTATTTCGTAAAGCTCTTAAGACTCACCTCTATCCATGTTTATTTCTACTATGTGCGCTATGATTTTGATGGAACAGCGTCTTATAAATTTTATTTGTTGTTTTGTCTCAACCACTTGGATTTCACCCATGAAGAGTCTACTTGTTGAGATGTCAAGTTTTGATAATTTTCTGTTCATTTTTGTTGCAGCGTTGGACGATCGCCAGGAAACAGCACTGATTGAGATCATGGTCAGTGCGGTGCGCCAGGCAGCACAGGGTCACCCTCCCGTTGGGCGTGGCTCTGCCAAAAGAGTAAGAATTTCTAAAAAGCAGAAGGAGAAAGTCTTGAAGATGCATAGAATTATAAAATGTCCGCTTAGCAGTTAATTTTCTCTAATACTGTTTTTTAATCGGGCACGATATTCGTTCGTTCTACTTAAATTGAAGGGTGTGTACAACATTGGTAAGGTTGAAAATATAAATGTTCACAGACTTGAACATAACTTACATGGTATAAAGATGGTCAAGGTGGATAATTTCCCTTGAAATAGTTTTGCTTGAAATACTATAGTTTTTAGGAAATGAGTAAATCGATTAGTCTATATCTGATGTTTGAAAACAGTGAAAACATATAATGGTTTTTGTTCACTGTTTTCTCATGACTCCGAAGAACGATTTATTTCATGTATATGTTGAGTCACATCAAGTGTGGATACTGGTCTTTGACAATTACCAATGTTGTACATTTGCTTGAAGTCTGATTTCCGATTTTGTTTTTACACTCTGAAAAGTCATCAAAATATTTTATTTAATAGCCAGAAAAGTCTTTAAAAGCCTCAACAATATGAACATGGTACTCAATAAAATGTTCCTACTTTTTTCAAGAACCAAATAATATGTCTGTTGAATGTATTTCTTGTCCTTGATACTGTAGAAAACTGAATAAAATAATCGGAAGTTTCATACCTAAAGTTGCACGCCAGAGTAAGAAAAAGTACTTGAAAAAAAAACTCTGGGCTGAATTTTCAAGAATGACTTTTCCTTGAACAAGGTTCTTTGTACCTTGCTGCATGTATTTCAAAAAATCATGTGTGAATCATTTTCAATTTCAGCAGCAGATGCTCACCAGCAAGGAGAAGAAGACCGTGCAAGACGACCGGCTCAAACTCACCGAGCATTTCATCGCTAAGCTACCAGAACTCCTGTCAAAGGTACGTTGTTCTAACCTCCTTCCCAGTGGTGAAGGATCTCGCCCCGCAATTTTTCCCCTAGAATGCCTTGCACGATCATAAGTCCTATCAATGGTACGTTAACCTCATTCCCAGTGATGTACGATCTCGCTGCGCCTTTATCCCCCAGAATGCCTTGCACGATCATAACCCCTGGAAGTGTGACTTTGAAATATCCAAATATATTGGATATTTTAATTAATCTTCTCTTGTGGTTGATCCACTCCACGCGCTCGCTCAAAATGGTCACAGCCACCCAAAAAAGCATCAAGTCATAGAGCAACTGGTCCCCTCTCATTCTTTGATCTTGTGACATGTCTAATTGTATGCAGTTTAGGGTGACCGTGTAAAAACATGATTTATTTGAAGTGGATTGCTTCAAAATACGGCCTCCGTATATTTGACTTTTGTTTTTGCTTATTATTTGTTTTTAATTCTTCCAAAATGTAAATACATCGCATAATAAACTGAACATGTAACTAAACTGAATCTCTAAACTTTTTTGTTGTCGCTAAAAAAAAACTTGCGTTTTTAGCAACAAACTCGGCAACAGTTGCAGCCCTAGCCGTAGCCACCAATAGACTGTGCAAGTCTCGCGCAAATCAAAAACGAGAAAAAAAACTTGAAGACTATATTTTTTTATGAAATCAAATCTTCTTTGAAAATAAAAATACTCACATCATATATAATTTCCATGGCCATAAGCTACGTTAAACTAAAATAATTGATGAAAAAAAATCCCGCCCACGTAAAACTCCCCCTGGTTGGGACTACAATGGTCCCGGAAGTTCAAATATGCGCGAGACTTGCACAGTCTATTCGGATACAGCCTTCCACTCACAAGCGGACACTCTCCTTTTTGTTTTACAGTACAAAGTGGATTGGGACAAAGTGTCCAATCTCCTGGAGATCCCGCAGCATTTTGAGGTGGAGATCTACACGACGAGTCGTCTTGAGAAGCATCTGGACTCCCTCCTCCGAGAGATGAAGGAGATCGTTGAGAGACACACTGAGAGTGAGGTCAGTAATCTCATGAATTATTCATCATGGCGGCCAGCCAGGTCAACTTGGAGTGGCCAACTCATTTTTCCAGTTTTATTTAAACCCTATCTCCATAGGCCAACCAGGGCTCGAATTTTGGCGGGAAAATCCACAAGACATCAGGGGTTGTTACAATTCCAGAATCAAAATGTGAAAAAAACTACCAACACAGTTTAAAATTTGGACTGTTTTTATTTTAACAAGCACCAAGAGAAGATTTATCTCATTTGTAGTATGGGTAAGACTTTGATACTCAACAGAATTGAAAGATATTTATCAAGACTAAAAGTCAACATTTTAATTTTTTTTTTTTTTTTTGCGGGTGAGCCCTGCCCACTTAACCACAAGTGACCTCAATCGTCCACTGTCCTCCACTCGTATGTCACTTCACACCAACATGTTGAAGGACTTGGATAAGATTGGAATGCCTTATCCAGTGATAAGCAGTTGTTAGTTGTTAGATGTCTCACCACTAGACCACCAAGATTGCCTGGCAGCTAGGGGCAGTTCGAATCCTATATTTTAGCCAATAGGCATTCTCGGTGGTCTAGTTGTGAGACATCTGCTCTGGAGTGGCGAGGGTCATGGGTTCGAGTCCCGCCCGAGTGGTATGCCTGTGGATTCTTCTCACAGGACCTTGGAAGTTCTGAGTATGCTTTACACACATCGGTTTATGGGTAAAACCAAGTAATACTGTTGTTTACAGGTTTTGAACGCTTGCTCTAAGACCTATGAGTGCCTGATGAGAGAGCAGTACAGCACAACGCCCAAAGTAGACGTAGCTAGGAGTACCTTGCTTGACAGCATAGCTGAACGGTTCCACCTTAGTTATGATGTTTTCCAGACTGTAAGTAAACTGTTAATTTGGGTTGTGTCTCGCTACCCTCCTAAAGCCGTGTTCGCATTGGGTAACTTGACCATTTTAAAGTCCAGTGCGAACAGTCAGGATGGCTATAGATGGTAACTAAGGACAAAACAACTCCTTTTTATTTTGTAAGAGCCTTTGTGCTTTAGGCTTCAGCACTATTTTGTGTGTGATCTTGGTTGACTTAACTCGCCCATAGTATAAAGAAAGAGACAGTTTGTGTTCTGTCATTCGTTCAAGTTGAATGATATCGGCGAATATCCAAGTAATGGAGCCGATTTTCGATCACCTTTGTCATTTTAACTTCTTTGCTTTTTATTGTAAGGGATTTATAGTGCAATGTGTTTGTGTTCCCTTTCCAGACAAGCCAACCGAACGAAGATGAAGTGTATGCTTTGTCATCTAGCATCAAAAGGATAACCGCCTTCTTCGTGTACGTATTTTTTCTATTATGTTAAAACCTTTAAGTGAGGGAGTAACCCTAGGAATTACACAAATGCAGGAAGGTTCCATTTGTTTCTGGCTCCCCGGTGAGCCAAAAAGTTTGATTGGCGAGGGGGGAGGGGTGTTGAAAACCTCAGAACCTAGCACAGGCTGTCAGCAAGATATCTGGAAGCCTGCTACAAAGAACAGATGGCTCTGCTCCACTTTATCAGAGGGTTACATCTTGGTAGGTCTGTATGTCCATACAATTTAGTGCACAAAGTATATGGGTGAAAATATTTTTCATCCCCTCCCAAACAAACAAAAACTACACAACTCTGGGACCTGAACCCCCTCTTAGATATGTGGACTGGTCCAGTCTAGGATATCAAGGACTTTGACTCCCCAGGGCATTGCTGTTTGAAGAAAAACAGTGAAATAAACAACATGTGCCATGACTTAGTGTTACCAGCCCTCATTCTAGGGTTTTAAGTAATGATAAACGGTTGATAATCAGAGAGATGAAAGATTAGGCTCTTGTTATGATTAAACCTGTAGATATCTATAAGTGTTGATGTCAAGAGTCTGTAAACCTCGGAAATATAACATCCTAATTTTTAATTGTGCTTTATCTCCAGACCAAGTAGGAATATTTTATCGAGTACAAGGGCTGACCTACATGTATGCATAGGCTTTAATAGACTTTTCAGGCTATTTAATCAAAATTTGTCAAGGGCAAAGAAATTTGAAAATCAGACTAAATAAGGAAGAATATTCCTGAAAGTTTGAAACACATTTATTCTTTAAACCCAGGTACAAAAAAAGAGGTTAACAAAAATCCCTAAAATTGGGAACAATGTTACTTTTACCTGTTAACAGGTTAAGGAAATGGTAAAACTTAACAAAAAAGAAGAAAATATATCAAGTCATAACAACCACAAGGGAAACTGACTGGGTAAATTTTTAAATGATTTAGGGTTGAACAAAGAAACATTTACTAGCGCGGCACTGGAACCTGCGACCTCTGGATTAACGTGCCGGTGCTCTTCCAACTGAGCTGTCTAGCCCTATGTTGGCAGTCTCCCTATTTTGTCAATATCTTTGTTCAGGGGGTGCCAGTCATTTTTCGCACAATCTCACCCATGACATGGTATTTTGATTTATGTTTTCTGTGTTTTCTCGGCAGCTGTCATGACTTGACGCCGTGGCAACTGTTTGAAATGTTATTTGGATTGGTGAAGAAGTCCCCAGAGCGGGGGGATCTGCCCGAGTCAATCTTCACCAACGCCGTGGCCTGCACTCACTACTCCTTGCTGTGGAATTTAACAAGACTGAACGAACACAACCCAGATAAGGTAAGGACTGAGGCGTGTCATGGCCAAGCAGTCTAGAGCACTGGACTCAAATTCTGAAACCCAATTTCATAGAGCTGTTTAAGCAAACGAATTTGCTTAACAATTTTCTGCTAAGCAAAAAAATGAGCAGTAAACCAGTCACAGACGGTAGGTGTGGTATGGTATTTTTGTTCATGTAACCTTTTTGTGGTAAGGAAAAAGTGTTTTGTGGTTAGCTACTTTTTGTGCTGAAGCAGCTCTATGAAGTTAGGCCCTCAATTTCATAGGGCTGCTTAAGCACAAAAAGTAGCCAAGCACAACTAAAATTATGCTTACCAGAATATAGTTACCAGCCAAAATACTATGTCACATGTACAATCTGTGACTGGTATCCTGCCTTTTTTTTTGCTTAGCAGAAAATTTTTAAGCACTGTTTTCTGCTTCAGCAGCTCTATGAAATTTGGCCCTGGTTGCTAAGGGGCAATCTACAGGCAACCAGTTCCAAGTGATCTCAAAGAAGAAAAGCCATTCACATTTCAGTATTGACATCATTTTATTGGGGATTGTAAGACATCGATCGGAAATTACCTCCTGAGCTACCCAAGTGTTCCTTTTGCATGCAGTGCAGTTGGTTGCCTCCAAGTCATCAGTGAAAAAATTGCAGGAGCTATTGCAAATTGCCGTCCGATACAAAACATTATTATTTTATTTTATTTTTTTAAATCAAGCCTGAATACAATTCATAATTGGTTGACCTCTAAAGCAAGGCTGCTTTGCGATAAGTGTTTTTTGCTGAAATTATTAGTTTATATCATAAATGTCATAATTTTCCTCTTTTTACGGCTCGGTGAGTTGTATGCCTGACCTGAAACTTAAGTGCTCGGCGGTGCTACTCTTTTGGGGAATTCAATGTTGGCATCTCTGCACTCTTGTCCTTGAGCAAGACACTTGACTTTATTTGCTTCTCTTCACCCAGGGGGGAAAGTGGATACCCTAAAAGGCAGAGATGGTTCATCTTCATCGTCAGTCCCGTTCGGGGGGGAACAATAAAACTGGCGCCATGCCTGGCGTGGAGGATGATATTGAATGGAGAGTTTCATACAAAGAACTAATTAAATCCATGATCGCAATTTTAACTGGCCCCAATCTCATAAAGATTGTCAGCACAAACAATTTCTAAGCACAGAAAACACCTGCTTAGGTTACCAACCAGAATGCTATGTAATGTATACTGTTTGTGACTGGTTCCCTGCTAGTTCTTGCTCAGCAGGAAAAACTAAAACTGCGGAGCACCATTTTATCATACCTGCCAACTGTTCAGATTTAACTGGAATTGTCGAGATTTTTGAGATTACAGGCCGCAAAAAATCAGAACATTCCTATTTCTGACAAGAGGCAGCAATGAACAAGATCAAAAAGTTCTGGCAAAAGAGGGTGCCATTTGCTTGTGACAGTAGAGATTTTCTTACGGGATACAGCGATTTTTGTACATTGTTTTAAATACATGCATCATTTGTATGTGTGCATGTAATAAGCTTTACTCACACAACTTCTTGCATCGCTATCTGTGGACTTGTAAACTGGTGTTCCTATTTCTGAGGTTTCAATGTTGGCAGGTATGTTTTATGCTGAATTCTTTTATGACCTTGGGGTCTGTTTGTTTTCCCATTTTTCGCTAGTCTGAAATGAAACAGCTCCGCAAGCGTACCAGCGAGGTGATTCGAACCTGCTCCAAGCTTCTCTTGGACAGCAGCGACGCCATCAAGGAGGAGGGCTTCATCACCATCTGCGATCTCCTCATCGTTTTCGGGAAGCAGATGGGCTCCAACGCCGTCCTGGCGCCCCTCATCTACGATCCCAACGAGAACCTGCAGAATATGCTCTCTGACTTCGTCCAGGAGCACGTCTTCATTGAGGAAGAGGAAGATGGTAAGTTAGCAGCGAAAGAATCGCTTAGCAGGAAATCCTAACTATTTCAAATTTGCAAGTCAGTGACTGATTTCTTCAGGGTATTGGGTTCTCGAAAGCATCTAGCACTGTACCCCATAGGCATGAAGAAAAGACTATGAATGTCTAGGTTTAAAGGTAATGACTCTGTAAATTAATGGCAATAAAAAATTAATTGGTAAGAAGTACAGCTGCTTTGGATAGTATAATGCATTTTGAGAAACTTTTCACTTTGAAGTAATTGCGGTTATGGAAAAAGATATCAGTTTTTATCTCAACAAATTTGAATCTGAGAAGTGTTACTGCAGTAACACTTCTCAGATAGTGTATTCCAATTACAGATTATTCTTCCTGCGTGGACATAACCACTCCAGATTTTCGGCATTATCTCAAAAACGCTACCACCTTTTGAAAGGAAATTTTCACAGGTTAGTTTTATGGTATACAGATTTACAACTATGTAGGATTGAAACAAACAGTGGGTTCCAATTACCAAACGTATACAATCGCTTTAAATAGGGGAGGAGAATCCTAAATGTAATCTGCGCCCAATTTCCTGGAGCTGCTTAAGCACAAAAAGTAGCTAAGCACAACAAAAATTATGCTTACCAGGATAAGGCAGGTAGATGCCGACATTTTCATCTTGCAATCAGGAAAATTTTGTCCAACAATCAGGGAGATATTTAGAATTACATTCAACATAATAGGGAAAACATTTCTACAATCAGGGAGATTTTCAAATTTGTTCATTAGAACATGGAGAGATTGGTTTGTTTTCAGTAGCAGGGAGAGTTAGCAGCTCTGATAAGGTTACCAGCCAAAATAACATATCACATGTACAATCTGTGACTGATATCAGGCTTATTTTGATTGTGGCAATGGAAATAAGCAACGGCATTTATGGGGTCATCAAGTGCTATGTCCTCGAATTAGGGAGTATTGTTTATTTCTCTGGAGGATTGGTGCTGGTCTGAAATTTTTAAATTGAAATTAATCTACAAGAAAATTTTAGGTAACCATTCTTGTAATCCGTCTTTAACCCTTTCATGCACCATTTATTTTAGTGATAAATTAATCATATGGACGCATTAATCAGTTACTTGTTTTTTGCAAATGGCGACCCCCCCCCAAAAAAAAGGTCAAAATAGCACCCTCAAGAGTCCTCTGTCCTATTCTGACAACTGTGTAGCAGTGCGATCTTTATTTTGTGTTTCACAACTATTTTTCTGAAGGGATTTAAACCGGGGTGTTTGTTTTTTCCTATGAATTTCTTTTTTGTTTTTCCTTTTTCTTAAAGATGATGATGAAGAAGGGGATGATTCACATAAGATTGAGATTCTCCATAAGAGACGTAACCTCCTCGCCTCCTTCTGCAAGCTCATCGTCTTCAACGTTATCGAGATGAAGAATGCTGCCGGAATCTTCAAGCACTACATGAAGGTATGTCGCTCAAGATCGTACATTTTTCTTTTGAGTATTCTGCTTTACTTGGTTTTGGATTTTTGGGGGTTTTTTTATTAGGTTTTTTTTATGAGAGATCACCTAACATCACAAGGCCAGATGGCCACTTCAAGGTGAGGGCTACACTTAACCGATTTGGGCTTTCGACCCAAATCAACTGTCACCAGGGGCACGTGCCACCTACTACTGCGGCTGAAACAGGGTTACCCCCTTCACAGTCCATAAGGATATAGGCATGGGTATCGTCCAATAGGTGCCTGGCTGGTAGAGCAGAATGCACCACCTTCCCAACTTTTTATGGTTAAGTGCCTTGCTCAAGGGCACAAGTGTCATGACCGGGATTCGAACCCACACTCTGCTGCTGATAACACCAGAGCTTGTTTTTTTTGTCAGATCTGCCGCCGATTTCACAAAACTTTATGCGACTGGGTAAGTTCACTTGGGCCACATTTATTGCGTAAGTTGTGCACCACTCAAACAATAAATGTTGCACAAGTGGACGTACGCACTTGTGCAAAGTCTGGAAATCGGCTTCTGCCCCCCCCCCCAAAGGATTTTTATATTTTTTTTACTGTGCTAATTTGTGTCTTCTGTTTGATGCTATGATAGTACTACAATGACTATGGAGACATCATTAAGATGACGCTTGCCAAATCCAGAGAGAACAACAAGATTGCTTGCGCTCAGACCCTCGGACTTAGCCTAACACAGGTGAGTAGAAAGCCTTTGATATCACCAGACAGAAGATTTCATAGGATTTTTCCTGATTTCAGGATTTTCTCAACCTCTCCTTTTTTGGCTTCAAATTTTCTTTAAAGAAGTACTGCAGTCGTCCAAGGGGAGAAAGAAATTGTCCACATTGTGTCCAAACCTGTAGTTTTGTATTTCTTGTGATGCACAGAGTCTGTAAACCGCCTGAATTGTAATGTAGAATAAGGTGGAACACAGGCCACAAGTCGTTTTTCAGGAATTTTCACATTCATCAAATCTCATCCTTGTTATCACAGATGATGTAACACACACATGTATCCTTGTCATTTTGATTGGTGGAAGTCGCGTCACCTGTCATCCACTTTTTGGAGTCGTGCAAATACATGTATTTAAACACAAAATACACTACTGATGAACAGTCGTGTGAATTGACACAATTCTCTCATGACGACATCATCACAATAATTTGGTTGCACCGTTTTGGGAGTCAATGTCAAGAGTCAATGTCCCTGTGTGTTGTACAGTGTAGTACGCATTTGACGCCACAAAGTGTTTGAACGCTTGCCATAATTCATACGTGCAATTTGACTCCCAAAGTGGCAAGCATGGCAGACAGTAGTTGCCTGTGACATTTTTGCAAGGAGTCAACAGTGCGCTGAATTGTTGTCACCTGTGATTTGTAGAGGCATCGATCTCGTCATTTTGTTTTTTAATTTCCCTTCGATTTAGTTATTCCGTGACATGAAGAGCGAAGAGGGTTATGATGATGTCCGAACCCAAGCTCAGCTCAACGCCATTAAGGAGCTGGCAAGAAGGTTCTCTCTCACCTTCGGCTTGGACCAGATCAAGACCAGAGATGCCGTGGCTGCACTTCACAAGTAAGTCCATTTCTGAGCTTAGCGTGTTGTGCTACAAAGTTGCTTACCAGATAGTCAATTGATTCCTATAGACTGTGCAAGTCTCGCGCATATCGAAAACGAGAAAAAAAATCTACAAAGACCTTTTTTTTATGAAATCAAATCTTTCTTTAATTATATTCATACAAAATTCTTGAAAAATAAAAATACCCATAGCAAGTTGTTATAAATAAGTTTTCAATTTATGTATAACACAAATAATTTGTTCAAATTAACATTGAAACAAAATTACAACTTGGGACGCCCGAATGTGTGCGTCTATTACATAGGTTTAATGACAACATGACCGTCAGTTTGGCAAAATTCTAAAAATTTTAACAAGTAACCGGAAACGGAGGTCACGTCTTACTCTCAGGTTTTCTTCGTTGTTTTGTTGAATTGATTTCACTTTCATAGTGTTAATCACTTAGTATTACATTCCAAACAACATATATAATTTTCATGGCCATTAACTACGTTAAACTAAAATAATTGACAAAACAAAATCTCGCCCACGTAAAACTCCATATGGTTCGGACCACAATGGTCCCGGAAGTTCGACTACGCGCAAGACTTGCACAGTCTATTGTTTTTCTGCTTCTGTTTCTTTTTTTCAGGGAAGGTATTCACTTTAGCCTGACCCCGATGGATGATCCGAACAGCGAAGACGGCCCCCCGCCAAACCTCGGCTACCTGGAAATACTGGCCGAGTTCACAACCAAACTCATGAAGATGGACAAGAAGACGGTGTAAGTTTTCAAATTTTATTTTGTCCCTACTTGCTCTCAACTATTACGCGCTCCAGTGCAAAGAAACTTCCAGAGGTTTTAGTCAATTTTTCAGAAGAATTTATGTCCGGCTCTTCAGAGATTATTGACTATTTTCAAATGTTTGTTCTTGATATGTTTCTGAAAAGCTAAAGACAAATACGAGATTGGTAAATAGCAAGAAAAAAATTGGTTAGTCTTAATTGAAGTGAAGTTCATACCAGTACCAATTCTTCAGAGAAATGTTCTCATTTGAAATACTGCCAAAGTTGTGAATATAGACCCCCGAAATCGCATGTACTTTAAAAGCCTGATTTTGACACGCACAAATTTCCTGCAAAGCTTTTCTTCAATAACGTTCCCATTTTTATCTGTTTTCACTCAAAATTATCACAGAATTTGATGAAATTTTCACAGGTTGGTTGGACGGTGTGTTTATTGAAAACTAGAGGCTGGAGATTAATCTTCAAAAAACCAACGATGTATTAGATCCCTTTGAGGATTTCAATGCTCAAACTTTTTCAAAAGTAAAGACAAAACCATCCCGTCTTTTTTTCATTTCAGCTTGACCTACCTTGAGAAGAATCTTAAAGAAGGCATGCTAGCCAGACAAGAAGATGCCTGGGCTCCGCTGCGGACCTACCGCAACAGCTTACTACAAGAGGCTCCTGGAGAACAATCCGGGAAGTCTCACAAACACATGAAGAAACATCGCAAGGGTGGTGTCAAGAGGAAGCTGGCCATGCAAGGAGGTGAGTGTATCAACTGCCCAGCCTTCAAACCTCTACTTTTTCATTGATACTCGGCATTGTGTACATGTAGTCCTTCAGTCAGGGTCAAGTTCACGCAAGGACCAATGGTTAACTAGTGGTTGTTTACTGACATACGTAGGGGCATGCGCACAGAAGTTGAAGTACGAATGACTCTAGTCATGTCATGTCAGCGCGACCGGCGGCTCAACGTGCGTTATCATTAACTGATCCTGATCCATTAACTGATCCATTAAGTGGTCCTCTCTGCACTGTTGCACTGTGCTATAAAAACGTCTATTGATAACCAGCAATGCAACCATGCCCGGTAGGCTGGTTCCAGATAGTTGACTAGAGTAGTCCAACCATTGTCAACTAGAAAGAGTTTGGCATAATGTAGTCGAACTATGGTCAGCGATAGTCCTTGTGCGAACTTGGCCCAGAATGTAGATGCCGGTCAATGTATTCGATTCGTCTTTCCTCAAGATCGAGTCCTCGGTGTTTAATCTCAAATTTTACACTGGACAGCAGGCCCAAGGCCAGTGGTTTAAGCATTGGCCCATTAAACGTCTGACAGGACAAGTCCGGTTGTCTTGTGTTTTTCAAGTGAATATCAAAACCCAACTGTTTAATATCTTTAATAAACAAAAACCCGATTGTGTTCAATTGTTGACTTTGAGTAGTCTGATAAATATCTTTTAATTCTGTTGAGTATCAAAGTTTACACACTCTAAACAAGATAAATCTTCCTTGTTGCTTGTTCAAATAACAACAGTTTACATGTTGAACTGTGTAGAAAGCTTATTTCTCACTTATATTCTGGTCTTGTAACATAAATTCTGGTCCGGTGAACAATTTGAGCTACAAGTCCTGTGTTCTTGTGGAGTTTTACCCCAAATTCAAACCCAAGAGTCCATGTCTTAAGTAATTTGTGTTGAGTTCCAGTCAGAGTCACAAGTTACTTGAGTTTAAAAATTCATAACAAGTATATATTCACCAAGGCCTTTTTGTTTTAAACTAAACTACAACCCCAAGCTGTTTGTATAAGCACTATGTGGTTATTCCGACAAAACACTGTATCGGCCCCCACAGGTTCTCACAGCTCGCTGTTGCATAAACTCTGTGGCGTTCCTTTGTTCTGTGCACTTCAGAAAAAACATATTTGTTAACACTGTAAACAACACTGTGTGGACGTGTGTATGTCCACATAGTGTTTCAAGTCCCTACATCATGTAGACTTCTTTTGTTCTCAGGTCCACACTTCGTATGTAATGCTTAAACAAATTTATACACCTTGGTTGAAGAGAAGCAATTGGTAAAAAAAGTATTTTGATCCAGACCCGAACCTACCTTTTGATGATGAGGCCATCAGAACTTGAGCCTGACACACGGGGCCATTCGGTCAGGGCCCAATTTCATAGCGCTGCTTAACGGTAAGCAAATTTTCGTGCTAACTGTAGCAGAAAAATTTGCTTAAGCCTTAGCGTATTTCACAGGTTAGCAAGAAAATACGGCAGCCATCTTGCACGTTCACAATGGTTTTGCATTGTTTTTCATTCATTTTCGTGCAGTAAGCACCGGAAGGTTAGCATGCGTTTTCATGTGCTTACGGTTAGCAGCGCTATGAAATAGAAACTCGTACGTAAGCACAGAAGCAGCTCTATGAAATTGGGCCCAGGACACGGCATAAACCAGTCCTTTCATTCTCTGGTACTTTTGGATGATAGTCTAGTAGTAGAATTAATCGTAGTTTGCACCATTCAAAGCTTCCAGTAGTTACTAATCTTTTTTTGCGTCTTCCAAATCCAACAGTAGACGACGGTGCGGACAGTCAGTGGATGTCCAAGCATCCTCACATGGGTGGCAACCAGAGCGTGATGAAGCGCCCTCGCTTGGAGGAAGAAATCTCGTCCACGCAAGGATCTGAACGCGATTTTGAGTAAGTTGTAGACTAAAAAGTCGACTATCTGTATCCCATTCAATGTAATGTTTTACTTAGCTTTGTGTTATTGTTTTTCTGTGTAATTGATCCCCAAGTTTGTTGCATGTAGAATCTTGCAACAGCATTTCTTGTTAGCTAGACTCCCGTGTTTGAAAGATAAACTGCAGGGTTGGCGGTTATCAACAAAACAACAGATGGTGCAAGCCTCGCGCAAATTAAATCGTCGCCTAACGCAGGCCTGGAATTTCATCTTTGAAAGGGCAAGACCTTTTTCAATTTACAAAGGGGCATTTCCATTGGAAAATTCTTAAAGACGATTGAGAAACTTTAGAAAGGGCACCAAGACGAGGCCGTGGCCTCCCTCTTATTCCAGGCAGGCGAACACCCCCAGCATTACTGATACTGATGAATTGTTTACATACTCTTTTTCCACTAGAAATTTCTGAGAAAATAATACCAGGGATCTCCCCATGACTTTTCAAAACTTTGGGGCATTCTGGAAAAACTTATCAGTTCCGGACACAACCTTCACTAATAAATATGGGTTAAATGAAATTTGGTCAACTGTTTTGAGGGGCATTTGTGGCTGCTAAGGGCATTTTGGTTCAAGGCACTAGTGGCCACTATGGTCTGTAAAGGGGGGTAGAACCTCGCTTGAAACTGACTAGAGCTATGGCAGTGGCTATTGCAGTGGCTATGGCTATGGCTATAGCTAGATGGCTTAAAAGGCTTGTCTTCAGCATTGTCGCTGCTGCCATATCCTTGGCGTGTCGTGGCTGAGCGGTCTAGTTCACCGGACCCAAGCTCTGGTGTTGTCAGCAGCAGAGTGTGGGTTCGAATCCCGGTCATGACACCTTTGCCCTTGAGCAAGGCACTTAACCGTAATTGCTTCGTAAAAAGTTGGGAAGGTAGTGCATTCTGCTCTACCAGCTAGGCTCCTAGTGGATGATACCCATGCCTACATCCTTACGGACTGAGAAGGGGGTAACCCTGTTTCAGCCCCAGGAGTAGGTGGTAACGTGCCCCTGGTGGCAGTTGATTTGGGTCGATAGCCCAAATCAGTGAAGTGTAGCCCACTGTCAAGACTATCCGCTATTTGCGAATAATCGAGATGGGAAAAGGAACACTTCTCAAAGAAAATACAGAAACAATTCTTTGGTTAAACTTCACTTATATTATTATTAAAATCAACTTCATCTTTCAACTTGTGCACAATACTACAATCAGTCCAGTTGGAACTTGATAAAATTAATCCAAAATAACCATATTTCTTCTCAACCCACAAAACGTCAAAATCTTCAAATGTAAATCCTTGTTAGGGCCTACCGTACATAATACAAAAACAATGTATGTACAAATCAATTAATCGATTCGAAAAGTTCACAAAGCCGTTGTCACGTAAAATCCCTCTTCGAAGTTCTCGATTGTACAAATCGCTTCATCTGCTTCAGAGAATTCGTTGTCCCATAAAATCACTCTTCAAAGTCATCCTTCAAATTCCGGCCTCTGCCGCTCAATCGGTGGCCTGTCAGTCGTGGCCCAAGAGTTCACTCTTCAATAATCTCCTGCACAGCCATCTTGTGTACATTCACTAATTGGCCATCTACAATCATAAATAAAAACAGTCCAAAACTTCTGATAACACCTTCTTGTGACCGTTCAGGGCTAAATAACAATACACTCTGTTTTGTGGAACTCGACTTTGAATCATCATAAACATCTCTTTCCAAAAACACAACACTAATTAATCGTCATAAACTTTTCTTCAAAATACAATACTAAATTTCCGGGAATTTCTCTTCAAAATACAATACTAAATTGTCATGCTCATACAATCAAATACTAGCAGTTTTCCTGAGCAACTTTGAACGTTCAAGAAATGGTTTCTACTTACAGCTTTTCTCCACAATGTAGCTCTTTTGCTCTCCACTCAGCCTGGTTTAAAATATCACCATAAAATGGTGTTGCACACAGCAAATAATTTAGATTGCCACACAGGCAAAACACACAGCTTTCTCAGGCTATACTGGCCCTATTAAGCCGTCTTTGTCAGCACATATTGCTATCACAAACTTCAGCAGCCGACAGAGTGAGGAAAAAGACGTCTTGTCTCAATGCTGTCTCATGGTGATCTGCTTGACTACGCTCCAAAACCTACATACCTCTTCCTTGCTATTTGCATAAGATCCTGCCTCACTTTCAAAACCTAAAGCCATAAGAATAAACTTGCATAAGTTACAGCCTTGCTATCTAGAAATCATTAAACTCTAACTGAGAAAAGCTATGGCCCCTATTGTACTTTACATTCCACATGTCTATTGTGTGACTCACCTGAAAGAACAAAACCAAAACTATGGTGCCCCATACATTGGTGACCAGTATTCCAACTACTTCTACTGATGGAATTCAAGTTATTTACAGTAAATCACAATAAACTCAAATAAATCATGACACCCACACCTTGAAGTGGCCGACCGACCTTGTGGTGTTAGGCGATCTCTCATAAAACAAAATTGTTTAAAGCCGAAATCACTTGGTTCAGACGCAGTCTTTAGTTCCCCCTCACTGATGTACGATCACTGGGTACTTGCAAATAGATGAACGAATCAAGAAAATATATAAAAGAAAAACTAGAGTTTACCTGGGAAAGAGGTTTTTTTATTGCACTATTGAAGAATTTGAATAAGGCAATGCAAAACTCGAGAAAAACCTCAGTGTTTGGTTATTAATCGATTGTACCACTAGTCAACCCATCTCCCAGAGTCCAACATCGTCGTGGTTACGAAGCCAGCCCAAGAAGAGTCGCCAGGCCAAGAATAGAAAAAGTTACCCTGGCATTGCTTCCCGGACTAGATCAGGGTCCAGGTAGTCCTCGATTTCAAAACTCAAGTTCTGTTCCGTGTTAGTTTGAAGTTTGTTGTTTTTTCTGTCAGGCCTTGAACATTCATGCTAACAATGGGTGTGTAGTAGACCGATCCTTTTAGCTCCGCCTCCCTGCATGCTCTTAACCGATCACAACCAACCATATTAGTTCAAATGGTAAAGTACCAGTGCAAATGGTAAAGCACCAATGCAAATGGTAAAGTACCAGTGCAAATGGTAAAGTACCAATGCAAATGGTAAGCCAGCTGTTGTCATTTGAACTGCTGCATTGTGCGTTTTGCGCACAGACGCTTGTTCGTTGATAGGTCGATTGCTGTGGTGGGCGGGGCTTTCATGGATTGGTGTTCATGTGTTTACGTCCCTTGCCATGGTTTTAGCCACGGCATCAAATAAAAAAATGAAATGTGTCCAAATTGGTTTACCTTACATACAATGGATAAAAATGATGAATAAAACAGACATCTAAAACCTGTCCCAATTCAACAGTGTAGCAAAAAAAACCTGAAAATTTACCATAAAAGTGAAGCAATAAAAATCTGAAAATTAACTGTTTCTTAGATTTGTTCACCACTAATGCTGAACATTCACAACTTTCATATAATTCAAAAAATCTTATGGGTACACTTTTTGATAACCACCCAGTATTTAGTTGCCTTGCCCCCCACTAAAGAATGAAGTTCATGGCCTTTTGTTTCAGTTTGTTAATTCACCTGTTCTTACCATTGTTTTGAGTCACTCATCTGGGAGCCCCACGAGAAATCACGAGAAATCACAGTATTTGACACTTTTTGTCAAGGGTGATAAAATATTGGATGCATGTGAGTGCATTGTCACAGAAGATAATCAGGAGATGAGATCTGGACTATTTGCCTCATGGAATGGAAAAAGCCTGACTTCACTGAGTGAAAGAATGAACAAAATGCATTCAGTATTTGTCACAAATAGATCCTTGTTTGCACAACAGAATAGACAGGGAAACTCGTCTACCCAACACTCTGAAAACTTCAACAACAAAAACTTTTAAACAACGTGTACGACTCCATGATGACACCAACCTTGTCCGTCGTGACACTACCATGCCTCATTTGGACAAACAGGCGGGGATAGATTGTTTTGGAAACGACGCTGCGAAGTGTCCAAGGCGTCGTATAATAGAACTTTATCATGCTGCCACCGTCTTGGTCATGTTCCTTGTATCCAATAACAGTAATGAATGCTAATATTCATTGTACAAAAAGGAACCAGACTATTTCTCTTTCCAGCCTCGGTTTGGTCACATTGATTCGAATCGGAGAAAATCAAGATGGCCGCAGCGTGATAAAGGTCTATAGTCATACAGGACTCTTATATCAAAATTTTGGAGGGTCACGGCAATACACATGGCAAAATTATTAAGGATGACACATGACACGTGTTCCACCAATCAACTGACACGGATCTGTGTGTGTGTGGTATATAAATGTAGATATCTTCGTATCAGGGCAAAAGCGGTTAATCTCCCCAAAAATTTGAAAATAGCACTTGCGTTACCGCGAGTTTGAAGTTGTTGTATTTCGCTTAAAAAAATGTTGTATTTCGCTTAAAATAGCGTACACACAGTCAAAACAAGTACGCACCGAGATATGACGTTTTTGCACGGAGCATTTTCATGCAAGATAATCGAGATACAACGCTTTTTTGGCACTGTTTGGACAATATGCAAACTATGCAGCCTGAAATATGATATCATATAGCTACATAACACGAAAGCACGACAACGGGCGATATCATAATGAAATTTTACAAATTTTGAGGGATAAACTAAAAAGGTAATAACTCATAACAAACTTATACAAATAATAAGTAATATGTTTTATTCAAGGGGCTGCGTCGTCATGATCTCTTACCCAGTTACTGCACGTGTACGCCCTCCCTCTGTATCATATCTATGGAGAGCCTGCGCATTCGATCATGACGACACAGCCCCTTTGATATAAAACCATGAATTAAAACCCAAAAAATGTAGTAAGAAAAAAAACCGCCAATTCAACGGACCTGTACAGTTATTATTAACTATCACTTAAGCTCTCTGTAAAAGCAGACAATGTGGACAAACCCTTTGTTTCATCAGTTTGTATTTTTTGTTGAAATTAATTCATCTTTTGTTTCAAAGGAAGGTACAATATTGGTTTTCAATTTTAAACAATTTTTAAAGGGAGAATTTTGTTTGCTGAAGTCGTTAGCAGTATGTAATTCTTCAGGCATGTTATTCTTCCAACTTTAAAAGTCTGGTCTCCGATTATGTTATGAAAAATCAGAAAAAAATAAGCCCAGAAAAAGTCCATTAGAGCCTACACCGTGTGTAGGCCTACATGTAGTTCAGCCATTGTACTCAGTAAAATGTTCCTACTTTTTTGTCCCAAGGACCAGGGCCCAATTGACCTTTATCACACTGCCGCCATCTTGGTCATGTTCCCTGTATCCAATAATAGTAATGAATGCTAATATTCATTGTACAAAAAGGAACCAGACTATTTTTCCATTCCAGCCTAAGTTTGTTTACATTGGTTTGAATGGGAGAAAATCAAGATGGCCGCACCGTGATAAAGGTCTATTTCATAGAGCTGCTTAAGCAAAAACAGTAGCTAAGCATAACAAAAAATTACGCATTCCAGAATAAGGTTACCAGCCAAACTACCATGGCCCAATTTCATAGAGCTGCTAAGTACAACAATTTGCTTAGCATGAAATGTTTTGCTTGATAAAAACAGGATTACCAATCAAAGTTCCACGTGTTTTTCAGGATAAGCAAACAAGCTGAATACCAGTAACAAGCAATATGCAACACATGGAAATTTGGTTGGTAATCCTGTTTTTATCAAGGAAGAAATTTCATGCTAAGCAGATTGTTGTGCTTAGCAGCTCTATGAAATTGGGCCCATGTCACAAGTACAATTTGTGACTGGTTTCCTGCTCATTTCTGCTTAGCAGAAAATTGTTAAGCAATATGTTCTGCTTAAGTAGCTCTATGAAATTGGGAGCAAATACCATGCCTGGTGTTGGTGCTTACCAATGTTGGACCTTCTAAAATATCCCCGCCTCCCTTTTTTTTTTTTTTTTTTTTTTTTTGTTCCCTCCGCACCTCTCATTCGTCTCCTCTTTTCATCCGTAGTTATGGCTCACAATGGACACAAAGGTACTAATTCATCCATAATTCCTGTCTGTCTTTGAGTTCATTTCATTCTTGTCTTTCACTGTTTCAATCTCTCGCTCTCTTCGCTGTCTTCACTCTGTTCTTGTCTTCACCCTAATATCCCCTCCCTCTCGGTAGGGGGCCATTCACAATTATCAACATTTTCACAAGTATACGCTTTCGCTTTCTGAAAAAATTTAGAACTATAAAAACATAGCTTGATGGCCCTTTTTGCACCGTCAGATAAGACGCAGTGTTTTTTGTTTTTCTCACTTACCTTTTGAAAGTCAGATAAGCCGCGTCCTGTACGCAGGATATTACGGTATTATATATCTTTGTTAGATGTGTACGTTATTTATATATTTCTTATATCTGTGCTTGTAATAAACAGGGTTTGCATGAAATTCACCTACAAGTATCTCTATGTAGAATTGTGTGGAAAAAAATTAGATTTTTCTTCGTACACTTTTAGGGGGGAATGAGGGGTGTTGAAAAAGTGTACGGTTTGTTCGCTTGTGAAATGATGTTGATAACTGTGAACGACCCTTAATTTTTTATGGGTTTTGTCAGTTTCCACACACTTTGCACATTGTTTGTTTCTCGTTTTTTTGTTATGTGGCTGAAGAACCTGACACTTTCTTGGAAAAACAAAACAAAAACACTGCATTGTTTTGTACTTGCTCCTTGCATACAGAGGTACCTATCCTGTTAGTTTTATGTAAGTGTTAAGTTCAGCTCCATTGCATATCTCAAGCCTGTAGGAAATGCATTGCGCTTGTCACTTTCTTTCTTTAGTGATTTCCACAAGGAACTACAAGGTTTGGGACTTGGCTGTCTTTTGCTGTCTTCTAAAGACTCAGGGGAGGGGGGGTCGTTAAAAATGTTAATTGATATCTAACGAGTCCCTTTTGATCAGTGACACAAGGAAATCTGAGTTAAATGGGGACTGTCGTCATGATCAATAATAATAATAATAATCAAAGCAGGGCTGTGGCTGTACAGTGATTATGAACTCTAACCCAGTTACTGCATGCGCACTGGCCATCGCCTCACAAAGGGTGCCGTCATTATTTAATTTGTTTTAATGTGAGACGTTCAGCGTGTGTGTGCATGCGGCAACTGGAGTTCATGATTCCATGTACAGCCACAGGCCTGCTATGATGATGAAGACGGTCCCCCCGCCCCTTAAGGGCAAGTCCAAGACAAGGTACCCCTGTGGTCCCAACGTACCACGTTTGTTCAAAATTCCCTAATCATCCCAAGGACTAATGACACATAAATCTTTGTGGATCTTCTCCTCGCAGAGGCCCATCATTAGAAGCAAAACCACTGAAATCAATGACTGTCTGAATATCCTTTCACAGGTGTAAGCTTTCTGACTGTCCCAAACATGCCCTGTGCTAATTCTTGGACTTGCCCTTAAATAACACACAAGCGTGTGCCGGTGTGTCAGGAGATTCTGCCCCACGGCGAACTGTGTACAAACTTCTTCTGATAGCGCCCTCTTTTGAAACAATCTCCTTCAGCCCATGTTAATTTCCCATATGGGGACAGAATCTCTGGGAGACAGATTTTCCTAATACACCAGCTTTAGGTCTGATAGTAGCTTAGGATCTGGACTGAGCATGCATTTATAAATATTGACATTGCGAAGAGTGACCCTCATGACATCACTCAAAAGAGCCCCACTAGGTCAAAGGTCCGCGGGCACAAAGTGTACAGAGGACGAAAAATACAGAACTTGGTCTTTCGTGCAATTGCCAGTGTACAGTTTTATACAAAAATGTTAAAGAGCAATCCTGGGTTTACTTGTTTTGCTTTGACCAGGGCCCCAAAAAGTAGCTAAGCACAACAAAATTATGCTTACCAGAATAAGGTTACCAGCCAAAATACCATGTGACATGCACCATCTTTGACTGGTATCCTGCTTATTTTTGCCAAGCACAACCTTGCAAGCAGAATTGTCTGTTTGAAGCAGCTCTGAAATTTGTCTCAGACATAAAAAAAAAAATAAAAAAAATCAACACACTGTATCAACTCACCATTTTTATTTTATTTTTTTGAGAAAACCATATCTCTGATGTCTTTGGTCGAGAGAAAAACTTTGCAGTTTTGCAGTTTTGTGGTGCGCATCATGAATTGGTTTTTTTTTTATAAAATGTGCAGAATTTACAAATTCGTGTAAAAGCTACACAGAATCTTCCTGCATAGAAATGAAAATCAATTCTTTGAAGAGACTATGGCTTTAAGCCACGTGCTCCAGGACGTCACAATGTTACAAATTGTAGTTAGGGGTCTTTCACAGTTATCAACATCATTTCACAAGCCCCCTCCCCCCTAAAAGTGCAGGAGAAAAAAATTGTTTTTTTCACACTATTCTACAAAGAGATACTTGTATGTGAATTACATGTAAAGCCTGTTTACAGCGAACACAGATATAAGAAATATATAAAGAACGAACACATCTTAAAAAGATTTTTAATACTGTAATTTCCTGCGTACAAGACGTGGCTTATCTGACTTTCAAAAGGTAAACAAAACAAAAAACCACTGCGTCTTATCTATTGGTGCAAAAAGGGCCATGAAGCTATCTTTTTATAGTGTGAAATTTTTCAGAAAACGAAAGCATACGGCGGGCATTAACCTCCTCCCTCCCAGCGTACGGTTTGTGAAAATGTTGATAATTGTGAACGGCCCCTTAACGGCACCTAGATAGGAATATAAATTTTCCCAGTGCTTTTCGAGTACTACAGAAGAAAAATCCACAGTCATACTATTTGGGTGGGATTTGAACCCGGAACCCCCAGCAATTTAGAGGCGAGAGGCCAAGGTTCGAATCCCACTGTTTCTGTTTCGTTCTTTCTTCTCAACCCTTTTTTAAGTTCACCTCACTCTTTTCCTCGTGGGGGGTTCTTTATACTCCATTTGTTGTTGTTGATGTTATTGTTGTTGTTTTTATTATTATTTATCCTTGGCAGTTTATAGCACCAAGATTTTCATAGTTTTGTTGATTGAAATGCCGGGCAGTTGTTGGAGATTGTCTGATATGTCGGAACATTCCTCTTCGCATTTTATATTTTTTGTTCCCCTGAAACCTTTTTTTCATGTTTTTTTATAACTTAAAGGGATTGTATACGTTTGGTAATTGGAACCCACTGCTTGTTTCAATCTTATATAGTCGTAGATATGTACAATAAAACTAACCTGTAAAAATTTCATTTCAAAAGGTGGTAGCATTTTTGAGATATTGCCAAAAATCTGGAGCGGTTATGTCTACGCAGGAAGAATAATCTGCAATTGGAATACTCAATTTGAGAAACGTTACTGTCAGTAACGCTTCTCAGATTCAAATTTTTGGGGATAAAAAGTGATATCTTTTTCCAAATCCACAGTACTTCTAAAGTGCAAAGTTTCTCAAAATGCATTATACTATCCAAAGCTGCTGTACTTCTTACCAAGAAAGTTTTGATTGCCATTAATTTTCAGAGTCATTTCCAAACGTATAGACCCTTTAAAGGTAATCAAAACTTCCTAACGAAGAAATACTGTTTGAAAATTCTTTGTTTCGTCAAGTTAACAAGAAATCCATTTTCCTTTGGAATGTTCCGGAATTTATCAGAGACACTTTCTTGATATGAACATGTCATCCAAATTTAGAGAGTTGTAAGCAAAGTTTGTATTTTTATCTTTAAGTAAATTAGTGGGGAGAAACAGGTAGGGTTTCTTTGTATAGCAGTACTGTCATCATTAACCCTTTCCAAACTCTCCCCCCCCACCCCCCGATACTCTGTGCAGGAATGTTCAAAATCAAACGATATGAGTTTATGTAGGATCTCTACTGCCTCAATCCTAAAAAATCAACTGATATGAATTTATGTAGGATCCCTACTCCCTCAATCCTCCAAAATCAGCCATATTAGTTTATGTGGGATCCCTACTCCCTCAATCCTTCAAAATCAACCAATTTTAGTTTATGTAGGATGCCTACTGCCTCAATCCTCCAAAATCAACCTACATCAGGATTCTCCCCATGAACAAGCTAGCGTATTGGGCCGATACGCGCGAATTCGTGCCAATAAGCGCAAATTTCGGCCAATACACAAAATATATATTTATTTTTTATTTTATTTTTTTGTAATACGCTAATTTCACACAAAAAACATGAAAAGAAAACCATATAGAATGCTCCAAATTGCACAGTAGGGCTTTGAAAACCAAGAAAAACACCAAGTAGAAAACATTCCAAAGACCTCGTTTCAATTTAGCGCGCTTCAGCCAAACATCCCACTATTTTGGCCCAGAATGCCCATCAGTTTTGAAAAAAACCTGGGGAGAACCCTGCATATGAGTTGTGTAGGATCCGTTGTACCTTCATGTTGTCGGTTGTCAAATTTATCTCACAGTCCTTCAATCATATCCAAATCCTGCGGACAATTTTGAAGGACTCATGGAAAGTTTAGGGTCTGAATCACATGGAATCTGCATTGATCATAATGCGTACATCATTTGCAAACGGTTGCCATCTTGTTCTCCCCACAGGCATCCCCATCATCACCATGTTGATGAAGAAGAAGAAGAAGAAGAAGAGGAAGAGGAGGATGAAGAAGAAGAGGAAGAGGAAGAAGAGGAGCCGGAAGATGATTTCCAAGAAGGCCAGGCCATGCAGGTTCTCGTAAGTCAAACACATTTCTCTTTTTGATGCCGTAACTGGTGGCCGAGCAAATAAGACACTTATCCATTATCGATGCGTCCTTCGGATGGGACATAAAGCCGTAGGTCCAGTGTGTTGTGTATGGCACGTAAAAGAACCCAGTGCACTTATCGTAAAGAGAAGGGGTTCGCCCAGGTGTTTGATCAGCAGCATATTGCGCCACAGCACCTTGTAAAGCATTTTATGGTGCTATAAAGGAAAAAGGTCTCATACTTTAAAACGTAGCTCCGCATACCTTGCAGGAAAAAATACAGAGTGCTTTGATACGCCCCTAGGGGTGTGATAAAGCGCTATATAAGAGCCCAGTATTATTATATTATTATTAATTTTAAAGGTAGGGTCATAGATCGGTAAATACTCAAACAATTAATGACCATCAAAACTTACTTGGTGAGAAGCACTGCTGCTTTTGATAGTATAAACTATTTTGAGAAAGGATTCCCTTCGAAGTTGCATGGTTTGGATAATTTTGTTCTTCACACTAAAATAATTGAATCTAAGAAACGATTCATGCATTTTAAGTGTTTCTCAGATTTCTGTTGGCTGAGATGCGGTTGGTACTCGCTGTCACCTCGCTAAACATTCATGGTTTTGACATTCTTGTGAAAATACCGTGACAGTTTTTTGTTGTTTTCTCAGCAAGTAGACACTGTATTCAGCTGAAACTTTCATATGTGACTTTTATTGTATCTTTCTTTATAATTTTGCCTATAAATCAGAATTACGTTGACAAAAAACAATCTATGACCCTACCTTAAAATCATCATCTGTTTGAGAATGGTCTCTTTAAATTCGGACGACTATGCAATAGTAGAAAGTCCTGAGGATTATTGAGTACATCAGGTAGGTATTTCAGTATTCATTACATAACAGTTAATGCTTTAGAAGCGGTGGCGTGTCATGGCTGAGCGGTCTAGTTCACCGCACTCAAGTTCTGGTGTTGTCGGCATCAGAGTGTGGGTTCGAATCCCAGTCATGGCACATGTGTCAAACATCCAATTTTGACTGAAATATGTAGTAACTTGCGTACCGAAAAATTCTTAGGAATGCTCCAAGTCACTCTCTGTTAAGAAGGTGACACGGTATCTAGGAACTGTTGTGGGTATTTTCAAGACGTATTTTGGTCTCCTTAATATTTTGACAGGCAGCTAGTCTTGCAGTCCTAGGGATAATGATAAAATAAGATGGATGTAAATGTGTGGGGTTTTTTTTTTATATAATTGTAGCTAGATTTTGGTTGACTTTGATTATCTTCCCCCCCCCCCACTAGAAAACTATATCTAAGAGTACCCCTGTAGTACGTAGAGCAGGCCAAAATAAACAGAAAGCTAGAATGCGATATGCCCAAGCTCGGAACAAACCACCTGTGATTGTAGGGGTGCAAGAACAAGAAGAGGAGGAGGAGTTTAATGAGCTAGAGAGAAACAAGTTATTGACGAAGTGGAAGCGAATGTGCGGGAGGGACGACGGGCAGTCGCTCGTCGGTCGGAATCAAAAGCGACGACACAGGAAAGTCGTCTTGCCCAATCTGTTCGAAGATGAGATGCCGGATATTCAGGACGAGTCATCTGTAGGTCATAGGTCTTGGGTTTTGAGTTCAAAGTTCATTGTTGCGGGCTTGAAGTTCAAGGATTCAGCCTTCGAAGGCTCCCGTTTGTTTTTTAAGATTGATGTTTTACTGGTTTGACGTTTCGGAGTAAAACTAGTCTTGATTGGCGATGTTCGCTTTGTTAACGGAGTCACGGATATAACAACACAAATTACTGGAGAAGAGATGTATTTGTATCAAAATAACATCTGGTTCCAGATTCATAGAATTGCCCAGTCCCTCTGAGCCAGTCTATGTTGTGCCCTCTATCGGTGACTAATACAAAAACTAGCGTCGCCAATCGAGACTTGAGTAAAACCAGCAGTTGTTCAAGTGTTTTGTTATGAGACAGTTTTTTTTCTTCTTCAGATTTTGCAACTGTTTCAAATCTCAAATTAGTATCTTGCTCAGGAGAGTTTGCATACAAAAACGTATTTCACCGCCATTTTGTTCTTGTTGGAGTATAAATCAATAGTTTTAATGAGATACGATGTTCTTGCACCAACTCAACAAAAAATTTCATGCATGATTTTCTTCTTACTTAAGTCTGTTTTCTGATTTTGTTTGCCCTTGGAAAAATCAAAAAAACTGTTTGTAAATAGCCTGGAAAGTCTATTAAAGCCTACACCCTTCCACTCAATAAAATGTTTCTACTTTTCTACCTAAAACCATGCCTGATTTTAAAAGTTATTAGGTTAGGTTTTGAAGGTCAGAGTTCAGACATCCAAGATCTGTCTACTGCTGCAGGTGTTTTTCTCATGTTCTTGGGTAAAGGTTCTGAAGTTCCCAAACTACATCTTTTAGTTTGATTGTTCTGCAGTGTGACTCTTGATCATTATTTATTGCATTTTGTCATTTATTAACCCTTTTATCTTTATTGCATAATTTATTGGTTTGTTCTGTTGGTTAATATTAATTTGTTGGTTTTCTCGTTTTGTTGTTAAATTTTACCCTTTTTTGTTAACAGGTAAAAGTAACATCATTCCCAATTCTTGGGATTTTTCTTAACCTTCAATTTTATGTCCTCATTTTTCTGCTCTACTGTTCACCCTGGCAATACCCAAGACAAGTAGCCAAGTTTGTCTTAATAGACCTCTTGCATATGATGTCACAATCTCAAAAAGCGCCCTCACTGAGGTCAAATGAAGACCAATCATTGGTTGAGAGTTGTGCGTACACGCGTGCACATCTCCATTGTTTGACCTCAGCGATGGCAGCCTTTGCAAGGGGTCTATACTTCCATGGGAAATCCTTAACATTTTTATTCTTTTTCTTTTCTTTTGTTCCCCCCCCCCCCACAGGAGGAAATGCAGATGGGTCCGTTCTAAACGCTGTGATGTTGTTGGTTCCATCAGGCTGTGATATTGTTGGATGCACCAGGCTTAAGTTGCTTCGTCAATATTTGGATACACTCTTTCTTCTGGAATGTTGCTCATTCTTTGTTGTGGGGAGGGAGGAAACCCAGATTTTAAAGTGGATTTACAAATGTTTCAAAATTAATCCCAGCAGTGTTCTGGGCCATTTAACCCTATAGAGACCATAGCGGCCGCAACTGGCCGCAAGATCTGGCCTACCTCCACTCACCCAAAGAGGTCAAAGTATAGGTCATGTCTGGAAATGAAATTTTCCAATGTTTCCTATGTAAGCATAGTAGCATAGTATCCCAATTTCTAAAAAAGAAAACAAAATTTGTTTCATGATATTTTTGATGACATTTTTACTGAAAAATATTGTGGTAAAACAATATAGTAATAGCGATGTCTAGGCATATTGTGATGATTCAAGAGAAATGAATGGTCTTTTAAGGGTTAAATCAACTCATTTTTCAGACTGCTGGCAGGGTCGATTAAAACAGCCCTATTTATAATGCATTTGTATTGTTGCAACATATGGCCTTAAAATGACCTTTGGGAAAGATTTGTTTTTAGCAGTAACTTGCAGCTTCAATACATGGCTTTACATGTACTCAATAAAGGGCACTGCTAGTGTTAATGGCATCGTACACGTTTGGTAATAATTGTCAAAGACCAGTGTTCTCATTTGGTGTATCCCAACATATGCATAAAACAACAAGCCTGTGAAAATTTGGGCTCAATTGGTCATCGAAGTTGCAAGAAAATGATGAAAGAAAAAACACCCTTGTTGTACAAATTTGTGTGCTTTCAGATAGGAATAAAAGGCTTCTAGCTAGAAGTCTTTTATTATTTTAGTGAGAAATTACCTCTTTCTCAAAAACTACGTTACTTCAGAGGGAGTCGTTTCTCACAATGTTTTATACTATCAACAGCTCTCTGTTGCTCGTTACCAAGTCAGTTTTTATGCTAATACATATTTTGAGTAAATACCAAACGTGTACGATACCTTTAATGGCTGCCTAAGTTTCACTTAGGATAGGAGATTTTAAAGACGTTTTTTCAATGTTACCGTCTTATTTTCTAGGAATGTCACATGGAAACGAAACTTTTATACCAAATGCACCTCAGGATGTTTGTCATAGTTTAGCCTGGTCATGGGTTCATCTTGTTTATGGATAAAGCCAGCTCGAACCAGAGCAATAATTCAGGCCTGAAATTTCATCTTTGAGAGGGCAAGGTCATTTTTATTTTGCAAAGGGCACTTCCATTGGGAAATTCTTAAAGTCTATGGGAAAACTTCTGAAGGGGCACCAAGAACAAGACAAGGGGCGGCCTCCTTGGTATTTAGTTATAACCTGTTCACACTTGATGCAAGCGAGCGAGTATTAATATCAGAAAATAGCAGGTGACAAAAATTGCACAAGTTGATTTTTTCAAATCAAGGTTACTCTGTTTTGCATGTCTGTTTTGGTGGAACACATTTCATCAATTTTGTATTTATTTTTTTCGGGGGCGGGGGGTTGTACAGTGATGTGTCTTCAATGTTTGTGAATAGTTTGTGTTTTTTAGCTTCATACACTTGAATACAAAATCAGTTCTGTTGGCGATATTTTCATCTTATAAAAGCCGAATTGCAGGATAATTAAATCTGCATTTTTTGTGTGACTCTGTTACTTCTCTTTCCTTGACTTTCTGTGGACCAAAGTAGTTCTTATCCCATTATTATCAAGACAGAGTTTTTTAATGTTAGTTCCAAAAAGGGTGTTTAAATTATTGTAATTTTTACCAGAATTTAGAGAGCAAACAAATTATACTTGTATTTCACTTCATGTTTTAAGATTATTGTAATGTCAACACTCGGACCTACCGACTGGAAAGTTTTCTGCAAATTGTTTTTAAAACTTTGTATATGGTTAATGCTGTCATGTTTATTTAATGTTGTAGTTCAACCTTTTACAAATGTCAGTGCAAAAGCAACAAAACAATTTTGAAAGTGCTTATAAGTTGCACCTCGCCACATTTTCCAAAGATGTACAAACAAACTGACAGTGTTCTGGCCAAATGCTAGTTCAACGACCTGAGACCAGTCAAAATTCTCTCCTGTTGGTCCGGCTGGCTAGTTCAGCTTCTGTATTTAATTTGAAACATGGACTAGGGAAAAAGCTGGTGGACTAGTGAAATGACATGCTAACTGGTCCCGCTGTCGCACAATCAAAAATACGAGCAAACTCTGTCCGAGATGATCACTTTGCACAGATCCTTTCTCTCGTATGAGAAACATAATTGCACTGACTCAAGATAATGGGTTTTTAAAAACTTGATTGTGTTTTCGATTAAATACCTTTATGTTGATAACCTTCATTGACAACTCATCAAGTCATGGAAATAAAAGGGTTCTTTGAGGAAGAGCTCCGTAAACAGACTTGCAACTGATTTTTGTTTTGTTTTAATGTCCTGCCTCATTAAAATCTTTGACCAGGGAACAATTGTTTTATTTTATACAATATTCAAATTGTTGACTTCCAAGGTATTATACAGGATTGTTAAGGATAAAAACATCTAATAGATGCTAGTTTTGCACGGAGATCAAGAATATATTTTGCTTTTACCCTTACTCCATCGGATTAAGGGTAAAAACAAAAGATAAAAACATCATTGTTTAATTTTAGTCTGAAGTGAAAGCTTACTGATTATGAAGTACATAGGCCTACTAGAACCATTTTTGCCAATACGTGAATCACCCATTAAAAGCAGACCCGACTTTGCCTATGACAAACTCGGGTCACTGCATGTGAGTTTACTGACACAAATATCGACAAAATTTCACAGGTTCTTGTTTAATATTAGTCTGAAGTATTGGGAAACAGTGTTAAGACTGGGTTGCTCTAAATATCAAAGTGGTGGCGGATTTTAAAAAATGGATTTTGTTTATTCTTTGCACATGTGAAGGCCTTCAACCAAAGTGTAAAAAGAGAGCATATTTTTTGCATCCACACTTTGGTTGCCATGGCAACGGGTGAACATAGAAATTTACCATATTTCATCTAATTTAGCTCTTTTTATAAGTAAAAATTACCGAAGGTTGTGAGCTTCACTGTGAAAAGACCAAATAGTTGACCAACCTCTCAGCTAAATATGGTAAATATACATCCTTAAATCCTTACTCTTTCCAAAAATGTACTTGATACAAGTACAGTTAATTGTGAATGGAAGATTCCATTATTCCATAAAGGGGTGTTTTTAGCAAAAGTCGATTTGGGAAACAGAGGTGGTTGCTAAAAGTGTCAGAAATCTGAAAGTAGCATATTCTGGAAAGTTTTGCTTCCAGGATTGAATTCGAGCAAACTGTATCTGAAAACTGCGACTTTCTGCTCTAAATAAATGATGCAATATGATTCACTGATGCCTTTTTATATGACCCTTGATTTCAGCTAAATTAGCGGAAATATTGACATTTGAAAATTTGGCCAAAAATTTGTAAAACACCTTTTTTAAAGGAACGTTACAGAACTGGTAATTAAAATTTTCTTTAAGATCACAGATTTACATAAAACTTACACGGTCTAATGATGATGATAGTAGAAAACATCCCTAGAAATATTTCTGTCTGAAATGCCATATTTGATGAGAAATAAATAAAACTAATTTCCGATTGGAGTTTATCGCTCATGAGCGTTTTATTCATGCATTGTATAACACATGCAAATGTGTAATCGGTTTTTCACTATTTTTTCGTGACCCAGATGGCCGATCGATCTCAAACTTCTACAGGTTTGTCAGTTTATGTATATGGTGGATTATATAAAGTGCTTAACTGTTTTGTGAGCAAAAACCAATTCTGTAATGTTCCTTTAAGATGTAAAAAGATAATGTGGACTTACTCCAACTATAGAGAAAGAATAGCTCCAACCCTATTCCTAAATTAAGGGCTAGACTGTTTTATTGGCTGAAACACAGGGAATTAAACGGAGCATCCTGTGACCCTAGATGGTTGGCTTATCACCAAGGATCACAGAAGAGTACGTACACTTAAAGGCATTGAACACCCTTGGAAATTGTCAAAGACCAATGGTCTCACTTGGTGTATCCAGGGCTCGAATTTGACACTGGACCGCAGGCCCGAGGCCAGTGATTTTAGCCCCGGGCCAGTAAACTCATGACTGGACAAGTCCGGCAGTCTTGTGTTTTTCAATTGATTAATTATACCTCACTGTGTAATATCTTTAACAGAAAGAAATGATGTTCAAATGTTGACCTTGAGTCTGGTAAATACAAGTCCGTTGAGTATCAAAATATACTTACCCACAAGACAAATGAGATAAATCTTGGCTTAGTGCTTGTTCAAATGAAATTAATTTACATGTTTAACTTTGTAGAAAGTTCTTTCTCATTAAGAGTCTGGTCTTGTAAAATAAATTCTGGTCCAGTAAACATTTTGAGCTACAAGTCCTGCGGTCTTGTGGAATATCCCAAATTCGAGCCCTGGTATCCCAACATATGTATAAAATAACAAGCCTGTGAAAATTTGGGCTCAATTGGTCATCGAAGTTGCAAGAAAATGATTAAAGAAAAAACACCCTTGTACAAATTTGTGTGCTTTCAGATAGGAATAAAAACTTCTTGCAAGAAGCTTTTATCATTTTAGTGAGAAATTACCTCTTTCTCAAAAACTACATTACTTCAGAGGGAGTCGTTTCATACAATGTTTTATACTATCAACAGCTCTCCGTTGCTTGTTACCAAGTAAATTGTTATGCTACTATTTGTTTTGAGTCATTACCAAACGTGTACGATACCTTTAACTGTTCCACAAGTGAAAACAGCCATATGTTTTAAAAAACCCGCACTCACAATAAGTCCACTTATTCCACTAAATAAGTCAGTTGGTGGAGCGCTGGCACGTTAAACCGGAGGTCGTTGGTTCATATTCTGCTCTAGTAAATTTGTCTTTGTTCAACCCCAAATTATTAAAAAATTACCCATACCAGTCAGTTTCCCTTGTGGTTTACAACTTGATATTTGGAATAAAAAAGTCGACATAGTCTTCTTCACCCAATGGATGTAATTCATAATTTTATTAGAATACTGTTCTCAGATTATATATAGACTAATATTAAGACAGAATGTGTTCAAAAATCTAACAAAACTATAACTACCACTGAAAATAAAAATGTGTTCCATTGTTTTAATGTAAAAAAAAATTCAGATTTTTAATTAAAAAAATATAATGTTTCCTTTTAATTCGAAGAATTTAATTGATTTCAGTGATATATAATATAAAAAACTTTGGTAGACTTATACAGATGACATTGATTAATAGGTTTTGGTCGAGACTACAGTAAAAAATTTGAAGACAACTAAAGGGGCATTTTCCAAACCTCAGCTTTGCTCCATCATCAATTTTGGAACAGTACATTTTGCCCAGTGTTTCTGAAGTTTGAAAAAAGCCCTATTTCTTTTTCCCTGGCTGTTACATAGGCACACTTGTAATACTTAAGGCAATGTTCACCAAGCGTCCTTTTAACTAACACCTTACACTATGGTCCAAAATTAAGGCCACGTCCAAATCAAATGACTTAAGCTACGGCTATGGCTGTTGGCTTCAACGACAATGCTGGAGAATAGGAGTTTTCGGCATTTCTGGCCCATAGCCACAGCCAAAAGCCTGTAACCCTAACCCTTTCTAAATTAGCAACTGCGACTGCAGCTCCATCACTGGTTACATGTGTAGAAGCATCAGCTGCCCTTAGCAACAGCCCTTAGCACTTTTTGTTTTTTTACTGCGCCTTGAACACCCAGCAGGGTGGATATGTGCGCATTACAAGTCTTATTATTATTATTATTATTATTATTATTATTATTATTTTAGCAACAGCCGCAGCCGCAAATGACGTCACGGCCTGAAAACCACTTCAGCAATAAATGCAGGGTCAACATTGAAGAAGAGCGATTTCGTTCATAGCCACTGCCGAAGCCAGCAATTCAAAAATGACATAATACAGAAAAGTTTTTTATATCTGAGATCTGAATCCAGGTTGTGTGATCTGGGGCCAATTTCACAAAGAGATAAGATTCATCTTAAAACGGGTTGTCAGTATTACCATAGTGATTTCTATTGTGACATCACACTTTGCTTAGCAATTAAGATCAATTGGCAGTTAAGATCAATCTAAGCTCTTTGTGAAATTCGGCCCCTGGACTCAATGCAAAAACTATGTAAGAACTCTCAGGAAACCTAACCCTAACCCCCTTTTATCTAAAGATTTGTAAAAAGATCCTACAAAGGATTTATTTATTAAGAATATTACAGAAAACAAAAAAAACACAAAAGAAAAAGTCCTTACAAACACACATTCAAAAATGACTACTTGTACACCTTTTGCTATGACAGACACCAACCATCTTTGATTTCACACAAATCCACTTCAGAAACCGGATTTATGAGAATATATATTCTGGTTAATTATTACTACTATCAGTTATCACATTAGAAATTGAAACAGGTGGCCCAAAGGCCAAAATCGCTTCAAAGTAAATGAGAAGAAGGCATTAAATATTAACTGTGATGCAGGTCAGTGAAGTAGACAAACAACCAATTGGCCAGGACCCAATTTCATGGTTCTGCTCACCGCCGAATTCTGCGCTTTCCGATCACCATTGATCACTTACAATGCAAGCGCCAAATTTCTGCGCTAGCTGTGTAAGTGAAGAATACCTAGTAACATGGAGTACGCACATGCACTTAAGCAAAAATTCCCTGCTAACCTGTGAAATACGCTTGACGTAATCGCGGAATTCCCTCCTGCCGTAAGCACCGATTCTTTGCTTTACGGTAAGCAGAGCCATGTTATTGGGCCCTCAACAGTGATTCTGGGCACAATTTCATAGAGCTGCTTAAGCACAAAAACTAGCTAACCACGCTTACCAGAATAAAGGTTACCAGCCAAAATAGCATTCCACATGTACCATTTGTCATTGGTATCCTGCTTATTTTTGCTTAGAAGAAAATTTCGAAGCAATATTTGCTGCTTAAGCAGCTCTATGAAATTGGGCCCAGATGGCCAAAGTAAAAAGCACCTTCAGCTCGGATACTGTAATTGGTAAAATGACCTCAATCGTCTAGACTTCCCTTGTTGTGTTGGGCTGCGACTAGCATCCCGCTGAACTGGGAGTTGGGATTGGCCTGCAAGACGTCCGGCTTGTCAAACTCGGCAATCTGTCCATCAAACGAAACAAAATACAAACAGGGAGGGTATAGGGTCAATGTTTTTATGGAAATATTTGATTGGGATCACCATCTACTGAGCACCTTGTAGACCAAAAGGTGCCACATAAATGGGTCTCGTAATTCATAACTTCAAAACCTGTCTTAAAAAGTGTTTCTCTTTGTTCAAAACATCCCCTTACAAAAATGTACAAACCCATTTTCTTCAGAATGATGTCATTGGATATTTTGGATATTGATGAATTTTGCACTGGAGGGGTATCAAATGAAATGGCAATTTACACCATTTTAAGGTGAGGTTAGAGACTTGTAATTTTTCCCCACTCACATGAGGACAATATCTATTGGAAAATGAGTTCATCAAAAAATAAAGTTTGACATTCCCATCCTCTTAAAAAGAATATAATATTTCTAACCTCTCCTTTGTCCATCAGCATGATCTTATCACAATCCAGTATCGTATTGAGCCTGTGCGCTATGATGAGGATTGTACACTCCTTGAATGCGTCTCGTATCGTCTGCTGAATCAGACTGTCTGTCTCTGTATCAATGGCGGCCGTAGCTTCATCCATCAATAACACCTGGGTTCAATTCAATTCAATTCAAGTCAACATTTATTTCATACTACTCTTCTCAAAATATAACATAAATACAGAATATTACATAGATAAGCGAACTAATAAGCACAGTAAATCGGGGAAAGAGTTAATCTTTGTATACTAAAATAAAAGAGAGTATGAGGCTGTCGGATTAAGCAAAGGCTTAGAGAAGACAAGCCTAGACAGACAAACTACAAACGTGGAGAAAAGACAAACAGGTAACGCAAAACAAAACAAAAAACTGTGGATGCAGTGAGAGAAATATTTCTAAACTAGCAGGGCTATTAAGTAAATGGCTGATGATAGGAGCTGGACTGACTATAGAAGAGAGCTATGCCACATATTGGGAGAAGAAAAATCTTTACGAGCGATACCATCAGACTTTTAATTCAATTCAATATCAAATTAACTTCCATTCCATAGAACAGCTCCCTGTTCAACTTTGAATTAAGTTTAAAATTCTCCTCCTTACTTTTCATTGTTTACAAGCCCCAGCTTATCTCCAGTACCTAGTTCACTTAATATATTCCTTCTAGAAATTTACGTTCCAAATCAAAGTCCCTTCTTTTCACTTCCACCTGTTACAAAATCATACGGAGCTCGGTCATTCCAAGTAGCTGCAGCTGAACTGTGGAATGGCATACCTGAGTTTGTTAAGGAAGCAGTCACGGTTGAGCAATTCAAAACTCGCCTTGAGACACATCTATTCACCGTCTATCAGTAATTTGTTCTTCCGTTGGTATTTTATTTGCATCTAATTGTTGTTTTCTTTATTCCTATAAAGTGCATAGGGACTTTGCAGTGATATACGCTATACAAGTACGGTTTATTGTTATTATTATAAGACTGTGCAGGTCCCACCCATGTTGAGTTTTACGTGAATCTGTTTCTTCAAACACTTTAGTTTGATGTAGTTTTAAAGCTATCAAAATTATATCATATTGTTGGGAAAGTAAAACTAATTTTAAAAAATCAAGAAAGAAAACTTGGGAACAAGACTTGACCTCTGTTTCTGGTTACTAGTTAACAATTAAGAATTTTGCCCAACTGATGACGTTCATTCTATCATGACACTTATGTAATGGTGGCACAAATTCAGGCGTGATTGGCAAATGGGGTTTCTAAAAAATAAGCATAGAGGTGCCTTTTACTAAGGAAAAAAAACGTCTTGCCCTATACAACAACGAAGTCGTCGTCTCATAAAAGTCACACATACTGACCTCTCAATCTTGAAACTTTTTCAAAAAGTGAGTCAAAACTAGTATTTATTTCATCTCATTTTATAGTTACAAAACAAAAAACATCTGCGACTAGGATCAGTCTTTTAAGATTTCTCTATTCCTTCATCAAGGAGTGTAAACACCTCACCTTACTGTTCCTAAGCAGGGCTCTGGCCATGCACATTAGCTGTCTCTCACCAACGGAGAAATTCTCCCCGTTCTCGATCACCGTGGCCTCTAGCTGGTTATCCAGGCCACTAATCTGTAAAAAAAAATAATAATAAATAAAAGCAGGAATGAGACATCCTCATTCCCAGGGGTGATTGATCTCACCGAGTTATTTTTGTTTTCCAGCCTTTGCTGCTCAATCTTAACCCCTGGTTGTGGAAGTGTCGTGGCCAAGCGGTTAAGAGCACCGAATTCAAACTCTGGTGTTTCTGATCAGCAGAGTGTGGGTTCGAATCCCCAGCCGTGACACTTGTGTCCTTAAGCAAGACACTTAACCATTGCTTCGTCCTTCGGATGGGACGTTAAGCCGTTGGTCCCATGTGTTGTGTAACGCATGTAAAAGAACCCAGTGCACTTATCGAAAAGAGAAGGGGTTCACCCCGGTGTGCCTGGTTGTGGCTGCTGAATGCGCCATAGCACCTTGTAAAAAACATTATAAGGTGCTACATAATTGGGTCTCATAATTCATAACTTCAATAACCCATCTTTCTGTTTAAAAAGTATATACTAAGCGCCTTGAGTACCTTGTTTGGTAGATACGTGCGCTATATAAGACTTCGATATTATTATTATTATTGTTATTATTATTTACTGGTTAATTAAAATGTGCCAGTATATGGCACATTTTAATTTAATAGGCCACTCAAGTATGGTAACCTGCGAAAAAAAAGTCAAAGAGCAACTGGTCTCCTCTCATATCTTCTTTGATCTTGTGACATGTCTAACTTTATGCAGTTTAGGGTGACCGTGTAAAAACATGATTCATTTTTTTTGTAATCGCTTAAAAACACCTGCATTCTGACAGGTGCGTACTAAGCATCCTACAAGTGCCATACAAATGCTCAAAAGTTGTTAACAAGCGTGCGCGCAAAGCAGTCACTTTTGGTTAGTCGATCAGATATAAAAAAAGGTCTGAATTACTGGCCGTCACAAAAAAATACACATGTACAGATACACTGGAGCTTGATCGAGTCCAGGCACCAGAGCGTTCGGCCGATGAAGGTCTAATCACCGTTTGTTTGACGTATGTCTTTTCCAGTGCAGCCCATAACTCCTCATCAGTGTGCTGGTTGAGAGGGTCCAAATTGAATCTACACAAACCAAGAACAAGAGGGTTTTTTTTAACAAATTGTCACCACAAAACAACTTAAATCTAAAAATGCTAGACAACCTAGGTATAATGCTAGCACAAGGACAATGGCCGGATATTCAGCACAAAAAACCAGTGACAATCTTTGTTGTAGAATAAATCGGCGGCCATCTTGGAAGGATAAGTGTAAAGGACCTCCTCCTTTGCTTAAGAAGTATACAGAAGAGTAAAACATGTTTGAGGTCACACAGACAGTCATCCTTTGAACGCACAACTATGCGTTAGGCATAAATAGCGCATGCGACACGTGGGATTCTATCAAATTCCTTTCATGATTGGTCGGTGCACCACTTGGCTGTGCAGAAAAAGAAGAACCCTTGACGCAGCTCAGTGTGAAAACCCAAGCTGCTTGTTCAGATGGCGTCTAAAACAGGAACTATCTATACACTCACCTAACAGTCCCAGCAAAGAGAACAGGGTCCTGTGGTATGATGGATAGCTTGGAGCGTAGATCATGGAGTCCGACTGTAGCTATATCAACGTCGTCCAGTAAAATCTGACCTGAAGCGTTCTCCACCAAGCGGAACAGGCAAATTCCAAGAGTAGACTTGCCTACAGGTTAAAACAAGGAGCGTTCAAATGGGAAGGATGAGGGTCATTTGTTGGTTATTAGAAACTGTCATTCTTGGAAAGTCAAAGGACTTCTAACGTGTCTCACTGAAATTTGGGTTGAACAAAGAAAACTTGACAAGAGCGGGACTCGAACCTGTGGCCTCAGGATTATTGTGCCGGTGTTCTACCAACTCAGCTACCTAGCCCTAATGTTGACAGTCTTCCTATTGTTTTGTCAATATCTTTGTTCGGGGGTGCCAGTCAGAAGCCATACAACCTGTAATTGCCGTATAGCCAGGGATCACACCGAAGTTTATGATATAACCTGGGAAGCGGCAGCAGCAAGGGAAACTGACCGGGTAAATTTTAAATTAATTTGGGTTAAAAATAAATTGACTAGAGTGGGACTTGAACCCTATGACCTCCAGATTAACGTGCCGGCGCTCTACCAACTTCTAAGCAAAGACTTTTGAAAATAAATTGAAAAAGGCTATCTAAAGTTTTGCACGTTATAGGCAAGGGACGGATGCTGTGCATTTTTTTTTCCAGCCAAATTATTGTAAATAATGTTTGTTGTGTTGTATACTTTTGGGGTTGGGGGAAGGGTTGGAGAGAGGTGACTTTTTTTTTTCCTTGGGGGGTGGGGGGAGATGGGCGATTATTATCATTATTATCTACCTGATCCTGTTCTACCCACAATGCCAATCTTCTCCTTTGGCCGGATATGACATGTGACGCCTTTCAGAACCAATGGCAGTTTTGGGCGGTACCTCATCTCCAATTTTTTTATTTTGAGGTCGCCCTCTGCTGGCCATTTCTGGTCAGGTTTGGTGGCCTCGATGTGGGCATCTGCCTCCGAAGGCGTTTTCTGCAAGGATCACAATTTTTGTTTTGTAAGTGAATTTCTTAATATCCCTTTCTATCTCAATGATCAGTAGACCTTTACTGTGGTTCTTGGTTTTCTTGCATTCAACACAATGAGACCGAACCGAGGCTGGAAGGAACAAATAGTCTGTTCCTTATGTATGACGCAAATAAGTACTCTCATTGTCACTGTGGATACAGGTAGCCTGACGAAGAGCTCAAGAGCATGATAAAGGATAACACTGTGATAAAGACATTACATAACAGGTTTTTATAACGTTAATTGAAAGTCTCAAGTCGAGTCCCAAGTCCTTTAGAACAAGTCTCAAGTCAAGTCCAAAATCTTTCAGGACAAGTCTCAAGTCAAGTCCCAAGTCCTTTAGGACAAGTCTAATCAAGTCCTAAGTCTTTAAGAGTAAGTCTCAAGTCAAGTCACAAGCCTTTTAGGACGAGTCTCAAGTTAAGTCCCAAATCTTTCAGAGCAGGTCTCAAGTCAAGTCCCAAGTCTTTCAGAGTAAGTCTCAAGTCAACAGAATCAAGTCCATGTCAAGACCCAAGTCTAAAATCGACGCTACATGTACTCCAGGCCCGACTCGAATCCAAGTCTCAAAACTCATGTTTCTGAGCTAAGAACAATTTGCAGTGATTGGGAACAAGAAACAAATCTGACACTGTGTAAATTCCTGTGCTGTATTCTTACCTCAATGTACTCCAACATCCTCTCAACAGAGAGGAATGAGCTCTCAGTTTGTGTGCAGGCAATCAGCACCTCTTGAAGAAGACCACCCGAAAGCTGCAGAAGTAAAAGCCAAACAAAAACTAAGTGTCACAAACTGTCGGAGTTGATGAAAAGTGATTGACAAAAGTCGACAAAGAGCTGCTCAAGTCCCACTTGGATGCGCGAGGCAGGCCAAACTGGATAGAAATTTCTTTAAACAGAGTCCCCCAGTCAGATTATTATTGTTCTATCAACGTATAAGGATGTGTCCGGATCAAAGTGACTTCAGCTACAGTTATGGCCGCTGGCTGAAAGCAGAGCTGATAAATAAGACTTTTCAGCAATTTGTCTAAGCCGCTGCCAAAACCAGCAACTAAGACCCAGCCTTAGTCCGTATCTGAATTGGCGGCTACAGCTACGGTCCAACTGTAAAGAACTGTTGTCCGAGTTATCACTCGGACAACAGTTCTTTTGTTTTAGCCATAATGACCTTTACATTTAACTTAGAGGGTCCAAAAACAATAGGCTTCTGGAGGATCTCGAGACCAATCCACACACCAAGTTTGGAGTTGATATGCCAAGGCTTTCTTGAGTTATCACTCGAACAACATTTCTTTTGTTTTAGCCATAATGACCTTGACATTTTTTGTATGGGATCCAAAAACAATAGGCTTCTGTGGGATCCCATAATTAATCCACACACCAAGTTTGGAGTTCATATGCCAAGTCTTTCTTGAGTTATCACTTGGACAACATTTCTTTTGTTTTAGCCATAATGACCTTGACATTTTTTGTATGGGATCCAAAAACAATAGACTTCTGGAGGATCCCAAGACCAATCCACACACCAAGTTTGGAGTTGATTTGCCAAGTCCTTCTTGAGTAATCGCTCAGACATTAATTGCACACACACGCACACACGTGTGTAAACACCGGCAATCGTGGACCCTCCTTTGTTCAACTCTTTGTGTTAGCAACCGTGGACCACAATGATTTCCTTTGTGATAGCAACCGTGGACCTATTATCCCTTTTGTTATAGGTCCACGGTTTGAATGTGGATACCTACCCACGCACACACACACACACACACATGGAAGGACAAGGCAAACACTATATGCCCCTTCGGCTTCGCCGGCGGGGCATAAAAACCCGAAAACGGCAACCTGATTCTTACCCCGATAGCTTGCTGTAGAGCCATGGCAGCGATGGCTGCCGAGAATATATTTTCCTTGTTCAGCAGAACAAGAAGAGCAAGAAACAAGACGAGTACCGCGGACATCAGGTCCATGCGAGCTGCCGTCCACCGTGGTGCCATACTAAACAGTTCCATGATCAGGGAGTTTATATCAAGCAATGACTCGAACCTGAGTGAAAACAAAAACACACTCGTTAGGGAGTAGAGCTCGGACAGTGATCCCCGGTCAACCATTGGTTTATAATAATAATAATAATAGTGGCTTCTTATATAGCGCTCATATCAGTCACTCAGTGACGCTCAAGGCGCTTTAAAGGGACACGTTGCCTTGGATCGGACGAGTTGGTCTAAAAAAGGCGTTTGTAACCGTTTATTATAAAATGCATATGGTTCGAAAGACGTTATAAAAGTAGAATACAATGATCCACACAAATATGCCTCGAAATTGCGTGGTTTCCCTTTTACTTTGCGAACTAACATGGTCGGCCATTTTGCGGAGTCAAAAGTTTGACTCCACAAAATGGCCGACCGTGTTTGTCCACGATGTAAAAGGAAAACCACGCAATTTCTAGACATATTTGTGTGGATCATTGTATTCTACTTTTAAAATATCTTTCTAACCATATGCATTTTATAACAAACGGTTACAAATGCTTTTTATAGACCAATTGCCTGATCCAAGGCAACGTGTCCCTTTAACATTCAGTATTTTCTTGCAAGGTTTTGTGGAGCTACGTTTTAGAAGTATGAGTTCAATTCCTTTACATAGCACCATGTAATGGTTTACAAGGTGCTGTGGTGCAGTACGCTGCCGATAAAACCAGAAACACTGGGGCGAACTCCTCTTTTTGATAAGTGCACTGGGTTCTTTTTTGTGCATAACACAACACACGGGACCAACAGCTTTCTGTCCCAGCCGAAGGACGCAGCAATAATGGTTAAGTGTCTTGCTTAAGGACACAAGTGTCACGACCCGGACTCGAACCCACACTCCGCTGAACAGAAACACCAGAGCTCGAGTCCGGTGCTCTTATCCGCTCGGCCACGACACGCCAACCAGTGGTTAATGATTTGAAAAACCGTGCACATGCTCATGACTTATCTTATTCACCCCTTTGCAGATGACATCACAGGTTCAAGACAAAAATAGAGTATAATCCCCATTCGTCAGACAAAAGTCCCGGTCGTGGCACTTGTGTTGCTTTGTTCTTCGGATGGGACATCAAGCCCTACGTCCCGTGTACTAGGAAGAGTAGGTGTGTCTGGTTCACATAGCAAGCACCCTTGTTTAAAGGTTTTCTCAGGTTTGGGAGCTACAGTGATTAAGTTCACTTATGAGGCATCCTTGGTTTCATTGCCAGAAATATATAATGATAATAATAATAACAAATACCTGTTAATGAATCTCTGGCCCTGTCCATATGCCTTGATTGTGGTCAACCCCTGCATCGTTGCTGATATATGAGACACAACCTTTGAGCGGCTTGTGTTGTCCATCCTCTTGATCTGGCAGTAGCCCTTGCGGAAGATGACGTAGAGGACCAGCCCGATGACAATGACGAAGGCAAAGGCGATGAGGTAGAGGGGGAAGATGAAGATGATGACAAGCTGGAGCAGGAAGAGGACGCTGAGAAAGAGGAGACAGCGCTGGAGATGCATCGGTAACATCAGATCCACTGTGCACCAATTGAGAATCAAGTGAACAATTAGAGAAGATGTTCAAGTGGGGACCGATTGGCAATCAGAGTTAAATAAAAACATTGGAGTTGTAATATTAGATCCACTGTGGACCAATTGAGAATCAAGGTGAACAACTAATGAAGATGTTCAATTGGGAACAAATTGGCAATCAGGGTTAACAAAAAAAACATTGGAGTTGTAATATCAGATCCCCTGTGGACCAATTGAGAATCAAGATAAAAAATTAAAGAACTTTATAACCAGTGGGCCTTCAGATAGAAACTGACATTATTTTTTCTTCTCCAATAAAATTACCAATCCTGCATTTTGTCGTTAAATCGCTATTTGTAATCTTTCGCCGTGTTGAACTCTTTTTTCAAACCCAAAAATGAGCAAAACTTTACCTTCATCCATATCTTTGGAGAATCTGTTGAGAATACGACCCAGTGGTGTAGTGTCAAAGAATGACATTGGACATCGCATTATCTTACGCAGTAGGCTATCGTGGATTCTTGTAGTCGCTCGTAAAATAGTCTTTTAAAAGATCAAACAAACAAAAAGGAAGTATAATAACATTTCTAGTCTCACACACAAATTTGATAAATATTGCTCACTGATCAAATCGCTTCTATTTGTTGCATCAGTGCAACGAGATCTTAACGAGTATAATAAATTCCTATCCTTTAGTTTTCAATAAACAATCCATACAACTGACCTGGGCCCATTTTCATAGAGCTGCTTAACGGCCGATTTTGTGCTTACTGAGCGAGTTTCCATTTCATAGCGCTGCTAACCGTAAGCACACGAAAAGGCATGCTAACCTTCCGGTGCTTACTGTAAGAAAATGAATGACGTAACAATGCAAATCCATGGTGAACGCGCAAGATGGTCGCCTAATTTTCTTTCTAACCTGTGAAATACGCTTATGAACAAGCAAATTTTTCTGCTACAACTAGCACGAAAATTTGCTTACCGTTAATGCGCAAGATAGCCGCTTAATTTTCTTGCTAACCTGTGAAATACGCTTATGAACAATACAAGCAAATTTTTCTGCTACAGCTAGCACAAAAAATTTGCTCTATGAAATGGGCCCTGTAAACGACACTTTTATGTTTTGTCTACTATGCTTATTAGATTATACGGTAGATGAACTATAGCCCTAGCCTGTCAGTAAGACATCAGAAGCCTGCTACTTGCAAAGAAAAGACAACGCCACTTATCAGATGGTTAGATCTTGGGAGGTCTGTATTTGACATGGGATATTTATGTGCTTAGTACATGAGTGGAAATGTGGGGGTTTTTATAATAAAAAACTCTGGGACCTAACCCCCCCCGCCCCCCCTCCAAGATATGTGAAATGGTCCAGTCTAGGATATCAAGAAATTTGACTTCCCGGGTCATTACACTTTGGAGAAAAGGCTTAATTAGTAATTAGAGGATTTATTTATTGGTACCTCCACGAGGTTAAAGGTTTTAAGGCTAGGATTCCACTTCATGATTGTATATATATGGGAGGGCACATCTTTTTTGATGACAGTTTTTTTTACTTTTGCCTTTCCCTGGAGGGCCTCTATAGCTGCTTGTATATTGTATTGTCCAAAGAATTTTTTAAAAAAAAATACAAATTAAATATTCCTTTCCTACTAACCACGATGAAGATGCAGCAGGAGACGAGAAGGATGACCCACGTCAAGCCAAAAAGCCCAACGTAGACAGAGATGAAGAACACCAGCCCGTCCTCTCCTTGCGCCGGAATGGTCCCCAGGGTTGAGTCGACGTAATCGTCATCAACGTAGTCATACGCGTTAGCGTCGGTGCCGTTGATGACATCACTCAATGAATAATTCATGATGGGCGTCGAGCTCCACAGCAGTGACGCGGTGGTGAGGTTGGGTGTGGAGGATGGCAACTGATTTTGGGATATGAAAAGAGTATGTGTGAGGTTGGGGAACAAGACGGACATGAATACAATGGATCACATGTAGCACTACGACCCCCAATGCCACCCCTACCAAAGAAAAAAAACTCAATCCCAAACCACGAAACCTAACCCCAACCTAACCCTACTGCCATCCCCACAAGAAAGAAAAACAAAACTTAATCCCAGCCAAACACAGTCCCCAACTGTAACGAATCCCAAAGCCAACCTAACCATCTGAAGAGAAAAAACAATTTTAACCGTAAATTAACCGTTTTCATCACACCAAAAGCTCAAAAAGTTCCAAAAGCCTATACTAAACTCCTTAGGAGTATGCAGCACCACACTGATGCACATTGATTTGCGTTAGCACGCGGAAATGCACGCGTCAACTATGTGTTCATACATTCGTGCAGTGCAAGGATCTTTTCATCAATTGATTGATTGATCCTTGCATTCCTTCCAATCTGTACTGCAGATTTTTCCTGAATTTCCTTCCATGAAGTCACTGCCCTCTCTGTACATCTCGGTATTCTTTCAAACTCGTGTTAATACCGATTTGGAAATAGGCGCACGGTTTTCATCTTCTCTAACCAGGTTCTTGCCATCATTCACCGACACTGCGTATACGCATCCGACAAATGTTGAAAATATTTGAATTTGTCCGAGTACGAATCCAACTAAAGTGTATGAGCTAGTTTTCATTTTAGTTTTATTCGGACGCAGAAGCGCAATATGACTAGCACGCACTGCGCTTCCGCTTACACACTGCGCACTGTGATAAATAGGTCCGCACACTGCGTACGCAGTGAAAATGCAGCGAGTATGAACCGACCATTAATCCCCTGCAACCCCAAACCAACTCAGTGTGAATCACTTACTGGGGTGTCCGCCCAGACAGTTTCAGCCTGAATCCAAATTGACAGCCATATACCCCCTGCGATGGACGAAAGCATCGTCAGAAACATCAAGAGAGGGACCAGGAAGGCCCAGAATCTACCCCCAGTGAATTGAACGAAACTCTGGTAGGTGGCGTAGGAAACAGTGCCCTCCCCTTCATCTTCCGTCCCAATGAGCTCCACTGCAACAAAAAAACCAAGAAAAAAACAAATTGTGTCTTCCATTATTGGTGTGCGTGGCTAGTGCGTAAAGCGCTGGCTTCTCACCAGAGCCCAAAATTTCATAAAGCTGTTCAACAGAAACTTCTGCTTAGCAAATTCCTTTGCTAAGCAAGAAATGAGTGGGGTACCAGTCACAGCAATGGTAACTGTATGGTATTTTGGCTGGTAACCTATTTTCATAAGCAAGAGTTTTCTGTGCTTAGCAAGTTTTTGTGCTTACATGCTTTATGAAATTGGGCCCTGTATGGCCCTGGACCTAATTTCATAGTAGAGCTGCTTCAGCACAAAAAGTAGCTAAGCACGACAAAATTTCACTTACCAGAATAAGATTACCAGCCAAACTACCATGTCACATGTACAGTTTGTGACTGGTATCCTGCTCATTTCTGCTTAGCAGACAATTGTTAGGCAATATTTTCTGCTTAAGCAGCTCTATGAAAATGGGCCCATATGGATTAATTCCTGACTATGGCCATATATGTGAGAAGACAAACCTGATTTTATTTCTCTCAAACATTTCTCAAATGTTTCCTCCCCAACGTCCCAGATATTGATATAAAGTTTGCTTACAAGCTTCGATAACTTCTTCATCCTCTTCCACACCGTCATTGGCATCTTCCTCTTGGTGTTCCTTCATTTCTACTCCCACATCCTCCGTCACCTTATCACCGCCGTCTTCCTCTTTGAGTGGGATATCATCGTTGACATCTTCTTCTTCGTCCTCACCCTTGCCGTGGAATGTCTCCAGGAGGCGGGCGTATTCCATGTCAGCTTGGATGAGTCGATCGTGAGTGCCTTGCTCGGCGATGGTGCCGTCTCTCATCAAAACGATGTAGTCACAGTCGCGAAGATACTGTCCGAATTTGAAAAATGAAGCTTACATATTTCTTAAAACGAACTTTGATACTTTTTGAGGATAAATTAATAGACTTTGAGCCAAGGATTAAGTTGAAAATGTTATGAAGTCTAATTACAAGAATTTCAAGTTGCATCACCAGTATTTTTGACAAAGGACCAAACAATTAACCTTTTTCTTTTAAACGAATTATGACAGATGGTTCAAAGGTTCTTTTTAACACCACCACGACTTATTAAATATATACAGAGATGCCAACATTGAATTCCCAAAAAGAGTAGCACCGCCGAGCACTTAAAACTTAAGTTGCAAGTCAGGCATAAAACTCACCGAGTCGTAAAAAGAGGAAAATTATGACATTTATGATATAAACTAATATTTTCAGCGAAAATCACTTATTGCAAAGCGGCCTGCTCTAGAGGTCTAACAATTATGAATTGTATTTCAGTCTTTAAAAAAAAAAAAAAAAATGCAAAAATTTGATTTTTTTGTTTTTTTGTGTTGTTGTATCGGACCGCAATTTGCACTAGCTTGTGCATGAAGAGAACCCTTTCCAACTAAATTCAACAAAATGCTGCAGTTTCTGTCCCATTGTTTATTCAAATGAATAATGCTCACGTTTGCACAGCAAAATAGTAATAAAAAAAATACGTCACACCACCTGACCACAGCAGCAGGCCAGTCAAGTCTTCAAACGACTTCAGCAAGAGCAGTTTCGTCAATTGGCCTGTCCAACCAATTCCATTTCCACCCACTGCATTCTTATTTTTATCGACAGTTTTCATCAGATCTTGGCCTCCATTGCGATCGATGAAATATTTTCTTGTTGTCACCTTTATTTTAGTTGATCGCTGCAGCGATCGCGATGTTTCAAACAAACTCTACAACGGCGCGCGCTGAACTTGCGAATTGCATTTCAGATAAAAGTTATCACAGGGTCTGTTTGCCGCCGCATCCCACAGTCGTAAAGCGTTAAAAAAAACTGCGGAACCAGTCTCTACAAAAGCGACTGTAGAATGTATGCTGTACAAGGAGCCTTGCGGCTCAGTGTGTGCTCTGTGCTACGCGTGTGTCGGGTAGGCAAATCCTGAGTGCGATAGTTTATGGGATTGGTACCTCCTAAATAAGCACCAAAACGCGTCTGAATTCGGCGCCGCTCATCGCTTTTAACCACGCGGCAGCAGTCAACATTCGTTATAGTTTTTTATTTTACAAATACTTTTAGTATTAGTTTTTATCATGATACATTGTTCGTAACTACATTTACACTGGGCGGCTTGTTTATCGTATTTAATTGAAGATTATCGTAGCGGCGTATTCACGGCTCAAAATCGTATTTTCTACGCCCAAATCGTGTATGTTGGCATCTCTGTATATACAATCATGGTGTCACCACAAACCCAGTTTTAAAATGTGTTTTCGGTTTTTTTTTATGAGAAATCGCCTAACATCACAAGGCCGGATGGCTACTTTAAGGTGAGGGCTACACTTAACCGATTTGGTCTATCAACCCGAATCAACTTTCACCAAGAACGAGTTGTCACCTACTCCTGGGGCTGAAACAGGGTTACCCCTTCACAGTCCGTAAGGATGTAGGCATGGGTATCATCCACTAGGAGGCTGGCTGGTATAGAGCAGAATGCACTACCTTCCCAACTTTTTACAAAGCAATTATGGTTAAGTACCTTGCTCAAGGGCACAAGTATCATGACCGGGATTCAGGAACTATAGACCGCTCGGCCACGACATGCCACAACTCTTTTAATATTTTCACCTGTAGTTGATGAGTTACAAACAAGACGGTCTTCCCTCGCAGCACTCCATTGATGCAATGACTGAAGATGTGTTTACCAACGTGTGCGTCTACAGCACTCAATGGATCGTCCAGGAGGTAGATATCCCGGTCTGAGTAGTACGCCCGAGCCAGACTAATCCGCTGCTTCTGGCCACCACTCACGTTCACTCCTCGCTCTCCGATCTGCAAGTAAAATTAGGAACCAGTGAAAATACAGGTTGATTTGTGAAAAGGCAAGCTAACTGGTCCGGCAAGCCAGGGAGAAAAATACCGGACACATCAAGGGTTTTGTGAAGAGTAAACTCATTCCTATGTTCAAGTTTACAACAAGGTGAAAGGCACAAAAAGAAACCACTGAGTACACTGATCTGTTTTAATAATAAATAGCATACATTTATAATGTGCCATGTCTTTCACAAATGACACTCCTGGCGCCGACTTGTCAAATCTGGTGTAATTTGTTAAAAATGAATTTTCACAAGGTAATTGCACATATTGATGCTAGACCATGCCAGAAACACCAGGGCAAAAGTCTCTTCTCTTTAGGACAAGTGTACTGGGTTCTTTTATGTGCGTTACACAATACAAGGGACCTATGGCTTTAGGTCACATCCGAAGGGCAAAGGAATAATGGTTAAGTGTCTTGCCAGAAGGACACAAGTGTCATGACCAGAACTCGAACCCCCCCAGAGTGACACGTACCTCTGTTTTGTCTCCATCTGACATGATTTCCAAGTCTCTCTCCAAGCAGCAAGAGAAGATGGCCTTCTTGTACCTCTCCTCGTCGTACGCTTCGCCAAACAAAATGTTGTCTCGAACAGTTGCATTGGTAATCCAAGCCTATAAAACACGTGAAATTAAGGAGATTAAAATGTTCATATCCCATTTTTTTTTTTTTGAATTACATCGTTAAGCAAATCTGCATAATTTGTATATCTAGTTATTACCTTTCAGGGAGAAGCTTAAAGTTCGTTCTAGTTGTGGACTGGTTAGGTTAAGTATCCCAGCAGGTGTATACGGAGCGTTCCATTGAAACGTTCAAAATGCCAACGTGTAATATTCTCTGTGTAGGAAATGTTGGGAAATGTTCCCGCAGTTCGGCACAATGTCAGAGTCCAGCAGAACGTTCAGGCAGTCCGCTGGATTGCGAGCGTGTGCGCCTACGGGAAACATTGCGTTTAGAACGTGTCTGACTTTTGAGAAGCTCTCTATAATCATGCAGAAAAAAGTTCTACAGGAACTCATTGACATTAATTCAAAAGTCAGAGATAGCCTCTCACTGGGGGAGTGAGATACAATTCAAGTATAATGAGACAGGCTACAAAAACTTTGCGAGGCGCAACTTCCGTTTTTAAAGTTAGATGATAATAATAATAATAATCTAAAAAAACCATTTATTGCGCATTTTACCATAAAAATGTTCAAAAGCGCATTACAAACATCTACAATATCATAAATAGTCAGCACAATGGAGTAAAGCAGCAAAGCGTACAAATATTATTATTACACACACATAAAACAAATTTAGCCAAATACTTGTTGAAAAAAGAAAAGTCTTTAGCTTAGTCTTAAAAACAGAAAGAGACCGTATCGAGTGAATGTGAGAGGGTTATGCATTCCAAAGCGCGGTGCAGCTTGAACAAATGACTTGTTCCAAGCGGATTTTTTGCATTTTACCTTTTGGGTAATTTAAGAGTAGCATGTTATTAGAGAATAGTTGGAATGGTCTTTAACATGCAACACATATCATTGATGTACTTTGGAGCGAGGTCATGAAGGGCCTTGCATGTTAATAAAATGATGGGGAAGGAAGAACGATAAGGGGTTGTGGTTTCGTTTTTGGTGTATTAACTGAAGATCCAAATCACCTGTTGTGCAGCGAAAGCGAAGGATCCTTTCAAAGCGACGTCGCCCTTCACGAGATTCATCTGATCCATCAGGCAATTCAGAAAGGAACTCTTCCCGCTGCCAACAGCGCCGCAGATGCCTATCAGATGAGACTGTAAACAACAACAACAACAACAACCAAACATCAGATGAGACTGTAAACAACAACAAATGATGTCAACAACTTATCAAATAATCAAAGTAATAAACCACAAGGGAAACTGACTTTGGTGAATACATTTATGGGTTGAACGAAGAAAAATTGAAATAATAAGTTGCATACAGTCCACCTTCCACGATCCCTCTGCTGCGGCTTCCCAGGTTGTATCGTAAACTTGGCTGTGATCCCTGGCTACATTGCAGTTACAGGTTGAATGGCTTTTGACTGGCACCCCCAACAAAGATATTGACATAATAGGGAGACCGCCAACATTAGGGCTAGATAGCTCAGTTGGTAGAGCACCGGCACGTTAGTACGGAGATTGCAGGTTCAAATCACGCTCAAATTGAATTGAAGGTTTGTTGCACTTCTTGGGATCTTGTGGGGTACTTTACACAATGGAACAAAGCTACCCCCTCCCCCAATGTTATCTTTGTTCAAGTTGTACCCCACAGGGGAATTCTTCAGAAAAAAGAACAATGGCAGGACCCCACAAACCAGTCAGGGTGAATGCCCTTACACATGCTAACTTACTGGGTACTTTACATAATGGAGCAATGCTACTCCACCATGTCTTTGTTCTAGTGGTAACCAACAGGGAATAATAAAACAACAATGGAAGTACACCACACCTCACATACGTAAGGGCGGCTGGGCTTATGGAAGGGCCCTGTGGGGTCCTGACATCAACAGAACAATGGACCCCACAAGGCAATCTCAATAGGAACAATGGACCCCACAAGGCAATCTCAATAGGAACAATGGACCCCATTAGGCAATCTCAATAGGAACAATGGACCCCACAAGGCAATCTCAATAGGAACAATGGACCCCACAAGGCAATCTCAATAGGAACAATGGACCCCACAAGGCAATCTCAATAGGAACAATGGACCCCACAAGGCAATCTCAATAGGAACAATAGACCCACAAGGCAATCTCAATAGGAACAATGGACCCCACGAGGCAATCTCAATAGGAACAATGGATCCCAAAAGGAAGTTCTCTAGAAAAGGGAGAGTAGTTTGAACAATGCAGGACCCAACACCCCTGTGGGTCTACACATTCAAGCCAGGGACCTATAACAAATGAGGACAATAGGGTACCCAGGTTGGGTAAGGCCAAGTAAAATAAGAAACGAGTTTCTCGTCCCCGCCCGCCTCCTTTTTGGCCGCCGCCTCCTTTTTTTAACTATTTACTATAAAATAAAATTTAAAAATGAAAAAATTAAAATTAAAGATTTAAAGCTGAAATCAAATTTTTGGGATAAAACTGAGTGGCATCTCTGATATTTTGAATCTCCTTAATCCGATTAGATGGGCCAAAATAGCAGCTTTGCCTCAATAATTCCCAACTTTCTCATTACAATATCCCAGGTGTGCAGTCCCTAGCTAGTTGAGAGTGGCTAAAAGGGTGATTCTCCTGACTTAAATATCATCAATGTCTTGGCACCAAACCCAGCTGGGCGTTCTTTTCAGAGCGGAGAAATGTTGTCGAAGGTGATGGTGCTGCGATTCTGCATTGAAGGGTCTTACAAATCATTTGTTTTGTCATAAATTGCATCAGTATACTCAAATAGCACAATATCTGTGAATAAATATACCTTGGCCAACCATATTTTGCATGGCGGCCATCTTGGAAAAAATAGCTAAAAATTGAAAAATAGTAAATAGTAGTGCCCTGCCTCCTCCTTTTTTTTACAAGTCCGGACGAGAAACTCGTTTCTTATTTTAGTTGGCCTAATAGAAAGTGTGTGCAAATCCAATGGGAGCTGTTCCCAAAAAGTACAAACAAAAGAGGGACAATATAGGAGGTCCCCGATTAAAGGTATTTCACACACTTGAGGGTGTGCGTGAGTTTGTATACACATTCAAACCGGGGACCTATAACAAAAGAGGACAATAGGGTCCCGGTTCGGTAAAGTTGCAGCTGGAAAGTCCCAGCTGGAAAGTGTGTACAAAACCAATGAGAGCTGTTTCCAAAAGGTTAAGGTACAAACAAAAGAGGGACAATAGGAGGTCCCCGATTTAAGGTATTTTACACACTCACTTGGGAGTGTGTGTGGGTAGGTATCCACATTCAAACCGTGGACCTATAACAAAAGGGATAATAGGTCCACGGTTGCTATCACAAAGAGTTGAACAAAGGAGGGTCCACGATTGCCGGTGTTTACACACGTGGGTGAGTTTGTTTACACATTCAAACCAGGGACCTATACCAAAAGAGGACCTATAGGGTCCCCGGTTCGGTAACGGTTCCCAGTTGGAAAGTGTGTACAAAACCAAGGGGAGCTGTTGCCAAAAGTTATAGTACAAACAAAAGAGGGACAATAGGAGGTCCACAATTAAAGATATTTTACACACTTGGGGGTGTGAGCTTACGGAAGTTCCCTTGTGGGGTCTTTTACAGAATGGAACAATGGATGCTCAAGGGCATCCTTTGTTCAACCTGGACCCCACAAGAGAATTCTTTAGAAAAGGGAATAATAACAACAATAGCCGGCACCCCACAAACACGATCCGTAAGGTTGGGTGTGTGGGTAGGTATCCACATTCAAACCGTGGACCTATAACAAAAGGGACAATAGGTCCACAGTTGCTATCACAAAGGAAAACATTGTGGTCCGTGGTTGCTATCACAAAGACTTGAACAAAGGAGGGTCCACGATTGCCGGTGTTCACATACGCGTGTGTTTGTGTGTGTTAGCGTTGAGCATCCAAGAGTACTCACTCTAGAAACATTTAGACTGATGTTCTTCAGTGCGACTATGGGGTCTGTAGGCCTCGTCTCCTCCATCAGCAAACCGTCAGATGCTGCTGCCTCCTTCGCCTCCTGCTCCTTCAAACCCTTCTCCGCATACTTGTTCTCTTCATCCACGTCTTGCTTGATCGGCGTGTACTTTGAGGTCGCTGGTTTGCCATTCCCTGCATCGTTGTTGTTCTGCTGGGAGTCGGAGTCGGGCGGGGCATCCCAGCTGAAGGAAGCACCTTTAACCTCAATGGCATTGTCCGAGCTTGCGGGCGCGTCCCATTCATGGTTGCTCTCGTCCATCATCAAAATCGGCTAAAAATCATAAAAATAAGAATCAATACAATGTTTCTAATAAATGTCTTATTTTTCTGTAATCAGAATTTTCCTTGCCAGCACCTTGTAAACCCTTATAAGGTACTACATAAATCCGTCTCACAATTCAAAAACTTCAATAACCTGTCTTTAAATGTTTCTCTTTGTTCAAGCGCCTTATTGTTAGATACGTGCAAGACTATACAAGACTCCGGTATTTTTAAATCTACATTTTGTTTTACAAACCCCACCTGGATGCGTTTCAATGCGACGATGGATTCCGATATGGGTTTGAGAGCCAAGGGGATGACAAACAGGGTACCAGTCAGACTCCCAAACAGGTGTACCAACGTAAAAGCCTGATGACGAAATAACAAAAAATCAAAATCAAATCACCATAGTTCACGGTTGAAGAAAAGTGAACTTGATCACTACACTAGCCAAGTACCCCATGGAGAGAAGACAAGGATGTTTAAAGGCACTGAACACGTTTGATAATTGTCAAAGACCAGTGTTCTCACTTGGTGTATCCCAACATATGCATAAAATAACAAGCCTGTGAACATTTGGGCTCAATTGGTCATCGAAGTTGCAAGAAAATGATGAAAGAAAAGACACCCTTGTTGTACAAATTTGTGTGCTTTTAGATAGGAATAAAAACTTCTTGCGAGAAGTTTTTATTATTTTAGTGAGAAATTTTCTCAAAACCAAGTTACATCAGAGGGAGTCGTTTCCTACAATGTTTTATACTATCAACAGCTCTCCGTTGCTTGTTACCGAGTAAGTTTTTATGCTAATATTTGTTTTGAGTCATTACCAAACGTGTACGATACCTTTAAGTTTTAGATGTTGCAAAAAATAGTTATTGGCCTGACGTTTCGACCCTAGCAGAGTCTTTCTCGAAGGCCAAATGACAAGACAACACACATGAACAGGTATACAAGTGTAACACAAGCAGTCAAGTGGAAATACATGAATAGAGAGAAAGAGGCAGAGAGCACAGGGAAAAAGCAAGGGGTAAACAATGAATAGCAATAACAATTCATGCTACCTGTTCATGTATGCTGTCTTGTCATTTAGCCTTCGAGAAAGACTCTGCTAGTGTCGAAACGTCAGGCCATTAACTATTTTTTGCATTTATACCATAGGTCCTTTTGGTTGCTAAGCAGTTTGCATCAGCTAATTCTATTTTCTCAGTTTTAGATGTTGGAGGAAAACCCCAGATAACTATTGCTAGGTAAACCCATGCAATCAGGTAGAGAGTGAAAACCCAATCCACATAGTGCCCCCGGCGGGATTCCAACCGGGGTCCTAGAGGTTGAAGGGGGAGGAAAGATACCACTACGCCAACCCAACCAGGGCTCGAATTTGGGGAAAATACTCACAAGACTGAGAGGCTTGTAGCTTGAAATTTGACTGGACCAGAAAATTTGTTACAAGACTAGAATCAAAATGAGAAAAAAACTATGTACACAGTGTCACAATTAACCTGTTTTTATTTGAAAAAGCACTCAAGAGAATACATTTCTTGTTTGTCTTGTGGGTAATGCTTTCATACTGAACAGAATTGAAAGATGTTTATCGACTCAATGTCAACATTTGAACATAAGTTGTAAAATTTAAGATGAGGTACAGTATTATAATTCAAAAACACAAGACGGCCGGACTTGTCAGGTCTTGGACCAGTGTAAATTTCAAGCCCTGACGACCGCCTCCACCACACCGCTTACCGTAGAAGCCTTGACAACGTTTCCAAGTAAACTGTAAGTGACGATTGACGCCAGGACGATGGCAGAGGTTATGGTTATTGACAGACCCACGGTGAAGCTCTGCAGAATTCCAGCTCTGGTCAGATATTTTTTCTCGTGATTTCTAATGTCTGAATAACAAGTAATAAATGAAACTGTTACCATAAACAGGCATGACAATTGGTCCTTGGCAAAAAAGTAGAAAATTGTATTTAGTACACACACAAACGCTGATAGTCTAACTCAAGAAAACGTTTGCACCCGCTATGGGCATTTTGGTACAAGCAGCTTGTGGCCGCTATGGTCGCGAAAGGGTTAAAGAGAATGATGTGCTCTTTCTAACGGTGCTTAGTTTATTGGGATTTGTTCATTTGCAAGGCAGTAAATAATGAATGTTTATTGTCATGCATCAATAAGCGCTTCATGAGCTGCTGAGGCAGGAAACAGTGTCTATGCACTGTGACCAGTGAGGCGGATATGGGTAAAAAAAATTGTACCAAAAGAAAAAAACAACCCAGGATCTAAATCAAAAGGTCAAGCATTAATCAACTTTCAACAGAATCTTCATCTTTTTTGTTTTCTTGCCTGCAATCTTTTTGGCGAATGATTCCTCCCAGGAGTACATCTTGACCAGCTTGATGCAGTTCAAGAGCTCGTTCATGAGACGGGTTCTCTGATCAGTGAACACCACACACTTCTGGCGGATTCGTACGTTGATCTTGGCCAGGAAACCCTGTAGTAAAGAAAGCGGAAAACAACTGTCATGGTACCTTCACATCAAGAACGTAGAATCCATTCATGTTTTTAGCGAGGTGACAGTGGGTACCAGGGTCGTGGCCATGGGATATGAAGGACCTTGCATTCAGCTGGGTCCTTCATCGCATGGCAGTGACCCTACCGGTTTTAAAGGGAAAGTATGCCTTTGGTTTGTGGAACCATTTGATTGTTTTAATCCTATGTAGATATACAATAAAACTAACCTGTGAAAATTTCATTTCAAAAGGTAGTTGCGTTTTTGAGATATCGCCGAAACTCCGGAGCGGTTATGTCCACAGAGAAAGAATAATCCGTATTTGAAATACACAATCTGAGAAACATATCCGACAGTAACATTTCTCAGATTCAATTTTTGGGGGATAAAAACTGATACCTTTTTCCATAACCACATTACTTCGAAGTGAAATGATTCTCAAAATGTTTTATACTATCCAAAGCTGCTGTACTTCTAACCAAGTAAGTTTTTATTGCCATTAATTTTAATTACCAAAAGATACCTTCCTTTTCAACGGCCGGTTAAGACCTCATCGCCACCCTTTTATTCCCTTAATATACAAGAACAATCAGCAACTATGTTTTGTTAAAAGACAGGCTCTATTTGATTTTTCTCTTTCTTCTGCTTGTTCAAGTTAACATGATAACATTAGTGATCCAGCGTACTGGTGCACTGGACTCAAGTTCTGGTGTTTCTGATCAGCAGAGTATGGATTCGAGTCCCAGGACACTTGCGTCGTCTTGACACTTGCGCCGTCTTGACACTTGTGTCCTTACACAAGACACTTAAAACCATAATTGCCTCGTCCTTCAGATGGGACGTAAAGCCGAAGGTCCCTTGTGCTGTGTAAAATGCACTCAAAAGAACCCAGTACACTTATCGTTAAGAGAAAGGATTTGCCTTGGTGTTTCTAGCATTGGTGGCTGCAGATTTTGGTCAAATATATGATTTTGAAAATTACTTCGGAAAAAAGATACCATACTCTTTTATTTAACAAACCTGGATGGAGAAGAAAAAGAAGAGCGTTGCCGTGCCAACCAGAGCTGGGATGGGTCCAATCACCAAGACGACGCCGGTGACGATGAAGAGGAAGAAAATTGGAAAGGAGAAGAGTAGAGGTCCAAAGACCATGGAGTCGTGCAAACGCTGGATGTCATTTACGCTTATATTCACCATCTGGTAGTGGGGGAAAAAAACAACATTAAGTCGAGTTAGTGTAAACAAAGTTAAAGGATCTGTATACGTTTGGTAATGACGCTGATAATTAATGGCAATAAAAACTTACCTGGTAGGAAGTACAGCAGCTTTGGATAGTATAATGCATTTTAAGAAACTTTTCACTTTGAAGTACTGCGGTTATGGAAAAAGATATCACTTTTTATCCCCCAATAATTTGAATCTGAGAAGCATTACTGCAGTAAGGTTTCTCAGATTATGTATTCCAGATGCAGATTATTCTTCCTGCACGGATGTAACCGCTCCAGATTTTCGTCAATATCTCAAAAAGCTACCACCTTTTGAAATGAAATTTTCACAGGTTAGTTTTATGGTATATATCTACAACAATATAGGAATGAAACGAACAGTGGGTTCCAATTACCAAACGTATACAATCCCTTTAACACACATCGTTGTACGGGTAAACACGGGTACCCACTGCTAACACCTCGGATTCAAACTGCCTCAAGCGTTACTGCAGTAACCCTTCCTCAGATTCAAATTTTATGGGATACAAACTGATAACTTTTTCCATAACGGCAGTACTTCGAGGTGAAAAGTTTCTCATAATGCGTGTCGTGGCCGAGCGAATAAGAACACCGGTCTCAAGCTCTGGTGTTTCTAATCAGCAGAGTGTGGGTTCGAGTCCCAGTCGTGACACTTGTGTCCTTAAGCAAGACACTTAACCATTACTGCTTTGTCCTTCGGATGGGACGTAAAGCCGTAGGTCCTGTGTGTCGTGTAATGCACGTAAAAGAACCCAGTACACTTATCGTAAAGAGAAGGGGTTCGCCCCGGTGTTCCTGGTTTGATTGGCAGCATATTGTGCCACAGCACCTTGTAAACCATTACATGGTGCTATAAAGGAATAGGTCTCATACTTCAACGTAGCTCCGCATATCTTGCAGGAAAAAATACTGAGCGCCTTGATACGCCCCTCGGGGTGTGATAAAGCGCTATATAAGAGCCCAGTATCATTATTATTATACTATCCAAAGCTGCTGCACTTCTTTACCAAGTAGCTTTTTATTGCTATTAATTTTCGGAGTCATTACCAATTGTATACAGACCCTTCAAGCACCGTATACTCAGTACTTTCTACCAAGTTCTGTGGAAAAAATATATATATATTATCTTCTTACCTCGCCGACAGACACCTTGGATGTACTCCGTAGCCTGGCCACTTTTCGATAAAGAAGAAGCATAACAGCACTTCGTAGACGCACAGCATTTCGGATATTAATGTAGAATACAAAATTGCTTGCTAAGACACGGACGACGGTTGATAGAAATATACCAAAACCCAGAGTGATGGCGTAACCCACAGAGCTTTCTGCGCTCTCCAGATAAATAATGGCTAGGTAAAGAATATAGGCCTGAGGAAGAAAGAGGAACAAATTTGTTAATTGTTTAATTTTTGAGAAAACAAACTTGTATGTTTGGACAAGGTTTTTTTAAAGGTTTCTAATTTAGAAAACACACCATGACACAATGTCATAGAGCCGCTTAAGCAGAAAATATTGCTTAAAAGTTTTCTGCTTAGCCAAAATAAAGCAGGATACCAGTCACAGGTTGTACATGTGGCATGGTATTTTGGCTGGTAACCTTATTCTGGTAAGCATAATTTTGTTGTGCTTAGCTACTTTTTGTGCTTAAGCAGCTCCCAGGTTGTATGTATTTCTTTATTTATTAGTTTGTTTGTTTGGTTTTTTTCTTGGGGGGGGGGGGGTTTAAAAACACTGTGATTAGTTTAAATCACAAAATGCAATACTTTTTTTTGATCCCATTACCTCAAAATGTTGACAATTAATGCTATATTTTCCCAAACCTTGGCAGTACACAATCACGGTATACTTTTCAAATCTACTTTTACAAGTTTTTTTAAATAAACAAATTGATTACAGTAGTTTTAATCTGAACGAACGCTCACTTGTTATGTTTTAAAGCTCAAAAAGGACAAACCACAGTAGGCCCTAATAAATAATAGCCTAAGACTAGACTCTAGTAGGCAGATTTACGTGTTAAGCTATAGAGGGCAGTCTTCGAGATGCATTTTTAGACCTGCAGAAACTTGTGACCACTTTAAATTTTACAGTAAAAATACCTTAAATATGGTCAAGATGTATTAATACTCATTTGGTGAAGTGAAATAATTTTTAAAAAGCAGACACCAAGTATTTAGTTATCTAAAAAAACACAACAGTATCACTTTCGTAAACCGCACATTATTTATAGAGGATCCCCAAAATTTTAATTTGAGGACAATCTTGCCCGAAAACACTATACTAAATACATTGCCATTCTAGACCCCAACAAATCTTGTAGGTTGTAAATGTAAGTATTGTCTGACCATCGGAGGGATGGGGGTTACAATTGTTGATCATCCAGGGATTCGTCCCAGCCCAACCCTCATATACCCCCCCCCCCCCGACCCCACTTTGTGTATTTTTTTATTTGGTGGTTTGTTTGGGTTTTTTTCATAAAAACGGCCTCTTTAACTCAGATTTGTCAGCTGATATTTTTTCAAAATCTATTTGTTGGAAAAAATGCTTAAAGAAAGGTTATTCATGCTGGCAAAAACAAAAACAATTCTTCAATATTATTTACTTAGGCTACACTGCGTTTTAGGTTTTTTTTTTAATGTTTACAGAAAATGTTATCTGTAGGACTAGTATTTTTAGGAGTTAAATGGGTTTAACTTTAATTAACAAAACAAAAAACATCAAATTTAAAATCACACAAAACACCCTCATATACTAATTGTGATGTTTTCTATATTCTTTATTTACAAATAAAAACGCCCCCGCCCTCCGAAAGATATTAAATGTTCACAAGTTTATTGTTTTGGGTTTTGGTTGGGTTTTTTTACCGTAAGGAGAAAGCCACTGCTGCTCGATATGATTTGCACCACACAAGACATGAGAACCCGAGTCCGTACAAAGCGGAGAACAGCTCTCTTAAACGATGCCTCTTTCTCCCCCTTCTTGGACAGTTCCTCCTCCCACAACCTCTCCAACCTATAAGGAGACAAAATCTTCTAGTTTCAAGGCAATGGGGCGACATTTTGTACCACTTAATATTAATGACTTATTCCAATAAGTTGCATTGGTTTCTTCGCACTGTCAAATCACCGCCCGTCAATTCGTAAACTTAGACAGGCGCCAACGATGGTTTCTGTACGAATTACCTTAGAGTCGTCTAGGAGTCGTGTTATGTGATGCAGTCTGTGTTGTTTCGCTGAAAAGCCGCAAGCCGCAACCCCCCCCCCCCCCCCCCCTCTTCAACTATAGTGGCCCATTGTTCAAGTCAATTAACCATGGAGGAATCCATGGAGGAATATAACCACAGTAAAACATTGTAATTATTCCCTTCGAGTACACCAAAATATGGAGTTAGCATACCGAGCTCGCAACTAAATATGAAAAGAATTTCGGTTTTCGGGCGTTTGAAAAATAGATGGACTCTTACTCTTAGCTAGTACTAGTATAGTCAAGCCTCATATTACCGTGGTACTCCTAATACCGTGGTAGCAGAAAATACACTTTTTTCGTTGTCAAAACGTTATCTATAGACGACTTTCATATGGTGAATCGATAGCCAAGAACCCTTTACCGATCTGGTAAAAACAAAAAAAATGAACTATTGCGGAAATGATTTAAATTTAAAAAAACTTGAAAAAAACGCTATTTTCCCGACTGGACGAATTTTCGCTGACCATGTCTGTCAAAAGTGCCATTATATCATTAACATTTTTACCTTAAATGTTGTTCTGTGCATTGATATATCAGTGCCCAGATCCTGTTCCACGGTAAAAAAAAAATTGACATCGAAAGTACGTATTTTCACCTCAAAAACGTAAACCAATGTCTGGCGTCCAAATAAGGACAGGAAACTAAAAACGCTAAAAAATTCAGCATCTTTGCAAAGGGCGCCCTCAATATGTAAGTTTAACACACAAAGTAAAAAACTCGCTCAAATTACAGATATGCTTGCACAAGTACAATACTTGTAGCAGGCGAATGCACGCAATTTCCGAACTTGCGCAGTTATGTTTTAACTTGCGCGGATTACTACTTTGCGCTTGAAATATACGTCATCGGATTGTTCCAAAATTGAGCGCAGGGGGGTGACTAAGGAAATTGTCGGTACTAGGTAATTAAAATGCCTAAAAGACAAAAAAATTCCATCTGCTGGGAAGTTAAACATCGTAATCCCAGTATTAGGTAAATATTTGAATATTATCTTTGGATTTAGCTCCTTTAATGTTGAGATAGTTCATTTAAAAAAATTATTTCTGATTACCACGATAATAGGAGGCTCACCTCCAGAATCACTCCGGGCGCATGCACACTTTCAGAGACTTCGTGGACAAATTTAATCAGACAAACGATGTATTTTTTTATGTCAAAGTGGAAAGTAATACTTCAACAATAGTAACAACTGGACACTTTTTATAGGTTGTTGATTTTTTTTTATTCTAATCGAAAAACGTCCTAACCCCCACGGTAATAGGGTAACCCATCCTACTTGTCATGCCACCTCCATTGTTAATGTTAGGCCTACGTCATACGTTGTCAAGTTAGGCTACTCTTTTTAAGCACGAGTGGTAAAATGGCGTCCACAGTAATGACCAAAAAAAAGCAAAAAACATCGTTTAAAGAAATGAAGTATGCCCTGCGTGTATTTTTTTTTTTTTTTTTTAAAGATATCGGAATTTCTTCGGGCAGAATTTCATTTTACCTTTGGCAGTTGAGGGCGGCCGCTTCTCTGTCGGACATGAGGTACATCAGCGACTCTTGGGTAATTCCTTTACGATGTGATTTCCAGTAGATTGCGGTAAAAAACGAGTACAACACTGTACTGATCAAACCTGAGGTATCCATTGGGCTTCTCTTCTTATTCCTAGTAAAGAAACGGTGATAATGTATTTTTTAAATATAATATATAAGTATAAGCCCCTATAGTATAGATTTATAATGCGCACCTCTCCAGAAAACCGGAAGGCGTCTGCACAACAATAAAACATTATTCAATGAAAATGAACTTACATGGATATTTTATGAACTGTACAGTTTAATTAAACCTATGCAGCCTAAGTCTAAACAAGTGACTTCAGTTCCCTCTTGAAGTTGTCGAGTGATAAGTTCTTCGAAGTGTGACAGCAGGAGATTTTCAGGCCTGTCAGGGGGGAGTTTTGGCAAAAGCTCGGTCTGCAACAATCCAAGCGTGGAGACCAGAGCATGGATTACTTTCTCAGCTGTATCACGAGACAAGTATTTGCGAATTTTTGTGTTTCGCAGTTAGTAGTTGTATGAATACAAGCACAGAATAAAAGCAGTAGGACCAGGCCTATGAAAACGAAACTTTTAATAAAGAATTACCTATTATGGGAGAAAATTATAAGGGGCAACTTGCAAATTTGATCATCACACAATGGCAGAGGGCACCCTTTATAATTGTATCAAAAAAATGCAGAAAAGACGGTTCGTTTGGTAATGACTCTGAAAATTAATGGCAACCAACACTTACTTGGTAAGAAGTACAGCAGCTTTGGATAGGATAATGCATTTTTTGAAACTTTTCACTTTGAAGTAGGTAGGCCTACTGCGGTTATGGAAAAAGATATATTTATCCCCCAAAAATTTGAGTCTGAGAAGCGTTACCGGTACTGCAGTACGTTTCTCAGACTGCATGTATGTATTCCAATGCGGCAGATTATTCTTCCTGCGTGGACATAACCGCTCCAGATTTTCGGCAATATCTCAAAAACGCTACAACCTTTGGAAATGAAATTTTCACATGTTAGGTTTTTGTTATGGTATATCTACAACTAGATTGAAACAAACAGTACGGTTCCAATTACCAAACGTATACAGATCCTTCAAACGAAAAAAGGTATAATTTACATTCATAAAGGCATCAGGTTAATCCTGGGTGGCGGGGGATAATATCAGTTTCAATCTGAATGTTAACTGATTGTTACATTCATAGGGGCCTATATACCTCCTTTTATTGACTGATATCAATGGAAAGGTAAACATTTTAAAGAGGTTGAACAAGTTCAGTTGTCGCCCTGGGTGAAACATTATTTTCACACGATGGCAACTCAAACAAAGTTTGTGTTTCTCTGTTTGAGGGCAAGTATAATAGCATAATACATGCAAGGGACTTCGCTCGGCTCCACCGGTCTCATCTAATACCGCCGCTGGGATGGGCTGATGACTCTGTACAAATTCTTGTTCAGGATGTAGTATTCAATACATGGTGGGAACACACATACTGATGTGCCCTGAATAGACCTTATGCACATGATGTCATTTAAGTAGGGCGCCCTCGCTTAGAGGTCAAAAGGCGGTTGTTCATTGGCCAATCTTGTGCGCCACGCGTACAAATCTGTGCGTTTTGATTGTTTCGTCATCGTTTTACCTCTAAGATGGCGGCTTGATGACGTCAATGCAATAGGTCTATAACAACATCATACACACACCATGGAGGTTGTATTCCTACCTCCATATGCACACACAAATGATAATGCGTGGATGTTATATAGTCCATAATGAAAACGATCCTTTTAAAGGCATCGTATACACGTTTGGTAATTGGAGCTTATTGTTTGTTTCAATCATATATAGTTGTAGATATACGGTAAAACTAAGCTGTGGAAATTTCATTTCAAAAGGTGGTAGCGTTTTTGAGATTTTGCCGAAAATCTGGACGGTTATGTCCACGCAGGAAGAATAATCTGCATTGGAGTACACACTCTGAGAAGCGTTAGTACCGTAACGCCTCTCAATATTCAAAATATTTGGGGGATAAAAGTGATATATTTTTCCATAACCGCAGTCCTTCGAAGTAAAAAGTCTCTCAAAAATGCATTATCCTATCCAAAACTGCTTTACTTCTTACCAAGTAAGTTTTTATTGCCATAAATTTTCAGAGTCATTACCAAACGTGTACGATGCCTTTGAACCCAAGTTCTACTCAGAACCAATACTTCGAAATTTCTGTCTTTTTTTTCTCACACGGTTCTCACCCGCAAACTATGTCCACTTTCTCATACGGCCATGCAAAGCATCAAATACCGATCTATGCCGACCCGTGCCCCTTGGGGTTATTGTCTGACGTTGTCATGACACACTGGAGGGTTCTTTTGTCCAAACACTTGTCATGTATATATAGGCCTACTCTACGATCGTGTTTTCGGCTGTGATATCGACATTATCATCAACGTGTAAATCACTTGAGAATAGTAAATGAAATGACACTGCATCATGGTGTTATACAGCACGGATATCTTCAAACAAAGAGCTTCAAATGCACCATGTTGAATATTTATCGGTAAAGTCCTCTGGTTCGTTGTGCGACAACTTCGTTTGATGTTAACGATGAGTATGCTATGTAATTCTGATAAGTTATCTTCAAATACGGCTATAGCTGATAATATGAAGCAATTTTAATCACGGGTGTGGAGTCAACTTGTTCTTTATTCATTCAAATTTCAAATTGATTTATAATCAAAACAAGGCCAGAAGGGCAAAATAGTCATCACTACATTGTTGCTGTTGTGATGTGTACACGTCTAGGGAATGTTTGCACTGAGCAGTATATTAACTGCCTTTGATTCAGGGCGGTCGGGTTGGCGTATAGACCTTTATCATGCCGCCACCATCATGGTCATGTTCCTTGAATCCAATACCAGCAATGACTAATAACTTTCATTGTACAAAAAGGAACCAGACTATTTCTCCTTCCAGCCTCGGTTTGGTTACATTGATTTTAATGGGGAAAAATCAAGATGGCCGCACCATGATAAAGGTCTATTTCCTCGCCTTCCACCTCTGCAGGGGACCCAGGTTCACAACCCACCGGGGGCACTGCGTGTGTGGATGTTAAATTCCTCATGGGAATGGACAAACGTGTATTGGAAGTAATAATAATGTAGCATTAAATAAACAACAGGCATGCCCTAATTTGTTGTTTTCTGTAAAAAGAGCCATTTTATTGCTTGTGACTTTCTGCTACAGCAAGAAGTTGTACTTTGTGTGCCCGGAAAAATGGACGTACAGCAACGGGCGACCTTCTTCTGGACACACTGACGTCTTACCTTGGTCTGAAAGGTAGAAGCACCTTGACTGAGTCCGGTTTCCCTCTCTTCTTCGTCTTCTGTCCGGTCACTCCGTGGTTCGTCTCACCATTTGTGGCAATTTTCTGGTAGCCTGGTCCGTGGTAAGCGACCGTTGGCTCCCCATTGTCCGCGGTCTCTCCTTTCGACGCCATCTTGTTTTCACATAATAAACATTAAAACGAAGAACACGTCAGTTTGACCTATTACCGAGTCATTCTGACACAGACCCCGGGTCATACTGACCCAGAAACGGGTCAAACCCACAATAGACTGTGCAAGTCTCGCGCGTATCGGAACGAGAAAACACGTCAATAGAAGAACATTTTTTTCTCTGAAATCAAATCTTTGTTTTAAATTATATCTAATGACGAAATCTGAAAAACAAAAATACCCATTACATGTTAATAAAATCAGTTTTAGTTCTTATAATAAATACACAAATAATGTGTTAATTATTAGTGAAGCAAAATTAAAACTCTGGGACAAGGATGCTTATTCGATCTTAACTTTTCAGAAACCACTTACGTGGATTCGCGAAGGTCACACGGGCGTAAAATTAACGTTTGACACAGTTTATAGAGGACGCTGACGCCTCAACAACCATAGACTGCAATGAAAAGGCTTCACGTTGCGATTACAGTATCTGGCGATTAACATCGCTCATCTAAAACAAGCGTTTACATAAGTTTTGTGATCGGAGGTGACTCAAAATTCTTCATTTTTTGCAGCAACCGGAAGTTGAGGTCAAGTTTAATTATCGGGTTTTCTTCGTTATATTGTTGAAATGATTTTACTTTCATATTGTTTTATAACTAAGTTTTACATTCCCAACAACATATGTATTTTTTCACGGGCATATACCTCGTTAAACTAAAATAATTGACAAAACAAAATCGTGCCCACGTAAATCTCCATATGGCTGGGACCACAATGGTCCCGGAAGTTCAAATATGCACGAGACTTGCACAGTCTATGGGCCACAATTCCAGGTCAATTCTGACCAGGGAGTTTTTAGAATAGACCGTGCAAGTCTCCCGCGTATTCGAAAATGTTTTTGGATCACTTTGGTCCCACGTGCATTGCTTTAACGCGTAAACGGGAAACAAATTCGCGCACTTTAATTAACGGGTTCCAAAGTTCGAATACGCGCGAGACTTGCCCACAGTCTATTTATGGGAGCACCAACAAGGGGACTCTTTCTTGAACATGCGCTTGTTCAGTTTTACCCCAAAACGTACAGGGTCAAAATTGACCAAGAGAATGGTCTGGGGTCAGTTCCAATTTCCGGGTCAGCATTACCCGCCGACGTCTAGGAATCCCAGATATATAGGCCCTATTCTTTTAAAGGTATTGTACACTTTTGGTAACAGCTCAAAATCAGTGTCCACATTTTGTGTGATTCAACATATGCGTGAACAAACAAACCTGTGAAAGTTTAAGCTCAATTGGTCATCGAGGTCACGAGAAAATAGTGAAGAGAGACCTTATGTGTTCACTGTTTTTTTCAAACATCGAGTTTTTATCGCGCGTGATAAAAACTATTGTTTTACTCATTCCTCAGAAACGATAGCATTTTAGGCAGAATTTGTTTAAGGAACCCTTTCTATCACTACTTACTTTACATCATGTAAGTTATGTGTGAATCTGTGCAAATTTGTGTTTTTCGATCTTACCAATAGTGTACAGGGCCTTTAAAGCGTCTGTAACGGTAGCAAATGCATTTTGAAAATAGGCCGAGGTCAAAAAAAGTCGGATAACGCCCCCATGATCAATTTATGGATCTCGTGGTCACAATAACAAATCGTGGGTTCGACTCAACATCGGAAACGGAAAAAAAAATGTTTATAAATAAAGTTTTGGAAAGCTTTTGTATCGCGTAAAATTCACAATTAATTTTCAAATATCAAGCAAAAGAAGCCTTGGGTGTTGCCGAACGGTTTAAGAACACCGGACTCAAGCTTTGGGTGTCTCTGATCAGCAGAGTGTGGGTTCTAGTCCCGGTCATGGCACTTGTGTCCTTGAGCAAGATACTTTACTACGGATGGGACATTTAGAAGCCGTAGGTCCCGTGTACGAGGATTGGTAGTGCACGTACAAGAACCAAGAACACATCGTGGAAGAGCAGGGGTTAACCCCTGTGTTTCTGGTTCACATAGCAAGCACCCTTAATTGTTTACGGGTTCCAGGTTTGCGAGCTACAGTGATCAAGTTCACTTATGAGGCACCATTGGTTTCAGGCCCGTAACTAGGAGGCGGGGCGGACGCCCCCCCCCCGAAAAAAGTTCCTCCAAAATCAAAAAAGAAAAAAAATATACAAAAAATTATATATAAAAAACTGGTGCGCACAAAAAAACATATTAAGCGCAAAAATGACCAAATTGCTTGAATTGTGCCTTAATTTTCAAAATTATTTCCAACTCTCCCGATTTGCTTCGCGACGGGAGGCCCCAAAGCCGATGTAAATTTTCTTTCATATTCGCTGCTTTTCAAAACAAAGATAGCGCACCGGGTCCGGTCCCTATCATTATTCCAACTGTATTAAACACATGCACAATTCATATCAAACTTTGTGTTCCATCTTTTTTTAATTATTATTATCATGCTCGTATAAATTATTATTCCATCCATGATACAGTTTTCCCACAAACTGATGGTCAACGCCAACCTCTCCCACCCCACCCCCAATATAAACAAAATCAACCTGCACAAATTTTGTCAAACTAGTTTTTGTAAACGGATATTAATTTTATTGACTCACCTCAGGCTATACAAAATATTCCGTGATTATTATAGCGGTTGAATGCTTCACAGATGTGCCATTCACATGTGTGCTCTTAGCTGAACAGCATACAATGTTGTTATATTGATAAATTAACGTACATATTTTGCACACAGTGCTACACGATGCTATGGTGACACTACAGACATGAGATGTTATTTTTTGTGGTGAGCTGAGAGAAGACAGGAATCACAGATCTTGAATCAGCTTGTCACAAGCAGGAAGATGTAGGCTTACAAGGAGGCTTACAGGGTGTGGATAACGGAGCAGATTTGTCCCGCTGTTACTGCATCCAGTGAAATCATCATCACTGCCTGTCTGTTATCGGGGTCGTCACGTACAGCGCGGATCTCATCTCGGTTCGGCAGTCAACTCCAAGTGCACTGCGCATGGTATTTGTTGTGTCAGTACACACACACGCGGCTGCCCCGAACGATCGGTGGAGCAGTCCCTGCCTCCACAATGCTAACAAAAGCCTGCATCAGGTTATTTCAAAACATGCTGGGAAATCTCTGTTCCGTGACAATTGACATGACGAATACGTTTTATAATACACCATTGTCCCGGGACCTCTGGAGCAACCACAATGGTGAAAGTGATATGAATGCCCTCGGCAAAGTATACAACAAACAAAGGGTATACTTGGCATTGCATTTGACCGAGTTTTGCTCAGTCTCGAATGACCACGCTCACCAAAGACAAAATTGGGTGATAGTTCATACAGCTTTGCTTTCAAGTTCAATGTTTTTGAGATCTGCAATGCACATCAGGAAAGATATGCGGTGGTGTTCTGTTTCTTGTAATGCCACAGGCAACGTCATTTTCTGATTGAGTAGGCCTATAGCTTAACCCCAAAGCTCGTGTGGACCAATTTAATACATGCAACATCCGCTGCATATAGGCAAAAGTGTTTAACCACAAGGTCTGGGAAAACCCTAATAACCTACACTTTATGCATACAATGCCATGGACATCCTGGTAACACCCCCCCCCCCCCGCACAACCACCACCACCAAACCCGATTTCAACATGCAGTGTTTTATAGACACCACTGCAGTGAAATGAACCCGTGCGTTTCAACCAGCTCTTCTAGTTAAGAAAACCTATAAAATAGCATTATTTTGCAACCAATCATGCATCCTGGTGATAATCTATCACATCAAAATTGTGGCCACAGGTAAATTGAAATGACAAACCTGTGAAATGTTGGGTTTAAAGGTATCGTACACGTTTGGTAATGACTCAAAACAAATATTAGCATAAAAACTTACTTGGTAACAAGCAACGGAGAGCTGATGATAGTATAAAACATTCAGAAACGACTCCCTCTAAAGTAACGTAGTTTTTGAGAAAGAGGTGATTTCTCACTGAAATAATAAAAACTTCTTGCAAGAAGTTTTTATTCCTATCTGAAAACACACAATTAATGTACAACAAGGGTGTTTTTTCTTTCATCATTTTCTTGCAACTTCGATGACCAATATTGAGCCCAAATTTTCACAGGCTTGTTATTTTATGCATATGTTGGGATACACCAAGTGAGAACACTGGTCTTTGACAGTTTCCAAACGTGTTCAGTGCCTTTAATTTGTTGTGTGAGTCGGGAGAAAATAGTGAAAAACCATGTTTCAGCATTAACACACTGCCCTTACTTTTCGAAATCAGCTGTTGCATTTTTTTGTATAGGTTTTCAGATAAAGTTTTCTCGAGTATGACTTCATTTCAGAGGAAAATATTTCACAGGAAAACAAATTCTTCTAGTATGAACTTCATAATCAGTTAGCTCAGACTAAAGTTAAAGAAACTATCTTATCCTATACCAATCCTGACAAATATACCTTTAAAGGGTCTGTACAAGTTTGGTAATTACTCATAAAATTAGTGGCAATCAAAACTTGGTAAGAGGTACAACAGCTTCTGGTAGTATAAAGCATTTTTAGAAATATTTCACTTTGTAATGTGGTTATGGAAAAAGATATTACTTTTTATCCCCCAAAAATTGAATCTGAGAAGCATTTCTGTCAGAATCGTTTCTCAGATTGTGTATTCCAATTGCAGAATTCTTCCTGCGTGGACTTTTGAAATGAAATTTGTACAGGTTAGTTTATGGTATTATCTACAACTAATAGGATTAAAACAGTTCCAATTACCAAACGTATACATTCCCTTTAAGATATATAAGGGAAATAACAATTTAAAAACAAAAATTAGACACGGCGTATGCCAACGTTTTTGTGTATTATCTTACACCAGCAACTGCATTAACCAGGGCGTGACGTCACCGCTCAGTTATTCAAAGCATACTTTACTTTAATCATAGAGAAAGGACATGATACCAAGCTTCTCGACGATTGGCAAGGGTATAGTGTTGAAACAAACCGATATTTACAGAGTGTATAAATAAACACCCCGTCGACCTGGCTACTTATGCATGGGAAGCATCTAACAGTACACACGATGTACAAATAACGGCTGAATATGATGATTAGCTCGGACAGTTGTGGATTCAATAGTTTCGGGTAATCATCTACCACAGCTAGTCAATTAATAACAAACAATAGTTAATGGGTTATTTTTATACATTGTTATTCAAACTAGGTTTCCCTTTTACAAATCTATTTAATAAATCAAGATCAATAAATCAAGATCTTTCCTGTGGATGGATCGTTGACCAACAAACAAATGCAGCTTCGTCTTTATTTTTATTTATTTCATTTTTATGTTAAGGTTTCTCTTTTATGTAGATTTTGTTAAGTTATTATAGAAAACAATTCGCAATAGCCTTGTTTACCTCCATGGTAAGTTAGTACACGCATGTTGAAATTTTTTAATGAGTGGTGATAAAGGAACAATATTTTGATGAGAATTAACTCTCATCAAAATATACGGTGTTATCATAACAGTATAGGGTGTATTCTAACGACAACAAACACCTAAATGGATTATTTTTAAAAGGATAATTTATTTGATCGGAATATCTGAATTAGATAAGAACTTGAAAATGTATTGAGAAGAATTGGAGCTTTCTGTTAGTGTTGTATTTTATTGAGTGTATTTTGCGTTTAAAGGGACACGTTGCCTTGGATCGGGCGAGTTGGTCTATGAAAAGCGTTTGTTATAAAATGCATATATAGTTAGTGTTTTAAAAGTAGAATACAATGATCAACACAAATATGCCTCGAAATTGCGTGGTTTTCCTTTTACTTTGCGAACTAACACGGTCCGCCATTTTGTGGAGTCAAATTTGGCTCTACAAAATGGCTTGCAGTGTTGTATCGTCGTTTTCGAATGCGGAACCAGGAGAAAAGCCAACACTTCCACGAAAAGCAGTGAGCATCATACACGAACATGAATGCCGTCAACATTCCCCCAAAACGAAATGTAAACACATGGCCGGTATGTATTGTGATCACATCACTGCTCTCTCGCCGCGTTCAACCAAAACATTCGCCGTGAACTTTGAAGTGTATGCGGACCAGCCCTCCCAAGCTAGTCATGTTTACAACCTTCCTTCGGAAAGTTCAGTACATTTTTTAAATGGAGAGCAACAAATCAGCCCGTTGGTATAAATAAACACTTGATATTGAAGGCAGCTTAAACACCTTATGACCTGTGAAGGGTTGACGAACACCGGCATAAAGTCTAAACACAAACTGCTTCAGAAATTTACCATTCACAACTTTAAAGTTGATGACCTGATTTCTTTTTTCTGAGCAACATTTTTGACAGTTGATATATATCTCTAATGTGGGAAAATAGTACATTTATATTGTTTGAATCTGTAGGCCTATATCTAATACAAATTGCAAATCATCCTGTTTAATTTAACACGGTTACCCACTAACCCCTGGCACCGGGGCCTTTTTTCTTGCATTAGTCAAATCTACCCATGCGTAGTATTCAATTATATAGAGCTACAAACTTTACTACACCATGCTTTCGAAAGTATTGACCAGGCCCGCAGCGAAGTACAATAAATTGGCGTTATTCACTCAAAAATGCCCTTCACTTCAAGTACATCCATGTGTGAAACCAAACACCAACTCGACAAACAACGCGCCCTTTTGTGTTACCTGCTATGCCATTCATCAATATAAGGTCAAGTCTTGTAATATTGTGCGAGCGATATTCTCAGCTTGTTTGTCTAATTTGAGAATTGTTCTTGCCGAAGTCTTTACATTACAAAGCAGTTGTATACGAAAAGCCCGTGGGTTTATTACCGTACTGTTTAACTGCTCGAGGGAAGGTACTTTTTAGATTGGGTTCATCTCAAACCACGTACTTTTTTCAATAAACACCCCATCCATACAACCAATTCCTGTACAGTTTTCATTATAATTACTCAGTGTATGGATAGACCCAGCGGTTTGGATTTTGTCAGGGAATTTGCGCACGTTTATAGTATTGGATTGTTTTTTCCCCAGATTTCGACAACCAACTGTTTTCCCAGTCTATTATCAATGCTGCACTTTTACTTTAGAATAAACGCAGGTTATGCTTTAATTAAATTTCAATTTATAGTTAACGAGTAAAGAAAAATATATCGGCCGTATAAATATTAAACCCGTACTTCACTCACATGCATCGGTACGCATAATAGGCCTATAACGTTGTAGAGAAAGTGGTGTTTTCGCAGTCGAACAGATAGATACCAGCGGGTATCTCATAGTCATTAAAGGGATTGTATACGTTTGGTAATTGGAACCCACTGTTTGTTTCAATCCTTTATAGTTGTAGATATTATATACCATAAAACTAACCTGTGAAAATTTCATTTTGAGGTGTTAGCGTTTTAGAGATATTGCCGAAAATCTGGAGCGGTTTGACCACCGCAGGAAGAATAATCTGCAATTGGAATACACAATCTGAGAAGCGTTTAACTGCAGTAACGCTTCTCAGATTCAATTTTTGGGGGATAAAAAGTGATATCTTTTTCCATAATCGCAGTACTTCGAAGTGGAAAGTTTCTCAAAATGCATTATACTATCCAAAGCTGCTGTACTCCTTACCAAGTAAGTTTGTATTGCCATTAATTTTCAGTGTCTCACCAAACGTATACAGACCCTCGAAGTTCATACACTCTAAATACTCCTGGGTAAGAATTGACCCGGATTCCGGATCCAATGAGCCCTCTCTGTGTCAGGCTCACCCGGAACTGGTCAAACATGGGATTCTGATCCGGATTCTGCTTCAATCTGACCAATTTCTGGGTCATTTTGCCACAATAATTCCGGGAGTTACTGCCACGAAAAGCTTAAGCAGATAATTCTTACTACGTTAGTAATTAAAGTGCTATATTTATTGTCCTTGTATTTCTGCAATTGTCTGAAATATAACACGGCCTAACCACCACTTATTAGATTGTGGCCATTAGCCATTTTGAGATATGGCGGGCACATTACTAGAGCACTTAGATTGGCTTTGGTAAATTTGTTCGTTTACACCCAAACAAAATAGTACACTCCTATATATACTGTCCACCATAAAATTATCTCAAAAAGACTAATTGAGCTCTGAATTTAGTAGGGGCAGGGTTCCTCAGGGTCAAGACAAGTCTAAACAAGAGATGAATAGAGGTACCCTAAATGGAGCCCTTGGTCGAAATTTCAGTTGTCTAAAGCGCATTATGGAACCCTAGGCCGTGTACACCAGTCAACACAACTATACAGCGTTTGTCAAGTCATTGTTCATGGGAGGTAAAAACCATGATGAACAGAATGAATTGGTCCAGGAGCGTTTCAAACGTCAAGTGTTTGGGTACATAAAACTCTAGTTTGGAGTACGCAATAACGCAAATACAGCCTCCAATATACATCCAGAAAAGGAAATGTAAATGCGAAGAAGCCAATATTTACCCAAGTATCATCAAAACTAAAGTTTTGGATTTGGGTTTACAGTGGAGGTGATCGAGGGGCGGATGTGGGCTGTTGCGGGAGTCAAGTCGCTGAGTGCCCCACTAACCTCGCTTCGGTTCATGAACTACAAAGGGCAACAACACAATTAATAGTCAAGAAATTGTGCTGCTTTTTGTTGTGACATTATACACAATTTAAAAATAATTATGGAATAATTTGTTTACTATACTAGGCCCGTAACTTCAAGGACAAAAAAATATACAGGAACGGTGAAAATTGAAGAAACAAAAAATTAAGAGGGAAAAAACAAGGAAAGATTAGTACTGTCAATCTGAAAGCTCACTCATTATAAAGTTCATACTTGTTTCAATTCTCCGTAGATATTATAATTTCAGTCTGAAATACTGCCAGAGTCAAGGAAATGCGCTTAAAGGCACTGTACACGTTTGGTAATTACTCAAAATGTATATAAGTATAAACTAACTTGGTAACGAGCAACGGAGAGCTGTTGATAGTATAAAACATTGTGAGAAACGACTCCCTCTGAAGTAACGTAGTTTTTGAGAAAGAGGTAATTTCTCACTAAAATAATAAAAGACTTCTTGCAAGAAGCCTTTTATTCCTATCTGTTGTACAACAAGGGTGTGTTTTTCTTTCAACATGTTCTTGCAACTTCGATAACCAATTGAGCCCAAATTTTCAAGGGCTTGTTATTTTATGCATATGTTGGGACACACCAAGTGAGAACACTGGTCTTTGACAATTACCAAACGTGTTCAGTGCCTTTAAAGACCTTGCTAAACACCATTGTTTATTCCGACTGCTACAATCGAAACAGTACCGATATGCACATGTACAAACAATTCCAGAGGGAACCGTTTTTTTGTTTTGGGGGTTTTTTTTAGGTGTTTTTTTTTAGGGTGGGGCGACTATTTGGTTGCTTTTCTCAAAAAAGTGACCACCAAATTTGATGAGATTTTCCCGGGTTGGTGGGACGGTGAGTATAAATAACAAACTAGAGCATTGGAATTAATGTATTTCTCCCAACAATATTGATGGATATTATTCACTTTAATATCAAGTACAAAAATATACAAATAAACCATAAAATCACCCTCTTATAATATCCAAAGTAAATACTATAGGGGAATAAAAACCCTGTCAAAAAGAAAGATTATGTATAGTTTCAGTGGAATGTGTGGAAAGAAACGGCTATAAATTGCCAAACGTATAGTACAGTGAACAAACATTAACAGAAAGCACAAAAGCCTAGTGTCATTTTGACATTCTTCCAGGACTATATTTGGACGGCTCAATTTGATAAAAATGAAGGAATGATTGAATAATAATATAAATATAGTTAACTGTTTACCCTGATCTTTTATCATTTAAAATGTTTACAAATAATATCAATAAGAAGTCGCATCCCCTTTTGGTGATCCCCTTGCTGCCGCTTCCCAGGTTGTATCGTAAACTTGGGTGTGATCTCTGGCTATACAGCAGTTAAAAGTTGTATGGCTTCTGGCTGGAAACCCCCCCCCCCCCAAAAAAAAAAAAAAAAAAAAAAAAATAATAATAATAATAATAAATAAAAAAATAAAAGATTGACAAAATAGGGAGACTGCAATTTAGGGCTAGATAGCTCAGTTGGTAGAGCGCCAGCACGTTAATCCGGAGGTCGTTGGTTTCAAATCTCGCTCTAGTGAATTTGTCTTTGTTCAACCCCAAATCGTTTAAAATTTACCCAGTCAGTTCCCCTTGTGGTTTATTATTTGATAAAATATCAATAAAATATCAATATGAACACAATAAAAACTGTATTTGTTACCGGGTATCACCTCAAATAACAATTTTAAATATTTTTGTTTGTGTTTTTTTCTTCTTAAAAAAAAGAAGGCCTGGACAGAAAAATTGGAATTACACCAGAAATGTCGATAGATTGTGGAAGTCTCAACATTTCGGAGGATCCTATCTACATTGATTTTTATAGGTGGGGTCACAACCTCGTCCCCAGGGTGTGTTGAGCAGTACGAGGTGTACGACCGCTCACTCACCCTGGTATTGGATCATTTGCATATCCAAAATTGTTGGATACGTATGCAAATTAGAATAGTCTGGCTGTGAACATGATGAATACTGAATACACTTTTGTACACCAGTCGTTGTCCAATCAGGTTCCAAGTAAGGAGTTTCCCTCCCAGGGTTTACTATTGTAAACATGGTTGGAAATAAAGTAAACCATGGGGACGAGCTTGGTGGGGTCATACTTTGGTAATGACCCTGAAAATAAATTGTGTAATTTCTATCCGAAAGCCTAGGAGCCTATAGGCTGAAACCTATATTTCGAAAACAGCCACAGTTTACAGATGATCATGATTTACAGCATCTCTTGATCAGTCTGCCATGATAGAGCAGTCTAGGCTCTTTAACATTAGATATAGCTATAACTTCTGCATATTGATAATGCTATAAGCTCAAACAGCGCCCTCACTGAGATAAAAGAGATAAAGAAGAAGACTTATCATTGGTAAATAGGTCCACCTGTCTTGATCACGATCCTCGAAGTGACGACATCAGGTTTTCCAGGGCTACATCATTGGCTTTATAGTTGTGATTGGTGGGCTGACTCACACACACACATTCGCATTATTCCATTGTTTGACCTCATGCAGTGGAAGTCAGTAATATGCAGAAATTCAATACAGGCATACAATCCTCAACGCAGACTATAAGGTCATCAGACTCCTCCCTCCTTCAAGTTCCCAGATCCCAATGCTCTTGGGGGTGACTGCAGTTTTTTCCAAGCTGGTCCAGCTCTCTGATGGAAGAGTCTTCCACTTGCCCTTCGTCAAGCCTCATCAGCCAGTTCTTTCAAACAATTACTCAAAACCTATTTGTTCACACTCTTAACTGAATTAGTATATTTTTTTTCTGCTGTTCGCATTCCTGCTGTTCGCACTGTTGAGCGCATTGAGCGTCACTGCGTGACGGAATTGTGCGCTTTATAAGAAGCAACCATTATAATTATTATTAGTAAGCCTTTGGTTGTATTTTTCTTCTCCACTGTGGCTCCCTTCACCACGCTGCCAATGGCTGAGTGACTATCGTCGAAACATTTTCAGATCACAAAAGTAATTCTTGCATCAGTCGAGTTGTCCTTCGTTGTGCTCGGCTGCAGCCAGCATGGCACTGAATTGAGATTCGTTATCTGCCAGCAACGCCTTGGGTGTATCGAACTCAGCAATCTGGTTTGGTGAGATGTAAATTTAAAAAACTGCATTGATTATTGAGAAAAATTATTATTTTTGAACTTTCTAAATGAGGTTCGATTTATATGTCTTCAATAATCAGTATCGATTCCAAACTTTGAATGTCAGATTTCTTATGAATTAAACTTCAAATTAACTAGCAAAAAACATGTTTGAATCAAAGGAGTGTAACACGTATACAAAATGAGGCGGGTGATGTGTTAAAAAACTTAAAGAGAAAATAATATGCTACAATTTGTTCACCTACTCTATCTTCCAGTTGAAACAAAATCAAAATACAAGGAAATATATATGTAAAATGTACAAATAGTCTGGAAAACTAATAAATATTGATGATTTGTTAATAAAAACAATGAAATCTTTTGGGGACACTACTTCTTCTTCCAGTTTATGCCCCAATTTCAAAAATACTGAAGACTGAGGTACATAATGATGAGAGGCAAAACGTGGTGGACTATGTAAAAAAAGGATACACTTAGGCCAAATATTTTAAAAACATGTTTAGCGTCCTGCCTTTTTGAAAAAAGGAAGGAGGAGGGCCTTTTTTTCTTCTTTTTTTTCCAATGGCCGCCTGACCATTTTTCGAGACAACCGACCAGGCTATTTTTCAAGATGGTTGCCAGCTTTTTTCGGTGTGCTTTTTTCGGTGTGCTAAAGTCTAAGATACGATCTTATTTATTTTAAAAAAAAATAATTAATTAAGGATCGTTAAAAATGTATCATTTAAAAGGAAGCAGGTGAGGACGCTTAACATCTTTTAATTTTATTTGGCCTTATCTTACGGTGGCGCACTTTGGAAGAGTTTGAATTGTTCGGTTGTAGGAGCTTCTACTACGGATTCTGGCAGGATATTCCATTGATTGACGAAACATCTTGATACAATAGATGGCAGCTGACTTACCAGGTAAATCCACTGTTCTCGGAAATGTGCGTATGCTCAGTGCTAGTAAACAATAGAGATTTACCGGGATAGTCTGCTGCCACCTAGCAGTCTACAAGGTCTAACATAATACTGACCTGTCCCTTATCCATGACCATGATGCGATCACAATCCAGTATCGTATTGAGCCTGTGCGCTATGATGAGGATTGTACACTCCTTGAATGCGTCTCGTATCGTCTGCTGAATCAGACTGTCTGTCTCTGTATCAATGGCGGCCGTAGCTTCATCCATCAATAACACCTGGTTTTGGCGGGAAAATAACAGACTGTGTAAGCATTGTGCTTGCTTTGCCTCCTGTGAACTTTTGAGGAACTCTGTAGGCAAAATCGTGAACTTCAAATGTTCGACGTGGCTTTATATCTGTGATCATAGTGATTTATTTTCGCCTAGTGAGGAGTTAGTACTATACTGCTTGACAAAGCGCCCTCTTGTGGCTTGTAAAACTTCTAATAAATGTGCGGCTAATACACACAAAACCTGCCATCTCAGACTTGCATTATCGAGTCCACTGAATATCATGATTTTACCTTGCTGTTTCTGAGGAGAACGCGAGCCATGCACATGAGTTGCCTCTCACCAACGGAGAAATTCTCCCCGTTCTCGATCACCCTCGCCTCCAGTTGACTGTCTAAGGCACTTATCTGGTAAATCAACACAGCATGAATAGCTCAATATTAAACCTCCCTTGTCAAGTGACATAAAGGCAGAGGCTTGGTTATTTCTTTTGGGAAAACTGGAATGGAAACTTTTGCAAACTCATTAACCAAAGACACAAACCTACTTTCGTTGTTCTGCTTAACCGCGGAACTCTGCGCTTACTGACATTACCACAGGGTAAAGACCGAATTTCTGCAAAGTATTCTTTACATTAACATTACATAATTATGACTTTTAAACCCTGTCGTGAGACCTGTGTGTGCTCCTACAGGAGTCACAAGTTATGTATTTCATTGTTTTTCTCAGTTGCAAAGCCCAGAGCAAGTTAAATGTCCTTGATATCATATCATATCAGACCATTCCACATATCTCAGGGTGGGCGGGGTCAGTTCCCAGGGTTAATTGTATTTTTTATTGGCTTGGAAGAATTTCTTTACTATACCCAGCATACAAAATCTGCCACATGGCTTAGCTTGAGTGTCAACATAGCCCACACACATCCAACCCTCCGATAGTGGAACCATTCCAGCAATCTGTTTATTGTATCAGGCGGTGCCAGTGATGTCTAGCAGGCACTCCGAGTAGCTCTGTGGTTTCCAGCAACCCTCCGCCACACCACCATGTACCATGGTTCTTACCGTTTGCTTGAGGTAGGTTTTCTCCAACGCATCCCACAACTCAGCGTCCAAATGTTTTTCTAAGGGATCCAAGTTCATTCTGCATGATAACAAAATAAACGAAGTCTTGGGATTTTAAAACCAGGAGTCCACGACCCTCAAGATCCGAGAGCAGAATGGTTAAACCGCTTGTCAGCCGTACTGCCCTGATGACAGTTGGCCAGCTCAGATATGATAATTTGTGTGTCACATTACATTCAGCCACCAAGTGTTTGTTGCGGAGAAATAACATTTCACATAGCATCACAGGGAAAAAAGTCAACATCCTGGGTGACTGACACAATTAACCATATTTTTTACCGCAAGGGGGCACTTTCATCAGGGAATGCCTTGCATCACAATTACAGTTTCATCTTATTAGCTGTAGCGAAACAGCTATTGTTTTTGTTAAAGTTTTTATTTTTATTTTTCAGACTTCCGGAAGTCATGAAATAATGCACAATTCGTTCTAAGCGGCCTTTTGCATAGTTCCTAGAGAGCAATTGCAATGAAACTTTCTGGAAGGAAAAACATTGGTGCAATAATGATCCTAAAACAAGGATGTCATGATGACGTCATCACCTGTCACGTGACGTCATCTTAAAGGATTCTATTTTAAATATTTGAAAATCCGTATCAAATCAGCCACAAGAGACTGTAGGTTTCTGTTTGCAGGATTGGGTAGGGATAAATTAGGTCTTCATTTTATTCAGTGTGCGTGACCTCACATGACCTCTTCTTCCGGTCGAAACCGGAAGTGCTTTGTAATTCAAAAGTGCTAAATGCTATGAAAATGCTTTCAACGATATTAGTGTCTGGCAAGGGCGTGCAGTTAAAAAAAAATACCGATGACGTCACGATACACAAGAGTGCCCTCTAGCGGCAGGTTGTAAACTGTGCAAAATGGACTTTTTGTGTGTGTGTGGAGAAGTTTTGTGCAATCACTTCACAATTTACACATACGTTGATCGTCAGGCAGCCATCATATGTGTGAAGTTTCAGATCAATGACGTCATCGGGGTCACGTGACACGGCATTAAATGTGCCTTTTTTGAAGTCGTATAACTCCCGAAGCATTAGTGCGATCATGTTGAAACTTGGTAGGTTGTTTGATATTGGCAAGTTCTTGTAAATTTTGAAATGACGTCATGATGACGTCATCACATGAATGTTTATGATTTTTTTAATTTTTTGCCCCTTTAAGTCATAAATTGGTAACTGAACATTGTATGATCTAAAATCTTTTTTTTAAACAGGCTTGATGCGTCATAACTGCTTTGAATACAAAAAGTCTTTCATATTCACTTGAGTAATTTGAAAATGTTCTTGGCGAAACAGCTCGGCATTTGTGCACAAATGCAATCATGTCTAGTTTTAATTACTTTTACGTAGTTTTCTTGCATCAATGACGAAATACATAAACATAATGATAACAATTTCAATGAAGAAATGTTTACTTGTTTCTTATCACGTAAAATTGGTCCACATTCGCCCTCACGCTGTCAAAAATACACTGAATTGTGATACATATTTAGTCAGCTGAACACCAAACTCACTGCTTGATTTGCAAAGTCGATTTTATTTTTGGAAAATGATTCGTTATTTTGATATTATTTATTTTCGTTATTCTGTGAGAGTTTGCTATTATTTCAGTACGAAGCTCAAATTTTTATCTGTACACATTGTGAATACTCAAAGGTTGACTCACAAGCTTGAAAAATTACCTCTCCAGGGCAAACTCTAGGTGGCGTACTTTATTGTGAATCGCCCGAAATCCCATTCAGTAACTTGTATTATGTCAACATATGAGAAGATATTTTTACCTGACGCTGCCAGCAAAAAGCACTGGATCTTGAGGGATGACAGCAAGTCTTGACCGCAGATCATGGAGGCCCAGAGTCGCTATGTCTACTCCGTCAAGAAGGATCTCCCCAGAGGCGTTCTCCACAAGACGGAAGAGGGACACGCCTAACGAAGATTTACCTGAACAAGAAAAACGTCAGTTTTAAGAGTAGTGGATAAATGTTTTGAGCAATTTTCATTAATAATCCCTGCAATGAGCATGAGCCACATGGTACTCCTACAGGAATCACAAGTTATATATTTCATTGTTTTTCCAAGTTGCAAAGCCCAGAGCGAGTTGAATGTCCTTGATATTCTAGACTGGACCATTCAACATATCAAAATGGGGGTGGGGTCAGTTCCCAGGGTTGTAAAGTTTTTTAATGGGCAGGGAAACTTTTTTTTTTTTTTACCTTACCAAGCGTACAAACTCTGCCACTTGTCTTCAATGAGTGCCAACACAGCCCACACACATCCAACCCTCTGATAAAGTAAAACCACTCCAGCCATCTTTATCAGGCAGTGCCCTGATGTCTGACAAGCCTCTGAGCAGCTTTGCGGCTTCCAACACCCCCTACCCCTAAACCCCCCCCCCCCACCAATTATTAAAGGTGACTGTAACCAGAGGACACGTACAACACTTTTTTTTCAGTAGACATCACTCAGTAAAGGGTTTTAAATTAATCTACTAGATCAACATGAACATAATCAACGAATGGTAATTGGGACACAGATTGTCTGCGAGTGTTCAGAGACTATCAGCCTTTTTCACATGATCCCCCCCAAAACCTAGATTCCTTGTGAAGAATTTTACAAGCGCGGATTGTTTACTTCTCATCTCACGCTTCAGAGCTTTCCCAAGCTTTCACACAAGGAAGTGCACAAGGTTCCTTGCGAAAATTTTCGCTAGCAAAAGTTTTTTGTCATAGGTCGGTTCCTACTACAAAATTTCACAATGTTTGAGAAAATTTCGCAATGAATGTAGACCATATACAAAATTGCTGTCCTTCTCACATGAAGCTCATTTTGTAAAATTTCACAAACATTGAGAAAATTTCGCCAGGAATTTTGTTTTTTTTCTGTCGTGTGAAAAGGGCTTATTTCCCGAGGCCATCAAAGATGGGAAGGGGGCACTTACCTGACCCAGTCCTTCCCACAATGCCAATCTTCTCCCTGGGCCGTATATGACACGTGATCCCCCTCAAGACGAGCGGAAGCTCAGGTCGGTATCTCATCTCCACTTGCTGGAACTTCAGATCACCGCTAGCAGGCCAGGAATCATCGGGCTTGCTTTCTTCAACACGTTCTTTGGCTTCAGATTGCGTTTTCTGACAATGAAGTTATATTTATACATTTATCAATCAAATTGCTTTTGGGTGTTTTTTAATATAACCTTTTTCTTATTACACTAATACAAGATTTAACTGTGGCGGTATCCCAATTAGCGGCTACAGCTACAGCTACGACTGTTGCCAAGGACGTCCTATACTTCAACGCACGATGATGCAGCGATCCAGCCGTAACTGTAGCCGTAGCCGCCAATTCGGACACGGCCAAAGTCACATTAAAATGCTTTGATGGTTATTGTTGTTGTTGTTGATGTTTGTTGTTTGTTTTTACAAATTTGTATAGATACCTCGATATACTCTAGCATTCTTTCCACTGATATGAATGAACTTTCGGTCATTGTGCACGAAATGACGAGCTCCTGCAGAAAGCCGCCAGATACCTACAAAATTAGGAAGAAGGTTTAAAAAAAAAGATATACATTATATCAAATAATAAACCACAAGGGAAACTGACTTGGTAAATTTTAAATGATTTGGGGTCGAACAAAGACAAATTGACTAGAGCAGGATTTGAACCAACGACCTCCTGATTAACGTGCCGGCACTCTACCAACTGAGTTATCTAGCCCTTTGTTGATGGTCTCCCTATTTTGGCAACAAAAGACTTATTATCAAAACCAACTCAGACTACTGCCCGCCCTGTATCTCCTTCCCACCCCTCCGTTATCCCATTTTGGGTTCTTTGTTGATGTTGATGAAAAGGGCTGTCCAATGATAGTTTAACACATAGTGCTAGCCAGCTCAGGGGTGTCTGGGTGTCTTTTGGACACCCTGTTTTAAATTTGGACACCCTGTTTTATTTGTCATTTACATGGAACAGTTTTGTAAGTGAACAATTTGGACACCCAGTTTTTAAATTTCCAGCAAATTTGGACACCCTTTTACTAAATCCTGGCTAAAACCTTGGTTCAAAATGTTCCCAATTTTTCAAAGTAAAATGTTCACGGTACACAGTAAAGAAAATATCTTATATGCAACTATTGTTGAGCACTTAATTCAAAGGTCTAAATGTCAAAAAGTAGCTGGAAACAAACATGCAGCGGATATCACACACTCTGAAAACTTCTGAGTCAGAATTGAACCATGTCCGGGTCCTTTTGGGCCTGACCAATGACCCGGAATCCGTGTCAGAATGACCCAGAAATGGGTCAAAATGATGCAGAATCCGAGTTAAAATCAAATTGTTTAAACAACCTTCCGGGTCAGCCTGATACGGAAATGGGTTAGGTCCAAAGGAACTCGGAATAATAATAATAATAATAACAATAACTAGTTCTCATATAGCACATTTTACAAAAACATACATTAGTGCCCTGGTTATTGGGCCAATAACATTCCTTTATTTTTCTCAGCTCCCGCGAATACGGGTCAATTCTGAACCAGGAGTTTAGAGTGCAGGGAAAAAACTACGTGACATAAGGCCAAGTAAAATAAATAACATGTTGCTCGTCCGGACTTTTTGAAAAAGTTGGTGAGGGAGGTCCTTGTTATTTGTTATTTTCAATTTTTTTGTTATTTTTTTCAAGATGGCCACCATGTCTAAGATGGCCGCCATATCGTATTTGAAGATGGTTTAATGGTTTTATGAGTATGTTCTGTATGTCCTCAAATTCTGTGTGTGTTTCTGTGTCCATTTTGATACATTGTAATTATTTCTAAAGAGTCATTCTTGATTTTGCTCCAAAGTTATTCTGTGTGCGTGGCATCGCGTCCTTGTGCAAAGAACTGTTGCATGCAAACCTGAAGGGCAAAACGTTTCAAAGTAAAGAGTTTCTCATTATGCGTTGCAATAGCTATTCTTGTAGGCCTACATGTAAGACAGATGATGAAACTGCTCAATAAAAATAAAGGGTACATTGGAAATAGCAATAAATAATATGTAAATTGATTTTTTTTTTTTTTTTTTTTAATAACAAATAACAAAAAAATCGGTGCGGCCGCCAAAACCGAGGCGGGCGGGGACGAGCAACATGTTATTTATTTTACTTGGCCTAATATTGAAGAGGGCTCCCTGATGAAAGCAGCTTCGTCTAGTCAAGGGACTTTTAAAGACTCATTTGTTTGAATCTATATTTTTGTAACACAATGCTATGTCTATTTTATTTGAGTGTTTTATGTTTTGTGTTGTGCATAGGGGCTCCTGCATTATGCGCTATATAAATGTCTTGTATTAATCTTATTGTAATAAAACGTTTTGAGAAACGCAATTCTTACCAAAAGTGCTTGATACAGGGCCATGGCGGCAACGACAGTGGAGAACACGGTATCCTTCGCTAGTAGAATCAGCAGTGCCAGAACGCCGACCAGCATGGCGGCCATGATGTCCATGCGCACGGCCACCCAGCGTGGCGCCATGCCGAACAGTTGCATTAAGTGTGAATTGGCGTCAAGTAGCTCTTTAAATCTTACAGACGCGAGAAAAGTTTATAAAATATTTATTATATAGGATTTGAGGCATTGCATGGTGAGGTATCAATATATTTGGTTTGCGGTAACACCATGTGTGTATCTACTTGCCAGGTAGAGTTTGTTCTTAGAGAACTGTCTTGCTTAATTCTACTACCGCGGAGTAGATTGTTCGGGTGTTCGGGAGACTTCTCAGTTCTGAAAAGAACTGTCCTGTTTATTAACTATTACCTGGGCGGAAGGTATAGCAATAGGCTGGGACTACTACTTTAGCTTATAGGATCGTAATTAACTGTACTACCGCGGAGTATTTATATTTATTAAAAACAAAGTATAGGATCAGTAAATATCAAAACCAAAACCAAACAAAATCATTAGAATAAAGCTCATTCCTGTGCCAAATGCTCCACAGAAGCATGCATAGACCTCTTACATATGACGTCACAAGCTCAATCAGCGCCCTCACTGAGGTCAAAGGAAGACCTATCATTGACTGAGAGATGTGCGTTGCACGTACACGATTGTTTGTTTTTCCATTGTTTGACCTAAGTGATGGCGGCCAATTCAAGGGGTCTAGTTCTGTCAGAAATACTGTTAGTCACGAAAAAACTTTTGATGACACCACAAATCATGTTTTTGTTATTTCGATTGCTGTATAATCAATATCATCACAATCACAAATAGTATAGGAATAAAAAACAAAACAGAAGTTTTATATTATTTTCAGCTGGCTTCATGGTTTTTTCTTTTCCAAGTGCCAAATTTTGAATTGCTCTCGCAAACCTCCTGCTCACCTAGCCATAAATCGCTCCGACTGACCGTACGCCCGTATAGCCACCAACCCCTGCATCGTAGCAGAGATGTGTGACACCATCTTGGACCGCGAGGTGTTATCGAAGCGCTTGATCTCGCAGAAGCCCTTGCGAAAGATGGCGTAGAGGGCGGTGCCGGCTACGGCGACCAGAGAGAAGACGGCGAGGTAGTAAGGGAGGATGATTCCGATGATGGTCTGGATGACCAAGACGACACTGAGGAAGATCAATGACCTCATTAAATTGATCGGTAGCATCAAGTCCACTGTGTATTTGAAAAAAAAAGGATAATAAAAATAATAATATCTAGTTCTTATATAGCGCATTTTACAATAACGTATCAATGCGCTTTACATTAGTGCCCTGGTCATTGGGCCAATAACATTCCTTTAATTGTTTCTCAGCTCCGTGGGGAGCATACAGCCCCGAGCTGCCGTGGTGCTCCTAAGGCTTTTTCAAACACAATATCAACCTCGCAGGTACCCATTTATACCCCTGGCTGAAGAGAAGCAATTATAGTAAAGCATCTTGCTAAAGGACACAAGTGCACGACCGAGACTCGAACCAACACCCCGATGACTTCACCACCAGAACTTGAGTTCGATGCTCTAAACTGCTCGGCTGTGACACCCCAGGATAGTACATTACGATAACCGACAATTAGACTTAAAGACAGGGTATACTTTTGGCAATTGTCAAAGACCAGTATCCTCACTTGGTGTATCCCAACATTATGCATAAAATAACAAACCTGTGTAAATTTGGGCTCAATTGGTCATCCAAGTCGCAAAATTTCGAGGAACGACTGAATTCAACATCTGTTAGAAAATATATTTATCAGCACCATAACCCAGTCTGAATTAAATTAAAAAGAAACCAAAAAATTCCCCAAGATATTACATCCTGAATGGCAAAGGTCTTTGGTTCAAATCCCACCTAAGTTACATATGCCTATGGGTTTCTTTTTTTCACAGGACTCGGGAAAAGTACTGAGTATAGACCTTTATCACGGTGTGGCCATCTTGATTTTCTCTCCTTTAAACCAATGTAAAAAACTTAGTCTTGAATGGAAAAATAGTCTGGTTCCTTTTTGTACAATGAATATTAGCATTCATTACTATTATTGGATGAAGGGAATATGACCAAGATGGCGGCAGTGTGATAAAGGTCAATACAGTGCTTTACACCACATCGGTGTATGGGTAAAACCAAATAACAATATTCTTTATCCCCGATGCAAATTAAACATTTATTCAATTGTTGCCGTACCCACTGCTAAACTATAGGATTCGAACTGCCTCTAGCTACCGGGCAATCTCGGTGGTCTAGTTGGTAAGACATCTGCTCTAGAATGGCAAAGGTCGTGGGTTTGAATCCCACCCGAGTAATATGCCTGTGAAATTGTTTTCACAGGACTCAGGAAAGTACTGTGTATGAGTGCTTTACACACATCGGTGTACGGGTAAAACCAAATAATATTCTTTATCTCCGATCGTCTATCAAATAGTATATCCTTGTTGATCAAAACATAACTATAAATTCACGGTGAAAGTTGCATCAAGGTACTTGTTAAGTCATATTTTGAAATAATTTTTTTTATTTGTTTACCTTCATCCATATCTTTGGAGAACCTGTTGAGAATACGACCCAGTGGTGTAGTGTCAAAGAATGACATTGGACATCGCATTATCTTACGCAGAAGTCTATCATGGATGCGCGTTGTAGCTCTAAGCAGGGTCTGTGAAGATTGTAAAAAGATAATAGAACAACATAAGCAGGACCCCACAAACCCTATCGGTAAGGTAGGGTTTTTTAACGCTACATACATAGTGTGGACCCGAGAACAAAGAGGTCCACATAATGTAGGGACTTGAAACACTATGTAGACTTACCCACGTCCACACAGTGTTTTTTACAGTGTTGAAGAATAGTGTACAGAACAAAGAAATGTCCACAGAGTGACTGCAACACAGAGCTGTGTGTGTGTGTGGGTGTTTAAGTGTGTGTTTGTTTGTGTGTTGTTATTGTTGGTTTTTGTTTGTTTGTTTGTTTTGTTTTTTTCTTTAACTTTTATTGACACTTACTGGATATCTTCTCCAGATTTCCAGATCATAAAAGTATATAAATTATGAGAGTTTGTGAAATCCCTGACAACGTTAAATAACTTTCTCTTGAAAGCGTGTCCTCACTCTACGATGAAATATTTTCACAGGTTAGTTGGTTGGAGTGTTTAAAGAAAACTACAGGATGTGAATAAATTTGCTCTTCCTGAATCAAAGACATAACTGTCACTGAGAATCGACTCACCACGATGAACGTGACGCAAGCAATTCCAAGGATGACCAAAGCCAGTAGAAATATCCCGATGTAAATCAGGACATAGAAGGCCAAGTTGTCGTCGTCGTCATCGGGCCCATCAGCTGGGGAGTACCGAGCCGCGCCTGACCCGGCATCGTCGAGGGTGTCACCCGCTGGATTGAACGGTAGCAGACCATAGGCTGGTGTCAGTGACTCGGACTCTGTGCCGTTGAGAGAAACCTACAGTAATATAACAGAAACCAAGGAAATGAGGGACAGTCTTGAAAGCTGGCATAAAATTGCATAAAGTATGGGCACATATTTTCTCCCTAGCCAAAGTGAAGGAACAGAAAAGATAATTCTTTGAATATTCAAATGTTATCACGGAAATGTCTTGACCTTAATCTAAATGTACATGATGTAATGAAAAAATTCCATGTTCCTCAATATGGAATAAACCTTACTTCATAGCACCCTATATCTTTCAAAGCTCCGACGCAAGGCTATGCGACCACTTATACCTGTTTCGATGGATTTTGCCCAATCCAGCCTATCATTTAAATTGATTGGACACAATTTTTTTATTAGCTCTAAAATGAGCCTATAGGTTATTCTCAAAGTTTTGACTAATAAGGCCACTTTTTTTTAATTACTTGGATTACAAAATCGCCGCCCGAAAAAATTGTGTTTTTGGAAAAAAAAAAAAAAAAATTCCCGCCCGAAAAATTCAATTTTGTGTGGGAGGAAAAAAAAAAAGGCGAACCGCAACACTTTACATGCCGTGTACAAATCAAATACTTTCGAGCGCCGGCAATCAATGTACAATGGAAACCAGACCAATTCCATGCATTCACATACAAAATTAATTGTAAGTCCGTTTACAGACCACATACTTGACCAAAATCATCATACTACATGTACAGTACAGTTGTACATGGAACATTAGTTACACGTGCACTCGACCAAAACTCATGCAATATCGACTGCTTGATGAACGACCTGACGTGTCTGCGCATGCTCGGAAAAGGGTTTTTCCCTTGACATTGCAACAATCATCATCACTGGTGCGTGGGGTATTTACTGTCAAAGTGTACAGCACTGTCGTCCCTGGTCCGCATGCACATTCCGTCAACAGCATGGTCTGCCGGAGCACAGTTCCTTGGAAGTTTAAGCTTGTTTACGAAAAACTACGCAACGTGTAGGCTGTATTTTACAAAAATGACACAATTTAGGATAACCTGGATGAACAATAGGATTATTTTACTGTATAATGTAAGATTTGTTTCCACTTTATTTGTTTTATTTGGTTGTTTTCGGGTTTTTTATGCAGGGCTCTTGCGGGAAGTCAAAATGCTGTGATGACGACACAATGGTTTATGATCACATGTGCGGTTATAAACAATTTTTTAAACCCAGGGATGAGATTCTGAAAAAATGAAAAAGACTGAAATTTGTTCATCACGGGAGGTGAACACACGTAAAGCTTAAAGTTTGTAAAAAAGGCTTGAAGGCCACCAATAAATAATTAGTTGTAAAATCAGAATAACACTGTAATGCATTAGCTACCCAAAAAGTTTTTTACACATATTAAAAAAAAATGTAAATTGGAAAATTGGCCAGAGGTTCCCCTATGGGTGGTTAACCCAATGAAACAATTTGCATGAATAAAATATTGATAAATCAAATTTTATTCATAAACAAACTGTAAAACTGTAAGCCACCAGATGTCACATACTTTCCAGGTTAAAAAGAACATAACATCCACTCCTGTGAGTCACAAAACTAGGTCAAAAACCCACAGAGACACCGCACGCACACCGCTAGTCTTTTGAGTGAAGCAACAGTATTAAAAACTAACCAATTGTAGAGGATTAAGATAAGAGTAATTTGGTCTCAATATGAGTGTCAATCATTCTCCCCGAGTCCCAGGTGAGGCCTGGTACAACATTAAATAAAGAGAAGGATCTCCGACTGTCGGCATCGTCTGTGTAGAAAAGTTGGTTTTTTTCGTAATCATTGACAACTGGGTAAAAAATATTCCGTGAAATCGCCCCAGTGGGTAGACTTGATTCAAGTCCCGTTCTCGTGCGAGAGGTCCCCAAGCATATCGCGCCAACTAGCAAACAAGCCGTACAGTGCGCGCTCGCCGTCAAAATGTGGTCCCGAGAATGGGACTTGACGAGGTCGTTTCTTACACTGCACGTTGTTATTGGAAAATCTCCCCAAATGGGGAGATGAACAAAACCAATGGGAGCGTGGAAGCGCTGCCCCGCCGGTAAAATATTCATTCTACTCTGTGACATCACAGTGCAAGACATTGTAAGTGCACGCGTCTAAACGCGGTGACACGTGGGGGGCGGGCAAACTCATCAGCAGGCAAGTGGGTGTCGGTACCAAAGTCGTTGAATTGCACTTCCCAAAGTTCAAATTTTGCAAACAAAACCGACCCAAATGTATGTTACAACGTATTAACTTAAATTTTAATGAACATTCAGTGCTTTCTTTTTATAATTAATTGGTTATTCAAAAATGTATTTCAATCCTCATCTAAGTACTTAACCCCCACAAATAACAAATGAACGAGTCTTCTTTTTGAATGGGTTTGATTGGACAACTTGTATAACGCAGCAAGTTTACATATTCATAAGTGAATACATTTACATATCAGGCGACTGCGGCATCGTCAAGTCCCTGTCCCGCGTGCGGAACAGGTTGGGGAATGCAGACCATCACAAAACAATAGTTTTCTGGCGGCGGCGCGATGGCACGGGATTGGGACTTGAGTCAAGTCTACCCAGTGGGCGGCAGTCTATTTTTCAGCTCTGGGTTCCGGGCGGAAATTGTCAAAAGAAATTGCGGAAAAACTAGTCAATTTGCCAAAGTTGGAGATTTTAAAAAGTCGGAACTGGAAAAAAAAGACGGTTTTTCAAAGTCGGAAAGTCGGAATTCCGCCAAAAGGCGGAAGAATCTCATCCCTGCATTTTGTTTCTGAAACGGTATTAACCGACCGTTTTAGAAACGTTTACAAAAATAATCGTAAACGCACGGGCTATAGATTTGTATATAATGCATGCGTTTTTAGAAGCCGTTCGGGTGCTTCGGTATTTTTATTTATTTTATTTTATTTTTTCCCCTGCCCGCCCAGTTTTGCGAGCTGGAAAATCCGTAACACCGGCCATGTTGTTGTTGTGTTTTTTTTTTCCCCCCGCTCCCCGCTCATTTTTTGCAGCTTAGAAATCCGTAATCCAAGTATTTAAGAATAAATGGCCTAAGCTACATAAGAGCAGAGTTGTAGTACTGGTACTCAAGCACGACCCGAGGACCGTTGTGATGGCACTTTGTCAAAATACTCATACTCATCGTACATACTCGATACTCGACTGAAAAATGACTCTCAGTCATGTACTCGATACTCGACTGAAAATGTACTTTGGACAGTCCGCTTTTAAATACTCTTGGTCAAAATACCACTTTGATTTGATTTGAAATGGTTTTTGCAATGAAATAACATCAGCAGCCAAAGGCTGAATTGTGGTCAAATTACAAAGAGTTTAAAATATAACATTCAGAAATCAACCTAATTTCAACCAAATTAAAAACTAATTACAGATCACAACTACAACCAAAACTATAAAATAAAAAAGAACAACAATAAAATATACATATACAAAAAACAAAACAACAACAACAACAACAAAACAGCCTAACTAATTTAAAAGCAAAAACATTTCTCTACCGCTTTCATATCCGTGCATTAATGGGAGCACCTGTAAAGGAATTAAAGCTCTTGAAAAGTAAAATTGAATCAACCCAGTATGTCTATCGTCAACCGGCTTACCACTTCGGTTCTCCACCTCACCATCTCCTGAATCCAGACTGACAACCATACGGTGGTTGCTATGGACGCTAACATCGCCAAGAACATGAGCAAGACGTTGATGACTGCCAGGCAAACACCGCCGGCATATTGGACGAAGCTACGGTAGGAACTGAAGGACACCTTCCCTCTGCCTCGATCTTCCTCGTTAATAAGTTTGGCTGGATAAGTAGAAAAGTAATATTCTAGGGTTTTTTAAAGTACAAATTGAACAAATTAAGAGTGAAGCTTGAAAAACGATAATTTAAAGCCAAATATACTCATGTTTTCTTTAGTTGTTCAAACCGAATTCATCTTATATTTTGTACCAAGGCAGTTCATGGAATGATAAGCAACTGATTTTTAAATAAACATTTGTTTGGTAAAATGAACCTCATTGGTTATGCTTCAACTGGTAAACATATGTCTAAACACCAGCACACCAAGAAGAACGTGCCGGTGCTCTACCAACTGAGCTGCCTAGCCCTATTGTTGGCGGTCTCCCTATTTTGTCAATATCTTTGTTACGGGGTGAAAAGTCAGAAGCATGCATTCAGCCTGTATAACTGTTGTATAGCCAGAGATCACACCCAAGTTTACCGTACGACCTGTGAAGCGGCAGCAGAGGTATCACCTAAAGGGATGCAACTTTTTAATAAGTTTTTATTTCAACTATCAAGTAATAAACCACAAGGGAAACAGACTGGGTAAAATTACCTATTTCGTCATTTTCTACAGCTGCTACATTATTTTGGTTTCCCTCCTTCACCCGATCGGTATCCATGCTCTTGTTTTCCTCTACACCACCCACTCTGCTCGTTGATTGTTCACCGTGTCTGTCTTTGCCAGCTGTGCCGTGGAACGTGTCGATTAGACGGGCGTACTCAGCGTCTGCCTGGATGAGCTCATTGTGGGTGCCCTGCTCGGAGATACCACCATCTCTCATCAGAACAATATGGTCACATTCTTGAAGGTACTAAATAAATGAAAACATTTTGTGTAAATGATAACAATTATGACATATATATACTTCTTCTAGCACCGGTACCCATCAATTTGTATGACTCTCTTGTCATTAGGTACCATAAAACTAACCTGTGAAAATTTCATTTCAAAGGGTGGTAGCGTTTTTTTTAGATATTGCCGAAAATCTGGAGCGGTTATGTCCACGCAGGAAGAATAATCTGCAATTGAAATACACAATCTGAGCAGTAACGCTTCTCAGATTCAAATTTGGGGGATGAAAAGTAATATCTTTTTCCATAACCGCAGTACTTCTAAGAGAAAAGTTTCCTCAAAATGCATTATACTATCCAAAGCTGATGTACTTCTTACCAAGTAAGTTTTATTGCCATTAATTTTCAGAGTCATTACCAAACGTATACACCGCATTTGTAGCTTAGCTAAATTTCCTTATCAAAAGACAAATTAAAATGATTGATAATTCTATAAATTCAGCTAGAGTCATTCTCAGTCAAACTTATTATTTCACCTGTAGTTGATGTGTTACAAACAAGACAGTCTTCCCTCGCAGCACTCCATTGATGCAATGACTGAAGATGTGTTTACCAACGTGTGCGTCTACAGCACTCAATGGATCGTCCAGGAGGTAGATATCCCGGTCTGAGTAATACGCCCGAGCCAGACTAATCCGCTGCTTCTGGCCACCGCTCACGTTCACTCCTCGCTCACCTATCTACAAACAGTGGATTAAAGCCAATGTACACATTAAGTTCTGCTTTAACTCTTTCATGCGCCGACCAGTCACTAGCAACCGGTTTAAATCCCTTAACAAAAATAGTTGTAACATGAAAAGTAAAGAATGCACGGCCACACAGTTTTCAGAATGGGAAAGAGGACTCTTGAGGGTGCTATTGTGACCTGGTTTTTTTGGGGAGTCACCATTTGCAAAAAAAAACGAGTAAACAATTAATGTGTCCATATGATCAATCTTTCAATAGAATAAATGGTGCATGAAAGGGTTAATAGATAAGTGCACAGCCACAATCAAGGGTACACATTGTTTTCTTGTCCATTTTATGAACAACAGTTTGAAAAACCACTGATGTTGCAAGTTATCTCACTGTTATTTATACAACAATTCCTGTGTCAATGATAAATAAAAAGTACTTGAGTTTGTCGAATACAAGATCAGCAAAGAGTTACTCAATATTTATCTGTTTGTGTCTTTGTGTCTTTGTAACACAAAAAGGAACCCATGGTTGTGGCTGTGCACAAAAACAAAGTCAATTTCGGTGTTCTTAGCCATAACTTACAAAAGATATTTCCCACCTTGCAAAGTTTGAAATCCGTACCTATTCAAACCGAATCACAATACATTTTTTTCTCGGAAACTCTAACTTATTTTGTCACAGTTTAGGCCCTTTTTATTGAAATAAATCAACACTGCAATTGAACCTATGGGGCTTACAAATTCTAATTTGTTCTGGACTTTGACAATATTCTGAGAATTGGGACTGGTATGAACCTTTGATTGATTTATTTATTTAAAACCATATTTAACGAGGGTGACCCATACAGGCACAGCTGATCATTTGGGGCCCTCACATAGTATAAAAATACATCAAAGAGAAAATACAAAAGCGACAAGACTTGGCAGAAGGTGCGTAAAAAGGGAAAATAAAAAACTAAAAATGAACAATAGGCCTATCATAAAAGGACAAAGGGACGAAATAAAACATCAAAAAAGCAAACCACACAAAAAGTAGAGGAATAAAAATGTTAGGTCTAATTATTGTGGTTTCTGATTGAAACTGATCTACTTTTTTTATCGCTATGCAGGATTCCGAGTCTCCTTATTCTGACAACATCACAACTACATCAGTACCTCTGTTTTGTCTCTGTCTGACATGATTTCCAAGTCTCTCTCCAAGCAGCAAGAGAAGATGGCTTTCTTGTATCTCTCCTCGTCGTACTCTTCGCCAAACAAAATGTTGTCTCGAACAGATGCGTTCATTATCCAAGCCTTAAAATTATGCACATAACCGAAAAGAAAATCACAGTAATTTGATATTATTCTCTTTGCTCACAAAAGCAAGCATGCATTGCTCTCTGTTTTTTTGTTTTTTTTAACAAAACAAAATTAAGGAAAATTGGCAGCTAAATCGTAATCAAAGGAGCGTTTTTTAGTAGATTAATAATGGAAACAATGCAATTGTATTACGTTTATTCAAATGGAGACTTAGTGACGCTAGGTGGTAGCAGACATCGTAGTCGTTAGCGTAGTTCTGAGCATGCGCATATGTCTATTCAATGAAACCATTGGGCTTGTAAGACCAGTACCCTGTCTTTAAAGGTATTATACAGGATTGGTTGAGCTGACAAAATAGTCGCAGACAGAGTTCATGTTTTGTGTGATCAACCATATACATGAAATAAACCAACCTGTGAAAAAATTGGGCTTAATCTGTTGTGTGAATCAGGAGAAAATAGTGAAAAACCATGCACAATTTTCAGCATGTAAACACGCTGTCCTTCATTTTGGTTGTAAGAAAAAATGGTTCTGGTATGAACTTCATAATCGGTGAACTTTCAGACTAGAATTAAACTATGATGTTTTTTATCCTTACCAATCATGTATAATACCTTTAAACAAAAACAACAAGAGTTACGTCTGCCATTAGGGGGAGGGGGGTGACAAAGACAGAGAGGTACCTGCTGCGAGGCGTAGGCGAATGTACCATCCAAGGTTACTTTTCCTTCCAGGAGATACATCTGGTCCAGCAAACTGGCTAGAAGTGAACTTTTCCCGCTTCCTACTGAGCCACAAACTCCAACTAGACGGAACTAAGGGAAAAAAACAACTGATGTAAATATTGTTTTGGGATACAGAGCATTAAGATTTTCCCCCAAAACTGACGATGATAAGTACTGTATACCAATTGCTCTCCAAGCAAGTGTTTGCGATACCCACTGCTAATTATTGGATTCAAACTAAGCCCAATTTCATGGAGCTGCTTAAGTACAAAAAGAAGCTAAGTGCAATAATATTATGCTTGCCTGAATAAGACTACCAGCCAAAATACCATGTCACATGTACCATTATTTTGTGACTAGTATCCTGCTTATTTTTGATTAGCAAAAACTTTTAAAGCAATTTTTGTTTTGCTTAAGCAGCTCTATGAAAGTGGACCCTGGGATACAATTTCATAGAGGTGCTTGAGCAAAAAAAATATTGCTTAAAAATTTTCTGCTTAGCACAAATAAGCAGGATACCAGTCACAAACTGTGCACATTATGTACTTTGGCCTGTAAACCTTTTTCAGTAAGCATAATTGTTTGGTACTAAATTTTTGTGCTTAGGCAGCTCCATGAAATTGGGCCCTGGTCTCGTTACATGACAAGATTGGTGGTCTGGCGGTTACGACATCTGCTCTCGATCGTCGGTTCGAATCACACCCGAGGCGCCTGCCGGATTTCTTCTATGCAAGATTCAGAAAGCTTCGAGTGTTCAGTGCTTATCATTGGTTTAGGAGAACAACCGTTCACAATTTAATAATAATACACAAGGATAGAACAAAGATCACCTAAAGGTGACTTTTGGAGATTCAAATTTCCCTATCTCTCAACGAATCATCTTCAAGCTGATGCTCATTGTCACAAACAAGCACTTGGCAAGGCCTCCCACTATATTATTGACTAACTTCAAGTTTACACTCCATCAAGGAATCTTGATCGAGTTCCATGCTTCTCCTCATTGAACCCAAGTCTAAATTCAAATCTCTTCTCAAAACTTATCTGATGTCACAGGTTTTCTTTGTTTTGTTTTGTTTTGTTATTAAAGGTGTCCATTTGTGAACGCTGTGGCCAGAGATGCGGTTGGTGCATGCTGTCACCTCGCTAAAACGTGGATGGATTCAACGGTCTTGATGAAAACACTTAACATTTATATATTTTTTTCTCAATAAGTAGACACTGTATTCAGGTAAAACTTTTCCAGGTGATTTGTATTGTATCTTTAAAGGCACAGTACACGTTTGGTAATTACTCAAAATATATATTAGCATAAAAACTGACTTGGTAAAGAGCAACAGAGAGCTGTTGATAGTACAAAACATTGTGAGAAACGACTCCCTCTAAAGTAACTTAGTTTTTGAGAAAGAGGTAATTTCTCACTAAATTAATAAGACTTCTTGCAAGAAGTTTTTATTCATATCTAAAAGCACACAAATTTGTACAACAAGGGTGTTGTCTTTCATCATTTTCTTGCAACTTCGATGACCAATTGAGCCCAAATTTTCACAGGCTTGTTATTTGATGCATATATCGGGAAACACCAAGTGAGAACACTGGTCTTTGACAATTACCAAACGTGTTCAGTGCCTTTAATGATCATTTGGCCTATAAATCAGCATCACATTGACAAAAACCAATAAATTACCCTATCTTTAAACCTCATCTCCCACGCATGAATCTGCTGGAACTTTTAAGATGAAAAAGGCTTCGCTGTCCATTATAACTGTTTGATCTACCTTTGGTACAATTAGCCTGATGTTTCTGAGTATTGCAGATTGGCCTAGTGACGCATCCGGGGACCTATCGAGCATCTGTGTCTCCTCATCAGATGTCACCCTCTCGCCATTGTTTCCACTTTCTTCATTTTTCTCATCCGCATCAGCTTTGTCAGCATCAATTACTAACGTGTACTTGGTGTTGGAATTGATTTCTGCGTTGGTGGTTCCCGATCCCCCTTCAGTGGGAGGGGCATCCCAGCTGAAAGAGGCGTTCTCTATTACCACGGCGTGGCCAGGATCCGACGGGAGATCCCATTCGCGATTGCTCTCTGTCATCATCAGGATAGGCTTATTAAACAAAATTCCAAAGCAAAATTACTATTAACAAGAAACGTGGTTTGCACACTCAAAACAGATTCACAAAACAGTGTGCCACTTAGAGTTTGGCTGGATACTCCATTCACAGCGTATCATGGAAAAAAATTGTCATATTCCGCAATGTATTGCAGAGCATAATGTTGAACAAATAAGGTGTTTAATTTTCAATGTGGAGTTCACCTTTGAAAGATAACTTTTGTTGGCGCACTGTTTTGTGCCCCCCTAGTTTAGAGCAACTGTATATCAACACTTTCATCATTAAAGGTATCGTACACATTTGGTAATGACTCAAAACAAATATTAGCATAAAAAAAACTTGGTTGTAGAGAGAGCTGTTGATAGTATAAATTGTTGAAACGACTTCTCTGAAGTAGTATAGAAGTTTTTGAGAGGTAAAATAAATTAAAAAATAAAAAAACTTCTTTTTTATTCCTATTTTATTCCTATGAAAGCACAAACACAAATTTGTTTTTTGTTTTTTTTTTTCTTCATTTTTGCAACTTCATGACCAATGACCAATTGAGCCCAAATTTTCACAGGCTTTATATTATATTGGGATACCGTCTTTGACAGTTTCCAAACGTGTTCAGTGCCTTTAAAGACATACAAGAAGAATTCTCTTCAAACTCACCCACTTTGAGGAACTAGATTTAACAAATATAGGACTGGTCTGCATTTTAATAAGTGTAGCTTTTATAAAGTACAAAAAAAGAGTCGAAGTGATGAAGTCAATAACAAAAATACATATATCTCAACCGACTCCCCTCCAAATTATACTTAATTCACCCACAAAATTTGCTCTCAAATTATGTCCCGGTACTCACCTGTATACGTCGGATGGAAACCACTGATTCTGACAATGGTTTAATGGCGTTCGGTAGCAGGTAGAGGATTATCGAAAAGGAGCCAAATAACTGCATTAAAGTGAAAGCCTGAAAAAGAAGAAAACAACAACTTCTCATACTTTTCTTTGGACAATTTTGTTTAGACCTTTAACTCGCTCTTAGGATTCCCGGGTCAGATTTGATCTGGATTCTGGGACCTGTGAGGCCAGGACACAGGCCGTATCCGAAACGGCGACTTCGGCTAGAGCTACGGCTGTTGCTAAGGGTGTTGCCAAGGACGTCCTATACTTCAACGCATGATGACGCGGAAATCTAGCCGTAGCTCTAGCCGAAGTCGCCGTTTCGGACACGGCCACATGTTTGGGTCAGGCTGATATGGAAACTGTTTAAAAATGGGATTTTTTTACTCGGACTCTGCATCAGTTTGACCCAGATTCTGAGTCATTTTGATCCAGATTCCGGGTAATTTTGCCACGGATTCTGGGTCAAACTGACCCGGATATCGGTCAGGCCCCCCTGCCCGGAATCCAGGTCAATTCTTTACCCAGGAGTTTTTTTTTAGAGTGTATAGACTTTGCAGGCTTGTGCGTATTCGACCCTCCAGGAAACCTTTTGGGAAACCTTATTCTACATGAGTTTACATTCAAAGTAAACAAACTTGTGCACTTTATACGTGTTCAAATACATGCAAGACTTGGTTAAGTCTATTCTGAGAAGCAGTCTCGGTTTCGCCAATCTTATAAGTGGGTCCAAAGTCTCATGATCAATAAAATTACTCAACATAACAAGACATCACCCCTCTTCTCTGGATTTTTGTATTTTATTTTGTTTAGCGAAAGGTGGATTAATCTAGAGCTAGGTATCTTACCTTGTCATCCGAATAACTCCAAAAATATGTTCTATTTGATTTAGGGGTCTTGTAAAAATTAATCCAGGACAGGTAGTCGGATAACAAGTCTCTGATGTCAAATTTTTGTTGGATTTCCCTCGGACTGTATTTCTATGAGAAACATGGTTTTATTCCCTGAAAGGCACACTGTTCTTCGATGCACTAAAGACATGCCCTATGCCAATGCACCCCGCTGAGACTCTGTGGTTTGACTGGCTGATTAAATAATGTACAAAAAAACTTGCGGTTTTGGAGCGATCTGGAAGGTTTGGAGGTTATTATATTTAACTGAGATGTATAGAGGAGTTGATTATAGTGAGCCATGTAGAGACCCCCTGCTTGTTTTCCAGTAGATAGCAATCTAAGTCTCTGCAGTTTGTACACAAATGTGACCCCAGGCACTGTGAACTTCTCCCATGTTTTTCTCCGACACCCATTTTCGAACAAGGTGAATTAACGGCGGGTAAAAAACCTTGTCCTGGACAGTACTTATCCGTTGGTTGTCCTGGACTCATTTTGACAAGGTTCCTTATAACAACCCAGCAGTGAGAGACCCGTTTGGTTGCAAAGCCCCTGTGGGTTCATTGTCACCTGCTGACTTAAGCTTTTTCGATTTAGGTTAAAAAATTACAAAGTGTCACTTTGACATTGAAATAAATCAATGCTTTGTATTGTCCAAACCTTTATAAACATTATACTAAAAATCAATATACTGACCTGTGCAGCTGTGATGTCATTGCCTAGCAGTCGGTTACCAACGACCGCGGCGATGAGGACAGCGGGACAAGCAGACAGCACCAGCCCGAGGGTGTAGCTCCCAAGGTACCCGGCTCTCTGTAGGTACGTACGTTCCTGTTGACGGATTGCTGGGGGTGAGAATTACAGGGAGGGGAAATGTGTGAATTTGGCCAAACGGTGACATTCTTCAGCGGAAACATCAATAATATTGATACGGTTTTTAAAAGACCAGCTTAAACGAAAACAGCATCTTTGCTGAAAGTCATTTAAAATGTTTTCAATCAATAAGGAAATTGAGTTCACATGAGATAAAATAGATTTTAATAAAACAAAAAAGAAAAACAATCATTTTGAATACCCTTCTCCCTTTTCCTTCCGAAAGATTCGCAAAAAGCCCTGTTACATCATCACTCATGTTACGGCATTTTGTGGGAGCTCCATTTTGTATTTAACCGCTTTGTTTCAAAATGAAGGTACAACAAAAGCAACATCCAACAAAATGACAACAAAGTATTGTCAACTTGAGGCACGCCGTCAACGGCAGAAGTGAAGCTATTTCTTTTCAAAACCTTGAGGTTGGGGCATAACTTTTTGATCAATAATTACGAAAATTCAGAAGTGTCAATATAAAAATTACATTTAAATGATAGACAAACACATGATAAACACTCACGTTTAAATAGCGATCCTGTTAGAACATTTTCTGCTCAAGTAGCTGTTTAAAAAAGTTTATGCAAGTGGTTGCCAACACACACACACTCAATGAACAGATGGATGTGCCAACCCTGCCCTCCCCCCAAAAAAATCTAAATAAAATAACAAAAACAAAAACAAATGGTGTAAACCGAGGACACCCCTTTGTTCTCTCATTGTTTTTTTAGCAGTTCCCCATTGCTTTTATACACGAAAGCAAAGCGAGGACTGTCCCTGGATGTAATTTTCCCGGATCCCTTTTGTTAAAGTCCTCGGTTTGAATGCATAGAATAATCACGCACAAACAAAACTTTCTTGAGATATTTTTCTTACTTACTGGACAGATTACTGGCAAAAACGTCTTCCCATGCGTACATCTTGATGAGTTTGATACAATTAAGGACTTCATTCATCAGGCGGGTGCGTTTGTCCGTTAATTTCACGCACTTCTGACGGATGTGGATGTTAATCTTCGCAAGGCGACCCTGTCAATGTGGAATAGTAAAAAGATATTTGGAATTTATCCTGCAGAATGTTGGAGCTATTATTTCATGCAAAACAAAAATGCTTCCAGTATTCAAGAACCATAGATAGACCTGCAGACTGGTATCGCATAACATCATACCTTTAGTCTGATTTATGTGGGGGGGTTTCTCTTGGAAAAATCAGGAAAATTATGATCAAATAGCCTGAAAAGTCTATTGAAGCCTACACATTACGGGAAAGCTCCATTAAAGAATTTCCGAGTTTGGCCGCCAAAACTCGGAAACTATACATCCTTTTCAGTGAGTGAGTATGTTTACATTGTCATTACTTGGGTCATTAAACTTTATGGATGAGCAGTTAATCTGCCTGAGGTAGTCATCAGCACTACTGGTTTGTTCATGATCCAATTAAAATATTAGGGTCCACTGTTTGGAAAAGGAATAACATGGAGATAACAGGTGTGAGTTGGTAGACGAAAAGGATGTATTATTCTGGCCCTTTCTTTAACTGAGCTTTTCCGTAATGACCATACATGCAGGTCAGCCCTTGTACTCAATAAAATGCTCCGACTTTTTTCCAAGAACAAAATATCATGCCTGCCTAGCTAGGACACCACTCAATGTGTAAATAAATAATAATAATTGACAAAGCGCTGGTTTTTGTCAAGTACAGCGCTCATGGCACAAGACAGTTTGTTATCCCTGTCTTTGGGCCATTTAATTCATTCCATATAAGCCACCCTAGCTTCCTGGGTAGTATGCAGATTGTGCTGTCAATGTAACGCAATGAACCAGAATAAATCACACACAAAAAACCCACACAGGTCTCTGTTGCATACACTCTACGGACATTCTTTTGTTCTGTGCACTTAAGAAAACACATATTCTTCAACACTGTAAAAAGAAAACACTGTGTGGACGTGTGTAAGTCCACACAGTGTTTCAAGTCCCTAAATTATATGGACTTCTTTCATTCTCAGGTCCACCCTTTGTAGGTAGCGAACAAACACATCTGAGAGCAAATTCAATCCGGGCGGAGAGAAGCAATTGTAGGCATGTAGTAGTATAAACTCTACAGAAACCTATTAGTTTGATATTTCATTTCATCGTTAGCAGTATGTAAAAGTCACATCATCTGTAATAAATTAAGTTGCATGATGTGTTGAAATGTTGATGAGTCAAACAATTTGTACTTTTCAAAACAATGTTTGATACCAGAGCAAACTTGTGTGTGCAAAAATATCATATTATTCCATTCACACCGACCTGGAAAGCAACGAATAACAGAAGCATGGCGGTACCCATCAGTGTGGCTGGTACCCCGATGATTAGTACACATCCAATCAGAATCAGTAAAATGAACACTGGGCTGACGAAGAGGACTGGGAGGAAAACCACAGCGTCGTAAAGGCGCTGCATGTCATTAACGCAGATATTCACCATCTAGGAAAAAAATAATGTTGATTAATTATATCCAAAATGAATAAACTGATATTAGCCACCATAATAGTAAGGATGTACGTGTCCGAATTGATGTTTTCGGCATTGACTATTTGACAAAAGTCCGAAACGCGTGTGTGATTTGTGAACCTCGCATCCAGCTCAAGCAACTTATTGGTGTAGATTTATTGCTGTATACACGTACATTATACCAAACAAATGTTCACGGAATAGGTGAATGTTGGGCGTGCATCATTAAACTTTGGAGAAATCAACAACTTTACCTCTCCAACCGATATTTCGGACGTACTGCGCAGTCTCATAACCTTCTTGTACAAGATCATCATGAGGGCATTGCGCAGGCGCACTGCAGTCCGGATATTGAGATACCACATGAAGTTCATGCCCACTACCCGGCACGCAGCCGACGAGAACAGCGCAAAGGCCAATGCCACACAGTACCCGGTGGAGTCTTCTGGTTCCTCCAAATATCGTATGGCAAGGTAAAGAACAAAAGCCTGCAGGGAAAAATAGACATTATAACCTTTAAATTGAGGGAGTAACCCCAGGAATTACAAAAATGTGGGAAGGTTTCACTAGTTACTGGCACCACAGTAAGCCAACAGTTTTTGATTGGCGGGGGGAAGGGGTGTTCATGGTATTACATTTGGTTTACCCGTACACCGATGTGTGTAAAGCACTGTATACTCAGTGCTATCCCGAGTCCTGTGAACAAAATCACAGGCATATTACTCGGGTGGGATTCGAACCCACGACCTTTGCAATTCTAGAGCAGATGTCTTACCAACTAGACCACCGAGATTGCCCGGTAGCTAGAGGCAGTTCGAATCCTTTTTTTTAGCAGCGGGGACCGCGACAATTTATCAGATGTTAAATTTGCATCGGGGATAAAGAATATTATGGTTGTACCCTTACACCGATGTGTGTAAAGCACTGTATACTTTCCCGAGTCCTGTGGAAAAAAAAATGGTGTTGGAAACCTCAGAACCTATCACAGGCTGTCAGCAAGACCAGAAGACATCTGGAAGCCTGCTACAAAGAACAGATGGCTCCAGAGGGTTATCAGAGGGCTAGCCCTGGGTAGGTCTGTATATCTGTAAAATTTTGTGCACAAAGTGAAACATTTTCCAGCCCCTCAATTAACTATACTCTGGGACTAGACCCAGTAACTGGGGTGCTGCACTCCTTTTTTTTTAAATGTCGACATCTTCAGTCATACTACTCTGGGACCTGATCCCCTCTGAGAGACTTAATCGAGTCTTGAGTAAAGTAATCCCTATACTATAGCTGTTCTCAAAGGAAACTATACTGTACTGGGACGGTGCATTTAGGTGACGTCACTGGTCATGTGCAAGTGATGATAAACTAAATAATCAAGGTGCAAGTAACAAGCATAGAAATTTACAGGAGCCCGGGATATGTGGAATGGTCCAGTCTAGGATATTACGGACTTTTGTCTTTGACTCCACAGCCAGGGCATTGCAATTCGGAGAACAGTGAAATAAATAACATGTGCCATGACTATGTGATTACCAACACCAGCCCCGACTCTTTAACGGTACACTTTATATTATATTCACTTTCTTGTTTCACTAGCTTGATTTGCTGCCTACGACCATTACAGTTCTTCACTAAACGTTGGTCAGCACTGGGTTGTACTGACTTAGCCCACCTTGTTGAGCTGTAATATCTAATATACCGTAGGAGGTCCTGTTTTCAGGGCGTCCCTGAAATCGATGCAAATCTTTTACCTCTCTGCGCGCGATGTAAACAGTCCGTAGATACAATTTTTGTGGTTTGACTTGCCAAGCAAAGAGTCTCCTCTCCTTTGACCAAAACTTAGAATTATGTGAGGCTCCACTGGCAAGTTGCACTTGTATTGCAAAAATTTGTGGTATTTTAGGCATTTCTACAAGGTACAAAATATGTCATACTGTCGGGGCCATAAAAAAAATTTGCCCGCCGAAAAAGTTTCATCGAACAATTTTTCAATTCACAATTCACGATGATAAAATCGTGTGACTTAAAATTCTGCTGAGCATTCTGGGGAAAAAAATACAGAGGCTTAAAGAAGCCATGTGCCTTATATCGTTTTCTAACAGTCTGGAGAATTTTTTTTTAAACCCTCATATCATTTATTATTAATAACATTAAAATTTAAACATTGGCTTGGTGATTCAAATATCACTGTTTATTGATATGCTTTATTATAAATGTTAAGAAACATAAAAAGATTCAAAACTTTTTTAAAAATCAGATTTGAAAGCCAACACTTATTGACACTTTTTATTTTTTAATTTTTTTATTTTAGTTTTTGCAAATTACCATCGTAATTTTTAAAATTAAATGAAAAATATTTTGAATAAAATGAAGACAACCATGACAACTGCTGGCTATAGAGTCATACACAACGTCTCACAGAACACTTGAAGTCACTGCAGATGTTTCTTCTGCGTATGGCTTCACCAGGACACCATACTTTCTTGTTTGCCTCGAAAACAGGTCAAGCTCAAAACACGGGGACACTATTTGAAGTCATCGAAGATCGGTGCGTGGTGTGAAAGTTTCAATGTCTATCAAGTTTTAATATATTTTTACATACTTCTTATAAACAAAGGAAGGTAATAAGGGCATCAGTTGATATATGGCATCATTATTTTTTTTCAATTCAAAGAAAAAGGCATAGTACATCGAAAACCGGACACGGGAGGATATGGCTCTCTTATCGGTCTCATATTCATAACACTGTGTGAGTGTTATGATGAGACCGATGTTAAAAGTCTGAAAGAGAGCCATTATAGCTCAACAAGGTGGGCTATAGCAGCACAGACAAAGGAAAAGTCCCTCTGGGCTAAACCTGCTTGGATTGGACTAAAGTGGCCGCCCTATTCTAGGCAATAGTTTTTTACCGTTAGCAGAAATCCGCTTGTCAGTCCACATACTAAGACGAGAGAAGCGGCCAGGAACCGAGTTCGTATAAACTTGAATATGACTCTCTTGAGAGAGGCTTCTCTCTCCCCTCTGGCCTCCGTCTCTTCCTTCCATAGTCGTTCAAATCTGCAAGGAGGAATAACAAGGAAAGATTTCACTTTTATAATATTGTTTTATTTATGAATTGGGTCCAACTTTCTCTAAAAACTAGGTATTTTTAAGTAAAAAATGTTTGAGTGTACCTTTCGCAGTTGACAGCGGCAGTATCTCTGTCCGACATCAGACTCATGAGGGCGTCCTCACTGATTTCTGTGCGATGAGCCTTCAGGTAAATCGACGTCAGGAATGAGTACATCAGGGTGCTGAACAAGCCGGACGTGTCCAGTGGACTCCTCGCCTTATCTCTGTCACGATTACGGAAGAAACATCATTAATAATAGCACACTACAGCCCTTAATAAGTGCGTATCCCTGCCAGGCAGCTACTGGCTAATTAAGCGGGTTGTTGTGAATTACTCTGCGTATGCAATTTAGTTAAAATCCCATTCCCCTGACTTTCAAGAGCGGTTGAAAAAAAATAATTAAAGTTTGAGCGGCCAGGGCGTGGTCGTTGAGCCATAATGACATCTGATGTAACATAGCTTGGAAAGCTGTCTCAAGGGATTCATTCAGATAACATTTTTATACATTGGGCCACCGTTGGTTTTTGATCGGTAACGTCGGCGTTGGTATTTGTGTCAGCTTTTGACGTTGGCCCCACGTTGGTATTACATTGCTATGGTCGGTGTCGGCATTAATTATGTTGTTGCCGAAATTGGGCCAATGTTGGCTCTAGGTCGGCCATCTGATACTGGTTTTACGTTAGGAGCGATTAACGTTGGTCGGAATTCAATAGCGGCATTGTTTTGGTAGCGACGACGTAGGACCAATGTTGGCTCTATAGGTCGGCATTATCAAATGTTTTACGTTGGCGATCAATGTTGAGCCAACGTTGTTTTTTATAGTCGGAAAGCAATATCGGCATTATGTTGGTTTCCGACGTAGGGCGAATGTTGGCTCTAGGTCGTCATTATCACAATGGTTTAACTTTTGCAATCAATTTTGAGCCAACGTTGGTCAATTTTTAGCCAGCATTGCGTTGGTAGGTGACGTAGAACCAATGTTGGCTCTATAGGTCGGCATTATCACATGTTTTACGTTGGCGATCAATGTTGAGCCAACGTTGGTTTTTATAGTCGGAAAGCAAATCGGCATTTGGTTTCCGAAGTAGGACGAATGTTGGCTCTAGGTCGTCATTATCACATTTTGTTTTACTTTTGCAATCAATTTTGAGCCAACGTTGGTCAATTTTGAGCAAGCAGGGTGTTGGTAGGTGACGTAGGACCAATGTTCAATTGGCTCTATAGGTTTGCATTATCACTTCACGTTGGCGATAAATGTTGAGCCAACGTTGTTTTTTATAGTCGGAAAGCAATATCGGCATTATGTTGGTTTCCGACGTAGGACAATGTTGGCCCTAGGTCGGCATTATCACATTGGTTTTACGTTTGTGATAAATTTTGAGCCAACGTTGGTAAATTTTTAGCCAGCATTGTGTTAGTAGCTGGGGTGACGTGATGGGACCAATTCGTCGCGCGTACCACGAACCGACCTAACTCGTACACAGTTTAAAAAACGTGTTTGGAGATCAATGTTGAGCCAACGTTGGTTTTTCAAACTGCTCTTTCGGGGTCTGCTAACTATTTGTATATTTTTTTAAGACAAAAATAAAGCCGATTACTTTATTAATACAAAACTGTCAATTTCATTTAATAAACAGATAGGTCACTTTGGAAAGCAAATCGGCATTTGGTTTCCCGCAGAGCACCGTGTACAAACCAATGTTGATAGAGACCATTATCACATGTAGTTAGGTCACTTTGTGAAATCAATACGCTTTGAGTTAGGTCGGTTCGTGGCACGAAATTTTACACGCGCGCCCGAACTGCGCGCGCTGTAGTGCATAGTACATCATTGGTCAAGTGGCGTATCTATAGGTCACTTTGCATTATCACAAAACGTTGGCGATAAATGTTGATACGTCGTTTTTAGTAATTAGTGTAATTAGCAAAACTATCGTATTTAGTTCTGACGTAGGAAAATGTTAACAGGTCGGCATTATCACACTGGTTTTACGTTTGTGATAAATTTTGAGCCAACGTTGGTAAATTTTTAGCCAGCATTGTGTTAGTAGCTGGGGTGACGTGATGGGACCAATCATTTTGGCTCTAGGTCGGCATTATCACGTTTGCAATCTATTTTGAGGCAACGTTGGTAATTTTTGAGCCAGCATTGTGTTGGTAGCTAGGTGACGTTAGTATTGGCTCGAGGTCGGCATTTTAATCACACTGGTTTTACGGTGGCGATCAATGTTGAGCCAACGTTGGTTTTTAGTCGGAAAGCAATATCGGCATTGTGTTTGTAAGTGATGTAGCACCAATGCTGGCTTTAGGTCGGCATATCACATTGGTTTTGCGTTGGCAATCGATGTTGAGTCAAACATTAATTTTTTAGTCTGAAAGCAATATCGGGATTGTGTTGGTAGGCGATGTAGGACCGATGTTGGCCCTAGAGGTCGGCATTTGCACATTGGCTTAAAATTTTACATCAGTCAGTACGCAAGTAAAATCTTGAATCACTGGGAAGTAGGCCTAGGCCTACACGATTCAAAATGAGAAAATACATCATTGTTGTTTTTAAGAGTAGATTACTTGAGGCCCAACATGAGAAAACAATGATATTGATGAGTAGTAATTGAGTTTGTCTTTTTTACCCGTACCTTTTACCGGGCCTCGCTGGAAGTAGCACCCGGAGTGTGTCCGCTCTCTTAGCGTGGCTGTCCCGGTATTTAACGCCCGGTGAGACTTGTGTGTCGACCGCGTTGCCCTCCATGGTTGATGGGCGTTAAATCAAAATACTGGTGAATTCACTGCATCCATGAAGGCTAGAACAAAACAAGAAGTAGGTGAGAAAATTATCAAAACAAAAGCAGATTGTAAGTAATTATTCTTTAGGACTATTTAAAATAAGTTACGGGTAGGCCTACACGGTAATCTAATTGTTTAAAAATAGTGGCACGGTTGGCTTGTGCTCAAAGCGCTCGCCTCTCACAACTGTGACCCTGGTTCGATTCTCGGCTAACTACGGTAGAGGTCTGCATTGGTTCTCTTATATGCCTCGAGGGTTTTTCTCCGGATCTTCCGATTTTCCTCCCCAGTAAAAGTAAGTAAACACTTTCGATCTCAGGCTGCGCTCCTTGGTCAACGGTCATAGGGGTCGATGTGGCTAGCTGCCAAAGGCGCCCTTGCATGCTTGCGGCTTGAATACGTTGTAGCCGCGTCCTTCGCAATTCAGCTAGTCTCAGCTGCCAGTAAGGATGATTAGCCTCCCAAATTTGTATTAAGAATTGCTGGTTGGTGTTTTCCATCTATCCACCATTGACACCTCGTCAACTAAAAACTCTCCACGGAACACAACCTTCGGACAGCCGACACTATTTCCCTACCATTTAAAAAAAATGAAAGAGCTCATATTGGACACCGTATACACTACCACTGAATGAAAACATGCTTTATGTGGCGGTAAACCTCCAAAATGCATGCTATTAAAATAATTCGTTCTCTGAATCACGGGTGTTAATTACGGATCATGTAGTCTTGAAATCAAGTCTAACGTTGGCTGTAACTCATCGTTTGTGTAATGATAACCGAGGGCGCGGCTGTATACCCGTCTTAGTATATGTTGGGATTGCGACATAAAACGACTGGATTTCAAGTCTGTATATCGTATAAAAGTGAGGAGGGTAATACCAGACACATTAACAAGCAGACATCGGCCTATAAAGTTTGTGAATGCCTTTTCTAAACCAAACAGCTTTGAAAAAAACGTTTCTTCTTTCCTGGTTGCCGCTACCGGCTCTTTGATCATTATTGGAACAGCTGTTTCAGAGAACTTCAATAGCTTTGCGGTACCCGTACATTTTCACCTCGCCAGCCAAATTCGATTAAGTCACCTTTTGTTAAATGGGCACTGTCATTGTTGTTGTTGACAAGGGTGTAATAAAATAACAGTTATACATCCCTATACCGGTACTTCATCTTTAACCCGGTACAATTACTGCCTATCTCTACTGTCTGCTTTAAAAAATGTTTATTTTGTTGTTGAATTAAATTAATAAAAGGAGCTGCACCGGTTTGTTTTCGTACCAAGAGGGAAACGTTGCCGTTAAGGTTTCTGACCATTAAGCACATTGTTGTTGTTCCCAGATAGCGTTCAGAGTATGGCTTTAATGTACATTGCATCCTCACCTTCGTCACATTAGTATGAGGAATATACCTATAAGCAATTCTTGTCTGATGACCAGAGCCACCCCATGTTTTACGCGGTTGGTACGTGTATTTCCTTCCTCCATGGTACGTATATACCCGCTGTCAACTCACTAAAAATACCGTGTGATTGTTGTCCCCCTTCTCAACATTAGTAGTAGACAATGTATTTGGCTGAAACTTTCATAGGTGACTTTTATTGTATCTTTCTTGATAATTTGGCCCATAAATTAGCATTTCATTGACATAAAAACAATCTATAACCCTATACCTTTAAGGCCGAAATCAAGGTCTATATCGTCACAACATTGTTGTATCATTAATTACCATTGTTGGTTACTACACCATAACTCGTCAAAGTTCTCATTCTACCTGCTCTCAGTAAGGAAATGGAACCAGCTATATACCCCTATCAGCAGTGTATAAAATAAAGCTACATCTCTGTTCTTGTACTTTTAAGAAGGTAGCCCTCCCCTACTCTGGCTGGGTGTTTTAACGCCCATGTGCTGGCTCCACAGGTTCCTGTAATTATTGTTCAATGCTTTTTACTTCCCACCTTTATAAACTAATAAGTTGATCATCACTTTCACATATTGACCAGTGACGTGATGCACCATCCCAGTAGTTTCCTTCGAGAACTGCAATACGATTACTTTAATAAGAACTCACTCCGCGGCAGTGAAGTTAATAACGAGAAGTCCCCTCGATCCGCTAAGTGAAAGTATAGTAACCCGGCCGATTTCCTACCTTCCGCCCAGGTAGTTAATAAGCAGAAGTTCAAAGCCTCAAATCCTATACATGTATAAGCAGAAGTTCTTTAACTAAAGTAGTCTCTGCGGCAGTATAACAAATAGCAAGACAAGTTCTCAAAGAACAAAATCTACACAGTAAACCGAAACCGCAAACTGAACATACAAGGATTACTCTACTCAAGACTCATTACTACATGTATATTATAGGCCTACCAGTATTAATACAGTTTTGTCAATAACAGGGATGCTCATTCCATCTGGTCATTATGTTACATCACTAACAATAACCATAACAGACCACGACCAGACAACGTGCTGGCAAGCTGATGATTCATAGCATAAACAAAAATGAGATTTTATGTTATTTTGCAGTTATTTCTTTGAACATCAAAATGATACTTACCTTTGTGCTGGTTGTCGATTACTTCGACGTGTAGATTCAACAGTCACAAAGATGGAATACATTAAGGTGGGTAACCCGTTATTTTCTGTAACCACATGTTAATGAAGCCGCTTTTGCATGAGCTTGCCTACCTGTACAAAGGGAAAAGGCGTAGAGGGTCGATAATGTGTTTATTCTTGCGTGACATGATCTATTTACCAACATGCGAGTCAGTTGAGCAAGCTACCGTTCACTTTCTCCCTCCATTACTTAGGCCTATTTAGTTGGGATGGCATAATGCTAAGACGATTGTATGTTGAACCTATTGGCACACTGCATACCTTTTACTTGGGTTGAACCACACTGGGTTGGGGCGAGAGGGAGTGGCTAGGGGATGGTGGGGCACCGAAAGATGATTGGTCACGGCCGGGCCCAAATTCCATCATCTATTCAGTCAACCTTGAGTCAAGCAATTGTATTTGCCTTTCCGGGTGACGAAGCAAAATGCCTGTACCACACTCTGTACGCCGACATGCACGTGTGAAACAAAAATGTGTACAATGGTCTGATAATAACTGCAAATTCCTTTCCGGTACGAAAGCAAAATTTGTGTATGTGTAGCTGCTCCTTCTATTCGTTTAATTCAACAAATAAACATTTGCATTTGAAAGCGAGGTAGTCCTTAAAGGCATCGTACACGCTTGGTAATGACTCTAATAATTAATGGCAATACAAACTTACTTGGTAAGAGGTACAGCAGCTTTGGATAGTAAAATGCAGTTTGAGAAACTTTTCACTTCGAAGTACTTCGGTTATGGAAAAAAATATCACTTTTTATCCCCAAAACATTTGAATTTGAGAAGCGTTACTGCAGTAACGTTTCTCAGATTGTGTATTCCAATTGCAGGATTTTTCTTCCTGCGTGGACATAACCGCTCTAGATTTTCGGCAATAGGCCTATCTCAAAACACTACCACCTTTCATGCCTTTTGAAATATTTTTTTTAACAGGTTAGTAGTTTTTTTCATCCTGCGTGGACATAACCGCTCTAGATTTTCGGCGATATCTCAAAAACACTACCACCTTTTGAAATATGTTTTTAACAGGTTAGTTTTATGGTATATATCTACAACTATATAGGATTGAAACAAACATTGGGTTCCAATTACCAAACGTATACAATCCCTTTAAGAAAACAATGTTATAAATCAACATTAAAAAAAGAGGTTCGATTTAAGAAAAAAAAAAGTTTTTCGTTTGACGTATTTTCTCGTTTCGATACGCGCGAGACTTAGTCTATAATGTTTAGCTTATCGGCGCTATCATCAGTTCTTGCAGCTGGCGTGTGATCCTCACATTGACTGAACACGTTTCGAAATTCGAGATCCAAGCGATGCGATCGACGTTTCGACCAGTGTACTCTGCTGGTGTTCAAGAACAATCCAAATACAGATCACAGATACATACAAACGAGTTAGTCAAAAAACACTTTACAGTTTTATTTATAATGTAATGATGTCAAATTTCTTCTCAGCATTTTACTGATTCTTTATATCTAAGCAACAAACGAAAAGTTTACAATCTTGTTGACAATGATGAATCGATGCTAACGTAACATTTTAAAAATGTAGAGCAAAGAAAAGAAAACAAAACGAAGGAATTGCGCAAAAGTTAAACATTATAGGTAGAAGTAGAAAATAGTTTTTCGATTCTTATTAGTATATTTTTTTTTATACAAATATCGCAACTGTATGTGCATTTTTAGTAATAAATTGAAGCATGAATATTTTATTTACTTAGCTAGTGATTTGATTGACAATATTATAATTGGTTTATTTTTGTTTTACTAAACTCTACCACCAAGTAAACAGTCCGAAAGCGCAGTCTTGCATAAAAAGAAGAGAAAACGAAAAAAATCAAAAACATCTTGAGGAAATAAAAATCAAAGAAAAGTATAATTTCTTTGCAGGCCAGCTTAAAAATAATAATAATACAATAATTCACAAAAACACCATCATGAATTAAATGTGAAATAAAATAATAAACCACAAGTTTTCTAAAGCAGCGAGGTGTTTAGGTGTTTCGAAATAAAAATGACAGCTCGACAGAAAAAAGAAAAAGCTTAGTTCAGCTTCAACCACACAATACAAACTCCCAAATTTACATTTGTCATGGTTACAGTGTAAACAACTATATTATTTACCAGACGGCCTACCCCCCCCCCCCGATATCATTTTTTTTAACTTTACAATTCTACAATGTGTTTAATTTATCAAAGTGTATAGAGCAATCTAGTGTACAAATTGTAACATACTGATGTTTTTCAAAATACACTTAAATAATAAAGTCAAAGGGCAACAACAACCCCTGGAATCGGCTCTTTCGTATTCGAGCGAGATTGACCGAAATTCAAGTTTTTAAATGTTGTTATTTTAAGTAATTCTGAATATCAAAGATGTTCCCAAACACTCCTTTAGTCAATACAAGTATTAGTCAATGTTTTTTCTTTCTGATTAAATAGAATATGATCCAATTTTGGTTTGTGGAACTTCCCATCTATTTCAACCGAAGAGTTCGCAAAAAACTGTTTCGTAAAAACAATCCAGTTAAATTGAATTTACGGAAATTGCCGACTCTAAAAGGTAACCAGTAGACGAGACCTTGTTCAATGATGATCTCAAAATAACACTGATGAGTTTGAATGAAGACACGGATACCGTTTACCTTTTAGAGTCTACCTGGCATGCCCTAGCATGACGTAATTCGGGACCGAGCTCACAGGACCCGATTTCATAGAGCTGCTTTTAAGCAGGAAATATTGATTAAAATGTTCTGCTGAGCAGGATACCAGTCACAGATACTACATGTGACATTATGACTTATATCTCATAATTATGACTTGGTACAAGTCTTAATGATGACTAAGTACATGTCATACATGTAATATTATGATTGATAATATTTCATAGTTATGAGTTAGGCCAAGTCAAAAATGTGACTTATATCTTGTGGTAAATGGTACTTTGGCTGGTAACCTTATTCTGGTAAGCATAATTTTGTTGTGCTGAGCTACTTTTTCAGTTTAAGCAGCTCTATGCATTGGCCCCCCAGGTTAGAGCTGCCGACATTTGCATCTTGCAATTCTCGGGAGATTTTGTACAACAATCAGGGAGATATTTAGAATCACATTCAACATAATAGGGAAAAAGTTTCCATAATCAGGGATATTTTCAAATATTTGTTCATCAGAACATGGAAAAATAGGTTTAATTTCAGGGAACTTTCTGCAGAATCAGGGAGAGTTGGTAGCTCTATCAATTCAGATTTGACTATTAGATTTGACTGTTGGGTTTCCATATTATGACGTTGGGTTTCCTCAAACTTCTGTTGTCGGCATGGGAAAGAATGTCCCGTTTATACAATAATTACTCTCTCTTTCACATTGCACTCAAAAAAATTCACAACAATCCCAAACCTGAAAATATAATCTGTAGAATTTGAAACACTGCATGGTGGAAATACAATCTAGTAAGGTTTGGGGGAACACCATGTACGTACATTTCTCTTTATGAGTTGTGGTGGTTCTAAAAAAAGAACGGGTGGTGAAACAGATTGACGTTTCGATCAGTATACTTTCTCCTGAAGACTATCAAGGCATACTGATCGACACGTCGAGTTGTTACACCACCAAGAACCGTCACAACTCACCAGTCCGGAGAGAGGTTTATGTACATGGTGTTACCACAAACCTTACTACAAAATTCAATTCATTATTTACGGAGATTATCAACCACACTGATTTGGCCACAAGTTTTCTTTTAGCAAAAGACAGTATAAGTCTCGGAAATATTCCAAAGTCAAAACCTGTTCCAAAGTCGGAACCTGTTCCATGGTCGGAACTTGTTTCAAGGTCGGAACCTGTTCCATAGTTGGAACCTGTTCCAAAGTTGGAACCTGTTCCATAGTTGGAACCTGTTCCATAGTTGGAACCTGTTCCAAAGTCAGAACCTGTTCCAAAGTCGAAACTTGTTTAAAGGTCGGAACCTGTTCCAAAGTTGGAACCTGTTCCATAGTTGGAACCTGTTCCGAAGTCGGAACATGTTCCAAAGTCGAAAACCTGTTCCAAAGTTGGGACATGTTCCAAAATCGGAACCTGTTGAAGTGCATGATTTGATTCCCCGACATATCAAAGCAATGCAGAACAGGATGGGAAACCAAACGTTCTGAAATTAACGTTTGAATACGCACATGACTTGCACGGTCCATACACAACACACTTGGCTGGTACTCATCTGGATTCGTCTGATGAATGCACTTGAAAGTCTAACCTGAGCGGAACACCAGCGTTCGTTAAAGCACACTGCATGGTAAGCAAAACTCCAGCAATCGGAATTTCTAGATTCAGGTGATGACAATAGATTTACATTAAATAGAACCAGAGGGAGCACTCGTTACTCACACGTAACCGCGCTGTCCCACCATGGGCACGAATCCCTATGGGTAAATTACATACAAATGTCCACTTACAAAATGTTGGTTATGTGAACTGGTGCGTGACCTGTGTTATGTGATGGCTCAGCGCCATTTTCTCTATGGCCACAAATACTCCTTGTCGGGCCGTGTCACATGGTTTGGTACGCCCTCTATAATTGTTTTAACTCTTTGGTGGTGGCAGACTTACCTGGGCCCAAGTTCATGGCACTGCTTACCAAGTTACTCTGCGCTTACGACGCCCTGTAACTGGCGTATTTTTATGGGCCGCAGCACGACGTTAAGCACAGAATGTTCACGGTATGTAGTGTCATAAAATTGGGGTCAGGTCAAATGATCAACTTCTGAAAATGTGCCCGAGCTCATAATGTCACAATGCCACCTAGAGTCTAAAAGTAGCCAGTTTGGAAAGCAGATAGCAGGGCCCAAATTCATAGAGCTGCTTAAGCAGAAAATATTGCTTAACAATTGTCTGCTAAGCAGAAATATAATTTGGATGATAGATACTAGGTCCACGACGATTCAGATAGAATCTGTCAGCTCGATTCATTCCGTTAAAGCCCGGTTCATACTTCACTTGAAAGTGAAATAGAAGCGATTCTGATGATGCAAACAATCAGTAGGATCTGGTTTCCAATCATGACGCAAGACAACTCGCTTCGCTGTCACAAAATGGTGTGAGGTATGAAACGGGTTTCAGACAAATCAGGCCGGAACTCCATGCGTCCGTTTGAATGCTCCATTATCTGTTTCAATCACTCAGTGGGCCTTATTCATTTTGAATGAGTGATGTTATATGGATCGAGCTTTTTGCCTGGTGTACATTTTCACATTTACGCACTTCGCAAAACGCATTAGGCTCAACGCACAACGTATTACGTCTAATGCATAGAGTTTAATGAACAGCACAATATGCTTAACGCACAACGCATTAAGCCTAATGCACAACGCATTAAGCCTAACGCACAAGGCATTAAGCCTAACGCACAACGCATTAAGCCTAACGCACAACACATTAAGCCTAACGCACAATGCATTAAGCCTAACGCACAAAAGACACATGGAGCGTAGGCCCTACTCATTACACACACAAAGATTTAAGAATCTTCAGGCTGTTTAATTTAACAGCAGGCTCGCACACCAAGCACTGGCAGAAAGGTGATGGACTGGCAGGGGGGGTCAAAGGTGAAAGTTCAATGATCAAGCCACCAGCTTCAGGGCGTTTATTAACGATTGTTGGTGTTCCGTTGATAGCTGTTGGGCACAGGCCGCCCAGAGTTTCCCATTGCTCTGTTTGGAGAAAATCGAACAAAACAGTGCATCAGAAAAACAAGAAAACATCAACAATCATATTTGAGGTAATTTACAAAAGGGCTTAAAGAGGAAGGGAAAATATCAACTTCAATTTTGTGATGTACTCATTTTCCATGTGAGTCCTCATGTGAGTGGGGAAAAAATAACATGTCTCTAACCTCATGTAAACTGGTGTAAATAGCCATTGCATTCGATACCCTTCCGGGTATCAGATGACACCATTCTGAGAAAAATGGGTCGGTACATTTTTGTGCAAGGATGGTTCGGTTCATTTCTGACTTTTCAGAATGAAATTTGAAACATGATGTCAGTGGATTTCAACAACTAATGGGTCTTTACATTCCAAGGAGGTATATTTCATCATTCAAAATGTCAAATTCAAGGCCGTTTTTATTGAATTTAATAACAGTTTAATAACTGAACTAGGCTCTCACGTACGTTCTGCAAAGACTCCAGCTCTTCTCAGAAATATAAGTTTCTGTCACAAGAAATGCTTTTGGGTGAGTTTTTTAAGCTATGGCGCTGGAAGTAGCGAAAGCTTTGGGCGTGAAGCAGATACGTCTGCATGTGATGTAATGACTTAGAGTCCATGTCAAAATGAGTCCAGGACAACCGGCGGATAAGTACTGTCCAGGACAAGGTTTTTTACCCGCCGTTAATTCACCTTGTTTGAAATTGGGTGTCGGAGAAAACATGGGAGAAGTTCACAGTGCCTTGGGTTACATTTGTTTACAAACCGCAGAGACTTAGACCGCTATCTACTCAAAAACAAACAGGGGGTCTGCACGTGTCTCACAAAGAAAAAACCTACACATCTTTAGTTAAATACAATGACCTCCAAACCTTCCAGATCGCTCCAAACCCGCAAGTTTGTAAATACTACATTTAATCAGCCAGTCAAACTGCAGAGTGCTCAGCGGGGTGCATTATGGCATGACTTTAGTGCATCGGAGAACTGTGTGCCTTTCAGCGAGTAAAACCATGTCTCTGATAGAAGTACAGTCCGACGGAAATCCAACAAAAATTTGACACCGGATAATCGTTATCCGACTACCTGTCCTGGATTTATTTTGACAAGACCCCCTTACCAACAGGATAGTCGGACTATAGAGGGAGAAGTGCTTTAAAGAGAGAGTTCTCACCTGGATTTGTTTAACAATGTGGATGCAGCGGTGCAGGCAGTTCACATCCTCGCTAAGAGCTTCTGATATGAATGACTCCGCCAAGATGGCTAACAGATTTGGCAAATTGCTGTTGTTGTCCCCAAGAATGATGGGGTTATTGCTATGCAGGAGTAAAAGGGAAACAGGAAAAAAATTATTCCACATTGCAAAATTCGAAAATGCTGAGTAGCCCTTCAACACTTGTTTTAACCCTTTCATGCATAATTTATTTTAGTGATAAATTGATCATATGGACACATTAATTGTTTACTCGGTTTTTGTTTTGCAAATGGCGACTCCCCCCCCCCAAAAAAGTCACAATAGCACCCTCAAGAGTCCTCTTTCCCATTCTGAAAACTGTGTTGCCGTGCGATCTCTATTTTTTGTTTTACAACTATTTTTCTAAAGGGATTAAAACCGGTCGCTAGCGACCGGTCGGCGCGTGAAACAGTTCAAATAATATCCTTTATCCTGATGCAGTTATAAACATCTATCAAACAAAAAAGTCTCCACTTACGACTCGATCAGATCGCAGAGAAAACTGTACACGTGCACTGCCTCTTCCTTGTCCTCGGTGACGGGTAACCACGACAGCCATACGGGCAATAACTCGTGCAGGTTGAGCTTGCTGTTGTTGTGCTGCAGGATCTTGGTGACTGCTGCAATTGCGTTTTCTGTCGCGTTGATGTTGTCTCTGGATTTGGACTCCGGGTCGGCGATGACTGCAGAGAGCCTGGGAATTGCCTCTGTACAGCACAAGAAAATAAAAATAATATTAATAAAACACCTTGGAGAGTTTATACACTCTGATTGGTCGAAGACTGGTCACGTCGGGATGTATTAACTCTTTCACGCGCCAACCGATTTGCTAGCGACCAGATTAAATCCCTTCAGAAAAATAGTTGTAAAACAAAAAATAAAGATCGCACGGCCACACAGTTTTCAGGATGGAAAAGAGGACTCTTGAGGGTGCTATTGTGACCTGTTTTTTGGGGGGGGTTGCCATTTGCAAAAAATGAGTTGACAATTAATAGGTCCATATGATAAATTTATCGCTAAAATAAATGGTGCATTAAAGGGTTAACATGTGATATAAAGACCGGCTCTGTGAACTAGCGAATAAAAGGCCTCCTTAACAAGCATACTGTTGTGTAAAAGTTCTGTATGCAACTGTGCTTGTTGTGCGGTCAATCAAATCAACTGTTTTCTTTGTGCATATTGTTTGTTTGTGTTTTGGCAAGGAGAGAGTGTGCAGTTTATTTGATACATCATTGGGTTTTGGAAGAGTAAATCGACTTAAATGTGCAGTCTCATTCGCTATTTCATTTAGTCATTCGTTATCTTGGCGTGTTTCTTACGAGTCTGCACACGGAAGTCTGGTCTACTTACCTAAGCATGCTTGCGCGTATTGGGGTCCGCCGAACTTGCCGATTACCCCGCATCCATACGCAGCGGCCTGCCGTACCTCCGCACTTCTGTCACAGATGAATTGCAGCAACGGACTTAAAAAGTACTCCTGATATTTAAATGAAGCCTAGAACCAGAGGGAGAAAGAGAGAGTGAGCCAAATATTGTAAATCAACTTAAATAATAACAAAACAGGGCAGATCTCCTAGCGCTTTATTCACGCCCAACGGGCATCTCAAAGCCCTCGTTAAGTTTTACCACAGGTACATTCATCAAGAGCCAAATTTGAATTATAAAACCCATTTACACAGCACCTTCTCAGAGGTACGAGGTGATGCGGCACAATCTGCCAGCAATCATGCCAGAAACACCAAGGCAAACCCCTTCCTTCTCTAAGTGATAAGTGTGTTGGTAATTTTGTGGAGTCAATAATTTGGTTCTACAAAATGGCGGACTGTGTTACTTCACAAATTAAAAGTAAAACCACACAATTTTGAGGTATATTTGTGTGGACCATTATATTCTACTTTTAAAACATCTTTCCAACCATATTCATTTCGCAACGAACGCTTTTATCGCCCAAAGCGCCCAATCCGAAGGCAATGTGTCCCATTAAGCCCCACCCAACACAAAACAACTGCCTAGAAACTCAGATAAAATGCACAATGCAGCAAGTTCACAATAACGAATAACAAGCTTTGTCGTGAGAGACAGGACAATACTTACAGGGCCGAGGTACTCTATGACATCATCAAATATGCAAACTCCCCACTGTCTATCGGTCCACGGTCTATCTACCGACTGAAAATCAATCACAGACAAAAACAAATTATCATCGGAAGTTATAGAAATATTTGGGTTGGTGGTATTCTTTTTAATCCAGGGCCCAACTTCTTAGAGCTGCTTAAGCACAAACGTTTTCGTAACACCAAACAATTTTGCTTACTGGGAAAACGGTTACCAGCCAAAATACCATGTTATGTACACAGATTGTGACTGGTTCCCTTCTTATTTTGACAGTTCTGTAGTAGGCTTTATTTGGGTCTTACAATTTTTGTTAAAACATAGCAAGCAGTCTCGGAAACAGCAGTGTGTAAAATAGTTCAACTTCATCAGTGATTTTCTCCAAACACAGAGTTTTGGCTGTGGTGCACCATAACGTCAGTTCCATGTGTTTGGGGGTTAATGCATAAATGGGTGTTGGAATATTAAATCAATTCCCAAGCTGTAGTTTTCAATAAACACACCAAACAACCAACCTGTGAAAATTTCATCAACTTCAGATTTAAGTAAAAACACTGGGAAAAAACTACAGTTAAGGATCCTGTGCAAGTTCAAATACACGCTTATTTTGATTTCAGCAATCAAAAGAAGCAACAGTGATTTTGGGGGGTCTTCTAATCTAATTTCCTTGGCTTTGACAGTATTTCAGATGGAAATATTTCACTGGGGGATTGGTACTGGTATGAACTTCATCATCAGTGAGCTTTCATATCCAACAAAGGATCGACTTCAAGATCATCACTCTCATGTTCAAAGCCATTCATAAACAAGCCCTGTAGGCACTTAATATATTTGATATGATTGATTGATTGATTGATATAAACTCATCAATTTTTAAACTTTGCAAGGAGACGCAATTTGCCAAGGACTTGGCTGATGATGTTTAGGATGAGCATGTATGGGATGGTGTTTACTGTTCACTTACTAATAGTCGGACCATTTGAGGGAGAAGTTGTTCAAATAGCGGAACACCAGCTTCCCGGTGGGTACCAAGGATGGCGTGAACAACGTCAGAGATCTTGCTCAGGAGGTATGCGTCGTCTTGATGCTATTAGGGTGGAGGTAGGAGGGAATAGAAATACAAACTGGTAAGTTCTTTTATAGACAGAATTCACCTGCATGGTTACCAAAAAAACAAAATCTTGGTTTGCACTGTTTTGGGAGTCACTTTCCCTGTATGATATAATAATATAAAGTCTGATATAGAGGATTGTATCCACCAATAAGGTACTCAAGGCGCTTGAACCAAAAAGAAACATTTTAAGACAGATATTTGATTTTTTTTAAATTATGAGACCAAATTATGTAACACCTAATAAGGGTTTTTACGAGGTGCTGCAGCGCAATGGTTCAGCAGCGACTGCTAGAAACACCGAGGCGAACCCCCTTCTGTTAGCGATAAGTGTAGCTGGGTTCTTTTACATGCAACTTTACGTCCCATCCGAAGGACGGAGCAATAACTGGTGAAGTGTCTTGCTTAAAGGACACAAGTGGCAAGACCGGGACTCGAACCCACACTCAGAAACATTAGAGCTCGAGTCCGGTGCTCTTAACCGCTTGACTACGGCAAGCCATTGTATACAGTGTATTGCAAAATTTCGGAAGACACAAGTGCGTTCACACGCTCACAATATCTTTACATGTCATTTGAATCTAAAAATGGCAGAGCGGGGGCAGACAATAATCGACTACGACGTCGGTAGTACAAGGGGTCAAAAGTACATTTCCTGAAGAAGTCCCAAGCTTTTCCCTCCATTATTTTATCTCTAGCCATCAGGCTGACTACATCTATGCCACCTGCGAGCATACAACCTCAAGCAACTACGAATAAACACCTTACCTCATCTTGTAAATTTTCTTCTACTACGTCGTCGTAATCTTCATCTTTTCTCTTTTCTGAAAAAATAAAAATAAAATAATAATAATAATAATCTCGGAGTTCAATGCAATTTTTTCTCATTCTATTTATTTATTGTTTATTTTCTTACACATCCAACAGCACAATTCGCGCAAATAAGAGGTTTGAACAAAAAACCCAAGTGCAACACAGGCCATAGCTTCAATGTAAACCTAGGCCTGTTGTTCATTATCATCACCCAATGTTCTTAATGTCCTTCAACCTGGGCCCAATTTCATAGAGCTGCTTAAGCACAAAAAGAAGCTAAGCACAACAAAATAATGCTTACCAGAATAAGGTTACCAGCCAAACTACCATGTCACATGTACAATTTGTGACTGGTATCCTGCTCATTTCTGCTTAGCAGACAATTTTTAAGCAATATTTTCTGCTTAACAGCTCTATGAAATTGGGCCCTGATAAAATTCCCTGATGGCCCATACCTTGTCTATCATCTTGCCTCTTGAAGTGTTCTTCCAGCATATCATTTAACGTCTTGGCAATCTCCGCCATCTCTTCATTGCTGATGCAGCCTAACCCGAGAAACTCAATACACTACAAAAAGAAAAAATTCAACAAAACCAATCAAAACTTGTCAGTTATTTCCTTTAAACCTACCCGTCACAACTTCGAAAGAGAAGTCAACATTTTCAAATGTTGGTTTATTTTTTATTTATTTGATGGCGTGTCTTGGCCGAGCGGTTGAGAGCGCTGAACTCAAGCTCTGGTTTTTTTGATCAGCAGTGTTCAAGTCCCGGTCATGGCACTTGTGTCCTTGAGTAAGATACTTTACCATAATTGCTTTGTCCTTCGGATGGGACACTAAGCGATAGGTCCTGTGTACTAGGTAACAATTATCTTGGAAGAGTAGGGCTTAACCCCGGTGTTTCTGGTTCACAAACATGTAGCAAGCACCCTTGTTTTACACTTTTCCTCAGGCCTGCGAGCTAGAGTGATTATGTTCACTTTATGCGGTATCATCAGTTTCATTACCAGAAATATATAATGATAATTCTGAATAGCCACTTGCTTTTAACAATAACAACAACAACAACGACTTCATGCTATAATTATTAGCTGTAGTTTTAAACAACATCGTAATCAGAGACTGAACATTTCATACCTTTGACAGCGAGTCCATGTGCTCTTGTAAGATCTCAACTTCCGGTTCAGTCTGCACCGCTTTGATCATCTCAGGGTACATGAACTTCCACATGGAGGCAACGTAGGCGTCGCCTTTAGCCTTGGCGCATTCTAACAGCAGTGGCATGGACTCGGCGGCAGTGAATCTCACCAGTGAGAAACCACAGTCAAGGAAAGAAAATGCATTCTTTGTTCAATGAAAAAGATTTGGGGTCTTGACTTTGAGGCTGGGGACGGTTAGGTTTGGGCCACTTTCCAGTTCTTCCACTTCTCTGGGTTTGAGTCTCAATCTAACCCTTGAATCCAGATTTGGTCAAAGTTAAGATTTGGTCCCAAAACAGTTTTGGTTCCTATCCAGATTTGGTCAAAAGAAAGATTTTGGTCAAGAAGACCCGGTCAAAATAAAACTTGGGTTCAAATACGGAATTTGGTCCCAATCCAGATTGGGTCGAAGCTCAAATTTGGTCCAAGCCCAGAATTTGTCCAAGTCCAGATATGGTCAAAATCCAGATTTGGCCCAAACAGTATTTGCTTCAATTTCAGAGTGGCCCAAATACACATGTACACACTCGGTTCAAATCCAGATTTGCCCAAATTTGGTCAAAATACACATTTGATCCAAATTCAAACGGATGTTAGGAGACATGCACAATGTAAGGAGTTCTGAAGAGATGCAATACGAAAAAACAAACCAACCCTATAAACATTAGAATGGCTCTTTGTTCTAAAAAATCCCCCACTAATAAAACAGACACCCTCACTTGGAAATTTTACCCTGTTTGTTGCCCAGTGTATGTACATGTATGTATTTTACCAAAAACTAGAAAGTTAAAGTATTACCTCTTCAGAACAGCCAACAGACCTTACGCATTTATAACATCATTTGAGTAGAGCTCTCATAGAGCTAAAAATGAAGGTGGATCATTGGCTCGACCTGTGCGCCTCGCTCACATGTTGTTAGCTGTGCATTTCCATTGCATCATCATTATTTTACCTCTAAGATGGGGGGCATGATGACATCAATGCATAAGGTCTGTGCCAAATCATACCTCAATCACTTTTTTTTTTCATGCTCATGACTTTGCGTTTCCATTACGTGAATTTCCCATTAACCAAAATCTCTGAATTCTACTCACCGGTTTCACTTCAACTTTTATCAGCTGTTATCAGCGAAGTAGTTGTAATATAAACATCCACCCTGGAACCCCCATTCCCCAAGGCCAGTGATCCTGACCCACAGGCCCACAATTTTAACACTGTTTCTCTATGTTTCACATTATAAACAAGAACCTGTGAAATTTTGTTGGTATTTGTGTCAGTAAACTCACAGGCAGTGCCACCATAAACCACATGTTTATGCCCCATAAACTTTTGACAAAATAAGAAAGATCGTGTTGAAAACGGCTCTTTCCCAAACCGATGAGTACCAACCCGAGTTTGTCATGGGCAAACTCGGGTCTGCTTTTAATGGGTGATTCACGTAATGTCAACCTTGTTTCTGCAGCGATTAAACAAAGGATATTGTCATGAAAGTAGAACTTGAGCAAAGGCACCATAATCTTAGCAACTTCCTCGGTGTAATCGGCGAAGGCTTCCTTCAACTCTCTGGCGTAGCAGACCAGCATCTGGCAGGCCGTGCTTTTGTCCTCTAGCCCCGCCGTCTTGATGCCGAAGCTCTGCTGCTCGCCCAGATTCACAAACTCCCACCCTTCGTCTTCCGTCATTGTCTTGGCTTCTTCAGCTGAAGGCAACAACAATTAAAACATTGAGGGTTGAAGTCATTATACAAATTTTAAGAATTCTTTGATGCAGGGGATGTGATTGGCAGTCGGATTGGTGTAGTGGTATCTTTCCTCGCCTTCCACCTCTAGGACCCCGGTTCGAATCCTGCCGGGGGACACTATGTGGATTAGGTTTTCAGTCCCTACCTGATTGGGTGGGTTTTTCCTGGAATATTGGGGTTTCTTCCCACATCTAAAACTGAAACTTCCTTCCTTGTCTTTTCTCCATGGGGTTCTTGGCTAGTATACTGATTAAGTTCGCTTTTCTGAGAATCCTTGGCTTCACAACAAATATTAATAAATAAATAAATTGTACATCAGTGAATCATCCTGAACCAGGTAGACACCTCCTCGGGGTTTAGGGATGAGGATCTCTAAAAGCTGAGCTTGTAAGAGGAGGATTTATAGATGATTTGCTCTCTGACGTCACCGTAAAAACCCAAACATTAAATTTCGCATATAATTTGGATCAGAAATAGGCTTGTGCATCTTCGTTTATTTTCCTACATGTAAACGGTTACACAGAACTTGGGGATGTTTAACCGTTTCTACGTTTCACTCTACCTGGTCTTAACGGTCACAAGACCACAAACTACTGTGTGGCATCACATCTCTTGTGTGCTGTTCTAGTGTTTTTGGCTTACAAAGCAAAATGTATAACAAATTGTAGGGGATTAAGATAAGACACATTCAGACAAACAAAAGGGATGCCAATCATTCTCCCTGGATAGTGCCTGGGGCTAACATTTCAAAAGAAGGAAAATTTGGAAACTGATTTTTACGGTTAAACGGTTAAACATCCCACCCCTAATCAGCAGAGACGTCATTGGTCAGATGGTCTTTGAATTATACAACTGTTGACGTCACAGTTTTAACCAAATGTGTGTTTAAGTTTGCCAAAACTAGCAATGTTCACCACAGGGGTGCTTCTCTTTACCCAGGTGTATATGGGTACCTGTGAGGGCAGAGATGGCTCATGTGATTGATTTAGCTTGGTACGCTACATATTTGGCAGCACAGGCTGTAAACTCCCAAGGGAGCTAAGATGGTTTCAGGAATGAAATAAATGGCCCAGTGATCAGGGGTAATAATGTTGGAGCGCTATATAAGAAGCCACTGTTATTATTACAGTGGAATGCACCTTAAATGTTGGGGTTCCTATTAATAAAAAACCCAGTTTCCTTTCATTGACGTCACTCACCGTCCAGTAACGCAACTTCAGGCTTAAGCGAAGCAGTCTTCAATGTGGGGCCCATGACAAGAGGCAGATACTGGTGGAAATCGCGGCCGAGGATTTTACACATACGACCCCACGCCGAAATCATGTAGGACACCTGGGGGTCGTCGTCTTCGAGGTCGTTGGGGTCAACCTGGGACTTGAGCAGTAACTGCATCACATCATTGGCATCCATCGAAAACTGAAACACAAGTTCAGAGAAAGCAACATTAAGCAAACACTTTCCGATATTTTTTTAATCAGCAGCGACTACAGGCTCCTTTGCTACAGGAGCAAAGCAATCAGAAAACTCAAGAAAACTCAGAGTGAACAATGACTACTGGAGTGCATTTTTATAACCTGATTCTAAATACAACTTTCCAAATTTGCTGCGTCTTTAAAAACAATACTTCATCAAAAACGGTGAAACTAAAGGGTGAGATTGTATAAAATCGAAAAATCCTGAAAATTTGATAAAAATCTCCTTGGTGTGGAAATGAAACTCCCTGAATGTACAGAATGATACATTTTAGATTTTTACCTAAAAGTACTGTCTACAGGCCTGATACTTCACAGAGGCAACGGAGACAATTGCTTTTGCCTCTGTTGCCCCTGGTTATTGCCTCGGTGCCCTCGAAATGTTCCCATAGAAATGTACAGTTTCACCAAGGAGAAAATGCCTTGGTGACCTTATCTTTCAAAAACGAAGCATCAGGGGGAACACAAGTGATGTACCCATGTACCAATGGAGTGCATTACCTTGCTGTGCCCACCTGTTGGTCGTTCCACCGCCTTGTACAATATTAGAAATAACCCCGGGTGTGAGGTTGTAATTACGCTGGTATTAGGTAAACTGCTTAATACATTCCCGTACAAAACACCATGGTCCCCATCACAGCGTGCAACAATTGTACAATGTGCCTTCCACATACTTCAGTCTATCATTGTAAAATTTTGATTTCATTGAGAACTGAATAAAGAAATGCTAATCTGGATGAAAGAAAAACCCACCAACCGGACACAAATATTTGTACAACTTTCACTGCAATTTTTTCTCTACTTGAATCTCAATGTCAGCTCACTGATTTTATGTTCCTGAACTGGTTCAACATTTTAAACAAAAAATGTGGCCCATCCTAAATAAATATTAAACATAAAACAAAAATATCAATTACCTTTTCTCTTCCAACGGCCAAACCGATAAGACTGATGCATTCTATTGTCTTTCCTCTCAGTAACCTGAACTCTTTCATGTTTGCATTTTGTACAATGTATTTCAAGTTGGGCATGAAACGGTCGTAGTATTGCAGGAATTTCTCTTCCGCAGTGTCGGCCACCGCCGCTAGGGTTGTGACCATCTGTTCCAGAACCAACTTGGTGCCCTTTTGGACAAGCTGAAAAAAGAAGAAGAAATAGGTCATAATACAGCATGAATCAAGAGAATCAAAAATGGGCTGAACAAAAATACATAGAACCAAAAAGAGGCTGAACATAAGTCAATAGAACCAAAAAGAGGCTGCACAGAAATCAAGTTATAGTGCAAACGACTCTAGTCATGTCATGTCAACACGACCGGCGACTCACTGATGTTATCAGTTTTTTATAACTGGTCCTCTCTGCACTGTGCTATGAAAACGGCTATTGATAACCAGCGACGCAACCATGCCGGGTAGGGTGGTTCCAAATAGTCGACTAGCGTAGTCCAACTATCGTCGACTAGACAGAGTTCGGGCTAACATAGTCGAACCGTAGTCAACGAAAGTCCTTGCGCGAATTTAGCCCAAGCTGAACATAAATCAATGGAGCCAAAAAAAGGCTGAACATAAATCAATAGAGCCCAAAAAAGGACCTGGTCTTGTACTTGAGGATTGTAAACTGGAATAACAAGACAAAATGGCTGAAATATAAAGAATGTTTTGTAATAATGTCTGGTGGGTCCCTGTCACAGGAGTAAAAAACAAATAATAAACCACAAGGGAAACCGACTGGGTAAATTTGAATTCATTTTGGGTTGAACAAAGAAAAATTGACTAGAGCGGGATTTGAACCTACAACCGTTGGACTAACTACCAACTGAGCTATCTCGCCCTATCTTTGCGGTGTCCCTATTATGTCAATATCTTTGTTCTGGGGTGCCAGTCAGAAGCCATTCAACCTGTAACTGCCGTATAGCCAGGGGATCACACCCAAGTTTACAACACAACCTGGGAAGCGGCAGCAGAGGGATCACCCTTAAGGGGATGCGACTTTTTATTTCAAATATTGAATAAATAAACCACAAGGGAAACTGACTGGGTAAGTTTGAAATGATTTTGGGTTGATTAAAGAAAATTTGACTAGAGCGGGATTTAAACCCAGGAGTAAAAAACGGAGTTCTATAAAGAATTTGGTCATACTTTTTTAGTCAAGAAAAAGGTGGCACTATTACCTCGCTGATTTTTATATTGAGGACCTTCTCCAGTTTAGTCAAGATGGCATCCAAGTACGGGAGGAAGAGGTTCTTCGGGCAGGCCTCGCTGAAGTTGACCAAGGCTGCCCCGGCGTGAGCCTGAACCCTCGGGTGATCGTGGTCATCCAGCACGGCGAGGAGACCCGGCACGACCTTCTGGTGGAACTTGCGCTCAAACGTCTGCGCAAAATCTGTCGCCATCTGCCCCAGCGCATTGCACGCTGCATATCTAACTCTAGGATGCTGTTGAAATGGTTCAGAAAAAATATTTGGGATGATCAATCCAAGAAGTATAGTTTCTTTCCCTACAATAATTGTAACCCAAACCAAGGCCGTATCAAATTGGCGGCTACAGCTACGGCTACGACTGTTGCTAAGGGTATTGCTAAGAACGTATTATACTTCTACGCATGATGATGCGAAAATCTATCCGCAGCCATAGCTGCCAATTCGGTTGCAGCCTAAAAAGGAAATCTAGAGGTTCGGTCATGGGCTTACAAGGTTGAAGGCATGAATGGGAAATCAATAGTTAAACACAGGATTGGTAAGGATAAGAGAACATCAATCATTGTTTAATTTTAGTTTAAAAGCTTACTGATTATGAAGCTCATATTAGGACCATTTTTTTTTCTGTTAAATATTTCCCTCCGAAATGAAGTCATATTCTAGAAAACTGTATCTGAAAACCTAAAAAATAAAAACCGCAACAGCTGATTTCGGTTGTTTCAACCAAAATTAAGAACAGCGTGTTTACATGCTGAACATTGTGCATGGTTTTTCACTTTTTTTCCCCTGACTCACACAACCGATTAAGCCCAATTTCATGTATAATGTTTGATCACACAAAACATAATTCCTTTGAAAAAACATCTTGAAACCAGACTAAATCTTGACAAATCACAGGCCTGCAAAGTATCCTCAGGAGGGTCACTCACCTGATCCCCAAGGAAGGGCAAGACGGACTCCACAATCTGCCCCAACATGGTCTCCATCTGTTTATGACATCCTTCACCAACGGCCGAAATGGCCATCAGAGCTGCATGTCGGTAACGCCAATCAGCTGTATACAAACAAAACAACATAACTTGTCTTTTTCATTTCATTTAATTTATTCTGGTTGTGAAGCCAAGGACTCTCAGAAAAGTGAACTTAATCACTGTACCAGCCAAGAATCCCACAGAGTGAAGACAAGGAAGTTTCAGTTTAAGATGTGGGAGGCAAACCCCAGAGAATTATTCCAGGGAAAACCCACGCAGTCAGGTAGGGAGTGAAAACCCAAGCCACATAGTGCCCCCGGCAGGATTCGAACCGGGGTCCTAAGAGGTGGAAGGCAAGGAAAGATACCACTACACCAACCACTACTTTTTCTCCCCCCCCCCTGGCAGGTTTTAATGTACTTTGATGTGTCCAGGGGCCGATTTCACAAAGATCTAAGATTGATCGTAACTGCAAATCAATCGTAGTTGCTAAGTAAAGTGTGATGTCACAATACAAATCACTATGGTGATACTGAAAATTTGTCTTGCGATGAATTTTATTGCTTTGTGAAATCGGCTCCAGGGTTCTCACCCTTAACACTAGCCCGGCGTACATTGTCCAGTAACTGCTTACGGCTAGTAAACACCACTTCTCAACTTGCCCTGTGAGCTACTAAAAACTGTTAAACCTATTTGTTTACAATGTTCATATTTCTTCGTTTTTCAGATGTGAACAATTTTTAAAATGTGTCAATTTACCTTTGAGTGTGTGAATGTAATTTCATTTGACCATCAACCCGGTTGTGATCGCTACGATTAATACATCAGAAAGATGTATAAAGGTATTTACGCACATGCCCCGCTCCTTTGGAACTGTCTCCCTCATCAAATCCGTTCAGAGTCACTGGACGTTTTCAAGAAACATCTCAAAACTTTCCTGTTCAATGGTTGATTGCTCAGGACCAACTGTCTTTCCCATTATTAGTGCCTTTATTTATTCCCTTATCGCTGTGGTACTCGGTGTAAGAGCGCTCTATAAATGCCCGTTATTATTATTACTAAAAATACATTTATGAAAATACATGTTAAAAATCTGGGCAACAAAAACTTCCTTCCTGAGGGGCAAGTAAAATGCATAGTTTACTAGCCCGGTGGGCTACTTTACAAAAAACTTAAGCACAAGGCCTGTTATCGTTTTTGAAACCAAAGTTCACAGGCATGCTTTTTGTTCAAAGAACGACTTTTAGATGTTAGGTTGCAAAAAATAATTTAACAAAAATTTATGTCAGAAATGGTTTGGCATTACATTGTGTAATGACTCTCGATCGAATTGTGGTGGCTCTGAAAAGAACCGGGTGATTTAAAAAATTCTTAAGTTTTATGAGTTGGTGTTTGTCCTGAAGATAATCAGAGCATACTGACTGAAATGTGGCACTGAATTTTTTAAGAGTGTCTTCTGAATTCTTACGATTCTGTAACATAGGTGGTATGGTGACTTTGATTTGTGGCAGCATCGTTCGGCCTCCGATCCCGCACGCAAAACGATCGAGGGCGCTCTCTCCAGCTACGGCGTTGGAATCTGCATCGTCGTCGTCGACATCGTCTCCCATAGCCCACTCCGGATCTTCTTCAAGTTCAACCATCATACCTAGCATCTGAGTAACTGATGAATGGGGAAAAAGAATAAGAAGTTTTATTTATAACACCCTAGCTTCTTTGACTACAGATCCTCCTGAATCCTCCAAAATACTGTATTCTAGATATAAACTCATACCAAAACGTTCGGACTCTGATAAAACTGGTATGCCTGGCGCAGTGATAAGCAATTATTATTACTCAATGAAGTGAACTTTCTGAATACCATTTTGGAGGATTTGGGTCTGTTACTAAGTCTTGTTTTTATGATATAAGTATGCGCACAAAGCATAACTGACTCTTTTGTATGCTTGCAATTGGCCATATTTTTGACCGCATGAGGGCGCTTTCTTCAGGAGTGTACTGCATCACAACTACAGATTCATCTTATTTTAATTGCCTCTAGGTAGTTTTTTTGCATCATTGACAAAAAAAATAAACATAATAATAACAAAAATGAAAAAACCCCGTTTGTTTACTTGTTTTTCATCACGTAAAAATTGGTCCACAAACGCCCTCACGCGGTCAAAAATACGGCGAATTTCATATAATTTTCAAGTTTAATGAGTCTTACAAAAAATGTTCGTCATCAATTTTATAAAATCCCAGAGTTTGAGAAACAAACATTTGAAAAAAAAGAGGCTGTATGATCAAGCTATTCTCTGTTAATAGGTTGTCATGACCAGGATTCAAACCCACAATCGATTGAACAAAGACAAAATTGAGGAGAGCGGGAATTGATTGCTTACGGCCTTCCGTTACTTATGTTTAGTTTGTGTTTCATATTGGGCATAAAAGTTACCAATTAAAAGGAACATCCATCCGATAAAAAAAAAAGAGGAAAATTTTCAAAGGCACAACGCAAGCGCGGAGCGAGGCAGCCAAAACGCCAAGGGACATGAGACCCACAATGGTACCCTAGAAAATTTTGGGGTTTATTATGCTCTTAGGTGCATTCTTAGCATGTACAGGCCTGTGAATGGACCCTTAAAAAAAGAGCTGAAACACTACATGATGTAAGAATGATCGTGGAACGTCAAGTGAACGCGCGTCACACACTTACGCTGGTCGAATTGGGGCACCCCGTTGATCCAGTAACTTATTTCACATTATTGTAGTTTTACATTGTTGTTGCCAAGCATATATAAGGCTTTTTTTTTTAAATCGTAAAAAAAAAAAATAAAAAAATTAAAAAAAATTTTTTTTTTTTTTTTTTTTTACGCGGAAATCCGCGGATCCGCGATTTTAAAAACGCGGAAATCCGCGGATCCGCGGAAGAGTTGCATGCCTGTAATATATAGTAAATTGTTGAAGTACCCGCTATCAAAATATAGGATTCGAGCTGCCTCTAGCTATCGGGAAATATCAGTGGTTTAGTGGTAATACATCATTTCTAGAATAATGGCAAAGGTTTTGGGTTCGAATCCCACCCGATTGATAGGACCGTGGATTATTTTCAAACGACTCGGGCAAAGCACTTTACACACATCCGTCTCTAGGCAAAACACAATCATATTATTTATCCCCGTTGCAAACGTAACATCTATCAACAATTCAAACAATTTCCCCCTAGTGTGCTTGGAAAAGAGGAGTAAAGCTTCACGTCCTTCTACTGGGCACTCGGCGAAATGAAACTTCCCGCCCCCTTCCCCAATCCCCGCCCGAAAGTCCGTACATCTTTTAATGTCTAACAGTACTTACTGATGTGTGGTATGTACTGAGGCAGTTTTCTGATCATAGCTGGGGCCGTCTCCCCTAGCGTGACAAGCATCTCAACACCCAGTTGACGCCAACTATCCGTTAAATTCTTATCCTCAATTATCTGAGAGAAAACGTACAGTAGAGGATGAGATATTCCCTGCTGCAGATCAATTTAGTTCTGTCCCCTAAAAAACAACCTATGAAAAGTCGTATCAGGGCTCCATTTTGAGGGGGAAAACCTCAAGACCACAGGGCTTGTTGCTCAAAATGTTTACTGGACCAGAATTGTTTTTTACAAGACCAGAATCAAAATGAGAAAAAAACCCTTCCTGACACAGTTTACATGCATTTCATTTCTCATTTGTCTTTATGGGTGTACACTATTATACTTCATTACTCATTACAACTGAAAGGTATTTTACCAGACAACATTTGAACAGAATTTGTTTTTGTTCAAGATATTACACACAGTGAGGTTTTATTATTCAATTGAAAAATGCAAGACTGCCAGACTTGTCCAGTCTTGAGTTTACAGGCCCCGAAACTAAAACTACCGGCCTCAGGCCTGTGGTCCAGTGTAAAATTCGAGCCCTTCATATGCTTGCGTACAAACAAATATTTAAGTAATAAACTACAAGGAAAACTGACTGGGTCAATTTTAAATAATTTCCGGTTGAACAAAGAAAACAAAATTGACAAGAGCGAGAATTGAACCTGCAACCTCCGGATTAGCATGCCGGTGCTCTACATGCACCAACTGAGCTATATAGCACTGATGTTGGCAGTCTCCCTATTTTGTTTGTGAGTTCCAGTCTGAAGCCATTTTAACAAGTTTCCCTTGTGGTACATATACTTGATATTTGAAATAAAAGGGTGTGCATAACATTGGTAAGGGTAAAAATATTAACGTTCACAGATTTGTACACAACTTACATGGTATAAAGATGGTCATGGTGGGAAACTCCCTTTGAAATATTTTTGCTTGAAATGCAATAGTTTTTGAAAGATAAGTAAAACAATTAGTTTTGATCTTGCAAGTTCAAAACTCAATGTTTGAAAACAGTGAAAATATTTAAGTTTTTTTCCCCACTTTTTCTCTCTCGACTCCAATGACCGATTGAGCTTAAACTTTTAAAAGGTTTGTTATTTCATGTATATGTTGGGTCACATCAAGTGTGGATACTGGTCTTTGACAGTTAATAGTGGCTTCTTATACAACGCTCATATCCATCACTCAGTGACGCTCAAGGCGCTTCAACATTCAATGTTACACATGTTCTTTAAGGTGATCCCTCTGCTGACACTTCCCAGGATGTTTCGTAAACTTGGGGTGTGATCCCTGGCTATATGGAAGTTACAGGTTACATGGACTTTCTCCTTAAGCAGCTCTATGAAATTGGGCCGAGGGGCGATTGCCTCCTTTGCCTCTGCAAAGTATCAGAAAGTGAGGTCAAAATGTTCTCTGGGTTTTCGTTCTTACCTTGAGAGCCAAGCAGACGACCGTCTCAAGGTGCGGTCTGATCAACTTGGGAACGGACTCCTCAAGTTCAATGAAACTCTTAAGTAATGTGTCGTCATCTCCTGCTGTCACACTCTCCACACAAACCTTAAAAATTAGTTTGGAATATGAAAACACATTTATTTATTTATAATAATATAGTAATACGCAGTTCTTACATCGAGCTTTATCACACCCGAGGGCGTCTCAAAGCGCTCATTATCTTTTTTCTACAAGGTATGCGTAGCTTTTGTCCGAAATATCGGATCCATTTATTTACATAGCACCATAATGGTTTAAATGTGATGTGGCGCAATCTGCAGCCAGCCATACCAGAAAACACCAGGTGAACCCCTTCTCTAGGCGATAAGTGTACTGGGTTCTTTAACGTGCATTTCACAACACCCAGGACCTACCCAGGACGAAGCGATAATGGTTAGGTATCGTCTCAAAGTCGGAACGGTTGGAAAGTTCTAATTTGATCGGATAAGTATTGCAGCGCGTGCTCATAGACCGTTCCGTTGGACTGGCAGACAATCCATTGGACTGTTCAAAATACTTATGACCGTATTTAGTTGTGTAGGATTGCACCCGTACTTCGGCACAATGAAGCTGTTTAGCTGAACGTTCTGGACACAGGTGTCAAGACCCGGACTCTACAGGGTTTTCGTGGTCTCTTGGTTTCGTGGTCTCTTGGAGACACTTGGTCTCATCTTATGATTTGCTTGCACACCGCTACATGTATGATTTCACTCTGCCCTCTATATAATATTGGCTTAAGCATGAGGAGAACCCTACTCTATTCATGGCTTTGGATGGATGTGGGGTGGTTTGGGTGAACGTCACCCTCTGCTCTTACCTGTATAACAGCCGGTATGAGATAAGCAAAATGTCTCTGTGTACCACTGTCGCTCCCCTCTGCCAGCATGAAAGAAATAATTGCCTTGGCTGACAAGAGCCGAACCTATCACCACAAGACAAGATGGAGTAAAGGGTTTACAAGTTTTAAGGATTTGTTACGGGGGCTGTCTCATCACAATCTCCTTAAATCAGACTTGTCTTCAAGTTTTTCAAAGGCAAGTCTCAAGTCAAGTCTAAAGTCTTTCAGATTAAGTCTCAAGTCAAGTCTAAAGTCTTTCAGATTAATTCTCAAGTCAAGTCTCAAGTCTTTCAGGGTAAGTCTCAAGTCAAGTCTCAAGTCTTGCAGAGTAAGTCTCAAGTCTTACAGAGTAAGTCTCAAGTCTTACAGAGTAAGTCTCAAGTCAAGTCTCAAGTCTTTCAGGGCAAGTCTTAAGTCAAGTCTCAAGTCTTTCAGAATAAGTCTTAGGTCAAGTCCCAAGTCTTTAGTTTCAGAGTAAGTCTCAAGTCTTGCAGAGTAAGTCTCAAGTCTCAAATCTTTCAAGGCAAATCTAGAGTCAAGTCTCAAGTCTTTCAGATTATGTCTCAAGTCAAGTCCCAAGTCTTTAGATTCAGGATAAGTCTCACGTCTTGCAGAGGAAGTCTAAAGACAAGTCTATTGTCTTTCAGGGCAAGTCTTAAGTCAAGTCTTAAGTCTTTCAGGGCAAGTCTAAAGTCAAGTCCCAAGTCTTTCAGGATAAGTTTCAAGTCTTCAGATTAATTCTCAAGTCAAGTCCCAAGTCTTTCAGGATAAGTTTCAAGTCAAGTCCCAAGTCTTTCAGGTCAAGTCCCAAGTCTTTTAGGTCAAGTCCCAAGTCTTTCAGGTCAAGTCCCAAGTCTTTCGGGTCAAGTGACAAGTTTTTCAGGTCAAGTCCCAAGTCTTTCAGGTCAAGTCCCAAGTCTTTCGGGTCAAGTGACAAGTCTTTCAGGTCAAGTCCCAAGTCTTTCAGGTCAAGTCCCAAGTCTTTCAGGTCAAGTCCCAAGTCTTTCGGGTCAAGTGACAAGTCTTTCAGGTCAAGTGACAAGTCTTTCAGGTCAAGTCCCAAGTCTTTCAGGTCAATTCCCAAGTCTCAAATGAATTTAATCACTGTAGCTCGCAAGCCTGAGGAATCCTGTAAACAAAAGTAGAGACATTTTGAAGACTTACGCTGAACTGTTCTTGCTCTGCAATGCACTGAGCTAACATCTGTTTGATAACGTCAAGGTAATAGTTCTGTCGATTCCCAAAGATACCTGGATAGTTGCTAAAAAGGGAGAAAGAAAGCCTCAAGATTAACTCTTTGATATTAGCACGATTAACCCTAATCCACATTCTCAAAAACAAAACCTCCAGCTTAGACCAATTTTTATGGAAACTACCGCACAGCCAAACCAATCTTATCAGAGTCCAAAGTTTTTTGTCCGAGTTGGATGGATTCAATACTGCACAGCCAAACCAACCATGCTTAGCATGGCGCCACCAAATAGAAAAGAATCAAGATTGCACATTCTTACTTGAAGATGTGAAGAGCACTTTCTTTGAGCCCAACAGTCTGCGATGAAGCACACTCAAAAAGAAACTTTAGAATTTCTGTCCAAAGAAGGTTGCCATCGTCATCTGTAAAAATAAAGAAAAAAGGCACAATTGCTGAGATTAGCTGAGGATAACAACTTTTTGAATCCCATCTGAGGCATTTTATATTTGTATTTTTGTTACGGTGTAGATGCAAAATAAATAGATGTTTCAAGTTAAACAAATGATTGGTTTGCCCGTAAAGATGGTCGGCTTTACACTGTGACACTTCAAACATGAACTATCTTTGATGCACACACATGAGAATGGTAAACTGATGAAGCCACCAGCTGTGCTCAATTGCAATGGAATTTGGGCCACTGTTGAAAAAAAAGATAAGGTTCTCAAACCTTGGTCATTTTCTGCAGCGGCAATCCTTGGAGGCTTAATAATAAGAATAATTGGTTCCTAAAATGTCAGATATCCAAGTAGCTAGAGCAAGGCGCTTTACAAAGTTATTTTCGCAGTTCATCGGGTACACTTAGACCATTCCTCTAACTTTCTCAACTCACTGGGGGGAGCATACAACCCCAAGCTGTTTTAATTAGCGCTAAGGGATTAAACCAACACAATACTGTCTCAACCCTTTCAGGTTACCATTCATACACATGGGTTAAGAGAGCATTTATGGTTAAGTGCCTTGCTCAAGGACACAATTGTCATGACCGAGAATCGAAAAACCCACACTCCGGTGATGAAACCATCAGTAGACCGCTCGGCCACGACACACCACGTTAAATTAAAAAGGCTATCTTGCCTGGAAGTGCCATCAGAATTTGGAACAGGGTGCGGACATTTGAGGTTGGGGGGGGGGGAAACGACAGTTACACTCACCCACTAAATTTCTCGCCAGCTCAGCCGCGGCATCACAAACTCGTCTCTGGACCAGTGGGACGATTTCTTGCTGTATTCCGTTCAGTAGCTCAACCTTCATCCATTCTTGAGTTTCTGCCCCTAACTCGGGCCACACCTGTTCGTGGAAAGTGCTGATTAGCCGGCGGAGGAGTACGGCAGACATTTGCCGCGCCTGTCGAGGAGAAAGGGTTTTTAGAGACTGTAAATGTTTTAAAATATACTGAAATGAAATCAAGGAGTTTTCAAAAGTGACCAAAGTGTTAGCCAGAGGGGTGTCTGGGTGTCTTTTGGACACCCTGTTTTAAATTTGGACACCCTGTTTTATCTGTCATTTACATGTAAATGTATTGTAAGTGAACAATTTGGACACCCAGTTTTTAAATTTCCAGCACATTTGAACACCCTTTTACCCAAATCCTGGCTAAAACCTTGAAAGTGACTAACAAACACTGTAAGATGTAGATGTACAGGGTTCTCCCCAGGTTTTTTCAAAACTGTTGGGCATTCTGGGCAATTTTTTTTAAATGTTTGGCCAAAGCACGCTGAATTGAAACAAGGTCTTTGGAATGTTTTCTACTTGGTGTTTTTCATGGTTTTCAAAGCCCTAACTGTGCAATTTGGAGCATTTTATCGTTTTCTATTCATGTTTTTTGTAAAACTGTTCATGTTTTTTTTTTTGCGTATCCGCCAATTTTTTTTGCGTATTGGCACGCAATTCTTGCGTATCGGCACGCAATTCCAATGTATATGCAAGCTTGTGCATGGGGAGAACCCTGATGTACAGTGCAGGGTTGTGCAGATCTACGAATTATTTTACAAAAATGACAGACTTTTTGAGGAGTATCTGATGTCCAAAACCCACTGCCCGAAAATGTATGTGACCATGGAATGTTAATCCATTGAGATTAGTAGAAGCTCTTCTTACAGGTACATGTAAGATTTGAAATATGGAGCTCTGATACTATGTACTTAACCCTAACCACCATCAGGCATTTGTCTAGACACCCTGCTAAATGCAACTAGGGCTCAAATCTTCACATTGGACTGCAGGTCATTTTAGCATCGGGCCAGTAAACCGAGGACCGAAAAAGTCATACACACACAACGTGCACAGTATACTCTTTAATTTATTGCATTAAATATTAAATGCATTCTTTAACCCTAACTCCCTAGGTGTTTTGGCTAGAAACCACACCAAATCCGCCAAAATCAATCAATTGAGTGACAGTAAATATGCAACTGTACTGAATCCATCATAATCAACCAATATATTTTTTGCATAAGTACTGAATCAATCAGGATCAATCACTAACATTTTGGATGATTTTGATGGACTTGGTACAGTAGGCTTCCAACTCTAGTGTCACTACTGGTTGTTAAAGTACTGAATCCATCACAATCAACCAACTGAAATTAATGTTGATTGAACAAACTTTATTAGGGCTATGAATGGAACTGGCGACCCTAATAAACAATAGAACACAATGTACATGCAGTACCCAAGTCATTGTATTGAGTTAATACATGCATTGTTTATTTACTGATCCCTAAATAAATGTCAGGAATGTGTGTACTGTAGGTATGCATAAAACTTGTATTTGATGAAGTATAGTATACATATGTACAATGTACATGGTGTAGTGAAGGGCCTAACACTGCATTCAACACAAAAAGACCAACTCCACCAAAATCAACCAAATGTTTCAATCTGGTGGTGTACAAAATCTTACAAAATCAACCAGTGGTTTGATATGGCTAAAAGACCAACTTTAAAATAGCTTAAAGACCAACTCCACCAAAATCAACCAAATGTTTCAATCTGGTGGTGTACCAAATCTTACAAAATCAACCATATCCACCGATTGATTTTGATGGATTTGGCACCGATAGGGTTAATGGATTAACTTTAATTGTTTCACGCGCCGACTGGTCGCCAGCGACCAGTTTAAATTCCTTCAAACAATTGTAAAATGAAAAAAAAAGATTGCACGGCCACATAGTTTTCAGAATGGGAAAGAGGACTCTTGAGGGTGCTATTGTGACCTGTTTTTTGGGGGGGTCGCCATTTGCAAAGAACGAGTAAACAATTAATGTGTCCATATGATCAATTAACCACTAAAATAAATGGTGCATAGGGTTAACTGAAGTAAATATGTATTGCATCATGGAGCAAGAACAATATGAGGTAGTTTTTAGATACTTTATGTTTAATGTGCATCAGTGTGTGGCTAAAAGCAAAATTATATCTTCCTGTTTCAATTTATTTTGTTAATAAAAGGGACAAATCTTGTCATGTGATACCATGCCTAATTGTGTCTTTTGGCCAACCTGCCACACTCATTATTGTATTCCAATTGTCAATGTCAGTTCTAATCAGTCTATGATCACACAAACAATATCCCTTCTCTTGTAATAGTTTCAGAATGTGAACCGAAAGTGGAAACATGATATTTTTTTCTCTAGGCACATTTAACCTAGTACAAAAGAAAAGAGCTTCGCAGTACCTGCGTCAGCTTTTATTTTGGGGTCGTGCCAGAACAATGACACAGTGGGCTTCAATTTTGTCACATGCACAGCACACGAGACCTTAACTTCATCTCTATTCATAGAAAAAACAAGTTGAGGTCAAAGTGCAATTCCATGTGCTGAGGTTGTGATGAATCATTCTACAAATGGAATGACGTCACGTCGACGAAAGATTTTACCTGCTTCCTCATGTACTTGTTTTAAATATCACGGTATTCTGTTAATATTGTTAAAGGACAAGGATGGAATTTCGCCAGTAACATTGTGATGAAAAGTCACTGACAAAGATTTCACACTACAAATTATATGACTGCTGAATACATTGGTTAGTTCACTACATGTATGCATATCCATTGGGAAAAGAGAACAATTTTGGAGTTCCACAAAGAAAAATTGACTAGATCAGGATTTGAACCAACAACCTCCGGTTTAACGTGCCAGTGCTCTACCAACTGAGCTATCTAGCCATGGCTGTCTCCCTATTTTGACAATATATTTGTTCGGGGTGCCAGTTTGGGGAAAGAGAACGCTACAACTTGGCTTAAATCCATTAATACTGAGCAGTGTTTGTATATGAACCACTGCTCTTAAAATGGTGGTTCGAATCCCACTTGTATTTTTCTTCTTCTTTCCACAGGTCTTGGAGTGCACTGACTGTACAGCACTACTAAATCATACATTCAGTGTTGGGTAAGACCAAATCATACGGCTGTTTTAACCCTAACCCCCATCAGGGTCCCTCCACATACCTTGCCAAATACAACAGAATGCAACACAGTTGAAATGAGAACCATGCCAAATGCAACGAAATGCAACAAGGGATTTTGTTGCATTGTGCAGGCATGTTGTTTGTTTGTGTTTGTGTTGACTGAGCAAGGGGGTTTGCCCTGCTTAAGCAACAGTATGCATTATAAGTGTAGTGGTGACTAACAAAATGCAACACCAATATGAAGTCACTTGACTGCTAAATGCAACAGATTCAGTCAAAGAATGACATCTGAGTTGACTGCCAAATGCAACAGATTACAACAACTTTTACCATTTGGTGCATATTGTTGCATTTAGCATGGTTAGGGTTTTAATAAACAGTTTTTTTTACCTCTGGCGGTACTTCTGCATTTCGAAACGATCTGATGAGAAATGGGACCTTGACTGCAACTGGGATGTTGTCGTACGCTGCCTGTGAATTAACAAACACAAACAAAATCAATCAATTATAAGAGCACGCGGAATTGCTTACTCTTTAGGATCACTTTAAAGGGCCACTGTCATCATGATCAAAGCAGAGCTGTGGGTGTACATTGAATTATATTATAAGGCCAAATAAAATAAAAAACATGTTTAGCGTCCTGCCTTTTTGAAAAAAAGGAAGGAGGAGGGCTTTTTTTTTTTTTTTTTCAAAATGGTTGCCCAACAAGTTTTTCGAGACAACCGGCCGGGCTATTTTTCAAGATGGTTGCCAGCTTTTTTCGGTGTGCCTTTTTCGCTGTGCTAAAGTCGAAAATACGATCTTATTTATTAAAAAAATAAAAATAAAAAAAATCGTCAGGGAAAATAAAACTATAAAATTGTTTTCTTTCAAAAAAAGGAAAAAAAAAAAGAAGAAAAAAAAAAAGAAGAAGAAGAAGAGGCGGCCTCTAAAAAGGAAGCGGGTGGGGACGCTAAACATGTATTTTTTTTTATTTGGCCTAAACCCTCACCCACTTACTGCACGCACGCAATATTTATTGTTATTTACAATACTTATATTTATATTTTATTTGTATTATTATTATTATTATTACTATTATTATTATTATTATTATTTTTTGTTGTTGGGGGTGGCTTTTTGATGTACATTGTATGGAACCATTGTCATGAATGTTGTCCTTCTTATTGGGGGGGGGGAGGCAAGGGCATGAAGGGGGAAGGGGGGGCTCAGAACCTTTCCCCAATTCAGGTACATGTTCAAAATGACGAGAGATCCTTTTTGAAAAGAAAAAGCAACAAAAACAAAAATCTTTTGTGAATTCCAAGTTTTGCAATTAAGCAAACACTAGTAGTCTCACTGTTTGGCATGATTGGATACGTACACATGACATGTACATGTACATTACCATGATGTGTAGACTGCATTAATATTGTACATATATTCTGCACATATGTACATGTACATGTATGTAGCAGATACTATTTCCATTAAAAATAAAAAAATAATACAAAAAATGAAACCTTAGATGCCCTGTCTATTATTACTATTATGCATCACATCACACGTGTGTGGACAAGCATGTTCAAACATTGCACGTGCTACAAGTCACGCATGTGATGCACATGTCTTGCTCTTCATTATGACCGTATTCGGTGATTACAAATTTCCAAAATGACAAAATCGGTGTCCTTGATTTGGCTTGACTTTGCCCCTCGGGGGAAATTGTGTTATTTCAAAAAAGACTTCTTATTCAGCGCTCAAAGGGAAGCATTCTTTGTAGTATACTTCATACAGTACAGTACATGTACAGTAACTATACACTGTAATGTGCATTAGTTTCTGTGACCATCGGTGAAATTAACTTACAATCTGAATCTGACATACAGTACAAAACGTATTATGTATGCACGGTGCAAATATAAATTACACTGGCAGTGTTTTGGGCTATTGAGAATATTTCTGTAGAAAGACTCTGCTACTGTAGGGTCAAAACCTCAGACCATTGACTGTTTTTTGGTTGGTACACAGTTTTCAAAGCCCTGCTAAATTCTATTTTCTTGAAAAATGTTTGTTTGAAATCCAATCAAAATTCTTCTGCAATAAGTAATGTTTTAAAAGTACGATACTTGGAATTGGTAGTGATTGAAAAAGGAAAAGAACAATCTGTAATTTATAAACACAGTGCATTCTGCATTCTGAATGCACATCCATCCCAGGATTTCTCAAAAATGAGACCTCTGTGCATTCCGGACCCAAATTTTGGAAGTTTGGCTGAAGCACGCTGAATTTACATGTAAACAAGGTCCTCAGAATGGTTTTTGCATGATGTTTGGTGTTAAAAGCTCTAGTGAATTACACAAAATGTTTGATAAAAAATTGTCGTTCACGTATCGGCCCACAATTCGCATTTGGGAGAACAATGCTCATGTGCCTGTGTGTTATGAGATGCACAAGACCTCTGACAAAGTAAACAAAAATCCATTTTTGTTGTTTCCGCTACAAACGTGAACATTTTCGTGAACATTTCACAGGTTAGTTGTATGCAAGCATAAGAATGGGCGATGATGACAAAACCGGAAATCCATTTCGTACGAAGAAAAAAAAAAAAAAAAATCAGAAAAATCTAACGCTAAAAATGTCTGGATTTTGGGCAATGTCCGAATTTTGGGCAAGGTGACCCAGGCGTCAGCATTGCACACTCAGTAAACTGTTGCTACAGTAGACTTGTCAAAGTCTCCACACATGTTCCTTTGCTGCAGCAGTAAACATATTACGGTCAAACAATTAATAAACCGCACCATGATTGAAGCGAGGAATGAGAGAAGTCTACACATATCCATTGAGCTCGCTGCATAATGCACATGGAAGCCGGGCGGCAATTGTTAACGTGCTGTTTTTTTCACGAACGGTGTGTCGATCCGCTATTAACTTACAATTTCTGATTAGAGAAGAGGGATTAGCGAAATCCAAATTTATGTATACCCCCTACAACTCACCCCCAAACTTATATCAAATTCACACAAAGACAACAAATTTGAAAGGGGAAAAAACAGAATTCCGGTTTAAACCGGAAGATTCTCATGCCTGTGTGGTGTAAGGGTTTTTGCCAGGGTTTTTAAAAACTGGAACTTTGGACGTTTGGCCTTTAAGCACACCTACATGAATTGAAACAAGGTCCCCAAAATGTTTTTTACTTGGTGTTTGTCATTGGTTTTTAAGGCCCTAGTGTGCAATCTGGGGCATTCTAAATTGGTTTATCTTTATGATTTCTGTGAAGTTCATCTGAAAGTACATGATGTACCCCCCACACAAAAATAAATAAACAAACAAACATTTATATTAAATATTAAATTATATTGTTTGCATATATATATCGGAGGCAATTCGCGCATATCATCACGGAATTTGTGCGTATCAGCCCGATACGCTAGCTTGTGCAGGTGGAGAACCCTGGGTGTGTTTCAATAGAACGTGCAAGTCTCGCGCATAATCAAACTATCTGGAGAACCATTGTTCGAAGACACGCGTTCAACAACCCAAGGATGGGAATAAATTTACTCCGTTCCAAACCCAAACGATATTACAATCCATTTAACATTGTATTACCACGCTTACACACATGTACAATGTATGTCATGTGAACATAGTCCATCTTTCATCAAGTTCATTGCCAAGTTTAATCAAAACCTTGGCTGTTCCCCGAGCAACTGTAATCAAATTGCTCAATTAGACATTGTACGTGTAGCTGCCTTCTACATAGACTGGTCCCCTGTCTTTATCCGCAAGGATAAAGACAGGTACTGGTTGTACATGTCCAATGATTTCATTGGACAAGGTGCCCCGGTGTGCGCAGGTTTGCATGTAATGTTGTTTATACACAATGTAATGGTAGAAACTACCAGGATCCTGCCAGTTGCTCAAGGCCGCTATCTGGCGTAATATTCACGAGCTTCCAAGTGTGACGTCAGATGTTCGGGCTACCTTCTACATTGTACACTGGTCCAGCGTTGTATCTTACATTATTTAATCTTTTGTATCAACAATATACACACGTACCGTGCTTTTGTCCTTTGGCAGTTGTGGTGTAATTCATGTTTAGAATTAGAACACATATATTAAAATACAGTTGTCAAACATGTGTATTACTTGTTGTAATTATAGGCCAATCGTGGTCTAGTGATGTTTTTATTTTTTAATTTTTTTATTATTATTATTTGTTTATGATAATATTATATATTATATATAATATTTTTGTTGTAATTTGTAATAATTTATAATTTATAATTTATAATTTATAACTTTATTTTTTTATTTTTTATTTTTATTTTGTATTATATATTACATGTATTATTACTAATATTATGTTGTTGTTGTTGTTGTTGTTGTTTTTTGGGGGAAGGGGGGCACTGTCATGACTTAGGGCAGAAATCAGTTTGAATGTATATTGACAGAAACGACTAACCACCTGACCACAGTGTACAAAATGTATGTGCCTAGTTGCAGGAAATTGTGAAATAATATACACACGGTGAAAATTGATCAGTAGGAAAACAGCCGAGACAAACATTAAGTTACAGTTAGTAATCATTATTTCGGATTATATTCAAGTAGCATTATCCACTCTTAAGCAGGTGGTTATGACACTTAGGGGGATGGGGGAGGGGCGGGACAGACACGGGGGGGGGCACACATGGTATTGCACAACTCCCTCTGTGAGGCTGCATGGAAATTTTGTTCATTGCTCATGTACATCAGGTACAACTTTTTCTGGAATCTTTTGAGAGGACAATACCATTTTTATTTAGAAAAGGGCACTTCCATTTTTAATATTTTAAAGTCTACATGGGAAAGTTTTGAAGGGGCCTCAAGGTCAAGACCAGGGCAACAGAAGCCATGGCCTACAACTGCAGTACTTCCCCCAGGCCTGCATGTTCCTGGCTTTAAGGACATGATGCAAGTTTTGGAGGAATTACAAGCCGGAAAAATCTTGGAATACGTTTCGGTCTGTTGATGTTTACCACCAACCAAGACATTACAATACGTATGCTTAAAATATCCATTGCATTTGTTGCTTTGGATGAAGGTCTCAAAACCCCCAAAACAATAACAACAATAAAAAAATGGACTGAAAAGTGACAATTGTTACCATTGTACGCCTGATTAAATACTTATTTCTCAACTTCTGGTTTCATTGCATAATTGTCTATGATTACCAATCTTTTTTCTAAATTAAAAATCTACCCACTCTACCAAAACAATGTACTTTTTACCATCTTTTAAAATGATCCAGATTGACACAGTAGAACTTTTAAAACTGAACATGTAAACATCAAGTAAAAAACATTCCGAGGACCTTGTATCAATTCAGCGTTCTCCGGCCAAACATGCAGAAAAAATTGGGTCCAGAGAATTCCCCCCAGTTTTGAAGAAACCGGGGAGAATCTTGCTCTAGTAAAAGTATCGTGCCTATCATAGTCAGAATCTGCTTAAAGGCACAGTACACGTTTGGTAATTACTCAAAATATATATTAGCATAAAAACTGACTTGGTAACGAGCAACAGAGAGCTGCTGATAGTATAAAACATTGTGAGAAACGACTCCCTCTGAAGTAACGTAGTTTTTGAGAAAGAGGTAATTTCTCACTAAAATAATAAAAACTTCTTGCAAGAAGTTTTTATTCCTAACTGAAAGCACACAAATTTGTACAACAAGGGTGTATTTTCTTTCATCATTTTCTTGCAACTTTGATGACCAATTGAGCCCAAATTTTCACAGGCTTGTTATTTTATGCATATATGTTGGGATACACCAAATGAGAACACTGGTCTTTGACAATTTCCAAACATGTACGATGCCTTTAAAGAGAGGAATACATACTATATTGTACCTTTGGCACTTACTCCAAAAATTAATGACCATAAAAACTTACTCGGTAAAGAGCAATGGAGAGCTGCTGATATTATAAAACATTGTTAGAAATGTATACCCTTTGAAGTATAATGTAGTTTTTATTTATTATTTATTCATGGTTTATTAAAAACATTCAATTTGGTTGCCATGGGCAAAATTACACTGAATTAACAAAATTTACAGCTAAAACATAAAAATTACAGACAGAGTAAAAAAGGGGTTGACATACAAAATTTAAAAAAGGCCATAAAATGCACCCAGGCAGTCAACTTAGTGGAAAATAAATAGAAGAGTTTTAGATAAGAGGTAATTTTTCACCAACAAATCTGAATCTGAGATCATGAAGCCTTTCTCGGGCAATCACACAATTCTACAGGGTACAATGTTTTATGTATGCAACAAGGGTGTTTTTTCTTTCATTATTTTCTTGCAACTTCGATGACCAATTGAGCCCAAATTTTCATAGGTTTGTTATTTTATGCATATTAAGTTGGGATACACCAAGTGAGGATACTTGGTCTTTGACGAATTACCAAAAGTTTACACTGCCTTTAATACTTGTTACTTTTTGGATGAAGTCAGCATTTTTTCTTCTCCTGTTGCCGTGGGTTGTCTGAGCCTAATCTATGAATAGTTCGCTGTTGACTCAAGTGGACAACTTCCCAGTCTTTCCCAATGTCATTTCCTATATGACTTCCTATCTTTCCCACGGGATCAACACAACCGCTGCAAGTTTACTTACTACCGACTTAAAAACAAAATGACGTATTTAGGGTACAGTAGTACCACGTTGGCCACATACACGTGTATAGACACAGGCTCAAATGTTAGGAAAAAATCCACACGACTTGCAGCTCAAAATTGTTTACTGGACTAAAAACAATTTGGTACAACATCAGAATCAACTATGAGAAAAAAATATGTACACAGTGTAACAATTAAACTGTTACTTATCATGTTTATTTGAACAAGCACTAACATGATTACATGTAGGAGAAGATTTAAATCTCATTTGTCTTATGGGTAATACTTTCATACTCAACATAAACTGCTCACAAAAAGTTAGGAAACTTTTTATAATCGAGTATATTTTTATTATTTATTACTCTCTTTGTATATGTTATATATCAATGCAAAGCTGAAGTGTTCCTCTTTAAAATGATACCACATTTGCAATGATTACATGTTGCTGAATTTGGCTACATGAATGACAATGAGGCAAAGTCACAAATCAAATGTGCCAAAATTACCGCTTGTTTGAATTACAGTGTCAATTTGTTTGTTCACACAGTAACACAAAATTGCTAATTTTGGCACATTTGATTTGTGACTTTGTCTCATTCTCATTAATGTGGCCAAGTCCAGCAACATGTCATCATTGCACATTTGGTATCATTTTAAAGAAGAACACTTCAGCTTTCTATTGATATGCAACATAATACATTGTACAAGAGGGTAATAAATAATAAAAATATACATGATTAAAAAAAGTTTCCTAACTTTTTGTGAGCAGTTTAGTAAAGGACTCCAAGTCAATATTTGAATTTAACTTTTAAAATTAAAGATGAGGCAAGGTATTAACCAACAAGACCGTCAGACTTGTCCGGTCGTAATTTTACTGACCCGACACTACTGTAATTACTGGCCTCAGGCCTGTAGTCCTGTGAAAATATCGAGCCATGGGACATGTAAATGAAGTTGTAGTTGACTGAAAATAACTTTTTACCAGACTGATACCATACTACACTTTCCATAACAATTACCAATAAGCCGACCGACCAATTTGTGAGGATAGTCCCTATTCTTCCTTTTTCTGAGTGGTGGCTGAGCGGTTTAAGAGCACCGGCATCAAGCTCTGGTGATCAGCAGAGTGTGGGTTCGAGTCCCCGTCATGGCACTTGTGTTCTTGAGCAAGATACTTTTACCAAAACTGAATTGTCCTTCGGATGGGACATTAATTAAGCCGTAGGTCCCGTATACTAGGAATGGTATTGGTAGTGCACGTATGTAAAAGAACCCAGAACATTCATCGTGGAAGAGTAGGGGTTAACCCCAATGTTTCTGTTTCACTTAGCAAGCACCCTTGTTTACAGGTTTTCTCAGCCTTGCGGGCTACAGTAAATAAGTTCATTTATGAGGCATCCTTGGTTTCATAATATAATAATTCTACTCTGCCAGATAAAGCCTTCACCATGTTCACAATCTGTTGTGATATTGGACGAAAGTGAATTACATCGGTGGGGTTGCACTACCTAATCTAAATACCACAAGGGTTATGATATGAACTTCATGAACTTGTATCGTAGAATTTTGTGGAATAAATTGATTCAGTTTATTCTGTGTTGATGCACAAAGGTAGAATGTACACGTAATGTGTGTGTAAACCAAGCAAGTAATAAACCGCACAGGTTACCAAAAGACCTTGCATTGACGTAATCCAGCCGCCATCTTAGAGGTAAACCGATCGGATGATGAAACAATGGAAACGATCAGATTTGTACGCGCAGCGCACATGATGGGCCAATGACCAGCCTCCTTTTCACCTCAAGGCTAGGGTGCCCAACTCAAATGACGTCATGTGCATTAAGGTCTTTCCATGGTAGAACAAAATTGTACACAGGACTACCACTGCGTTAAACACATTCATACTGCAGGCTGGCCCAGTGCAAAACCAGCTCAGATGATACTGAATGATCAGACAGTACAACGGTTAAGAGAATTCACTTAGCACCTGGGGTGGGAGAAAAAAGCTGCATACTAAATTATGCAACAGGATCCCTCCCTCAAGTCTACCAAGTTCCGTTTACTTTAAGAGCATACAGACGTTAATTTCATTGAGCTGGCTTTAGGTCCCCTAACCCATTTTTATCTCTCGTTGATTCGTCCTGTGTAGACGTGTAATTAAATTTCAATAAAGTTAACACAATAATTTTGCTTTCGCAGACCTTGCACTGATTTTTCCCCTTGACTAGCCCCAGAGCCAGTCAGCTGTACAATTGACTAGCGCCTGCAAACATTTGGATTAGCCTGTGTGGTTTTCCTGCAATATTTTCATTTTCAAGCTTGTGCCAATATCAAAGTTACAACAATGCAATATTATCGCCAGAAAAATTTGGCAGAATTCAATATTTTTGTCTCACATTTTAACAAATTATGCATGATCTATGTTTAATCTTGGGTTGAGAGTCTTTTTAAACAAAAAAAGTCTGAAACTGGGATCCAGATCTTCGGAGACACATTAAAATGATGGCATTTCCACCTTTTGGTAACCCCTACATTGACAGGCTTATAGATTCCAGGAGCTTTCGGCATGTTCGGGAATTGTATCCTTAGTGCTAGAGAAGTAGATCAATGAGCATTTAACTTTTCTATTTGAATTGTAGACAAATACCTCTAGCATTTTTTGTTTACTAGGCAGACTTTAAACAAGTCTGAATGCAGATAAAAGTTTGGGGTTGAACAAAGACAAATTTACTAGAGCGGGATCTGAACCAACGACCTCCAATTTAACGTGCCAGCGCTCTACCAACTGAGCCTACATGTAGCCCTATATGTTGGCAGTCTCCCTATTTGTCAATATCTTTGTTCGCATTGCCAGTCAGAAGTCGCATCCCCTTTTGGTGATCCCCTGGCTGCCGCTTCCAAGGTTGTATTGTACACTTGGGTGTGATCCCTGGCTACACGACAGTTAACGGTTGTATAGCTTCTGACTAGGGAGACTGCCAACATAGGGCTAGATAGCTCTGTTGGTACATGTAGAGTGCCAGCACAATAAAACAGGAGGTCGTTGGTTCAAATCCCACTTAAGTCAATTTGTTTTTTGTTCAACCCCAAATTAATTAAAATTTTCCCAGTCAGTTTCTCTTTTGGTTCATAACTTGATGTTTCAGTAAAAGTCTAAATTCTCATCCATGGTTATAAACTGCCTCGATACCCATAACTGTGTTTAAACAGATTGTAATTTGTATTGTACATAAAAGTGTCCTGAAGGCAAAAACCAGATTCTGAAAGTCAAAGAAATGTGTGGTTGTTTCACTGGGGGTTTAGGATCTCTTGTGGTGTGACTACCGATCTGTTAATTGATGAGGCAACAGCAGAGCTGCCAACATTTGCATCTTGCATTCAGCATTATCAGGGAGATTTTGTACAACAATCAGCTGAAGATATTTAGAATCACATTCAACATAATAGGGAAAGAGTTTCCATAATCATAGTTTCCATATTTACTGTTCATCAGAACATGGAGAGATTGGGTTATTTTCAGGGAACTTTCTGCAGAATCAGGGAGAGTTGGCAGCTCTGCAAATGTGTAAGGTTACTTGTGCATCAAATTTTCCAATTGGGTGAATTCCTACCTGATGCCCAAAAACACTTGCATTCCCTCATAAATCTCATGGTGACACTGACAAATGATCATCTTTTTTTTCTTCTTCTTTCTCCTTTTCTTCCCCAGCCAAACAACAAGTGAAGGGTTGCGCGATAAAATTAAGGTTGGGTCCTTTATTTCATTCAGCATGTTTATGCCAAATCCCCACGTGTACAAGAAGTTATGCCTTTCATCTTTCCAAAATGTAACATTAACTTACAGTACTACAGACCACAATGTAGGCAGTTTGGCTAGCATGTCGCCTCAATCATCCAATATCCTCTTAGTCTTATCCTGTGTCACTCCACACCAAAATTGTTTGGACTTACATGTAGATCAGATTGGAATGCCTGAGCCAGTGATTTAGCTGTTGTTATTTTGTTCTACGAGCCCTAATCCTTCTAAATCCTCCACATTGGCAATTGGATATTATAGAAGAAATTGGGACTGCAAGGGTTGATAAAAAGCTCTGAAAGAGTATTAGGAAAGAGTATCACATAAAATGGAATTTTACACCATTTTGGTTTAAAAACTTGTAATTTTCCGCCCACTTTTATGACGACTCTTGGTAAATGAGTGCATCACAAAACTGAATTTGACCTTGCAGCCCCTCTTTTAAGTTTTGAACGTCAATAGATATATATTTTAGTTTCAACACTAGAAAAACGTAAATACTAGAATTAAAATTACATGCTTTTAACGTGCGTTTTAGTGCTGTGACTGTACAGTGTAGTCTGCATAATGTATGAATGATACTCCATTATTGGTCATGTTGGTTATTATTATTATTATAAAGGCCGTATCCGAATTGGCGACTACAGCTATGGCTATGGCTGTTGCTAAGGGTGTTGCTAAGGAAGTCCTATTCTTCAACACATGATGACGCGGAATCTAGCCGTAGCCGTAGCCGCCAATTCGGACACGGCTGAACTCTCCTACAATCTGGTTAAATTGAGGAGCCCACTGTTAATGGTTCAACCATCCAAAACCAATTGCACGCTTCACTGATCATGCGAGGTTTATGACACTTTGATCCAATGGTAAAGCTACAGGCAAGTGTGCAGAATTGTTTTTTAAATGTACATGTAGCTTAGATATCTTTCCAGCACAGGTTAACTAACAAAGCTGGTAGATCGTAAAGCGCCCTCTTTGATGCATAAACGATAAGTCAACATTTAATTTACCAGACATTTTGACCACTGGCGCATAGCCCAGAGTGGGTTACACTCACACCTTTCAACCAACACGTTCCGGGATCGACCTTGGCCATTTTTTCAATTTTTTTTAGTATCAAACACTATAAAGCTTTTATACAGTATAGCGCCCTCTTTGACGTCAACACGAGTAGCCAAAATTTGATAAGGTACCTTCTAATCCCGATTGTGTATCATGATACATTGGGCCGAGGTCTTTAGGGAGGGGCGAGGATCAAGTCCCACTTTTACTTTTTTGTTGTCATCCCATAAAATTAAGAATACTCTTCTTTTAGTGAGTTTTACTAATATAAATTAATTCCCATATTTCAATGGATATTAACAACTTGTTTCTAATTTGTGGCTCCCAACGATTTATGTTTAAGGAAAATAAAGTTCAAATTTCATAAATGGTCTGATTCCCATCTTGTGAATATGAAGTCAATGTTAACGCAATGTTAATGACAATGTTAATGCCCAACCAGACTAAACAATTATCACGGTAACTAACATTTTCAAGCCCCAAAAAACAGTCACTACATGCATGTTCAGTGCCTTTCAGTGAAATTAACGTTTGCTCAAAGATACCCACCCGGTGCCGGGTATTATATCCACTGCCTAGTGACATTGTAAATAAATGGTCTGAATCTCATCTCGTGCACAAAGTCACACTCACAACGACACAATGACAAGTTGGCATTTGAACCAGACTAACACACACACACAAATATTTATACCGGTCACTGCGCATGTTCAGTGCATACCGTTCTGGCTACATTAAAAAAGAAAGCCGGTGCCGGCAAACTTCCAAAATATTCACTGCCTTTTTTAAATGGTCATAATCAATTAGGCCTAACAGCGAAAAAGGATTAACACTTACAAAGTTACAGTTACACAAACAAGTTAGTTATACAAAATCACAACAAATTTTAATGAATATATACATAATGATAATGCATGGCATCACCAATTGAACTAATTTTAACAGAAAAATTTCCGTATCAATCAATCATGCCACCAATTTCTAAGGGATTTATTTGACTTTTTGTTGGACTTCATTTCCCTTTTTTAAATATTCCTCATATAAGGAATTGGTAGCTAAAACGCTAAATTTTGACATTTAAATTCAAGCGAACATTTCATCGTGCAGCCCGGACGGAAATCTTGCGCAAAGTCATGCACTCGTGCGCAAAGCCCAAAACCAAAGGAACTAAAAAATGGAGTGATGGAGCAAGCAGCACTGTCAAAACCATCGTCAACCCGAAAATTGCTTTTTTCATGATTTCGACACTTTGTTGTAGCTGTTCAAAGTGCCTGTGCCTCTCTGCATACATTCTATTTCTATGATTCTGTCAACCTTTCTTGGCAGCTAACTCTACCTCCATGATGGAGGGAGGTAAGGATATAATTTGACCTCAATTTATTAAGTGAGCATCAGCATGGTGAGATAAAAATTGGTGGCATGCAGCAGAAAATTTACCATTCTAAACTAGGGATATTGGGTAATTGGGATTCAGTATTTAGTATTTTTGGTCTTGATGAATGAAAAATGGAGTTTAGATTCGGAAACGTTTCGGATTGTTGACCTCCTCCGCAATAAGCTTTCGTCTAATGACAACACATGGCACATTGTCATCAACGTAAAATTACACATGTGGGGCACACTGCACCGCCTGTCTTGGGTTTGTACGTCATCATCATCATGCCCATTCTGACTGCACCCAATGTAACTACGCATGAAAAACACACACGGGGAATTTTTACGAAATACATGTCTGCGTTTCGGAGTCGTTTTCGTCCATTCCTAATGGCTGGGCCTTATGAAAAAATAAAAGAAATGTTCATTGGTATTCAGAAATTCGTAAAATGTAGAAATTACCTCTGTTTGATTTCTGACATCGTTGTCTGGAGACATCAACGAGCCCAACAGGGTGTCAAATTGTTCTTGTTCATTCGCCATGATTGCTGATTTACAGCAGTGCGGGAAATTTGCAAGATGACCCCATGACCTTTTCAGTGAAAATTGTTTCGCGCGCGCATGTCATCCACTCAAATATAACTAATTTGAAAATATATCAAATGATTCATAATATTATCATAAGTATTTTCCTGTACTAGCAATTATTAGATCATCTTTTAACATTTATTATAAACTAATTTTTGTATCGAATGAAAAAAAATAAACGGTGAATGTTTGACTAATAATTAGATGATTTTGAACAAGGTCATTTAAAAGGAAGAAAACAAAATGGCCGATGAGGTGAGAAATTTTATTTCCTGTGTATGAAAATAACAAAAGTTTCGTTTTAAATTGCTTATGATGCCGAAATAAAAAAAACTTTGCTAACGATTTTTTGTATTAACACTTTTTGTGAGGACAGGGGTGTTTTGCCCTTAATGTAATATGGTTATTGGTATGCTAATTATTCTTATTTGTTTTCGTTATACACGTGATGAAATTCTGCGGCGCCTGACCGAGTAAATCACATTTGGAACGGATTGTATTGTATTGTTGGGTTACACTTGTGCGGTGCGTGGGGATTCCCCCGCTCAGCATCGAAGAGTCGAATCTTACTTTTTTTTTACAAGTTACGTTACACATTATACTGAATAAAACCATGGCTACCTTGATGATGGAGGTCGAATTTTGATATTTATGAAAATGTATAATTTATATATTTTATTAGTTTACTTGCCATTCTGTACTGAAGACTAACAAAAAATGTAAGGAGGACTGGAGTCATCTTGTTGTTAAATTTTAATGTTAACTTTTAAGCTCCATGGTTGTATGACTAAAAAAGGCAATGTCCCAACCCAAGGAAGGCAGCATGGCCCGATTTCGCTGAAAGAATTTGTTTTCATAGAATTGATTTCTCTGAATGAATATTGACACAATGACAGATGATTCTGTCTTAGTTTTTTAGTAAAATTAAATATGTTAAAATGAATAAAACAGCCGCAAACATGCACAAAACATGTAACATGCAAAATTGTTTGTCCATGGCTGATGGATGTGAGATAGGGCTGTGATCCTGACGATAACAAATTTTTAGGTTTTAAAATAATTAACTTCCTCTACCTTAGAAATAAAAGCTTAACAGTTTCTTGATTCTAAAACAAAAAGCTATTCAAAATTTAAATGAAAATGTTTGTGTCAATTCAGCCAATTCAGCCAAAAATGTAGATTTTAATTAACTACCACTTCTTTAGAAATAAAAGCTTAACTTTTCTTAAACCTAAACAAAAAACTATTCAAAGTTTAAATCAAAATGTTTGTGTCAATTCAGCCAGAAAAATTGACCTATAAACCAGAGCTACATGTGCACCAAGTCTCCCTGATTCTGCAGAAAGTTCCCTGAAAATAAACCAACCTTTCCATGTTCTGATGATCAAATTTGAAAATCACCCTGATTGTGGAAACTGTTTTTCCCCTATGTTAAATGTAGTTCTAAATATCTCCCCGATTGTTGTACAAAATCTTCCTGATTGCAACATGCAAATATTGGCAGCCTCTGCCTAGAATCTTTAACTGTATGTTGGGGAAAAAAGTTGGTTATTTCACCCAAGGTTTAAGCCAGGATTTGGTAAAAGGGTGTCCAAATTTGCTATTTATAACAGGGTTTCCAAATTTAAAAACAGGGTTTCAAAAAGACACCCAGACACCCCTATGGCTAACACTATGATTTTACCGTGTAAAGTAAAAGAAAAACTTCCAACAAGACTTAATTTTATTTTATGTATTGTTCAACAGCAATTGCAAATCACAACTCCGAGCTTTTCGCTCCCACCAGGGCCCGATGCCAGCAAGTGGGATGCAGAGGTAGCAAGCGGGATGGCAATGGATGCTGAAGTGATGGAGTACATGCCTGCTGCAGTCACCTCGGGGATGATGCTTGTGCCTTACGATCAACCCATTTATGGACCTCAACTACCTGGCCTGGAAGCCGGCAACGGTGAGGGACAAGATAGTGTCAACGGACAACATTAGGCGAAATAAAAAAAATTCATGTTTAGCGTCTCCACCTGCCTCGTTTTTAGAGGTCGCCTGTTTTTTTGTTTTTTTGTTTTTTTTTAACACAAAAAAACCAAGAAATTTTAATGATATCATTATTTTGGTCTCATTTTCTGTTGCATCTTCAGGGTGTGAAATTAAGAAAATTTGCTGGTTGCCCCAGGGCAACCAACAACTGAAAATCAGGTTGCCCGAAAGTGATTTTGGTTGCCCGAATATACCCAACGTAAAAACCAAACTTCAGGAGGATCATTGTGATTGTCACGTCATGAAACTTTGTCAAGTTTGACACATAAACACGTGAATTAAATAGCAGTGAGTAATATTCATTGCGCACGCTCACACCATGTTCGCTAGCTGTCCCCATGCTCGTTATAATATGTGCAGCATAACGACTGCGTGGCACCAGTGAATCATGGAAAGCGCAATTCATGGAAAGCGCGTGTGCGCAGTCTACATCTATTTTGTTACTTGTGAACGTTCTGTTCCAACTATAGAATCAACCCAACTTTAGTTGGGCCCGGGCCCAACTGTGTTTTGGATTGGGCCTGTGCCCAACTATTTATGTGCCCAACTATTTATAGTTAGGCCGGTTCTATAGTTGGGATGGAACATGACCACGTCGCCTCGAGTCCAAGATCCGAATAATACAACGTACGGTACATCGTGCACACATTATCCGCTACCATGCCTACCATGCCGACGTGTGCATCGCGTACGTGCTGAAGCTGGAAAGTTCGCACATGGTTCGCGGTGGACGGCGTGATTTAAAAAAATAAATAATAATTGTTAAACGCTTCCGATGAAGTACAACATCGTAACTTTTTTTCATGAAGCTTTATGTGGAAAGTTCAAACGATCTTTGGAGCTGGCACAATAATAACCAGGGTAGGCCTAAATTCTTATTTTTTTTTAAAGGTTGCCCGACGTGCAACAATGGTTTGATCACGGATTGCCCGAGTGATTTTTTGGTTGCCCCGGGCAACTGGGCAACCGTTAATTTCGCACCCTGATCTTGCTCTTAAGAAGCCAATATGTCATTTCCTGAGTTCAAGTGGCGGCTATTTTGAAAAAAGCTGGCAACCATCTTGAAAAATAGCCCGGCCAATTGTCTTTAAAAATGTGTAGGGCGGCGATTTAAAAAGAAAAAAAAAGGCCCTCCTCCTTCCTTTATTCAAAAAGGCAGGATTCTAAACATGTTTTTTTTATATGTATCTTGCCTTATGTTTTTTTTTAAGCCGATTAAAATATTGACAAGGATTTTAGAACAACTTGAGCGAAAAACAGCAGCAAGTGATCTTTGCAGAAATTCATTTAAAATTTATTCAATCAATAAGGAAATTAAGTTCACGTGAGAATAAACAGATTTAATTGTAACAATTAAAACAATTATTTTGAATACCCTTCTCCGATGCTTTTCAGGGAAATATTTGCGAAAAGCGCCCTGACGTCATCGCTCATGTTACGTCATTTGTCGGAGCTCTGTTCAGAATAGCCGCTTTTTTGCAATAACAAAATAACATCCCACATGACAACAAAGTAATGTCATTTTGACGCACGCCGTCAACGGCAGAAGTGTAGTTAGTTTTTCTAAACCTTGAGGTTGGGAGCTAATTTTGTTTTAGATAATTACGAAAAAATTCAGAAGTGTTAACAAATGTTTTCGCTAAAGTAGCTGTTTAAGAATATCCAAATTCATACCGTTGATATTTCTACGGCTTTTAAATCTTTAACTCCAGGGGTTATAACAATAAGTGGAAATAACATCATTTCAACATACTTCCTAAGATATTTTTATCAGATCTTTTTAGACCTTTTTATCAGTATCGACTCTCAATCCTGACGACTTGCAAAGTCTGTTGAAATCCAGAACTCTTTTGAAGTGTCTGAAATGTCACTAATTTTGTTCATTGTGCAGTTCACAACAACAGTCCGGTGCCGGCCAACTTTATGGCAGGGGACAGTGACTACAGTATGAATACTGATGTAAAAGGTAAGTTTTCTTTCTGGAATAACAAATTTATTGCAAAAAATATCCGTCCAACGATGGAACAAACTTATACTAAAAACAAATACTCGCCTTGATTTGGACTCCAGAGAAGTTTTCATCATTCAATGCTTTACACTTCTTATGTACTTGTCAAGTAATAAACCACAAGGGAAACTGAGTTTCCCTTGTGGTTTATTACTTGATATTTGAATTAAAAGGTTGCACCCAAGGTGATTCCTCTGCTGCCGCTTCCCGGGTTGTATCGTAAACTTGGGTGTGATTCCTGGCTATACGGCAGTTTTTTGAAGGCAGTCCACAAGGCTTAGGGAGTGTCTCAAAAGTTGGAATGGTAGGAACGTTTTAAATTGATTGGATAATTATTCCATCGTTTGCTTGGGACCATTCTGTTAGACTGGCGGAATGTTCCACTGGAGCGATCAAAAATACCAATGCCCATGTTAGGATTGCTCTCGTACTTCTGGCGGGACAATGGATTGCGGGCGTGTGCCCTAGAGGGAACATCTTTTGCGCCTAAACTGTGCCCGACTTTTGAGACGCTTCCCTTCTTCCCTTATACACCAGTCACAATTAAGTTGCGATGGGTAGGGCATCGCACACATCAGGTGGGCCCCGGGCCAACAGAAGGTTACAAATTTACACACAGTTTATCACACATAGACAGGATATTGGACAAGTGCCTGCCGGACATTGGCCGATAAATGGGCCAAGAATTTGACCCCATTTGCTTCATGGCAGCGTGCGGGGCACCTGTGACCGCCTTATTCCGCGATCTTTGTCGATTTCTACACGCCGGTCGATGCCTAGAAATCACACACGCCGCCCGGCCTCCGCTTTAATTGTGACTTGGGTATGAGTAATGAACTTCTGCAGCTAACTGAGGAAGTTTTGCCAACTTCTTGCTGCTTCACACTACATCCATTCACTTGGTGTTCTCTTTCCTACCCAGATGCAAAGGCCGTTCGTGGCATGTGCGGCCTTCGCAACATGGGCAATACCTGCTTCATGAACTCTGGCCTGCAGTGTCTCCTCCACAACGCCCGCCTGGTTCAGCATCTCCTCAAGACTGACCACCTTCCTCCGGAGACGCTGACTGGGAGGTTCGGTAGCCTGGTCACTAAGACGTGGAGCGGGGAGTTCTCACTCCTACACCCGTCGGAGTTCAAGGAAACTTTGGGGTTCATGCACGGGCAGTTTAGGGATTACCGACAGGTTAGTGCAGAGATGATATTCTTCCTACTGTACTTAAGTCTGATTTCCATTTTTGTTTTCTGCAGGGAAAAGTTTATACTTTTTCTTCTTTGTTTCTGTTTTTCTGTAGCATGATGGACAAGAGTTTCTGGCACTTCTTCTAGACACCCTACATGAGGAGCTCAATCAAGCCAAGTCCAAGAAAAAATCCCACTCTCCTTTTGAAGACATCTCAGAAAACTCCAGTGACTCCCAGTACATGTCCGAAGCATCGACGTCCAAGCTTAGCGAATTAGAAGCGCTGGAAATCGACTCTGGTAAAGAGGAGCACATCCCCCGAAACCAAAACAACCAGCGGGGGAGTGACAAAGACACAGGCTCGACGTCCGAAGAAGGAAGCGCATCCAGTGAGGAAACAAAAGTTCCCAACATCGCAGAGTTCTTCAAGAAAGATATGAAGACACTGAATACCAACATGATGCAGGAGGAGGAGCTGTCGTCGAGTGTTGCGACGGGCAGCGAGAAATTCCCAAAGCAAGAGAACTCCAAGAAATCTCTAAAGTCGCCGGCCAAGCAGCAACGATCTCCCCTCAGGAACAGGGTGGAAAACGACTGCGAAAAGCTCAGCTCTCCACCAAAGAACAAGAAGACTAATCTGTTGGTTGCCAAGAAGAATCTCAAGGGGAACTTGAAAAACGGTGGCGGGGAAGGAGTCGGGGTTAAGTTCCTCCCCGAGAACGATATGTACGATGAGGAAGACCCCATCAAGCGAATGAAGATGGACTCCTGTAGTAAATCAGAGCTTCTTGAAAACCTCTCTAAAGACGGCCTCACAACCGCATTTCATAACTATGCCACTTACTCCGTCCCCGAGCTCCTCACGACCGATGGTTTCTTTCCGATAACGGACAGCAAAGTCACCAACAAACTTATCGAACTGGAAGGCAGGAAAGACCCGTCCCTGAGGACGGGCATGGACGAGGAATGTTACAATGAGCTGAAACCCCAAGTCGGTCGCAAGGATTCCCCGATCAAGCGACCGAACCTCCTGTTCCCGACCAACAACGACAATACGCTGAGTAAAAACTCTGCCAACCTCGTAGACGACAGGCTGTGTCTCCACCCGCACACGAGTACAAGCGAAGAGCAAGACTGCTGCTTCGTTCCAAACAATCAACAATTCCTGACGGTCGAGCGGAATCCGTTGCATATCAAGAAAGAGACGACACTTGAAGAGGTTGACCATCGGAGGGACCGAGAGGGGGAGAGGGAGTGGGACGACTACATCAGGGCCAACCAGTCACCCATCATGGACTTCCAAGGACAATTTAAGAGCACCGTAAGTCAATAACTCAAACCTGATATTTGAAATGTTGCATCCTCTTTAGGTGATCCCTCTGCTGCCGCTTCCCAGGTTGTATCGTGAACTTGGGTGTGATCCCTGGCTAAAATAAGGCAGCTAACGGTTGTATGGCTTCTGACTGGCACCCAAGAACAAAGATATTTAATAGACGTTAAATTTGCATCGGGGATAAAGAATATTATATTTGGTTTTTACCCGTACACACAAAGATATTGACAAAATAGGGAGACCGCCAACACAGGGCTAGATAGCTCAGTTGGTAGAGCGTCGGCACGTTAAACCGGAGGTCATTGTTTCAAATCCCGCTCTAGTCAATTCTTTTTTGTTCAACCCAAATTATTTCAAATTTACCCAGTCAGTTTCCCTTGTGGTTTATAACCTGATATGATAAACTCAAAACTGAAACAATTTTTTTATGAAATCTGCAAAGCACGCAAAATTCATAAAATTTCAGAAAGATTACTTTGAAAACAAAGGTCACTTGCTGATATGTTATGCGTATTGCGTTTGAATGTCTTTGGTTGAGCGTTTTAGGGGGGCTTTGTAAATAGACGCCTTGCATAATATGACATGAGCTCAAACAGTGACCTCGTCAAAGGAAGTCCTCTGATAGTTGTACAGCAACAATTTATGTTAAAGGCACTGTACACGTTTGGTAATTAAATATATATTAGCATAAAAACTTACTTGGTAACAAGCAACGGAGAGCTGTTGATAGTATTTATACATGTATGTATTTAGTATAGTATTTTTATAGTATTTCTCACAATGTTTTATAAAACATTGTGAGAAACGACGCCCTCTGAAGTAACGTAGTTTTTGAGAAAGAGGTAATTTTTCACTAAAATAATGAAAGACTTCTTGCAAGAAGCCTTTTTTCCTATCTGAAAGCACACAAATTTGTACAAGGGTGTTTTTTCTTTTGTCATTTTCTTGCAACTTCAATGACCAATTGAGCCCAAATTTTCACAGGCTTGTTATTTTATGCATATGTTGGGATACACCAAATTTGCATCGAGAATAAAGAATATTATTTTGTTTAACCATTACACCGATGTGTGTATACTCAGTACTTTCCCGAGCCCTGTGAAAAAATGTGGAAAGCTGTTCACAAAATGTGACTCATGATGATGTGTTTCCTCATCAGGTTGTATGTGCAGTTTGTGGCCACATCTCAATTATCTATGAACCGTTCATGTACTTGTCTGTTCCTCTACCACGTGCAATGGAAAAACAACTCAGTGAGTATTTACTTTGTAGAATTAATCATTAATAATAATGCGCAATTCTTGTGTTTTCATTTCATTTATAAATTCTGGTTGTGAAGCCAGTGTTCTCCCCATGCACAATAATAATTTATATTATTATTATTAGTATTTTTTTTAACAAGATCAAATTCACAAAAAGCATAATGATAAAACCATTTTGAATGCTCATGATTGCAAATTAGGGTTTTAAAAACCAAGATAAACAGGGTTCCAAGGACCTCGTTTGAATTCAGTGTGATTTGGCCAAACTTCCAAAATTTTGGTCCAGAATGCCTCTCAGTTTTTAAAAAACCTGGGGAGAACCCTGGAAGCCAAGGACTCTCACAAAAACAAACTTAATCACTATACTAGGCAAGAACCCCATGGGGAGAAGACAAAGAAGGAAGTTTCAGTTTTAGATGTGGGAGGAAAACACCCAGAGAATTATTCCAGGGGAAACCCACGCAGTCAAGTAGGGACTGAAAACCCAATCTACAAAGTGCCCCCCGGGCGGGATTCAAACCAGGGTCCCAGAGGTGGAAGGCGAGGTAAGATACCACTGCTCCAACCCTTTTTAAAAACCAAAAGGTGTCTCTAAGTGCTCATTCCTTTTCTGTCAAGTATACAGAGCTATGTTTGAATTACCAGGCCTGGAATTTCATCTTTGAGAGGGCAAGGCCATTTCATTTTGCGAAGGGCACTTCCATTAGAAAATCTTAAAGTCTGTGGAAAACTTTTGAAGGGGCGCCAAGGCCAAGACCAAAGGCAACAGAGGCCATGGACTCCGTGGCCTATGCATGTGTAATTCCAGGCCTGAATTGTGAGACCCTATTATGTAACACCTTGGAAGGGCTTGCAAGGTGATACGGCGCAATCCGCAGCAAACTATGCCAGAAGCAAGACGCGGTAATGTGATTCGAAAAAAGCCCACTGAATTTAGCAATCACCATTTGTTTTGGGTTTTTCTGTCCACTTTCTGTTTACTCTAGTCGTCACATTCATTCCCAAACACGGTAAAATTCCGGCCCGATACCTAGTGACACTCAATAAACTGGACACAGTGATGGAGCTGAGGCAGGCAGTGGTCAGAGTGGTGTACGGCGAAGGTCTCCCAGCGGACAAAGAGCTGGTCCTAGCCGAAGGTCTCGATCATCACATCTCAAGATTTCTGGTAAGATGCAGGGCCTGGTGCTTTGTTTTTTGAAAAGGGCAAGGGCACCAAGGCGTTTTCTCCTTGGTAAAAGGGCACCTGTGTGAGAATATTATAACTTTCTGTTGGAACATTTCAAGGGGCACCAAGGTTACGACCAGGGGCAACCGAAGTATCAGGGCCTGAAGATCAATCCATATAGACCATCCATCCAAAAAGAGTGAACATTCCAGGGCATTTCCTGGCAGGCAAGATGCCACACTGGTCATATGGGAAAGTTTACATTTGATATCATAATTTCCACATAATCTTCAGAGTTATGAAAATAACAGCTGTGGCAGTTTTGAGATTTGCCCGTTTCTTCATATCAAAAGTTGATGAAAAATTGCACAGTGCCAAATAAATCTCCATGAAATACCATGTTTCTATGTTTTTCTTTGATTGAGCTGTGTACAAATCATGCCTGCAGGAAGTCAAGGATGTATGCGCAGAATCCAGACCGAACATTGCATCATGCATTTTCAATATTTTCAGTAATACGTTACTACCTTTATGTGTGCCAGTGAAAACTAGATGAATGGAATGAATTTGATCTTCCAAAAAACCAATGATGTTCACTGTATCATTTGTGGCGTGTCATGGCCGTGCGCGGTCTAGTTGTCAGCAGCAGAGCGTGGATTTGAATCCCGGTCATGACACCTGTGCCCTTGAGCAAGGCACTTAACCATAATTGCTTCGTAAAAAGTTTGGAAGGTAGTGCATTCTGCTCTACCAGCCAGGCTTCTAGTGGATGATACCCATGCCTAGATCCTTACGGACTGCGAAGGGGGTAACCCTGTTTCAGCACAAGGAGTTGGTGACAACGTGCCCCTAGTGACAGTTGATTTTGGTCGACAGGGCAAATCAGTTAAGTGTGTAGCCCTCACCTTGAACTGGCTGTCCGGCCTTGTGATGTTATGCGATATCTCATACAAAAGTGGGGACAAAATATTTTTTTCACATTTTGCCTGCTGCATCTTGTTTATCTTTAGTATTAGACACAAATCATATTGCTTGAGAACTAAAAACAATGTTTTTGTTAACTCACAGGAGGACGTCACCCAGTTGAGGTACATCAACGACAGTTTCCGCTTATTGTATGCATTTGAGGTTTACTCCAAATCAGTTCTTGAAAGCCCAGCTCATGTTGCCACGGCAACAAGTGAACCAATCCCGAGTAGTCTGGCACAGCCGGACATGGGAGCGAGGAGCAATGATGTAACGTTCAATAGCGCCGATGCGCAGAATGAAAGCGTTGACTTGCCGCTGAGAGGTGAGGGAGATTTCCTCCCCGCAGCTTCAGAAAGTGCCTTTGAGGCCCCGGGGACGTCGTGGGATGACGTGTTAATTTCCAACCAATACGCAGAGAAGAGTGGCGTTGAGGGCAGCGCCATGGACTCGGACTCTGCCATTGCCTCGACGTCGACCAAGAAGCAAGATGTCTTTACGAATGTGACGTATTTCGACGTGAATGATCTACCGCCGATGGACACGCAGAATAGCAGCGTATCTCTGACGCGAAAGACGCGGGGCTCCAACAGCAGCCTGCAGGGCAATGTGGACCTGAACAGCCCGCAAGCTGTGTGGGGACCCACCCAGGACGACGGCACCTCCTGGAACGATGAGGTGTTCACCCCCGAGAGGACCGGCGGAGACGGGGATGCGGGTGACGGGAAACCGGTGATGAGCCAGTGGCATTCCTGCGCCATCTGTCTGGAGGAGTACCCAGAGCACCAGCTGCTGACGCACAAAGTCTGCGGTGGTGTGTTGTGTCACGCCTGCATGGAGGTGAGGAAAGGAAGTGGTTTGTTTGTTGTTGTTTTTTTCTCCAATGTGGAATTTTGTAATACCAATCCTAGATTATATCAAGACGCAATACAAAGAAAAAATTAGTGAAGGCATAAATTTATTTATTTATTTATTTATTAATAATTATTTATTAGATAATTTGGAGCGGGAATTGAACCTGCGACCTCCGGATTAACGTGTCGGCGCTCTACCAAATGAGCTATCCAGCCCTAATGTTGGTCTCCTTTTTTTGTCAATTTCTTTGTTTTTATAAATTTTATTTGGAAGTCGTATTTCTTGAAAAGTGCAGTGACTATATCTTGGTTGTCTTGTTTCTCCACTTTGCAGAGAGCAGTCAAACACTACGGGCAGCAAGCAGTGGATTGTCCGGTAAGATGAATTACCTTTAACCCCCAAGCTGATCTGGCCCGAAGCTGTCCTAAACCCCATCAAAACATTCAAAATTGTCGGCCTGATGCCTTATTTTTGTAAGAGTGAGGCATTTTCTTCCCTTGTAAATCATTATTGTTATTATTATATATTTCTGGTAATGAAACCAAACGATGCCTCATAAGTGGACTTAATCACTGTTGCTCGCAAGCCTGAGGGAACCTGTAAACAAGGGTGCTTGCTATGTGAAACAGAAACACCGGGGTTAACCTCTACTCTTCCATGATAACTGTTCTTGGTTCTTTTACATGCACTACCAATGCTAGTACACGGCACCTACGGCTTAATGTCCCATCCGGAGGACAAAGCAATTATGGTAAAGTATCTTGCTCAAGGACACAAGTGTCATGACTGGGACTCGAACCCACACTCTTCTGACCAGAAACACCAGAGCTTGAGTTCAGTGCTCTTAACCGCTCGACCATGACACGCCACAAGGGCCTCTGAGAAAAATTTCAATTTGTAATGGACCTTTTCAAGGGGCATCAAGGCAAAGACCAGGGAGGCAATCCTAAAGTATCAAGCGTGCTGTTTGGGGGGGGGGGTGGGGGAGGGGACCACACACACCTGGACCCACCCCATACATCCACGCCTGGGACAAACAAGACAAGACAAAAAACAAGCAAACAAAACCAAAACAAAGAAAAAGACTAAACAGCAGATAAAGACAATCCAGGTTTCCCAGGACTGACAAAAGTGCCTGCACTGTTTTTCTTTGTTTTTCTTTGTTGTTTATTTGTTTTTGTTGTTTATTTTGGTTTTGGTTTTCCTTGTTTTACATTCCTACAGGTTTGCAGGAAAGAGATTGATCCAACCCAGGATTATGTCGTCATGCAGACATCACTTACAGCTCGGCCTGCCAAGCGGGTCTTACTACTACCGGTACTTTTTAGGAATGACGTCATAGAAGATGGTGAAACAAAGGTTCGTGTCATTTCGGTCTGCATGTAGACGTTTCCTTGCCCTAAAATTTGTAATTTCCAGGTAACCAATCAGCATGATCAGCAAATTTGTGAGTTAGATTTGAATAATGTCTGGTACAATGACTTGCTTATAGCCCCCTTGCACAACGCGCAGCGCACTCAACACGTGCCTATCCTGTCCGCCATTTTGGGTGTCATAATCGTGCACAAACATGCACAAAAAGTTGACTCCACAAATGATGGAAATGGTAGACCCCCCACTGTTCCGAGGTGCATTCCGCGTTGTGTAATGGGTCTATAGAAATCAATAGACCCGCCTTGCATAACGCAAAACGCTACAGGTACGCTGAGGTCACGCGCACGTTTTTACGCACAAATAACAGCTATCGTCCAATGATCTGCCCCCTTTTGGCCTCGGGGATGGCGCTTTTTGAGAGTGTGACGTCATATGCAAAGGTTCTATAGTCACAAGCTACCGCTTAAAGGGGCTGTGGTCGTCGTGATTAAAGTGTGCACGTTTCATCAACGATGGCGGCCAATGCAAGGGGGTTTATATACGTTTTGTCAACCACTGTTGTACTTTATTGTATTTCAATAGGGGGAGCTGTTCTCCTATCCCAACGCAATACACACGCATAACGAAGTCAACGGAGGATGTCTATACAGTGAAATAGAGAGAATGCTACCAGTACACGCCCCGTTCATAGTCACTCTCACTGACGGCAGGGTGAGTATAATTTTTTTGTTATATACCACACGCACAGATCCTTGTCAATTGATTGGTGGAACATGTGTCACATGTCAATTTTATTTTGCCATGTATACTGCCATGACGCTCCAAAAATTATTATAGGGGTCCTATATGGATGATTAGAGCACGCTTTGCTGCATCGTTTCAAAAATAATCTTTCCCCGCCTGTTTGTCCAAACGATGCAAGGTCTTGTGAGGGCAGACAATGTTGGTCTCTACATGGAGTCGCTAATGATGTTTAGAAGTTTTTTTAAAGAATGTGTGGGGTGGAAAAGTTTCCGTGTCTATTTTGTGTTTATTGTGAAAAAAAACAAGGATCTTTGTGAGAGTTAGGATCCTTTTTAGGACAAAAGTCAATGGTCGAGGTCACAGTGGTGAGTTATTACATGATTTCTGCTTCATAACAATAGAGATAAGGCAATTTGAGATTGTTTTGTTAAGTCAACAGGTCAAATGTCAAGGTCACAGTGTTGAGGTATAGGAACATGGTTCGTGGATATCTTTGGATAGCTAGAATTTACAAGGACTGAGGGGTTTCAACAGCATCGCTGTTATCTTTTAGCCTTTTCTCCACCTTTTTCCGTCCAGGGCATCCAGTGTTCCCGTTGTATCTACAGCGTCCACTGTCGAGGCTGCCAACTGGTTCCAGAAGTAGACATCACCCTCCACTCTGACGATCACCTCACCGTGGTGTACCAGAACCTACCCGCTGACGTAGTGGAGTCTGCCAGTCGTGCCTATGATGACAAGTCTATTATGGAGATCGCTAGTAACGATCCATTAACTCTGAGGGATTGCTTCAAAGCTTTTACCGAGAGGTTATTATAACATTAAGCTCAATAAATCCATTTTATTGTAATGCTTTTCCTTAACCCTTTCGAGACCATAGGGGCCGCAAGCGGCCTGTACCAGCATGCCCATAATGGCCGCAAACGGCCGCAAGCTTTGACTTACTTCAGGTCAAACAAGAGGGTCAAGGAAAAGGTATCAAACTGAATTTACATTTTCCAATGTTTCCAATGTAAACATAGAATCTACAATTCTAAATCAAAACCATGTATTTCTATTTCTCAATCATTTTCCTGAAATTTTTCCTGAAAATAACAGGGCAAAAAAATCAACAAGATTAGCAGTGTCTGGGTGTATGGTGATGATTATGCAGAAATGAATGGTCTCGAAAGGGTTAAACAAACTTGTTAAGTTGTTTTATGAAAGTTTCTTGAGTACACTAGAAAACCAGTTTCCAATATTAAGGTATTATACAGGATTGGTAGAGCTGACAAAATAGTCGTAGACAGTATTCATGTTTTGTGTGATCAACCATGAAATAACAAACCTGTGAAAATGTGGGCCTACTCTGTTGTGTGTGTCGGGAGAAAATAGTGAAAAACCGTGCACACATTGTCCTTAATTTTGGTTGTAACAACCTAAATTAGCTGTTGCGTTTTTTAGGTTTTCAGACACATTTCTCTCGAATATGACTTCATTTCAGAGGGAAATATTTCACAGAAATAAATGGTTTTAGTATGAACTTCATAATCAGTAAGCTTTCAGACTAAAATTAAACAATTATGGGTTTTTTTGTATCCTAACCAGTCCTATAAAATACCTTTAAATGTTTAGTTTCATTTTTATTTTTTATTTTTTTCCCCGAAAGTTTAAGGCCTTGTGAAAAAAGTGGATCAATGTCGGTTTTTCGTTTGCAGGGCACCATGCAGAGTGTGTCACTACGCATGTTTTATCCGAATAGTTCCATTAAGGAAAGAGGCCAGAATAATACATCCTTTTCATCTTTACCAACTCACACCTGTTATCTCCATGTAATTCTTTTTCCAACGATGACATATTTTTTTTTTTTTTTCACCATTCAGTGAGGATTTGGATGAACATAACCCGTGGTTTTGTCCCAAATGCTGTAAGCCCCAGTGTGCACGCAAGACCATCGCTGTCTGCCGGTATCCAGACACACTCATTGTGTATCTAAAAAGGTGAGACATTTTTTATTCAATAGTCAACTGGTTTGTCGTGGCCGGCCAGTCTAGTGCACTAGACTCTGTGTTTCCGGTGTTTCTGATCAGCAGAGTGTGGGTTGTTAACACTTGTGTCCTTAAAGGTAGAGTCATAGATTGTTTTTTGTAAACGTAATTATCAAGGCGAAGTGATCAAGAAGGTTGCAATAAAAGTAATATGTGAAAGTTTCAGCTGCATACAGTGTCCAATTGCTGAGAAAACAGCAAACAAAATCACTGTACTTTCACAAGAACGTTGAATCCATCAACATTTAGCGAGGTGACAGCGAGTTGACCAACTACATCTCTGGTCGCAGCATTTGCGAATGGACACTAACCCTCAGAATTCAGAAAAAATGATTCATACATGAATCCATTTTATCAGTTTCAAATGTTTTGGGGTGAACAAAATTATCCAAACCATACTACTTCAAGGGGAATCCATTCTCAAAATAGTTGATACTATCAACAGCTGCAGTGCTTTTCACCAATTAAGTTCTTATGGTCATTAATTTTTGCAATATTTACCAATCAATGACCCTACCTTTTAAGCGAGACTAAAATACAATGTTTGCACTGATAAGGCGATGTGAGGCTGAGACCGAACTGGAATTGGCAGCTACGGCTACGGCTACAACTGTTGCTGAGGATGTCCTATAGTTCAACGCATAATGACGCGGCGATTCAGCCACAGCCATAGCATTATCTGCCAATAAGCCATTTGCGAGTTAGATTTGAAGAATGTCTGGTACAATGACTTGCTTAGTCACAAGTTACCGCTTTAATTTGAATGCCTCAGACTATAGAGACAGTTGCTATGTCAAATGGTTCGGGGCAAGCTTTTGCATAGCAACCTCCAGATGAGCAAACCCTGGTACCATTGTGCCACAACACATTCATTCAAAATTGTGAATGGGTGTTCGCCGTCTCTTACGTAACTATGCAAAAGCTTGCCCCGAATCATGTTACATAGCAACTGTCTCGATAGTCTGAGGAATTCAAATTTAAGTGGTAACTTGAGATCAAGCAAATCATTGTACCAGACATTATTCAAATCCAACTCGCAAATGGCTTATTCATAAACGGCCTGACCTTGGTCATTCTGTCAGTGGTCCACATTATTTTGGTCATTTTAATAACATCCAGTGGTATTCTCTTTCGGCAGGTTTGTTTTCCACCAGTTCACGAGCACCAAGCTAGAGAACAAAGTCACCTTCCCAGTGGAGGGTCTAGATATGTCAGATTTTCTGTGTCCCGGCGTCTGTAGCGATGAGCTCGGCCTCGTTTATGATCTACAGAGCTGTGTTTGCCACTTTGGAGGTAGGACATGAAGTCAGAAATTCCCCCCTTATTCTCTTATTCTTTGTGATACAAATATCCAGTATTGAAAGTATTGCACCAGATTTATTTGATTGTTTTTATTGTTTTGATTTGTGTTCTTGCCTTTAAAGGGGTTGTATACGTTTGGTAATTGGAACCCACTGTTTGTTTCAATCCTATATAGTAGAAGATATATACCCAAAAACTAACCTGTGAAAATTTCATTTCAAAAGGTGTTCGTGTTTTTAGATATTGCCGAAAATCTATGTCCACGCAGGAAGAATAATCTGTAATTGGAATACACAATCTGAGAAACGTTACTGCAGTAAAGCTTCTCAGATTCAAATTTTCGGGGATAAAAAGTGATATCTTTTTCCATAAGCGCAGTACGTCAAAGTAAAAAGTTTCTCAAAATGCATTATACTATCCAAAGCTGCTCTACTTCTTACCAAGTAAGTTTTTATTGCCATTAACTTTCAGAGTCGTTACCAAACGTATACAGACCCTTTAATGCATTGCCAATGTCACTATTAGTATAAAATTAAGATTAGGTTTACAATATTGATAAAAAAGCCAACCTTTTACTGCAAATATACTGGTATTAGCCGAGCCTGAATTTACAAGACTTGGAGGCCATGGGGTCTGTTAAAGGCATCGTACACGTTTGGTAATTGTCAAAGACCAGTGTTCTCATTTGGTGTATCCCAACATATGCATAAAACAACAAGCCTGTGAAAATTTGGGCTCAATTGGTCATCCAAGTTGCAAGAAAATGATGAAAGAAAAAACACCCTTGTTGTACAAATTTGTGTGCTTTCAGATAGGAATAAAAGGCTTCTAGCTAGAAGTCTTTTATTATTTTAGTGAGAAATAACCTCTTTCTCAAAAACTACGTTACTTCAGAGGGAGTCGTTTCTCACAATGTTTTATACTATCAACAGCTCTCTGTTGCTCGTTACCAAGTCAGTTTTTATGCTAATATATATTTTGAGTAAATACCAAACGTGTACGATACCTTTAACCAGGTCTTGGCCTCGGTGCCCCTTCAAAAGTTTCCGATGGAAGTGCAAAATGAAAGCGGCCTTGCCCTCTAAAGGATGCAATTCCAAGCCTGATTAGCAGAATCTGGCACACCTGTACTGTGCAGTAGAACAATAGACCCAAAGCAATCGCTGAGGTTAAACACTTTAAACATGAATTTGTGTCTGCCCCACATAAAAGTCTCAGCCTTCTTTTTTACTTCAAAGAGGGCGCTGTTTGCTCTTGTGGCGTCGGATGCAAGGATTCTTGGTAAAAAGCAGGCCAAAAAATTACTTTATAAGAAAGCATCCACAAAGATTTAGTGCAACAGCATTCAAATAGTAGATTGACGACCACCGTGTTGAACATTGTACCCCAAGTCATTGACAGTGTTGTCTCTTGTAAATATGAATATATATGAATATAATTCTTTTATTATGTCTGCATTAAAAATACAGATAATTGTATTCCATTGGCAATTGGAAACATTAAAAATCACAAAACAAATTCTTGAAACAACTACAGTAATAACAATAAAAATTAAATACCAAACATACAAAAAATACAGTAAAACTTGCAACTTACTTATAATTACATACAATTGCGAACTTTAAATTGTCTTTGTATCGCCTGTCTCCTTGTCCTAGGTGTGAATGCTGGACATTACACCTGCTACGTGCGCAACCCCTACTCCAACCAGTGGCAGTACTGTAACGATGAGACGGTCACCCAGCAGGAGCCAGCTGAGAGTGACTCCTCTAGCGTCTACATCTTGTTCTACCAGAGAAGAGGTAAGCATATATATCACAAGTTTTAACGGTTATAGCAGACCCCACCTATGAAACAAACTCCCTCCAGAAGGAGGGTCACATATCAGGTCACGTGTACAAATTGTGACTGGTATCCTGCTCATTTCTACTAAGCAAAAACATGTTAAGTAATATTTTCTGCGTAAGCAGCTCTATGAAATTGGGCCCAGGTCATTCAAACCACATGTCAAAAATCCATTAAAATGGGTGAGCGCATTTTAGTGAAAACAAATCAACAAAGGATTCGTCAGGGATTTGGTGCACATTCATTTGTGCTTATTTCGATTGCGACAACCGACATAAGCAGTGGCGATTTAATTTATTAATTCTAGTTGTGAAGCCAAGGACTCTCAGAAAAGCGAACCTAATCACTATACTAGCCAAGAACCCCATAGAGAGAAGACAAAGAAGGAAATTTCAGTTTTAGATGTGGGAGGAAAACCCCAGAGAAATACTTAAGGAAAAAACCCACACAGTCAGGTAGGGACTGAAAACCCAATCCACATAGTGTCCCCCAGTGGGATTCGAACCTGGGTCCTAGAGGTGGAAGGCGAGGAAAGATACCACTACACCAACCCAACCGGGTGTGTGATGCTAGTTCCTTGGCTTTGACCGTATCAGTGCCCTTTTACATTGAAACTAATAGTTTTGCTTGTTGTAATAACCAATCCTGCACTTTATTGGTTTTTTTTTTTTTGGGTGTAACCACAGGACTCCAAATTGACTTCACGCCACCATCGCCTGCCGAGCCTAGTAAATCCATCTCCCCACCCCCGCCTCCATCACCTCGCCCCGGGAACACAGAGCAGACAAGCACCTTCCCTGACAAGGCATCCTTTCTGCAGTCTGGGATAGATCGGTTCCTGTCAGAGCTGGACAAAGACACCAACGTGGACAAAGAAACCAAGGAAGGCGCCGCCCCAGAGAGAACAGATGTTGACTCCACCGGAGATGACTCTCAGATGACAGAGGCCTAGAGGGTTCTCTTGATCCTCCAAATCAAACCAGTACCATGTGATATATATTTTTAAAGTGTGCAATTGAAACTTCGAACACAAGTTTTGTTTCAAATAGTTCAAAAGCTGCAGGTTTTGCACTTACTTGTAATATCGGGACTCATAACTCGAGACTTCAAACGTGAAAGCAATGTACGTCGGACCAAACAAGTCCCGAAAATATGTAAGCCTCTTTGCACGACGAGCGTACCTGTTTGAAGTAAGTAGGTCTCTGTACAGTGTACAGTGTCTACTTAGTCTCCTTTGGTGGACAGTGTACTAGGCATCAGTACAGTGTAGAGGGTGATTTGAGCTTTTGTACAGTGTACAGAGTGTACTAGGTCCCTGTACAGTGTACAGAGTGTACTAGGTCCCTGTGCAGTGTACAGAGTGTACTAGGTGTATGTACAGTGTACTAAGTCCACTAGGTCTCTATACAGTGTACAGAGTGAACAAGTACCTTGTACAGTGTACAGAGTATACTAGGTCCCTGTACAGTGTACAGAGTGTACTAGGTCCCTGTGCAATGTACGTAGTGTACTAGGTGTATGTACAGTGTACTAAGTCCACTAGGTCTCTATACAGTGTACAGAGTGAACAAGTACCTTGTACAATGTACAGAGTGTACTAGGTCTCTGTACAGTGTACAAAGTGTACTCAGTCTCTGTACACTGCACAGAGTGTACAGTACTAGGTATCTTTATTGTACAGAGTGTACTGTATCTCTGTACAGAGTACAGAGTGTACTAGTTCTCTGTACATTGTACAGTCCCTGTACAGTGGACAGTGTACTATGTATGTACACTCTACAGAGTGTATATATCTTTGTACAGTGTACAGAGTGTACTAGGTCTCTGCACAGTGTACAATGTGTACTGTCTGGGTCTCAGTCAATGTACATGTACAATGTGTATTACCTCAGTAAAGTGTACAGAGTGGTTTTAGCTTCTGTACAGTATAAAGAGTGTATCCCAGCTAAACAGAATGGCCTCTGTGTAGTGTAAAGAATGTACTTTGTCTCTGTATAGTGTAAAGAATGTACTTGGCCTTTCTAGTTAATTTAATGTAAAGAAGACTGTATTGACCCATTTCTATTACATTATGTGTACAGAATGAATTTGACCCTTAAATGAAATGCAGAATGCACTGTGCCTTTGTGTAGTGTACAGAATGTACACGGCCTGTTGCATAGCATAGCTTAGCTAGCATGCAGAATGAAATGAATCCCCTTGCTAGAATGCACCACTATAATATGTGAATCTGTGTAGTGTACAGAATGTACACGGCATGTTGCAGAGTATATAGTACATGTAGCTAGCATGCAGAATGAAATGAATCCCCTCGCTAGAATGCACCACGAGGTGTAAATCTGTGTAGTGTACAGAATGTACATGGCATGTTGCAGAGTATACCTGTACATGTAGCTAGCATGCAGAATGACATGAATCCCCATGCTATAATGTGAATCGGTGTAGTGTACAGAATGTACACGGCATGTTGCAGAGCATACCTGTACATGTAGCTAGTATGCAGAGTGAAATGAATCCCCTCCCTAGAATGCACCACGAGGTGTGAATTTGTGTAGTGTACAGAATGAACATGGCTTTAGAATTCATTTTACCATGTCATTGATCATGTTGCAACTATCGTTTTTCATTTTTACTGTATGCAAAAGCAAACCATTGATACTTAATCTCATAGCACAAAGAATGATTATTCTGTCTTACATTGGGAACATTAATTTGGATGGAAGGACAACAAAATATCACCAACATGAAAAACGTATTTGTGCCTCAGTGCGCTGTTGTGAACATAAATCTACATTGCCTCTTGCATCACAGCTGTCAGAATGTACTGACCCAATTTTTTACAAAATAAACTAACCAGTAGCATGCATTTAAGGCATAGAAGGCGTAGATAGCATGCAGAACAGAGCGAGTCGAGTCTGTCTGGGATTGCAGAATAAACCTAACCTCAAAATGTATAACAAGTACCTTTTTGGTAAACATTATGTAATGAAACCATGGCACAGTTGTGAAACTGCAATGACTCTGTTATTAACATTATATTATAATCTGCAGATTTTACAGAGGATCTGTTTAGTTTGTCTAAAGAGTGTAGTTGACCTCTGGTTAGTGTGCAGAATGATTTTGGCTTCTGTATAGTGTACAGAGTGCTCTAGGTCTCTGTACAGTGTACACGGAATGATTTTGGCTTCTGTACATTGTACAAAGTATACTAGGTCTCTGTACAGTGTACAGAGTGCATTAGGTCTCTGTACAGTGTACAGAATGTACTAGGTTGGAGAATAAATCTAACCTTGAGCTGTAATGTAGTTCAAAACGCAATGATACTGTCATTGATATTACAGAATTTACAGAGGATCCGTTAAGTTTACAGAATGAAAGTTAGCTCCTTGATATAGCTGGCAGAGTACAGAATAAAAGGATCTCTTGTCAAGAGAATGTTTTGAATCTACAGAGTTCTTCAGTACTATGATATGGCACGTGTATACTGAGTACACGTTTGTAGCACTCGGTCACATGGGTTCTAGTGTATCTGGACCACATTTTGGGCCAGTATGAGAAAAAAAATTGTTTTACTACATAAAGAAAAAGACCAAATAATTATATTCAAATCTTAATAATCAAACTATTCAAAAAATAATAACTGGTCTGTTTTAGCATACAGAATGCAGTATTGTTGATTAAATGCGCTGGCCTCGGACCTGTGGTCCAGTGTAAATTTCGAGCCCTGACTTACATGTGCATGTCACACAAACACACACAAGTGTGTAAACACCTGCAATCGGGGACCCCCCATTGTTCCTCTTTTGTTTATACTCCAACTTTCTGGCAGCAGCTCCCGTTGGTTTTGTACACGCTCTCCAACTGGGGACCTTTCCCAACCGGGAACCCTATTGTCCTCTTTTGTTATAGGTCCCAGGTTTGAATGTGGATACCTACCCACACACACACACAGGTGTGTAAACACCGGCAATCGTGTACCCTCCTTTGTTCAACTCATTGTGTTAGCAACCGTGGACCACAATGTTTTCCTTTGTGATAGCAACCGTGGACCTATTATCCCTTTTGTTATAGGTCCACACACACGTTACGTATTGATGGCATACTACATATGCATATATCCTACATGTGCGTAGTACTCTAGCATCGCAGAACTCCTGCGTTGCTTTAGAAATGTGACGTCGGTGAGAAGGCTCTATTGTGATGATGACATAAGGGTCCAATTTCACAGAGCTGCCTATTAACACATTTTTTCTGCTGAACAGAAATGAGCAGGATACCAGTCACAAATGGGTACATGTGACATTGTATTTTGGCTGTTTACCTTTGGTATAATTTTGTTGTGCTTAACACTTTTTCTGCTGAGCAGAAATGAGCAGGATACCAGTCACAAATGGTACATGTGACATCGTATTTTGGCTGGTAACCTTATTCTGGTAAGCATAATTTTGTTGAGTGCTCGGCTACTTTTTTGTGCTTAAGCAGCTCCATGGAAAATGGGCCCTGGTGAGTTGGGTCCAAACGCAGATATAAGAGAGCAAATCCTTACAGGTTTACGATTTAGTGTGATTGCAGTTTATACTTGGCCACAATGGAGGGCGGTGTGTTATTCGCAGTGCAATAGATGGAAGTATGACATGATGAATGTGCTGCAGACTAATAAAAGGTGCTTCTAGGCTCAAGACACTAAACCTGCTCAACCAGAATGAGGATGAAGACCAAGGGTCACACCCCAAATGTTCGGACACCCCATGTTCGGACACCCCTATGATTCCGACACCTTTCAAGTCCTGCTCTCGTCAATTTGTCTTTGTTCGTCCCAAAATTATTGACCAATATGTATCATACCTTTACTAGAAGTGAACATCACAAGAAGAATATAACAATCTTGAGGTGGTCTCACAATGTCTGGTTTAAAAATATGACATTGTGGTGGACCTATCCGTTACCACTGTCATGTTGGAATTGGCAACTGGGACTTTTGCTGGGGGGGGGGGGGTGGATAATAACGGCAACCTACGCACATTAGCGTAGTGATCCAGCCGAAATTCTGCCTGGCATTATTTGTTGGTCTTTATTTTCATTCTGTTGGGCTGCGGGTTGGCCAGTCTGAGCCTGGTATTAATTAAAACAATTATATGTATTCATTATTAGGAACACACTACAAAAGCCAAAAGTAGTGTATAATTTTGATCAGGTTAAAAAATGCTTCGGATTTTTGCTTCATGTTTGACATGCATGTATTTATTATGCGAGGGAAAAACTTAATAATTTCCCGTACAAAATAAATGTGTAAAAATCTTCATCGAAATATTGACTTTTTTTGGATCGGCCTTTTATTATGCAATGTATTAATGTTAGGAGAGACTTTGGAGCGCTTGGTGGCAGCAGACATAACAGGTATATTTCCATTATGGTTTACGCGTGCGCACATTTCCCAGAACAATGGTTTTACGTAAGTCTGCTGCCACCTAGCGCCCCCAAAAGCCTTCCATTCTTAGTGAGTACCGTATCATTTCTATCTGTCTGTATCTAAAATATCTCAACATGTTACATGTTTACACTGCTGAGTAAAATTTGTTGTGGATTCCAGTCGAAACTGGTTCAAACTGGTAACCTGTATTAAACACATTTGGTGGGGAAACTGGTTCCGACTGGCAACCTGTATTAAACACATTTGTTGAGGATACCAGTTGAAACTGGTTCCGGCTGGTAACCTGTATTAAACCAGGGCTGATTAAACATATTTGTTCAGGATACCTGTCGCAACTGGTTTCGACTTGTAAACTGTATTAAACACATTTGTTGAGGATACCAGTTGAAACTGGTTACGACCGGTAACCTGTATTAAACACTTCGTAGGATTACCTCGAGCACAGCAATTTATTGACACGCTTCGTGTCCCGCTCCTTAAAGCAATTAAGCTGAAAATATTGCTGAGCAAAGTTAAGTAAAGTAAAGTCTGCCCCGAGCCATATGGCTCATCAGGCCGGTGTTTATATTCGGTTTCCTTGGTATGAAACAACTGAGAATATTTATATTCCCCCTGGACAGGCAGCCAGTCCATCGCAGTTTACTTCCCAGCTCTCGCCAGTACCCATTTGCACTCCTGGGTGAAGAGAAGCAATAATGGTTAAGTGTCTTGCTTAAGGACACAAGTGTCACGACCTGGACTCGAACCCACACTCTGCTGATCAGAAACACCGGTGCTCTTATCCGCTCGGCTACGACACACCACAAAGTTAAGCCGTGGCCGAGTTGGCGGGGAAGGCTATTGCTAAGGAGGAAGGGTGTTGCTCAGGACTTCTTCCAAACCATAAGGCTTGGGCAGCGAATCTGGTGTCATAGGGTGTGTTTGTCCCCAATACATATACACGGTAATTAACGGGCTACACCCCTATGTTCCGACACCCCTATGTTCCGACAACCCTGGTGTATTTTCCTATTCCTAACCCTAACCCTAACCCTAACCCTAACCCTATGTAAATCATGAGGGGTTGTCGGAACATAGAGGTGTCGGATTATAGGGGTGTCGGAGTATAGAGCAGTCACCAATTAACGTGTTGAAGGAATTTGAGTCAACAGAGTCGCTATCAGACGATATTTCTACACAAATTCTCCGTATGGGGGGAGACAGAAACCCTTATGACACCAGCTCTGGCTTGAGCACCGTTGACTGTTAGACGTCCCCTACAGAAAGTAGACTTTCACTAGTTACTGATGAAGACCAAGTCGGCGGCGTGTGGTTTCGAAACGGGCTAAGAGTAGCATCGATTTGATCCATATTCAGCTGCTTTCCTTTATAATAAACCAAGGCAAACATTAACCCATGCATTACATTTTGTGGCAGCCATTTTAAATACACCATTTCCAGTGACTGACAAGTTTTAAAGTGATATTTAAAACAAAAATACTTTGTGAGTGTATATTAATTAAATCTCAGATTTGTATGGACTTTTCTGAGAATTTTGGCTGAAAAAAACATCCGCTGGGTCATCTTTGTACAAAAGTTTCTTAACACAACACGATGTGTTCTTCGTATTTATGATGTTTTTTTTGCAATGTACAGAATAAATAAGTTAAATCTAAAGTCGAACACAATTTGAACCCAGTGTTGTTTTGTTGTGGCTTTGTTTGCAATTGTTTTCACAAAAGTTATGATGTGCCCTACAAATGTTTTCGTAACCAACCGCAGCCCGAAACCCGTACCTCATCGCTTCGAAGAAAATACCTTATTTGGGCGCCACACAGATCAAATAATTTGAAGTACCCACTTGATCTTTGTACGTAATGCTGCACAGCGACGAGTTGTCAACAACGTTTATCAGCCGTATGAATCTTCATGACGCACGTCAGCGACGAGTCGTCAACAAATAAAGTTTATTAGCCGTGGCTACGAACTCTTTTGTCCCGACATTTCACCCACTGAGGTTCGAGTGAACTATTAGATGGAGCTAAACCTTATTTGGGAAGTAAACACAAATATCTGGTCATTTTTTGTAGTTTTTTCGACTTGGTAAATCGATGACTTCTCTTGATTCTTCCATTAATTTGTACGTACCCATTTTTAAGCGACGTCCTCATTTGTTTTCTACATCGAGTTCGAACCGAGTCCGTTCTCTGTCTTTCACCCCCCCCCCCCCCAATCCCTTCGTAAAGCAATATCTTTGTTCCGAGGTATCAGTCAGAAGCCATTCAACCTGTAAACTGCCGTGTAGCCAGGGATCACACCCAAGTTTACGATACAACCCGGGAAGCGGCAGACAGGGGATCACCTTAATTAATAAGGGGTTGCGACTTTTTTATTTCAAATATCAAGCTAATAAACCACGAGGGAAACTGGATAAATTTTACTCAGCCAGTTTCCTTCGTGGTCATACTTCAAATTATAGTTGGCACCACTATTTAGGTATAAGTGGAAACAACGAATATAGGCCTATCGGTTGTCAGTGATTTTGTGCACTTTCATAACATTTTACCATTTCGATTGCAACATTGGAAACAAACCGACGCTCAGTTATAGTGATTCTCCTCGACCATCACCTTGGTAGTACATCAGACAGAAATTATCTGAAAGATTGTGTATCTTTTGGAATGAACTTTATAATCACCTATTCAATCACTAACCCCACTGCTGCGCATGTCAGAGGACACTAGTTTTTGACAAAGTTTGCCAACCTCAAATCGGTCACCCTTTAAAAGAGGCCAGATCGAGATTGTCGTGAACAGTCACTGACATTCAAACCGGTCAACTGCATTTGAAAATCTGTTAAACCAAAGAAAACTCCTGGTCTTCTTACATTGAACTCGTTCAAGAAATAGCGGCGCTGTTCTCCGGTCATCTTCTGTGTTGAAAGGTAAGACTTGTTTTCTATAAGTAGGTCTATGCCACTTAAAGGCACTGAACACGTTTGGTAATTGTCAAAGACCAGTTTTCTCACTTGGTGTATCCAAACATATGCATAAAATAACAAGCCTGTGAAAATTTGGGCTCAATTGGTCATCGAAGTTGCAAGAAAATGATGAAAGAAAAAACACCCTTGTTGTGCAAATTAGTGTGCTTTCGGAAAGGAATAAAAACTTCTTGCAAGAAGTTTTTATTATTTTAGTGAGAAATTACCTCTTTCTCAAAAATTACGTTACTTCAGAGGGAGTCGTTTCCTACAATGTGTTATACTATCAACAGCTCTCTGTTGCTTGTTACAAGTAAGTTTTTATGCTAATATTTGTTTTGAGTCATTACCAAACGTGTACAATACCTTTAAGGTTTGGGAAGAGTGTAAGACCCGGGGCCGTTTTCACAAAGAGCTAAGATCGATCTCAACTGTGTATCAATCTCAATTATTGCTAAGCAAAGTGTGACGTCACAATACAAATCACTATGGTGATACTGACAACTCATCTATAAAACTTTGTGCTTTGTAAAATCGAGCCGAGGACATCTTTAGAAACAGTAAATAAAAAGTGAGCTGGGCAGACACATTAGCCGCAGAACAGATAACCGTTTGAGCTCAGCAATCAATCACTGGACACCTTAATGGTAACAAACGGAGTATAGAGGGCACAAAGATGGAGAGACCAGCTGCAACAATACTGGGGGCAGTCAATTGGTTGGTACCAACAAAGCAAAAACGAGAGACATTTGGAGACATCATGTTGAGGCCTTCATCCTGCAGTGGAGCGACAATGGCTGAAAAACCAAATCCAAAGTCCATAATATTGAAATCTTTAAAGCCTTTGTGTATTAAAATCCTTCTGGGAATTTTTTTTTCCGTATCCGGCCACTACTGTCTAAGGCATTTATTTGATTTTTTTAATGGATGTTGGACCTTTTTTCCCTTTTTTAATATTCGTCTTGAGGAATTGGTAACTAAAACGCTAAATGTTGACCTTTAAAAAGGTAAACTGTAGCGCACATCATTGCGCGGACGGAACTCTCGCGCATGCACTCATGCCCAAGGAACTAAAAACGGAGTGTTGCGAGCAGCGTTGTCAAGACCACCATAGACCCGAAAATGGCTTATTTGCCCTGATGTTGACACTTTGTAATAGTTCAAAGTGCCTGTGCCTCTCTGTATACATTCTGTCAACCTTTCTGGACAGGTTAGGATATAATTTGACCTAAATTATATAAGGGAGATAAAGTGGTGGCCGGATTACGGAATTTTAGCCTCCAGTTCTGTGATGTCATTTATGTATTTGATTTTTTTGCAGGATCGTCCGGTCAAATCTGAATTATGAAGACGTTCATAAAACACGCAAGGAGAGAATACTTTGCGTTACCTGGTATAGCGTGGATGCTGTTCATTGCTTATTTGTTGTTACCACTATTGGTAAGTTTAAAGAATTTTAGGTTGGGGGAGGGGGAGGGGGAGATAGGGGTGGGAAAATGTGCCTTTTGGTGATACAAGCATGAAATCTGCAGAGATGCCACCTTTCCGGATTCACCCGGATTTCCGTTTTTTAAAAACAAACCTCAACTTCCGTTTTTTCAAAAAATAAATTTATAATTGTTTGGCCTCTAAAGCAAGTCCGCTTTGAAATAAGCGATTTTCGCTGAAAATATTAGTTTATGTCGTAAATGTCGTAATTTTCTTATTTTTACGGCTCGGTGAGTTGTATGCCTGACTTGAACTTAGGTGCTCGGCGGTGCTACTCTTTTTGGCAATTCAATGTTGGCATCTCTGTGATGATTGCTCTGCGATAATTTGTCACTCGCGACATTCATTCAGTGGCTTTCTGCTTTTGTCTAGGGAAAAATAATTTTCAGGTTTTTTTCGGTACCACAGTGGCGGCATCTCTGAATCTGGCACATGCAGAATATGTCATGAGAAAGATCTTTGGCTATTCGCCTCTTGCAAAGTCAGTCATTTGCGTGTAGAGCCTCTAATTGGGAACAGAAGTGAATAGAAGCATTATATAACTCTGTATTGTCACGGCAAAACGACACTTTAATCCAAACAGATACATAAATGCAATACTAATGAAGCATGAAGTCGAGGCTCTACACGCACATGGCGGATCCGTGCAAAGAGCGAATAGGGCCATCGCAGATTTGTCCTTACAAATTCTTTTTTGAAAACTTTGGGAAGCCATGAATGCAAAACAAAAAACTGATAGCCAATATTCAAAAATAGTGTTGAATCTTTCGGAAACAAAGCAACCAATCATGGGATGTATTTTCTTTTTAATTGAAAGTTTGCTGAAGTTTTGAAGTTGGTCACATTATTCTGTCAACACGATTGAATGTTTTGCTAACATTCGACCGTCCGTGCAAACAATAGAGAGCAGCATAGGTAGAGAATAAAAAGCAATGGCAGCCATTTTGAATAATTTGAAAACTGCTTGTTATTCTGCCTACATTTTGTTCAAAGGACAAAATCCGCGATGGCCCTACGCCAAATATCTTTCCCATGACATTATTCTGACTGTGTCAAATTCTATGCTTACATCATAAGGCACAATCCCATCCTACAGGCCTATAACGAAATGTCTTTTACCCTCATTGTGAAGTAATTTCTGACGTTTTATCGTAGAACCACGTTTTCCAAAAATGGTGTTGTGGCACACTATTGGAATAGTCTGCGGATGACTCTTTTAAATCATTACACACTCTTTCTGTTTTTACTAGAAAACTAAAAACTCATTTTTTAATTCCATGCTAAAATACTGTATGTAATTTTAATCTTGTATGTAATAGGGATAATAACGGCCTTGATTACTGTCTTACATTTGCTGTCTTTCCAGTGTGATCAGGCGCGGATCCAGGGGGGGGCGTGGGGGGCGCACGTCCCCCCTTTTTCATATTAAAAAAAAAAAAAAAGAGGGAGAAAAGAAAAAAAGAGGGAGAGAGAGAGAAGGGGGGAGAAATGGGGCAACAAACTTCATTTATCATTTTGCTGCTTGGAATATTTTCACGCCCCCCCCCCGTTTGGAAAATTCTGGATCCGCCCCTGGTGATGTATGTCTGTCATTTGTCTGTCCGTCCATTAGCCTTTTTGAGGTATGGTGGACACTGTAGGAGTGCACTGTTTGGTTTGGGTGTATACAGACAAATTTACCCAAACCTAACAGTGCCATAGTAATGTGTCCACCATATCTCAAAATGGCTTATAGGCTGAGAAACAAAAGCTGTTGCCTCACCCCGGTCCTATGTTGCCATTTGTTTAATGTTCACTTTTATATCAATTTTTGTAATAAATATTGAAATACATGTAGGGGCCTACTGTCAATTTGATCATTTAACATTTTGTATTATTCTGTGTTTTATGGCAGCATTGAAAAAAAAACCCGTAAACGAATTTCATACAGTTTTTGTTGCTAGCTCCAGTAACTTTGAGTGCTGTATATTTAACCTTTCTTTTCTCTTATTTCTGTTCTATTTATAGACGACAATTTTCTTCCCCAGTCACCTAGCAAGTATTGTCCCCTATACCGGGCCATTTGGGCACCTCGGCAAATACTTATTACAAACCGGGAGTAGTGTTTACGCTGTACTCATGTAAGTCTATCATTTATTTATTTATTTATTTATTTATTTCAACATCTTCATACAGGATAAAAAAGATCAGCAAAAGCTGTTTTACATCAATGTCCTGTTAAACATAAATGGTCAACATAAACAACAGACTAGAATAAAGACAAATAAAAAGTAAGACTACTTAAAGTACAGTTTCTTATATAAACATTTAAAAATTGCAATGGAAGAGGAACTTTGACTGGAGGAAGGAATATTATTCCACACTTTGGCACCGGCAAACTTACACGTGATGTTCGGTTTAGGGACAACAACAGTAAGAGAGTCTGCATTTCTTTTATTTATACCATGCCTATCGAAGTACATTTCTACATCATTACATAGTCGACTTGGAGCAAGTCCATGAACACATTTATAAAATAGACAGGCTAAATAAAAATCCCCTCTTTGTTCTAGGGTTTGCCAAGATAATTGATTCATAATGTCTTCACCACAAAAGTTTACATATAAATCAAAATTGTTGGAGACAACCCGCGCAGCTCTTTTCTGCAGTCTGAGAAGTGCCCTTTTACTGATTGAACAACTTTCCCAAACAGAACACGCGTAATCGAAGCATCTTCGTTATTAGGAATAATTAAATGACGATGACTAGAGCAAGCTAGTCTAAACGTCGAGACCTATCTATAGGCCTATTGACCATGTTTTTGACCGCGTGAGGGCGCTTTCTTCAGGGAATGTCTTGCAATACAATTACAGTTTCATCTTATTTTGATTACCTGTATGTAGTTTTCTTGCATCATTGACGAAAAAAATAAACATAATAATAACAAAAATGAAAAAACCCGTTTGTTTACTTGTTTTTCATCACGAAAAAACTGGTCCACAAACGCCCCACGTGGTCAAAAATACGGCGAATTAAGAACTCACTCCGCGGTAGTGAAATTAATAACGACTCGAAGTCCCCTCGATCCACTTAGCGAAAGTTAGTCCTGGCCGAGGGACCTTCCGCCCAGGTAGGAGTTACAAGCACAGTTCTTTTCAGAACTAAATAATAAGTAGTCTCCCGCATTCCGAAATCTACTCCGCGGCAGTAGAACAAAATAATAGCAAGACAAGTTCTCAAAGAGCAAAATCTACACAGCAAAGCAGATATATACATGGTGTTACCGCAAACCGAATATACATTGATACCTCACCATGTAATGCCTCAAAACCATTATAATTAGTAAACGGTTTTTGCGACGGTGTGCCGTGTCTCGGCCTAGCGGTCTTATACACATCGCAATAAAAGTTATTGTGGCTAAATATTTTTAGTGTGACATCTCTGCTATAGCTAATTACTATGCATGTTATTTTAGATGTTATACAACTGACTTGTTTTTATATTTCAGCCTGGTCGGTGCGATAATTTGCCACGTATGTGAATCAGCTTATTGTTGGCATTTGTGCAGGTAGGTGAAACCCCTTTAGGCAAGATTAAGGTTCTTACTTATCGTCACACCACAATAATAAGAAAGCTTGAAGCAGCCCAACACCAAAACTAGGGTGGCCCTGAAGGGACATTGCATAAATGTTTCACGAAAATCATTCACGAATCTGTGCGCGTATCGTATACGCATATTATTTGCAATATCGTGAAATTTATTGCATACTTTTTCGCATATCTTTGGGATATTGTCATAGTTGCGGACAATTTGTTAGTGACCTAGGGGGTACATGGCACTGCAGACCCTTTCGTGTATGACTATGAGGCCTGGAATATCGACTCGAAGCCAGAAACTCCCCAGACCATTAAAAATGTTGTTCAAAGGCGACCAAGTATATGCGCACATATTCACGAACAATTTCACGACATTTTTACGTATTATGCGCACAATTTGCGATATGCAATGTCCCTTATGGGCCACCATACAAAACCCAAGTTGTCCAAGTTGAACAAAAAACTTTTTGTTCCATTGCATAAAAGCCCCACAAGGACCCTTCCGTATAAGCCCACCCATACACGCCGCAGCTCTGTGTTGCGTACACTCTGTGGATATTCCTTTTGTTTCTCATATTCTTCAAAACTGTAAAATACACTGTGTGGACGTGTGTAAGTCTACATAGTGTTTCAAGTCCCTACACACCGTGTGGACCTCTGTCGACCCCGTAAATCGAGGACTTCTCCTAACTGTTCCAATTTGTTTTAATTTAGTGGGTGGTGTTTTTGAGACGTCCCCGTTGGTTTTGTACACGAAAGCGAAGCGAGGACGTCCTCGCTCTGTCATGACATGTCAAGTCATTTAAAGAAAACTGTTGAACAAACAAGTACACAGTTCCTCCAACAAGCATGATTTGTAATTACAGGAAAAGTGAATTTATAGCTCACTCGGGTAATCAAACCTGTACCAATCCTATTGAGATTTAGTTCTGTCTGAAACATCATCAACGTCGTCGAATTAGCATTCGAAGCACTCCACAAATCACCATTGTTGCTTATTTGTTTTCCGCTGTGGCAGGACTTTGATTCTGTCCCCACATGCGGCGAATTGTGTACAAACTTCTTCTGATAGCGCCCTCTTTGAATCAATCTCCTTCCGCCCATGTTTCCTACATGGGGACAGAATATCAAACAGATTTCCCAAGGACACCGCAATACAACTTGCACAAAATCCCTGACCAAACGTAAAACCGTTTTCTCTTAATTGTGAGTTTTCACAGATTGTCTGGAAGGTGTATTTTGCAAACTATAAGTTTTGAACTTAATCAGCACCGTATTCTTTTATTTTGAATTTGCTATCTACAGTCAGAAGGACATCGACAACGTTAGCAGAGCCAAGTGGATATTGTCCACGCTATGCTTTGGAGGTTTTTCGCTCTACGAACTCATACAGCACCAACCGGTTGATGATGAGATTCAGGCTGGAACGGAGACTACGGAACTCAAGAGAGACTAGCCGTTTATTTACGTGGTCCTCACCAGCCTACGTTCAAGCATGTAACGGCTTGAAATGAAGACTAAAAAGTCTGATTCACTTCAACAAGTTGTGTTAGCTGTTATAAGTATTGCAAGCTGAAGTTTAAGCTGAAGTTTAAAACGTTGTTGCATGTGTGTTCTTTTTGTATAAGCTCAGTTAATCTTGCAAAATGTCGACAGAGTCGAGCAGGTTGAATTGTTTATTTTGTATTTACTTCCGATGCATTCCTTTTTAAAAATACAGGGGAAGGGTTATATATATTTTTTAAAGAACATTAACTTGTCTTTTGTTATATAGATCAAAGACATACGATTTTATTTTGTTTTATTCTGAGCCGGACTTTTTTTGCTAAATGGATGGACAAAATAGTTGTGTATTTTGGGTTTTTTTAATATCAAAAGTAGCCTTAAAAAATACCCAATTTTTTTTACTGAATAATGTCATCACAACGTCATAAGAGCGTCATGCATTGCCCTTTCTTAATGAAGTCATCAAAAGACTGAATGAAAGGTTTTATTTACTTAATGATGTCACCTCAACGTCATAATCACGTCATGCATTGCCCTTTCTTAACATAACTGTTTCTTAATGACGTCTTCAAAAGACCGAATAGACAGCTATAGGTTCGCTTTATCATTTGAATGTTTGAAAGGTGGATCTGGTATGATTTTGTTTTGGTCTATGTCCATTGACAATTTAAATTCATTGCCCCTCAGTATTTGAAATCTACCTGCGTTTGTGTTTTTATACTAAAAGTAGCCTTAAATTTAGAAGTTTACTTAATGATGTCATTGCAACGTCACCAAAACGTCACGCATTGTCCTTTCTTAATGACGTCATCAAAAGACCGAATTGAAAGGTTCACTTTAGCACACGAAATGCTTGAATACGGTTGCTCTGATGTTTCATCATTTTATTTATTTATTGATTTGTTGATTTATTATTATTGTTGTTGTTATTGTAAATTTATATTTTATTTGTAATTGCTAGGGCCTATGTGAATTTAAAATATTTAATTCATTGCCCCTTCGGTTCTTGAACTCTGCCCTCAGTGTTCATGTCTGCGACTTCGGCGAAGGAGAAATTCTTATATACGTTAATAGTGACGCCAATTTTCCTTTGAGGAAAGAATATTCCTCGAATATCGACGTATGTTACGCACTGGATGTCCGACGTGAACAATGTCCGACGTCCGACCCATTGTGTCCCACAAACCATTATGACCGACCCATTATGTCCTACACACCATTATGGCCGACCCATTGGACATAATGGGTCGGACATAATGGTTTGTCGGTGACAATGGGTCGGACAAAATGGTTCAATAATTTTGTCGAACATAATAACCCATGTATAAGGACATAATGGTGCGTAATATAAGTAGAAGCTTTCAAGTTTACAGATTCTTTTAAGAGTCATCGTATTTAAAAGGGTCTGTATACGGTAGGTAAAATTTGTAAGAAGTACAGCAGCTTCTGATTTGAGAAACATTTCACTTTGAAGTAATGTGGTTATGGAAAAAGAAATCAGTTTTCATCCAAACAAATTTGAATCTGAGAAGTGTTTCTGTCAGAAACGTTTCTCAGAATGTGTATTCCAATTGCAGATTATTCTTCCTGCGTGGACATAACCGCTCCAGATTTTCGGCAATATCTCAAAAATGCTACCACCTTTTGAAATGAAATTTACACAGGTTAGTTATCTACAACTATGATTGAAACAAACAGTGGGTTCCAATTACCAAACGTATACAATCCCTTTAAGGAACTATTGATCCCGTTCGATAGATAACAGCTTGCATGATTTGACATTCCATTTTGTGTAAACATGACTTTTAGAGTTATTGTTTAATCCGATAACTTTGTCAATGTACTCTTCGATAATACATAAATATTTACAGTTTAAGGTTCACGACTGCGTGCTTGCTGCTGCTGATGATGAATTCAAACCACTAGATTGTGCATTGGATGATGTTTGCAGTAAACGTATTACCATTGTTCCTATCAGATGTTTTCTGTTTGTTTGTACATTTTATTTTATTTAACGTAAAATGAAGCTTGTTTAACGTAAAATGAAGCTTGCATAAAAATATTAATTGTTCTTGATTTGATTTGAAGCCTATCTTTTGTCAAGTGCTTTGTTAATCTTGTTGTTGAAGGGTCCGTAGTTCTGTAGCCAGTATCTGTCATTTATACAGATATTTTCTTTGTAAATGTGCCACCAGTGTGTCCGACCTGGTTTCTCCTATATCAGGATGTTTGAGCGTGAAAACCAGGCTTTCTGCTTCTTCTAACCCATACACTCTTGCTTTGCTGAGATGTAGAACAAAGAGCCATTCCAACAGCTTTATTCCACTGTACTGCATCTCTTTGGAACTCCTTGCCTGGTGCATTTTTCCCTCCATCCCACGATTTAGACTGGTTTAAAAGGAATATCAATTCCTACCTTCTTTATTTTCATCTCAAATATTTTCTTTTTGTAGCCCAAACACCAAGAGCGGCTTTTAGCCTTGTTTGGGGCGAACTTGCATAGTATAATATTTATACAAAAACCGTCCCAAACCACCCCCACCTCCAAACAGGAAACACAAACCCACCGAAACTAATCCCCAAACACCAAGCGCGGCATAAATCTTTCATTTGGGTCGTTTAGAAACCGTCCATCTTTGGCTTGTGACCTCCGTCTTTGGTTCCGTAAACTGTTTTGAACCAGGACTTAAAGGTATCGTGCACGTTTGGTAATGACTCAAAACAAATATTAGCATAAAAACTTACTTGGTAACAAGCAACGGAGAGCTGTTGATAGTATAAAACATTGTAGGAAACGACTCCCTCTGAAGTAACGTATAGTTTTTGAGAAAGAGGTAATTTCTCACTAAAATAATAAAAACTTCTTGCAAGAAGTTTTTATTCCTATCTGAAAGCACACAAATTTGTACAACAAGGGTGTTTTTTCTTTCATCATTTTCTTGCAACTTCGAAGACCCATTGAGCCCAAATGTTCACAGGCTTGTTATTTTATGCATGTTGGGATACACCAAGTGAGAACACTGGTCTTTGACAATTTCTTAACGTGTTCAGTGCCTTTAAAGTGTCTGTCATACGTTTGGTAATGACTCTGAAAATTAATGGCAATACAAACTTACTTGGCCAGAAGTACAGCAGCTTTGGATAGTATAATGCATTTTGAGAAACCTTTCACCTAGAAGTACAGCGGTTATGGAAAACTATATCACTTTTTATCCCCCCAAAAAATTAAATCTGAGAAGCGTTACTGACAGTAACGTTTCTCAGATTGTATTCCAATTGAAGATTAGTTTACCTGCGTGGACATAACCGCTCCAGATTTCCGGTAATATCTCGAAAAAGCTACCACCTTTTGAAACGAAATTTTCACAGGTCATTTTTATGGTATCTACAACTATTACAGGATTGAAACAAACAGTGGGTTCCAGTTACCAAACGTATACAATCCCTAACATTGTGTTCTGGAGTTTGCGAAAGTGTGGGGGCGATAACTTTGGTGCGACCAGAACAGTGAAATGACTGTGGTTCGTGGAAACTACAAGTATGTACTACAACATGGATGGTGGTCTAAAAAAGGGTAAAATTGATGAAGAATAGTTTCGTTCGAGAGGGTGGCTGTAAAAACCATGTGAGTTGGTAAAAAAAAACCTCAATGGCGCCCCCAAGCGTCTCCTTAGGGCGAGTAGCACAGTCCAGTACACTCCCTGTCTAAAAAATACATAACATGAATTCTTGTCAATAGTGTTTTTCTGGGTCTCTAGATTTACTCTTTAATTTTATTATGTGCCTCACCAAGACTTACCCACATCCGTCTATAACTCAGCTGTTTAGTCAAATTTCACAGACTCTTGGACCTCCATATTGTTATTGATATTGCCTTCCAATCTCGTCATTCCTAGGCAATGCTAAGAGATAGGACTAGTCTTAAGTTAGGACCAGTACTTAAAGACTAGTCCTACCTCTACAGAGCCATTCTACCACAGTTAAAGGAGGAAAGGGTTAGGTTGCGATTCCCAGGCAGAAGTTGATGGGCAGAAGTTGCATGGAATCACAGTTTCTGATTCTCATAGGTTTCTAATAATAGTGTTAAGATGAGTCTTGAAAACTACTGTACATCTTGAAAAACAGACTCTCCCAAATGGTGACATTTACAATTAGAAATCCATTTGTCAGTCGTCGTAAACATTCTTAATTTAGGACTGTTGAAGATGTTTAATGGATAAATCGGGTAGAAAAGTGGTCCCTATGATAACGAAATGAATCATTTTTCGAAAAAGATGCCCCAAACGTCCTGGAAACGATTTTGATTTCTCGCTTGGCTGAGCATCCCTAACACACCGTGGGTGTGGCGTTACTGACTGCCTCTCACGATCTTCAGAATGCTCCCAACAACTCATACTTACCTGGCTCAGGAGATACCGTGATCACTCAGGCGGTTCTCCCAAGGCGAGGCCCGGCCATTGCACCCCTCGGCCTGGGTTGACCTTTGCGATTCCCCCAAATGTGGGGAACTCGGGAGTACAATTTCTGATAGTGGGGACTGCGTTCGCGCTCTCCCTTGCAATAAACCAAAAGACAGACTTGACAGTTTTTGAATTGGTGAGCTTCCGTGTTTAAAGTTGTTGAAGCTAATTATAACGTAATTTGAGCGGTTTTAAGTTTTTCAAAAACCTTTAATATAGGTTTTCTCTGTCAAATTCGGCAAATGAGCAGCCAATTTATTGTCCTGTTGAAGGAAGTAGTCGCTGTCAACATCATCAGCAAGGCGCAGAAAAACACAGTAAATGGGAGACCATTTTGTCCAACGTAAATTTTACATTGCACAACAAAAAAGTAACTCTTCGATCTTGAAAAGATCTCACAAAAACTCTCCTGAAGGCACATCGACAAGCAGAAATGCTGTCACTGAAAGCGTAAGGAATTTGTTTTTGTATTATTGGATGCTTCTTGCAGCCCCACCCTGTTTTTTTTTTAAATTGGAAGATGGTTGCTTAGAAGACGGCCCAAGCACAAACTTTGTTTGAAAAGACCACAAAGCTGGCCCGGGACACAACGAAGTAATTTAATTCAGATACTCCTCAAGAGTGGGTGGAACAACTGCAAAATATTGGCTGGTTTGACTATACTGTAAAGCCATGTGTGGCGAATGTCCAGGGGCGCAGCCATTTTCAATAATAGCGCCCTCTTGAGGGTATAGAATTTTGCGAAACAAAACTACACAACACGTTTGACGCGAACGCGTACGGTTACGATATCGGTATGCGTATTCGTATCCGCGACTCTGCGAAACCTCTCTATTTCTATTTTCACAACTTTTATAATTCAGGATTGAAGTCTAAGATTTCCTTTTATAACCTTCCTGGGCAGAAGTTGATGGAATCACAGTTTCTCATAGGTTTCTAATAATAGTGTTAAGATGTCTCTGAAGACTACTGTACATCTTGAAAAACAGACTCTCCCAAATGGTGACATTTACATTTAGAAATCCATTTGTCAGTCGTCGCAAACATTCTTAATGTAGGACTGTTGAAGATGTTTAATGGATAAATCGGGTAGAAAAGTGGTCTCTATGATCACGAAATGAATCATTTTTCGAAAAAGATGCTCAAAACGTCCTGCAAACGATTTTGTTTCTCGCATGGCTGAGCATCACTATCGCACCGTGGGTGTGGCGTTACTGACTGCCTCTCACCATCTTCAGAATGCTCCCAACAATTCATACTTACCTGGCTCAGGAGATACCGTGATCACTCAGGCGGTTCTCCCAAGGCGAGGCCCGGCCATTGCACCCTCGGCTGGGTTGACCTTTGCGATTCCCCCAAATGTGGGGAACTCGGGAGTACAATTTCTGATAGTGGGGACTGCGTTCGCGCTCTCCCTTGCAATAAACCTAAAGACAGACTTTTCAATTGTTAAATTGGTGTGCTTCCGTGTTAAAAGTTGTTGAAGCTAATTATAACTAATTTGGGCGGTATAAGTTTTTCAAAACCCTTTAATGTCTGGCAGATTGACCAATAAGCATCATGGATAAACGTACACACAACTGTTATGGTCATTCAGCCTTCTGAAAGGGTAGAAACGTCGGGCCATTAACTTATTTTCGCATTGTGGTCCTTTTGGTTGGTAAGCAGTTTGCAACAGACAATTCTTACCCTATGGTCTGATCATCCAAGAAGGAAATGACTAATAACCTTTTGTCTTTGCCTTCTCCATTTCCCCACAGATATCCCCCTTTTTTAGCCTGCCTCGTGAACTATAAATTAATTACTTGTTGTCCCCCTTCCCACCTTTGATCTTGTTCTTTGTGTTTGCAACTTCTTGTGGTCAGACCAGCCCCCCCCTCCACCCCCTCTGTCTCCCTATTCATTGTTTACCCCTTGCCTTGTGTGTTTGCTCTCTGCATGCCTCTATACATTCTATACATGTATTTCCACTTGAATGTTTTTGTTACACTTACCTGTTCACGTGTGTTGTCTTGTCATTTAGCCTTCGAGAAAGACTCTGCTAGCGAAACGTCAGGCCATTAACTATTTTTTGCATAATTCTATTTTCACAACTTTTATAATTCAGGATTGAAGACTAAGATTTCCTTTTAACCTTCCTGAACCTTCCTGGGCAGAAGTTGATGGAATCACAGTTTTTCATAGGTTTCTAATAATAGTGTTAAGATGTGTCTGGAAAACTACTGTACATCTTGAAAAACAGACTCTCCCAAAATGTGACATTTACATTTAGAAATCCATTTGTCAGTCGTCGCAAACATGCTAAATGTACTGTTGAAAATGTTTAATGGATAAATCGGGTAGAAAAGTGGTCTCTATGATCACGAAATGAATCATTTTTCGAAAAAGATGCCCCAAACGTCCTGCAAACGATTTTGTTTCTCGCATGGCTGAGCATCCCTATCGCACCGTGGGTGTGGCGTTACTGACTGCCTCTCACCATCTTCAGAATGCTCCCAACAATTCATACTTACCTGGCTCAGGAGATACCGTGATCACTCAGGCGGTTCTCCCAAGGCGAGGCCCGGCCATTGCATCCCTCGGCCTGGGTTGACCTTTGCGATTCCCCCAAATGTGGGGAACTCGGGAGTACAATTTCTGATAGTGGGGACTGCGTTCGCGCTCTCCCTGCAATTAACCCAAAGACAGACTTGACCATTTTGGAATGAGTGAGCTTCCGTGTATAAAGTTGTTGAAGCAAATTATACCTTATTTGAGACGGTTTGAAGTTTTCCATTTCCGAAAATATTAATATATCTGGTAGAAACTTTTGAAAAACGAACTTACTGCGTCTGAAAAACGTATTATGTAGTACTTGGTTGTTATTGGTTTATTTATAAAGAATTATGAGTTAAAAAACTATTACCATATAAATATTGGAAGTGCATATTTTGTCTCTGAAATATGGTAGCTTAAAAAATTCGCGAGGAAAACCTGTTTGTCCACCCGCTTGACTGAGGCTCTGGAGTTTGATTTTGAAGCCCAAAACACTGCACATAAATTCGAAAACACGGAAAAGGTTCACCTTTTCCAAACTTGTCAATTCTTACTCTTATTCTTTTCAGAACTAAATAATAAGTAGTCTCCCGCATTCCGAAATCTACTCCGCGGCAGTAGAACAAAATAATAGCAAGACAAGTTCTCAAAGAGCAAAATCTACACAGCAAAGCAGATATATACATGGTGTTACCGCAAACCGAATATACATTGATACCTCACCATGTAATGCCTCAAAACCATTATAATTAGTAAACGGTTTTTGCGACGGTGTGCCGTGTCTCGGCCTAGCGGTCTTATACACATCGCAATAAAAGTTATTGTGGCTAAATATTTTTAGTGTGACATCTCTGCTATAGCTAATTACTATGCATGTTATTTTAGATGTTATACAACTGACTTGTTTTTATATTTCAGCCTGGTCGGTGCGATAATTTGCCACGTATGTGAATCAGCTTATTGTTGGCATTTGTGCAGGTAGGTGAAACCCCTTTAGGCAAGATTAAGGTTCTTACTTATCGTCACACCACAATAATAAGAAAGCTTGAAGCAGCCCAACACCAAAACTAGGGTGGCCCTGAAGGGACATTGCATAAATGTTTCACGAAAATCATTCACGAATCTGTGCGCGTATCGTATACGCATATTATTTGCAATATCGTGAAATTTATTGCATACTTTTTCGCATATCTTTGGGATATTGTCATAGTTGCGGACAATTTGTTAGTGACCTAGGGGGTACATGGCACTGCAGACCCTTTCGTGTATGACTATGAGGCCTGGAATATCGACTCGAAGCCAGAAACTCCCCAGACCATTAAAAATGTTGTTCAAAGGCGACCAAGTATATGCGCACATATTCACGAACAATTTCACGACATTTTTACGTATTATGCGCACAATTTGCGATATGCAATGTCCCTTATGGGCCACCATACAAAACCCAAGTTGTCCAAGTTGAACAAAAAAACTTTTTTGTTCCATTGCATAAAAGCCCCACAAGGACCCTTCCGTATAAGCCCACCCATACACGCCGCAGCTCTGTGTTGCGTACACTCTGTGGATATTCCTTTTGTTTCTCATATTCTTCAAAACTGTAAAATACACTGTGTGGACGTGTGTAAGTCTACATAGTGTTTCAAGTCCCTACACACCGTGTGGACCTCTGTCGACCCCGTAAATCGAGGACTTCTCCTAACTGTTCCAATTTGTTTTAATTTAGTGGGTGGTGTTTTTGAGACGTCCCCGTTGGTTTTGTACACGAAAGCGAAGCGAGGACGTCCTCGCTCTGTCATGACATGTCAAGTCATTTAAAGAAAACTGTTGAACAAACAAGTACACAGTTCCTCCAACAAGCATGATTTGTAATTACAGGAAAAGTGAATTTATAGCTCACTCGGGTAATCAAACCTGTACCAATCCTATTGAGATTTAGTTCTGTCTGAAACATCATCAACGTCGTCGAATTAGCATTCGAAGCACTCCACAAATCACCATTGTTGCTTATTTGTTTTCCGCTGTGGCAGGACTTTGATTCTGTCCCCACATGCGGCGAATTGTGTACAAACTTCTTCTGATAGCGCCCTCTTTTGAATCAATCTCCTTCCGCCCATGTTTCCTACATGGGGGACAGAATATCAAACAGATTTCCCAAGGACACCGCAATACAACTTGCACAAAATCCCTGACCAAACGTAAAACCGTTTTCTCTTAATTGTGAGTTTTCACAGATTGTCTGGAAGGTGTATTTTGCAAACTATAAGTTTTGAACTTAATCAGCACCGTATTCTTTTATTTTGAATTTGCTATCTACAGTCAGAAGGACATCGACAACGTTAGCAGAGCCAAGTGGATATTGTCCACGCTATGCTTTGGAGGTTTTTCGCTCTACGAACTCATACAGCACCAACCGGTTGATGATGAGATTCAGGCTGGAACGGAGACTACGGAACTCAAGAGAGACTAGCCGTTTATTTACGTGGTCCTCACCAGCCTACGTTCAAGCATGTAACGGCTTGAAATGAAGACTAAAAAGTCTGATTCACTTCAACAAGTTGTGTTAGCTGTTATAAGTATTGCAAGCTGAAGTTTAAGCTGAAGTTTAAAACGTTGTTGCATGTGTGTTCTTTTGTATAAGCTCAGTTAATCTTGCAAAATGTCGACAGAGTCGAGCAGGTTGAATTGTTTATTTTGTATTTACTTCCGATGCATTCCTTTTAAAAATACAGGGAAGGGTTATATATATTTTTAAAGAACATTAACTTGTCTTTTGTTATATAGATCAAAGACATACGATTTTATTTTGTTTTATTCTGAGCCGGACTTTTTGCTAAATGGATGGACAAAATAGTTGTGTATTTTGGGTTTTTTTAATATCAAAAGTAGCCTTAAAAAATACCCAATTTTTTTTACTGAATAATGTCATCACAACGTCATAAGAGCGTCATGCATTGCCCTTTCTTAATGAAGTCATCAAAAGACTGAATGAAAGGTTTTATTTACTTAATGATGTCACCTCAACGTCATAATCACGTCATGCATTGCCCTTTCTTAACATAACTGTTTCTTAATGACGTCTTCAAAAGACCGAATAGACAGCTATAGGTTCGCTTTATCATTTGAATGTTTGAAAGGTGGATCTGGTATGATTTTGTTTTGGTCTATGTCCATTGACAATTTAAATTCATTGCCCTCAGTATTTGAAATCTACCTGCGTTTGTGTTTTTATACTAAAAGTAGCCTTAAATTTAGAAGTTTACTTAATGATGTCATTGCAACGTCACCAAAACGTCACGCATTGTCCTTTCTTAATGACGTCATCAAAAGACCGAATTGAAAGGTTCACTTTAGCACACGAAATGCTTGAATACGGTTGCTCTGATGTTTCATCATTTTATTTATTTATTGATTTGTTGATTTATTATTATTGTTGTTGTTATTGTAAATTTATATTTTATTTGTAATTGCTAGGCCTATGTGAATTTAAAATATTTAATTCATTGCCCCTTCGGTTCTTGAACTCTGCCCTCAGTGTTCATGTCTGCGACTTCGGCGAAGGAGAAATTTATATACGTTAATAGTGACGCCAATTTTCCTTTGAGGAAAGAATATTCCTCGAATATCGACGTATGTTACGCACTGGATGTCCGACGTGAACAATGTCCGACGTCCGACCCATTGTGTCCCACAAACCATTATGACCGACCCATTATGTCCTACACACCATTATGGCCGACCCATTGGACATAATGGGTCGGACATAATGGTTTGTCGGTGACAATGGGTCGGACAAAATGGTTCAATAATTTTGTCGAACATAATAACCCATGTATAAGGACATAATGGTGCGTAATATAAGTAGAAGCTTTCAAGTTTACAGATTCTTTTAAGAGTCATCGTATTTAAAAGGGTCTGTATACGGTAGGTAAAATTTGTAAGAAGTACAGCAGCTTCTGATTTGAGAAACATTTCACTTTGAAGTAATGTGGTTATGGAAAAAGAAATCAGTTTTCATCCAAACAAATTTGAATCTGAGAAGTGTTTCTGTCAGAAACGTTTCTCAGAATGTGTATTCCAATTGCAGATTATTCTTCCTGCGTGGACATAACCGCTCCAGATTTTCGGCAATATCTCAAAAATGCTACCACCTTTTGAAATGAAATTTACACAGGTTAGTTATCTACAACTATGATTGAAACAAACAGTGGGTTCCAATTACCAAACGTATACAATCCCTTTAAGGAACTATTGATCCCGTTCGATAGATAACAGCTTGCATGATTTGACATTCCATTTTGTGTAAACATGACTTTTAGAGTTATTGTTTAATCCGATAACTTTGTCAATGTACTCTTCGATAATACATAAATATTTACAGTTTAAGGTTCACGACTGCGTGCTTGCTGCTGCTGATGATGAATTCAAACCACTAGATTGTGCATTGGATGATGTTTGCAGTAAACGTATTACCATTGTTCCTATCAGATGTTTTCTGTTTGTTTGTACATTTTATTTTATTTAACGTAAAATGAAGCTTGTTTAACGTAAAATGAAGCTTGCATAAAAAATATTAATTGTTCTTGATTTGATTTGAAGCCTATCTTTTGTCAAGTGCTTTGTTAATCTTGTTGTTGAAGGGTCCGTAGTTCTGTAGCCAGTATCTGTCATTTATACAGATATTTTCTTTGTAAATGTGCCACCAGTGTGTCCGACCTGGTTTCTCCTATATCAGGATGTTTGAGCGTGAAAACCAGGCTTTCTGCTTCTTCTAACCCATACACTCTTGCTTTGCTGAGATGTAGAACAAAGAGCCATTCCAACAGCTTTATTCCACTGTACTGCATCTCTTTGGAACTCCTTGCCTGGTGCATTTTTCCCTCCATCCCACGATTTAGACTGGTTTAAAAGGAATATCAATTCCTACCTTCTTTATTTTCATCTCAAATATTTTCTTTTGTAGCCCAAACACCAAGAGCGGCTTTTAGCCTTGTTTGGGGCGAACTTGCATAGTATAATATTTATACAAAAACCGTCCCAAACCACCCCCACCTCCAAACAGGAAACACAAACCCACCGAAACTAATCCCCAAACACCAAGCGCGGCATAAATCTTTCATTTGGGTCGTTTAGAAACCGTCCATCTTTGGCTTGTGACCTCCGTCTTTGGTTCCGTAAACTGTTTTGAACCAGGACTTAAAGGTATCGTGCACGTTTGGTAATGACTCAAAACAAATATTAGCATAAAAACTTACTTGGTAACAAGCAACGGAGAGCTGTTGATAGTATAAAACATTGTAGGAAACGACTCCCTCTGAAGTAACGTATAGTTTTTGAGAAAGAGGTAATTTCTCACTAAAATAATAAAAACTTCTTGCAAGAAGTTTTTATTCCTATCTGAAAGCACACAAATTTGTACAACAAGGGTGTTTTTTCTTTCATCATTTTCTTGCAACTTCGAAGACCCATTGAGCCCAAATGTTCACAGGCTTGTTATTTTATGCATGTTGGGATACACCAAGTGAGAACACTGGTCTTTGACAATTTCTTAACGTGTTCAGTGCCTTTAAAGTGTCTGTCATACGTTTGGTAATGACTCTGAAAATTAATGGCAATACAAACTTACTTGGCCAGAAGTACAGCAGCTTTGGATAGTATAATGCATTTTGAGAAACCTTTCACCTAGAAGTACAGCGGTTATGGAAAACTATATCACTTTTATCCCCCCAAAAATTAAATCTGAGAAGCGTTACTGACAGTAACGTTTCTCAGATTGTATTCCAATTGAAGATTAGTTTACCTGCGTGGACATAACCGCTCCAGATTTCCGGTAATATCTCGAAAAAGCTACCACCTTTTGAAACGAAATTTTCACAGGTCATTTTTATGGTATCTACAACTATTACAGGATTGAAACAAACAGTGGGTTCCAGTTACCAAACGTATACAATCCCTAACATTGTGTTCTGGAGTTTGCGAAAGTGTGGGGCGATAACTTTGGTGCGACCAGAACAGTGAAATGACTGTGGTTCGTGGAAACTACAAGTATGTACTACAACATGGATGGTGGTCTAAAAAAGGGTAAAATTGATGAAGAATAGTTTCGTTCGAGAGGGTGGCTGTAAAAACCATGTGAGTTGGTAAAAAAAAACCTCAATGGCGCCCCCAAGCGTCTCCTTAGGGCGAGTAGCACAGTCCAGTACACTCCCTGTCTAAAAAATACATAACATGAATTCTTGTCAATAGTGTTTTTCTGGGTCTCTAGATTTACTCTTTAATTTTATTATGTGCCTCACCAAGACTTACCCACATCCGTCTATAACTCAGCTGTTTAGTCAAATTTCACAGACTCTTGGACCTCCATATTGTTATTGATATTGCCTTCCAATCTCGTCATTCCTAGGCAATGCTAAGAGATAGGACTAGTCTTAAGTTAGGACCAGTACTTAAAGACTAGTCCTACCTCTACAGAGCCATTCTACCACAGTTAAAGGGGAGGGGAAAGGGTTAGGTTGCGATTCCCAGGCAGAAGTTGATGGGCAGAAGTTGCATGGAATCACAGTTTCTGATTCTCATAGGTTTCTAATAATAGTGTTAAGATGAGTCTTGAAAACTACTGTACATCTTGAAAAACAGACTCTCCCAAATGGTGACATTTACAATTAGAAATCCATTTGTCAGTCGTCGTAAACATTCTTAATTTAGGACTGTTGAAGATGTTTAATGGATAAATCGGGTAGAAAAGTGGTCCCTATGATAACGAAATGAATCATTTTTCGAAAAAGATGCCCCAAACGTCCTGGAAACGATTTTGATTTCTCGCTTGGCTGAGCATCCCTAACACACCGTGGGTGTGGCGTTACTGACTGCCTCTCACGATCTTCAGAATGCTCCCAACAACTCATACTTACCTGGCTCAGGAGATACCGTGATCACTCAGGCGGTTCTCCCAAGGCGAGGCCCAGCCATTGCACCCCTCGGCCTGGGTTGACCTTTGCGATTCCCAAATGTGGGGAACTCGGGAGTACAATTTCTGATAGTGGGGACTGCGTTCGCGCTCTCCCTTGCAATAAACCAAAAGACAGACTTGACAGTTTTTGAATTGGTGAGCTTCCGTGTTTAAAGTTGTTGAAGCTAATTATAACGTAATTTGAGCGGTTTTAAGTTTTTCAAAAACCTTTAATATAGGTTTTCTCTGTCAAATTCGGCAAATGAGCAGCCAATTTATTGTCCTGTTGAAGGAAGTAGTCGCTGTCAACATCATCAGCAAGGCGCAGAAAAACACAGTAAATGGGAGACCATTTTGTCCAACGTAAATTTTACATTGCACAACAAAAAAGTAACTCTTCGAGCTTGCAAAGATCTCACAAAAACTCTCCTGAAGGCACATCGACAAGCAGAAATGCTGTCACTGAAAGCGTAAGGAATTTGTTTTTTGTATTATTGGATGCTTCTTGCAGCCCCACCCTGTTTTTTTTTTAAATTGGAAGATGGTTGCTTAGAAGACGGCCCAAGCACAAACTTTGTTTGAAAAGACCACAAAGCTGGCCCGGGACACAACGAAGTAATTTAATTCAGATACTCCTCAAGAGTGGGTGGAACAACTGCAAAATATTGGCTGGTTTGACTATACTGTAAAGCCATGTGTGGCGAATGTCCAGGGGCGCAGCCATTTTCAATAATAGCGCCCTCTTGAGGGTATAGAATTTTGCGAAACAAAACTACACAACACGTTTGACGCGAACGCGTACGGTTACGATATCGGTATGCGTATTCGTATCCGCGACTCTGCGAAACCTCTCTATTTCTATTTTCACAACTTTTATAATTCAGGATTGAAGTCTAAGATTTCCTTTTATAACCTTCCTGGGCAGAAGTTGATGGAATCACAGTTTCTCATAGGTTTCTAATAATAGTGTTAAGATGTCTCTGAAGACTACTGTACATCTTGAAAAACAGACTCTCCCAAATGGTGACATTTACATTTAGAAATCCATTTGTCAGTCGTCGCAAACATTCTTAATGTAGGACTGTTGAAGATGTTTAATGGATAAATCGGGTAGAAAAGTGGTCTCTATGATCACGAAATGAATCATTTTTCGAAAAAGATGCTCAAAACGTCCTGCAAACGATTTTGTTTCTCGCATGGCTGAGCATCACTATCGCACCGTGGGTGTGGCGTTACTGACTGCCTCTCACCATCTTCAGAATGCTCCCAACAATTCATACTTACCTGGCTCAGGAGATACCGTGATCACTCAGGCGGTTCTCCCAAGGCGAGGCCCGGCCATTGCACCCCTCGGCCTGGGTTGACCTTTGCGATTCCCCCAAATGTGGGGAACTCGGGAGTACAATTTCTGATAGTGGGGACTGCGTTCGCGCTCTCCCTTGCAATAAACCTAAAGACAGACTTTTCAATTGTTAAATTGGTGTGCTTCCGTGTTAAAAGTTGTTGAAGCTAATTATAACTAATTTGGGCGGTATAAGTTTTTCAAAACCCTTTAATGTCTGGCAGATTGACCAATAAGCATCATGGATAAACGTACACACAACTGTTATGGTCATTCAGCCTTCTGAAAGGGTAGAAACGTCGGGCCATTAACTTATTTTCGCATTGTGGTCCTTTTGGTTGGTAAGCAGTTTGCAACAGACAATTCTTACCCCATGGTCTGATCATCCAAGAAGGAAATGACTAATAACCTTTTGTCTTTGCCTTCTCCATTTCCCCACAGATATCCCCCTTTTTTAGCCTGCCTCGTGAACTATAAATTAATTACTTGTTGTCCCCCTTCCCACCTTTGATCTTGTTCTTTGTGTTTGCAACTTCTTGTGGTCAGACCAGCCCCCCCCTCCACCCCCTCTGTCTCCCTATTCATTGTTTACCCCTTGCCTTGTGTGTTTGCTCTCTGCATGCCTCTATACATTCTATACATGTATTTCCACTTGAATGTTTTTGTTACACTTACCTGTTCACGTGTGTTGTCTTGTCATTTAGCCTTCGAGAAAGACTCTGCTAGCGAAACGTCAGGCCATTAACTATTTTTTGCATAATTCTATTTTCACAACTTTTATAATTCAGGATTGAAGACTAAGATTTCCTTTTAACCTTCCTGGGCAGAAGTTGATGGAATCACAGTTTTTCATAGGTTTCTAATAATAGTGTTAAGATGTGTCTGGAAAACTACTGTACATCTTGAAAAACAGACTCTCCCAAAATGTGACATTTACATTTAGAAATCCATTTGTCAGTCGTCGCAAACATGCTAAATGTACTGTTGAAAATGTTTAATGGATAAATCGGGTAGAAAAGTGGTCTCTATGATCACGAAATGAATCATTTTTCGAAAAAGATGCCCCAAACGTCCTGCAAACGATTTTGTTTCTCGCATGGCTGAGCATCCCTATCGCACCGTGGGTGTGGCGTTACTGACTGCCTCTCACCATCTTCAGAATGCTCCCAACAATTCATACTTACCTGGCTCAGGAGATACCGTGATCACTCAGGCGGTTCTCCCAAGGCGAGGCCCGGCCATTGCATCCCTCGGCCTGGGTTGACCTTTGCGATTCCCCCAAATGTGGGGAACTCGGGAGTACAATTTCTGATAGTGGGGACTGCGTTCGCGCTCTCCCTTGCAATTAACCCAAAGACAGACTTGACCATTTTGGAATGAGTGAGCTTCCGTGTATAAAGTTGTTGAAGCAAATTATACCTTATTTGAGACGGTTTGAAGTTTTCCATTTCCGAAAATATTAATATATCTGGTAGAAACTTTTGAAAAACGAACTTACTGCGTCTGAAAAACGTATTATGTAGTACTTGGTTGTTATTGGTTTATTTATAAAGAATTATGAGTTAAAAAACTATTACCATATAAATATTGGAAGTGCATATTTTGTCTCTGAAATATGGTAGCTTAAAAAATTCGCGAGGAAAACCTGTTTGTCCACCCGCTTGACTGAGGCTCTGGAGTTTGATTTTGAAGCCCAAAACACTGCACATAAATTCGAAAACACGGAAAAGGTTCACCTTTTCCAAACTTGTCAATTCTTACTCGGATTCTGTCTGTAGATTCTGTGTGAGCAGGGCTGTCAGAACAGTGTAAACAAACAAACAAAGAAACAAACAAACAAACACCTTGTCCCTTTACCGGCTCCGTACAACTGAGCTATCTAATGTCGGCGGTCTCCCCATTTTTCAATCTTTGCTCTGGGGTGCCAGTTAGAAGCCACCTGTAATTGTCTGTAAACAGCCCTTCGATTTAACAATGTGAAAATTTCATTTTAAAAGGTGGTGGCGTTTTTGAGATATTGCCGAATATCTGGAGAGGTTTGTTTACGCAGGAAGAATAATCTGCAATTGGAATACAATCTGAGAAACGTTACTATCAGTAACGCTTCTCAGATTCAAATTTTGGGGGATAAAAAGTGATATTTTTTTCCATAACTGCTGTACTTCAAAGTGAAAAGTTTCTCAAAATGCATTATACTATCAGATGCTAATGTACTTCTTACAAATTAAGTTTTTATTGCCGTCAATGTTCAGAGTCATTACCAAACGTATACAGACCCTTTAATGATCATTCCAACAAACACAAGGTGCCAAACTCCGAACAATGAAGAGGGTGTCGCAATTGATTGGACACTGAGTATAAGCAGTTAATATTCTTCCAATAAAACGGGACGTGGGACAGAGGTCACATAATTGTGCACAACTCTCATAAAAATCACCGACTGTTTTTGACCGTCGTATATTTAATCTGCCGCTATTTCTCAACCAAAGATTGTTTTATTACGTCTAAAAACCTGACCTTTGAATCCACAGAAACTGCACTGCCTGTTATAGGTCACATAATCACAGCCATTACACTCTCATAAAAGTCACCAATTGTTTTTGACCGTCATATATTTAATTTTCCTCTATTTTCCAACCAATCATTGTTTTATTACGTCGAAAAACCTGACCTTTGAATCCACAGAAACTGATACTGCTATAGATTGCGAAAAGCTTTCATTGTGTTTTGTATAAAGAACACAAAGCGGACTAGATAACAATAATTAGTTTATTTTCTAACTCTGGAGCGACGGCGCTGTACGATCTTTGCTCCAGAGGTTGTATATTTTCGTCCCTCTTAAAAGACCTAAAACGTCGGTGTGGACGGACCTATACGAGAACAAGGTTAGTTATGTTCATTAGACAGTGTGAGAAATTCGTGTATTTTTTTGTTGCATTATATTGGTCTTTTCGAGTAAATTTGTTCATTTATATTTTTCATTGGCTTTTATATTTTAAAATGTGCATTTTATTGTGCGCTTTAGTAAAATGTAAACTGCTCACAAAAAGTCAGGAAACTTTTTTTAATCATGTATATTTTTATTATTTATTACCCTCTTGTATTATGTTGCATAGCAATAGAAAGCTGAAGTGTTCTTCTTACGAAATTTGCAATGATGACATGTTGCTGGACTTGGCCACATTAATGAGAATGAGACAAAGTCACAAATCAAATGTGCCAAAATTAGCAATTTTGTGTTACTGTTTGAACAAACAAATTGACACTGTAATTCAAACAAGCGGTAATTTTGGCACATTTGATTTGTGACTTTGCCTCATTGTCATTCATGTAGCCAAATTTCAGCAACATGTAATCATTGCAAATGTGGTATTATTTTAAAGAGGAACACTTCAGCTTTGCATTGATATATATTATATACAAAGAGAGTAATAAATAATAAAAAATATACTTGATTAAAAAAAGTTTCCTAACTTTTTGTGAGCAGTTTATATCAGTAGTATTTTTATTTATTTTTACAACAACATTGTGAAGTTGAAGCAGAAGACCCTGCTATAACGATTTACTCACTTAAAAATCAAGGTTACCGGGTCAATATTTTAAGCTTTGCTGTAAACTCATAATTCATATTTTAGTTAGCAACCAGATTTGGTTTTTAAGGTGAATTTGATGCGATTTTACAATTTGATGGTCTGGGATGTATTGGCCTTGGAGTCCACTATACAAAATGTTAAATGCATGTGAGTTATTGTTGCAGAATATAATCACGAGTGAAACCAAGTGAAATTGAAAAGCCAGTTTTCTGCGACAGTGCTCGAACGAAATGCATTTAATATTTGTTAGCTCCCATAAATATAGATCATTGTCATTTGAAAAAAACCCATTAACAACAAACACAAAATAGACACGAAAACTCGTCCACCCCACACTCTGAAAACTCAACAACAACAACAACAACAACATCAGCAAAAACTTATAAATAACCGTGGACGACTCCATGTAGGCATAGACACCAACCTTGTCCCCCGTGACACAACCTTGCCTTGTTTGGACGGACAAGCGGGAACGATTGTTTTGGGAACAACTCTGATAAATTATTAAGCATCGGAAAACAATATACAAAGTCCAATATTTAATTCCATATATTACGACAATATTTGTAAGTGTACAGGTTCTTCACTGTACTGATCGAGAGAATGCAGGGAGGAACGTGTAAGTACTTCACTTTGCCAAGCTTGGCGTGGATGATCACTATCATCGTGTTGTTTTACTGGTTTCTTTGCGTAAGTAAACAACAACAAACTGTGTCTATTTCACTCTCTTGTATTTTCTTTTCTTACGGTGTATGTACACATTGGCTAAAATTCCGTACTTGAATGCCACTTTATCTACTTGATTAAGGTAAAATTCAACCTTCACCTGTTTTCCGTTTCACGTTTTCGAATCCCTTTTCGTTCAAAGGGTCTGTATACGTATGGTAGTTGGAACCCACTGTTTGTTTTAATCCTATATAGTTGTAGATATATACCATGAAACTAACCTGTGAAAAATTCATTTCAAAAAGTGGTAGCGTTTTCGAGATATTGCCGAAAATCTGGAGCGATTATGTCCACGCCGGAAGAATAATCTGCAATTGGAATACACAATCTGAGAAACGTTATGTAACGCTTCTCAGATTCCAATTTTTGGGGATTAAAAGTAATATCTTTTTCCATAATCTTTTTCCGCAGTATTATACCAAACGTATACAGACCCTTTAAGCGCACATTGTTTCATTGTGTTTTTTATCGTCTTTGTCTAATTGTCTTCCTTAATCAACTCTTCCCTGATGTTCACTTTTCTGGTGTCTTTTCTCTGAGGTTTTTTTTTTCGGTGAAACTTTATGGAGACCTTTATGAGTTAAATCTTGTTTAACCGGGATGCTATTTAAACTTGTGTATAATGTGTTTGCTTATCATTTCAATGCAATTTAGATATTTGTAAACTTCTGATTTTTTCGTAATTATCGATCAAACAAGTAGGTTCCAACCTCAGGGTTTTGAAAAACTAGAAACACTTCTGCCGTTGACGGCGTGCGTCAAAATGACAATACTTTGACGTCATGTGTGGGAGTTTGCTTTGTTATACCTCCATGCTGCAACAAAGCGGCTCTACAAAACGGAGCTCCCACATATGACGTAACATGAGTAATGACGTAACAGGGCTTAACGCGAATCTTTATGAAAAGCTCCGGAGAAGGGTATTCAAAATGATTGTTTTCACAAAATTAAAATCTGTTTAATCTAATGTGAACTCAATTTCCTTATTGATTGAAAACATTTCCAATGAAATTCAGCAAAAATCACTTGTTGGTGTTTTCGTTCAAGTAGGTCTTTAACAATAAATATACACACACGTTTTTCCATCCCACTACAAACTGGTTATTCAGGCAAAACATTTACGCTTGACCGTCTACATCCTCTTTTAAGTTTATCGTTCCCAGAACCCATGCTGTGTCATTTGCAGCTCGCTCGCTCTCCTGCTATGGACCAAAAGAATGAAACACTCTTCAAATCACATCAAGGATGCTCAGACTATTTATATTTTCAAAAAGTTGCTCAAATGTTATCTTTTTCAACAAGTGTATTGTAATTAATTTCATGTAACTGTCTTAAGCGCTTTTCAACAATTTGTTGTTGTTTTTGGCGCTATATAAATGTCTTCTGATTGATTGATTGATTTACGGTACCCGGTATAGTGTTTGGCATCCAATCTGTCATTAAAATTGCTGATTTGTTCCCAGTGCTGTATTTTCCTTTCTACCACCCAGTGCTGTATTTTCCTTTCTACCACAGGGGTCAGTCTTCTTTCCACATTTACTCCCCTACAGCTACATGGGACCTTGTGGAGCTATGATTGACTTCGTCGGGGATACTTCACAATACAGCCTTCCTTTAATGTAAGAAAATTTGTATATCATTAGACCACCCACAACAGATAGTTACTACATTAAAATACTTCTATTTAAGATGGTGCGGGTGTATTGCTTTTCTCGGATATTGTTGCTGTTGCTGTTGCTGTTGCTGTTGCTGTTGCTGTTGCTGCTGCTGCTGCTGCTGCTGCTGCTGTTGCTGTTGTTGTTGTTGTTGTCTTCGTCGTCGTCGTCGTCGTCGTCGTCGTTGTTGTTGTTGTTGTTGTCGTCGTCGTCGCTGTTGTTGTTGTTGTTGTTGTCGTCCTATATTTACAGGAGTAAACTTGTCAACAATTTGTACTATTTGGGCCTCAGTATGCTGGGATACATTAAAAAAAATTATCATGTAGACAAAATATAAAAAATAAAAAAGATCTAAGTCAGTTTCCCTTGAGGTTTATATTTGATATCTTATTCTGATAACAATTTTTTAAAAAGTCGCATCCCCTTCTCCCCTGGCTGCCATTTCCCAGGTTGTCGTAAACTTGGGTGTGATCCCTGGCTACACGGCAATTAACGGTTGTATGGCTTCTGACTGGCACCCCGAACAAAGATATTGACAAAATTGGGAGACCGCCAACATAGGGCTAGATAGCTCAGTAGAGCGCCGGCACGTTAATCCGGAGGCCGTTGTTTCAAATCCCGCTCTAGTCAATTTGTCTTTGTTCATTTCCCAAATCATTTAAGATTTACCCAGTCAGTTTCCCTTGTGGTTTATTATTTGATACTCTAAAATAATGATGTGTAATTTTATTATGTTACTTACATCAGACTGATTGCTGGGGCATTGGCACATCTGTCAGAGGCTATTTACAGTTGGCATTTATGCAGGTAAGTACAAATGACTGACAATCTGTACATGTCGCCTATTTTGTTTGGAGCAATTCAAATAATTACTGATAAGGACATACGTGCACAATATCCCCGGACCAAAAGAACAACCCCGTTTTCGTTGATTTTACTAATACGTTAAAGGGACACGTTGCCTTGGATTGGGTATACAATGCGTTTGCTATAAAAATGATGGTTGAAAGATGTTTTAAAAGTATAATATAATGATCCACACAAGTATGCCTCGAAATTGTGTGGTTTATTTCCTTTTACTTTGTGAACTAACAAGTTTGTTCTTCAGAATGGCGGACCGTGTTAGTTCATGAAGTAAAAGGAAAACCAAACAAATTTCGAGACATATCTGTGTGGATCAATATATTCTACTTTTTAAACATCTTTCCAACCATATTTATGTCATAACAAACGCTTTCTATAGCCCAAATCGCCCAATCCCAAGGCAACGTTTCCCTTGAACGTGAAACTTGGAGAGTGAAACTTTCACTGTTTTTTGTTGTTGTAGTCTCTCTACAGAGTGGGAAGTATAAACTACCCTTCAAAAAAGTAATGATTAATAATACATGCACTGACGTTTAACTACTACTGGTATATACCGCACGTATAGATCCTTGTAATGTCATTGGTGGGACACGCGTCACGTGTCATTCTATATTTTGCCATGTAATGTTCCGAAACTCCAAACTTTAAAACATGAGTCCTATATTGACAAATATAGGACGACTGGGACTCTTCGCAGCTAACCTTCGCGCGTACATGATACCAATATTGAATGCATTTGAGTACAATGTAGCAGAATATAATCACGGGGTAAAAGCTGGACTGTTCCATTTCACGAGGCGAAGTTGGGGGATTGGTGGCACTGCGCAGATAGCCTCGTTGTACATAATATTATTAAGTTAGGCGTATTATGGCATGCAAGGTCAAAATGTACATCTAGTTTTATGGGCCGCTATCTGGCGTTGTTTACAAGCCTCGACGTGTGACGTCAGAATGTTCGGGCAAGCCTGGTGTACCGTTGCGGTTTGTAAGAATTGTTGACATTCTGTCTAATGTTTTATGCTTTTATGCAGATCAAAGGGTATTGTTGGATCCGCCAGGATCAAGTGGTTTGTATCAACTGTTATCTTTGGTGGAGCCTCGCTGTACGAGCTTGTACGATTCAGAGGCACGTAGTCAGACAACGTCAGAACATAGTCGGAGGTTACACGATATGCACAGTGGACTCGATCTACGACTTTCTTCGTCAGCTATAAACATTATTGAATTGCAACAATTGATCAAAAGAGGGCGCTTCAACAACTCGGCACCGTAATTACCCCTTTATAAAGTTTTCGCATTAGGCCCCTAACTTTTAGAAAGTATTTAAAAACAGTTCAACAGAAAGCCACTGCCGATGATTTACCATGAGTTCAAACCCTGAAGCATGTTCGCGCAAGGACCAATGGTTAACTCAGTGGTCAAGTTTGCGCAAGGACCAATGGTTAACTCACTGGTTGTTTAGGTTCGCGCAAGGACAGTGGTTAACTAGTGGTTGTTTAGGTCAAGTTTGCGCAGGGACCAATGGTTAACTAGTGGTTGTTTAGGTCAAGTTCGCGCAGGGACCAATGGTTAACTAGTGGTTGTTTAGGTCAAGTTTGCGCAAGGACCAATGGTTAACTCTGTGGTTGTTTAGGTCAAGTTCGCGCAAGGACCAATGGTTAACTCAGTGGTTGTTTAGGTCAAGTTCGCGCAAGTTTTCTTATAGAGCTGCCATTTCTAGAAATATGCATGTAAAACTGTAGCGAAAGCTCTTCTTCGAAGTACATCGGCAAAGTGACTCAAGTGCCAATAAGTAAACCCTATTTATGCCTTTAACATTCGAAAGGAAACAAAAGTTTAACAGAGCGTTTTTTTAGATTGCACAAATTCCAGAAATGACTGCCCCAAAATAAATTTGAATGACTAAACACACGCCTCAAAAAGCTCATGCGAATTTGAATGCTGCCTTGTTGAATTTGTTAAATTGAATGATTATTTTGTTAAATCGAATGACGCAACAGTACATTTGACTAGTCATAAAACGAAATCGAATTACCCTTTTCAGCAGCATTCGATTTTGCGCGAAATAGAATGGCGCACTGGTTAAATTGGCTGCTCATTTGCCGAAATTGACCGAGAAAACCTATGTCTGGCAGATTGACCAATAAGCATCATGGATAAACGTACACACAACTGTTATGGTCATTCAGCCTTCTGCAAACGTCGAAACGTCAGGCCATTAACTTTCTTTTGCATTGTGGTCCTTTTGGTTGGTGAGCAAATTGCAATAGATAATTCTTTTTTTACAACTTTTATAATTCAGGATTGAAGACTAAGATTTCCTTTTAACCTTCCTGGGCAGAAGTTGATGGAATCACAGTGTCTGTTTTGCACGCATAGCGTGCCTTGTCACGCATTAAACCAAAATTATCGTAGTCAATAATTTTCACAATTTTACACCAAAATTGAGTTGAGCCTGCCGAACTTGCTGCTGGCTAGTTTATTCAACTGATTTTTTCCGTTTCAATACTTTTTCTCAATACATTGTATTGCATCGTTTTCTCGTTCTCTTCAGTACCCCCATCTATACGTTTACAATGTATAGGACTTACCCCCTGTGCCAAGGGTTAAAAACCAGAGATAAAACTCTTTGAGCTAAAAGACTCTGGAAAACATTGTGGCCTACTTTCTGTTACAAATTTAGTTAATGGAAATATTACACTTTACAAATTATTTTAATGCAAATAAATCTACAAATAATTTTAATATTTTTCTTTTAAAGTAATTCTTTCTCAAATTATTGTAATTATATTTAGATCCTTTGTCTGCTTTTCTTTTGTCAACAAATATAAACGTTTTCATCTTTCAGCTTTAAAGACCATGAATAATTTCGTCTTCTAAAATTAAGCTATAAAACAAATGTAATATCTTCTGAAACCGTTTTCCAATCTGTGTCTGATTTATACCGTCTTATTAAATTTCTTAAACGTCAATCATGTATTCCTTCAATTTTAAAACTAAACCGTCCCAGCAGAACGGTGTTCGCGGGCTAGAATGACCCCAAACCCATTCTCTTACTGTGTTGTGGCGCCTTTAGGAATGCGCCACGCCCTGGGCTACATTCCTAGCCCAACTTGGGCTATGCATACCAAATTCTTTACAAGCGTACCCGCTTGCTAGTGCCCAACAGACAATATTTTCCTGCTATACCATGTAACGCAGGAAAATACATGTCTGTTTTCCACGCATAGCGTGCCTTGTCACGCATTAAACCAAAATTATCGTAGTCAATAATGTTCACAATTTTACACCAAAATTGAGTTGAGCCTGCCGAACTTGCTGTAGACTTTCAAAGAACGGGACCCTGGCCCACAGTACGTGATTAAATTATTTATAAGTTTAACTGTCTATAGTTACCTCTAATCTATTTTGGATTGTGTCTTTTACATATCCGTCCTTAGCTGTATCACCTCTCCATCTACCATGCCTTTTCCAGCATCTTTCATTTACCGACGCTCGGGCTGCCATTGATGCCCCGCCTGCCCTCAACGAGTGCAGACCTATGTTAATATTACCACAGACCTCCTTCAACTTAGCAACAACAGTCTCCCTGGCCCTAGTGTAGCTTAGTTTCTTGTTCTTGTTTATTAATGCACATTTGCCTTTGACATTGAAAGCTGGTTTGAATAAGAAATGATCCGAGGATAGATCAATTTTGCCAACGTCGATGTATCTCCTAAGCATTGCGATAGGGCATGCTGATGTAATGCCTTGACTAATGACCAATTCATTGCCTTGTCGGTACTGGTCTGTTTTGCTTTTTGACACTTGAATGGAAATATAAGTTTGATGGAATGCTATTTCCTTACACTTTAGTGAACTTACTTCATTAAATCTCAAGAATCCCGCAAAACATAATACAATGATACACAAATCTCTCAGAACTAGCAAATCTTCCGATGTCAAGTAATTTTCACAAAGTGTGATTATTTGTTCGGTTGAAACTATGTCTTTTTTCACTGCTGGTGTACTATTTTGCCTCTTAGATGTTTCTATAAAATTAATTACATAATTATTGTCCGTTGGGTCCGTAGCTCCCTGGATCTTGTGTGCCCATTTAATCCCGTAAACTGCAGCCTGGATTACCCCTGTTGAGCAGCCGGAGTCCATAAGATGTGTCAGGTACAAAGCGACGTGCACTGGCTCTGCATGCTTGGCTTGTCCTCCTTCTGCCGTGATGAAATGTTCCCATCTTCTGAATGCTCCGAAGTATTTGGAGACGGTGCCCTCGCTCCTTGATTGGAGTAGATGGTCAGCCATACTCTTGGCTAGTGAAAGCATGTGCCCTGATGTCATTCCCGTGGAGGTTACATCTCGGACAACCGTTTGTCTGAGTCCTAAATCTGTAACAAGAGCAACTCAGAATGTTATATTCACGGCTATCATGTTAAAATTACTGGCTTTGCAGCCAAATATGCCATTGTTGCCTCTACCTTTATGTAACACATTTGCGTGAAGGGTTTTGTAATCCGACACGAATGGCCTGAAAGTATTACCATTGTGAATTTTTGGCCAAAATGCTGCTGATTTCCAGAAAAGAATAATTAGCGTTCATTTTGCTTTTTCTTTGACGAGTTTATCTACTGTTCTACTGATAAGCCTAGGAGGGGGCACCCACCAGTTGCAATCTGCACCCCATGGTTGCATGAAAGCGTCAATACCCGTTGTACCTGGGCACCACCATTTAGAATTAAACCTCTCACACTGATTATTGTAATCGGCTGCGAACCTATCAGTGGTATAAGGTCCCCATGCCTTGTATAATCGGCTAAATATTGTTCTATCTACCATCCAGTCGTCGCTGTCTGAATACCTGCTTAGCACATCGGCTATTTGATTTCTTTCCCGTGGTATCCAAATTGGAACTACAGTTATGTTGCATCCTTCACAAACTTTATGTATCTCTATTGCTTTGGTTTGCAATTCGGGTTTCTTGCTCCCCTTTTCAATGATACCAACAACATTCTTGTTGTCTGTATTGCACACATTGCCCTTCCAGGCTGTTCTTAAGGGAATGCAATGTTCTATTCACTGCCTCAAGTTCCCTCCATGTGGAACTCTTTCCACTTTCTGATTGCGACCAGGTTCCTGTAACCTCTGACCCTTCCTGCTCTTTTATGAAACCTCCATAACCTACGCCTGATGCGTCTGAATAAATATTGTGAGCAAACTGGAAAGTTTCCTGCAAAGGTCTGCCATTAAGGGTCTTGATTTGGCTTCGCCAGAATCTTAATTCCTCCTTTGCCCCATTACTGACAAGCACTGGAGCATTCCAACTGGCTTTACTGTTTATGCAATTGAACATCTCTCTACTTTTAAGTTGTACAACTTTACCCATTGCGGCCTGCATGGATATTGTCCTGCTACTCCTGCTAATACTCTAACTGGAACTATCCTGCTTTCCTTTAGCTTGTCCAACAATGACAAAACTGAGTTCAACGTCTTTTGTACTCTTTTGTCTGTAACATGCACCTTGCCTACTTCCATATCCCAATCTAGTCCTAACCATGTTAGCCTAGTTTGGGGTTTCCATTCGCACTTTGCTTCTGCCAGTAAGAACCCCAAATCTTCTAAATCTTGCTTTATTGCTGTACTCATTATTTCTGCTGCATGAAAATCATTGGCTCCCCCCAAACCGTCATCAAGAAACATAATTATATTGTACCCTTTGGACCTCCAATGCTTCACGAATGCCCTCGCCAGTTTTGTAAACAATTAAGCAGCTGTTGAAATACCGAATGGTAAAACATTGAAGATGAAATACCTCCGTCCCTCTTCAAAATCCCATGCAAAACCTAAAATTTTTCTGTGGCTTTGGTGGATCTCCACATGGTGGTAGGCTGATTTTAAATCGAAGCCAAATACATAATCACTCTTGTTTGAACGTGACCTTGGCCGTACGGGCCTCCTCGTACTTGAATTTGTACTTGTACAGGTGTGGATTAACATGTCTACAATCTAACACTAACCGGAGCTTGGAATTCTTATCCGACACTGTTAAAGGATTAACCACCTCTGGTTTAACTTTCGCTTGTGAAATACATCCTTTGGTTTCGAGCTTAAGTAACTCACTTTCAACAAAGCCTTTGTGTTCTCTAGCCGACCTATTGTTTCTTAATTCTGCTGAAACTGGAAGACTGTAAAGTGGTAGCATATATCCTTCCTTTATGATATTTAACAATACTTGGTTTGTACCTATGCTTTCCCATTTTCCCACTGCCTTTTTTTAGCCTTCCTACCGGCGTAATGCCTTCTGTATAGCTACTTGTCTTACTGCTAGATAATACACTATTTCCTTTGTGTGTTTCTCCCTTTGACAAATTGGATTTTGTAAGATAACTTATCTTAGTTTGCCCTTCTGGCATGTGCAAACTCCTGCACTCCGCACGCCAGTGGCCCACTTTGCCACAGGCGAAACATGCTCCGGGCTTTCTCGCCGGACCGATGTTCGCTCCTCCTCCTCGGGTCGCTGTAGATGGGTTAGGTTGCGTCGGTCGGCTGTAGGGGTACTGTCTTTTGGTATGTGTAAGCTTTTTGCTTTGCTTCATCTTCCTCTGCGCTCTGGTCTCCGCTTTCCACATCTTCTTCTCGTCTTCGGAGTCATCTGCGATGGTACTGGCTTCATATTCTGCGACAGTTTTCCAGCCTAGCTCTGAATTGTCTGCCATCTTGATCAGTTTTTGCCTGTATTCTATCAACTGCATACCTTCTCCTATCTTTTCTTGGGCACTCGTGGTTGCTCGGCAGACCTGGATGTCGTCTTTTAAAAGGGCGTCAGCTTCCTTTAGTTTTTGTTGCACCTTTGCGTTGGCCTTGAATTGTTCTTCGTTGCCCTTCTTTTTGAACTTATATTTGTCGTTGTTGATTTGCTCAATTTTTGCGACTTGAACCTCGCTCAGCATTCGTTGATTTTCATTAATTTGTTGGTTGAAGCAATTGAGCTTGACGGTCATAAGCTCGTCTAATGTGTTAACCAACTGTGCCTGTGATTCCTTGACTTGCTCCTGGACTAAATTTCTGAGCATAACTGATGTGTCCGGTGTCGCCATTGCGGAAAGGAATGAAAACTAAACCGTCCCAGCAGAACGGTGTTCGCGGGCTAGAATGATCCCAAACCCATTCTCTTACTGTGTTGTGGCGCCTTTAGGAATGCGCCACGCCCTGGGCTACATTCCTAGCCCAACTTGGGCTATGCATACCAAATTCTTTACAAGCGTACCCGCTTGCTAGTGCCCAACAGACAATATTTTCCTGCTATGTAACGCAGGAAAATACATTTCTCATAGGTTTCTAATAATAGTGTTAAGATGTGTCTTGAAAACCACTGTACATCTTGAAAAACAGACTCTCCCAAATTGTAACATTTACATTTAGAAATCCATTTGTCAGTCGTCGCAAACATTCTTAATGTACTGTTGAAAATGTTTAATGGATAAATCGGGTAGAAAAGTGGTCTCTTGATCACGAAAAAGATGCCCAAAACGTCCTGCAAACGATCACGACGAAAAAAATGCCCAAAACGTCCTGCAAACGATTTTGTTTCTCGCATGGCTGAGCATCCCTATCACACCATGGGTGTGGCGTTACTGACTGCCTCTCACCATCTTGAGAATGCTCCCAACAATACATACTTACCTGGCTCAGGAGATACCGTGATCACTCAGGCGGTTCTTCCAAGGCGAGGCCCGGCCATTGCACCCCTCGGCCTGGGTTGACCTTTGCGATTCCCCCAAATGTGGGGAACTCGGGAGTACAATTTCTGATAGTGGGGACTGCGTTCGCGCTCTCCCTTGCAATAAACCCAAAGACAGACTTGACCATTTTGTTTTGTTGAAGTTGTTGAACTTATTTGAGACGGTTAGAAGTTTTCCATGTCCGAAAATATTAATATATCTCGGGTAGATATTTTTGAAAAAAGAACTTGCAACTGCATCTTGAAAACGTATTATGTAATACTTGGTTGTTATTGATTGATTTATAAAGAGAATTATGAGTTAAAAAACTATTACCATAAAAATATTGGAAGTGCATATTTTGTCTCTGAAATATGGTAGTTTAAGAAATTCGCGTGGCAAACATTGTCAACCCGCTTGACTGAGGCTCTGGAGTTTGATTTTGCAAGCCCAAAACACTGCACATAATTCGAAAACACGGAAAAGGTTCACCTTTTCCAAACTTGTCAATTCTTACTCGGATTCTGTCTTTAGATTCTTTGTGAGCAGGGCTTTCAGAACAGTGTAAACAAACAAACAAAGAAACAAAGAAACAAACACCTTGTCCCTTTACCGGCTCCGTACAACTGAGCTATCTAATGTCGGCGGTCTCCCCATTTTTCAATCTTTGCTCTGGGGTGCCAGTTAGAAGCCACCTGTAATTGTCTGTAAACAGCCCTTCGATTTAACAAAACGCTAAGATTCATCTTTAAGATGAGTTTTCAATATTGTCCCTATAGTGACTTGTATTGTGACATCAATCTTTGCTTAGCAAATAAGATTGATTTACTCTTCGTGAAATCGGCCCAGCAGTGTTCACACCCAAGTTTACGATACAATAATGAAGTAGCACAGGTTCATGGATCGTGCGTTTATTGACAACTAGATGGTGGACATTAATGCATTACTCTTTAAAAAATATATCAATGTATACCTACGTTCGGTAATTGGAACCCACTGTATGTTTCAATCCTATATAGTTGTAGATATTTACCATAAAATTTAAACTGTGGAAATTTCATTTTAAAAGGTGGTGGCGTTTTTGAGATATTGCCGAATATCTGGAGAGGTTTGTTTACGCAGGAAGACTAATCTGCAATTGGAATACAATCTGAGAAACGTTACTATCAGTAACGCTTCTCAGATTCAAATTTTTGGGGATAAAAAGTGATATTTTTTTCCATAACTGCAGTACTTCAAAGTCAAAAGTTTCTCAAAATGCATTATACTATATCAGATGCTAATGTACTTCTTACAAATTAAGTTTTTATTGCCGTCAATGTTCAGAGTCATTACCAAACGTATACAGACCCTTTAATGATCATTCCAACAAACACAAGGTGCCAAACTCCGAACAATGAAGAGGGTGTCGCAATTGATTGGACGCTGGGTATAAGCAGTTAATATTCTTCCAATAAAACGGGACGTGGGACAGAGGTCACATAATCGTGCACAACCATACACTCTCATAAAAGTCACCGACTGTTTTTGACCGTCGTATATTTAATTTTCCTCTATTTTCCAACCAATCATTGTTTTATTACGTCTAAAAACCTGACCTTTGAATCCACAGAAACTGATACTGCTATAGATTGCGAAAAGCTTTCATTGTGTTTTGTATAAAGAACACAAAGCGGACTAGATAACAATAATTAGTTTATTTTCTAACTCTGGAGCAAAGATCGTATTGCGACGGCGCTGTACGAACTTTGCTCCAGAGGTTTTCGTCCCTCTTAAAAGACCTAAAACGTCGGTGTGGACGGACCTATACGAGAACAAGGTAAGTTATGTTCATTAGACAGTGTTAGAAATTCGTGTATTTTTTTGTTGCATTATATTGGTCTTTTCGAGTAAATTTGTTCATTATTATTTTTCATTGGCTTTTATATTTTAAAATGTGCATTTTATTGTGCGCTTTAGTAAAATGTAAACTACTCACAAAAAGTCAGGAAACTTTTTTTAATCATGTATATTTTATTATTTATTACCCTCTTGTATTATGTTGCATAGCAATAGAAAGCTGAAGTGTTCTTCTTTAAAATGATACCAAATTTGCAATGATGACATGTTGCTGGACTTGGCCACATTAATGACAATGAGACAAAGTCACAAATCAATTGTGCCAAAATTAGCAATTTTGTGTTACTGTTTGAACAAACAAATTGACACTGTAATTCAAACAAGCGGTAATTTTGGCACATTTGATTTGTGACTTTGCCTCATTGTCATTCATGTAGCCAAATTTCAGCAACATGTAATCATTGCAAATGTGGTATTATTTTAAAGAGGAACACTTCAGCTTTGCATTGATATATATTATATACAAAGAGAGTAATAAATAATAAAAATATACTTGATTAAAATAAGTTTCCTAACTTTTTGTGAGCAGTTTATATCAGTAGTATTTTTATTTATTTTTACAACAACATTGTGAAGTTGAAGCAGAAGACCCTGCTATAACGGTTTACTCACTTAAAAATCAAGGTTACCGGGTCAATATTTAAAGCTTTGCTGTAACTCATAATTCATATTTTAGTTAGCAACCAGATTTGGTTTTTAAGGTGAATTTGATGCGATTTTACAATTTGATGGTCTGGGATGATTGGCCTTGTATAGTCCACTATACAAAATGTTAAATGCAGTGAGTTATTATTGCAGAATATAATCACGAGTGAAACCAAGTGAAATGGAAAAGCCAGTTTTCTGCGACAGTGCTCGAACGAAATGCATTTAATATTTGTTAACTCACATAAATTTAGATCATTGTCATTTGAAAAAACCCATTAACAACAAACACAAAATAGACACGAAAACTCGTCCACCCCACACTCTGAAAACTAAAAAAAAAACCAAAAAACAACAACAACAACAACAACATCAGCAAAAACTTAATAAAACCGTGGACTACTCCATGTATAGGCATAGACATCAACCTTGTCCTCCGTGACACAACCTTGCCTTGTTTGGACAGACGAGCGGGAACGATGGTTTTGGGAACAACTCTGATCAATTATTAAGCATCGGAAAACAATATACAAAGTCCAATATTTATTTCCATATATTACGACAATAGTTGTAAGTGTACAGGTTCTTCACTGTAGGCCTACTGATCGAGAGAATGCAGGGAGGAACGTGTAAGTACTTCACTTTGCCAAGCTTGGCGTGGATGATCAATATCATCGTGTGGTTTTACTGGTTTCTTTGCGTAAGTAAACAAAAACAAACTGTGTCTATTTCACTCTCTTGTATTTTCTTTTCCCACGGTGTATGTACACATTGGCTAAAATTCCGTACTTGAATGCCACTTTATCTACTTGATTTAGGTAAAATTCAACCTTCACCTGCTTTCCGTTTTACGTTTTCGAATCCCTTTTCGTTTAAAGGGTCTGTGTACGTTTGGTAGTTGGAACCCACTGTTTGTTTTAATCCTATATAGTTGTAGATATATACCATAAAACTAACCTATGAAAAATTAATTTCAAAAGGTGGTAGCGTTTTCGAGATATTGCCGAAAATCTGGAGCGATTATGTCCACGCCGGAAGAATAATCTGCAATTGGAATACACAATCTGAGAAACGTTATGTAACGCTTCTCAGATTCCAATTTTTGGGGATTAAAAGTAATATCTTTTTCCATAATCTTTTTCCGCAGTATTATACCAAACGTATACAGACCCTTTCAGCGCACATTGTTTCATTGTGTTTTTTATCGTCTTTGTCTAATTGTCTTCCTTAATTAACTCTTCCCTGATGTTCCCTTCACTTTTCTGGCGTCTTTTCTCTGAGGTTTTTTTTTTCGGTGAAACTTATGGAGACCTTTATGAGTTAAATCTTGTTTAACCGGGATGCTATTTAAACCTGTGTATAATGTGTTTGCTTATCATTTCAATGCAATTTAGATATTTGTAAACTTCTGATTTTTTCGTAATTATCGATCAAACAATTAGGTCCCAACCTCAGGGTTTTGAAAAACTAGAAACACTTCTGCCGTTGACGGCGTGCGTCAAAATGACAATACTTTGACGTCATGTGTGGGAGTTTGCTTTGTTATACCTCCATGCTGCAACAAAGCGGCTCTACAAAACAGAGCTCCCACATGACGTAACATGAGTAATGACGTAACAGGGCTTAACGCGAATCTTTATGAAAAGCACCGGAGAAGGGTATTCAAAATGATTGTTTTCACAAAATTAAAATCTGTTTAATCTATTGATTATTGATTGATTGAAAACATTTCCAATGAAATTCAGCAAAAATCACTTGTTGGTGTTTTCGTTCAAGTAGGTCTTTAACAATAAATCTACACTACACACACGGTTTTCCATCCCACTACAAACTGGTTATTAAGGCAATTAAGCTTGACCTTCTACATCTTCTCCTTAGTTTATCGTGCCCAGAACATTGCAGCTCGCTCACTCTCCTGCTATGGACCAGAAGAATGGAACACTCTTCCAAATCACATCAAGGATGTCCAGACTTTTCATATTTTCAAGAAAATTGCTCAAATGTTATCTTTTTCAACAAGTGTATTATATTTAATTTCATGTAACTGTCTTTAGCGCCTTTGAACAATTTGTTGTTGTTTTTGGCGCTATATAATGTCTTCTGATTGGTTGATTGATTGATTGATTGATTGATTTACGGTGCAACTTTTAAACGGTACCCGGCGTAAATTTGACGGCGTATATAGTGTTTGGCACCCCAATTTGTCACAATCTGTATAAATGTGCTGATATTGTTCCCGGTGCTGTTTTCCTTTCTACCACAGGGGTCAGTCTTCTTTCCACATTTACTCCCCTACAGCTACATGGGACCTTCTGGAGCTATTATTAAATTCGTCAGGGATACTTCACAGTACAGCCTTCCTTCAGTGTAAGAAAATTTGTGTATCATTAGACCACCCACAACACATAATTACTACATTAAAATACTTCTATTTAAGATGGTGCGGGTGTATTGCTATTCTCGGATATTGTTGTTGTTGTTGTTGTTAGTGTTGTTGTTGTTGTTGTTGTTGTTGTTGTTGTTGTTGTCGTCGTCGTCGTCTTGTCAACAATGTGTACTATTTTGGCCTCAATATGCTGGAATACAATAGCCAACAATTATCATGTTGACAAAATAATTAATGTGTAATGTTATTATGTTACTTATACATCAGACTGATTGCTTCGACATTGGCCCATCTGTCAGAGGCAATTTACAGTTGGCATTTATGCAGGTAAGTACAAATGACTGATAATCTGTAGGGCCCTACAAATAATACATGTAACTGATATGGAAGTATGTGCACAATATCCCCGGACCAAAAGAACAACCGCGTTTTTCGTCGATTTCACTAATAAAAGTTAAAGGGACACGAATGATGTTTTAAAAGTAGAATAATAATGATCCACACAATAATGCCTCGAAATTGTGTGGTTTATTTCCTTTCACTTTGTGAACTATCAACAAGGACCTTCATTTTTTGAGTCAAAAAGTTGGTTCTTCAAAATGGTGGACCGTGTTAGTTCATGAAGTAAAAGGAAAACCAAACAAATTTGTTATTTTAGTGAGAAATTACCTTTTTCTCAAAAACTACGTTACTTCAGAGGGAGTCGTTTCCTACAAAGTTTTATACTATCACCAACTCTCCGTTGCTTGTTACCAAGTAAGTTTTATGCTAATATTTGTTTTGAGTCATTACCAAACGTGTACGATACCTTTAAACTAAAATAATTGACGAAATAAAATCTCGCCCACGTAAAACTCCATTATGGTTGGGACCACAATGGTCCCGGAAGTTCGAATAATTATGAGCGAAACATGCACAGTCTATTATGGCATGCAATGTCAAAAATGCACGTCTGGTTCTATGGGCCGGTATCTTGCGTTATTTTTAATTGCCTCGACGTGTGACGTCAGAATTTTGCGCTAAGAGCCTGGTACCGTGTTGCTGTTTGTAAAGGCCCTGTCACACCATGGCGTATCGCCTGAACGTATGCCGACGTATACAAAAAATAGCTCGAAAATTGTCAGAGTCCAAGAACGACCAACTTCCCAACGAATTGCGTAGGAAAAGTCCACATCAGTGTTGGAATGGACGTATCCATAGCGTATCCATAGCGTATTAAACGTATACATAGCGTATAACGTATTGATAGTGTATCACTAACTTATAAAAAACTTACGACAGCGTATCACAGCGTATGCGAGCGTATGACCAACGTACGCTTAACGTATTTGTAGCGTATCTCTACCGTGTTTGACGTATCCTCAGCGTATCCTCAGCGTACAACGAACACGTGACCTATGCCGCTGTATCGAGCAGTAAACATGCCTCCCAAGACACTCCTCACCTGCTGGGTGTGGTGGTGCTGATGCTCCTGCCTCCAATAATGACACTCCTCGCTCTCCCACTCCTCCTCATGGGTCACCTCCAGCCGACGTACATCAAGGTATACCAACTTACGAGTAAACGTACCTCTAACGTATATCAGCGTATGTCAACGTATGTCTAACGTACCACGAACTTACCGGGAACTTATGCAGAACCTATTAAGCACACGTTGAGTACGCCGAGAAATTTTGAACCAGTGCTCATTAATTTTTCTTGGGCTCGACGTGTTCCAAATTTTCACAGCGTATCACAGCATGCTCTTAACGTAAACGACGTATCCTCAACTTACCTCTAACTTATATCAGCGTACACCAACGTATTTTCAATATTTCGCGTACGTTGGCATACGTTCAGGCGATACGCCATGGTGTGACAGGGCCTTTAGATTTGACATTCTGTCTAATGTTTTATGCAGATCAAAGGGTATTGTTGGATCCGCCAGGCTCAAGTGGTTTATATCAACTGTTATCTTTGGTGGAGCGTCACTGTACGAGCTTGTACAATTCAGAGGGACGTAGTCAGACAACGTCGGAGGGTACACGATGCAGAGTGGACTCGATCTACGACTTTCTACGTCAGCTAACATTATTGAAACGCAACAGAATTGATCAAAAGAGGGCGCTACAACAACTCGGCATCATTTTACCGCTTTATATAGTTTTCGCATAGGCCCCTAACTTTTAGAAAGTATTTAAAAACAGCTCGACAGAAAGCCACCGCCAATGATTTACCAGATAAAACCCTGGAACAGCTCAACAGCCTATAGGTCAAGTTCGCGCAAGGACCAATGGTTAACTATAATTTTTGTTTAGGTCAAGTTCGCGCAAGGACCAATGGTTAACTAGTAGTTGTTTAGGTCAAGTTCGCGCAAGGACCAATGGTTAACTAGTGGTTGTTTGGTGACATGCGTAGGACATGCGAAAGGAAGTTATAGACACCTCGCACAACAAAGAACGCACCTCCGAACAATGCGCGTCAACCATTTCGCCTTTTTGGGAGTCAGTAGCCCCCTTGCATAATGCGAAACACTACAGGGACGCTGAGGTCACACGCATGTTTTAACGCACAAAGAAGCGCTATCATCTGTCCAGTGATTTGCCTCCTTGGCCTCACAGTGAGGGCGCTTTTTGGCCTCAGTGAGGGCGGTTTTTGAGCGTGTGACGTCATTTGCAAGGGGTCTATTCCTTTGTGCAAATTTTTACTTCCAAATTGACTCCCAAAATGGCGGACAGGGTGGGCGCGTGTATGTGCGTTGCGCGTTTTTGCAAGGGGTCTGTTGTGCAAACGACTCTAGTCCTGTCATGTCAACGCGACCGGCCACTCGATGTACGTTATCATTTTCTGATAACTGGTCCACTCTGCAGTCTGCATTGTGCTATGAAAACGGCTATTGATTACCAGCGATGCAACCATGCCCAGTAGGCTGGTTCCAAAATAGTCGACTAGCGTAGTCCAACTATCGTCGACTAGTAGACAGAGATCGGGCTAACTTAGTCAAACTACGGTCAACGATAGTCCTTTCGCGAACTTGGCCCTAAATAGCTGTAGCTGACCCCACAAAGTTACTAACTAATAATTGTTTAATGTGTCTTGTCCCCGATTTGTGTGTCCCCCATGAGGTAACATGGGTTGAAGGAAGTTAATTAAAAAAAGGGCGCTATCAGACGAAATTTCTACACAATTCAGTATTTTGACGATTAGCATTCGGCGTGGTGCACTATAGACTAGGCCTAACATTTTGTTTACACTAAAGTGAGTAAAGTTCGTACATTTACAATGATATCATTTCATGGCAGGCGAGATACCGCACTGGCCATAATAGAAAATTGTTTACATTTTGCCTCGTTATTTTATAAAGGGTCTGTACTCTGTATACGTTTGGTAATTACTCATAAAATGAATGGCAATAAAAACTTACTTGGGACAGCAGCTTCTGATATAAAGCATTTTGAGAATCATTTCACCTTGAAGTATCATGGTTATGGAAAAAGATATCAGTTTTTATCCAAAAAAGTTTTTGAATCTGAGAAGCGTTTCTGTCAGAAACGTTTCTCAAATTGTGTATTCCAATGCAGATCAAATTATTCTTCCTGCATAGACGTAACCGCTCCAGATTTTTGGCAATAGGCCTATTTAAAAAACGCTACCACCTTTTAAAATGAAATTTTCACAGGTTAGTTAATTTATGGTATACAAATAGAATTGACACAAACAGTGGGTTCCAATTACCAATACGCTTATATAATCCCTTAAAGGCACTGAACACGTTTGGTAATATTGTCAAGGACCAGTGTTCTCACTTGGTGTATCCCAACATATGCATGTATAAAATAACAAGCCTGTAAAAATGAGGGCTCAATTGGTCATCGAAGTTGCAAGAAAATTATGAAAGGAAAAACACCCTTGTTGTACAAATTTGTGTGCTTTCAGATAGGAATAAAAGGCTTCAGGCCTGAAGTCTTTTATTATTTTAGTGAGAAATCACCTCTTTCTCAAAAATTACGTTACTTCAGAGGGAGTCGTTCCTCACAATGTTTTATACTATCAACAGCTCTCCGTTGCTCGTTACCAAGTAAGTTTTTATGCTAATTATATATTTTGAGTCATTACCAAATGTGTACAGCCTTTAAAGGTAGGCCTATGCCTATCGTACACGTTTGGTAATGACTCAAAACAAATAATATTAGCATAAAAACGACTCCCTCTGAAGTAACGTAATTTTTGAGAAAGAGGTATAATAAACAACTTTTTGCAAGAAGTTTTTATTCGGGGTACCAGCATAAAATAATCACTTTGTCTGTCGCCCTCTATTGTTCATCGTATTTTGTAAACAAAGTCGGGGTGGATTGGTTTTACCCAGAGCCGTATATTGGGAGAGTTGCGACAACTTGCGATTAGAAGCCATTTTGTGTCCAAAACGACGCGTGTGCGCGACGTACCGCGAACACAGGACAAGACTAATGAAACGAGTTTAGCATGAAAAACGCGTCTACGACTCGGACGACCGCAATTTGCTGGCACACGAGATAATCCATATGTTATATTTTTTTGTAAAAACAAAGATACTACTTTAGTTTTGAGCAGATCAGCGGGAATCTGTCATTTAGGTAGACAAATAAATTCGTCCAATCTTCTACTAAGATTCTTGTGCTTATAAGTTTTATGCACGTGAAAAGTTTGTTTTGAGTTTGACTCTGTATGCAAAACTCCATGTTGGCCTCCGGTCCGGTTGCGATAATCGTAACCCTCCATCCTCCCGACCGTCGGGAGGATGGAGGTTACCGATTATCGCAACTACTGCAACACATGGTTCAGACAGAAACAATAACATGTAGACCATGTCATTTCTCTAATTGTTGAAATTTTAATAACTGATGCATTGTTCATGCTCATCATATTTATTATAATTAACAATAACATGTAGGCCTACAGGAACATTTTATATTTTACAATATTTACATTTTTATGAACAGGGACAAATTCAAAAAAAATAATGTAGCAAGGCAAAACATTTTTTTTTAAAATCCAGGATTAACAATGATTATTTTGGTTTGCTTTGAATTTCATGCTGGGGTTCTCCTCAATAAGTTAGAACTTACGAAACTCAAACTGTGTTTTAAAAACATAACCACTCTAGCTAGGCTCTAAATACAGTCTTTGTCTATCTCTAAGCCCTCCTACTTCAGGGACTGTCCAAACCTTTCAACAATTTTCATTCAAAATTGAGCACATTATTTAATTATCAAATAGTCGCATGCAGTCTCTTTGTAAGTTTGTACGATGGTGAAAATTTTGAAAACTTTGGTGACCCATTACCTTAGTCTTGGCTTGATCAAGTTTATGAAGTTTCTTCTTGACTAAGTAAATTAGATAACAAATACTATAGTAATAGAGGGGGCTGCATACCTGCGTACTAACGACTGTGATACTACTACCAGTGTAGTACATGTAGTTCACTTTTGTTTTGCTGCCTCTGACCTAGTTGTGATAACGTATTAACAGATTTAGGAACCTTACGATTATCGCAACAACCCTTGACCCACAAAACCCCTGACCCATAAGATTCCCTTTAATTTTTGTAGTTTTGAAAATACACAAGGACATACATCATGCCCTAAATGAGATGAGAAAGATAAACACAGATAATTTTGATAATGTAAAATATTCTCCATTCCACAAACAGGTATTGCCACTTACATTACATGTGATAGTAAAACAACATGACAACATTTAAAAAGCAAAACCTAAAAATAATACAATGTATCATTCTTACATGAATTAACTACATTACATGTGATCTAGTAAGACAATATGACAACATTTAAAAAGCAAAACCTAAAATATACAATGTATCATTCTTACATGAATGAACAGTCTCACATTGATTCACAGTCTTGTGTGGTTGAATATTGTGTGAATGACATGATGAAGCCAAATCTAAAAAGTAAATCAGAAATTCTATGCAAATTTCATTTCATTTCTTCACAGTCAACAGTAGTAACTAGATATTCCCAAAACCAGAACTTCCAGATATAAACAGTCCTCCATTCATTGTATGCTTAGCCTTCTAAATGCAGTCCCCCATTTTTGTTTACATAAATCTGTGTTAGTTAATCCCTTTTTAATTCTTGTCTCCAGCTTTTTGCTGATTTCAATTTATACAAAATAATTTATTTCCCTATTGTTCTTTTTTCTTTTTTTGAGTGCTCTCTGTTTTGAATTTTTAAATTAATTGCTTTAAATTATCTTTATTTTATTAGGTGTTCGGGCATTCAGCCCGAACAACTCTTTGTTATTGTTCGGTTTTTTTTTTTAGTTCTTCTTTTTCTTCTGATAGTCGTTTGTCCGCAAAAAAAAACATAGATGCGAACCTTGGATAAACTTGAAACTTTGCATGTAGTTAGACTATAACTAGGAGATGCCAAGTGAGTTGTGACGTAATGATTACGTCACCAGGTGTCGAATTACAGTAAATCAAAGTTTAATATTTCAAAAAATCATAACTCGATAACAATTTAATGGATTTCAACAATCTATGCATCATCGGACAGGTCTATTAAAACTCAACAAACGCTACACAAAGAGTGACCCCGTTTGACCTTGACCTCCGGCTCAAAATGTAAGTTGAACATTTCGTTAGTAATAGCCCTCGGAAGCACGTTCCGCTCCATTGATCACGAGGTCCAAAGCCTACGTGGGCCTTCACTGAAGGCTGGATGTAGTTGCATGATTTCCGTACAAGTTTTGACGTGTCGCAGTTCAACGCATTTATAACGTTGGCTTATCAATGGCGCAATAACACTGCAGAATTAAATTCCGCTCCACCTGTGCCATGTTCAGCGTCAAGTTGTTCCCCTATTCGCCCTTTTGATGGTTCGTGGTGAACATGGAATCGAAGACGAAGTTTTACTGAGATGGCCACCTGCTTCAGTGATTCGTATGGCTTTTAATTATGTGAGAAATAAAGCTATAAAGTTTTCACACTCGTTGTTGTGTTCCATCCTTATTTCCTTGCTGAGTGTATGGTGCACCATAGAGGTAGCTCAACTCATTATGTTATTAAGCAAAATTCACGAGAGGCTTAGACTTGCCGTCTTCATGACTTGCCTTTGTCTTTCATAATTATCTAAAACAAGTGTGTTTTCTTTCAATATTCTAAATTTAACCCACCGTTCTGTATGAATGAAAATCTGTCTTAAAAAAAAAAAAAAAATGCAACCGATAGCTCATACTATGCTTGACTTATTTTAATGACATCATCATCAGTGCATAGTTTTGAACAATCGATGTTTCATACACAGATACTTCATGAGTATTCAACTCACTGTATTTGAAACCCTGTTGAAAACTTCTAATAATTGTAAATTAATAATGTGAACATGATTAGCATAGTTGGATTTATTAATCCATAAATAATCAATATTAATTGAAAAATAAATTAACTTCAGTAAATGGCTTACATGGCTGTACTTGTGAGTAGTTCAGCGGCTCGTTTGAAGATATGCAACCAAGATGAAAGGGAATTCAAATATTGATGCTCTGTATGAAAAGGACAATTTACCCTAATAATTTATATAATAAATTAAATAATGTACTCTTTTGCTGAAAACACTTTGTAATCGTATCTTTAGAAATGATGTTTTAAGCTTTGCATTTTTGGCGAATGTTTTATGTGTGAAAGTTCTATTTAATTGATAATGACATGATTTGACCTGGCTTCCTGTCCAACCGGAAGTAAAAGAAATACATATTAAGAGTCTCTTTTTTGAATTGTCAGTTAAAGTCTTGTTTACAGTACAGTTTATGAATACTTTCATAAAAATTGAAACAGATGTTCAATTAATACACGTTCTAGAGCTCAATGCAGTCTTAAGTAGGAACGTTATCATTTATTTCCCGTGTAAACTGAATGTATACACGTATTTGATTTACACTTTGAAATTTCAAAAGCTATCAACAATCTTTTCATCGACTCAATAAAATAGTTCACACATTGACACAACACTGACCCCAATGAAATCCGAACACCTAGTGTTTGTTCCAACAAACACTAAATCTCTAGTGGATTTTTGAGTTTGTTCGCCCACCTCAAAAATACACGCATCGTTGTCCGCAGACTTTGATATCTTTCCCAAACTCGCACGGTCATGAAACTTGGCAACAATATTACACCCGATGAAAAGATGAAACAGAAATTTCGACAATACAATGACGTCACCCAATGATTTATTGGGTAATTAAATGTAATTAATTTCATCAAATTTTGAGTTTTGGTTTAACAACCAGAACTCGCAAACTTAGAACGATAAATTCGTTGTTATTTCCTGAAAACAAAGGGTATTGAATACTTATCGTTTTATACATTGGAACAAATTAAGGTTTTTATAGATTTCTAAAAGAAATTGGCCTTTAAAAATGTTCAAATCTTAAATCCATTGCCTAACGCAGCATGGCTTACTCCGGCGCGACTGGCAACGGTGGGTAGCTAGCCAGTCAAGGCGCTTGTTACAGACCAACGTGGTGCAACCGTAGTTGTTTACAATCGGTGCCATGTGCGCCTGGCGTGATTTTCCATTCATGTTTTGACATGCCAAAGGTCATCGTACTTACAACGTAGTGCAATCTTCAATGGCGTACTAACATTATAGATCTGAATTCTCCTCATATTTAGCGTCTAATTGTTCCTCTATTCGCCCTTCTCATGGCTTTATGATCAATATGGAATTGAAGACGAAGTTTCACTGAGATGACCACCTGCTTCAGTGATTCCTATGGCTTTTAATTATGTGAGAAAATGCAAGCAGAAAAAGACGAACATTGGTTATGTTTTGATCAAACACCGAGACCAGACCTGACATCATCAGCTCATAAAGGGTGTTTCGGACGGCGTCTACGGCAGAGGTTATAGATGCTACACGGTGATAACACGGTAAGCTTTGTGTGAAAATCATTGCTTTTCAAAATGAGTATTAATGCACAATTATGTTATAAAGTTTATCCTTAATCATCAAGTGGTGGCGTTGGTGATGTTTTTTAAACTAGGGAACGTTTAGTATGACCGTCGAAGAGGTAGAATTGGGCAATGGGGGATTGGTATGATTGTTGGCTGCGTGTCACCTAAGTCAGAAAATGGTCCGACTGATGAATGTTTTTCGGCAACTTTGTATTATGACATGAATAATTATTTTTAAAACAACTTTTTGAAGTTTGTGTTAAGTAGGTTTTGTTTATAAGTTATTCACTTCAAAAACAATATAGGCACCAAGCTTCCACTAACTGTTTCTTGTGCAATTTCCTTAGTTTGATTTTGTTGTATAGTTTAGGCTGGTCCTGGAGAGAGCGCAACATAAATTCAATAAATTAGTAATATTATTGTATAATTATGAAACGTTTTAAATCTTGATTTTTGTTTATTTTAACAGTTTCAGCTTGACTTAACTTTCCTTGAGTCATAACTTTGTTCATTTTTAATATTGTTTTTTTCTTCTACAGAACACAGCACATCCACCAGAATGGTCTTGGATCCATCGTGACATATTTCCACGCTGTTGCATTCCTTATTTCCTGTATGATGCACTATACAGGTAGAAATAGAACTTACGGTATTAGTCGAAATTAGTCATTATGTTAAGTCAAAATTCACGAGAGGCTTAGATTTGCCGTCTTCATGATTTGCCTTCGTTTTGCATTATGACTTAAAACAAGTGACTTTTTCAATAGTCTAAAAATTAACAAACTGTTCTGTAGGAAAATCAATATCTAAAAATCAAGCAAGCTTTTATAAAATACAACTACCAAATCGCACCTTGCTTGACTTATTTTAGCGACATCATCATCAGTGTTTTTGTATTGAACAATCAATGTTTCCTAAACCGAGTATCCACCTCACTGGATTTGAAACCCTGTTAAAAACCTTTCTGAATTGTAACCTAATAACATCAAAATGAATGGCATTTAGTGTGTTTTTTTTTAATCAACAAAGAATCTATAACCATCGAAAAATAAATAAACTTTATTGAATGGAATACATGATACTAATAGTTGTATATTTACGGCAGATTTATATTTACGGCCAAAAATGCGTGATCAAAGCTAAAACCTTGCATGTATTCAAGCCCTGATTTGTAACATCCAAAATTTGAGATCCTGTTCAAATGACGTCATCCATTGTCATACAATTATGAAATCACCTTAAAGGTGCAGTTTAACTTGATCTATCTAAAGTTTATTATTTCGAAAAACCATATATTGAGAAATACATCTATTATGATTTTAAGCTTTGCATTTTTTGTGAATGTTTTATGTATGAAAGTTTTGTATAATTGATAGTGACATGATTTGACCTGGCTTCCTGTCCAACCGGAAGTAACAGAAATATATATTAAGAGGCTCTTTTTGAATTGTCAGTAAAAGTCTTGTGTACTATTTATCAGTGCAGTTTATGAATATTTACATAAAAATTGTCACAGATGTTCAATTAATACACGTTCTAGAGCTCTTAAGTAGGAACGTTAGCCTTAATTTCCCGTGTAAACTAAATGTATACACGTAATTGATTTACACTTTGAAATTTCAAAAGCTATCAACAATCTTTTCATCGACTCAATAAAACAGTTAACACATTGACACAACACTGACCCAATGAAATCCGAACACCTAGTGTTTGTTCCAACAAACACTAAAGCTCTAGTTTTAATTTATACTACTTATTTTTGATGTCACTATTTGTAAACTGAATATTTCCAAGAAGCATACAAGGCACATCAGATATTGCAGAGCAAAAAGCACACTCATCCAGGGGGACATGAGAAACCACATTAAACATTCTAAAACACAAACAAATGTACAATAAATTACAAGGATGGTGGGAGTGAGCTGAGAGAATTAAACAACAATTTGTTTATTTCATGTTTTTATTTTTTTATTTATAGATTTTCTGGTTAAAGTTTCATATGAAACTCACCAGGTTAAACAAAAAAAATCTAGTGAGTATCAAGAAAAGTTGTCATATCTTGGGATTCAAACCATATTGTAGCTGCTTGTGAAAATACATTCAGGTAAATATTTATGGAGGAACTTTGTTTGAAATTGTATTGCTAGAATTTGTTCATAACAAGTTCAATCTGTACACAACAAATACAATTAGAAGTGGCCAAATTTACAAAAATACCGAAATAACTTACCAGTAGCTTCAAGGTGTGGAAATCATAAACAGACAAATATTTTGTTAACAAAACTGCAAAAATGTTAATAACAAATGGAAAAGACATGCAAACCTTATTTAGAATGAACAAAAATCTTGAAAGTTGAACATAAGTCACCTAAAACTTAGCTCTTCGGTCGTCATGCACCATTTTCTTTTCTTTACCCCATGCTGCAATTTGTAACTCACAAATCCTGAACTAAGCACCAGTGGAATCAAACCACTCACATCCGCTCTCAATGGTAGTAGTACAAGAAAATTGCTGCTATACCAAGAGAACTGTGTGTCAATCTGAAGTGCTTTGTATTAGTTACAAAAAAGTGAGTAACAACTGAACAATTTGAAAAATATATATTTAGGAATACAATTGTTGTTTATTACTTCTAGTTTTATTTACAATTTTCAGTGGGTGAGCATTGTGATGCTGCAGAGTATGAATGCTCCGCTGATGTTGATTTGCTACCTTCTTTCATCATGCATGTCATGGTGGGCATATGATGTCTGTTTTGGGGTGACTTCCTCAGTTTGGAAACTTTCCGGTGAAGGAAAATGGTTGGGACTGCAGTCTGTTTTATCTTTCTGTCAGTTCGCAATAACTCACTGTGTTACTAAAAAGTATCTTTAATTCAAACAAATTATGTTCAAAAGTAGACTTATTGACATGTTATTGAGTCTGGATTTAGTGATACATATTATTCTATTATGTTGTCAAGTATCGAAGTATAGACCCAAGACCTTATACATACACTTGCCCATAACATAAAGTAAACTGAGATAAATAGTTTATTATAGTCAGTTGGTGCTTATTAAAATAAAAACCGTTTAATGTACAATAAACTGTGTATTTTTTCTCATTTTGTTTCTGGTATATATTTTTTTTAAATGCGTCTAATTCCAGTGCAATAAGACAAGCCCAGCCTGCGGTCTTGGCACCAGGCACTGTAACGGAAACTATCGTTAACCATGTATTATTTTATCATTAAAATAATAAATAACCATCGCGGGACAAAAGTTAATCTGATTCTGATGATGGAAATACGACACCATCGACCAACTAATTTCGCCGATGGATTGTTAGTTTATAACGACGTACCTAGCAGTAACTGGGGTGATGTACTCTTTTAATAAAAAACAATTGACGACTGCAGATTAATTGTTGTCAAAATAAAAACAATTAAGGAGTAGGCCTAGGCCTACAGCGCCCCAGTTATAAGTTCAGTTTATAGGCCTAGGCCTACTACTTTATACTTACCTCACAAAGGCATGAATTTGAGTAAGGGGAGTAAGGATGCCAGTTGGTTGCTCCGCTTCACATTCACTTCCCAAACTTCTCTCCTCGCTTTATCCCATGGGAACCGATACATCTTCAAGCCAGTTATAAGGTGCAACCCCAAGCACTACATCCCGGCATTTTGCTTGCGAGTCTTTGGTCCCGTTCCTTGTTGTTGTCGTCGTACACAGACCGTCCGTGTCGAGCTTAGTACAGCGCAGCTAGCTGATCGTTGTTGTTGTTCCCAGCTGTGTTTTTTGGACCGAAAATGGCGCCCAGCAACCACGTGACCAAAAAAACTGGTCCCTCTATGTCGTCGCAACTCTCCCAATATATATACGGCTCTGGTTTTACCGGTTTAACATGCTGAGTGCAAAAGTCGTGTACGCAGAACATTGGAGAGCGTGAAGAAATCACCGAAAACCGCAGGTAGGTCCGGCGGCCAAGGTAAGAAACGTTTTAATACCGAAGAGTAACGTGTTTTAATAAGAGTTATGTCGGATTGTTATGTCAGTGACAGTTTGGTCTAATTTTGGAACCAGCACTGCACAAAGCATAGAGAAGTTACGGACATGAAAATATTTTAGTTAAAATTTGGTTCGCAAATTGTAGAGTAGGCCTCCCGGTCTCTCGGAACTAAACGTTAGTTTGTACATCAGGACATAGGCCTAAACATGACATTTTATACTTTTATAGTTTGGGACTTAAGTCATGTACATGTACAATTTTACAAAGGTTAGATCATGGAGGATTATTATAGATCATCATCCATTTTTTAATTTTTTAAATGAACCGGGTCCCATTTCATAGAGCTGCTTAGCCCAGGTTGGACTCCTCCGTTGCATACAACGCGACGGAGTCCAGGGTATAAAGGTCCTCAGGCATTGCAACAAAATTTATAACCATTTTTTATCATATTTTTACCTTTTTGAGGAAGCTGAAACGTGACTAACATGTTCCTTGTGTCCTGAAACTTACGACTGCTCTATTCAGAATTGCCAATTTTTCCCTTAGATGACATTATTGTGAAAATAAAATGGAAATTGACGCATTCGTTGCGACAACCTCAACTGACATGGAACCAAGTCCACAAAAGAGGGCGCTGTCTAACCCGTAACACTGAACGCTTTTTCTTCGGGGCGGCAACACGACGGAGTCGCAGCGCCAGTGCACAACTTGGACTTATTTTCGGAAATAATGTCATTCATGGATGTATTTGATAGGTTTTGAACTCAGCAAAAGTGTAATTAAAGGCACCAAGAATAAGTGAATGGAGTTTCAGCTTCTCAAATTAGGTACAAATATTTTAAAATGTTACTCAAAATTTTGTTCGCATTGTAAAGGATTTTTATACACTGGACGTCAGTGCAGTGGCACTGACTGACGTCCTACCAGGGCTAAGAGCTGCTTAGCTAAGCACAACAAAATGATGCTTACCAGAATAAGGTTACCAGCTAAACTACCAATGTCACGTATAATTTGTGACTGGTGTACTGTTTTTTTCTGCTTAGCAATGTTTTAAGCAATGTTTTCTGCTGAAACAGCTCTATGAAATTGGGCCCAGACTCAGAGGACAGTAACTATATACTAATATTAGGCCTAACTATTGCTGTGGTCATGGCTCAATTTCAGCTGCATTTACTTCGTTAAATAAAGCAAAGAAAGTAACCAACCGAGCTTAAAATAAAAAAAGCCATAAAATTGCTTATCATCAGAATATCATCATGCCTTCATGGTAGCCCTGGTAGGACGTCAGTCAGTGCCACTGCACTGACGTCCTGGGTATAAAGATCCTTTACAATATGCGAACAAAATTTTGAGTAACATTTTAAAATATTTTTACCTATTTTTTTGAGAAGCTGAAACTCGATTCACTTATTCTTGGTGCCTTTAATTACACTTTTGCTGAGTTCAAAACCTATCAAATACATCCATGAATGACATTATTTCCGAAAATAAGTCCAAGTTGTGCACTGGCGCTGCGACTCCGTCGTGTTGCCGCCCGGAAGAAAAAGCGTTCAGTGTTACGGGTTAGACAGCGCCCTCTTTTGTGGACTTGGTTCCATGTCAGTTGAGGTTGTCGCAACGAATGCGTCAATTTCCATTTTATTTTCACAATAATGTCATCCAAGGATAAAATTGGCAATTCTGAATAGAGCAGGCGTAAGGTTTAGGACACAAGGAACATGTGAGTCACGTTTCAGCTTCCTCAAAAAGGTAAAAATATGATAAAAAATGGTTATAAATTTTGTCGCAATGCCTGAGGACCTTTATACCTTGGACTCCGTCGCGTTGAATGCAAGCAACGGAGGAGTCCAACCTGGGCTACCTTCATGGTACCATTTACTGGACAAGAAAACACTGCCATTTCTTTGTGACTGGCATTGTTACTGTGACCTGCTTATTTTTGCTGAACACTAGCAGAAAATTGTTTCTTTGCGGCTTAAAAATTTGAAACTGGGCCTTGTGCTAGCCCAGGGCCCAATTTCATAGAGCTGCTTGCACAAAAAGTAGCTAAGCACAACAAAATTATGCTTACAAGAATAAGGTTACCAGCCAAATTACAATGTCACATGTACAATTTGTGACTGGTATCCTGCTCATTTCTGCTTAGCAGTCAATTGTTAAGCAATATTTTCTGCTTAAGCAGCTTTATGAAACTGGGCCCTTGTTGGACTCCTCCATTACCAGTGCAACGGAGCATAGTGTTAGCCAGAGGGGTGTCTGGGTGTCTTTTGGACACCCTGTTTTAAATTTGGACACCCTGTTTTAAATTTGGACACCCTGTTTTAAATTTGGACACCCTGTTTTATCTGTCATTTACATGTATGGATTATATTAAGTGAACAATTTGGACACCCAGTGTTTAAATTTCCAGCAAATTTTGACACTCTTCAGTTACCTTTCAGTTCAGACAGTGATCCATTGATGGGGGTCATCACCCCCTCCCCCCGCCCACTGATCGGGTGGGTAACGTGCGAGGAATCTGTTTTACTGATCTCCATTACAATGCAAATTTTACAAATTAAGTGTGTTTGTACATTTGTCATTCTACTGGCATCTAGTTTGTTTGTGTTCACTGTGTGTTTATCTGATTGTTTGTTTTCTTAGGCATCCACTCTGCACGAGCCCCGCTTGTGGATTCTGCCTCCATTCTAATATTTTCCTAAACGATAGGCCCTAAATTGCACTATTTATGTGTAGTGGAAACAAATGTTACATTGAATTAAATTTAATAAAATTGACTGCAGTCTTTAGCCCCCCCCCCCAAAAAAAGGGGAAAAAAGTAGAAAAACCATACACCAAAAATGACACAATCGTACAACCCTATTCACTGATTTTAGTGATAGACCCAGTAACTACTGCCACGGCGCTGTAGGCCTACTCCTTTTAAAAAGATTTTCAAATAGCACGACCGCAGATGTCAAAACATTTTTAAAAGGAGTACAGCACCGGCCAGTTACCGGGTCTAATTCAATGGCAACATCTATAGCCATCGATCCTACTTCAATCAAGATAGTTTCATTCGTCATGCTACAGGTTTTTTTTTTTCATGGATTTTGGAGCTGTTTTCTGTGACCCCTACATTCGCCAGATGATGACAAAAATTTAAAACAAACAAAAGTGACGGTAGGCCTTGAATTCATAATGCAAGAATGTGAAAAATACAAGATACATTGTACATAGTCATACTTGTAGAGCTGTGTGTGAATACTGTACATACAGGGCTTGCTAAAATACTACTTTATGTGCGGACGCAGACATGCTGAAGTTCCTCTCTGTATCACCACATGGTGGCAGCGGTGGGATACAAACCCACTCCATTGAAATGACTGTGGCTATAGGCTACAATATGGTGGTTATGTTTCTCTAAATAATATGGGGCTAATGAATGTGTTGAGAAAACAAAATCAAAAGTTGTAACCTCCCTAGGCCACCTGATAACCCTTTGAACTTCTTATTGGTTTCAGAAACGTTGTTAAATCCTGGCGTATTTTTCGGAGCAGGTATTTGGTTCATTCAGAGAAAAAGTAACGCCAGTGAGAGCTTCAGAACGATGACTGCACAAAGCCACGACTACTTCACCTTGCCAAGTACACCATGGATGCTTCTTATAGGAACAGGTGTATACATGCTGCTGGTACGTTAGTAATAATCAATCTAACCCTCCTACTGTTTGACCATCAGTATTCATCCACTGGCTCCCGGTGCCCAAACTTATTGAATACAAGGTTCTCACCATTGTATTTAAAGCACTTAACGATTCTGCACCGACCTACATCAAAGATCTTCTTCAAATAAAGACACTGTCATTATCCTCTCCGTTCTGCTGCCTCAACCCGACTCGTTGTACCTAAATCTCGCACCACCCACTATGGCGACCGTGCATTCTCCCACATTGCACCTGTCTTATGGAACAAGCTACCTAGCGACATCAGAAACATTCACTCACTCAACACATTTCAAACTCGTATTAAGACACTTCTGTTTACTGCATGTTATTAACACTCCTGTTTTTGGTGTATTTTCCTGGAGAGAGTTTGATACTTTGTAGTATCTTTTAGCGCCTTGAGTAATTTTTTATTAGAAAGTGCGCTTTATAAGTTTGTATTATTATCCTAAATGATAGATAAACTCTGCCTGCCTGCACTAATATCATGCAGTGAATGCATCTACACAGTACACAGTCAACCCTCCTACTAGTGTCTGACCATTCGATATCATCAAAACGCGGTTTTGAATAAGGGATAAAAGAGTGGCGACGAGGTCTTAAAGGGATTGTATACGTTTGGTAATAGATCCCTTCCCATGAAATATGAAAATTGCACATCGCGCGTGCGCACTAACACTTTGGTTGGCAAAATGATGGAACAACGTGCCTTTTTGTGTGGGGCTGATAGTCGCGTGACGCAGAAGCGTTTGCGCGTCTGCTTAGTGCACATCTCTATGGCGTTTGCCAACCAATAGGGTCTGTACGCATGCGTGAATGTAATTAGCATATTTCATGGGAAGGGTCTATTGGAACCCACTGTTTGTTTCAATCCTATATAGTTGTAGATATATACCATAAAACTAACTTGTGAAAATTTCATTTCAAAAGGTGGTAGCTTTTTGAGATGTTGCCAAAAGTCCGGAGAAGTTACACATGTATGTCCACGGAAGAATAACCCACAATCTGAGAAACATTACTGCAGTAACGCTTCTCAGATTCAAATTTTTGGGGATAAAAAGTGATATATTTTTCCACTACTTCGAAGTGAAAAGTTTCTCGAAATGCATTATACTATCCAAAGCTGCTGTACTTCTTACCAAGTAAGTTTCTATTGCCATTAATTTTCAGAGTAATTACCAAATGTATACAGCCCCTTTAAATGACCGTTTAAAACCGGCAGGGTCGTGGCCCGTGAGATAAAGGACCGAGCCAAAGGTGAGGCCCTTTATCGCCAGCCACGACCCTGCGAAGTTTTGAACGGCCTCCTAAGACCGGATCACCACTCTGTTTAACTGGGTTAGAGTTCATCAGGCTTACTAATGATCATGACGACATTCCCCCCCTTTAAATCTGAACATGTTGGTGTTGAGTTACCATAGAGTAGAGGATATAAAAGAGTCTCATTATGAATTGTAAGACTTTTATGACCTGAACTTTTGACCTCTATGACCTTTCTCTTTGTTGACAGGGTGCGACCTTCCTACCAGCTGCCGTCCCATATAGCTACCTAGGTCCATTGGGAACATTGCTGATTTTTCTGCAAGAAAACTACCCAGCCGTGCTGATGTTTCTGTAAGTCTATCCATACTGCCCATTTAAAAACAATTTTTTTTAATGAGATATTGCCGAACATCACAGGCCGGAGGGCCACTACAAGGTGAGGGCTACACTTACTGATTTGGGCTGTCGACCCAAATCAACTGTCACCAGGGGTTGTTGCCATCTACTCTTGGGGCTGAAACAGGGTTATCCCCTTCACAGTCCGGAAGGATGTATAGGCATGGGTATCATTCACTAAGAGCCTGGCTGGTAGAGCAGAATGCACTACCTTCCCAACTGTTTACGAAGCAATTATCGTGAAGTGCCTTGCTCAAGGGCACAAGTGTCATGACCGGGATCCAAACCCACACTCTGCTGCTGACAAAACCAGAGCTTGGATTCGTTGAACTAGACCGCTCGGCCACGACACGTCACTCATTTGTCCATTGTCCATTGACATCTTCAAAAGATGATTTTAGAGCTTTATCCCTGTAAAACATGTCACCTTGTTTTGAGAAATTATCTTAAGAGCTAATAATCCTACAGTGAGGGCTGCTGTCAACCAGAGTTGGAGGACTCAAGTCCAGGACTCGGACTCGAGAGTGTCTCGAGTCAAAATTTCGGTGACTCAGACTTGACTCGAGTCCTGTCGGCAAAAGACTTGGACTTGACTATCATGACTCATACTTGACCCCGAAGAACTCTCGAATCGCGAATCACATGTACACGGAGGAATAATATTAACGTTTAGCACACCAAATAAGTACACTGTCGTATGGTGTTGTAAGTAATAGTTTAATTGGCTGCATATTGCGCCACAGCACCTTGTAAACCATTACATGGTGCTGTGCAAAGGAATAGGTCTCATACTTCAACACGTAACTCCACTTACCTTGTAGGAAAAATACTGAGCGCTTTGAGACAACCACCGGGAGTATAAAGTGCTAAGAACTGCGTATTATTATTATTATTAACAGTGTTCGCATAACACTGGGACATATTTCTGTAAAAGCATTATTGTGCACGCACCAATATTAACGCTGGTATTCTGTCAGCATTAACACCGTAGCCACTGCTTGATGCATATTACCAGGGAAATGGGAATTTGTCTCCGGAATCCAAATTGAAGGCTTTGGCCAACTGCGGCTATATCACTACCTCTTTTTAATAAGTCATGGCTGCATAGTACCTTAATTAAACATGACAGGTTGAAATGACATTTCTTATTTGTTTGTCCACACCATAAATCTTGTTGGCTACCTATCTTTCTGCAATAAATAAATCAGTATATATTTTACAAAAAATTGTTGTTATAAAAGTCAGCATCCATGATAATTGAGTGTCCTTTTTACAGTCTACTGTAACGTTCAACATCTAGAGAAATCTTCATTGGTGAATCACTCTCAAGTTAATGACTCTTAATTTTGTAAAAACGTGATACAAATAGTTAGACTCACTCCGCGGCAGTGTAGTTATTAACGAGAAGTCCCCCCGATCCACATAGCGAAAGTAGTAGTCCCACCCGATTTTCTACCTCCCGCCCAGGTAGTAGTTAATAAGAAGGACAGTTCTTTTCAGAACTGAGAAGTCTCCCGAATTCCGAATATTCTACTCTGCCGCAGTAGAATAATAAGCAAGACAAGTTCTCAAAGAACAAAATCTACCTAGCAAGTAGATTTCAGAACTGAGAAGTCTCCCGAATTCCGAATTTTCTACTCTGTGGCAGTAGAATAATAAAAAGCAAGACAAGTTCTCAAAGAACAAAAACTACCTAGCAAGTAGATATGGTGTTACCGCAAACCAAATATATATTGATACCTCACCATGCAATGCCTCAATACAAATATTTGTTTAACGGTTCTGAACTAATAATGCGTCAGTTGTGGAACTTTGAAAAATTGTGGTGTTCTAAGTTGATTAATGTTACGGGTTATACTATCATTTGGTAAAATTACAACAATGTAAATACTTACAGGTAACCTTTCTACATTGGTTATTTTGAAATAAAAAAAAATCATTTTAAATCATTAAAAGACATTCTGGAGAAGGGGCAAGGAGTATTGGTAAAACAAAAACAAGAACTGATCTTAAAAATAAAATTTGAACTGCATGTACAGAACTATGTTAAACTAAATGTGTTTTTATTACGACTTTTCCAATTCTTATTTTACAGCATTTTGTTTGCAATCAATAGTGATCCAATCATCTAAGTGAACTGATTTAAGTATTTTTAAAACTCGTGACTCGTGACTCGGAATTGGACTCGAACCAAGTGACTCGTGACTTGGACTAGGACCAAGTGACTTGAGACTCGAACTCGGACTCGACCCAAGTAACTTGAGACTCGGACTCATACTGAGTTCAATTACTTTAATTTAATTTCGTACAATTAGTTTAATTGTAGTTTATGGTTATATACAAAATTATATCATATTATTGGGAAAGCTTAAGCCATGAAATTTATGAAAGTAAAATTAATTTAACAAATCAACAAAGAAAACTTGAGAATAAGACGTCTTCCGGTGTCCAAGGGAAATCTGTCCCCCGGAGCTTCTGTCCCCACTATATGTAAAATTAACAAGGGCTGAAGGAGGTTGGTTATCAGAAGAAGTTTGTACACAGTTCGCCGGGGGAACAGGAATCTCCTGCCACACCGACATTAACTTGTTAATGGAATTGATGGCTCTCCAGTTAGGTAAATTGTTTAATTGTCTCTTTGTTTTACAGAGTCGTATTCCTAGTGGTTTGCCATTTTGTGGAATCAATGTTTGGTTTGCAAATGTGTGGGTAAGTTTTGGTGGTGAATAAAGCTTCATGTATATTCTTCCAAAAAGAAGCACCATGATTAGCCCTATGTAGGGCTCTTCCTCTGTGTTGTTACACAGATACACAGAGTCCTAGATATGAGGAGCCGTGAAATCTTTCCGCCCCAGAAACGGACCCTCGCATCCAGGGCATCACTGCAGCATTTATATGAAAGTGAAAGGCCTCCAGTGCTACAATGTACACCAAACTACAAATTGTTTAAAGTCCGAGTCCTCGTTTTCAAGTCCAGAGTCGTTTGGGTTGATGTGACCCCAATTTGACCTTGTCTTCCGGGTCCAAACCAGATGTTAAAGTGAACATTGTTCAATTGCCATACCTTCATCTCTGTATTCAACATAAATAGAATTCGGATATGATTCCTGCGTAATTGACCTCTTCAAAAAAAAGTAACAATCACATTATCAAATTTAACAGCGCCCTCTGTTAAAGGGATTGCATAAGTTTGGGAATTGGAACTTGTTTGTTTCACCTACATAGTTGTAGATATATACCATAAAACTAACCTGTCAAAATTTCATTTCAAAAGGTGGTAGCGTTTTTGAGACATTGCTGAAAATCTGGAGCGATAATGTCCACGCCACGCAGGAAGAATAATCTGCAATTGGAATACACTATCTGAGAAACGTTACTGTCAGTAACGCTTCTTAGATTCAAATTTTGGGGGGTGAAAAGTGATATCTTTTTCCATAACCGCAGTACTTCGAAGTGAAAAGTGTCTCAAAATGCATTATACTATCCAAAGCTGTTGTACTTCTTACCAAGTAAGTTTTTTATTGCCATTTATTTTCAGAGTCATTACTGAACAGATACAGCCCTTTAATAGGTTCTTTAAATTGGTAAGAAATACCTTATGTCCAGTGCGCTTGACCCCTCGGCCATGACATGCCACAATTGACACCATGATGTCAAATTTGGAAGATTGCGTAGAAACAAAACATCTATTAAAAGATTCCCCCCTGTCATTTTCTTCAGGAAGAAGAACATTTCCCAGGGTTGCAGAGTAAAATGGTTTCTTTCCACCATGGTCTTCGGAGGAACTTCTCTCTACAAGCTCAACCAGTTCAATCCGGGTGTGAAGAAGAACTACAAAGACTAGGTGTCCATGAAAGAGTAGTTTCTATTTTTTCCACAATATCGTGGATATCTAGCTTCTTTGGAATAAGGTTTTATTTTTCGTGCTGCAGTTTGCTCATTTTCATCAGGGTTAGTCTTCTTTTAACTAATAGTTATTTCTTTTACACTTATCTATAAAAAAAATGCTTTATTTTTGTCAGGAAAGTTTCTGATTTTCAGCTTTTTGGGAAACAAAGGTTTATATTTTTTATGCCAATTTTGGCTCATTTTCACCAGGGTAGTCCTCTTTAGTTTGTTTCCTCTATACTGTCAATGAAAGAAAACATTTTTTTTCAACAAGGTTCTGGATCGTCCACTTTTTTGTACAAAAGTTCATAATTTTTCCTGCAAATTTTGGCCCATTTTCACCAGGGTAGTCTTCTTCAGTTTGTGTCTATTTAACTGTCTTTGAAAGAAAAACGTTTTTTTTTCAACAAAGTTTTGGATCGTCATCTTTTTGGTACAAAGGTTTATTATTATTTTTTTTGAAATTTTTGGCTCATTTTTAATAAGTGTGACCTTGTGCATTCTTTGGGTATTCTGGCAGGCAAGATACTACACAGGTCCTATGGGAAAGTTGACATTTTGTGTCATAATTTCCACATAAATCCAAGAATTATGAAAGTAAAAGCTGGACAAGTTTTGAGATGTGCCCCCTTTCATCATATCAAAAGTTGATAGGAATTAGACAGTGCAATCTCCATAAAATGTAAGATTTTATGTTTTCTTCCATTGAGCTGTGTACAAATCGTGCCTGCAGGAAGTCCAGGCTCTGTGGCTCTTTTGTAAACATGTGATGTCACAGGTCACATCGTCTATAGGCCTACTGTCAATGAAAGAAATTTGTTGTTTCAACAAATTTTTTGATCGCAGCTTTTTGGTACAAAGGTTTATAATTTTTTCCTGCCAATTTTGGCACATTTTTACCAGGGTAGTCTTATTTAGTTTGTTTCCTTTTAGAACAGGTTCAAAATGGAGTCTGCGGCTATTGCTAAGGATGTTTTGGATCGTCATCTTTGTGGTAGAAAGGTTTATTATTTTTCTTGCAATTTTTGGCTCATTTTCACCAGGGTAGTCCTCTTTACTTTCTTTCCCTTATAGGCCTACTGTCAATGAAAGAAATTGGTACTAAGGTTTATAATTTGTCCTGCCAATTTTGGCTCATTCTCACCAGGCTAGTCTTCTTTAGTTTGTTTCCTTTTAGGCCGTGTTCAAAATAGTGGCTGTCGCTAAGGATGTTGCTATGGGCATCCTATGCTTCAGTGCACGTTCACATGACGACCAAGCCACAGCTGTTAATTCGGCACAGCTTGAGTTTCTGAAACTGTTCCAAACGATGCCCAGGACCAGTCAAATTGTTTTTCCCCCCAAGTGGTCCTGCAGGGCAAAGTCGTGGTAGGACACCAGTCACTGCAATGTGAATCGTTCAATTTGGTACCAAGCCTTGTTTTTTAATCAGTGAATGTGTAAATAAAAATTCCATCGTGCAATGTACATATTTAATAAGCTGCAATGATAATTTTGTAAAATCGATCTGGTGGTAACAAGTTTGTCTTCGAGTAAACATGACGCATAGCTTAAAATAGCGCAATACACAGAGTTAGAACAGTGCATTAGAAGAGGGTGTGATATATCACTCTTATTGCCGGCATGAGAATGGGTTACGTACAAAAAAACTGGAAAATAGTGATTAACTATTAATTACCCCAAACCAAGCCATAGGCTTGTCCTTAGCTGAAGGCTAGGCGTCCAGGGGGCCCCCTTTTGGGGGTTAAGGGGGCAGCGCCCCCCTTTAGAAAATGTTGACAATGTATTAGGTACTGAAAAGTAGAATTTTCAAGCAATTTTCAAAGTGATTTTTTGATCTCAATGTCCACATTTAACAGCAGAAATAAACACAATTGATACTTTGCAATTTTTGGCTCATTTTTACCAGGGTAGTCCTCTTTAGTTTCGTTCCTTTATAGACCATGTGAACTTTGTTTACAATAAGTGTGACCTTGTGCATTCTTTGGGTATTCTGGCAGGCAAGATACTAAAAAGTAGAATTTTCAAGCAATTTTCAAAGTGATTTTTTGATCTCAATGTCCACATTTAACAGCAGAAATAAACACAATTGATACTTTTAAGTTAAAAGAATCTAAATGTATCACTCTATAATAACAAGTTACTAGTTACTAGTGATACCTCACCATGCAATGCCATGCAATGCCTCAAATCCTATATAAGTTACTAGTTGATATGTAATTTCAGTTCTTGGGTTATTTCTTGAGAAAATTTTGATAATTTTGAGATGTGGATTTCCATAAAAAATATCAATATCATTTACCTCAGACTCAAAATACAAACTGTACCAACAATTTTGAAACACAATAAAAGAAACAAAACAAATACAAAGCAAAGAATCAATTACATGTGTTTTAGGCAGTATTTATAATTCAAAACAACGTAGAAATATACCCCTTCCCACATTCTGGAACACCGGAGGACCAATCAAATTGTTTCCCCCCCCCCCAAGTGGTCCTGCTGGCTAGTTCTGTGTTGAAAAGCAACTATGTTTGACATATGGACAAGTGAAAAATCATGGCAGACTAGTAGAACAAAAACCCCTAACTGGTCCCGCTGGCTAGTCACTGAAAAAGTTATGGATATTTAGAATTATTTCATGTACAGTGTCTTTCTTTCCGTTGGACTCTTTAAAGGGGTTGCATACGTTTGATAATTGGAAACCACAGTTTGTTTCAATCCTTTATAGTTGTAGATACATATGTACAATAAAACTAACCTATGACAATTTCATTTCAAAAGGTGGTAGCATTTTTGAGAAATTGCTGAATCTGGAGCGGTTACGCCACGCAGGACGAATAATCTGCAATTGGAATACACAATCTGAGAGATTCAAAAGTGATATCTTTTTCCATAAACTGCAGTACTTCAAAGTAAAAAGTTATTAAGTAAGTTTTTATTGCCATTAAATGTCAGAGTCACTACCAAACATATACATAACCTTTAACTGTGCACGTGCCTTCCAATCATTTGTGGAGTTCAATGTTCACACAGAGAGTGAATTAAAGGTAAGATATACAACATTTTTAGTAAAAGCAGAACAAACTCTTGTCAACCAGAAACAGGTTTCCAACCAGAATGTTGTATAGTCAACGCTGTACATTTGGTGCTCGATATGGGGGCATGATGGTACCCCCCTATTGTGTCTTCATTGTGTGCTTGGAATCTCGGGAATTCTTTAAAGGATTTTAGGGGTAGGGTACTTCTGTACAAGAGGAAAATAGTGTGTTGAAGTATGGGAACATTGGGGGGGGGGGGTGTGGAGGGTGTACCCTCTGCCCCCATATCGGGCATAGTATATTGTTGTGACGAGTAGGTACCAAGCTTATTCTTATTCCTTCTTTTAATCGTGCTCGACAGGTTTATAAAATTGGGTTCACAGAGCGCATCAGGTCCAAAGGGTGATGTGCTTTCTATACATTTACAAACTAGGTTAATTTTGATTTCAAGTATTTAACAAAAAAACCACTTCTCTCCTAGTACTGATTTGAGATTTGATATTAATTGGATTAATATCGGGCATGAAATTTGGTCCTTGGGGAAAAAGTAGGAAAATCGTATTGAGTACAAAGGCTGACCTACATGTACATGTGGTTTTGGCTTTAATAGACTTTTCAGGCTATTTAGTCACAGTTGTTCTGATTTTTCCAAAGGGCCAAAAAAAATCTTAAACCAGACTTAACTAGGAAGAATATCATGCCTATATATTTAACTGAGACCATACGTAACATTCCAATGGGTAAAGCTTACCGTTGTCCGCACTTGGATTATTTGACGTCGGGTAAACTAACCGAGACGATGGCGAAACAAACCGACTGACTAAATATAAACACATGTGGGCGGTACGCCACTGACCTTCAACCGGATCAAACAAAATACACGACCTAGCTTGTAAACCATAATTGAAGAGAAGCACAACAAATAAAAGTAAGACAAAAAAGCGCAGGCAAAGGGATGCAATTACTGAGTTCTGTATACCGCCGCGACAACACGAGTGTGAACTTCACCAGTACATGGATGTCCCAGTTCACTTTTGTGTGTCGTGTGATCATGGCTGTGCAGCAAACCGGACGTGGTATTTTACGGGCTGGTTTTACAATGTGTCCGCACATTGGGCTTTTTTGGCTCGGTTAGTTTGACCAGGTTAGTTTACCTCGGTGGAAGGTGAGATCATTATTGTAATCATTATTATTATTATTAAGGTGTCCGGTTAAACTACCTTTTGGACTCGGTTCAGCTACCGGGGTGAAATTTTCCTGGGCTGTTCGCACTGGACATAAAATGGACAAGTTACCCATTAGCTCGGTTAGTTTGCCGACCACAAAGTTCAAATGCGAACACGGCTTAAGACAAACGGACATCACTAAGGCTTCACTTTCTCTCCTTGACCTTCTTGTGAACCATCTCCCGGAAGTCTCGGAGTATCTTGTCCTCTCTCTTGCCTCTCTCCTCCTTGTTGAACGAGGCCAGAGCTCTCTTCTCATCGGCACTGTAGATCTGGTTCTCCTTTCGGATACGTACCGCTTCCATGCGACGATGTCTAGAAGGGAGGGAGCAGGGAGAAAATATCCAGATTTGATCAACTTTGAAAGATTTAACGATTGTTAAAAGTTACCTGTTTTAAGGTATGGTACAGGATTGGTAGAGCTGACAGTGTTCATGTTTTGCGAAATAACAAACCTGTGAAAATTTGGGCTTAATCCGTTGTCTGAGTTGGGAGAAAATAGTGGAAAACCATGCACAATTTTCAGCATGTAAACACCTTGTCCTTAATTTTGGTTGTAACAACCAGAATCAGCTGTTTTTTAGGTTTTCAAATACAGTTTTCTCGATTATGACATCAATGATTTCAATGATTTTTAAATTATATGAAAGAAAATTTAATAAGTAAGACAATTTTGATTACTTATAATGCTCTAAAATGAAATCTTCAAGGTAATCATAGAGTTTGTAAAATCGAACTTTGAACACAAGCTTCCTGTTCTGTGCTTCACGCTTGAGTGGCCAACAGCAGTGAGGGCCCCAGCGGCTGTTTATGTCAAAAGAACTTGGGGCTGAACGGGTTAATCAGCTCTATAAAATTGGGCCTAGGAATAGGCAGCGCCTAGGAATTCAATAAGGCCTAGGAATAGGGACAATCAGCAGAAGTTTACCTGCTACCGCTCATGACGTAACCAGCGACTTCGAATGTGGAGATTTCTCCGCTAGTCAGTCCGATCTCACCACGGCGTGGAATACGCTTCCCTGCCTCCACGAAGGCTGCCATGGCAGCGCCCTCACCGGGTAACAATGCGCGTCCAAAGCTGTAAAAGATTTAAAGTGATAAAGGGAAGGTAAGTTTGGTAATCACTCTTATAATTAATGGCAATAAAAACTTACTTGGTTAGAAGTACAGCAGCTTTGGATAGTATAAAGCATTTTGAAAAACATTTCACTTCAAAGTAATGTGGTTATTGAAAAAGACATTAGTATTTATCCCCCAAAATTTGAATCAAAGAAACGTTTCTGCCAGATACGTTTCTCAGATTGTGTATTCCAATTACGGATTATTCTTCCTGTGTGGACATAACCACTCCAGATTTTCGGCGATATCAAAAACGATATCAAAAACGCTACCACCTTTTGAAATGAATAGTTCGCAGGTTAGTTTTATTGTATATATCTACATTTAGATAGAATAAACAATCGAACGCTCCAAAAAACCAAAGGTGGCGTTTCCTTTAACCATGGAGGAAGAAATTCTTCCTCCATGCTTTAACAACCACTGAAATTTTCTTCTAATTTATTTGGTGAAAATATTTTTAATAGATGTTAAATTTGCATTGGGGATAAAGAATATTTATTTTTGGTTTTTACCCATACACCGAAAAAACCAAAAATAAACATTCTTTATCCCCGATGCGGTACCCGCTGCCAAAACATAGGATTCAAATCTGCCTCTAGCTACCGGGCAATCTCGGTAGTCTAGTTGGTAAGACACTGCTCTAGAATTGCAAGGGTCATGGGTTCGAATCCCACCTGAGTAATATGCCTGTGATATTTTTTCACAGGACTCGGGAAAGTACTGAGTATACAGTGCTTACAAACATCGGTGTATGGGTAAAAATACTTTTATTTTAAACAACAGGATTTGGGATAAAAAATAAGAACATTTCGTTGTGTCAGAGCCAAAAAGTCATGTCTCGATTTTGCAAAAACTTTGTATCATGCAAAAAAATGCTCCATGCAAAAACATTGTCTCTCAGTTTGTTAGTGTTCATCCAGGATATTACAATAAGATACGATTTTTTGATAATTTCGCGCATAATGGAACTGCTATCTTAGGACTTGTCCAGTCATGAGCTTATACTGGCCCGGTGCTGAAATCACTGGCCTCATGGTCCTGTGATCCAGTGAAAATTCCAGGCCTTGGCCTATTGAGTGAAATATTGAATCTAAACCCACAACATGAACATTAACTTCTTTATCTATATAGAGATGATAATTTGAGAGGGGGGGGGGTGGGGGGTAACTTACTCTAGTGGAGCAGCTCCACCTGTAGCCATTCCAATGGGCATCGGTCCCACGACGTTCTCATCCATCCTTGCTCCTGAATAATTCAATTAAAACACTCTCGTTGTTTAATTCAACCTTGCACCGTATCCCCTCCCTTGCCCGATGACAACTCATTATTGTTTCTTATAAATACTGAAGTGTGGTGTGGTCGTCCATAAATCGTTGGATACACAAATTTCCCACACGGCTTAAACAATTTAAAACTTTCCAAGGAGGGAGCGGGTGTATCGATATTCTCATTTTTTGTTTTTTTTAATAGTATATTTATAAACCATCCAAGAAGGAAATGACTAATAAATAACCTTTTGTCTTTGCCTTCTCCTTTTCCCCACAGATATCCTCCTTTTCAGTCTGCCTCATTCACTAATTAATGACTTTTTCTCCCTCTTCCCACCTTGATTTTGTCCTTTGTGTTTCCAAGTTTTTCCAGCACCTCCCTCCTACCCCCCCCTTTGTTTCCTTATTCATTGTTTACCCCTTGCTTTTTCCCTGTGTTTTCTGCCTCTCCCTCTCTCTATTCATGTATTTCCATTTGACTGCTTATGTTACACTTATATACCTGTTTAAAGGCTCTGAACACATTTGGTAATTGTCAAAGACCAGTGTTCTCACTTGGTGTATCCCAACATATGCATAAAATAACAAGCCTGTGAAAATTTGGGCTCAATTGGTCATCGAAGTTGCAGTAAATGATGAAAGAAAAACCACGACCCTTGTTGTACAAATTTGTGTGCTTTCAGATAGGAATAAAAACTTCTTGCAAGAAGTTTTTATTATTCTAGTGAGAAATTACCTCTTACTCAAAAACTATGTTACTTCAGAGGGAGTCGTTTCCTACAATGTTTTATACTATCAACAGCTCTCAGTTGTTACCAAGTAAGTTTTTATGCTAATATTTGTTTTGAGTCATTACCAAACGTGTATGATACCTTTAGGAGGATCGTGTTGTCATTTAGCCTTCGAGAAAGACTCTGCTAGGGTTGAACGTCAGGCCAATAACTACTATTTTTTGCATTTTTATATTTATTTAATGAAGTGCGCCCCAAACTTGGCTAAAAGCCACTCTTAGTAAGGGGGCTACAAGAAGAAAATATTTAAAATGAAAATAACTCAGGGGAGCTGAAGGTAGGAATTGATATTCCTCTTAAAACAGTCTAGATTGTAGGATGGAGGGAAAGATGCACCAGGCAAGGAGTTCCAAAGATATGCAGTATGTGGAATAAAGCTGCTTGGAATGGCTCTTTGTTCTACATCTCAGCAAAGTAAGAGTGTATGGGTGAGAAGAAGCAGAAAGCCTGGTTTCACGCTCAAACATCCTGATAGGAGGAATCAGGTCGGACACACTGGTGGCACATTTCACGTTTTTGTGTATCCAACGATGGATGGACAATAATAAGTTTTTGGCGGTTTTTGACTGGCTCTAGGTCAGCCAGGATAACTACTTTACCTGCCGTCTTTTCAACCCATTGATCTTCTGCTTCGTCACTGTCACTTTCACTTTCACTCGAGTCATCACTAGAGCTGGACTGCCTCTTACGTTTGCTTCGCTTCTTACTGATTAAGGAAAGATAAAAAATACCACTAATTAACAGGAAAAATGGTGAAATGAGTGATGTCAAACAGGAGTTGACTGTGATAGGTGCAGCGCCCTCTTGTGGTTAAATACAGAAGAGTGGCCTCAATAAATAAGGTACTAAAGAACCTAAGAAATATTATTAATTAGTCATTACACATGTTATGGATAAGACAACATTGTGACATTAACCACACAAAATCTTTGGACTGATCCTCATTTTATTCATTCTGGTTGTGAAGCCAAGGATTCCCAGATAAGCGAACTTAACCCTTTAGAGACCATTTATTTCTGTATGGTCATCACAAAACGCCCAGACATTGCTAATATTGTTCATTTCTTTAATCAAATTTTGTCAGTAAAAAATGTCAACAGCAATTACATGAAACAGAAAATTTAGTTTTGTGTTTAGAAATTGGTATACTACATGTATGTTTGCGGCCATTATGGGCATTTTGGCACAAGCCACTTGTGGCTGTTATGGTCTCTATAAAGGGTTAATCACTATGCCAGCCAAGAAACACATGGAGGGAGGCAAGGAAGGAAGTCTCAGTTTTAGACCTGGGATGAAAAACACCAGAGAAAACCAACGCAATCAGGTAGGGACTGAAAACCCAATCCACAAAGTGCCCCCCCGGCAGGATTTGAACCGGGGTCCGAGAGCTGGAAGGCGAGGAAAGATACCACTACGCCAACCAGACTATCCTATGGCCAACCCGACAACCCATAGACTAGTGTGATGTCATTGCGACATCACAACGAAAGTGCCCCACTGGTCTCTCCACACTCAATAACTATTTTATACTGAATAGCTTGACACACCATGCTTAGTACTTTTTGTACAAAAAAGCCGATTACAAATTCTGAGTTACAAAAATTACTCCTCCACTACGTACCTTTTCTTTTGCTTTTTCTTTTCTTTCCTACGTTTGGCCTTCTTGGATTTTTTCCTCTTTCTTCTTTTCTCCTCTGATAAGAAAAGATAAAATGATACAGATAAGAAAAGATCAAAATGATACAGAATGAAACAAAATTCTATTAATAATAAACTATTCATTTCGAGATTTATTTTGATTGCCACTTGCTGCGATCACAATAAGCAATTTTATTATTATTATTATTATTATTGTTATTATTATTATAAATGCTTTGTTTCACCCAGTAGTGGCTATTGACCCCAAGGTCAAGTAACTTCTGTACAGTTCCTATGGGAATTCCAGGAGAGCTGGTTATTAATGGATTTTTGGGGATGAAAAAGACCCCAATGGTAACAAGACATTTACCATGCTCTTTGGCTAGGTGTAGATGGGGAATTTTGAATGTTTTAGAAAAAAAGAAAACAAAATGGCCAAGTACTGATTGCTATTTCTTCTAGATTCTCACCTTCACTATCTGTACTACTGCTGGCATCAGAGTCTTCATCCTTATCCTTCTCCGTATTGCTGAACTGGTCCGAGCTAAAATGAAAGAAAACAAAAAACATTCATAGCCCAGTAATTCACAAGTTATAAACTGAGCTCGGAGCTAGACCTCACAGCTCGTTCTTTCATTAACGGTCTTATTTTCACATTTACTGTAATTTTCGGACCAAAAGCCACCAGGAATATTTGCCGCAGCACTGACTTTTTTTCTTCAGAGGTCAGTGTATGATCCGCCCGGAATATAAGCCGCATCAGAAAGTGCCAAATGTTCATATCGTGCATAGATTAAGACAGGGTTTGAAACAGCGGCAGGCGAGTCAAAACTTTTCCCCTGTGTAGTCCACCGGGCAAGACAAAACAATGTTCCTTAACTGTCGCAACAAATAAGGGGTACAGTGGTCCAAATTGCGGAAATTTAATTTTTAAGCTGACCGGATTATCAGAGTACGTTGAAGGCCTTAAAAACAATTCATTACTCGCAGCTTATAGTCCGAAAATTACGATAACCATTAAAAAAAAATCTTCAGGCATACTCCCTGCCTGACTGGTTTTTGGCTCCACCCTCCCAATATTCCCTACAACCTGTTGTAATCACTGATAACTTACTCTGGCTCCGCCCTGTCTGGTGACCCCGCCCAAATTTCCTTCACACCCTGCTCCATGATCGTCTCTCGCTCAGTCCTCCTGCTGGAATGAAAACAGCCGACAGTATAAAGTTAGAAATGCCCAAGCTTTTAATTGAGAATGGCATTATAGTTCAATGGTTTACAACTTACATACACAACCAAGGCAAAGTGTTAGACTTAAATCGACCAAAGCAGGTCGGGATTTTCACCTTTGAGAGGGTAAGGCCATTTTCATTTTGCAAAGGGCACTTCCAATTGGAAAATCTTAAAAGTCTATGGGAAACATTTGAAGGGGGCAACGAGGCCAAGACCAGGAGCAACAGAGGCCATGGTCTCTGTGTAACTCCAGGCTGCCTGCCAAAATACACGTTGTTCTAAAATTGACAACAGAGTCCAGGCCGATGCTGGAGCCCAAGCCTAGGTTTGAGAAAGGCCTATAAGGTGAAATAAAAACAAATTCATGTTTAGCGTCCTTGCCCGCTTCCTTTTCAAAGGCCGCCTACTTTTTTTCCTTTTTTCCCCCAAAAGAAACCCCCAGATAAATTTTGATGACCTCATTATTTTGATCTCATTTTCTGTTGCATCTTGCCCATAAGAAGCCCACTGCCAATTATGTCATTTCCTGAGTCCAAGTGGCTGCCATTTTTTAAAAAGCTGGCAACCGTCTTGAAAAATGGTTTGTCTTTAAAACTGGTCGGGCAGCCATTTTTGAAAAAAAAAAAGGCCCTCCTCCTTCCTTTTTTCAAAAAGGCAGGACGCTAAACATTTGTTTCTTTGTATTTTTGCCTAAGTTTCCTTGTCCATCTTTGGAAGGTCTTGGGGGATTGGGATGGGGTTGGGAGGGGGGAGGACAGTAGAGACATCTTACTTGTCAAAGAATCTTTCTTGCTGGTCCTGAGCTTCTTGTCTCCAATCTCCAGACCCTCTCCGGTGTCTCTCAACAACACCATGTCCATTCTGTCGGATGTCGTCCCTGTATTTATTGTCCCAGTCATGGTCATCTATGCTCTGATTTGGTCTATGACCTCCCTTGGCCCTTCGATCGGGGGAGTGGCTCCGGGATCTTGAATGCCTCGAGTGCTTGTGCTCTCTGTCTTGTAAGCTGTCTCTATGATGGTGATCTCGATGGGAGGGACTTCGACCTTTGTCGCCGTAGCCCATAATTGAAACACTCTAATGAACCCTTGAAATTTATAATTTCAAAAACCCTCAAAATGTCAAGAATTAGTTGTTTTTTGACCCGTCTCTTTTTCCAACTCCCTACATTGATCAGCTCTGCATCTGTTATGACACTACTCGGCAAAGTAAAACACAACCGTATCCAGAGAACTTGCTAGTGAAGTTATCTGAAAAAAAAATGAAAGATGAAACTTCAGGAATAGGATGATGGTGTTTGCTGTTGCGCAGATTTTGCCAAGAGCCTGAAATAAAATAGGAGCGTTTACAATGTTAAAAAAGTTAGGACCTTCCAGTACCATCACGAAACAAGTCACCCTGTTTCCTCTGTTCTACTTCCAAGAGTCTACTACAAAGTAACTACTCAACTAAGCTCTGTTTATCGCTTCATACTGCAGTTTTAAGTTTTAATGAAAATCATGAAAATAAATGTCTTGTTATTTAATTTTCACAGGTAAATATGCTGTGAGTGTCCTGAATGAACCGGACCGCCCCTTTTCACAAAAACAACAATATTCATCTAGTTTTAGTTTGATTAATATATTAAAAATTGACTCGTACACGTACATTTAAATGGATAACGTTAGCACTACACTGTACTAGTGATGTTAAGTATTACCTTTTTCTTAAGTTAATTTGTAAATTCCGAGAGTAGCCCCACCAGAGTGCCAGCACTAGAGCAGTGTGGCGAAGGGGGTTCATCCTCTGTCACACTGGCATGACTGGTCACTTGTGGTTGGGCTAGCTCCCAAAGTAAAAAAAAAAAACATGTTAAAAAGGGGAAAATGTCTGAAATTGCGGTACGGCAAAATAACGTATTGGATGATTTTCTGTCAGCGGCTGGTAAAAAGTATAGGCCTAACTAAATTAAATATCCACTGCCTTTATATTACAGACTGACAGAGGAACAGTAAAACAACTACAGCCCAATTTGGTTGACTAACTAAACTACCTAAAAAACCAGTATTTCGAGCAATGAACTAACGGTAGGCGCCAAGCCTGTGTTGTTGTGTAGTCAAGTGTACAGTTCATGAGTTGTAGCAGCCTACATGTACAGGGTGTATGGTATTGGTAGGGGACTGTGTAGCGGAGTGGTGTGTTAATGGGTACCGGTCAACTCGGTCCGAGGTCAACTCGGTTCGAGGTCAACTCGGTCCGAGGTCAACTCGGTCCGAGTCAACTCGGTCCGAATTCAACTCGGTCTGAAGTCATCTCGGTCCGAAGTCATCTTGGTCCGAAGTCATCTCGGTCCGAAGTCAACTCGGTCCGAAACATTAAATAAAGTGTAGTTGAAGGGGAAGTGGCGGGACAGATTTATCTCGACGCTGTAACTCAGAAATTAATAATAATCACCGTTTAAAAAAGAAAACTTTCTACAGCATAATTTAGGTAAACTAAAATGAAAGAAAATTGTAGAAAATGAACTTTCCTTTACATTTGTTTTCTTTTGTATGGTTGAAAATTTCTATTATTACTATGTAGGGGAATTTTACTTGTATTTTTTAAATAATACCTTTTTTATTATATAATGATAGGCCTAATTAAGTTCAGTTAATATGGACAACCAAACATACTCTTTGTGGTTCTAAATTTTTATGAAATATTTATCATAAGAATAGATTTTGTATTATTTATTATTAGAAAGTTTTGTTTATAATATTACTTTCAATCAAACATTCCCCTTAATTGTCCTACATTTTAGGCCTATTTATTTTATGTGTTTTAATTTACTGGAATGGAACATTTATCTTCTTTTTTCGGATTAAAAAGTCATACACTTACTGCAAAATATTTATTTTTTAAATGCTGATTTCTATAGGCCCTTCTAATTTACGAGATTACACAGAACCGTAAGCATAGTGCTTATTAGGCCTAATAAAAAAACAATTTCGGACCGAGTTGGCTTCGGACCGAGTTAACATCGGACCGAGTTAACATTGGACCGAGTTAACCTCGGACCGAGTTGACTTCGGACCGAGTTGACTCGGACCGAGTTGACTACGGACCGAGTTGACCCATAACCGTGTTAATTAACCATCCACATTGTACATGTTGTACAATTGTAAACCTATAGCCGTCTAGTAAAAATAAACGTAGACCAAAAATGTTTAAATTATCATACCACTTCTGCGACAAATCTGTGACAAACCTCGACCAGTCAGTCGTCAGGAGGGCATTGCATGCAGCTTGGTAACAACAAACATTTAATAAGCCTTTAATGTTTTCGTCTAAAAATTCAAGTAAGTATTACTATTAATCGTTGTGACGACGTTTTCACCAACTCGACCTAAGCAGCAAATGCGACACACTCAGAATCAGAGAGAAACATTGCCAATAGAGGGCGCTATCATTCTTGCACCCCCCCCCCCCGCCAAGTTGCTCTTCTGACGATTATTTTCGGCAAGGTGCTCACTGGCGCAGTAGTAGGCCAACATGTACGCCAGCAAAGAAAGTTCTGAAGACACATCACACCTTGCGCACAATGTGTGGTAGATGCTTGGCGAGAGGATGGGACAGAGTATTGCCACCATTTCTATATTATTTCTTTGGGGGTGTGACTACGCCGCGGTTATCTAGTGTCCGGCAGGAGATTCGCTTTCACCCAGGAGATTATGTGTCACCGCCCCCCACCCAATACGGTGACTTCTTTTACATGTCCACCTATTGTCTAGGATTATTGGAGTCATTTAGCTACCCGAGTAATTGAAATATTTCTCTAATTATCTAAGCGCGTGGCAACACTGTATCCCGACGAGCGAAAGGGCCAATATTTACTACGACACCATTCAATTATTATTTGAAGAATTTTTTTATAGTAAAAACAATGAGGTGTTCGTGCTTGTATTGCACGAACACCTAAACAGAAAACAAACAACTCTGGGACCTGACCCCCCTGTACGTAGATATGTGGAATGGTCCATTCTAGGATATCAAGGAATTTGACTCCCCCAGTCATTACACTTTGGAGAAATTACTTAATTAGTGATTATGTGGATCTATAATGTTGGCCCTTTCCCTCATCACTAGGGTAGTGCCTCATTAAAGTGAACTTAATCACTGTATGCCCCTATAGCTTGCAAGCCTGAGTAAACCTGTAATAAGGTTGCTTGCTATGTGAACCAGAAACACCGAGGTTTACCCCCCCCCCCTTTCCACCACATAAGTGTACTGCCAGGGTCGATTTCACAAAGCACTATGATTCATCTTAAGATGAGTTATCAGTATTACCATAGTGATTTGTATTGTGACATCACTCTTTGCTAAGCAACTGCGATGGATTTGCAGTTACGATCAATCTTAACTCTTTGTGAAATCGAGCCCAGCTGGGCGTTTACGTGCACTACCAATCCGAATACATGCGGGACCTAATGGTAAAGTATCTTGCTCAAGGATTGTGCCATATACTCGAACCCACACTCTCCCTACTGCTGCAGAAATAACACCGGTGCTCTTCCGCTTGGTCACGACAAGTTCCATAAATTCACTCGAATTTAGTGTGTTTATTTTGTGACTGTAAAAGGAAATAATAATTAAGTGTACTGGCATTCTTTTGGCTCTCGAAGTTTTAATGAAGTCTTTTGTGAAAAAGTTTGAATTGTTCAAATTTTGGACCGGTCCGACTATGATGGAGAATTACACATGTTGATCGCGCAATGTAGACACCCGCGAAAGTTCAAAACTTGCCGGAACTTGGGCAGACAAAATGGACAAATCAATTCAAAAATAAACTCAGGTTAATTAATGTTCTTTTCAAACTTTGCGCGCCAATCACAAATAATGAGGTCACACTTTTCACAAGGCGCTGATTTCCCGGGCCGTCCGTTGAAGAAGTTAGTGAAGCAGTTTATGGACACACAAAGAACCACAGAACAACATTTAAAGTAAAATAATAATTATAAGATGGTACTCATTTTGACAGACATTGTCAGCGAAAATTCATTGGTTGTGAAGAGAACATTGTTTTATCAAAAATATCTTAATTAGACTATACATCCGTCTCCTCCGAGACGAGTTTGAGGTTAGTTTTTTGCAGATAATAGAATTAACAGTTGATTCAATTTCGCTCGTCCCCACCGGTCATGAGGCACTGGGGCAAGGTGGGGGGCGGGGCGAAGTCGATCGGTTACCGATTAACTGCAAGAATGTTGTTGACCGATGGTGTCACTGTACTTTGATTTGAAAACGCAAAACAAGTGAAACAGCTAATGCTGCGTTAATTAATAGGGATCCGCGATAACGAAGGATACACGAACTACGCGTACCATCATAATACGCACTAAAGCGCCCCTGGGAACGTTACCGGTTGCTCTTTCGTAACACAATTACTGACAATGCGATCACACTGTGGATACGAGGTTACTACGTGTTTTCAAGCATGGCGACCGGGCAACTGAACGCGGAAGAGCAACACTGGGTGGCCAAAAATTGTTGCAATTCTCTATGAATTACAGCGGAATACCACAAGTTATAGCTCCAATACGCTAGTAATCATCAGCAATTCATGTTAGGTACTATTTACGGCAACACTTGGTTGACTTAAAAGAGTGAATTTGGCAGCTATTGCGAATGTTTTCTTCAAAATTAAGTTGACAGCCGGTTGAGTCGTGCACGAATAATTTATCACATTGTCGACTGCGTGAGAAAGCCGTTTTTGCGGAGTTGGACATTGGACCGTGCTTGCTGGTGTTTCATCTAATTCGGGAAGAATTCGGGGAAACCGGAGCTGGGTTATCTAAAGATAGTCAACTGCAGACAATGAAGAGAGACGTCAGGTAGCACAAATATGCAGAGGGGAAACCAGAATGGAGAAAAAATGAAGATGAATTCTTCAAGTGTTGGTGGGGTTGGTCAGGTGAGCAATTTATTAATTTAAATTTTATTTCAAAAATTAACTCTGCCCGGCCCCTGCCCTGATGGTCCAGCGCCCATCCCCCCACCATGCCCATTGTCATTCAATTATGACATTTGTAATGACTTAAAATAAAAAATTAATGGCCCGACGTTACGACCAAATAGCAGAGCTTTTCTCGGAGGCTAAACAAAAAAAGATTTAAATTTAGAACAAACAAAAACAAAAACCCAACCCAAAACAAAACAAACAAACTAAACTTACAATCAAACTCTCAAAGTATAACATTAACAACTAAAAGTATTTACTAGAATTATTTTAGTGTTTAAGGCTGTACAAACAGTGTTGTAATGTTAATGTTGCTAGCGTTAAAACATGTCAACACTGACATGACTGAATGTGAAGAGCAGGCCTGGAATTTCATCTTTGGGAGGGCAAGGCCATTTTCCTTTTGCAAACGGCACTTCCATTAGAAATCTTTAAAAAGTCTATGGGAAAATTTTGAAACTGAAGGGGCACCAAGGCCAAGACCAGGGCAATGAAGGCCATGGCCTCCGTGGCCTCCATGTAATTCCAGGCCTGGAAGAGAAGCAAAGTCAGGAAGGTAGGTTCTCGGGGAAACAGGTCAACTCGTACCCAGGTTGACTCTCGCACCCAAGTCAACTCGTCGTATCTAGGTAAACTTGTACCAACGTCAATTCGTACAGGCATCAGCTTGTACCATCTAACTGTAGTAGTAGACTCTACAATTGATAATTTTCTTTAAACCAAATTTGCTGCCGGGTTGGAGCTTATAGAAGGCTGGTGTGGCAAGAATTTTCTGGTGGTATGACGACCTCAAGTTATTGGTTTATTTATTGGTTTATTTATCAAAAACATTTTAAAAGTCACGGCCAGAGGCCGAATTGAATTTGAATTACAAAATTAAAAAAACATGCTCCAGCTTGAAAGACACTTATTAAAATGTTTTTTATAAATTAAAAGATGACAGAATATCTCAATTGTTAACAAAAATAGTGTTGAAGCGCTGATGCTATTTATAATTGTAAAAACTGGTTCTTTTCAAATTCAGAGCCACCTCATTAAATTTTTGATACATTTTGCGTAGTCAGTTTTCAGTTTGTTTTAAGAAAGTTAAGAAATAAAAACAGGTGTAAATTCAATCAATCTTTTCTTAGGAAAGTTTTATTTATTTGTGTTGATTCTTGAACTTGTTAATATTCTGCCAGAAAAAAATTCAAACATGGGAAGAAATTCATTTAGAGAGATAACATAACAAGATTATTTAAATCAGTAAAAGTTTTCTTTGCCTTTTTGATTTCTTGCACACAAAAAAGGAAGTACTATCGCACCAGGACGATCGTTGTTTGTTTAGATTAAATACATGCAGATGAAACTAAGTCGATCATCGATACGAGTTGACTTGGGTACAACTATGAGTGGACTTGGTTACAAGTTAACCTACATGTAGTATGAGATGACTCAGAGGTACAAGTTGACTGTTAAAACTTAAAAAAGTACAGCAAACTTGTAAAATATATTGGCCTAATGTGCAAGTTTCTGTTGTCATGGTTGTAGTCAGATCAGTGCACAACGGAGAGGGGGGGGGGGCAACCTCGTCCCCATGGTTTACTTTATTTCCAACCATGTTTACAATAGTAGGCCTAAACCCTGGGAGGGAAACTCCTTACTTGGACCCTGATTGGACAACGACTGGTGTACAAAAGTCTACGTAAAACATGTTAAGGTGTACTCATTCAGTATTCACCATGTTCACAGCCAGACTATTCTAATTTGCATACGTATCCAAACATTTTGGATATAATGCAAATGATCCAATACCAGAGTGAGAGAGCGGTCAACCTCGTACTGCTCGACACACCTTGGGGACGAGGTTGGGGGGGGGGGGGTTGAGGCTGAAGAATTCAGGGCCTCCATAATAAATAAATAAACAGTTTTCTGTAGTCAGCTGGGAAGTATAATCCAAGGTTAAAAATGGGTCAAGTTTTTGAGACCATCATCTTTTCCTCGTGACTGATTAGGCCCTATTGACCCTTAAACGCGCCTATCCTGTCCGCCATTTTATGAGTAAAAATCTACACATAAGAATTGACTCCCAAACTAGCAGAAATGGTAGATGCGTATTTTGTGGTGGTGCGTTCCGTGTTGTGCAAGGGGTCAATAGCCGAAGGGTGTCTGTTCAATTCTTTAAGCTGTTATAAGGCTAAGTAACAAAAAAAACGAGTTTCTCGTCCGGACTTAAAAAAAAAAAAGAGGAGGCAGGGCCGTACTATTTACTATTTTTCAGTTTTTTGCTATTTTTTTCCAAGATGGCCGCCATGCTAAATATGGCTGGCTGGCCAAGGTATATTTATTCACAGATATTGTGCTATTTGAGTATACTGATGCAATGTATTACAAAACAAATGATTTGTATAATTTTAGTCCACTTGCTAAGCGGACAAGTTTCAAAATTCAGAAACAGTGAAAAATGTACAAGTGTTCAGCTTGCATTAGCCATAGAAGCTATTTATACAAAATGTACATCACAGCCTGGCAACGCATCCAATACCAACTGAGCTCAGGTGTATTCATACAAGAAACCTTGACACAAAGGTGTTTTAAAAAGAGTCTGTACAAATTTCTTCTATTTTTTGCTACTTTGTTACTTGGCCTAATTTAATTTTGACACATTAATTACTGTCAATTTGGAAAAAGTTTCCTCCCCATGCAATAGGTTTGCAAATGGCTGTTGCTGCAAAAAAACATGATTGACATGCTTCATACATTGTACATGTACACTGTGTACCTGAGTACATGGGTACACTTTCCTACGTGCACATGTACTGTATGATTGTTGTCTGCAGTTTTTGCAAAATTAAAGCACCTTTTTCACTGTGCATTCCGCACATGCGTTAACAGTTTGTTTTGAAACAGGACAAATTTATTGAAAACCCCCCTGAATTAACCGATATTGGGTATCACCTTTAAAAACGTGTTGTTGATTAATAGCACTTGGCACTCCAAGAGGAGATACCCAGCAAGTATAAAACGAGGTACACCTCAGTTGTTTCCAAGGAAGCCTAAGTACAATGTAGGTCATTCACAGCTCAGAGATTTGGAATTGATTCACAGTGGGATATGAGGACAGAGCTTGGGGAAGCTTCTTAAGTAGCACTGGTACCCACTGGGTAACTCAAGGATAACTTGATCAGGGTTTGACAGGTTTATGCCAAGGGGGGCCGGTATGGAGTTGTCAACAAATTGAAGATAATCAAAATTCGTGTGCTGTACTGCAACACTAGTGCAAGCCTGTGACCTTTCTTTTACAAACCTGGCAACCATTGTACACAATGTCAGTTCACAACAAATTTGTTCCAATTTTTTTTTCAGGTTTATTATAATTTTTAACACCTAACGCAACAAGTTACAATTTAGGGCCTACTTGTAAAATTTGAGGGCCTGTGAAGCCCTGTGTTGGACTCTTCCTCTGTGCTGCACACAGATACAGAGTCCTACATGTATGTAAGAGGACCGTTTCCGGGCGGAAAATTTTCAGAGCTCCATAATTCAAATCTTACCTTTAATTTAAGAAGCTTGTATCTCACCAGATTATAGTGTAACATTCCATTGTCGCATGCATTTTTGGGCGGTGGGTTTTGGACGTTGGCTATTCCTCATGAATCTGTCATTTAAAAAAAATTAATTCAGCTCTCAACGTTTTAACCTTTCTGCAGATTTTAAACACAATTCATCACGCAATTAAGTGTAAAAGTGTGTTTGCATGTCTTTGCGCGGGCACTGATAATGCATACCACAGTACGCACTCAATTCAAATGAACGTCACAGTGACCTTCCTGCACCTAACTTGCTAAGTGTATACGCGCACGACGGGCATGTTTGAGAAAACGGCGAAATTTGAAACTTTTTAACAATGAATTATTGCACAACTTTTTAACGTTGAATGAGAGCTGAATTATTGCACAAAAATTGCAGATTTAAAAGGAACATCTGACTCCCAAGTAAAACTCATTGCCAAAAAATGTACATTTATGCGGCGATGGAATGTTAATCCGTTGACAAATGTAGCTTCTTACTGTAAGATTTGAATTATGGACTTGGAAATCTTTCCGCCCCAGAAACACCCCCTCATCTCCAGGACGTCACTGTAGTATTTATACAATAAGTGAAAGGCCTCCATGGCTAGGGCCTTTGTGTTTACGTAAAAAAAAAACCTGATTGTTTTAAAAGAGTTCACAGGAATTTCCCCATGGCTGCATATGCCATTTCTGAGCATTGTTTAGAGTGTAAACATGTGGAATTTCATGCATGATAAATGTTTTTGTGTACTTCACAGAGGCAATGAAGGCAATCGTCTTCATTTCCCGAGTCATTGCCCTGGTGCCCCCTCGTAATGTTCCAGTAGAATCTAAAAATTCCCCTCACAGAGGTTCTCTTTACTTAAGAAAAAAACTGTCCGCTCTTGCAACATCAAAGTACAATGTACCTGTAACTATGCCAGCTCGAATTTTACAGTGGACCATAGGGCCGAGACCAGTGATTTTAGCTTTGGGTCGGGCCAGTAAAGCCATGAACGGACAAGTCCAGCGGTCTTGTGTTTTCAATTTAATAACAATACCCCACTGTGTAATATCTTGAATAAAAACAACTTGTGTTTAAATGTTGACTTTGAGTTGATAAAATATCTTTCAGTTCTATTGAGTAATGGAACATTAATACCCATTCATAAATACCCCAGACAGTTTCGCTACTCCTATTGGTGGAGAATGCGTCACGTGGGGGTGTTTAAACGGTTGATAAAGACACAGCTGAAGCTGTTTAAGACCGGCTGGCTTCGCGTGTTGGGCGCGCAAGCTCATGTACACCAATTTAAATTACGCAGAACGCAATTCATAGCTATAAGTAACAGCGCGTAATTTGTGTGTACACGCGCGTATACACACCGACCGACGCGCACAAAACATTTTTACAAAAGTTTTTGGAAATTTGCAAACTTCGAAAAATTCGCAAAAGAAACAGTGTGACATTGTCTATAATTGTGATATTATATTGCTTTTTAACATAAGGGCATTTATGAATGGGAATAAAAGAGTAGTGACTCGTTCTTAAACGGCCGTTTAAAACCTTGCAGGGTCGTGGCCGTGCGATAAAGGCCCTCGCCTTCGGCTCGGGCCTTTATCACACGGCCACGACCCTGCCGGTTTTAAACGGCCGTTTAAGAACGAGTCGCCTACTCTTTTATTCCCTTATAAACACATTGGAGATAAATCTTCTCTTACAGGTCTTGGTGCTTGTTCAAATAAACATGGTTAAATGCATATACATGTACATGTAAGTTAAAACTGCGTCAGGAAATTTCTTCACATTTTGATTCTGGTCGTGCAAAAACAGTTCTAGTCCTGTAAACAATATTTTTCGTTGTTGCAAGGGCAGGACAGTTTTTCAGGCCTGAAATTATTGTTAGGATCCATGAGAGCTTTGTAGAGGGCTGTTTTCTGTCAACCTCGAACTGTAGTACATACTTTATCACAGCTTATCTCAACCATTCAAAACCTTTCAAAAACGTCTGCCAGGAGTAGTTCTGGATAAACTTAGCCTATGCACTGGAATCAAATGAAAATGATAGCGTGTAATGTCATTGGAGTTTGAACTTAGGATTTAAAAGGTAAATAGCAATTTATTTGTTTGTACATATGTATGTCATCAGAGTTAATGTAGGCCTACAACATCAGGCTATTGAAATTACATCAGGCCTGGAATTACACGGAGGCCATGACCTCGGTTGCCCCTGGTCTTGGCCTTTGTGCCCCTTCAAAAGTGTACTCATGTAGACTTTCAGATTTTCCAATGGAAGTGCCCATAAATGGCCTTGCCCTCTCAAAGATGAAATTCCAGGCACCTGCTACATGTACAGTGTATGTACATGTATTTTGGAAGAATCTGATGTACTGCTAGTCTTCAGTCAGTCAGAATGATCTACATCTTGTAGAGCCCATGATCTAATTTTAAAGCTGCTACATGTAAATCTGTTGATGGAAGTACACTATGTATGTATGTTGTTTAAGCACCAAAGAATCTTGTATACAGTAAACTGTTACTAGTTTTACATACATACTATGTATTTTACTTGGTCCTTGCTAATATTTGTTGAACAGATTTAGTTTGTTAAGTAATATTGTTCAATATAAACTGCAGTATGGGAGACATGGGAGACTTTTGAGACAATAGTGGGCGTCCCACTCACCAGACCTTTTCCATTGTTCTCAGCAAAATTATTTAATTACATGTACATGTACATGCGCATCAATGTTGTATTTACACATCATGTACTATCCCGTAGTATAAAATGGTTAATTTTGAATATTCGTTTTATCAGAGGCTTTTGTGATTCTGCCCAATCAGATCCACTTTTGGACTAACTCGCCATAGGGTGTGTACAAACCGATGAACAAGATTCCCAAGTCTGTGATTGAAGGTTAATGCCGGGGGTTAAATCCTCAAGAGGGTGCTATTTCAGGCAATACTGTATTGGCTATCAGGTATAAAAAAACCACGATCACAGACTTGGAACCAAGTCTACTTCAAAAGTTTCTCACACACTTTAAGATTTTTCCAATAGAAGTGCCCTTTGCAAAATGAAAATGGCCTTGCCCTCAATAGATGAAATTCCAAGTCTGGAACTCTCAGTCTGTCTACAAGAAATACATGGAATAGCAGAGCCTACTGGTGTATAAAACAATGCATTTTTAAACAACAAACTATTTCCCTTATGTAGCATAGCAAATTGCTACACAAAATGTATCAGTTGCTACTAAAAATACACCATTTTGCTACTCAATATTAGCATTCAGTGGATGCACAAAATAAGTTCAGTCTAAATTTGTTGCTTAATATGCAAAGTTGCTGGACGAAATCATTCCCTGATATATAAAGCATTGTAAATAATATTGACATTTTTAAGCACAGTGATGCACAGCTGTATGAAATCACAACATAGGCCTACATGATGACCTCAAGTACATTCTCTTTGTGAAAGTAAACGTTTATTGTGTACACAGTCATTGACAGTAGTACTGGGCAAATCTGACAGTAGCGCACACCCTAAGTTCTAAATCACTTGTCACTGACAGAGCTGTGTATTTAGAGAGTTGCGACATGGAGGGTCCAGCTTTCTCCGGTCACGTGGTTGCTGGACGCCATTTTGTTCCAAAATGCAGTACAACCCAATGGGCAGACTAGTCTGGCACCCTGTATTCGCCAATGCATTTTTTGGAGACAAAATGGCTTCTAATCGCAAGTTGTCGCAACTCTCTCAATATACGGCTCTGGTCACTGACATTTAACAGCCCCCTCTTGTGGCACACAGTGGAGAGGACGTTGGCAATTCATTGCAACACAAGGCACAATAACAAAGTTCTTGTGCTGAGGTGCCTGCCTGTCTGCGAGAATCGGTCAGGATTTGCCTGGTAAACAATCTGACTATGATTGATGAACGTTTGGTTTAGGCCCCCCTGTATTACATTTGTGTTTACAAATTTGCCCCATTTTGTAAATTGAAGTCACCTATCACCCACAATATTTTGTATATATGTAAACAAAGTGTACATAAATTAAACTTTTTTGCTAGCCATTAGTAGTTTGTTTCGTCAACAAAACTCGGTTTGGACATTAAAATATAAAGACTAATTCTCCATTGACATACAGATTTTAATGGCTCATGTTTGTTTAGGTTCATAATGTTTCTGAAGCACAATCAGATCCATTCGAAATTCGACGGCCAATCATCGACCCACGCCCGATTGAACAGACGGCATCCTAGAGAGAGATGAACAGGCCCTCATGACAATGCATTGTAATCCATCTTTACAAAATCTTGGCTGTTACATGTGAAACGAACGGATCTTAGTATAAAGGCATTAACAATATACACAGTTCAAAGGGCATGCTCAAAACGCTCATTATTTTTTTCTGCAAGGTACTAGTACATGTGTGGAGCTACAGTTCAAAATATTAAGATCAATTTTCTTTTTTCACTAAGCACCGTGTTCACTGGTGCATTAGGCAAAAGTCCATCAAAAAGAGAATCCGTTCATTGTTTGCAGTGCCTTTTGAACCGAACCATTACCACATAAGACCGCCCCTGCGTGTTGCGTAGAGTTTTGCGCATTATTGCTTGTTCCGAAGTGAACTGGTTAAATTGTTGAATTACGTCTACAACCAAAGTACTGATACAACATGTAGGCCAACATACTTGAACAGCATTCTCCCATCATATTATGATCTGGTTGCCATTGGTAGAAGTGTTCCGAAGTGAACTGGTTAAATTGTTGAATTACGTCTACAACCAAAGTACTGATACAACATGTAGGCCAACATACTTGTACAGCATTCTCCCATCATATTATGATCTGGTTGCCATTGGTAGAACACCCCGTATGTACAGTATGTAAAGTCAAAATTTTCTCAAACTGGACTTCAGCTGGCTAGTTCAGTGTTCAAAAGCATCTCTATTTAAATAAACAATTTTATGAAGTATGGACTAGTGAAAAAGCTGGGTGACTGGTGAAACAAAAATCAAACTGGACCTGCCATAGAGCAAAGACCTGTAGTCACCGAAATTTGAAAAAGTTAAGGGGAAAACCCTGACATTTATATAGGCTATTGTATTCTTAAAATGCAGATTTCAGACTTACTCAAATCGCCAAACTTTCTACATTTATGGGAGTTATGCTATAGTATGTAAAGCCAATCACCCATCCCCCCTAAAAAATACTAAAGTTTCACTTGCACATTTGTTTTTTTTTGTACGACTTGAGTTTTGTCTGCTTGTTTGCACTTCAACCAATGTTTGAGCAGGTACACCGAAGGAAGTTACAGTACAGGAAGATGATGATAATGGTGATAAAAGTACATCTAATGTACTGTGTAATAAATTAGGTTAATATGTCCCGTTAAAGGCAGGGTATACCTTTGGTAATTACTCAAAAATTTACCATAAAAACTTACTTGGTTTTAGCGCACCGTAGAGCTGCTGATATTAAAACATTGTGAGAACTGACACCCTTTGAGGTAGTTTCAGAGAAGAGGTTATTTTTCAGCAAAAAATTTGAATCTGAGAAAAGCTTCAGGCATGAAGCCTTTCTCAGCCATCTGAAAACGCACAGTTCTATGCAATCAGTTTTTTTTTTAATTTTCATTATTTTCTCACAACTTCGATGTCCGATTGAGCCCAAATTTTCACAGGTTTTTTATTTTATAATGCATTTATGTTGGGATACACCAAGTGAGGATACTGGGGTCAATTTCACAAAGGTAGTCCTACATGTAATTAAGGACTAGTCCTAAGTTAGGATTACCTTTGTAGTCCTTTGTAGGACCATGGTAGGACTAGTCCTAAGTTAGGACGAGTGACTCGCCCTAACTCGAGATGAGACGAGTCTTAACATTTTTTTGAAATCCACCCCTGGTCTTTGACAATAATACCAAAAGTGTACCCATGCCTTTTTAAGCTCTGTCCGCTGTTGTGTTCGCAACATACAGGTAGCCCATCACCAGTAATATTTTTGAAGAATTTGGCAGGGCTGACAATGTTAAAACCTGTTGCACAATGGGCGCCTGTATTTGTTATGGGAAGGGATTGTGTGTACTGACAGTTTGCTGACCCTGTGATGCTTTTTGTGCTTATCCAACCAGTGGCATTGTCATGCAAGTAAAGCCGGACCCAGTGGGTGTATAGTACACTCACAACGTTAACAGTACATGCCTTATGACTGCTATGCACTGGGTCTATATTACAGTACACACCATGTACGCTGTACTTTTTGCAGTGGTGTGACTGGAGCGTTGTGTTGTTGGTTTTTCTACCAGTAGTCTTCACTTCCATGTGGTGGGCTATTGAAGAGTGTACATCACATGTAGCTGATTTGTGTACTTTGACCCTGTGACCAGTACATGATACACAACTGAGTGTAGAAATACACACAAATTGTGGTTTGCAATTATTGGAATAGCATTCTTTGGATTATGACACGTTTATGTCTGACTATTATTTAAGGTGAATTGACAATCGGTTGCTCAACCACCCGCTCTTGATCCCAGTCAACAATGCCAGCCATCACATAGGGGGATCCTCAATTACTGCGGAGTATGCACATACATGTAATGTAGGGAGTGTGTTCCAATTAAATTTGACATCCACGTATGTACGCACAGATTAGCAGCCATTGGTGAACGACTGAGGTACCTCTACTACATGACATAGTGAGTGTGTGCAGTGTGGAGATGCTCCAGGTGTTAAACAATAATGGAAAATAGGAACGCATGAGGAAGAATTTAGCCAAGTCATTGGAGTATTTTTTAAAAATTTAAAGTCAACGCTTTTCTGGTGTCGGACACAGGCCATGGGAAAGCCGTCAAAATATTCTGCCATGGGACGTCCGGCCTCTACCGTTTCATCACAGGTAAATTTAAAAATCGTCATGAATGATACCGGTTTCATTCATCCTGGGATTACATTCATTTATGATATTACACTGAATGCTTGTTTTCTTGAGATGAAGAAGGGGTGCATTTTGGCAACCCTGACTGGTGTCATCCCCAGGGGAGTTTTGTGGTCCCCTCCCCCGAACCCCCACCCCTCGGTGTTTGTGCCTCCCATACGTTAAATAACATAGGCTAACGACGTTGATTCAAATGCAAAAGAGGACGCTGTCACTAGTGTCAGACAAAATTTCTTTACACAATTCGCCGTATTGAGGGACACGATCTCGGGGGAGGGGGCAGTCTGCGAGGGGAGGGGGCGCAGTCGTGGGGGGGGGGGCAGAGTCCCCTGCCACATTGCGCCGGCATGACTGATGTTTGAGCTTCAGTCACTGGTTCTATGTAACTAGAGTGCTTGAAGTGATATTGATGTTGTTGGTTTGGCCTGCATCATGCATTCTAAACAGTTTCATAATTTGTCTAAATTTCATTAATAAATGGCCTACCACTTTTTCATTCGTCAATATTATGGTAACTTTCGTAATATTATAGGACACTCCTCAGGGCACGAATTGTCGGGGGGGGGGGGGAGGGTGGGGGGGGTGGTGGACCACCAGACTACAGGGCTTGTAGCTCAAAATGTTTACTAGACCAGAATTTATTTTACAAGACCAGAATCAAAATAAGTTGAACAAGCACTGAGAGAAGATCTAGATAAATTGTACTAGTACATTTGTCTAATGTGTAAGCGTAACTTAAAGAGATTTGAAAGATATTTTCAGATTGTTTTCACAAAGATATTACACAATGAGGAAGCCTATTATTCCATTTAAAAAAAAAAGACCACCAGGCTTGTCCAGTGGTGAGTTTACTGGCCCGACGCAAAAATCACTGGCCTTGGCCTGTAGTCCAGTGTTAATTTCGAGCCCTGCGATATCAGCTTTTAAGGTTTTCAGTACTGGTATACAGTTTACTCGAATATATGACTTTATTTCAGAGAGAAATATTTCACAGAAAAAATGATCTAGTGTGAACTTCATAATCAGCATGATCAGTAAGCTTTCAGACAGTTGATGTTTTGTATCCTTGCCAATAATACATTTAAGTTACAAGTATTTTGTGATAGTTGCTGGCAGTGCTCGTAAAATAAACTGTTCTACATGTACGTGATTTCCATGTACATGCATGTCAAGTTTAAGCTTAGTCAAACAAACATAATCACACTTCCTCCTTGTTTAAAGTGTATGAATTATAACTGATGAAGACACGCTAAACACATAGTGCATTTCCTAAACCTCGTTATCTGTTTGTAGAATAAAACGAAAGTAAAAATCTTTTGATAACAGTTGATGTACATGTACATGTACACTGTACCCTACACATGTACACAATGTATACTAAGTCTCTGAGACATTTATTTTAAACATACTTACCTACAAGCGTACGTACACATTCATGTACTGGCGAAGGTAAGTGATTTCCGAAGTAGCCAAGTTGATGGTTAAATGACTTGTGTTAAAATATTAAAAATATGATACAATTTGCGACTTCTAAGCTTGGAAATGGGTAAGTGAAAACTCAAGGAAGAGTACGTGTAGGCCTAAGTGCTGGCTACATAATGTGTAAATTGCAATAGAAATTCGATTTTGAGGTTTGTCTTGCTGGTTAAAAAATAAATCTACTCTGACCTTGCACTTCACCTTCATGGTGTGCAGTACTTGTACTTGGGTGAACAGCTGGCCTATCCCCTTCTGAAGTCTGTTACTGGTCATGAATATTCATAACAATGGGGGGGGGGTGGTGGGGGGGGGCAAAGCTAGCACTGATTTTCTCAAGGACAAACTGCAGTTCTTATTGCATTTATACAAAGTCCCAGTGTTCTTATCGTAAAGAGAAGGGGTTCGCCCCGGTGTTCCTGGTTTCATCGGCAGCATGTTGCGCCACAGCAGCTTGTAAACCATTACATGTAAAGGAATTGGTCTCATACTTCAAAAACCTAGCTCCACAATTACCTTGCAGGAAAATAATGAGTGTTGAAGCGCCTTGAGAGTCACTAAGAGACGCATATGTGCGCTATATAAGAAGCCAATATTATTATTATTATTATAACACCAGCACCAATCATTCATTTTGTGCTATCGCATTTGATTTTGAAGACTCCTAAAATCAACTTTGCTTATTTCGATTATTTCGAATCAATCTTAACTGCTAAGCAAAGTGTGATGTCACAATACAAACTACTATCGTAATACTGACAACTCATCTTAAAGGTATCGTACACGTTTGGTAATGACTCTGATAATTAATGGCAATAAAAACTTACTTGGTAAGTTGTACAGCAGCTTTGGAAAGTATAATTCATTTTGAGAAACTTTTCACTTCGAAGTACTGCGGTTATGGAAAAACATATCACTTTTTATCCCCAAAATATTTGAATTCTGAGAAGCGTTACGTCCAATGCAGATTATTCTTCCTGTGTGGACATAACCACTCTAGATTTCCGGCAATATCTCAAAAACGCTACTGCACCTTTTGAAATAAAATTTAAAATTTTCACAGGTTAGTTTTATGGTATAGCTACAACTTATATGTTACATTTTCACTGTTTTCAAACATCAGATTTTATCACCAGTGATAAAGACCAATTGTTTTACTCATTTCCTAAAAACTATAGCATTTCAAGCAAAACTATTTGAAGGGAAGTTTTCCACCATGACCATCTTATAAACCATGGTAAGTTATGTGCAAATCTGTGAACATTGATATTTTCAACCTTACCAATGTTGTACCATGGAGGTAGGAAGGTTGTACACACCCTTTAAAAGGCACTGAACACGTTTGGAAATTGTCAAAGACCAGTGTTCTCACTTGGTGTATCCCATCATATGCATAAAATAACAAGCCTATGAAAATTTGGGCTCAATTGGTCATCGAAGTTGCTAGAAAATGATGAAAGAAAAAACACCCATTGTTGTTGTACAAATTTGTGTGCTTTCAGATAGGAATAAAAACTTCTTGCAAGAAGTTGTTATTATTTAGTGAGAAATTACCTCTTTCTTTAAAACTACAATACTTCAGAGGGAGTCGTTTCCTACAACGTTTTACACTATCAACAGCTCTCCGTTGCTTGTTACCAAGTAGATTTTATGCTATTATTTGTTTTGAGTCATTACCAAACGTGTACGATACCTTTAACATTCAACCATTAGTAATGTCTGTGACAGTCAATGTAACCAGTGCTGAACCCTGTCATTAAATGTTATGGTTTCAATTGACAGACGCCCATAGTTAATGAACCAGACATAGGATTTTTGTCTACCAATATTATTAGTATCATTAGAAAGTAGGTGCAGGTAATAATGGGGGGGTTTGTTAGAAAGCAAATCACCAATGTGATTTCCGCCCCTGTTAATGGATTGAGCCCGTTGGGGTTCTGGGCGGGGTGTGGGTTGGATGAGTCACCGTGTGTACCTGTTGTTTGCAGTGTGCAGGAGGTAGAACCGTGGAGCTACATGTATGACCATAGCTTATAACCGACCTGTTGACTTTCATACACCCATGTGTACATTGTAGATATCATTTTCAGATAAGGTGATTGCCAACCCTGGTGGGGTTTTGAAGGGGCCTGGAACATTCGGGTCCAAAGTTACACTACAGATTAAAAGCTTGAGAAACGGATGTAGTGTTTATTTATATAATTCATAGAAAATGTGAATTATGTGACAGATGTGCAGGTTTCTTTACAGTTAATTCTTGTTACACATGCTCAAGGTACATGTGTATGTACATCTACAATGCATACTTTGCCAAGTACATGTAATTTATTGACCTGAGAATTTAAAAATGTTTCAATTTGTCAGAAACATTAACTTATTTGTTTCCATACAAGTAAGACAATTTTGTGATTCATAGAAAATGTGAATTATGTGACAGATGTACAGATGTTATGCACCAGGTACATGTACATCGTACATAATAATACCATGTGTACGATGTACCTACAGTGTACGTACATCTACAATGCATACTATGCCAAGTATTTTTTTATTGACCTGAGAATTTTAAACTGTTTCAATCTTTTAGAAACAACAACTTAATTGTTTCCAATATACAAATAAGACAATTTTGTGTAAGTTAATTTTGTGAAGCTATTGCTCATCTCATTTAAAAAGTACAGTGTACAGTCGACTCTCGTTATCAGCAAGATCGCTGTGACTGGCCAAATTATGTTGTTATACATGTAAGAGGACAGCAAAACAAAGAAACCCAAAGTAGAAAATGAGATTTGGGACATTTAAGAATTTGCTCTTTATACAGTTATGAGCAGTTACCTCTTTATATAACAATTAGCTCTTAACGAGGGTTGGCTGTATGTAAAGTTTATAAATGAATTAACTCTTTAGAGACCATTTATACGTATGTACATCATCACATCACAATACGCCCATACATGGCTAATATATATATATTGTTGAGTTTGTGACAGCATTTTTTTCTTGTAAAAATGTCTTGGAAACATTGGAAAATGTCAATGCAGGACACGACCTTTACTTTGACCATGGTCAGATCTTGCAGCCATTTTGTGGCCGCTAAGTGCCATTTGGTACAAGCCGTTTCTGGCCGCTATGGTATAAAGGGTTAAGCAGGCAATGGAATAATTTGGCCAAAGGGGCGCACATTTCGTCCTCTGTCAATTGAGTCTAAATTCTCCACTTACAAATTTAAAAGCGAGTACGTACCAGGGCTCAAATTTGGGAGGGGGGGGGGGTGAATCCACAAGACCGTAGGGCTTGTACATGTAGCTCAAAAATTTAGTATCTGAATTTTGTGTACAAACGAGAATTGAAATGAGAAAAAAAATAAAATTCATACACAGTAACACAATTGAACTACAGTAGTTGAATTTGAAAAAGCACTAAGAGAAGATTTATCTCATTTGTATTATGCGTTAGTATTCTTCAATAATCAACAGAATTATATTTATCAGACTGAAAGTCAACATTCGAACACAAGCACAAGACCACTGGACTTGTCCAGTCATGAGTGTAACAGGCCCGATGCTAAAATCACTGGCCTTGGGCCTGCGGTCCTGATCATACGTGTGTACATGTACAATATAAATAAAAGATAAAGTACAAAGGTGGCCAAAGAAATCCGGTCGCCCCTCTGACTAACACCTGTTATTTTTTCCCCTATTTATCAAGTTGAGGTACATGTACGTAAGTTCCTGTTATGAATGGTTTTGTCCTGTTATGGACTTTATAGCCATCATTGGTATTCGTTGCGAGGGTGGCAAAGCAAGGTCAATACATGATTAATCAAGCTTTATTTATCCAGCTTTACGTAATCGCTCATTGGGATTCTGGTTTCATAGTTCTGATAATTCTTGAGCTATTTTGTAAATCGTTCTGGCTGTGGATGTCATTCAATATTAGTATTGAAACAAAACAACACAATGACCGTCGGGCGAGTGATTTCCCAGGATTTTTTTCTGAGTTCAGGATTTTCTCAAAACCTCCTTGAGCCTTCAAATTCTCTTGAAAGAAGAAAAGCAATCATCAAAAGGAGAAATAAATAGTGAACATTGTGTCCAAGTAGTTTTGTATTTAGTAGGTTTTTGGTGATGCACAGAGTTTGTAAACCCTATGAATTGTTTCTGAGAGGTTCTGGGTCTAGAGGAAGGGGGGGAACCCAGGCTAGAAAGCCATTTTTCAGGAAGGTTCACATCCCTCCAATCTCATCCCTGGACTGTTTTGTAACTTACATTAACGTTGTGTGTATAATGTGCATGTATTTATTGAGTTCCAAAATTGACCCCCAAAATTTGTTGATTTTTTGTACTCATTGAGAATCGACTTCTGTTGTAATTTTTTAAAAATTGGTTCCCAAAAGAATTAACAACCAAAGAGGTAAAAGCAGTCATCCGATAGATGTCTGCAGCTTGCACCAGTTTATTGATTCATGATTGCCTAGCTCTAGAATGACTGCGAGTGTGAGTGTGCAAAGTAAACTTGTTTGTTGACTTGCATTATTGTACCATGGAACCACCCCTCTACGTGGTTCCACCATTTGATGAATGACAATAATTTTAGCTGAGTGAACTTTGGTACTCGGCGACGTCAGCCCTTTGAAAACATCCGCGTTTGGGTGTTGGCTCGTTGGCCTGTTCTCCTCAAGGTCGCGCTGTGTGTGTTGCATAGCAACGGCATCTGATGGAACAAGCTATTCTTGTTTTTTTATACTGTTCCTCTTTTGCCGGTGCTGCGTCAGAGTATCTTTCGGAAATTTCACGGCAAGACTGAAACGTTCTTTATAGCAGTCTGTCTTTACACCATTGGTTGTGGAACAATTTCTGATGAAGTGCTGAAGCTACAGCGTTGTTTATTTTGTTTAAAAACAAAAAAAATCTGAATATTTTGTTTGTATGATTTTCAAAGAAATGTTTTGAAAAAAAATTCAATTTGAGGACTGTGTCTATCGTCTTAGGTAATCAATAAGTGCAGCCGAAAATCAGCAAGTAACATTTTTCTCCGATTCCTCAATTTGCACGATTCGAGGTTTCTGTGTAGAGTAAACAAAATTTACACATTGATTGTAACACAACTTGCATTCTTGTTTGCATTACATACATTCTAAAAATGTTTTTCCGACAATTTGATAATCCTATTAATCGGTGAATTTCCTTAATTTTATTAAGTGAATTATGCAACACTTGATCTCATTATCACCATACCAGTTATTTGGGTGGGCCGGAGGGGAATTTACAGCGACATCCATGGACTATTTTGTCAGTCGGAAATGAATTTCATGGTGGTCTTCCATTCCAAAGGAAGCGACTGAGTATCTTGCCTCAAAGTAAAAACATTTGACAGTCGAAACGTTCCGGCAGGAATTTAGTTATGCGGCTGTTTAAAAAGAAGAGGATCATGATGAAATTGCAAATCCTGCAAGTTCCAACATATATATATGACAGCTTGGTAAGTACAGTCGGATTTAAAGGTACTTTATCGTTGATTTTTGGAAGAGTCCATTCCCATCAAGGGACTCAGGTTTTTTAGGAAACACGCCACACAACGATCTGTAAAAACTTCTTCAGATTCGGTTGTCACATTTTATTTAGTTAAAATATCGGCAAAAGGTTCAGGTTTGGTTCAGAGATTTCTTTTGCACATTCTTTGTATCGACCGAGCGATCAAAATAAGTTGGTTTTGGTGTCTTCAGTACTGTACATGTAGTTTTGTCGACCATTTCAGCAGAGACACATTACTCTGGAGGAATGGTACATACATGTACTACTTAAGTGAGTTTTATTATTAATTGAGCTTTCGATTTAAAACTAATTAACAATTTTATTTGATTGAAAAAAATCCTATACTGTAAATTGTTAATACCACACACAGTGATCCTTGTCATTTGACTGGTAGAACACGCCTCAGGTGTCATCCATTATTTTGCCATTGTATTTACTGCTGCGACGCTCCACAATTTAATATCGGAGTCCAATATGGATAGCTATTGGATGCTTTGAAGCTTCGTTCCCAAATAAATTTTGTGAAATGGAATAGTCCAGACTTCACCTCGTGATTTATATTCTTGCGACAATACATTAATCAATGCATCCAATATTTGTATGTAATACTGATTGAATCAAAAGTGGGTATTTTGTTAATCTGCTAATAAGCCAGGCTTTAAATTTACATAAAAATTTGTACAAATTACCCACTGGACTAGAGCTGCCAACTCTCCCTGATTCTGCAGAAAGTTCCCTGAAAATAAACCAATCTTTCCATGGTCTGATGAACAAATTAGAAAATCTTTTTGATTATTGAATCCTCTTCCCTATTGTGTTGAATGTAATTCTAGAAATCTCTCTGATTTGTTGGACGCTATCTCCCTGATTGCAAAATGCAAGATGCAAATGTTGGCAGCCCTGCACTAGCCAGAGTCCTGTAATTTAGCCAGTAAACCCCACAACCGAACAAATCTAGTAACTTTTTGTTCCTTTTTTTTTCTTGTCTTTTTTAATCAGAGTTTTATAACATCAGTGCTTATACTGACAGAGCATTTTTTTAAGTATACAACACATTGTGTATTTTTGTGATTTTATATAAATTTAAAACTCGCAACCACAGCCCCCACCCCCAGGTCAAAATTAATGAAGTTAAAGTAGGTCATTAATTTGTTGACGCCCAGACATTGCTCTTGGAGTGCGGTCTGAAGTTATTATTGGATTATTTCAGAGCCTTATAACTTCCTTATTACAAACTAATGCCATACAAGCACATAGTTCCGTTTATGTTATCAGTATCACTGGGTGTGTTACTATTTGTCAAGGGACAGATCATGTTGAAATTAAAAGGGTGTGCACAATTGTTAATTATTCACAGTAGCAGGCCTTGAACTTCGTTCATGAAGGGGCACACAGCAATTTTCCTCTGGTACGTTCGTTGCCTTACCTTAACAGTTCGTTGCCTTACCTTGTTCGTAATTTTAACAATAGTTGACGTTTGCTTCTTTTTTTTCTTTGTTTTCCTAACTAATACTATTTCCTTGTGCAATCTTTCTTAGGTTTTTTTTTTTGTTTTTTTTTTTTAATCTCTGTCGTTTTCCATTGTTCTTTCTTTAATTTTGTCAACACTTTTATTGTAAATTACTTGCAAATCTCGGCTGATGCCGCGATTTGTAATTTTTTTTAATAAACCATTGAATAATCAGGGGCGGATCCAGGATTTTCCAAACGGGGGGGGCGTGAAAATATTCCAAGCAGCAAAATGATAAATGAAGTTTGTTGCCCCATTTCTCCCTCCCCTTCTCTCTCTCTCCCTCTTTTTTTCTTTTCTCCCTCTTTTTTTAAAAATTTTTTTTATATGAAAAAGGGGGGGGGGCGTGCACCCCCCACGCCCCCCCTGGATCCGCGCCTGATAATAATAATAATAATAAGGGGCACTTCTATGTATGAGCTGGAAAATGTAAATTTGCATTGGAACTTTGCAAAGGGCGCCACAGCAATAAGCACAGGACATCACGGCAATTGCTGTGGGTGCTGTTGGTTAATTCAAGGCCTGCAGTAGCCGGCTACACGTTCATGTTCAATGTACACTATGTACAAATATACTCAAGGACCCCATACACTTACACACTGTCAGACCAGACTGTAGGCATCAGTCTTGTCAGTACGTAGACTTCTGGCACAGGGTTAAAGGCAAGGTATACAGTACTGGTGGTAATTGTCAAAGACTCAGTATCCTCACGTGGTGTATCCTAACATACACTTACATGTATGCATAAAATAACAAGCCTGTGAAAAGTTGGGCCCAATTTGTATTGGTAAGGCAAGGTATACAGTACTGGTGGTAATTGTCAAAGACTCAGTATCCTCACTTGGTGTATCCTAACATACACTTACATGTATGCATAAAATAACAAGCCTGTGAAAATTTGGGCCCAATTGGTATTGAAGTTGTAAGAAAATAGTGAAAGAAAAAATCTGGTAAATGTGGGCCCGTTGCATTTTTTTTAAAACCAAAATGTACATTTTGTACAAGGTCAGTTTAACAAGGTCACACTGCTCAGCAGTGTACAGTGTTGTAGACCATGTACATGTAGTTCCACAGTCAAGTCATATCCTGTGTACATGTATAGGGAAACAAGGTTTGTACCTCAGCCAAGTGCACTGCATGTACAAGCATGTAATTAATTATGCATAGAATGTTACATGCATAGTATTAGAGGACCTTGTTTAGTGTTTGCGTTTTTTAAGTGGTGTGCCAAATGTCATGCCATTACATTAATGGCTGCATAATTTTTTTCATTACAGTAGGAGGCCCTTCCCTTGTAATGTCCTGGGCCCAACTTCATAAAGCATGTAAGCACAAAAACTTGCTAAGTACAGAAAACTCTTGCTTAGGAAAAATAGGTTACCAGCCAAAATACCATATGTTGTTACCATTGCTGTGACTGGTACCCCACTCATTTCTTGCTTAGCAAAGAAATTTGCTTAGCAGAATTTTCTGCTATGAAATTGGCCCCTGGCTCTTGTGTACCATACATGTACGTAGTTCTGGCCCTCTAGGCACTACAGAAATGTACCAATGCAGTACAAATAAGTAGGACTATGCAAGCCTATAATTTCATCTTTGAGAGGTCAAGGCTTTGCAAAGGGCACTTCCATTGTGAAAATCATTCAAATCTATGGGAAACTTTTTGAAGGGGCATCAAGGCCAAGGTCAGGGCCACAGAGGACATGGCCTCCGTGACCTCTACAATGCATTAATTGTATATATAGTATACAGCACTTAGTCTCATTTCAGACCATTTGTCATGTCATGATTGTTCTACCTCAACGAAATCCACACTGACAGAGAAAGTTACTTTCTGTACATGTAAGTTTGAACTGTAGTACATGTACGTCCGAACACAGTTGCACTAGAGTGCAATCCCCGCACATGTTCAGTACAATAATTGTACATTTTGCACAACTGTATACATGTATGTACCCAAGATGTCAACAGTTGCTGTCCACATCACTGTCCACATCATTAAACCAGCCTGTCACTCCAACCAATCCTATGTACCGATAAAGGAAGCTTACCTATTGCCATCGCCCTAATCACCATTGTCCCCGCCGTAGCTCTCAACCGCCAACTCTCCCCAGTGTGCGTCCCCCTGTCCACCTACCGCACCGCAGCGGTTGCCCTGTGCAAAGCGACGCATGTTGCTGGAGCCCAGGGACAGAGTTTTTTTTTTTTTTAGAGGGAAAAGCACCGCCCATATGCTGCCGGGTGCGAGTCACTGCTTCCCCTTAAGCCAGTAGGCCCTGGTCAAAAGGATTTCATTATTCAGTGCTTCCTGTTGCCCCCCTCCTTGGGAGGGGAACGGAGACCGTCATCATACTGCTCTTGAGGTTGACTTGAGGGTGACTTGAGAGAGAGAGAGAAAGAGAGAGTGACTTTTGTGTTTTGCTCATCGTCGACACTTGCAGTCTTGGCATTGTCAGCGCGTCGGTGACTAGGACAAGCTTCCATGTGGCATCGCAGCAATTTCGTGTGTTTGGGTTGAGAATTTTTCAATTTTCACGTCTTGCTCTTGGGCCGTAAATCATTGGTAAACACGAAACCCTCGTTACAATCAGGGAGAGCTAGCGGCACACCTGTACGTACATAAAACACCTTTGCAAAGTAGAAGAACAATCAATATTTTAAAAGCCCAAAATCCTGGTAGCTTTTTCATTACCTGATTTCCAAACCCGCTGGAAAAAAATGATAAGATCTCCGACGGCAGCACATGCAGAGATTCAGCAGCACATTCCTCGTTAAAAAAATGATCCAGAAGAACTCCCGTTGCCAGGGGCAGTGAACCGTGGAGACTATTGATCCGGAAAAATACACTGGAGGAGTAAAATTAAGGGGTGAAGGGACATCTTCCCCTCAAACTCTTCATTCTTTTTTTCGATCGTCCTTTAGACGTGTTCTCGTAAGAGAAATTTGATGTAAGGAAAATTACACAAGGTCTGCCCTTCTGCTTGTCTCTCTGTCGCTGAGGCTGTCGACTCCATCTTCAATTGGATTGAAGTATTCTGCGCAGATGTGATCAGTTCTACGTACAATCATCCTTCTACACACACTTGGACTTGGTGTCATAAAACGTAGTCTCGAGAACGTCTGTATCGTAAACGAAGAACTAGATCCAAGGAAAGCTAGATCTGAGCCCCCGTCCTCCCCCCTCTGCCATGGACATGTGGCAGAAGATAGTTGTCGGAGGGCCAGGTTTACGCAGTTCTTTCATAGAGGGGATTCGTAGTCATCTAGACTCGTGGAACAGCCTTCTCAGAGGGCTGGAGAGGATCTGTGACAGCGCTGGGAAGGGGCAACCACTGGACGATGGCGGGGACAGTTATCAGGTACAATTGCTCGCATGATTGATTCTGCTTTGAACAGCTTAAGGTGCAATTTGGATTTTGTACATTAATTTTCAATATTTGGTCTCTTTACAATACTAGCTAGACAGTTTCATAAAGTACACAAAGTACATTTTGTACATTGTCTGCAATGTGTCTATTGGTACACATGTACCTGTATGTACAATACATTATGTAACATACATTATGTACAGTACAGTTAGCAATTAACATCATGACCTCTGCCCTGTCTTTGTGGTCCTGGACTATTTTCATGTACCGAGTACAAGTAATACAATTGAATCCTTAACTTACTCCTATACATTGTACCATAGCGTTACTTACTGTTAGCCAGAGGGGTGACTGGGTGTCTTTTGGACCCCCCTGTTTTAAATTTGGACACCCTGTTTTATCTGTCATTTACATGTAAACGTATTGTAAGTGAACAATTTGGACACCCAGTTTTTAATTTCCAGCAAATTTGGACACGCTTTTACCTGGCTAAAACCTTGCATTGTACCTGTACGTTGTACATTGTATCATTATACCTAACTGTACATTTAAGCCACATGGAGCTACAGTACATGAACCCATGATTTAAGGCAGTAGGCCTATAATTTCTTTAGCTTTTCCCTTTTTCGTTAATTATGTACTTCTTGAAAAATGATGACAGCGTGCTGATGAAACGACTGAGTTGTAACACTTCTGTACTACTGTACATAATAATATGAGTTCACTGTTCCTGTTTCTCCCTTACCTTGACCTGTGCTTCCCCTCCTTTCCCCTTCCCATAGTCCCATACATTGTACATGAATCTACAGTCCCTCCCCTTTCCCCTTCCCATGCCCAACCCCAATCCCCTTCCCCAGTCCCCTTCCAGCGTTCTCCCTTAACTGTGGTCCGCTGGCCAAATGCCAGTTAAAACATCTGAGGACCAGTCAGAATTCACTCTCGTCCGGCTGACTACATAGTTCAGTGTTAAAAAGCATCCCTATTTAATATGAAATATGGACTAGTGAAAAAGCTGACTGACCGGTGAAATAAAAAGCTAACTGGTCCTGCTGGCTAGTCACTGAAAAAGTTAAGGGAAAACCCTGCCTTCCCCTTCGCCAGCCCCCTTCCCCAGTCCCCATTCCCCTTCCCCAGCCCCCTTCCCCATTCCTCATCCCCAGTCCCCATTCCCCTTCGCCAGGACCCTTTCCCCCTTGCCTGACCCTCTTCCCATTCCTGACTCTCTCACCTTCCATCAAATCATGCTGACGTACAAAGAACGCACACATTAAATATGAGGCTTATTGTCCTTTAAAAGTGACTTTGATGGTTTTGACTGTTAATTAGTCATATGTTAACACTTAGTCATTACCTCACTGAAACCAGAACCCTCAATTAGTGGCGGTTCCTTAATGTACGGGGGCTTGTAGTTGGAAGAGGAAGTGCGGACAAAAACCTCTGCAGGTGGCAGGTAGGGGCAGTGAAGACAGGGTTTGATGCAATATCTGTGATGTTTGTGTGTGGGATTAGAAGAGAAATACTGACTTTGACAAAAATAAAAAACAGGCCTGGAATTATTTGAAGGCTCTGTTGCCTCTGTCTTGGCCTTAAAGGCACTGGACACGTTTGGTAATTGTCAAAGACCAGTATTCTCACTTGGTGTATCCCAACATATGTATGCATAAAATAACAAGCCTGTGAAAATTTGGGCTCAATTAGTCATCGAAGTTGGAAGAAAATAGGAATAAAAACTTCTTGCAAGAAGTTTTTATTATTTTAGTGAGAAATTACCTCTTTCTCAAAAACCATGTTACTTCAGAGGGAGTCGTTTCCTACAATGTTTTATACTATCAAATCAACAGCTCTCTGTTGCTTGTTACCAAGTAAGTTTTTATGCTAATATTTGTTTTGAGTCATTACCAAACATGTACGATACCTTTAACCCCCATTGAAAGTTTTCCGTAGACTTCAAGATCTTCCAATCAAAGTGCCCTTTGCCAAATGAAAATTTGCCTCGCCCTCTCGAAGATGAATTTCCTGGTCTGAAATATATATCAAATTTTATTAAACTACATGTATCAATTTCTTATTAAATATCCATTACAGAAATATTAACTGTAATTTTGTTTTGAAGATGTACGGTCGGTTGAGAAATCATGAGTGGTGCCTTGACTTCTTCTTCTTTGCTTTTGTGAAAACAAAATTCCTGTCTGCATCCCCATACACGATGTCAGATGACATTTTAACAGTTTAGCAAAAGCTTCAAAGTTTCAGCTGTGCATTCCTTAAAAATGTGTTGCAAATTTATTATGCATTATTTAGCATTTTTTATGTTTCATCAATACATCAACAGTTTCTAATTGGTTTTTATGAACTAACAAGTTTACAGACAGCTTACTAACTTACCATGCTTAGCTTAAAAGTTCCGGCGTAAAAGTTCTCTAGAAGTGCTTGGTACTTGTCGTATTTTCACTTTAGGGGCCATTCAGTTAGCCAATGTTTATCAAATTTCGATTTTTAAATATTGAATGGCTTCATAATATAATCTTACTGAAGAACAAAGTAATGCCTTAAATGAACCAGATATTTTAGATCAAAGGTCTCCAACATCAGTAGTTTTCAATGGCTTTTCCTGGCTTGAACAAACAACTTTGTAGTTTAACCAGGAATAAAATTGACAATCTTGGCCAGCTGGGTATTTTTTCTTCTTCTTTTACAATTGTTAATTTATATATTTTTTAATAAAAAAATAATTTCGATTTCAGTTATTTCTTTTGACCCACCCACCCCCCACAATTTCAAAGAAAAAAAATTTCAAAATTGTTTAACCTTATTCTGAGTGGCCCCTTCCTTTCTATACATGCATGGATGAACTCAATTTTTGAAACAATTTATTTGGCCTTGGTAAAAAAACCCAGGCCTCACCCACTACTAAAAAACACACCCTGATTTAGTTATAAAAATAAACGAGGCCCAATTTTGGGCACCAAATAATAATCACATCAATCAAGCCTGCCCTCACTTGACAAACGCTTATCACCCCAATTGGAGGAAACGAGCCTAATCACCCATTCTACTGGCAAAGTGAACGGAAACTCTGCCCAATTTTCCCCCTACCCTTCTCAGACCCCGCCCAGACCACCCTTGCCTAAGGGCAAACACTTCTCCTATTTTTTTTTACAAAGCGTGGGGTTAAACTTTATATCGTCTGCAGGTCTGAGAAGCAGCGGTTAGACTTGCCTTAATACCCCCTAGTCCCTCGAGGGTTTAATCAGAGTGGTACCAGTTATGGATTATTATTGAGATGACTGGAGGATTGGGAGGACACAAATTAAGAGAATGACAAGTTCTGTCTGAAAAGGAAGTCTACTGCACAACCTCGGTCTTGTCTTATAATAGGCCACATAAAAAAAGAAATTTGTTGATCGTCCCCGCCCGACCCTACAAAAACCCTGACTCCCCCTTTTTTTTCTTTTCTTTTTTTTTCTCCATAAAAACAGCCTTTTCAAAGATCTTTTCATTCAAGTTTGGCTCCGTTCTGTGCCGCACACACAGTTAGGTTTGAAAATGTGTTTGAAGAAAGGTTATTCATGTCGGAAAAAACAAAAACAATTCTTCAAATATTTACTTAAACTACACTGTGTTTTAGTTTTTCAAAAATGTTTACAGAAAATGTCATCAAAGAGTTAAATGGGTTTAACAAAACAATAAAAAGCATAAAAATCACACAAACCCTCTGTTTTATAGTGATGGTGATGATTTCTTTTTAGTTTATTTCATATTTTGCCATGTCAACAAAACTCATTAAAAAAAAAAAAAAAAAATGCCCTCCCACCTCCAACCCTAAAAAAAAAAGGTTGATCAACAATTGTTTTTTTTTACGTGGCCTTACGTCTTGTGATAAACCCTCTGTTGTCCCGTGAGCTGAAACTGAAAGTTCCTTGTACGGGTTATTCAAGGTTCATCTCTGTAAAGGGAATTTTTTTTATTTATTTAGGAATTGAGTAAATTAATTCCCATTGTCTTGTCTCAATAAATGCACCATACATACATCCACCGTGTGAAAAGTTTCATCAGATTTGTTGGGTCAAGCCTTGTTCAGAGAAAACAATGAAAAAATCGTTGATGTTTTGTTCAAGGGATTTCGTGCGCATTCGTATCAGGGTTATTTTGATTGCGGCAATCGAAATAAACAACTGACTTTTTTCAAACACTATTTCCTTGTCTTTGACAGTGTTTTCTGTAGAGTACTGGGCCCACTTTCACAAAGCATGTACATGTAAGCACAAAAATTTGCTAAGCACAAAAACTCTTGCTTAAGAAAAATAGGTTACCAGCCAAAATACCATACAGTTACTATTGCTGTGACTGGTACCCAATCATTTCTTGCTTAGCAAAGAAATTTGGTAAGCAGAATTTTCTGCTAAACCGCTTTATGAAATTGGGCATCCTTCCTAGCCAGTGAGCGATGGGATTGATTCCCCCTTGTACATGTACAATGTACATGTGTAGCAGTAAGCAAAGCAAAATGCCACACAAAATATGTATCCGTAGCTAACTAAAAAACCATCACTTGATAGGCCTACATATGTACTCAATAATTATTATTATTTATTTATTATTATTTATTAATAATAATAATATTGAACATTTCTAGTGCGCCATGTCTGTCAAGAATTGACACTCCTGACGCAAAAAACCCCAAGAACTCTGCAATTACTCAAAAAACAACCCAAGGCCGAAGCTATGATTTCCGAAATAGGTAGGCTTTGAGACAGGTTTTAAATTGAGAAGAAGTATCTGCTTGTCTGAGTTGAAGTGGGAGGCTGTTCCAAAGAGTTGATCCGGCATGTTCAGCCAAATTATGCAACAATCATACAGACATGTACATGAGAGTGAACGGATAATTCAATACTCTGTATAGAATAGGATCTACATGTATAAGTAACACTAACAGGATGTCTAGTTTATAAATGAACAGACTGAAATTAATAAATGGATTTAAAAAGCAGGAGGTAAGGGGCTGGGGATGGGAGAGAAGAGAATGGGTATGGGTGGAGAGAGCAAAAATTGAAAGTCCAAGTTAACAAATAATAAAGCTGAATTGGCATACAGTGTGCGCAAAATCTTGTTCAGTCCAAATATTTTGCTGTGCAAAATTGCAGGACGAAATCGTTTCCTGATACGGGTATGCTCGTATTGTGCAGTTGAACAGACATTTCAGTGTCAAAGTGTACAGACTGTAGACATTGTGTTTTAAACCGCAAGTCCTTTGCCATGGCTGTTAAACCTAGGTTAAACAGAGCCTGCTTCATTACATTACAAAATCATGGATCGATCCGCAATGTACATGTATCCACTCCTCTCTCTCCCAAGGCTGCCCTGAGCTACTAAACCGCAAAAAGTTGAAAAAACCCAGGGTCCTAGCCGCAAAGGTCATCCTAGGGTCACGCTTCTAAGTGGGAACCCCCATGAGACCCCCATGCTGTTTTCAGTTGTCCCCCCCCCTCTTCCCCCAGTCGATAGGAAGAGACCTTGCCAGTTGTGGTTACAGTGTGTCTACATCTCATAACCAGCCTAGGGAATCAGGTGGTAGACTCTAGGAGCTGCCAGCCAAATATTGGTAGCAAATGCATCGATCAACGAGCCTGTGAAATGTTGCACTGTTTATGAGGCGGTTACATTTTTTTGGGGGGTACACCATGTTTTCGCTTTGGGCGGTGATGTTGTACTCTTGGGAGAGGGGTAAAAAAGCTACTGTGTAGTTGATTGATGAGGTGAGGGGTAAAGGCTCCTAAAGTGGGAGATTGCTGACTACTGACTGTCCTACGTGGAAATACAGTCGACCCTGATGTCTGGTTGAATTTCAAGGGAAATGTACATTGTGTATTGACGCATTTTTGCTTGTAATCATTAAAGTGAAAGTGAACTTGGTCAGAAGTTGTGGCTGTACATTTTCATTGTAAGATGAGGGCCCAATTTGGTATGGTACATGATGTACAGACATGAAAAAGTACATGACGCATGTTGATCATCAATATTTTATTACATCTTTCAGTATTCACATTTGATTATACTTACATGTGTAAATTATTTATGTGCAACGTGTACAGTACAGCAAGCACAGAGAGGTAAAGGTCCACTACTGTTTTGTGCAGTGTGCAGACAAAGGTCTTAAAATCCTCAGTGAAATACCATGACTGTATTTATCCACCGTCAAGTACGTAGTCCTAACAATAGATAGGCTGGGTTAGACGCCCTCCTTACAGGCAAATTGCATTTTGGCTTGCAGGCGCGTCAAGCGCTCAAATTATTAAGGCAGCCGCCATGTTTACTAACCAATCGTGGAAAAAGTTTTGTGAAAATGTGCGCGTGCTGCACGCCGTTTTCACGTGAAACGCATTACTGTGTGTTTCCAAATTGTCCGTTAAGATGGCCGATTGAACGTCATACTGCAACCTATCTATTGGTCTCCAACTTGCTCTCCACAACTTTCCACATATGCTTCAAAGTTCCTCAAGACCATTAATCGTACTTGTTGTCTCTTTGCAGAACATGAAGGCCGATCCGGAGCAACTCTTTGCCAAGCTTGACCGCATCGGCAAGGGCTCCTTCGGCGAGGTCTTCAAGGGGATCGACAACCGGACGAAGCGCATCGTCGCCATCAAGATCATCGACCTGGAAGAGGCTGAGGATGAGATTGAGGACATACAGCAAGAGATAACGGTTCTCAGCCAGTGTGAATCGGCGTTCATCACAAAGTACCATGGGTCATACCTCAAGGTAAGTAACTCATGATGCCCCCCCCCCCCTAAGGAAGAAGAAGAAAAACCTGCACTGTTACATAAACTCCATTTTGTTTTTTCTCTCATTCAAACCATTGAATCTAAACTGAGGCTGAAAGGAAAGATAGTCAGTTCTCTTTTCGGTGTGGTGAGAACAAGGAGTCATGATTGCAGGTGAACGCTTGGAACTAGACATGATGCAATGAGCCATAATGAAGTCCCCATCCATTAGCATTGACCTTCAAGCCTTTTATTCTGTGAAGGATCGAGGCTGAAGTTTCTTGGAGAAAGAAGTTTTTCTGGATGCGGCTCTTGGCTCAAAGATCGTCAAAATCTTTGAATGATCTGCCACAGATTTGAGTTATTTTGTTTATCAATCAAGCTATTTTAGATCGATTGGGGCTAAAGAATTGACATCATCAAATTAAAACATTATGTACTAATGCTATCCTTTCAACTTTATTTGCGATGAAATTTGAGTATTTCAGATTTGTCACTTAATGTAAAAAATAAATACAAAATCAAAATTCAGAAGAATTGTAAACATTTGCTTATAAAACGACTCACTGTTTGCAAATTGAAAATTTAAATATTCATGTGTAAATGAATCTATAGCTCACTCAGACATTTAACATTAAATTACTTCAGCATTGCCGTTGGGATAACTTGGGCAGGCATGTTGCCTCATTCTTGTAAAGGGTCTGGAAGTTTTTGCTCAGTGGAAGGGGGGAACCTCGATAAGGGAAATTTAATATTTTTCTGTTGGACTATTTCAAAGGGCACCAAGGCAAAGACCATGAATTGATACAGGCTCAATTTCACAAAGAGTTAAGATTGATCTTAACTGCGAATCAATCTTTGTTGCTAAGCAAAGTGTGATTTCACAATATCAATCACTATGGCAATACTGAGACCTCGTCTTGAGATGAGTCTTATTGCTTTGTGAAATCGACCCCAGGTAGCTGATTGTCTGCTGGCTTGAGTTTCATGTTGCCTTTCTTAAACCTTTTCATCGTACCTGGAGATACATGTGTAGGCCTAGTGGGTTTTTGATTATTAATCCAAAAAAGTACCTTGACCTGAGAGGGAGCTAGTTTACATGTACTTCTGGGTGGGCCTGACAGCAGGCACGTTCGTTCGTGAGCCAGACTACTGATAGGGTGTGTGGCCTGACTGAGAAACATCTAGGGCACACGTCGTCGTCGTAGTACCGGTCACAGTGGGCCAGACTATTGATTGTGGGTCCGTGGCCTGACTGAGAAACATCTAGGGCACACGTCGTCGGCGTAGTACCGGTCACAGTGGGCCAGACTATTGATTGGGTCCGTGGCCTGACTGAGAAACATCTAGGGCACACGTCGGTTACTACAGTGAATGGAGGTTACATGTAGATTAGATTGGGTGTGTTTGGAACATTGAACCTCGGACTTTGGATTTACATAGGGCTTACCCTAGTTATTGTGTATAACGTGACAAATGTGTAATGCCTTGTGGAGTACTTGTTTAGTGTCGATGATTCATGACTTGGAGACTTCAATTCAATACGGAATTGGTTTTGGGGAATTAAGTAAACATTCAACTCCTCTATTTTGTGAGAAGTCATGTTCTGTTCATTATTCGCAGAAATTTGTTTTCATTTTCGTGTAGGCCTTAAGAGTTTTTGTAATAACAGAAAATAACGTGGCGACACAGTTATGTTTGTTTAAAGGGTGTGCTCAACCTTGAAAATATAAACGTCCACAAATTTGCACATTGCTGGATAGTTGCCAAATTACCAAAGGATGCAAGGCGCTTGAGGGAGAAAGAAGAAGACAGGATTGTATAAAGATGGTCAGGGTGGAAAACTTGTAATCACTTGAAATATATTTGCTTGAGATGCTGTAGTTTTTGAGTAACAATTAGTTTTGATCTCACATGTTCAAAATGATCTTGCGAGTCCAAAACATGATGTTTGAATGTTCAGTGCAACCATAGGCCTATAGTTTTTTTTTCTTCACTATATATATCATGTTTATGACTGATTGAACTTTAAAACTTTCACAGGTTTATTATTTTATTTCATGTATAGCAGAGCTGCCAACTCTCCCCGATTCTGCAGAAAGTTCCCTGAAAACCCCCCAAATCTTTCCATGTTCTGATGAACGAATTTGAGAGTCTCCCTGATTGTGGAAAGTTTTCCCGGTTACGTTGACTGTTCTAAATATCTCCCTGATTGTTGTAGAAAGTCTCCCTGATTGCAAGATGCAAATGTTGGCAGCTTTGGTATACATACACATGCCTTGAATTGCATGGAGGCCACGAAGGCCATGGCCTCTGTTGCCCCTGTTCTTGGCCTTGGTGCCCCTTTAGATGTTTCCAAGAGACTTGTAGTTTTTCCCGATTGAAGTGCCCTTTTCAAAATGAAAATGGCCTTGCCCTCTCAAAGATGAAATTCCAGGCCAGCATGTAAACTATAGATCTCATAAAGTGCGGAGGCTGGTCTTTGACATGACAGTGTACCCCCCTTCCCCCTTTACAGCTTGATGTTGATGGGCCAAGCTCTGGGTTAATCATCTAAATATTCAGGGCTGAACTATATGGAACCTGAACCCACCGAGTGTCCCAGGTGGACAGAGCAATGGTGCCAGTAAATCACAGGAGGGTATTTATAACAAGGTCAACTAGGTTGTCCTTCCTTAAGTTATTAGTCTTTAAAGGGGAGCCTGGTGAGGTTTAGATAGTAAAATGCAATACAGATGGGCAATTGGTTTGACCACATAAATCTGTTACTGACATGTTGATGATGATAGTTGTTATTGGTGCTGCAGACTGTAGGCCTAGACGTAGGGTTAAAATGGTTTCAGCAATGCTTACTACAGAATTCCGCATATGGTGTCCTGTAAAAGTGTGGGCTGTAAGCGCCAAAATCAGCGGTACATGAAAGCCTAGCAGTGCCATGAAATTGGACTTGGACCAATGGGCCAAATTAATAAAGCCTTTGTTTCAAAATGTGCTTACAGAGTGGCCATTTCCAGAGTTGTTATTTCATAAACACTACTAACCAGAGAAGCATGTATAATGTACATTTATAGCGAAAGGCATGCTATCTTCTTCGAGTAATTCTGATAATAATAACAAAACTTATAACTCACATATCCACACTTAATAAGAGTGCTCAAGACGCCTACAAGAATACAATACAAAATACCTGTACAACAACTTCCAAACATGGAAAATGATAATGAAAATGCAATTACAATGAGCAAGAAAAGGCTAGATACATCAAATGCGTTTTGAGTTGTTTAAACTGTTGCACTGTCAAATCTTCTTATTTGTTAAATGAAAATTAATACACTTTTGTTGTACATGCACATTTTTCTTTAATATGCATGTACAGGAAGTAAGCACAAAGATTTGCTTTACACTGTATCGGTAACCAGTTATAAAAATCAGTCCCATATGGATACAGGGACAGTAGTGTAAGCATTTGAACATGGAGCTACCTGTCTGAATTATTCTGCTTACCAGCCGAAATGAAATTGTCTGCAGGTGACTTGATGGAAACGAGCGCCTGCTTTGTGTCTGCAGGGTGTTCTGACACTGCAGGTTGTGCATCGTCACTACCTGATCGCATTATCACCCCCCCCCCCACCCTCCCAAGTGATTGTCAGTCAGCTCCATTTATTTTGACCTAGTTTGTTGGTGCTAAGGGAATGAAAACAGGCTGGTTGTGTTAAAGAGAAACTGCAGGATAGGTGAAGAAAATTGCTTTTCCAATTCACAAAATTCCCCACGGCCACCCTCCCCTCACAAAAAAAGAAGAAGAAGTTCAATCTGAAAACAGGTCCAGTAATTTGTTCCTTGTTGTAAGGGCAGGCCAGAGCTGCACTCTCCCTGATGCTGCAGAAAGTTCCCTGAAACTAAACCAATCTTTCCATGTTCTGATAAACAAATAATAGGCTATTATAGATATAAACATTGTATTTTAATCTCCCTGATTATGGAAACTTTTTCACTATAATGTTGAACGCAAGCCTAAAATCTCCCTGATTGTTGTACAAAATATCCCTGATTGCAAGATGCAAATGTTGGCAGCTCCGGCAGGCAGTTTTTTTTTCTCAGTTAAGGGCACCTCTACACAAGTTTACTTGTTACTTAACTTAAAGGCATTGTCATCAAACACTACAGCATTTATACATTCAGAATTGACTTCTTGCTGAGGTCGTATTGACAAGCAAACATGGTTAAATTTTATCTGACAAAGTGCTGGCTGATTTGTATGTGTACTGAATGTAATTGATATCAGTGTCCATTTAAAAAGAGACTGCAAAAAAAGGCCATGCACGCAACGTGTAACTGTAACATCGTTTTACTGTACGCAGGAAACGATTTTGTATAGAAAAATATTTGGACTGAACAAATTTTGTGCATACTGAATGCTAATATTGAGCTTGTAGCAAATGATGATTTTTGAGTACATGTATCATCTGATTTTGTGTAGCATTTTGCTATGCTACACAGTACACTGACATAAAATGTACTGTACAATGTAAAAGTATACCAGAGCTGCCAACTCTCCCTGATGCTGCAGAAAGTTCCCTGTTGTCTTGTTTGTATTTTAGCGCCATGAGCACTTTGTTGGATTTGTGCGCTTTATAAGTTTTCATTATTATTATTAGTGTGTACATGATATAGAACCGCATGACACTGTAGAACAGATCCAATGTACATGACAATGGTACATGTACCTTTTATTATCAAGGTAACAGGTGTACTATGTACACTAGGTAAATGACATGTACACAGCATCAATTGTTACCGCACAATCAATGCGGCCTTGTAACAAGTATTTTTATCTCCTCAATGTCATTTTTGATTGAAGGCAATATTGGCGCATCTCGTATCCAGCACAGTGTACAACATGTACACGTCATTGCATTGCGTTGTGTCATCCTTCCAAATCATCATGCAACCACATGGTTGTACGGTGATCGATAGACAATGTACCTTCAGACTCATTTGTTGGTTGGACGCAAATTGCGTGTACGCATCTTTCCAGCACAAATCATCGCATTCATAGAATACATAGTTACCAACTTACCATTATCGATGCAATAATGTATGCTGCAGGCACATGGGTGCGCAAGCTTTATACGCTCGTACACTCTACTTTATACGCTCGTACACTCGTACGCTCTTTACATAATGTACTAAGATGTACAAATGTACATGTAACAGGCCTTGAACTTGGCTCTCGAAGGGGCACAGCAATTTGGGACACTTCTGTGAGAAAAATGTGAATTTGTATCGGGACTCTGCAAAGAGCACCGCTGCAAAAGCGCAGGGTACCACAACAGAATTGCTGTGGGTGCCATGGGTTAATGTGTAGGGCCTATGTAATCCGAGGCCTGTTACAACTTACATGACTTACTCAAGGAAATTGTTGTATGATGTTGAGGGCATTTTAATATCCTGACAGGTAAAAACAGGGGAGGGGACCAGTCTGTTTAAATTAAAGGGTATGCACTTGCATTATGCTGAAAATATAAACATAACTTACATGTACATGTACTATGTAGGCCACATAAAAACAAAAAATGTGTTTTTTTTTTTTTTTGGGGGGGGGGGAGGGAATTTTTTGTTAAATATTTTTGTTGACTAATAAAAATATGAAATAAGGAAAAAAAGAATCATCACAATCACTGTAAAACAGAGGGTTTGTGTGATTTTGATGTTTTTATTTGTTTTGTTAAATCTATTTTTGCCTAACTCATAGATGACATTTTCTGTATAAGTGTACACGTAGGCTCTAAACATTTTCAAAAAACTTAAATGCAGTGTTATTTAGCCTGTACATGTAAGTAAATATTTGAAGAATTGTTCTTGTCTTTGCCAACCTGAATAACCTTTCTTCAAACATCTTTTGCAGCCTATAGATTTTAAAAAAATATCGGCTGAAAAATCTGGGAGTTGAAAAGGCTGTTTTTTATGATAAACAACAAAAATAATAATAATTGAGGTCGGGGGGTTTGTAAGGTCGGGCAGAAACGATCAACAATTAGTTTTTCGTATGTGGCCTTACAATGTTATAAAGATGGTCATGGTGGAAAACTTCCCTTGAAATGTTTTTGCCTAAATGCTATTGTTTTTGAGAAATGAGTAAAAGAAATAGTTTTGATCTCGGGAGTCCAAACCTTGATGTTTTAAAACGGTATAAACATGGGGGTATTTTACTATTTTCTTGTGACTCTGTTAAAATCCTTTTACGGGTTTGTTGTTTTATGAATGTATGTCGGGTCAAATATAGTGCGGCTACTGGTCTTTGACAATTACCAATGTCGCCTGGTGTTCATAAAAAAAAATAATATTACTCATACGTTTTGTAAGTGTTGTCTTTGTCAACTTTGTCACCGTGTTAAAAATCAACAGTATTAAACATTAGCGCCAGTAATTTAACATCCTACGAAAACCTCAGCCGATGTTTTCAGTTACTAATCTTCTAAGTCCAACGCTACACATTCAAAAACATCAACAATCCAAATCAATTCAAACGTTTTAAATTTCCGCCGCCGAATTAAAGGAAACGACCCACATGAGAAAGAAAAAAAATGGATTGTGCATGGTGGAGACAAAGCCCCGGAGCACCCCTCGCGGTCAATGATCATGGGGGGGTCTAGGACCGTCTCCTTGGTTGTCGCTAATGAAGCACTTCCCCTAGTGCCTTTAATCACCGTCCCCTGGGTGAGGGTGGATCTGAGGAGCGGATTATCCATTCGCCTCAACACTCATCAACGCGGCGCATCTTTTTAAAGATGCGATCAGATGGGCCGCTATTACATTGTGGGGTCTGGTTAGTGTCAAGCATTTTTATAAAAAAAACCAGCTAGAAATCTGCGATCTTCTCATATAAATCACTTCTGACTCCCCCCAGTTATCAAAACCAAGTCGTTAATGGTTTCCGCTCTTTCCAGTATACTGCAGTTCACATTCTCCCCCTGTTTTTTTCAAAAACTGTACCCAAAACTTTCTGGACCCAAATTTCTGAAGTATGGCCGAAGCACGCTGAATTGAAACAAGGTCTTCAGTATGTTTTCTACTTTATCTTGGTTTTAAAAGCCCTAATTGTGCAATCTGGAGCATTATATATGGTTTTCTCTTGATGTTTTTTTGCACGTATCGGCATGCAAATCACGCGTATCGGCCAGATACGCTAGCTTGTGCATGGGGAGAACCCTGGTTCAGTTATGGAACAGTCTTCCAGAGGTTGTAAAAAACAGGCTGGAAACATCAGAACTTGTTCAAAACCCGGGTGGTAACATCTGTTTACTATTTGTACAATTGTTGATTTCCCCTTTACAGCGTATAGGGACCTCACGGCGATGTGCGCTACATGTACTTTATATATAAGAATGGTTTTATTATGGCTGACTGTGCGGTGTGTTCACTGATAGTGATAGCCCCAAATTACGTTGACGTACTCGCCTCTTCCATTGTGGTATCTGTTGAATTTGGAGGATTGGGGGTAGTGGTCGGGTTGGCGTAGACAAATCTTTCCTTGCCTTCCACCTCTAGGACCCCGGTTTGAATCACGCCGGGGGCAACTACGTGGATTGGGTTTTCAGTCCCTACTTGACTGCGTGGGTTTTCCCTGGAATAAATCTCTTGGGGTTTTCCTGCCGTATCTAAAACTGAAACTTCCTTCCTTGTCTTCTCTCCATTGGGTTTCTTGGCTTACATGTACATGTAGTACAGTGATTAAGTTCGCTTCTCTGGGGGTCCTTGGCTTCACAACCAGAATACGTGTAAATGAAATGAAATGAAATGAAATGACGAATACTCCTTGGTTTATTTTTGAGGACTGAGGCCGTTTCCTGCAGGGATTAGCTAGGACGTTACAATGTAGGGTGTGTCGTTTGTGTATTGATTCAGTCGCATCTTTGTGATATTAGGAGATTGCACAGAGGGACTTAGCAGTGATGTATGTGCAATACAAATACAAGTAGGCCCTATGGCTTATCAATTTATTCATCATTGTGGCGTTTATAGACCTTTCTTTTGCATTGTCACAGCCCGACTTTATGCCAACCAAGGTTGGAAAACTATGGGAAGCCATAAATGCACGAAGCAAAAACAGATAGCCACAGTTTGAAACAATGTCATTGTTACACCAAAATTCAAAAATAGTGTTGTATTTATTGGAAACAAAGCAACCAATCATGGGATTTTTTTTTTTTTATTACGAAAGTTTGCAGTAATGTTAAATTTGGTCACAACATATTGTTAACGCGATTTAGCTGTCGATGCCAACCAACATGATAAATCAACAATAGAAAGGTCTATCTCTTAACTATGCACAGAGTCCTTCTGTGTGTATACATACGTGTACAATGTAGGTCAGGTTTCACAGAGAACATTGTAGGCCTACATATATCGTGTCACTGTCACTGTCAGCGTTCTCCCTTATTAACCAGAGCTGCCAACTCTTCCTGATTCTGCAGAAAATTCCCTGAAAATAAACCCACCTTTCCATGTTCTGATGAACAAATTATAAAATCTCCCTGATTGTGGAAACTTGTCCCTATATTATGTTGAATGTACAAAAGTTCTAAATTTCTCCCTGACTGTTATACAAAATCTCCCTGATTGCAGGACGAAATGTTGGCAGCTCTGCCTTAACAGTGGTCCACCACTGGCCTAATGCCAGTTAAAACATCCATGGACCAGTCAAAATTCACTCAACATGTAATTGGTCCCGCTGTCTAGTTCAGTGTTGAAAAGTATCCCTATTTCGTTTGAAATATGGACTAGTGAAAAAGCAGGTGGACTAGTGAAATGACAAGCTAACTGGTCCTGCTGGCCAATCACTGAAAAAGCTAAGGGCAAACCCTGTTTACACATGTACAAATTGATAGCTTTGACTGTGACTGTAAAGACCTTTTCCTCAACACTGCAGCTGCAACCAACAGCCATAGCCAACGGCCATAGCTATAGCCGAAGCCGCTTGATTCAGACGTTTCCTTCTATGATACTGATGTGCAGTTTGATTGGATACACGTACTGTACATGTACATTGTACATACATGTACACTACCTAGACAGTATACCATCAGCAGGTCATTGAACTGCTGCACTGAATACACCAGGCCTTGTTCTCAACCCCTTTGGACTCTTGCAGGGAGGTCATGCTCTCAGTTCTTGATGTCAGTCGAGCACCCCCCCCCCCCTGAGCTGTCCCCTCACAAGATATATGAGGGGCCACGCCTAGATCCGTTAACCCCTAATAAGAAGTCTCATTGAGGAGCAGGTGATGGGGATAGCATCAGGGAGGGAGACGTCTTGTGGTTTGGAGAGGTAATCCCCGCCAAAGTCGTCATTTCGCCGATGATGAAACACCTCAAAGTGACGAATTTAAAGATACGTGTACATACTGCAGCGGCTGTCAACTCTCCCTGATTCTGCAGAAAGTTCCCTGAACACAGACCAATGGCCTGATGAACAAATTTGAAGATCTCTCCGATTATGGAAACTTTGACCTATTATGTTGAATGTAAAGCTTAAAACTTATAATATTGAGAAAAACCAGGTGGCTCTACCACAATAAAATTGAAGTTAATTTATTTTTGAAAAGTTAACAAACCAGTGGAGTAGGGGACCCCGCCTTTTTACATTGACATCCGTTTCATTCAATGAAAGTGAAACAACCATGTATATATTTAAAAACATGTATTATCTACATTTTGTACAATTTTGCGTACATTATACTTCCTTGACGCAAAAGCCTTGTTTGTACAAAAATAATAAACAAGTTGGTTACCACGTAAACTTTCTCACGGCTCTCCAATGAAACCTGCCCATAAAAAAAAACAATGAAAGAACCCCGGCCACGATCAAGTTCAATGCTTCGTTCACATCACGGGCCAGAATAAAGGTGGTGACAGTATCGTTTTCGTGTCGCTGTCGCAATATAAACTTCATCTCTTGTTTCAGTTTGAATGTTTGCTTTGCTTTTCACATCCTTGCAGCATAGTTAAATTACTAATGAATTCTTTTATTTAATACTGCAACTTATACCTTTTTTTTTGTGCGTTCAGAAACAAATTTAATTTTCTTGTCGTTATTTGAGTCCAGGTGTACATGTATACGGGCGTGTTTTAGTTTCTCCAAATGACACAAAATACATGTACGGGTGTGTCTGAACTCGATATTAAAGGTATCGTACACATTTGGTAATGACTCAAAACAAATATTAGCATAAAAACTTACTTGGTAACAAGCAACGGAGAGCTGTTGATAGTATAAAACATTGTAGGAAACGACTCCCTCTGAAGTAACGTAGTTTTTGAGAAAGAGGTAATTTCTCACTAAAATAATAACAACTTCTTGCAAGAAGTTTTTATTCCTATCTGAAAGCATACAAATTTGTACAACAAGGGTGTTTTTTCTTTCATCATTTTCTTGCAACTTCGATGACCAATTGAGCCCAAATTTTTACAGGCTTGTTATTTTATGCATATGTTGGGATACACCAAGTGAGAACACTGGTCTTTGACAATTTCCAAACATAACTGGTATTATTTAATTTCTTAATTGCGTTTGATGGTTTTGGAAATAATGCAAATTACCAAACAAGTTAAAAACTGAACCAGGTTTTGAATTTCATCTTTGAGAGGGCAAAGATATTTTCATTTATAGCAAAAGGACAATTCAAATGGAAAATATTTAAGTCACTGGGAATTTCTTGAAGGGGCACCAAGGCAAAGACCAGGGGCAACGGAGGCCTTGATTTAAATCTAGACCTTCTGAACCATTAGCTCTTTTCACAACACTTTGATAACAATGCCTGCATTTTTGTGGCGCTTTGGCAAACTTCCTTGAATTTTGTTTCCACCTTAAAGGGTCTCTATACTTCTGGTAAAACACAAAACAGAAAAGCTCACAGATTTACATTAAACTTACATGGTTTAAAGATATTGATGATAGAAAGCTCCCCTTGAAATATTACTGGCTGAGGTGCTGTAGTTTTTGAGAAATGAGTAAAACAATTAGTTTTGATCTCATGAGTCGAAAACTTGATGTTTGAAAACAGTGAAAACACTTAAGGTTTTTCCCCACTTTTTTTCTGGTGATTGCAATGACCGATTGAGCTTAAACTTTCACAGGTTTGTTTTTTCATGTTTATGTTGGGACACACCAAGTGAGGATACTGGTCTTTGAAATTTACCAAAAGTATAAACTCCCTGTAACCAAATTTCAAATCTTACTTTTTAAATGGCATTTTAGTCTGAAAATTACCTTTTTAAATGCTTCAAATAAAAAACCCTGGTTGCATTTTCCCCCAATTTCCTCGGAGACTCACCCTGTCTGTGAACAACACCCTGGAAACTTGAAATTTTATAAAGCATTTTATTTAGTGTCAACAGTATTTTATAAACAGAAATGAACAAATTGAGTGAAGAGATACATGTAAGTCCACATCACATTGGGTATTCAGGCTTCTCGACCTGCTACAAGACCTGCAAATTTATTATTATTATTATTATTTTTTTTTAAAGATAAAATTCACACAAAAAATCATAAAATAAAACCAATTTAAAATGCTCCAGATTGCACATCACTTGAGTGAATTTAAAAATCAAACATAAACATCAGGTTAAAAAACATTCCGAGGACCTCATTTCAATGGTACTTTGGCCAAACTGACGAAATTTGGGTCCAGGAATGCCCTGCAGTTTTTATAAAATCCAGGGAGAACCCTGATGTTTTAAAAACACTACTGTCCTACTTTTCCTTTAATGTCGAGGCACACATTCAAAAGACAGAGTGTAAGACGGTAGCCCTGTTTCACTGACAGGTTGCACCGATAATTGATGCTTGGAGACAGTCACTCCGACCGTGTGGATCTACACATGTATGAATCGAGACAGGCCACGATGTGGTAATGTCAACCTACATATCCTGAGCCACTAATAACCCTCTCTCCCTGGTTGCTTGGGGTGGGGGGGATTGAGGCATGGGTCCCCAGGTTTAAGGAAAGGAGGTGGGGGACCCCTGGAGTATGTGGGTGGAATGTGTAGATGGATTGGGGTTAGGGGCTTGGGGGGGGGGGGGGTGGGTTGAGCATGGCTCCCCAGGTTTAAGGAAAGGAGGTGGGGACCCCTGGGGTATGTGGGTGGTTAGCTGGATGGGGGTTAGGGGCTGGGGGGGGTGGAGGTTGAGCATGGATCCTCAGGTTTAAGGAAATGAGGTGGGGGACCCCTGGGGTACATGTATGTGGGTGGGATGTCTAGCTGGATTGGGGTTAGTTAGGGGCTTGGGGGGGGGGGTGAGCATGGATTCCCAGTACTAAAGAAAGGAGGTGGGGACCCAGGGGTACAAATAGGTGGGATGTGTATGTAGCTGGGTTTGGTTGGGGGTAGTTTGAGCATGGATTTTCGTGGTAAGGAAAGTAAAGTAGGTGTGGGAATCTCTGAGGTACAGTACAATGTATGTATGTGGGCGAGATGTGCCTGGGGTTGGGTGGGGGGGGGGGTTATGCATGGATCCCAGGTTTAAGAAAAGGAGGGGGGCCCCTTGGGTATGTGGCTGGGATGTTTGTAAGTAGCTGGGTTGGTTCAGGGAGTTTGAGCTTGGATATCCAGGTTTAAGGAAAGGAGGTGGGGGAACCCCTGGGGTACATGTACACTGTATGTGGGTAGGATGTGTTGCTGAGTGGGGGTTAGGGGCGGGGAAGGGAGAGTTTGAGCAAAGAAACGTGTATTTTGGTCTGAAGAAGACATTTAGGTGAACCCTTGTTGTGTGCGAGTAGGGTTCATGTACTGTACGAGTTGTAGGCCTATTGTTGTCAAATTGCCAAATTGTAGGGAAAATCCTGGAGTTTAACCGAAAATGGAAAAACTAATTGAAAGTGTCCATTGAGTGGCATGCACATTGTACAATGGGGTGGGTTGGAGCATGTACATGTACATGTACATGTACATGGGTAGTTCCTTTGGGTTGGTTGATAGCTCTATGGTCATGATGGTTGTGTACAGTAGGCAACCCTGTTCCCTGCATGGACTGAGTGTGTTGTCAACCCTACCCATGGTGTCACACTGAGTGGCTGCCATCCCTTGGCTGTTTATAGTCGTGTGGGTCGATGATGTCACAAAGATCTCTTGGTGTACGTGTTATGCGTGTATTATAAACATTGTATGTTTGTACATTGGTTGAAATTTACCCTGGACTGTGGTTTTGAGGCTTGCCGGAATAACAATTATGGAACTGTTCATTGAGCACTATGTGTTTGGACTATGGACTATCCATTTAAATAAAGGTTTTACTCATTTTAAACTTGGTTTTCATTCCGCTACATTTACATGTATCACAAATTACATGGTTGTATACAAAAACAAAATGTCAACCCTTTTCATTGTATCAATAAGTTATGCACCCACCCCCTCCCCCCTCCGCGCCCTTATCATGAGATTTGAAAACTCATTGTTTATTCATCCGCCCCACACTACACGAATCTGCCAAGTCATTTCCCTGAATGGTTTATTTAACCAGCTTATCATCAACATCTATTCTTGTTATTAGGCCAAATAAAAAAACAAAACATGTTTAGCGTCCCCGCCCGCTTCCTTTTTAGAGGCCGCCTCCTTTTTTTTTTTTTGAAAGAAAAAAATGATAAGTTTTTATTATACCTGACGATTTTTAAATTTTTTTTTAATAAATAAGATCGTATTTTCGACTTAAGCACAGCGAAAAAAACACAACAAAAAAAGCTGGACACCATCTTGAAAAATAGCCCGGCCGGTTGTCTCGAAAAACTTGTCGGGCGGCCATTTTGAAAAAAAGAAAAAGAAGAAAAAAAAGGCCCTCCTCCTTCCTTTTTTCAAAAAGGCAGGACGCTAAACATGTTTTTTATTTTATTTGGCCTTATATGAACTCTGTAAACATAGTAGATGTCATATTTCGATGACTCCATTCACATTCTGGTTTCCCTGCACACCACGACAGTCCACAGGGAGGTACTAATCCACATGGTCTTGATTCGGCCTCTTCAATAAACTTCATAGAATACTTTTACAATCGGGGAAACCTATTGTGCTCCATACGAAGTTATAACGATCCACCCACTGCTTTGTTATTTTTTTCAGAAAAAGGAAATGCTTTGTGTCACTCCCGACAAATACATGTATATGTAGGTGTATTGTGCACCCTATTGCAAAAGTTTCCACACACAACGCAAGGAAGGTTGAGTGATTTTTATGGAGCTTTCGAGTTGACCTTTGGAAATATTCAGACTAGAATAAATAGACGATGTGACCTGTGACATCACATGTTTACAAAAGAGTCACCAAGCCTGGACTTCCTGCAGGCACGATTTGTACACAGCTCAATGGAAGACAACATAAAATCCTATTTTTATGGAGATTGCACTGTCTAATTTTTTTCAACTTTTGATATGATGAAAGGGGGCACATCTCAAAACTTCTTCAGCTGTTACTTTTAAAACTCTTGGATTTATGTGGAAATTATGACTCAAAATGCAAACTTTCCCATATGACTAGTGCAGTATCTTGCCTGCCAGAAAGGCCCAAGAATGTACAAGGTCACACTTATTGTAAACAAAGGTCACAAGGTCTATATGCTGCATGTTGAACACCTCCCATTAACAACACTGCATTCGTATTTTACAGCCGACCCGTGTTTTCATGGTTAAGCCTGTTGTGGTGACTTCGGGTTCACCTCACGCCATGGAGGTGCATGTACATGTTGGATCCCGCCCCCCTCAAAAAAAAAAGTGTTTTAGGAAAGTCATTGTTGTTATATTTTGAGGAGTTTGGGAGTTCACATGAAAGGACAGGAAACTTTGTAAACTACACTTGACTGTTGTGTAAGTCAACTATACCACAGTGGAACCAGTTAAAGGCAGGGTATAGGCCCTACTTTTGGTATTTGTCAAAGACCAGTATCCTCACTTGGTGTGTCCCAACACATATGCGTAAAATAACAAACCTGTGAACATTTGGGCTCAATTGGTCATCAAAGTATTTTCTATGTTACACATGAAGTTCATTCTTGGTAGACAAGATAAATGCAGTACAAAACTGCATATTTTCATAACAAAGTTTAAGTTCCTTTTTCTAAACCTCTGCTCAACATGCTCAAGCTCCAGGTTCTGGTTGACATGTTTGAGCACCTGTATAAAATTGCACACTGTTCCAAAATTGATGACGCAGCCCAAACCAGAATCAGAGCCCAAGCGTAGGTTAGAAGAGGGCCCAACTGGCGTCTGTGTAAAATTGCACACTGCTCCAAAATTGATGACAAGAGCCCAAACCGGAATCAGAGCCCAAGCGTAGGTTTAGAAGAGGCCCCCAACTGGTGTCCGTGTAAAATTGCACACTGTTCCAAAATTGATGACGGAGCCCAAGCCGGAATCAGAGCCCAAGCGTAGGTTTAGAAGAGGCCCCAACTGGCGTCCGTGTAAAATTGCACACTGTTCCAAAATTGATGACGGAGCCCAAGCCGGAATCAGAGCCCAAGCGTAGGTTTAGAAGAGGCCCCCAACTGGTGTCCGTGTAAAATTGCACACTGCTCCAAATTGATGACGGAGCCCAAGCCGGAATCAGAGCCCAAGCCTACAATGTAGGTCTAGAAGAGGGCCCCAACTGGCGTCCGTGTAAAATTGCACACTGCTCCAAAATTGATGTCAAGAGCCCAAATCGGAATCAGAGCCCAAGTGTCGGTTAGGAGAGGGCCCAACTGTGTAAAATTGCACACTGCTCCAAAATTGATGACAAGAGCCCAAACCGGAATCAGAGCCCAAGCCTAGATTTGGAATGGCTCTGTGTCCCCAAAAAGCGTCCCCATAAAGCTTGATGCATCAAAACGTTAGTTTGGGGGGATTTTAAAATAAGTCCCATGCCAGTCTCGGTGTCGAAAAAGGAACATTTTTAGATACAGTAACATGCAGGGTTTGCCCTAAGCCTTTTAAGTGACTGGCCAGCAGGACCAGTAAGCATGTCTTTTCACTAGTCCACCTGCTTTTTCACCATGTTCACTAGTCCATATTTCATATTAAATAGGGAGGCTTTTCAACACTGAACTAGCCAGCCGGACCACCTAGAGATAATTTTGACTGGTCCTCAAGTGTTTTAACATGTAGTTGGCCAGCGGACCACTGTTGAGGGAGAAAGAACACTGTAGCCTCATGTAAGCACAATTAAAAATTCCAGCGGGTTGAGGAAATGAACATTGCCTGGTCTGGTTGGCTAACGATCAAATGAATGAAGGGCAAACCCATGTGTTATTGTAAATTGAATGAGTCAGTTTTTTTTAATATAGCCATTTGGCTGGCAGTTCTCCCCAGCAGGGGTTCGTCTTTCCCGGCCAGGGGTTGGTGCTGTCCTCAGTTATGTTCTTTCATTCTCGACTACCAAACACAAGCAATTCACTTATGACAGGAAATTTCACTATCGGAACTTATCCTGGGGGTGAAAAATGCACTACTTTTAATCTGAAAGCTCACTGGTTGTAGCGTGTGCATTGTGCAATGTAATTCATGTACGTGTTCTAATCCTCCAGAGAAACATTTCCGTCAGCTGCATCTCTTTGGAACTCCTTGCCTGGTGCATGTTTCCCTCCATCCTACAATCGGGACTGTTTGAAAGAGGAATATCGATTCCTACATTCAGCTCCCCTGAGTTATTTTCATCTTATGATGTTTTCTTCTCGTAGCCCCCTTTTCAAGAGTGGCTTTTACTAGCCTTGTTTGGGGCGAACTTGCATATTTTTTTTTTTAAAGACTGTCAAAGTTCAGAATATGGCATATTATTTGAAAATCCCCCAATTGCTTATTTTGATTCCTTCCCATCAAAAAGCAAGCCTAATATACATGTAGTATGAACCTTACAAAAACTCTAACAAAACAAAAACCTTTTCTATTCGTTTCAACAATGCTTGATCATGAAATTTGTAAGGATGGATATATATGATTTGATGCTCTTACAATCCTTCCAGCACCCTCCCCCATCCTTCCAGCACCCTCCCCCATCCTTCCAGCACCCTCCTAAACAAAATTAATAAACCAAAACCAAAACAACAATGACGCAGGCCTACTAGTCCTTTCCCTTTAAAGGGTGTGTACAACATTGGTAATTGCCAAAGACCTGTATCCAAACTTGATGTGACCCAACATACATGAAATAACAAACCTGTGAAAGTTTAAGCTAAATCGGTCTTCGGAGTCATGAGAAAACAGTGAAAAACCCCCTTATGTGTTTTAACTTTTTTTTCAAACATCAGAATTTATCCTGCAGGATAAATACTATTATTTTACTCATTTCGTAAAAACTATGGCATTTCAAGCAAAACTATTTCAAGGGAAGTTTTCTACCATGACCATCTTTATACCATGTGAGTTCTTTCTTACCAATGTTGTACACACCCTTTAACCCGTAGTCATTTCAACCTGCTGACTGACTGCATGCTGATCATGCCAACTTGCATTGACCTGAAGTGAACCTGTATCACACAGAGCTGGGCTGTTGTGATATTCCCCCCCATGGGTACCAGGGGGCTTGTCTGATGGTCCTGCATTGGAATCTGGAATCGAATCTCATGAATCAGCCAAACCTAGAGTGGATAAACATGTGGGAATTGTTTGTAAACTTGTGAAAGAAGCGCAGAAAATTTGGGAAATTTTGTACCAACACTAACAGTGTTATAGCGTTGCCTTGTTGACATGACTTGTACAAGTACATCACATGTACAAGAAACTATAAATATGATTAAAGAAGAACTTTTAACCAGTGTATTATTATTATTATTATTATATTGGTTTATTTCATTCAATTTGTGGCCGGCCCAGAGGCCATAAAAAAAACCCATTAAAAATACTCTATAGTCAAAATAAAATAATAAAAAGGCAAAAGCTGTGTTCCTGCCAAAACAAATCCCCGGATAAACATAATAGCGCACAAAAGAAGAAAAAAAGAGAAAAAAAAAGGCTATCAAAATGAAAATGGAACTAGGAAAAAAAGGGATGGCACTGCCACTATGGTTAAAATTTGTATTGACCCAATTCACTTGACGTCATCGCCCACAAACAAATCTTGGTTTGCCATTTTGTTTTGGAGTCAATGATCTTGTGTGTTACCTGTACATGTACGTGTATACAGTGTAGTGTGCAGTTTAGGCGAGTTTGCGTTACCTGTTTACCCTGCATGGCCTCTGTTGCCCCTGGTCTTGGCCTTGGTGCCCCTTCAGAAGTTTCCCATAGGCTTTTAGATTTTTCCCAATTGGAAGTGCTCTCTGCAAAATGAAAATGGCCTTGCCCTCTCAAAGATGAAATTCACAGCCTGTAATGTATTTTGTAGCATAAAGCACCAACGGGGTTTGTGCTTATATTTTTTTCAGTGAATAACCAGCAGGACCAGTTAGTTAGCTTGTCATTTCACCAGTCCACCAGCTTTTTCACAAGTCCATTTTTTTCATATTAAATAGGGATGCTTTTCAACACTGGACATAGCCAGCCAGACCACTTGAAGTGAATTCTGTCTGGTCCTCGGGCGTTTTTATTAAACTGGCATTTGGCCAGCGGACCACTGTTAAGGGAGAACGCTGACTAAATAAGCCGAGACAGTAGTCTACGTAGTTGTTATTGCACATTTAAAAAAAATCATGTGCATTATGTATCAACCGTCTTTATTAATCTTGTCCACTATGTACTCATAACTCCGTAGTCAATTTTAAAATTAATTGCGTGGTACAGTATTGTGCACGAAGGTCAAATTCCAACGTGATTGCCTTAAAAAAATCCTGACTTTACAATTCATCTTGATTTTGTGACTAATCCTTTGTATTGTACATACCACGTCCTCCCCTCTTTCATAAAGTGTACATCCCGTGACCTCTAAACTATTTTATAACTAGGACATTTGCTGTTCCAATGCCAGTAGGCTAACCACTGCGTGTGTTTCTTGCTGTTTCTTTACCACAGGGTAGCAAGCTGTGGATCATCATGGAGTACCTCGGAGGGGGGTCGGCGCTGGATCTCCTCAAGCCGGGCAAGATGGAAGAGGTGTTTATTGCCACCATACTAAGAGAGATTCTGTACGGCCTCCACTATTTACACACGGAGAGAACGCTACATAGAGATATAAAAGGTAAAAAGCAGGTGTTGGAATAATTAAGTCGATTAACGAGCGGACATTCCTAAGGTTGACTACCTCCATGGTTGACCCTCATCAGAGGGCGGCTCTGGTCATTTTGAATTAACGTCAGCATGAGGAAAACAGATATTGTTTTCAGGTACCCTTGAAACTGTTAATAGAGTAGTTTAATTCCAACTCCACCCTCTAATCCCCTTTCACACTGAACGAAGATTCCCTGGAAATTCCCAGGAAAGTTTGGTTGACCTTTTTTCCACACTCGAATTGCTAACCCCTGGGCTACGTTCCACTTGCGCAAACAGATTGCAACCGTCCGTGAAAACGTTTGTGATCGTTTGCGACCGATCGGAACGATTGGTTGCGCACTTTCTGATGTCAATATGGCGGCTTTCTTTAATGAAGATGGCAACACCGTATGTCTTTGTAGGTATATTTTAGTCCTCAATTGTTCATCACGACGACATCAACTTATTAAGTTGTTATTTCAACTCCACCTGACTTCGTTATCAACCGCTGAAAACACATTATAATTATTTTTGTGACAAGAAAATAATATCATGGTTATCTTGTTGTAAAACCACCCACCAACACCACAGAAATACGGTCGTCTGTGGTTGCTAACGTTCGCCAACGTTGGCGGCGCACAACCCGTTCCACTCGATCACCTTTAAAACACAAACCAAAACACACCAAAAAGTTACAAGTATGTCAACACCATGATAAAGCTATACTTTTTCTCCGAAGAGTTACAGCTTTCCAGGGTATCCATCATCGGTGACTTATGTAATTAAGAAATTAGCGAACAATTAGGAGAATGATCTCACTTCCCCTTCTCTCGACAGACTGCTTTAGATAAATAAGACGTTCAAGCTGTTTACCGATTTGAAACCGCTAAATTTCATACATCAAAGAACGATGTGTACAGTGTATATACCGTAATTTGTTCTGAATCCACATCTTTAAGTTTTCCCCCTTACCAGCCCCCAGGGCCCAATTTCACAGAGCATGTAAGCACAGAAAACTCTTGCTTAGGAAAAAAAGGTTACCAGCCAAAATACCATACAGTTACCATTGCTGCGACTGGTACCCCAATCGTTTCCTGCTAAGCAAAAAAAGAAATTTGCTAAGCAGAATTTTTCTGCTAAAAAGCTTTATGAAATTGGGCCCAGATCTCCCAACATTAGAGTAACATCATTGTGGGCTCTTTATAGCGCACATCGAGGTTTGCCCTTAACTTTTTCAGTAACTAGCCAGCAGGGCCAGTTAGCTTGCCATTTTGCTTGGTCTGCAAGCTTTTTCACTGGTCCGCATTTTGGGATTTCCTTCCAACCTAGCATGGGACTACTGTATGTGATTTTAAGTAAGCAATATGAACAATAAGGAAGAACACTGGACACATACATTTTTGTAACCAGTACATTTTTGAATTTTTTTGTTAGCTAGAGCAAGGCGCTTAACGACATCATTAGCTCTGGGCCCAATTTCATAGAGCTGCTTAAGCAAAAAATATTGCTTAACAATTTCGTGAGCTGGATACCAGTCACAAATTGTACATGTGACATGGTAGTTTGGCCGTTAACCTTATTCTGGTAAGCATAATTTGTTGTGCTTAGCTAGTTTTTGTGCTTTTAAAGCAGCTCTATGAAATCGGGCCCTGTTCATCAGGCATACTTCAAATGATCTTCAAACTTTTCCTGGGTAGCGTACAGCTCAAGCTGCTTATGTTTACTGCAAAGGGTTGAATCCAACATGCATGTAATAATGTCTCGGCCCTCTACTCAGCTTCCCATTTACATGTACGTATAGACCTGGCTTGAACAACTGACGTCACACTTCGAGGCTCGTGAATAATTTATTTATTTATTTTATTTATTTCTTATTTACCCTGGGGAAACCTCTCAGTGAAACACTGTTTTTCAGAGGTGCCCAGCAACTACATACACATAATAATGCCAGATACCTGCCTTGGGCTCCTGGCCGGATCCTGCCAGATGTACCTTTGACCTCACATCCATTTCACATGGCACATGTACATGTACATGTACACATAGTGATTAAAACAACATGCACATGTGTACAAACATTATGCACACGCTGCATGCAGACGACCAAGTGTGCAAGCTGACAAACTACATCACCTCGGACCAATCATATAACACAGATATGGAAAGCTTATGTCACTGCACGTTTATCCAATGAAATCATTGTATCCAATGAAATAATTGGGCCTGTAAGACTATTGCCAAAGACAGGGGACCAGTCATACATGTACATGTAGCTTAACTTTATGGTTAAGTGGCTTGCTCAAGAACATAAGTGTCATGACTGGGAATCGAACCCACACTCCGATGATTCAGCCATCAGAACTTAATGTATTGGACAAGCTCCGCCACGCCACACCACATGTCGTCCCTGTATATTGTCCAGACATGTTTCTCATTCAGACTAGCCTGCCGGGGTACCTTACCTTAGAGACAAGTGGGAATAGCCTGAAGCATTTTTATGACTAGTTTTTGTCTGTGTCAGGCTGGTGACTAGCGGGAATCAAGCCCTGGGCTTATCATAATGTTTAGGCTCCTAGGGATGGGACAACTTGGGCCACACCCTTGAACCTGATTATTATCAAAGGAATACATACATGATGTGTGCAGTAGTAGGCATGAATGTACAGTGGTAAGCAAGACCACTGTTTCACTGTCAACTTAGAATATCAGACACTGTTCAACCTGTGACTGTCGTACAGTCAGGGATCAAGCCCAAGTTTACGATACAACCTGGGGGAAGTGGCAGCAGAGGGACCCGCTTAAGGGGATGCGACTTGTTATTTCACGGGTAGTCGGGTTGGCGTAGTGGTGTCTTTCCTCGCCTTCCACCTCTAGGACCCTGGTTCGAATCTCGCCGGGGGCACTATGTGGATTGGGTTTTCAGTCCCCGGCCTGACTGCGTGGGTTTTCCCTGGAATGATTCTCTGGGGTTTTCCTCCCGCATCTAAAACTGAAACTTTCTTCCTTGTCTTCTCTCCCCATGGGGTTCTTGGCTAGTATAGTATTAGGTTTGCTTTTCTGTGAGTCCTTGGCTTCACAACCAGAATCAATGAAATGAAATGAAATGACCAAGTGAAAGTAACCACCGAACAAAGATACTGTGACAAAATAGGGTGACCGCCAACCTTTAGGCTAGATAGCTCAGTTGGTAGAGCGCCGGCATGTGAATCCGGAGGTCGCAGTTTCAAGTTCTGCTCTAGTCAGTTTTTCTTTTGTTCAACTCAACATTATTTACTTGATCTGAACTTATTTAGTTAGTATCTCATTACCACCTTTTGACACCATGGATAGTCTTTATTATTATTTTTCACTCTTAAACTGAAATAAAATTCACACACAAAATTTCCTCTTAAAAAAAAAAATTAATAACAAGTTGTTTTCTTCTTTTGTTCTCTCACCACCAGCTGCAAATGTATTACTGTCGGAAAGCGGTGACGTGAAGCTAGCAGATTTCGGTGTCGCCGGGCAATTAACAGACACCCAGATGAAGAGGAATACGTTTGTAGGGACGCCATTTTGGATGGCACCCGAGGTGATAAAACAGTCTGCCTATGATGCTAAGGTGAGAAACAAGACTGTGCTTACAGTACAGTGCATGTACACCGTACGGGATTTTATTTAATAATATTTTTCTTGACCCACTCCTCGGTGTCAAGTTACACTGGGCTCAATTTCATTAGCCTTTTTGAGATATGGGCCCAATTTCACGTAGCTGCTTAAAGCACCAGAAGTAGCTGAGCACAACAAATCCATGCTTATGTACAATTTGTGACTGGTATCCTGCTCATTTCAGAACCATGGAACCAGGCCCTTATGTTGTTTTAGGGGGCGGGTCTCTTTAGGGTTTGATAGAAAGGAGGGATATGGTTTTTTGAGGCATTACATGGGGAGTTATCAATGTATTCAGTTTGCGGTGCCGGTAACACCATAGTGTATAACATCGACTTCGCTGTGTAGATTTGTTCTTTGAGAACTTGTCTTGCTATTTATTCTACTGCCGCGGAGTAGATTTCAGAACTCGGGAGACTGGTTACCATGGTTACAGTTATGTAGTTCTGAAAAGAACTGTCCTGCTTATTAACTACTAGCTGGGCTGGAGGTAGGAAAACGGGCCAGGACTATTACATTTTTACTTAGCGGATCGAACGGACTTCTCGTTATTAACTTCACTGCCGTGGAGTGAGTTCTTAATTGGTCTCAACGTTTTGACTAGCCTGCTCTAGTCATTGTCAGTATTCACAGTCACAAAACCACAAACCATTCCTCATACATGGAAAGCCATCATTTTCGTGAAAAAATTCAGCATTTAATGTTAACAAGTTTCTGCTTTGTTCATTTTCTCAAACATGCCTCTCGTCAAGAGAGTGAGGAAGGCTGAGCCAGACTAACCCCCCTCTGAAACCTCCTCCCCACCCCTTACCCCCCCCCCCCCTATGATAAGCTACACACACATGTATGTACTTTGACTGGTACACTGTATGACACGTATACAATCCCGGGGCACCGACATTTTTGTGCCTTCCCTGATTGTGTGTCCCATCATTTGTTCTTGGAAAATGAAGAATGCACTTCCAGATAAACCCACGCCCACACTCATCCTTATCAAGCAAGCGTTGCACTTTTTTGTCTTAATTCAATAAGCTTGTTAGTGTTCGCAATGTACTAAATATATCTGACGAAAAACAGATATTCAGACCACAGATAGAGAGAGGTCTCTGACATTTCCGAAATGAAGCAGCTGTTGTATAATGATGAGGCCACGGGAATACAACAAATTGTTTGTCGTACATGCCAGAGCATCATCACACCCGAGGTGATATTTTTTCCTCCAATAGACATCTTAATGCACTTTTAGTACACTGTAGTTGGATTATAACCGGCCCATACACGAACTTTCAAAAAGTACCATACATGTACTGTACATGTACCTTCGAGGCTAGCATTGGGTACATGGGTTTCTTCTGTCTGTACTACAGCTGGTATTATGTGGAAACCCCATGGTTTGTACACTGTACACTGTGGACTTGGGCTGTATCTGAATTGGCGGCAACAGTTTCGGCTACGACTGTTGCTAACAGTGTTGCTAAGGGATGACCTATACTTCAACGCATTATGACGCGGAAATCTAGCCGTAGACGTAGCTGTAGCCGCAGCTGTAGCCGCTGAATTGGACAATGCCTTTAGTCTCCACAGTCTCCTGTGATATTTTGTGGAAAGAGCCATTTGGGACAAAGAGTGCACCGATAGTAATGGGTTCTTAAAGGGATTGTATACGTTTGGTAATTGGAACCCATTGTTTGTTTCAATCTACATGTAGTTGTATACCATAAAACTAACCTGTGAAAATTTCATTTCAAAAGGTGGTAGCGTTTTGAGATATTGCCGAAAATCTGGAGCAGTTATGTCCACGCAGGAAGAATAATCTGCAATTGGAATACACAATTTGGAAAACGTTTCTGACACTTCTCAGATTCAAATTTTGTTGGATAAAAACTGATATCTCTTTCCATAACCACATTACTTCAAAATGAAATGTTTTCTCAAAATGCTTTATATTATCAGAAGCTTCTGTGCTTCTTACCAAGTAAGTCTTTATTGCCATTAATTTTATGAGTAATTACCAAACGTATACAGACCCTTTAAAACGAACACATAAATGGAAAAGCCTTTGGCCAGTTTTTAAGTACAGTACAGTTGTATAAAAGATTCTTGCTATAAAAAAACCCTTCTCGACTCATGGCATGGTCAAGGATTCCCTTCAGATCCTGTGCTCAAACACATCTGATTTTGGAACCCGCCCTTCCGCTCCCAAGCCGTTCCCAAGCTCGTCTGTCAGCCCCTGGATTAAAGTGGGTGAATAACACCGAGATATTAACACAATAGCACTTTCGACTGGCATTGTCATGCAGCCATGACTGCCATTATTGTGTATGACATCTACATGTGTAATGTACATTCAGTACACCATGCAATTATATCGGTATGACACGTGTTTCTGAAAGTTGGCAAGCACCCAGGTTTGTGATTGTTAAGAAGTTAGATAAAGATGTCAGATACATTGTAGGTGGTGGAACTTACATGTCAGTTTTCATGATGACGACTGGTTTTTTACATAGTGTGTTCATGTCGTGTCTGTTCGTTGCCAAGCGGTTTAGTGCATCGGACTCAAGTTCTGGTGGCTGAGTCATCAGGGTGTGGGTTCGAATCCCGGTCATGACACTTGTGTCCTTGAGCAAGACACTTTACTATAATAGCTTCTACATTTGTAACTCTTCACCCAGGGGGTAAATGGGTACCTGTCAGGGCAGAGATGGTTCTTGTGATGGATTTAGCTTAATAGTGCGCTACATGTACATGAGATGGAAAAAGGTTGACATTTTTAAACATTGATGACTCTGAATGGCGCTTGGTGAAATCGAGCCCTGCAACATGAATCGCCCCAAAACTGAAAACATGTAAAAGTTTTTTGGAAAATGGTAAACTCATCCAAGTTTCCCTAACGGTAGTCTGCGTGGGATTGATGTGACTTGACGTGAGTCAGACACGGGATCTCTCAGGATTTTCTCAAAATCTTTTTGAGCTTTCAAATTTTTTTGAAAGACGTTAAAGCAGTTACCAAAGGGAGTACTAGACATACTCCACATTGTGTCCAAACCTGTAGTTTTGTATTTCTGGTGATGCAACCGAGTCTGTAAACCTCCTGCATTGGTGAACATCTGGAAGGTTCTGGGTCTGGAATGGAATAAGGGGGCAATTCACTATTCAGGGCCCAATTTCATAGAGCTGCTTAAGCAGAAAATACTGCTTAAATAATTTTCTGCGTTGCGAAAATGAGCAGGATACCAGCCACAGATTGTACATGTTACATGGTATTTTGGCTGGTAACCTTATTCTGGTAAGCATAATTTTGTCGTGCTAAGCTACTTTTTGTGCTTAAAGGTAGTGTATACTTTTGGTAAATGTCAAAGACCAGTATTCTCACTTGGTGTATGGTGTATCCAAACATATGCATAAAATAACAAGCCTGTGAAAATTTGGGCTCAAATGGTCATTGAAGTTGCAAGAAAATAATGAAAGAAAAATCCTTGCTGCACAAATTTGTGTGCTTTCAGATGCCTGAGAAAGGCCTCAGGCCTGAAGTCTTTCTCATATTCAAATATTTTAGTGAGAAATTACCTCGTTCTCGAAAAACTACGTTACTTCAGAGGGAGTCGTTTCTCACAATGTTTTATACTATCAACAGCTCTCCGTTGCTTGTTACCAAGTAAGTTTTTATACTAATATATATTTTGAGTAATTACCAAACATTTCCAGTAAGCAGCTCTATGAAATTGGGCCCTGGCCAGAAGGGAGTTTTTATCAAGGAATTCTTACCTGAGTCAAATCTCATCCCTGTTTGATTGGTTTTTCTTTATTTCTACTTTTCAGGCTGATATATGGTCCCTTGGCATCACAGCGATCGAGCTGGCCAAGGGGGAGCCTCCACACTCCGATCTTCACCCCATGAGGGTACTGTTCCTCATCCCTAAGAACAATCCGCCTAGCCTGGAGGGGAACTACAGCAAAGCCTTCAAGGATTTTGTTGACGCTTGTCTCAACAAAGATCCTGCCTTTGTAAGTGCAAGACAAACGGGTTATATACAAAACTGTTTTCTCTTCTACCTTTGGAAGGAGGATGTGAATTGTAGTTTAATGTATAGTCAAAACAACTGTGCCCATATCTATGGTGTTACACAGAAATCTGCACCTTCAACGCCAAGTGAACGTGTGTGATGTTGTGGTCCGGAAGTGTAGAATTCTGCAGTAGACGAATCCATTGAGCTCCACACTTACATGTAATGCATAAAAATGACCAATGAGGGCCACAGTTAGGGTTATCTTGGGGCAGTATTTTCATGTAGAGTAAATAAGTTGTACAGCCAGATTGCTAATTTTTGACTAGACGTCCAGGCTACAAAAGAAGCAAGTTTGACTAATATAGTGTTAATAATAATAATAATAAACCATATTTGTATAGCGCATATCACTTCAAAGTCCCTATGCGCTTTATAGGAATAAAGAAAACAACTACTGTATTAGATACAAATAAAATACCATTCCACAGTTCAGCTGCAGCTACTTGGAATGACCGAGCTCCGTATGATTTTGTATCAGGGGTAGAAGTGACAAGAAGAGACTTTGATTTGGAACAGTAAATTTCTAGAAGGAATATATTTGTGAACTAGGTACTGGAGATAAACTGGGGTTGTGTTTGTACTCCAGGCTTATTTTTGTAAAATTGTTCTTTGATGTTTGCCCCAAACAAGGCTAAAAGCTTACTATATTTAAAAATGAATGACGTAACAATGCAAATCCATGGTGAACGCGCAAGCTGGCTGCCTAATTTTCTTGCTAACCTGTGAAATACGGTTACGCTTAAGCACATTTTTTCTGCTAAAGTTAGTACAAAGTTGTCAAAGCAGCGCTATAAAATTGGCCTCAGTTGTGATGGTTTTTAAAATTGTATTTTGTTTGACAATGATCACAAGTGATGGATTTAAGTGATGTTTGAAGCTTTGCATGGCGTGGAAAAATAAGAAGTAACTATAAATAAATAAATAGTGAACTTGCGGGTACAACCATACGTGTAAAAACCTCTTTTGGAGGAGTGTTGGCTCTGAAAAGAGCCGGTGTGGTCTCGACATTTCAAACATTATACTCTGCTCGTCTTCAGGAGAATTATTATTGTGATTGATTTATTTCCTTTTTCAGAGACCCACAGCCAAAGAATTGCTCAAGCATAAATTCCTCAAGAATGCAAAAAAGACGTCTCACTTGACGGAACTCATCGACAAGTACAAGAGGTGGAAGGCGGAGGGCAACGAATCAGATTCGGACTCTGACTCAGATCAGTGAGTACTTTTTGGACAAGCCGCTTGTTTATAATGGGGGTTTCTGTTTGATGGTTTGGGTTTGTCTACTCAAATGTTAATTTATTTACCATTGAGCTGCCATAAAACCCCAAAAGTTTTTACAAATTATTTTTAAAGACAAGTTTAAATTCTAGAAGCCCCATGAGTGCCTTTCATCATGCCAAATAAGAATTTGTGATTCCTAATCCAGGTTATTTTGGAGGAAATGGGGAAGTTGTTGGGATATTAAATGTGTTTGTAATTACTTAGTGTTTGCAAAGACTTTTTTTACCACATACAGTGTGTAGCTCGAGGGATAGAGTTTTGGCAAATGTCGAAAAATGGAAAACATGTAGAAGGTTTTGGTTCATGCACCAACCAATCACCTCTAATCAATATCTTTATCCTTACCAATCCTTTATAATACCTTTAAGTTTTTACACTCTTCCAGAGATCGATAATTTACTAAATTTGTCTCTGTAATTGCAGCGGTGATGAGAGGTTAAGCGGCGATAACGACACAGACTCTGGGTGGCGGTTCGATACCGTTCGGGGGAATCCCAACGTTCCCAACGTTTCCAATGTTCCCCACGTCAGCAATCATCCGAACGTAATGAACGTCGAAGAACGCGAAGTACCCGTCCAGCGACAACCCAAGTCAGAGTCCCTCAATGCCCTGCTGGTGCCTTTACTAACGAAAGTAAGTGTAAAGTCCAGACGCCAGACCGACCATGTATTGAACAGCTTTATTTGCTGTGTGACAAGTTGAAGGGAACCAGACCAAAGCAGCTTTTTTTGGGGGGGGGGGGCAGCTGCTGGTAACCTGTGCCATGTATTGTTTAACGGGATTTGACAATATGAAAAATTTGTCTCCAGTGATTTTTTCAATGTACCTTGGGTTGACCAATATAAAAATTTTAAGGCATCAATGGCATGTTCGAAGTACATGTATAGTTAACAGACGCAGGGCTCGTAATTTTGTGTGGAAATCCACAAGGCCGCAGGACTTGTTGCTAAAAATGTTTACTGGACCAGAATTGTTTTCACAAGACCAGAATCAAAATGAGAAAAAAACTTCCTGACACGACTCAGCACAAATTTAACTATTTTCATTTGAACACGTACTAACACGTGCAAAAGAAAATTGATCTCTTTCAAATATTAGTATTAAAATATACTTTATCAGTATTTGAGTTTATTGCACTAAAAGTCAACATTTGAACATGATTTTACACAGAGTGAGGATTTTTTTTTTTAAATTGAAATAAACAAGACTGCCTGACTTGTCCAGTCATGAGTTTACTGGCCAGACTCTAAAACTACTGGCCTCCTTGGTCCAGTTTAAAATTCGAGCCCTGAGTGGCATAATGCTAAAACCGGAGATGAATTCAATTCAAAATACCTTTTAAATGTTACCCATTTGTTTAATTGACTGTTATTGTTGTAAAGCGCATCTGTTCTTTTGTTTTAAAGAGTTCACCAATAACCATTGTTTTTTTTTTTTTTTCTCATTAAGTGGTTTCGTTTTTTTTTTTGCAGCTCAAAACAAAATACCAGGGGACGGAGGTTCCAGGGGCCTCGACGGCGATAGACCAGTTAAAAATAGCATTTGACTTATCGGAGGAGTCGTATCCAGGAATCTGCGACCGGCTTGTCCAAAAGGTCGTCACAAGAGTACGAGAGTAAGTCTGTGTGTTATTGTTGTCTTAGAACAATTTCATAGCACTGCTTAGGGGTAAACAAATTTTCGTGCTAAGTATGGCAAAAAAATTTGCTTGATCGTCAGCATATTTCACATTTGTCCGTATTTCATCTAGATGTGGCGTGTCGTGGCCGAGCGGATAAGAACACCAAACTCAAGCTCTGGTGTTTCTGATCAGCAGAGTGTGGGTTCGAATCCCAGACGTGACACTTGTGTCCTTAAGCAAGACACTTAACCACATGCTTTGTCCTTTGGATGGGGCGTTAAGCCGTAGGTCCTGTGTGTTGTGTAATGCACGTAAAAGAACCCAGTGCACTTATCGTAAAGAGAAGGGGTTCGCCCCGGTGTTCCTGGTTTGATTGGCTGCATACATTGTATTGCGCCACAGCACCTTGTAAACCATTACATTGTGGTATAAATGAACAGGCCTCATACTTCAAAACGTAACTCCACATACATGTACCTTGCAAGAAATAATACTTTAAAGCGCTTAGAGGCTGGCCTGCAGTAGGCGCTATACAAATATGTTATATTATTATTATAATATGCTTTGAGTATGGTGCCAAGTGCTCCAACCACCACAGGGACTACTTTCACTTTCACCTGCCAAATCTTACGAAGTTCCCTGGCCAAGTCTTGGTACTTTTGGATCTTTTCTACCTCCTTCGAAGCTACCCTTATATCACCTGGCACAGCTATGCCAATGAGATGACACATCTTCTTTGTCTTATCTACATGTAAGACTACAACATCCGGACGCCTATGTTCTATTACATGATCAGTCTGAATGTTAAAGTCCCAGAGGATCTTGACCTGGTCGGTCTCTTCAATTATTATTATTATTATTATCGAAATTCCTGTGTTGTTTTTCCTCTGCAGTAGCTCCTCATCGTCATCGTCATCGACTGCTAATGCCAAATAAGAGTACTGTTTAAGATCAGCGCCCAACAAACGGTGCCATCTGACTGTGGATATTTGAGAGACTTGGCTCTCCATACATAAAAAAAAAGCAGTCTGGACAATCGGAAAAAAACCCTAATAATGTATATATTTATATATATATATATGAAGTGAATGTTTTGACACTCTTGGTCCTCCATACTTCTGGACTATCAGAGGGCCTAGTTGACTGTGACGGTGTCATAGAGAAAAAACAAATGCATCATTCGTGTGCTCTGGATTTTATTATTTTCTTTGGAGGAAACGTCCGTGAATGGTTCCTGCCAACGTTTACCGCAGTGGAGATTTCTCGGGAATTAACCTCTTTCCCACTGCTCCTGATATCTAACGGTATGAATTAATTGCTGTGCGTGTGTTTGATTGGCATGATGAGACCAACAGAGGGCGACATCATGCGGAGAACCTCAACAGGAATTGACAGTTTATGCAGTGAACCAACAGCATCCACTTGTAAAGTAAAGAAGTTTTTTGATCACTTCGGTAGATGTAAAAGTATATCTTGAGGTTTGAATGGAGAAAAGTTGTTTGCTTTCTCAAGAAGCCCTCAAGCTTAAACCAGCTCCTTGAATCTCGGAAAGGACAGCACATCAGCCCGGATGGATTCTTCTTCATGTGAACAATTTTCCAGTAGAGATCGTGGAGATCACCCAGAATTACGCAGAGGATTTTGTTACTGGAAGTCGGAAAAACAGGATTCAGTTTATTTTTTTCTGTTTAGCTCTAAAGAAAGGAAACAATTTGTAAAATTAAGGAGTGTATGTTTTCCCTACGAAAATCAGTTACATACAAGGTGTGTTGTTGGTTTTTTTTTTTTGGCCTATTGATATTCAATCCTTCTTTACATGCCTTAGCTTGCTTGCACAAACTAAAACGTTACGACCCAGCCTCCTTATATTGAATGCTCTGGATGTGCACCAAAATTCGTAACACAGAGAAAGAGAAGATTTTTTAAAAGCAAGGTACGAGCGTGGAGCAATTTCACTGCTTACCGCCGAATTCTGCGCTTGCGATCACCATTCTTCGCTTACAGGGCAAGCACCAATTTCTGCGCTAGCCAGGTAAGCGAAGGATGCCTAGTAACGTGGACTACGCACAAGCACAGGCAGAAATTACCTGCTAACCTGTGAAATACACTTGACGTAAGCGCAGAATTCCCTGCTTCTGTAAACTTTGTGGTTTGCACGATGGAGGGTCTACATGTATGTGGTGTACTTTGGGATGTGCTGCTTGCTTTGTTGAGTGGCATGACAATAAAGGTATTATACGGGATTGGTAGAGCTGTCAAAATAGTTGCAGAGAATGTTCATGTTTTGTGTGATCAACCACATACATAAAATTACAAACCTTGGCTCAATTTGTGGTGTGAGTCGGGAGAAAAGAGTGGAAAACCATGCACAATTTTCAGCATGTAAAACACATTTACTTAATTTTGGTTGTAACAACCCAAATCAGCTGTTGCGTTTTTTGTTTAGGTTTTCAGATACAGTTGTCTTGAATATGACTTCATATTATCAGAGGGAAATATTTCACAGACAAAACAAATTTGTTCTTGTATGAAGTTCATAATCAATTTGCTTTCAGACTAAAATTAAACAGTGATGTCTTTTATCCTTACCGATCCTGTATAATACCTTTAATTGATTGCCTACTTCAATGAACTGTTCACAGGTTGGTTGTATGGTGGGACTAGTCCAAACCAGAGGAGGGGAATTAATTTGCTCTTCCAAAAAGCAATGATGAGGGGAAGGGGAGGTTTGTAAGCCAAGAAGTCTGGAACAAAAATCTTCAAAACATCATTCAGGTGTATATTTAGCTGTGCAAGAGGGTTAAGGCAATAGAGGGCGGTTTCCTTTAAATTGGGGTGATTTATTTGATCCTTTTTTTTTGTATAGTCTGCAAAATATGATATTCCTAGAAACTGCAATACTTTGGTTGTGAGTCATTGCCATGTTGGTGTCATCTTTACAAGGAATGGAATGCAGGATGAAACAAGAACGGATCTCGTTGTTTAACAGAGAAATCAGAAGTAATTCAATTTATCCTCACATAAAAAAAAAAGGGTTTGTGATGTGTAATGTCATTAATTATCAAGTATGGAGTTAAACAAAAAATATGATGATTTAACTTCCGATTGTTTTAATGTCACCGCCGGGCAGCAATCAGGTGATTGATGGCTCCCTGGTCCGGTCACAAGGCTGAGTTGGATGGGTACATGTAGATGGGTGGTCAAAGATTGCAGAGTGCTGAAGGCGCAAGATTTGGAAATCGGACTGAAATGTGAAATGTGCACTGGACGCCATTTCAGCAAGCAACTCTTTTGATGTAACAATTACATCTGAGCCCAATTTCATAGAGCCGCTTAAGCAGACAATTTTACTTAACAAATTTTGTGCTCAGCAAAAATTAGCAGGATACCAGTCAAAAACGGTTACCAGCCAAAACACCATGTCACATGCACCGTTTCTGACTGGTATCCTGCTAATTTTCGCTATAAAGCATAATTTTGCTGTGCTGAGCTAGTTTTTGTGCTGAAGCAGCTCTATAAAACTGGGCCCAGTGCTGACAATGACCACTGCTATCAATGATATAACAACACATTTGCTTTCTGGAATGCCCCCCATGCGTATTTCAGTTTCCTATAATAGATGAAGCTACAGTTCCCCATCTTGTGCCTCTGGCGCTCTATAATCTTAGGTGGCGGTGGAAGTACCAGCTCCCGCATTGAGCAAAGGCTGCCTGACACTCTTCCAGATCGCCTCTTTTGATTTCTGCGGGTTTTTTTGTTTTTTTTCTCGCTCACCCTCCTGTCAAATTTTGAATTGGCTTTTTGAGGAGCCGTCCTGATTTTTTCATAATGATGTGAAATTATCTATGAATCGGTTTGATCCGCATTAGCCTTCCGATCAAGGCTCCCTTTACAACACTCTGTGTTTCATTATATTTTGAAGTTTGGGGTCAACATGTAAATGTTTGGGGGGTTTTGTTTCTCATTGACGTAGACACACCTTTAACTTGTACCATTTCATTGTGTGCTGTACCTCTAGTAGTAGTACGAGTGCACCTGTAAATGTTCGTATACACTATAATATATTGGTTTTGTAGAGAAAAACTATTTTGTTAATTTGTAACGATTATCCATAAATTAGTGGTCGAGTTGTACGTTTCTTGACCTGCTTAAGTTTGTGAAGGGAGTATTTCTATTTATCAAGTAGCCACTGGAAACCCTTCGAACTAACTTTTTTGCACAACCTTGATTTTTGTAGGGATTTTCAGATAAGATTCATTTCTAAATGAGATGTAAAAAAGGGCCTTTGTTTTGCATAATTTACATTCAAATTTTCCTTGCATATTTTAAATCTATTCATTTTTAGGAGCAGAACTCTCCTAAAGAGAGTTTTTAAACTATTTATTTAGAAGAGGGTTGGGGCGTTGGGATTGGAGGGGTGGGGAGCGGAGGTTTAGCCATGAAAAGTGTTTTATATATTGTATGCACTTTTATATAGGAGTAAGTACGTATAAATATTGTAGTCTGTGCACATGTTTCTTTGTGAACATGTGTTTGACTAAAGCCCAATATGCATATCAGTTACCATGGTAACGTTTAAGGGGGGGGTATTTTCATGGAGCTTAGGCCCGCAAATCGGCGGAGGACAGACGAATCTCACTCCGCAAAGTCAGGTTACCAACTAAAGCCCTATGTAATTTGCATTGCTTGTGGTTGGTTCCCTGCTATATTGCTCTTTTGCGTTTCAGATGAACTTGCTATTTTACCTGCATGGCAGCTCTGTTAAATTGCGCCGTCGTTGCGGATGAGTTTACCACGCGGTGATAGTTACGCAGGTTTACGGTATAAGGACAACATTTTGTAGAATGTTGATAGCTATCGTAGTAATTAATGGTTGAGGTCAGAAGAGTAGGGTAAAGTTCTTTTTGGAATGTATTGTTTCTTTAATTTGTCAAATGGTGTATTTCAGTTTCAATGTAGGTTTGTTGATTTTAGGATAGTAATAAGTAAGAACCTAGATGTAGGTACTTTCCTCTCCTCTTCCAAGCCACTCCATCATCTACCAAAGCTCCGTTGATTACGACCCCCTGGTCATCCATTGTTTCCCCGGTCATCCATCGGGTCACCCTGATGAAAAAAAGACTTCATCCTGTCAAGAAATCTTGGAGCCGTTGCAAAAAGAGCAACAAAAACTCAAACTTTTTGGTGGGAGTAATTTAGTCCTGACCGATGATATTGGAGATGACGTGAGACGTAAAGCAAAGTGGTGGCTGAGAGAGGTGACAGTACTATTACAACTCTAGGTTAGACTACATAAACACAACAGTTGAGGGCAGTCATTTAGTTATCCCAAATTATTATGTTTCTTTCTTTCTTGTTGTAATGACCTTGTCCTGTTCCGCGTCGAAAAGATAAATCAACGAACTGTTGACTTAGTTTGTATGCCATATACGGTCAACCCTCGTTATAAAGAGCAATGTTATAAAGCGGTTCTGCTTCTACAGAGTACATTCTGAAGTACAGAATCTCATTTCTGCTTTGTGTTGCTTTGTTTTGCTGTCCTCTTGTAGCAGCGTTCCTGTTGTAAAGAGGTAATTTGGCTGGTCCCAGCGGCCTCGTATAACGAGAGTCGACTGTACATGTATGTAAGGAGTATTTGGGAGTGGGCGTCCTATATTGTGTCAAAAAAAAAGTTTTGGTTTTGTTAAAAAATACTACATGTGTATAGTTTTATGTGTGTAAATGTTTGTAGTTTTCTTTTGGTAGCAATAAGAAAATTTTAAGAAAAGCTTCGGTTTCCTTTCATCTGGTAATTTCGGGTGATTTGATTTCAAAGTTTCCCCTATGATTTTACCATAAATTGTGTAAACATTTGTTTTGTTGTTGTCTTTTTTTTGTTTTGCTTTAATATAAAGAGGACGAGTGTACGAAACCAATGGCAGCTTTTTTGATTTTGCCAGAGGGCAGGTCACATGACTTTGGTCATGTGACACATCAGGTGGACACATGGCCTTTAACTAGGTCATGTGACACTGACTGACTTCAGAGCAGCTGTGAAAGAGGGTATGCTGTTAGCTTTTTAGAAAAATTTGCATTTTTTTTAATATTCTAATTTAACCAAAGATAGAGAGCTAGGACTAACCCCCGAGCATAAACTCCCCCCTCCCCAGCTTGCCCCCCTGTTCCTTGTTAGTAATTGTTCCACAATTTGTGCATCAAATAAAAGCAGTAAAAGCTAGGAGGAGCAAGAATATCTAATTTGACACATTTGTTGTAGAATCGCCCTTCCAGATTTAGCAATTTACGGTAAAAACTATCAGCTGTACTATATATGATGTAATACATGCAGCATGCTGTGTTCTTATAATTGACTTGCTGGTATACAAGTTATTTTCCCAAATGAGAATATTTTAGCACCTTGTGTAGATAGTCATACGATAGGGTGATAAAGAAGTTATTATGCTTTAGGCTTGTTGAGTTGTATAACCAATTTGATTTAAACAACCGTCGCGCGAAGTGAGAATGAAAGTTGGAGATTGAAATTCAAGGGTATATATATAATTATTATCGGGATAAATTTCTGTAAATTTATTACTAATCAAAGTTAGTGGTTTGTTTTTTGTAAGTGTTTATATATGTAGGTATTTGGGATATATTAATAATTAAGGAAATAGCTACTTTGTAAATTTGATCTGTAGATTGGAGGCTTTCTTGTAAAAACGAGAGAGAATGTGGACGTCACGACAGCAGGACGATGGAATCTTGAAGCGTAATTTCTTTACTTCCCCCTTTTTTATTGTAATTATTGTTTTTCTTCTTTCTGTTGACTATATGATTATTTAAATATAAATACATTTACCCAGGTTTTATTGTGTTCTTGTTTAAGTTTCAGTTGTAAAGTACGGGATGAGTAATATACGTATGAATAAAACAAAAATCTTTATACTTCATATTATGTTTGTAAAATTGTTTTATTAAAGATTTGGTGTTTTTTTCTACAAGAATGGTTACTTCAATGAATCAATCAATCATCATGCACTTGTAGAACGCCATCATACTATTTGCCTATTCCGAGGCGCTTAGCAAAGTGAAGAAAGAATTTAAGACAAAAGAGTTCACAGAATTTCATGTGGAGAAGACAAGTGCAATGAAGTAAATGTAAGCAGATTCGAAGAGATGAGTACGTTTGGTAATGACTCTGAAAATTAATGGCAATAAAAGTCTACTTTGTAAGAAGTACAGCAGCTTCGGATAGTATAATGCATTTTGAGAAAATTTTCACTTTGATGTACTGCGGTTATGGAAAAAGATTAGATATCACTTTTTATCCCCAAAAATTTGAATCTGAGAAGCGTTACTGCAGTAACGTTTCTCAGATTAGTGTATTCCAATTGCAGATTATTCTTTCTGCGTGGACATAACCGCTCCAGATTTTCGGTAATATCTCAAAAACGCTACCACCTTTTGAAATGAAATTTTCACAGGTTAGTTTTATGGTATACAATAGCCCTGGTAGGACGTCAGTCAGTGCCACTGCACTGACGTCCTGGGTATAAAGATCCTTTACAATGCGAACAAAATTTTGAGTAACATTTTAAAATATTTTTACCTAATTTGAGAAGCTGAAACTCCATTCACTTATTCTTGGTGCCTTTAATTACACTTTTGCTGAGTTCAAAACCTATCAAATACATCCATGAATGACATTATTTCCGAAAATAAGTCCAAGTTGTGCACTGGCAGCGCTGCGACTCCGTCGTGTTGCCGCCCGGAAGAAAAAGCGTTCAGTGTTACGCATACGGCTCTGGTGTTACGCAGAGCGGGTTAGACAGCGCCCTCTTTTGTGGACTTGGTTCCATGTCAGTTGAGGTTGTCGCAACGAATGCGTCAATTTCCATTTTATTTTCACAATAATGTCATCCAAGGATAAAATTGGCAATTCTGAATAGAGCAGGCGTAAGGTTCAGGATACAAGGAACAAGTGAGTCACGTTTCAGCTTCCTCAAAAAGGTAAAAATATGATAAAAAAATGGTTATAAATTTTTTCGCAATGCCTGAGGACCTTTATACCCTGGACTCCGTCGCGTTGTATGCAACGGAGGAGTCCAACCTGGGCTAGGTATACAACTACATGTAGATTGAAACAAACAATGGGTTCCAATTACCAAACGTATACAATCCCTTTAAGAACCCATTACTATCGGTGCACTCTTTGTCCCAAATGGCTCTTTCCACAAAATATCACAGGAGACTGTGGAGACTAAAGGCATTGTCCAATTCAGCGGCTACAGCTTCACAGGTTAGTTTTATGGTATAGATCTACAACTATGTAGGATTGAAACAAACAATGGGTTCCAACTACCTAACGTATACACTACAGACCCTATAAGCTGGCATTTGAAGATCTTTCAAGGTATCGTACACGTTTGGTAATTACTCAAAACAAATATTAGCATACAAAATTACTTGGTAACAAGCAACGGAGAGCTGTTGATAGTATAAAACATTGTAGGAAACGACTCCCTCTGTAGTAACGTAGTTTTTGAGAAAGAGGTAATTTCCCATTAAGAAAATAAAAACTTCTTGCAAGAGTTTTTTATTCCTATCTGAAAGCACACAAATTTGTACAACAACGGTGTTTTTTCTGTCATCATTTTATTGCAACTTTGATGACCAATTGAGCCCAAATGTTCACAGGCTTGTTATTTTATGCATATGTTGGGATACAACAACTGAGAACACTGGTCTTTGACAATTTCCAAACGTGTTCAGTGCCTTTAAGGATCTTTACCGATCCTTTAATTGACCGCCTACTTCAATGAACTGTTCACAGGTTGGTTGTATGGTGGGACTATTCCAAACCAGAGGAGGGGAATTAATTTGCTCTTCCAAAAACCAATGATGAGGGGAAGGGGAGTTTTGAAAGCAAAAAAAGTCCGGGGAAAAAAACCTTCAAAATATCTTTCAGGTGTCGGATTGTATGTAGCTGTGCAAGAGGGTTATTAAGGCAATAGAGGGCGGTTTCCTTTTAATTGGGGTGAATTATTTGATCCTTTTTTTGTATAGTCTGCAAAATATGATATTCCTAGAAACTACAATACTTTGGTTGTGAGTCATTGCCATGTTGGTGTCATCTTTACAAGGAATGGAATGCAGGATGAATCAAGAACGGATCTTGTTGTTAAAGGGAATATATACCTTTGGTTTTTGGAACCGTTCGATTGTTTTAATTCTATATTCTTATTATAAATGATTTGAACCGAATTTATAAAATTCAATATTTCCGCAAAATTAACTTCAATCCTGGGTCAAGTTATATAAAAAGGCATCAGTAGTGCCTACTGCATCATTTTTGAGCAGAAAGCCGCAACTTAAAATTTGTCAAAATTAAAAAAAAATGCTGGACTTACCCCTTATGACTTTTTCAATTTTTGGCCTAATTTTAAAATATCAATATTTCTGCAAATTTAGCTGAAATCATGGGTCAAGTTAAATATTAGTGCCTACTCCATCATTTTACAACATAAAATTACAACTGGAAACTTGGCCAAAATTTGATGAAAACGCTGGGCTTACCCCTTGATCTTTTCAAATGTCAACATTTCCGCAAATTTAGTTGAAATCATGGGTCAATTTATGACCTCAAATGTGTTATCAGTAAAATAATTTTGGATAACAAAAATAATTTTTGGATAACAAAATTATTTTATGAAATACAGGCCCTCCGAGTTTAAATAAATGAAACAATTAATATGTTAATAATTCCGTCTAAAGTGGCGTGTTAAATTGGGTTCGTTTAATTACATTGTGTTTTACTATAATTATTCTTTTGGAGAAGCAGGTGGCGCCGTATAGCTACACGAAGTTCGTATTGGGCTAGGAGCCACGAGACCCGGGTTCAATTCCCACTTGTGTCTGTTTCTATTTTGCTTGGACGCATTGAATTATTTCGGTAGTATGTAAAAATCACCTCCAACTGCGGTGCACTGGATAGTTCAACTGCGTGCAGTCCAGAGCTGGTACACCCGGTTCGAATCCTACTCGTACCAAAAGGGACATGACTTTTACTGCTGGCCGCTGTATTGGATTGGGGTTACGTCATGTCTCTCCCTAAGTTAGGTAGGTTGAATATTCCGGGTGGGAAAGGATAAGGAGGGACCGGGACTAGCCAATCCCACAAGGGAACTATATGGGTGATGCTGGTTTGACCAGACTTTGAGTCCCCTGAACGCCCAGTCGTCACTCCGACTAACTTTCCGAACAGATTTACTTTACTTTATTTAATTTTAGTAATCTATATATCAAAGCATTTCTGCCGCCCTTTTTGATACAATCACATTGGGGGGGGGCCTTGCATTTTTAGTCAAAATTGAAGTTGTGATAAAAAACCTGTCTAAATTGACAAATTAATTGCAAGGCTTGTGAATTATATCAAATAGCGGTCGAAGAGGGATAACATTACCGTGCTTCTTCTTGCGATTATCATTCAAGTATCAGGGCCAGCTTTAATGAAAAAGCATCAGTATTACCCACTCTATCATTGTACAGCATACAAATCTCAACTTTAAATCTGACGTAAATTCAATAAAAATGCTAGACTTACCCCTTATGTTTTTTTTTTAATGTTGTACCTAATTTAATTTTTTTTTAGCTGCAATCCTGGGTCAACTTTAAAAAAAGGCATCAGTAGTGCCTACTGCATCATTTTAGAGCAGAAAGTCGCAACTTAGATTTAGTGGTCCAAATTTGATAAAAGGGCTAGAATTAGGCCCTATACACCTTATGATTTTTTTTAAATGTTTGGTCTAATTTTAAAATGTAAATTTTCCCGCAAATTTAGCTGAAATCAAGGGTCAAGTTATATAAAAAGGCATCAGTGGTTCCTATATTGCATCATTTTAGAGCAGAAAGTCGCAACTTAAAATTGGTCCAAATTTGAAAAAAATGCTAAACTTGCCCCTTATGATTTTTTCAATTTTGGGCCTAATTTTCACTATATCAATATTTCCGCAAAAATTTGATGAAAAAACTAGGCTTACCCCTTATGATTTTTTCAATTTTTTTTTTAATATTTCCGCTGTCTTTAGTCAATTATCAATTATGGCACTTTTTACCAATCTTTAATTTGTTACTGGAGTGTTTACAATTCTTGGTGAACTGTTAAAAACTAGGCCAAAATTGTAACTAAATTGAAACATGTTTAAAATAATAAACAAAAGAATCTCTGCAACAGAAAAATTGTTACAAGAAAAAAAAAAAGTTAAAATTGTTGACCTTAGTTAATATTGTCTTCCTCAAAAACGGACTAGACCCTTACATCCACAGACAAAGAACCTGTGCATCCTGGGGTAAAACTCTCAGCCAATGATATGGCTTCATACCTCAGTTAGGGCGTTGTTTGAGCTTGTGACGTCATATGCAAGGATGTTTAAACTCACTATTAATATCTTATTTTCAATTTAGCATGAACTTTGTCAACTTTCAGTTTATTTTTAGTAATAAGCGTCTTAAAGAAAATGACAATAACATTCTGAAATAGTATACATTATCCGCGTATTATACAATTATATATTTATCAATTGTCATTTAAAGGCACTGAACACGTTCGGAAATTGTCAAAGACAGTGTTCTCACTTGGTGTATCCCAACATATGCATAAAATAACAAACCTGTGAAAATTTGGGCTCAATTGGTTGCCAGAAAATGATGAAAGAAAAAACACCCTTGTTCGTACAAATTTGTGTGCTTTCAGATAGGAATAAAAACTTCTTGCAAGAAGTTTTTATTATTTTAGTGAGAATTTACCTCTTTCTCAAAAACTACGTTACTTCAGCAGAGGGAGTCGTTTCCTACAATGTTTTATACTATCAATAGCTCTCCGTTGCCTGTTACCAAGTAATTTTGTTATGCTAATATTTGTTTTGAGTCATTACCAAACGTGTACGATACCTTTAAATACATAAATTATATAAAGACAAACTAAATGGTATAACAAGTTAATTGCGGGCTCACAAACACAAGTTTAGCGTCACAATCTTGCCAAAAAACAAAATCACAATTTCATTGTTTAATAAAAGTGGTTATAAAATGTAATCACAATATTATTTTGTTATACATTGAATTGTATACATTCATATAACAAGCGCTCCGAGTAGAATAATTGTTTAGTGTCATAACTGTGTAGAAATTAACAACGTAGGCCTATCTACCTGTCTACTGATCGATGGTTTTTATTTGTTGGCTGTCACCCTTGTAATTATTCAATGGCTGTATAATACTCTGCCACTGTGTAATTTGTCCCGTTATCTTTTTATAAAACCGGTTTCTGTATATATTATATCGTTTCTTCTTTCTATTTTACAAAATATCTCTTTGTGTTTTTATTGTAAGATGCACACTGGAAAGCAACTTTCATATAATTTTTAACGTGAAGTTTTTTTTTTATTAAATTGAATTGAATCGAATTGATTACTGTACTTAAAGGCCCTGTACACAATATTGGTAAGATCGAAAAACACATATGTTCACAGATTCACACATAACTTACATGATTTTAAGTAAGTAATGGTAGAAATGGTTCCTTAAAATATTTCTGCCTCAAATGCTATCGTTTCTGAGAAATGAGTAAAACATTAGTTTTTATCACGCGTGATAAAAACTCAATGTTTGAAAAAACAGAAAACACATAAGGTCTCTTTTCACTATTTTGTCGTGACCTCGATGACCAATTGACCATATTTTTGACCGCATGAGGGCGCTTTCATCAAGGCATGTCTTGCATCACATACAGTTTCATCTTATTTAATTGCCTGTATGTAATTTTCTTGCATCAATGATGAAATACATAAAAATAATAATTACCAAAAACACTTAAAAACCCGTTTGTTTAGTTAGTTGTCTTTCAAATTGGTCCACATACGCCCTCACGAGGTCAAAAATACGGCGAATTGAGCTGAAACTTTCACAGGTTTGTTTGTTCATGCATTATGTTGAATCACACAATGTGGACACTGATTTTGAGCTGTTACCAAAAGTGTACTTTACACACCTTTCCTGAGCCCATGGAGGCCACTCTAAAAACTCCCGTGTCAGAATTGACCTGGATCCGGGTCTGGTGGGGCCTGACCCAATTCTGGGTCAGTATGACCAAGAATCTGTGTCAAAATGGTTCAAAATGATGCAGAATCTGAGTTAAAACCCAATTTTGTTAAACCACTTTTTAGGTCAGTTCGGACCCGGGAGGTTTTTGTTAGAGTGCAGCACTTATTGCTGCATTATAAACATTCATGATTGACTGCCTTGCATATAAACATATCCCAACAAACTCTACGCTGTTGGAAATAGTACATTATTATCTTTAGTGTTATGTATTTTTTGCCGATGCCCGGAAAACCTTTGAAAAACGTTTCAGTTAACCAAATTAAAAGAGAACAAAAATAATAAAATATTACCACGACAAATACATAAACATTAAGATACATCAACATGGTTAAAAAAAACCGTATGTTTTTAAAATCCCATACAGAACTATTGTCATTCCTTAATTTTGTATTTTCAAATCTTTTGGAAACTTCTGCATGGAAACCAGTAAATAACGGTGCACGTTTTCGTTGGGAAGTCTTTGCACAGACGTTGTCTTTGGCAAATCGAAACAGGAATGTGGCGTATGGGGAAAGCAACATTTCTTACATATTGCATTACTCCAGTCTAACCTCATTCAGCGATGATCTCTTCTGATCCCGTATTGTTTTAATCCTATATAAATGTGAGATATATACAATAAAACTAACCTATGAAATGTTATTTCAAAAGGTTGTTGCGTTTTTGAGATATCGCCGAAAATCCGGTTATGTCCACGCAGAAAGAATAATCCGTAATTGGAATACACAATCTGAGAAACGTATCTGTCATTAACGTTTCTCAGATTCAAATGTCGGGGGATAAAAGCTGATATTTTTTTCCATACCACATTACTTCGAAGTTAAATGATTCTCAAAATGCGTTATACTGTCGAAAGCTGCTTTACTTCTTAAAAAGTAAGTTTTTATTGCCATTCATTTTAAGAGTGATTACCAAACGTATACCTTCCCTTTAACACCCGACTCATTCAAAGCTGTTTGAACATAAATGTTGCATCAGCATTCAACAGTCATAATAAGTCATTCAATTTCAACAGTTTAGCGTTCACTATAGTCAAGTAAGATTCAAATTCATTACATCGAAAAGGTCGTTCATTTTCATAAGAGCCAGCAGCAAGAGGCTGATCAACCATTCAGTTACATCAAGTGTATTTAGGTAGTGGAAATTTATCTGAAGAATGGTAAACATAAATAGTGTTGAATGCCTATAAATGACTGGAACGAACCTGTATGAGAAGAACAAACTCATGTGTGCACCAAAACAAAATTGATCAAACTTGGGAAAGGAGGTGTGAATTCGAATGCGTTTTAATGAAATCAAATTAACTTGCTGAAATTGACAACGGAAAACCCATATTAAACCTTGGGGCAATTTTTACAAAGCATTGCCGCCAGAGAGTGTTTCTTTCACTTCCACCAGCAAGCACCCCAGAAGCTCTTGGTCACTTTCATCTGTTGTCTTCAACACCACAAGAAGCTGTTGTCAGATTGAGAGAGGTGTAGAGAAGGATGTAGAGTTAAGGCTTTGCATAATTGAGATGGATATTAATTTTGTGGGGTACCGGTACGCGATATTTTTTTCCTACGAACTTTTTGTCCCCATACGGGAAATAAACATGGGCTGGAGGAGGATGATTCAAAAGAGGACACGATCAAAAGAAGTTTGTATACAGTTCGCCGTATGGGGGGACAAAAAGTTCGCAGGAAAAATAAAATCGCTACCGGTACGCCATGTATTAATCTGTTCTAAGAAGAAGTAGTGGCTCTGAAAAGGGCTGGTTGGTTTATCCCCGACGTTTCGACTACAGTGTGCTCCAGTCTTCATCAGGAGAGTGAAGAGTTTGTAGAGCTAATGTGCTTTCATGTTTAGAGTTGAATGGTCTTGTTGTAACTCCATTAGCCTTTTTGAGGTATGGTGAACACTGTAGGAGTGCACTGTTTGGTTTTGGTGTATACAGAATAATTTACCCAAACTAAATAGTGCCCTATAGACGATGTGACCTCTGACGTCACTCGAAAACCACACATGATGCGCGCGCATGTCGCCGGGCAAAACCTTTGTGTACTTGACAGCCAGCTAGCTCGTTAACTTCTTGTCATTCGTCATGAAAGTACACGCAATCTTACCATGAGTACACGTATTCTTGCCCGGCGGAACACGACTTGGACAGTGTTTTGTCAACAGAGGGCGGTTTGAATGTAAACAGAGGTCACATCGTCTATAGTAATGTGTCCACATTATCTCAAAATGGCTTATAGAAGACCACGATGTACTCAAAACATTAAAGGGGTACGTTGCCTTCAGATTGGGTGCTTTTGGGCTATACAAAGCGTTTGTTATGAAATGAATATGGTTGGAAAGATATTTTAAGTATACTGATTATCATAAATATCCCTTAAAATTGTGTGGTTTTTGTGTAATTCCTTGACAGAACACAGTCAGCTATTTTGTAGAACCAAATTTTGACTCCACAAAGTGGCGGACTGTATGTTCCGCTGGTTTTATTTTAAGAGGCAAATTTATGTTTTTTTAACCACTACTCAATAATTACAAAACACTGTAGGTGTTTTCTTTGTGCATGAATAACTCCCCTTTAATATAATCTTCTCGCAAAAAGGAATAAATCAACTTACAAGATCCCATAATTGCATCAAGGTGCTAAGCTTGCTGAACAACCCTGTGAAATTCTACAAGAAAAAAGATACAATTGAATTTACTGAGTTTAAGTCCAAACATAACAAAATAAATGTTGTATTTTGTAGTAAGTTTTGACTTTGGGGTAAACGGACTTCGTGGTGTTGTATGAAGGGATCATACAATCTAACAACAATGAATAGGTTTTGAGAATTGAGCAAGAATTTAGATGAAAGGTTTTGAAATATTTAAATTGTAAAACTGCCCATTTTTGAATATACATTGCATTTTTTGTATATACCTGACTTGCTTTGCGTAGTTCTGCGTTCAGGTCTTGTCTGGTTACCGGTGCAGACTCCTCCACGCCTTTATAGTAGTGTCGAACAAGACGCTGGTACTTGGTTTTCTCTCTGCTGTACAGGAACTTGTTAATGGAGGATTCCTGCCAATGTACCGTAAACAGTTCAGTTTTTATTTATTTATTAACATTTTTTATTTTTTAATGAGTAATCGCCTAACATCTTACATCACAAGGGCGGACGGCCACTACAAGGTGAGGGCTACACTTAACTGACTTGGGCTATCGACCCAAATCAACTGCCACCAGGGGCGCGTTGCCACCTACTCCTGGGGTTGAAACAGGGTTACCCCCTTCACAGTCCGTATTAAGGATGTAGGCATGGGTATCATCCACTAGGATCATCCACTGTATATCCCAGTCGTGACACTTGTGTCCTTAAGCAAGACACTTAACCACATGCTTCGTCCTTCGGATGGGACGTAAAGCCGTTGGTCCCGTGTGTTGTGTAATGCACGTAAAAGAACCCAGTGCGCTTATCGTAAAGAGAAGGGGTTCGCCCCGGTGTTCCTGGTCTGATCGGCAGCATATATTGCGCCACAGCACCTTGTAAACCATTGCATGGTGCTATAAAATGACTAGGCCTCATACTTCAAACGTACCTCCACATATATCTTGCAGGAAAAAAATTGTAGTCCCAGCGCTTTGCATCCTCTGGTTAAAGGCGCTATATAAATGTCATGTTAATTATTTATTTATAGGAGCCTGGCTGGTAGAGCAGAATGCACTACCTGCCCAACTGCTTACACAGCAATTATGGTTAAGTGCCTTGCTCAACGGTACCAGTGTCATGACCGGGATTCGAACCCACACTCTGCTGCTGACAACACCAGAGCTTGGGTTTGGTAAACTGGACCGCTCGGCCACGATAGTGTTTTATTTGTTTGTTTGTTATATTTGGGGACAGTATCAATAACCATCCAGTGCCCTCATTCCGAACAGTGGCGCCACACTACACCCATATTTACAATCAAGCGTGTAAATTTACCATGCAAATTCGTCTGCATTAATTGTGCGAATGCCCCCTTGGCCTCCCCCTTCCCCTTCCCACATTCATCCAATCAAAACAAAATTATTGGGATGTACAATCTGTCTCTGTTAAAAGTTGTGTTTGGTTGTTCGTTGAAGTAATCAACATTGTAATTTCTCACCAGATTTTACAGCATTAAATGCACAGTCCAAGTTCTTGCCGAATGACAATGGTGAATTTTCAAAGTGCGTATTATACCAGATACTATAAGCGGAATACAAACAGACTTTCCCTGTGATTTAAGACAGTCACCCTTTCAGTCACCAACTTCTCTTACCTTTCCAAGTTTATCCGTCTTGGTATCGTGTGCGTCATGAAACAACTGACCAATCACGTCCATGCTTGTCTCAACGGAGCGAGTAGGTTGGATGTCGAAGATGTAGTCTGGATGCTTGATGGCGTTTGACCAGAAACGCAGTGGCAGTCTATAAGAAGTGATTGAACGAAGAGTACTTAGATGTTTTTACATATTTTTTGCAAGCATCTCTTTAAACAGAAACATCTTGGCTTATAGTGTTATGAAGCTTACAGCTAAGCAAAGTTATAATGTATCCTAGCAGAAAGTGGTGTTTAGGCTTAAACGTCTTTCACAAACTGCGATGGTTTTTGAGAGAGGCATGCGAGCCTCAATTCGTCACATGTCGAGATAACTGGAACTTGTACATCTTTAACACTTGACGTGAACTTGCGAATAGTAATCTGACGATTTATAAATGAGGTTTATCGATTTATGGTTTAGTTTCTACAAATACCATGCTGTTTATTATGTTGGTATCTGGGGTTTTTAGATTGCTTGTAGATGTTTGTTTATGTAAGCTGACACACTCTTGTAGGGGTCCTTTATAGGTATGCCACAGGATTGGTAAGGATACAAAACATAATTGTTAAATTTTAGTCTGAAAGCTAACTGATGATGAAGTTCATACTAGAAACACTTTTTTTCCGTGAAATATTTCCCTCTGAAATAAATTTATATTCGAGAAAAATGTACTGATTGTAATGAAAACCTTTAAAAAACTCTACAACAACTGATTTCGGTTGTTACAACCAAAATTAAGGACAATGTGTTTACATGCTGAACATTTATGTGCATGTTTTTTTTCCTATTTTCTCATGACTCGCACAACAGATTAAGCCCAAATGTGCTTGTTATTTCATGTATAATATGGTTGATCACACAAAACATGAACACTGTCTGCGACTATTTTGCCAGCTCTACCAATCCTGTATAATACCTTCAAACAATGGCTGTTGTTGTTGTTGTTGTTGTTGTTGTTGTTGTTGTTTTTTGGGGGGGGGGTGGAGGTTACAGTCGGTGGTTACTCACATGTTATTCTTCCAAGCATATTTTATTTCCGGGTCTTTGGACTTCAAGTCATACATCTGTGCCTGGTCGTCAAAAAAGTCAAAGAGGAACTTGATTGCCTTCGGGGCGCTCTCCACGGACAGAATGGTCTGGAACATGTTGTCAACATACTCTTGGATGACGCTCTGTTGCCGAGGTGTTACCAGGGATAAAAAGTCAAGAGATTTTCATTTTTGGTAGACTCACTGGTCGAAATTGTCATGCCGTGGTGTCGATTACATTCAGTTTGGCTTGGTGATGTATGCTGCATTGTCTTTCACCTCTTTGGACTCTGGTCCGAATCCCAGAGGGGTGCCTTGTATTTGGATTGGGTTTTCAGTCCCTACCTGATTGCTGATGGGTCTTCCCCAGTTTGGATTTTCCTCCAACATCTTAAACTGAGATTTCTTCAACATCTTTCGTTCAGAGGTTTTTTCATGATTGCATATTATTTACAGTGCGTATTGCTTTCCATTAAGTGAGCGCTGGTAACACTAAGTTATGTCACATTTTATTATTTGAGTTGTGTAGTTATTCTTGAGGGGCTGAACAATATTTTCACTCTTATACTTTGTGCACAAAATTGTGCAGACATACAGACCTACCCAGATCTAATTAACCCTATGATAAAGTGGAGCCATCTGTTCTTTGTAGCTGGCTTCCAGATGTCTTGCTACCAGCCTGTGTTGGGTTCTTTGGTTTCAAACACTCCTCCCCGCAAAACTGTTTAGCTTAAATCAAGGTATCGTACACGTTTGGTAATGACTCAAAACAAATATTAGCATAAAAACTTACTTAGTAACGAGCAACGGAGAGCTGTTGATAGTAAAAAACATTGTAGGAAACGACTCCCTCTGAAGTAACGTAGTTTTTGAGAAAGAGGTAATTTCTCAATAAAATAATAAATACTTCTTGCAAGAAGTTTTTATTCCTATCTGAAAGCACACAAATTTGTACAACAAGGTTGTTTTTTCTTTCATCATTTTCTTGAAACTTCGATGACCAATTGTGCCCAAATGTTCACAGGCTTGTTATTTTATGCATATGTTGGGATACACCAAGTGATAACACTGGTCTTTGACAATTTCCAAACGTGTTCAGTGCCTTTAATGGAGAGCCAGTAACTAGTGGAACCTCCCTTCATTATCGTGTAATTCCTCTCTTTATTCCTCGCGTTGATCTCTTGTTCATGCACCAGAAAGGGTTCAATTAAAAGGTTCAGTTCATTTCACTTGATTGGTAAGAGTTTATTTTCAGATGTGCCTACTTGGGCTTAGTGTATTATTCGTTTGAGAGGGTGCAACTTCTGCAATCAATAGCACAGCATGCCGTTTCCACCAATATGAGGAACTGTGGTTCCAATCCCTAACTCTCTAATTAGACTGTCATGCCAAATGACATTGCAGCCACTTGGAATTCACTGTCAGAAAATTCAGTCACTGTTTCGAAACTGCCTTCAAAGCACATTGATATACTCTTTTCCTGTTTTTATACTGTCGTTGTTTGGAGCGACTACTCTCATTACCACGTTGTTGTTGTGTGGCTGCGCAGTCAAGAGCGACCAGATAACATTATTATTGGCAAGACTTTCTTTAATTCAGTATATCAATGATGCTATCAAAATACAGGAAGTATTACTGGGACAAAAGAAAAACTGTTGTAGTAAACTTGCGGGTACAACCAAGTATAAAACTCTTTTGGGAGAAGCGTTGGCTCTGATAAGAACCGGTGTGCTCTCAACATTTCGAACAGTAGGCCTATACTCTGTCTTCAGGAAGACGAAGCCGAGCAGAGTATACTGTTCAAAACGTCGAGACCACACCGGCTCTTCTCAGGACCAACACTTCTCCCAACAGCGTTTTATACATGGTTGTACTCGCAAGCTTATACTACACTATAATTTTTATTTTGCCTCAGTAATACTTCCTGTATTTTGATAGCATCAACACCATGCAAAGCATCATACATCAATTACTGAGACAGCTTAAAAAACTTGAAGAGGAAGAAACTATTCCATTGTGATATATGTTTCGGAAACTGCTCTTTTTTGTTTGACACAAAGATTACCTTTGATGACAGAACTCTCTGGAATGGGATCTTATAAACGGCCCACTGACTGCGTTTATTTAGGGAGAAACAGCGCAATCTTCTTCCTCGTTGCTTGGTGCCTTGTTCTTCAACCGAGAAAGACTCCATCTTTTGAGTCTGTAAGGGTAAAGGGTTACCATAGTTACGCATCTTCTCAAATCATGAACATTTTTGTAGTGGTGTTGGTAAGGGCACCAAGGGGGGGGGGGGTAAGGAGGCACGTGCCCCGTGCCTCCCCCGGGTGCCCCCCGTCCTATTTGAAATCTGGACCGAGATTACAATTTCAGAATAAAATGTTACATTTTATAAATTTGTTTGCAGTAATTTCAATGTTATTTTGTAATTATTATGTATATTTACACACAAGTGTATTTGTTTTTACCTTCACGTCTAATTATCTTATTAAAACAAATCACTGAAAGAAGGCTTGTTTAGGACAAATGCAAACGGAAACTACAATTTTAATTGGCAAGATGTATACCCCCTTGGTGCACCCCCTTATGCCCCCCTTAAATTTGACCTAGTTGTGCCACTGCACTTTCTACAAATAAAGTATACAACTGCTGTGAATAAAGTATTTTTTACAAAGTTATGCAAACATTTTGATTAACTGTTTGTGTGAAGAATTATTGCCCATCTCCCGGCATGCCTGTTCCTCCTCTGGACGGACTCGCGACCATTCTGGTCCAGCCATTTCGTGGGGAACGGAGCTCTGACAGGCCCCACCAGAGTCCGCCTGAGATTGCCCCCCAACTCCATACTTTGTCATCGCCCGGCACTGAGGGCTCCCTTATCTATTGATTCTTTTTGCAACAATATTTCATTCAAATTGTTACTTATTTATTATTATAATGTTTTACTTACCAGATGCCAATCTCTGACTCCTTCCTGGTTTTGTTCTTCATCTCTAAAACCAACGTTATCTAGAGACATGGGTTCTTGGAAGAAAATTATAGACACAATCTCTTTTTTTGGTTATAGCTTTGGCAGGAGGTTTTATACATCTTTGGTTATTATTGTGATTTTTATTCACATAAAATGACTGTTTGCGTGTTTTCTTGTAGTGAGTTAAAGTTAGACAGCATATTTTACACCTGGCTTTTCGTCCAAGAATGTATTTTTTGTTTACATGATTAATGCTCACACTTTCAAAGAAAACCCTAGCAGGTGTGTTTCATAATTAATATTTACCATAAGCACCCTCTCTTTCAAACTGCTCCTGTTGTGCACTGTCAGTGACCTACAAGTAACCAGCGACAAGAAGGGTACCAATGAAAACTCTTGACCAATCAGATACTCCACAAATGCATATCATTACAAATCCCTTTTGTCTGGACAAAAGGTAACCAGTGAAGACAAAGTACCTGTGAAATCTGCCTCTTCAATAATTGAAACGATACAATAGATTAGCATGTATACAACTAGTTTCAATGTTTAACTATAAAGGGTAACCCAATGTAGACAGAGCACCAGTGAAAACTTTAAACCAATGAAGTGATCTGGGATTCAAATCTATAGTTGTATTTCTTGTTATTTTGTCATAACTTAAGACATTAATTTTGAAGCTTGCTGTTTATTACCGTTTGAAATAGAAATTGGTAATTGTTGTATGGAATAAATATTTAGCAGAATCTAATGTTGGTAATTTAGAGGATGTAATTCGGTTCTTCGTTGGATTGTTGACGTAAAATTGCAAACGTTTCTTACTTTTGAAGGAAACCCTGTTTGAGGTTTTTCAGCGGGGATCTTCTGCTGTACGCCACCTTTTGTTGGGATGCAGTAACCACCTTCCTCACTGAATGAGGTCTCCGCTTCCTTAGCCTAGGAGACAATTGTTACCATGGTTACTCATCTTTACTTTCAAAGAGAGAGAGGGGCATCTTATTGCTCAAATATTAGATAACTTATTTCCTCTGACAAGAGTATTGATGGAAGTAAGCTGGTTTTTTTCCAAATGTAATTTGGGTGTGGTTGTGGGGGGGGGGGATGGGCTGCATCTGAGGTCAGCTTTATGACCTTTCTGTCTTCCCTGCTTTTATTTTGACTTGACAAAAAAAAAATCAAATATTCTGAAAATGAGTGGAGCTCCTCTTTGTATCCGATGATGCTACTGACTCAGGGATTTCCATATTTTCTTATACATTGGGGAAACACAGATTCGGAACCAGCAGGGCTGAGTCTTTAGTCCCCGGAGTGTGTTCGTGTGCTCACATCTTTCGAAACAAAGGATACGGAGCTCTGGAAGTGCCATCCGACATGTTGAGATCCTGAGATAATTTACTGCAGGATGATGACATCATAAACGGAAGATTATGACATCCTGAGATGATTTTATCTCGGGATGACGACATCTTGTAAGTACAATGTCGTCCTCCAAATAGACTTTATCCTAGGAAGTCGACATCATGGAAGTAAGATGTCGACTAACCGAGATAAATTATCTTGAGATGAAGACATCCTGAACGTAGGATGTCACTCGACTTCCCGAGAAAATTCATCATGGGATGGAACATCCTGAAAATTACAAAAACCCAAGATAATTTTCTTGGGCAGACAAGAACATTTTACTTGCAGGATGTCGTCATCCCGAGATGAAACTATATTTTTGAAGACAACATTCTACTTCTAAGATGTCATCATCATCTTTACGTTAATGATGTCATCGTCCTGCCGTAATTTATATGCGGATCTCAACAAGTTGGATGGCACTTCCGGAACGCCATACGGAGGAAAATCATTTTTTTGGGAAACACATTGGATCAAGAAATATCCTGATGAATAATCACGTTGATAGGTTTTGAGGCATTATACATGGTGAGGTATCAATCATTTTTTTTCGGTTTGCATTTGTGGTAACACCATGTGTATATCTACTCTACTTTTGCTGAGTAGATTTCGGAATTTGGGAGACTATACTGGAAAGAACTGTTCTGCTTATTCACTACTACCTGGGCAGAGGGTAGGAAATCGGCCGGGACTACTACTTTCGCTTAGAAGAATAAAATAGCAAGACAAGTTCTCAAAGAACAAATCTACACACGTGGAGGTAGTTCACATGGTGTTACCACAAACCGAATATACAGTAACGTTGATGTTATTTTATAGTTTTACCAGATGTTGATCTTGATGTCCTCCAGGGGTGTTTTCATTTTTGATGGTAAAATATTCTGTAAAGAGGATTCAAAAATAACGAAATATCACCTTCTTTTAATCCAGAGTTATGGATGAGTGTTTATGACCATTTTGATACACTTACAGAAAGCCAGTTTTTTTAATTCTAAAAAGACAAATCCATTTTGAAACAAGACTTTGGAACTCAGCTCCACTTCATGGAGCTAGTAGTAGAACATATCAAGTTTTAAATTTGTCTTGGGATGTTTTTTTGTTTTTTTCCCTGTTTCTTTTTTTTTGAGGTGGGGTGGGGATTAACTAGAATGTTTGAAATAAAAAAGGTGAGGCTTGATTTCCCTTAACTTTGAGTTTCTTAATATATTTAGAAATTATTTACCATGTGTAATCTTTTCTTCAAACTGATGCACTGGTCCGGAGCAACTGGCAGCTTGTCCCTTATCCACAAGGGTAACTGGTGCTCTGTCAGGTACCTAGGCAACCAATGAAATACCAGGGAACCATTGAAAGCTCTTATCCAATATCATCATCTTAAAAACCCCAATAATTTTTATTACGAGTACTATTATTTATTCGGCCAAGATGAAAGATAAATTGTATAACAAATACCAATCAAAAGAATAGATGTATAGAGGTACAGTAGGTAAGAATGAGACGGGGAAGAGATTGGGGTGGGGATAAGGAATGTATAGAAGAGGAGCGGATTGGGGAAGAGGGGAGGTGGGAGGGAGTAAAGACAATCCAATCTCGAATGGCCAGGATGAACAAAAGTGAAAACACTGTGACTCAAAATCCAATCCTAGGTTGGCAAAATGAAATAATTGTATTTCTTATCTCCTGCGATTATCATGCAACCTCTTTAATCCTGTCAAGTCATTGTATTCTGTGTGTAAAACACCCGTCAGTACACTTCAAAGCAATCTCAGTTGCCATTACTACTTTTTACATAAAATACAATAATGTACGTATACACAAAATGGGTAAAATTGGACTTCCAACCTTGTGGAACCTTTTGAACTAGCGTCACTTTTGCTATGGGGACCATTGTGAGTTTGTGCTTGATCTATGGTTTTTTGTGCATTTCAATAGTATTACGAGCATTTTAAACTTCAAATATTTATTTTAAGATCATATTTTTGTAACCAAAGTTAGCTTGATGAAGTTATTGTGTGTTTTACTCACTTTGAAATCGTTCAGGGTGTTGAGTCGACATGGCTTGTTATCGACAGGTCTTACGCACTTGTCCGTCAAGATCTGACGGTCGTTCTTTCCCCGGTGCCACACTGTTCACCAATAAAGCCACATGTGTTATTAAAGATTACTTTCTGATTATGAGAAATATTTGACCGTTGTTGGTAATTAAGAAAAGGAAACTGTGCAGACAATAGATTTGGTGAAGGATATGGGGTTGGTGCCCCCACCCCCCCGGTTGTGTCTTCATTATGTTCTTGGAATCTCAGGAATTTTTTAGAGGATTTTAAAGGAGGGTACTTCTTACAAGAGGAAAATAATGTGTTAAAGTAACATTGGGGAATACACTCTGCCCCCATATCGGGCATACCTCAAGACTGTGTGAGTTTAAAATCATCAGGTCTCGTCATTGATTGTTTTCTATAACTGCTGGAGTGTCAGCAATTTAAGAGTGACATACCAAGACTGAGTTGGTTGGCGCTGGGTCTGCCGGAGTAGGGCTTGTTGAGATGGATGGCATCTAAGATCTTCTCCTTGACTTGTGAGATGGTGTCCACATCTAGTACCTTGACTTCCCTGATGATATTTCCTTCTCTGTTGAGAACCACCAGTGCCTAGAACCCATGAATACAATATTCATTTTATGATAGATTTGTCTAATTTTAGTCAGGTTCTTACTGAAGTTAGTGGCAGAAAAAGGTGGTTTTTAATTGAATTGTGCGCGAGTTTGTTGAATTCCTTCACGTGTTAAAGCAATGTACGTGGGACAATGTAAGTGCTCAACAAATTTTCGAATACGCGCGAGACTTGCACAGTCTATAGTGGGTCTTAAAGGCACTGTACACGTTTGGTAATTTCTCAAAATATATATTAGCATAAAAACTGAATTGGTAACGAGCAACAGAGAGCTGTTGATAATATGTCATTTCTCACATAAAATAATAAAATACTTCTTGCAATAAGCCTTTTATTCCTATCTGAAAGCACACAAATTTGTACAACAAGGGTGTTTTTTCTTTCATCATTTTCTTGCAACTTCGATGACCAATTGAGCCCAAATTTTCACAGGCTTGTTATTTTATGCATATGTTGGGATACACCAAATGAGAACACTGGTCTTTGACAATTTCCAAACGTGTTCAGTGCCTTAAGGAATCGGACCATTGGATATCTGTTACTTACCAAGACGTTGAAGTTTATGGTTTCTTGTAGTAAATTCTCAAAGTTGAGAGAAAATATTGCCTGGCCGGTGACAGCATCAATTGGACCGTGTTCAGTGCGGTATTTGATGGCACGATAAAGCACAAACAGAGGGTAGGCGGTGTGATTCTATACCAAAACATAATGACAAAGAAACCACGTCTAGTTTAGTTCAATAAGTTTATTACCTTTATTGCACAAACATTAAAAATACAACGTGCAGCAAAAGGGAAACCCCGAACAGGCACACAGACCCACCTCTTGTTTCACACATCACAAACAAAACAAAGAAACGAAGTCGACAGAAAACAACCAACAAGAAACTCTAGAACTCATGCAAAACACTGTGAGGCAAACGTAACTAATAATTTTTAATAATTCCAATGATGTTTAACTTCCGTAGGAAGATCTAGCAATCACACTATTATTCTGACAATGTTTTCAAATGTTGACCTACCTTTAGTTGGTCATACAGACATAGGGAGACCCAGTTTGAAAGAAGCTTCTCCAAAACACTGTCTGTCCTGGACAAGTATGAATGTTAAAAAACATCTTAGAAACTAAGCACCATGTAATTATCTTTCTGATGAGTCGTGGTGGTTCATAAATGTACAGGTGGATTACAACCCTTAAGTGAAGGAGTAACCCAAGGAATTACACAAATGTAGGAAGTTTCACTAGTTTCTGGTACCCCAGTAAAGCCAAAAAGTTTGTTTTGCAGGTGAAAGGGGTTTTTGGAAACCTCAGAGCATAGCCCAGGCATTTAGCAAGACATCCGGAAGTCTGCTACAAAGAACAGATGGCTCCAGTGGGGTTTGATCTGGGTAGGTCTGTATGGCTGTACAATTTTGTGCACAAGGTAAATGAGTGGACATATTTTTAAGCCCCTAAAAATAAAAATAAATACAAATTACAACTCTGTATACAGGACTTTGACTCTGCCAGTGCATTGCACTTTGGAGAAAACAGTGAAATCAATCAAAATGTGCCATGACTTAGTGTTACCAGCGCTTACTTTAAGGGTTCAACTTGCACTCTGAATTCATAAATAAATTCCCACAATGAACCAAAGTTATTTATTTGGTATGGAAAGATAACTGTAGAACAAATTAGTGCCAATAATACAGGGTTTGAACTGGTCTCGCGTCACTCGGTGGTCTACGGTACCCTGCGTGACATCATCAAAAACAAATCACACGGTGAGGCCATCGGTCAGCAGGCTACAGTCCATTTGTATTTTGCGTGTTATTAATTTTTGTGGAGAACCCAATCACTTTCAAATGGCCCAAACCATTAGATATGGACCCTACTCAATTCATCCAAATAAACAACCAGGTCACTGCTTACAGCCACTGTACAAGTTAACAGAAAAAACATCTGGAAACCAAATGGCTCATTTCACCCAGTAGTGGCTAATGACACCAATGTCAAACAACTGCTGTGGAATTCCTATGGAAATTCCGGGAGAGCTGGTCATTCATGGATGTTTTGTGTGTGAAAAAGACCCCGGATGGTAACAAGACATTACCATGCTATTTGGCTAGGTGTAGATGGGGAATGCTGATTTTTTTAGATAAAAAAAAAAATGAAAATGGCAGAGTACTGATTATTTAATTAAAACTGGACAGTGCACTGCAGTTCGATGGCATCATCGAGTGTTAAGACATCTCTACAGTGCAGGGGTCATTGGAAGTCCGACCCGAGTATAGCCTGGGTTTTTTTTAACTAGCATTTTGGATAATAGGTTATTCAAACTGTAAAATCTCCTGGGTCAGAATTGACCGGATTCCTAGTCCAATGTGTCCTGACCCATCTCTGGGTCAGGTTGACCCGGTTTTGATAATGGGATTTTAACTCGGATTCTGCGTCAGTTTGACCCATTTCTGAGTCATTTTTGACACAGACTCCGGGTCACACTGACCCCAAAATTGGTCAGGCCACTCTGGAATCCAGGTCAATTCTGACCCAGGAAGTTTTTAGAGTGTAGTGAAATAATGTGTACGATTCTTACTTGCTGAAAAGTAGCAGTTCTTGGTTAGTGGATTGAGCATCTTTAATCATCTGTGACATCAAAGTTAACAAGACGCTAAAAATAACAAGAACATTCAGTAAATAACTAAACAATTTGAAAGTATCATAACAAGAAAATATATCCCAACTAATGGGCATACCATTCATTTCCGTTTGGGATTTTCTTTTAAGTTGGATTTGAAACAAGTGGGAATCAAGTGAGGTTTGCGGAGACACCATGTGAATAATTATCTTTATAGACTTTGATGGTTCTGAGAAAAACCGGTGGTTAACAACTCGACGTTTCGCCAAGTGTGCTCTGGTTGTCTTCAGGGAGTGCTGGACTATGTTGCTGTTTGCAACTTAACTGCCAAAGAGGTTTAGCTTGAAGCCTATAGACAATGTGACCTCTGTTTACATTCAAACCGCCTGCAAGCTCTTTAACAGCACTAAAGCAAAACAAAGCAACATAGTCCAGCATTATCCTGAAGACAATCAGAGCACATTGGTTGAAACGTCGAGTTGTTAACTTCTCAGAAACAACACATCTCATAAAGATTATTATTTACATGAGATGTCCCAACGAATAATTGTGACGTTTTATCCCAGCCTTGATATTTCTTGCTGTAGGTCTTTCGTTAGTCATAATGTCCGTTCCATCTATTACATTTTCCAAAAACTAAAGACACTGGACACTATTGGTAATTGTCAAAGACCAGTCTTTTCATTTGGTGTATCTCAACATATGCATAAAATAACAAACCTGAGTGAAAATTTGAGCTCAATTGGTCGTCTAAGTTGCGATAAATAAATAAAGAAAAACACCCTTGTCACAACACGAAGTTGTGTTGCTTTCAGACGATTGATTTACCTCAAATCAAAATTCCGAGTCTCGAAATCAAATTCGTGGAAAATTACTTCTTCTTCAAAAAAAACTACGTCACTTCAGAGCCGTTTCATCAACAATATTATATTTATCATTACAACATACTCCCTTACCAGGTTTATTTTTTTTATTAATAATTATTTTTTAATTACAATATAACACACTCTCCCAGTTCGCTTTTGTTTTATTTTTTAACAAAGGGAAGTAGGGCCTACTGAGAGTCTAAACCAACTTTAAAAACAGGCAATTGAAATAGTTCCCAGTTTCACTTACTCTGTTAGGATATCCAGGTTGTTATTCAGCACCATGGTAACAGTCAGTAAAGATGCTATCGATTGTCTAGAAAATATGAAATTGTGCAAACAAAAATACAATAGTAATAACTTTGTCCAATGGTAAATGTGCCACCAGTGTGTCCGACCTGGCTCCCCCTAACAGGGTGTTTCAGCGTGAAACCAGGCTTTCTGTTTGTTCTCACCATATACACTCTTGCTTTGCTGAGATGTAGAACCAAGAGCCACCCCAATAGCTTTATTCCACGTACTGCATCTCTTTGGAACTCCTTGCCTGGTGCATGTTGCCCTCCATCCTACAATCTAGACTGTTTTAAGAGGAATGTCAATTCCTACCTTCAGCTCCCCTGAGTTATTTTCATCTTATTTATTTTCTTCATGTAGCCCCTTACCAAGAGTGGTTTTTAGCCTTGTTTGTGGCGAACTTGCAAACATAATTTTAAAACCCTTACACAAAATGCTTTTGTTATAGAAAAATATACATTCTACACTTTTACAAGGCATATATATTATATCAAGGAATCTAAATCCTGTAATAAAATATTTCAAATATATACAAAGTTTTTTGTTTAACAAAACAAATGTCAAGAAAATATTCAACATTGCTACAAAAAAAGAAAATTCCAGCAGAAAAAAGGTGTGATTATAAAGTATTTAACAGCCTCATTCGTGGGGAGAAATCAAACAAAAAGTTAAAAATTCATGTCTCAAACTTCTCACCTTTTTTCTACCGACATCTTCGAGCGGCTCCCTGTATCCAGGGTCTGGATGAGAATAAATAAGAAGTTCTTGTTGCCTAGCAACTCAGAGAACTTCATCATGGCTTCTTCAACTACGGCGTCTTCGCCATACTTTACAAAGAATGAAATATGAACAATTTTTAGAAAAAAAATGCAACCTGTTCCTAAGCATCAATAAGTAAATTTAACGAAAGGTGCAGCAGTATTGGTCACTCTGTTAATCTTTGTATTTACTTTTTTTGGTTGGTTGGTCTACTGACTGTGTTATTTTGCTCCAACTACTGTTTCTTGAGAAGGAGTTATTTAGTAAATGCTTTCGATGTGGTTGAGTGTAGTCTAATTCCTGGTTTCAAAAAACACAAAATTCATCTTAAAGGCACTGAACACGTTTGGTAATTGTCAAATACCAGTATTCTCACTTTGTGAGTCCCAACATATGCATAAAATAACAAATCTGTGGAAATTTGGGCTCAATTGGTCTTAGAAGTTGCAAGTAAAATAATGAAAGAAAAAAACACCCTTGTTGCACAAATTTGTGTGCTTTCAGATGCCTGAGAAAGGCTTCAGGCCTGAAGTCTTTCTCAGATTCAAATATTTTAGTGAGAAATTACCTCTTTCTCAAAAACTACATTACTTCAGAGGGAGTCGTTACTCACAATATTTTATACTATCAACAGCTCTCCAGTGCTCTTAACCGAGTAAGTTGTTATGCTAATATTTATTTTGAGTAATTACCACACGTGTCCAGTGCCTTTAATTTGTGATCTGTATTGTGACATCACACTTTGCTGAGCAATTAATAAGATTGTCCCACAGTTATGATCAATCTTAAGCTCTTTGTGTTTAGGTGTCACCACTTTTGAAGATTTTTATAACAGGGATTCAAAGGGACTATAAGTCATGAGTTGAATTACAGCTCAGGATAAAGATCCATTGCAGTAAAATTTATATTTGGCTTGTGATGGTTTTTTGTCAACTGTAGTTTATGAGAAAGGGTTGATAAATTATAATTCAAGTGGTCTGGAAACTTGACTTCAGATGATATTTTAAGAATACTCTAGCAACCTGAACTTGAGATTCAGCTTCATTATGACAACTCTGGTTCATGGAATCTCTTGTGTTGATCACTATTACCTCTTCGTCTGTTGTGGTTGGTCGGACCTCTTGTCCAATGAACAGCATGTTAGTGGCGTAGTCACGGTGACTCACAAACGGCATCCCACTCACTTCAACGTCACTCGTCAGATGTAAGATGTCAATTTTTCTCTGAGAGATTCCTGTATTTCAAAATTGTTAAAAGAATAATTCTGCATGTCAACATTCAAATGTGGATGGCGATTAACTGATTGTCTAAGTCTAGAAGTAACCTTTCTCAAAAGCTTCATTGGCCCTGGGAACCAGAGCTGCTTTGGAACACTAGCTTAATAAGAGCAGAAAAAAATTGCTTAGCGAGAACAGGTAGCCAGCCAACATTCCATAAAGTTTAGATTGTAGCAAGTGGTGCCCCCATCTTCCCCCTTTTTTATTTTTTGCTTAGCAGAGAAATTTTCTTGGCAGTGTTTTCTGCTTAACAGCTTTATGAAATCGGGCCGAGCTCATGCCAATTGTTTGTGACTGGTTCACCACTTCTTTGTGCCTAGCAGAGAAACCATCAGCTTCAACTGAAGAATTGGCCCCCTGGATGTATAATGATTGAAGCAAATTCGTTCACCTCTGTTTCTAACCTTTCTTAACATCTTCAAGAAAGTCTTTCTCCAAGACCAGAAGATTAGCGTCCTGACTGGCTGTGTACAGGCGATTTGACAGGGATACGATCACGATAACTAAGATGATGAAAATCACAGCGCCGATTACCGACAGAACAATGATGGCTTTACTGGCTGAAGGATATGCAATGTAACCGATGCGGGACTCAAGGTTGCTGTGCAACACCTACGAAAGGAGATTTGAATATTTTTAAGAATCGCACAAATTAAAACTACAACTGAGAATTCAGTCATCTCACCCTCCTTGTCTTAGTTCATGAAGTCTTTTTATAAGGAGGTTGTTTCTCAAGTAAATTCCAAGTGATTTTTGCCCTTACGACTTACCAAGACCACAAAAAGCCCTCTGCCATGGTTCTTTATTTTTATAAAGTAAAAGTTTAACTAGGATTTGTTTTTACGACTTGCTCAGACCAAAGAAAGCCCTGTCTCGGTGTCTTGACCAAAGGACTCCTCGACAGATGGTTGTTCCTTAGGTAAATTACAACTGAGATTTGTTTTTAAGACTTATTATACCAAGAGCACAGGAAGCCCTCTGCCTTTGTCTTGGCCCTTGAAGTCCCTGGGAGATGGTTGTTCCTCAGGTAAATTACAACTGAGATGTGTTTTAAGACTTAATCAGACCACAGGAAGCCCTCTCCCTTTGTCTTGGTCCTTGAAGTCACTGGGATATGGCTGTTCCCCAGGTAAATTACAACTGAGATGTGTTTTAAGACTTACCACAGAAACCCCCCTCTCTCTCTGTCTTCGCTCATGAAGTACTGGTCAGATTGTTGTTTCTTAAGAAAATAGCAACAAAGGTTTCTTTTAAGACTTACCCAGACCTAAGGAAGCCCTCTCTCTGTGTGTCTTGTTCTATGAAGTCTCCGGCACATGGTTGTTTCTCAAGTAAATTACAACTGATGTGTTTTAAGACTTACCACAGAAACCCCTCTCTCTGTGTCTTGGCTCATGAAGTGCTGGTCAGATGGTTGTTTCTTAAGTAAATAGAGTAAACAGAGGTTTCTTTTAATACTTTCCCAGACCACAGGAAGCCCTCCCTCTGTGTGTCTTTGTCTTTTAAGTCCCAGGCACATGGTTAATTCTCAAGTAAATTACAACGGAGATTTGTTTTAAGACTTAATCAGAACACAGGAAGTCCTTTCTCTGTCTCTTGGCTCATGAAGTACTGGTCAAATGGTTGTTCCTCAGGTTAATTACAACTGAGATGTGTTTTTAGACTTGCCCAGACCTTTTGAATCCCTCTCTCTGTGTGTCTTGCCTATGAAGTCCCCAGCAGATGGAATTGTTTCTCAAGTAAATTACAACTGAGATTTGTTTTAAGGCTTAATCAGACCACAGGAAGCCTAATTTTCTCTTTGTCTTGACCCTTGAAATCCCTGGGAAATGGTTGTTCCTCGGGTAAATTACAACTGAGATTTGTTTAAAGACTTACCACAGGAAGCCCCCTCTCTCTGTCTTGGCTCATGAAGTACCGGTACTAGTCAGATGGTTGCTTTTTTTAGTAAGCAACAGGGGTTTATTTTAAGATTTGGCCAGACATAAGGAAGCCCTCTCTCTGTGTGTCTTGATCTATGAAGTCCCTGGCACATGGTTGTTTCTCAAGTAAGTTACAACTAAAAGTTGTTTTAAGACTTACCCAGACCACAGGAATCCCTCTCCCTTTGTCTGGGCCCTTGAAGTCTCCGGCAGATGGTTGTTCCTCAGGTAAATTACAACTGAGGTTTCTTTTAAGACTTACTCAGACCACAGGAAGCCCTCTCTCTCTGTGTGTCTTGGTCTATGAAGTCTCCAGAAGATGGTTAATTCTCAAGTAAATTACAACTGAGATTTGTTTTAAGACTAAATCAGACCACAGGAAGCCCTCTCCCTTTGTCTTGGCCCTTGAAGTCTCCGGCAGATGGTTGTTCCTCAGGTAAATTACAACTGAGAATTGTTTTAAGACTTACCACAGGTAGCCCTCTCTCTTTGTCTAAGTCCCTGTGAGATGGTTGTTCCTCGGGTAAATTGCAACCAATATGTGTTTTAAGACTTACCACAGAAAGCCCTCTCTCTGTGTCTCGTCTCATCAAGTACTGGTCAGATGGTTGTTTCTTTAGTAAATAGCAACAGAGGTTTCTTTTAAGACTTACCCAGACCACAGGAAGCCCTCTCTCTTTGTCTCGACCCTTGGAGTCCCCAGCAGATGGTTGCTCCTCGGGTAAATTACAACGAGATGTGTTTTAAGACTTACCACAGAAAGCCCTCTCTATGTGTCTTTGCTCCTGAAGTACTGTGAGATGGTTGTTTCTTTAGTAAATTGCAAAAGAGGTTTCTTTTTAGACTTACCCAGACCACAGGAAGCCCTCTCTCTGTGTCTTGGCCCTTGAAGTCCCCAGCAGATGGTTGCTCCTCGGGTAAAATACAACCAAGAGTTGTTTCTTCGATGAAGGTCACAGAACATTTCATTGTTCCGACATAAATACTGACTTCTGAGGCAGTAATTGCGTTGTTGATACTCTTACCCTTAAAATGAAAAAAATATATATCAATAAATTGAGATAGAGTTAACACTTTTAACAAGACAACAATCAAGGGATTCATTTACTTAACCAAAGAAGAAAACCGAAGAATTCCTTGCACTGATAAATACAATGACTTGGGGAAACAGGTCTTTGTTAAGTAGGAAAAATACACAACTTTTTAGCTACAAACTCGCATACAGACAACAATGTAAAACAAACTCGTGAACATTTTGCCAACAAAATCTATCTGAAACCCTTCAAACAAATGACAGCAATGTAGTTTAAAGGTATCGTACACGTTTGGTAATGACTCAAAACAAATATTAGCATAAAAACTTACTTGGTAACAAGCAACAGAGAGCTGTTGATAGTATACAACATTGTAGGAAACGTCTCCCTCTGAAGTAACGTAGTTTTTGAGAAAGAGGTAATTTCTCACTAAAATAACGAAACTTCTTGCAGAAGTTTTTATTCCTATCTGAAAGCACACAAATTTGTATGCATATGTTGGGATACACCAAGTGAGAACACCGGTCTGTAACAATTTCCGAACGTGTTCAGTTCCTTTTAAGATATTTTGCGACTCTTTTTTTTAACGGAAACCAAGGTATAAGGAAACTGTATTTGGTTTTTCAGTTTGAGAATAACCAGTGAGCATTCAGCTAGCTCTTGGCTTCACCTTGATTTTCAACAAATCTTCCGTCTTGTCATACAAGTCGTTTTCAAACTCGTCATACTCTGGATCAGGAAAGAACTCCAAGTCAACGTCGTTGTCTTCTGACCACGTTAAGAGGTCACTCACACCGTCCATAATGAAGCCAAAAGTGACGTCGAGTTGGGATAGAGAACTGCTAACGGCTGAAGTTATATCGGGAGTCAGGCAACGCATGAACTCTGAGCCTTCCACAGCACAGATCTAAAAAAACACACCAATATTTGTAAAACAAAAAATCCTTCTTTTTTCATATTTTATTAAAAGGTCTTTTGATTTACATTAAATCAATGAAATTATTATGATGTAAGATTGACAAACATTTTGGCCTGTTGACTCACCTCTACAAACTTGGCATTATTAGGTTCATCACTGCCAACTGATCTTTTAGTTTGAGTAATTTCTGTAGCAACTGTAACAACAAGTGAAGCCATCTGGGTAGTGTCTAGATATTTCCCACTGACAAAAATCTCCCGACCACCACTGTGTATTGAAAATAAAATCAAAGGATTAAAGAAAACAGGATACAAGTTAGCTAATCTGATCAGGAAATAATTAGGGCCTTTAAATTTTAATTTCCAACCTTCATTAGTACGAATATAACTATCTTCATATGCACTCATTAATACATTTGTAAGCCACACGTACCATTTTACTTATCAAATTGCAGCCTAAACTTAAAGGCATCGTAAATGTTTGGTAATGACTCTGGTAATTATTGGCAATAAAAACTTACTTGGTTAGAAGTACAGCAGCTTTGGATAGTATAATGCATTTCTATCACTTTTTTATCCCCAAAACATTTGAATTTGAGAAGCGTTACGCGTAACGCTTCTCAGAGTGTATATTCCAATGCAGATTATTCTTCTTGCGTGGACATAACCGCTCCAGATTTTCGGCAATATTACGCTACCACCTTTTGAAATGACATTTTCACAGGTTAGTTTTAAGGTATATATCTACAACTATAGAGGTTTGAAACAAACATCAGGCTCCAATAACCAAACGTGTACGATGCCTTTAAGAGGTTTTTCTGGAGAATATGGTCAAATAAGATGTTGAATTGGAACATAAAAATAACAGTTTTACTTGTATATTACCATAAAAGGTAACTATTGGGCGTTGATATACTCACGAGTAGATACTGCTGGTTGGACTGACTTCAGTAACGACAGGGTTGTTGGTGAAAGTGTACATCTGGCTTGTTTTGTCTGCCCCATCAAAAGACATCTTGAGAACTTCTGTCTGCCCAACAGACCCCTCAGAGCTTGTGCACACTGCTTCCATCTCAGTCACTGGGCTGTACAATAAATCAAAGTTATACAGCAGATGACACATCACTATAAAAGTATTTTCTTGACCAACTGTTAATAATGGATGCGATTCTGATTAGACCTCAACCCACAAGAGTATAAATAAAGAAAATCCCTGATAACAGGCTCTACCTTAAAGGCACTGAACACGTTTGATAATTGTCAAAGACCAGTGTTCTCACTTGGTGTATCCCAACATATGCATACAATAACAATCCTGTGAAAATTTGGGCTCAATTGGTCATTGAAGTTGCAAGAAAATGATGAACGAAAAAACACCCTTGTTGTACAAATTTGTGTGCTTTCAGATAGGAATAACAACTTCTTGCAAGAAGTTTTCATTATTTTAGTGAGAAATTACCTCTTTCTCAAAACTACGTTACTTCAAACGGAGTCGTTTCCTACAATGTTTTATACTATCAACAGCTCTCCGTTGCTTGTTACCAAGTAAGTTTTTATGCTAATATTTGTTTTGAGTCATTACCAAGCGTGTACGATACCTTTAAGTAAATGATACAATGTCCTAATTGTTATCTACATGTACAGTGATCTTAACTTGCCTTGTTATAATGCAAGCTCTATCACCAATGAATGCCTCAATATTCCGTCCTGTATTTAGAGCCATTCCATTGATTGTTATACGAGTCCCACCAGCTGCTGGTCCAACATCAGGACTGGAACTTGTAATAGATGGAACCTGGCAAGAAAATCAGAACCAGAAAAACAGAACATAGGGCCTAGTAGACATTCAACATCAACCAGACAATGTGTCCTTCTATTTGTCAACAATCAGTTGTTGTCTTGAACTCATTGGGAAAGAAACAATTCATTTCCTTATCTTGTCTCCAAATAATCTAAAATTGATTGTTTGATTAAAATACAAAATAGGACTAGAAAATAGATTGTTCCAGCATCCCATGTTGAATGGATTTTTTTTCAAATTCAATGTAGATTTATTTCAACAGTTTCAAGTTTTATTTATCATCAGACACCGTAGACTCCATAGAAGGTGTAATTAATCCTCATGCCTGAAGCCTTTCTCATATTCAAATTTTGGGGTAAAAAATTGCCCCCTTCTCTAACGCTACATTACTTCAAAGGAGGGTAGTTTCTAACAATAGTTTATAATATTATCAACAGCTCTCCAGTGCTCTTCACCAACCCTATATTCAAAGTTGACATCTCCTGAGCTTTCCTGCAGTGTTGACCCATCAGATCCCATTACTGTCAGCGATACCCGCACCACACTTTCAACTCTTGATTGAGTTCGGCAACTTACACTGTGAAATATATTCAGATTGTATAAATATTTGTAATACATACCGGTTATGAAGGAATTATAATAATAATAATAAGCCTAAATGCAATCATTATATTGCGCAAAAATGGTTTCACACTACCAGGGTCATACACAGATCGAAGCGGAAAACTCCCATACTACAGTGTGCGGATGGCGCCACGCACACTCAAAACGAATTAAAAATGAACCACGGAGTGTTCACACTATGGTCTTTGACACAGGTCGAGAGTTCTCAACCCGCACCTCCCGAGAAGGGTTAGTTTCAACACGGATCGAGCCCTCTACACCGATCAACACCGTGTTAAAACGTTGTAGTGTGAAAAGGTCAGTCCATATTACACAAATCAGACCCGTGTACAATACGGAGATTTTCTGCAGTGTGAAAAGGACTTAAGACGTCAGAACTTGTGTCCTTTGCACTAAACCCCTCATTACAAGGACAATGGAGGTTTCAAACCCCAATAGTCCATACTCCATAAACCTCCTTGACAAAGATCAGTGGAGGAACATTTGAACAAATGTCTTTCTCATATAAAACAGAAAAAGGTCTAGCTGATCAAATGTTCACCTCCTACCGAGTAAATAGTAAGGTTTTAAACTTTTAAAGGGGCACCAAGGCCAAGACATGGGCAACATTGGCCATGGCTTCAATGTAATTCCAGGCCTGGGTTGGATACATTTCTTACCTCGCACCAGTTACATAATAGGCTTCCAGTTCATCCAGATGGCATTCTTGGTCTCCAAGCATCACATTCAGTACAGTATGGAACCCTCTGCCAATATCTGTACCCATTATAGATACTATGGTGTTACCTTCTACTGGTCCAGTCAATGGATATACCTAAACATTCAATAATTGTCAAGTCAAGATGTCATTCCGTTTTACTCCTTTTAGGTCACGTATTGGTCTTGGATGTTTACATTCATTCCTCTATATCTGTACTCATTACAGAGACTGTGTTAGCTTGAAAAAGTCAAAGGTTATTATGTGAAAAAAACCTTTAAAAAAACACTGTCACTCTCAAAACCTCACAACATAGCTTTGATCAACAAAATAGAATACTATAAGTCCTCACCTAGTTGTCAATAATCAATGTATTTTATATTTATACTCACCTCTTGGAAGATAAGGATCAGGGCAGTTGACATCGTTATTATGGACGAGGGACATCGTTAACCCTCCCTGACCACCCGTTACTCAATATCAATAATCAATAACCGATAAATATACTCACCTCTTGGAGGATCGGATCAGGGCAGTTTGCATTATTATTGTGGGTCACCCACTCTCCTTCCGCTGTTGTACAAGACTCTCTTAGTTCACACTTAGCATCACACCAAACACACTCAAGCTCTGGCCTGGCAGTAATACACCGACTACAATCTGGCTTCAATACTCCACACTTGTAAAGTGTTGCTGTAGCAATAATCAAAGTTCAAAATGTTTCTTTGCACGTCTTGTTTATAAATCAAAACAAAGTTCTGGAAAAATTTGGCAGAGGCAAAGGACCCAACACCCAAAACGTTTGACTCAAACCATAAAGAAAGGACAAACTATGCTCAAACTCACCATTGTTGTTGAATATGTCATCTAGGGTGTGTCGGTTATTACTCGTGTCTGTCCATTCAATGGTCATTTTCACAATCAGCTCTGCATCATCAGTGGAAGTGTAGGTATACTGTGGAGTATAAAATTGATATCAAACAAAGTTCAACGCAAATCTTGGCATCTGATTCAATAATGATAATTTGATTTTCCAATTTCAAAAACTGTATTCTACGTAATGGTCTGAGGAATAACTTAACTTACAGCTTTCATGTCACACACGATAGTATCATCATTACGCTGAGCAGTTGTACTCTGACGTATTCCCTCAATATCAAAGCTACATTCAAAGCTAGTAGTCTAAGAGATGAAGACATTAATGGAGAGTGAGGTTAGATTAGTAGTAGCTTAAACATTCTCATTAAGGTAGGTACAGTAATTGTTTTCAGGGGAGTCAAGCCAATTCCGTTTGAATAGGTAGCCTATACATATATAACTTTCTTCACCATAATTTTGTTTAAAGGAACGTTACAGAACTGGCAATTAAAATTTTCTTTAAGATCACAGATTTACATAAAACTTACACGGTCTAATGATGATGATAGTGGAAAACATCCCTAGAAATATTTCTGTCTGAAATGCCATATTTGGTGAGAAATAAATAAAACTAATTTCCGGTTGGATTTTATCGCTCATGAGCGTTTTATTCATGCATTGTATAATACATGCAAACGTGTAATCGTTTTTTCACTATTTTCTCGTGACCCAGATGGCCGATCGATCTCAAACTTCTAAAGGTTTGTCAGTTTATGTATATAGTGGATTATATGAAGTGCTTGCACTGCCAGCAACTGTTTTGTTAGCAAAAAAAAAACAATTATGTAATGTTCCTTTAATGCCAGACCATTGTGATTTTTTGAAAGAAAGAGACTGAGTCACAAGCAGTCGCTGCAATTGCTTTTGTAGTTGGGTTTTTTTTCTGGTGAATTTTAATAAAAACAACATATTAAAGGCACTGAACACGTTTGGTAATTGTCAAGGACCAGTGTTCTCACTTGGTGTATCCCAACATATGCATAAAATAACAAGCCTGTGAATATTTGGGCTCAATTGATCATCGAAGTTGCAAGAAAATGTGGAAAGAAAAAACACCCTTGTTGTACAATTGTGTGCTTTCAGATAGGAATAAAAACTTCTAGCAAGAAGTTTTTATTGTTTTAGTGAGAAATTTCTTTCTCAAAAACTACGTTACTTCAGAGGGAGTCGTTTCCTACAATGTTTTATACTATCAACAGCTCTCCGTTGCTTGTTACCAAGTAAGTTTTTATGCTAATATTTGTTTTGAGTCATTACCAAACGTGTACGATACCTTTAAAGGCACTGTACACGTTTGGTAATTACTAAAAAACAAAAAAATAACATACAAACTTACTTGGTTACGAGCAACGGAGAGCTGTTGATATTATAAACCATTGTTTGAAACGACTCCTTCTGAAGTTACGTAGTTTAAAAAAAAGGTAATTTCTCACTGAAATACTTGAATCTGAAAAAGACTTCTTTCGCATCTGAAAGCACACAAATTTGTGCAACAAGGGTGTTTTTTCTTTCATTATTTTCTCTCAACTTCGATGACCAATTGAGCCCAAATTTTTACAGGTTTGTTATCTTATGCATTTGTTGAGAATACTGGTCTTTGACAATTACCAAAGGTGTCCAGTGCCTTTGAAGAGTTCGTTTCATTGCCATAAAGTAGGCAAAGGTGAAATTGTTTTGCTAGGAGGAGGGGGGGCTGTGAAGTCACTGTTCGCATTCGCTTAATTTAATTCAAATGATTATTCCAGGCTTTGCAATTGAATGATAACTAACCTGAGTCTCATCGGGTAGATTTGTAGTCATGACTTGTATATTCCTTTCAATTCCGTTGGGCAGAAGGACTTCAGTGTTCTGAGCCAGCAGTTGAGGGCAGGAACCCGGACCTTTGGGTGAAGACAAAGCTGGATTCTAAAGAATTAACATCAAATCATTAATTATCAGAAATGTTCTCTGTATTGATCTTCAAATGTTTCAGGACACCTCAATATCACTTTAATAAAAGGTTTTTGAAAACAGACAAAGGATGTGGTTTTATGTCTTTGTAGGAAACAACTGGCTCTTCGATTTATTAGTTCGAGATAATAGTTGTGATGAGTTTAACTTACGTTTTGCCCTGTAATGATGATTTCATTGGCTCCTGTGCAAGTAGAACTTACATAAGTGCATTTATTCTCAAAGACACACCAATCACAGGCCCATTGACTACCAACACAAGATATACAACTACAGCAAACATAAATAGAAAACAAAAGAATGATCCATGGGCAGAAATACTTCACCAGACATGTACAAAAAACAAGACTCTAAATTAAAGTAAAAAACTAATCAAAAATCAAAGCTTTTTTTTTTACAAACCAAATTGTACCAAAAAAGAAATTGATATTCTTACGAAGTATGAGTTGAGCATTCATAGAAATAGAAACTTGTATCCACAAAACTGACTGATGTTTCACTGGAATGGATGCTCAGTGTAACAATAACAGCATCATCTGGAAAATGAAAAATTATAGATATTTCAGATTAATTGAACACATATATCGGTTACATCTTTTAGCAAACAATGCTTTTATAAGTTTCTAAATCAGCCCCAGTTTTGGGTTGGACTTACCTCCTTGTTGAATTGGAGGTATCCCATTACCAGGTGGGGAGACACATCTAAGATCTTCATTAGTCTTTGTAGCTTGAGATACGTAGGATCCAAACCAACACTCATATCTCATGCTGGTCAGTAAGTCTGGTAACTGCTCTACACTCACGGTAACCTAGTAAATATTCAACTTAGTTCATATAACAAATTAACACAAATAAATATTAAACAGTTGATGATTATGGACTGGAAGGTTGGGAAACTTTACATCTAAAGATAAGGTGGAAATGGATAAAATAACAAAATGGTTAAGTCCTTAATATTTTCCAATAATAATTAATATTTATTTCAGATATATTTGTATGTAAATTTCATTCTTAACACTGTGGGAGAACCACGAGTAGAGTGGAAAAATGGTGGGGCGGGAAAATAAAAACGAGAGAAATGTTTTCCTTTTTCAAGTTGACTCTTACCTGTTGCTCTGTGAGAGTGATTGGTAGATTGTCATAAGGAGCCACATTGGTTATCTCGATACACTGTGCAGTATTGTAGGCTAACCATCGGGTAGACACATCAGGCATGTTGCATTCAGAATACAGGGTGCATCTAATCAGGTAAACATTTCATGTAACAGAATTATTTTGTAAGGTGGTCAAAATTGTTTAGTTCAACTACACGCCTAACACTTTGTTTACTGACTAAAATTCTCAGTACACATCTTAATTAGACAGGTACTTACTGTCTCTGCAGAGAGCACCAGCCACAGTATGGGTCTCCATCCCTCCCTGCATCCGTACCAATACACTTCTCACACGTTGTGTACTGACCACAATTCTCAACACGCATCTTCAGAAACTTTGAAAAAATATTCAAAAAAAGAAAGAAATTAAATAAGAAGCTTGAAATTGAAACAAAAAATCATATGGATTTTCCCGCCATTTGTTGATAGTGTAATGTTTGCGATGCCCCCTAATCTTGTTAATGTTGTTATTGTACCTTTTGTTCAGTGAGTATGTACATCTCTCTTGCTGTATCATTAATCTTGTCATTGTACCTTTTGTTCAGTGAGTATGTACATTTATCTTGTTGAATTATTAATCTTGTTATTGTACCTTTTGTTCAGTGAGTATGTACATCTCTCTTGTTGAATCATTAATCTTGTTATTGTACCTTTTGTTCAGTGAGTATGTACATCTCTCTTGTTGAATCATTAATCTTGTTATTGTACCTTTTGTTCAGTGTACATCTCTCTTGTTGAAACATTAATTTGTTATTGTACCCTTTGTTCAGTGAGTATGTACATCTCTCTTGTTGAATCATTAGTCTTGTTATTGTACCTTTTGTTCAGCGAGTAGGTACATCTTTCTTGTTGAATCATTAATCTTGTTATTGTACCTTTTGTTCAGTGAGTATGTACATCTCTCTTGTTGAATCATTGATCTTGTTAATGTACCTTTTGTTCAGTGAGTATGTACATCTCTCTTGTTGAATAATTAATCTTGTTATTGTACCTTTTGTTCAGTGAGTATGTACATCTCTTTTGTTGTATCATTAATCTTGTCATTGTACCTGTTGTTCAGTGAGTATGTACATCTCTCTTGTTGAATCTTTATCTTGTTATTGTACCTTTTGTTCAGTGAGTATGTACATCTCTCTTGTTGAATCATCAATCTTGTTATTGTACCTTTTGTTCAGTGAGTATGTACATCTCTCTTGTTGAATCATTAATCTTGTTATTGTACCTTTTGTTCAGTGAGTATGTACATCTCTCTTGTTGAATCATTAATCTTGTTATTGTACCTTTTGTTCAGTGTACATCTCTCTTGTTGAAACATTAATTTTGTTATTGTACCCTTTGTTCAGTGAGTATGTACATCTCTCTTTTTGAATCATTAGTCTTGTTATTGTACCTTTTGTTCAGCGAGTAGGTACATTTTTCTTGTTGAATCATTAATCTTGTTATTGTACCTTTTGTTCAGTGAGTATGTACATCTCTCTTGTTGAATCATTAATCTTGTTATTGTACCTTTTGTTCAGTGGGTATGTACATCTCTCTTGTTGAATCATTAATTTTGTTATTGTACCTTTTGTTCAGTGAGTATGTACATCTTTCTTGTTGAATAATTAATCTTGTTATTGTACCTTTTGTTCAGTGATTCAGTCCATCTCTCTTGTTGTATCATTAATCTTGTTATTGTACCTTTTGTTCAGTGAGTATGTACATCTCTCTTGTTAAATCATTAATCTTGTTATTGTACCGTTTGTTCAGTGAGTATGTACATCTCTCTTGTTGAATCATTAATCTTGTTATTGTACCTTTTGTTCAGTGAGTAGGTACATCTCTCTTGTTGAATCATTAATCTTGTTATTGTACCTTTTGTTCAGTGAGTATGTACATCTCTCTTGTTGAATCATTAATCTTGTTAGTGTACCTTTTGTTCAGTGAGTATGTACATCTCTCTTGTTGAATCATTAATCTTGTTATTGTACCTTTTGTTCAGTGAGTATGTACATCTCCCTTGTTGTATCATTAATCTTGTTTTTGTACCTTTTGTTCAGTGAGTATGTACATCTCTCTTGTTGAATCATTAATGTTGTTATTGTACCTTTTGTTCAGTGAGTATGTACATCTCTCTTGTTGAATCATTAATGTTGTTATTGTACCTTTTGTTCAGTGAGTATGTACATCTCTTTTGTTGTATCATTAATCTTGTCATTGTACCTGTTGTTCAGTGAGTATGTACATCTCTCTTGTTGAATCTTTATCTTGTTAATGTACCTTTTGTTCAGTGAGTATGTACATCTCTCTTGTTGAATCATTAATCTTGTTATTGTACCTTTTGTTCAGTGAGTATGTACATCTCTCTTGTTGAATCATTAATCTTGTTATTGTACCTTTTGTTCAGTGAGTATGTACATCTCTCTTGTTGAATCATTAATCTTGTTATTGTACCTTTTGTTCAGTGTACATCTCTCTTGTTGAAACATTAATTTTGTTATTGTACCCTTTGTTCAGTGAGTATGTACATCTCTCGTTTTGAATCATTAGTCTTGTTATTGTACCTTTTGTTCAGCGAGTAGGTACATTTTTCTTGTTGAATCATTAATCTTGTTATTGTACCTTTTGTTCAGTGAGTATGTACATCTCTCTTGTTGAATCATTAATCTTGTTATTGTACCTTTTGTTCAGTGGGTATGTACATCTCTCTTGTTGAATCATTAATTTTGTTATTGTACCTTTTGTTCAGTGAGTATGTACATCTTTCTTGTTGAATAATTAATCTTGTTATTGTACCTTTTGTTCAGTGATTCAGTCCATCTCTCTTGTTGTATCATTAATCTTGTTATTGTACCTTTTGTTCAGTGAGTATGTACATCTCTCTTGTTAAATCATTAATCTTGTTATTGTACCGTTTGTTCAGTGAGTATGTACATCTCTCTTGTTGAATCATTAATCTTGTTATTGTACCTTTTGTTCAGTGAGTATGTACATCTCTCTTGTTGAATCATTAATCTTGTTATTGTACCTTTTGTTCAGTGAGTATGTACATCTCTCTTGTTGAATCATTAATCTTGTTAGTGTACCTTTTGTTCAGTGAGTATGTACATCTCTCTTGTTGAATCATTAATCTTGTTATTGTACCTTTTGTTCAGTGAGTATGTACATCTCCCTTGTTGTATCATTAATCTTGTTTTTGTACCTTTTGTTCAGTGAGTATGTACATCTCTCTTGTTGAATCATTAATCGTGTTATTGTACCTTTTGTTCAGTGAGTATGTACATCTCTCTTGTTGAATCATTAATGTTGTTGTTGTACCTTTTGTTCAGTGAGTATGTACATCTTTCTTGTTGAATCATTAATCTTGTTATTGTACCTTTTGTTCAGTGAGTATGTACATCTCTCTTGTTGAATCTTGTTAATGTTGTTAATGTACCCTTTGTTTAGTGAGTATGTACATCTCTCTTGTTTTATCATTAATCTTGTTATTGTACCTTTTGTTCAGTGAGTATGTACATCTTTCTAGTTGAATCATTAATCTTGTTATTGTACCTTTTGTTCAGTGAGTATGTACATCTCTCTTGATGTATCATTAATCTTGACATCTTTAAGGACTGATCCACTCATACCAAGGTCTACTCTTTCATACAGTCTGGCTGAGGTCTTGCTTTGGATGTGAACCTGTAACACGGGCAAAGAGGCTCATACGATATATTTATACACCATTTTGAACATGACAAAATAATCATCTTGTGTTGTTGTTTTTAATGTCATTTTAATCTTCAAATTTGTTAGCTCAGTGTTTTATTAATTTTTCTATATAATTGAAAATATATACAAATAAAAGTACGCCGACAGCTGTTGTATTTAATAACAATTTGTAGTTTACTCTCTGGAAAAAAAATCTGGCATGAAAAGTGTAGTAAGCTTTATTTATGAATCAGGCATTCTTTATCAAAAGGAAGTCTTCACATCCAAACAAAATAAATGCTCACAAAACATGTACTTACCTTTAAAAGCTCCCCGTTGGAGTTAGTTCCAATGATAGCTACAGTGTGGTTCATTTCAGTAGTTGTAATGATAGATGACATCAGAGTATCTGTCAATAAATATTATCAGATCATTAAAAACATGATATTAAAACAATAAATGTCAATAAATTATTGTGAGAATCTAGTCATTTATTTTTTAAGTTGCAATAATGTTTCAATTGCGGGACCATGGCAAATGCCTTTGAAAACTATAATATGTTAAAAATGCATTAACTTTTATGAAAAATGCATTTTCAAATCTATTTCGAAATGACTTTGTTGCATTTACCTGATAGTTCCAGTAGAGCATTGGATGCTGTTACATATATGCCTTTAGCATACCGATATATTTGGGTTGAACCATCAGAAGGGTGACACAGATACTCATCTGGACTAAGCTAGAAATAGAAGAATAGAAAACTGTTTCTAATATCTGATAGTTCCAGCACAGCATTTGATACGATCACATCAACGCCTTTTGCATATTTGTATACTTGGTTGTCCCCTTCAAAAGGATGACACAGAAAACTATCTGGACTAACCTGGACCAAAAACAAAATACATAATTAGCCACTATTGTATGCTCACAAACATTACGTTCGACAACAATCATTGCTTAATCAATTTATGTCTGATATCGAGCTGAGTGATATCAAAGAAAGCAGAAAAATAGTTTTGTTTCTCTTGAAAGTTTTTACAACAGTTCAAACCATCTTCAAAATGGGGCAAGACAATCGAACAAACAGAACTGCTTTCAGGAAAACAAGAACAAAGTATTGCAGTGATTTATTTTTCACATTATAAGATGAATCAATTTATAAACCACTTTTAAAATTGTAAATATATAAGGAATAATACATTGCTGTTTTCGTATAGTAAACTTAAGTGAGAGTTAGGTAGGAACAATCTAACTAGTTGCACATAAATAAATTCTGTCAAATTAGTTGCTTTAGATACATTAAAATAATTACATGTAAATATATTCCTATTTTACAGGCAATTAAAAAAAAATCATTTACAAAACGTTTTCTTTTGGAGATCTTTTAAGTCCTCTCTCAGGACTCAAACAACGTTTAAAAGGGGCATTACTTTCTATGATTTTTAATGGGAAATATGATTTTTAGAAAATGTAATTAATTGTTCATAAACCAATTGTGTCACTTGCTTTAGGGACGTTAACAGTCATGTAAATAAATGTTTATGTACAGTTTACCATTTGCAAAAGTACCTTTTACTTGGTTGCATACATTTCGTTAAAATATTTTCTCACTTGTCAATTAGGCATCATTAATGTCATCTTAAACATTGACATAACTTGGGATACAACCTTGACGTAGCTGACAGCATACTCACTGGTAACGAACTACATTGGGATCTTTCCAAGTACTGCACTGAGTAGTAGTCATCTCCATCTTGAATACATCCCCTGACTGCTTCCTTGAAGGCATCTAAAATATCACTCATCTTATACACACACAATGCTGACTGATCACTAGGTACATCACTAGTCCCATCAGCTCCTTCATTCTTAGCAAACACAGCATACAACACCATGTCCTCAGCATTCAAACCTAATGATACAGCAAGATCCTGACCTGCTGGGCCAATATGAGCAGCTTGTACCAAACTGTACACACTACCATCGGATCCTTGGCATTGTAGGGTGATTTCTGTGTAAGAGTAAAAGAATGGACTGCTCTGACAGACTCTGTTAATTTTAGAAACAATGACAATGGAACCAAGATCCTCCTGTTGAGAAGTGATGAAGTATGTGAATCCATCATATGAGAAACCAGCTACATAATTAAATGGGAATGGATTCTGCAGATAAGGAGTAGTAAATGCAGTAGATGAAGAAAACCCTGTGCCTGATGGGGATATCAACAACCCGTCAGTACTGTGATGGAATTGCATGAGTTGAATTCGTCATGTGACGTCGCACGTGATATGTGAACGACGTCATCAGTCATGTGTTCAGCTTGCACCAATAGGGTTGGTGCAAGGTGCAAGTTCCCGCCACGAGAAGTCAGGTGAACTCTGATTGGTGCGGTAGTTGTAGTTCAGTTGGGCTAGTTGCCCGTAACTTTTAAGAAGTTAGTTGAGTTTATGTAAGATATTGTGCGCTGTTGGGCGTGCACATGGCTTTCAGGAAAGCGTGATAAAAAGCTGCTGTTTTGGGTTGCAGGGAGGGACTTGTTCCAGAAATTTGAGTGCAGCAAGTATAGTAAGTATATGAGAGTTATTCATTACTTTGTGTAAATTGGGAGTAATATTGAGGGTAAAAGGAGCCTGTGGGGAAGAAGATTAGAACAGAGACGTGAGTGTGTTATTTTCTGTGTGAATTTTGGCGGTATTTGTGCATTTTAGGCAGCGTTATTTAAGGCTGTGCGCGTGCAGGCGATCGTCGTGATAAATACACAAGACGATCAGCCGGAGCTAGCTGTACTGCGGTGTAGTTGAACTGGGTTAAGTGCAACGACCCAATGGTTGCAGTCGCTGTGTGCGAGGCAGACAACTACTGGATTCTGGGAGGGCTGTGTAGCGGAGCGGGTCGTGTGTTGTTGCCGGGACCGAGCTGTGTGCTCAAGGCCCAAGGCAGCTGGTGTTGCGCTGGGCTAGGCGTGCAACCGCGGCGTGGTGCTCTGTGTATGTGTTGCCTTTCACTGGTATTGAGTATTGCTAGGTAGTTGTTTACATGACTTGTAGATAATTTGGGGACTCACATTCTAAGTGCTTACAGGCTAGGTTATTTTGCCCAACTTCTGGAGTTGAAGGTGAATGTCAATAAATTACTTTTGAGGTCAAGGTCATTGTTAAACTGTGTCCTATTTGTGTGATTATTTTAGGGAACTGTGTGTACTCTGACAGAGAGGTGTACAATCTTTTATAATCGGGCGGTATACTTCCTCCCAAACGAATCTCGTCACTCAGCCTTAAGTCCGCTTAGTGACTTTAACTTGAGCTAGCAAGGGAAAGGGTCCGAGTTAATAATCATAGACTGGATAACGGTCTGTGCCCGCCACAAATGGTGTCAGAAGTGGGATGATTATAATTGATTAAGTTAAACTCTCTGTTGAAATTAATCCTCCTCTATCCCGGGGAAAGGAGATAGTACACAGGTTCAATAATTGGCAATGCGATTGTGGATTGTTGTTGTGCTGTCGGTGATTATTGCAATTGTTGCTCTAGTTGCGGTTTGTCAGTTTGCCAAGACTCGCTTGGAGTTGAGGCGGTTACGACGAATTGCGAGGGACCAGAATTTGACACTGATCCGAATTCACACTTTGACTAGTCAGACGAACAGTGCCAGAGTTTTGTGTAGTTTGGAACAACGAAGAATTGCAGCACAGACTGCTGCGCTAGAAGTGACGCAGTCACCTAGTGGCCAGTGGCCGAGTGTGGCAACGGTGTAGTTTCTAGCAAACTTATGGTCACTCGTCGTGTCTGGTGATTTCAGTTTTTGTTGGGTTGACTCTGGTACATATTGTTGTGTATTTTGGCAGTGGAAATTTGTTGTGTATAGAGTGAAATCCAACAACAGAGACGTGGTACTCGTTGGGTGGCATCCACACAGGGTATTGCGGAGAGAGAGATAGCAGTATGAGTGTGGGGTCAAAGGTTACCATGGACCCGTCGGGTACAGAGTCTGAGTTACAGAAGCTCCGCATGGATTACCAAATCCTGCAACTTGAAAAAGAACTTGTTGCAAAGAAATTAGAGGCGTCCATGAACGGAATGCCCAAGGAAGACATGCCTCATGATGGAAGGCGTGTGAGGCAGAGTGTGGATTCTGAGGTGGAATTACTGGTGACGAAAGAGACAGCAGGGTATGCCTCTCGTCCACCGGTTGACTGGTGGAGTGCGGACATGAAGGAACCAGAAATGGATCCCATGTCGGGAAGGGTTGGCATGGTGGGTAGTACACCTCTGCGGGGCGGAAGTGCGGCACAATTTTCCCCAACTGAGTTAACCCCCATCGCCAAGGAGCCCCCAACACACCCTCCAGTTGACGAATGGGCACTGTTCTTGTCAGGACAAAGTGTCGCTGAACATAGTTCAAAAAGCCGAAACCCATTTTTGGACGACGGGGAAATGGCCCCGAAGAAATCAAGCAGCGAACTGCTAAGCTGTGCTACCCACCCAGTGGAAGTAACACAAAGCAGCAGTTCGGCTGTGAAGGACCACCCTTCAGTAAGGCCCCAGCCACTGAAGAGTGAAGTCCCGGCTGGAAGTGACACGGATCAGAAGGACCTTTTGGAGCGACTAAAAAGTCGTCGCCCGAACATAGTCCCTGATCGGTATAATGGCAAGGTTCTCTGGAAGGAGTATTACCGCCATTTTGAATCGTGTCGTGAGGTGAATGGTTGGACTGATGAACAAGCTGCAAAGTATCTGACTGCAGGCTTGCAGGGAACGCCCTCCGAATGTTGGGCGAATCAGGACAAAAGTACACTTATAGTGCACTTGTCAAACTATTGGAGAGACGTTTCGGGTCAGGTAGGCAGAGTGAGAACTACCTAGTTGAATTGAGACATAGGCGGCAAGGTCCGAAGGAGTCACTGCAGGAACTGGGTCAGGCGATCTATGAGTTGACGGCACGGGCGTACCCTGAAATCCAGGAAGATGCACGTGACCGGTTGGCTAGAAATCACTTTGTAGATGCAGTGGATAGTCATTCGGTGCGGGAGGGCATCAATAGAGCCCGTCCGAAGAACTTGGACGAAGCCATCCAAGCAGCCTTGGAGACTGCTAATTTTGAGAGTGTTGAACTGCAAAGGTTGGTGGACCGAAGGCCCGCTAAATTAGCAAGGGCTTTGGACTCTAGTGTGGAGATGAGGCTTGGTTCATTAGAGGCCCATCTTAGTGAGCAGGCTCAGAGCTTGAAATCTTTGGCGGAGTTTTGTAAAACTTGTCAGGTCAGAAGGCCTGTGAGTCAGTTCAACAAAGGGACGTGTCCACAGACCAAGTGCACAAGTCCCCATCGGGTCCAGCTGGTGGCCGGAAGTGCTATAATTGTGGGTTGGAGGGGCATTTCGCACGAGAGTGCAAGAAGCCCCGAAAAACGAAGACTCGGGTGTCGGGAAACGCCAATCAGCCTCCTGCGGGATCCCCAGTCAGGCTGGATGTTCAAGAGGGTCCAAACGCCAACATGACAATGACGACATAGAGGAGAGGTCTAAGCATGGGGATGGGCAAAGAGAAGTTACTCTGCCCGGACCTGGTGTTACTCCCCGCATGGGTATGTTTGTAGAAGGGTCGGTAAGGGCTACCAAGTGTCGATTTTTAATCGATACGGGGTCCACCGACACATTGATAAGTAGTTCAATCTATTACGAAATACCCAAGGAGCAAAGACCCGTCTTGGAGACAGATGGTGTGGTTGTTAGACAGGTTGATGGTAGTCGTATTCCCACCCTGGGAAGGCACCTGTGGAAGTGCAAGTTGGAAGGACAACACACATGGTGAAGGCCATTTTCACAGAAATGAAATACCCAGGCATTCTGGGGATGGACTTTCTACTGCCCACTGGTGGAACACTAGATTTCCAGTCGAAGGAATGGAGGCTCAATGGTGAGCGAATAAAGTGCACTGGCAAGGCTGGTGAATCCTTCATTGGGCGTGTGGTAGTTTTAAGAACTACAGTGATTCCATCGGGCCATGAGGCTGTTGTCCCGGGCGTTATTGCTCGAAGGAAGGCTGCTTTGATAGGTCCGGCCATGGTTGAACCTATTGAGGTGGCGGTGAGTTGGCGAAGAAGGGCTTGGTGCTGGCCAGGTCCCTGGTAGATGGCGAGTCGGAAGTTATTCCATTGAGGGTGTTCAACCCTGGTAGGGGAGAGAAGGTGGCCCGTGAGGGGACCACAGTGGGAACCCTCTCCGAAGTTGAGGCCGACTCTGGGTATGGAGAATTAGCATCTCCACCGAGTGCAGTGAATACTCTCCCTGTGCACTTGCACGACTTATATGAGCGGGGTACGGCCAACCTTGAGGCTAAGTACTACAGTGAGGTTCAGAAGTGCTTGCATGACTATCAGGATGTGTTCTCAAGGGGAGAACATGACATTGGAAAAACCAATATTGTTGAACACCAAATTAAGACGGGAAGTGCCAGGCCAGTCAAAGAAAGGCCAAGAAAGCACCCCTACTGCAATCAGCAAGAAATCCAGAGACAGGTGGCAGATCTCGAGAAGAGAGGTGTTATTGAGCCCTCAGACAGTCCGTGGGCTGCAAATGTTGTTTTGGTTCGGAAAAAGGATGGGACTCAGCGTTTCTGTGTGGATTACAGAAAGTTGAACGCAGTCACCATCAAAGATGCATATCCTGTGCCACGTATCGATGAAACTTTTGACGCTCTGAATGGGGCTAAGTGGTTTACGACACTTGACTTGGCATCAGGGTATTGGCAAGTTGCTCTTGATGAGGACGCCAGCCAAAAGTCAACATTTGTTGTGAGAAATGGTTTGTACAAGTGGAAATGCATGCCCTTTGGGTTATGCAACGCCCCGGCAACGTTTGAACGGCTCATGGAAAAGGTCATGGCTGGGTTGCAGTGGGAGATCTTGTTGGTTTACTTAGACGATGTCATTGTTTTTGGTCGAACAGTAATGGAAACTCTACATCGTCTGAGAGTTGTGTTGGACAGATTGCGACATGCAGGACTCAAATTGAAGCCCAGCAAGTGTCACTTGCTTCAAACGTCAGTGGCTTATCTGGGGCACATTGTGTCCTCAGAGGGGTAGCAACAGACCCGGAAAAGGTGAAAGCTGTAGCCGAATGGCCTACTCCGAAGTGTGTAAGAGATGTGAGAAGCTTTTTGGGCCTCGCCTCTTATTACCGGAAGTTCATTTGTAGGTTTGCGGAAATTGCCAGTCCGTTGCATGCCTTGACTGAGAAATCAAGGAGTTTGCATGGACGGAGTCTTGCCAAGGGGCATTTGATGAGTTGAAGGACAGAATGCAGTCTGCCCCAATCTTGTCATACCCCAATCCAGAAGGTGATTTTGTCTTGGACACCGATGCCAGTGGAGAGGGCATCGGGGCGGTACTCTCACAGGTCCAAGATGGTGAGGAAAAGTCCTGGCTTACGCAAGTCGCAAGCTCAGTAGACCTGAGCGCAACTATTGCGTGACTCGACGTGAGTTGTTGGCTGTGGTCATGTATTTGAAGTATTTCAAACAGTATTTGTATGGTCAGAAGGTCAAAGTAAGAACTGACCATGCTGCATTGCGGTGGGTCCTTAATTTTAAGAACCCGGAGGGTCAGCTGGCTCGATGGATGGAAGTCATCTCACAGTATGACTTGACGGTGGAGCATAGACCTGGTAGAAAGCATGGCAACGCTGATGGGTTGTCGCGGAGACAGTGCAAACAGTGCGGCCGACAAGAGATGACCATTGATGAGCAGCCAAGTGGTGAGAAACCAGGGGTGAAACCTAAGGGTGAGGAGTTGATTGTAAGGGTCTGGAGGCCAGACCTATCATTTCGAGGATGCTTTGCGAGAGGCACAGCTGGGCGATGGGACGATGAGTTGGGTCCTCAAGTCCAAAGAGGATGGTAGTAGTCGTCCAGAGTGGAAGACGCAGTCCCACTCCTCAGTAGCCTCCAAGACCTATTGGTCCCAATGGGATCAACTAGAAGTCAAGGAGGGCTTCTCTACAAACGATGGGAGTCGGATGATGGGAAGTTGATAAGATGGCTCCTGGTCTTGCCACAGAAGTTCAGGAAGGGTATCCTCAGTGAGTTGCATGGTGGGCAACTCAGTGGACACTTAGGTGTTAATAAGACACTCGCCAAGGTCAAATACAGGTATTTTTGGCCAGGAATGTCTGCGGATGTTCGGTCATGTTTGAGGGTTTGTGACCTCTGTGCCAGGAGGAAGTCTGCTGCAAAGAGAAGGGTTGCCCCTTTACAGCAGTATCGTGTTGGCGTTCCTATGGAACGGGTAGCAATAGACTTGCTCGGGCCACTGCCTAAGACAGACAGTGGTAACCTGTGGATCATGGTGGTGGGTGACTATTGCACCAAGTGGATGGAGGCATATCCGCTTCCTGACTCCACTGCGGGTACGGTTGCCCTGAAACTGGTGAACGAATTTGTTTGTAAGTTTGGGGTGCCCCAAGAACTTCATTCTGATCAGGGCCGGAATTTCGAATCTGAGGTGTTTAGTGAGATGTGCCGGCTCCTTGGAATCACAAAAACCCGAACGACCGCCTATAATCCAAAATCAGATGGCATGGTTGAAAGGTTTAATAAGACGCTAATCAACATGGTGTCAGTCATGATCGATCCAAAGAAGAGACAGAAGGACTGGGATGAGTTCCTTCCTATGCCACCTTTGCGTATCGATGTACTCCTCAGGAATCGACTGGAGAGTCGCCAAACATGATGATGCTTGGCCGGGAGGTTTATCTTCCAGTAGATTTGGTGGCAGGGTGTCCCGAAAATCAGGAAGACACCAAAACTGACTTTGCCGAAAGGTTGAGGGGTAACATGCAAATAGCACATGGTAGGGCAGAGGAGTGTCTCGGCAAGAGTGCCAAGAGACAGAAGAAGAACTATGACAGGCGTGCATCAGAGCATGGTCTGAGAGAGGGACAGTTTGTGTGGTTGTTCAACCCGGCCAAGAAAAAGCACTTGTCCTCCAAACTGCAATTGCGATGGGAAGGACCTTGGCTCGTGGTTAAGAAACTGTCTGATGTGGTTGTTCGCATCCAGTTGAGGAAGGAGGCAAACTCAAAGTTGTCCATGTTGACAGGTTGAAGCCGTATGTTGGGGAGGCAATTGAACCTTGGGACAGTCCATCTAGTGAGGTGGTGACGGAAAGCCCCCTTGCTGGAGAGGTGGCTGCCCCTCGTGAGGAGGTGACAGAGAGCCCCCTAGAGGAGGTTGTCCCCAGCAACAATGAGTTGGTCCCTGCCTCTGATGCAGAAGGACTGGGTGAAGACATGCAGAGTAATCTGCCAGTAGAAAGTGAACACGCTGGCCAGGCATAACCCGAGGCGAACACACAGGTTGCCTCTTAGGTATCGTTAGGGCCAATCGTTGTAAATATTTAGTGTTTTGAGCGGGAAGGATGAAAATTCCCATATGTAGTTGCGCTAAAGTCACAGTGCATTGTAACAAAAATTAAGTTTTGAAGGGAAGGGGAAAGTTCCCCTGAAGTTGTTGTACGTAGTGGTTTATTTGGGAGAGTTGTTGTGAGATTGGTTGCAGTAGAGTAATGACCCTCTCTTGCTCTCGTTTCTTTCTATATTTATCAAACCAGTCAGGATGCAGAAAGGAGCTGGCAAGGTGGTCGCCAAACCTCGGCGTTACAGATGCAGGCAGTGCATGAACTCCTACCCCAACAGGCCGGGCCTGTGGCAGCACATCGAGGCACAGCATGGAGAGAGAACCATGTCCTGTGAGTTTTGCTCATACAAAGCTGGTCAACTTGGGACCATCATGCGCCACCTCAGAGAGGCTCACCCAGAGTCTAACAGAAGAGCCAGCGATGCACTGCAGACAGGGGAACCGTCAGTGGCCAGAGTGGAGGTGGAGTCAGCTGGGGACCCCCGTTCAGAGAATGTTGAGATGCCTCTGCAGGGAGGTAGCTGTGTTATCTCTGTCGCCAACCCCGATGGCAGAGCTACAGGACACAGCCTGGCCCCCACAGTTGCCCCACCTGCTCAGACAGAAGAGCAAATGAGTCCAACCGCCCCGATCCCAAAAGTCGCCGGCCCTGCCCGGAACAGGTGGGAAACCACGGGCTATGTTAGAGCAGATGAGGAAGCTGCAGCCGCAGCCTCATCCTCCACTTCATCGTCTGCCTCCTCAACGGCACCAACCCTTGACCGACCCCTACCCAGTTGTTCCCAGAGGGAGGCCTGGCTGCCCCACTGCCAAAGAGGATGAGATTCGCTATAGTGAAGCGACACATCACCGCAGAGTACATCCTAGATGGCCGGGTAATCAAGAGAGAGGAGTCGCGCACCCAACACTTCCATCAAGTACAGGTTGACGAGGAGGGCAAGCCAGTCGGGTTCCCTTGTCATTAGTTTCTTACTATTAGTTTCTTGCCATGGTTCATAAGGTATCTTATCCCTTTTGCCAGCATTTACAGGTTTTAGTACATCATATATTTTTCTATGTCTATTTTCATATCCATAAGTGTTTATTTATGTAACGTAGTGCCTTGATCTTTGCCATGTATAAGCGAAAAGTCCATTTTGATCATTGTGTAAGGAATCCCAGGTAAATTTTTGAATCAGTGTGTAAATGTGTAATTTAAGACGAAGTTTGATTTTGTGTAAAGAACGAAGCTATGCAAGTGTAATCAGCCAAAGATCACATGTTGTATTCTGTGTAAAATCAAGTAAGTCCATTTTTATTGTATAAAGTGTAAAGTCCTGGTCATGTTAGAAACTTTGCGCATACGTAACGAGCAAATATTGGTGAAAATTTCCTTTGAGTTAAACTTGTGCATATTTAATGAGCAAATTTAGGTGAAGTTTCAGGGGGACTTTCTGTGCATACGTAATTGGCTTAAAGGTGTTTTCTTATGTGTTATATTGTATTTTAAAAGTTTGTGAAGTTTCATGCATTCCATTTTTGTGTTAGGTATGGCTAAGAGTATGGGGTCATACTCGGCCAAGCTCGGGCCTTTGTGATGGAATTGCATGAGTTGAATTCGTCATGTGACGTCGCACGTGATATGTGAACGACGTCATCAGTCATGTGTTCAGCTTGCACCAATAGGGTTGGTGCAAGGTGCAAGTTCCCGCCACGAGAAGTCAGGTGAACTCTGATTGGTGCGGTAGTTGTAGTTCAGTTGGGCTAGTTGCCCGTAACTTTTAAGAAGTTAGTTGAGTTTATGTAAGATATTGTGCGCTGTTGGGCGTGCACATGGCTTTCAGGAAAGCGTGATAAAAGCTGCTGTTTTGGGTTGCAGGGAGGACTTGTTCCAGAAATTTGAGTGCAGCAAGTATAGTAAGTATATGAGAGTTATTCATTACTTTGTGTAAATTGGGAGTAATATTGAGGGTAAAAGGAGCCTGTGGGGAAGAAGATTAGAACAGAGACGTGAGTGTGTTATTTTCTGTGTGAATTTTGGCGGTATTTGTGCATTTTAGGCAGCGTTATTTAAGGCTGTGCGCGTGCAGGCGATCGTCGTGATAAATACACAAGACGATCAGCCGGAGCTAGCTGTACTGCGGTGTAGTTGAACTGGGTTAAGTGCAACGACCCAATGGTTGCCGTCGCTGTGTGCGAGGCAGACAACTACTGGATTCTGGGAGGGCTGTGTAGCGGAGCGGGTCGTGTGTTGTTGCCGGGACCGAGCTGTGTGCTCAAGGCCCAAGGCAGCTGGTGTTGCGCTGGGCTAGGCGTGCAACCGCGGCGTGGTGCTCTGTGTATGTGTTGCCTTTCACTGGTATTGAGTATTGCTAGGTAGTTGTTTACATGACTTGTAGATAATTTGGGGACTCACATTCTAAGTGCTTACAGGCTAGGTTATTTTGCCCAACTTCTGGAGTTGAAGGTGAATGTCAATAAATTACTTTTGAGGTCAAGGTCATTGTTAAACTGTGTCCTATTTGTGTGATTATTTTAGGGAACTGTGTGTACTCTGACAGAGAGGTGTACAATCTTTTATAATCGGGCGGTATACTTCCTCCCAAACGAATCTCGTCACTCAGCCTTAAGTCCGCTTAGTGACTTTAACTTGAGCTAGCAAGGGAAAGGGTCCGAGTTAATAATCATAGACTGGATAACGGTCTGTGCCCGCCACAGTACTAAGGGTTCTTCTGCTAACTGGTGGGATTGCTCTATATCCATCTTCATCAACATAAGTCACGGCTACGTACAACCAGTCTCCTCCATCTGGTACTGGTCCAGTTGGTCCATCAGTTCCGGGTGCAATCAAACCAACAGTGGACAATTCTCCAAAACCAGCAACATTAGGCACTGGACGAAACAACACATCAGTCAAATCATCTGGATTCCTGAACTGACACTTTCCTCCATTCTCACTTCCACATGTAATCAACCGATTCTGATTATCTAATATCAGGATTTTATTGTAGTTGGTGAATGTATCATATATATTGCTTCCCAGTTCTTGACATGTACTAACATTCTGCAGCAGATTCAATGAACTATCCAGTCTGTATAAGTAGTTGACAGCTCCAACATACACAGCTCCATCAGGGCCAGATAGAGTGAAATGGTTGAATTTAGTGTAGTGGTTACCAGATGGATCATTGGGAGGTCTAGGAGGATGAGGATTACTGAATGAAGCAATGTGATAAGATGACAGATCTCCTTGCCATTCAGCTGATACAACACTACTTAATAATCCCAGCAGAATCCAACATACAGCCAACAAGATGGTTACGTGGCTCCTCTTGGCCTCCATAGTCTCAATTGTCGACAAAGGGGAATCAGAAATTACTTGTTGACTTCTCTTCTTGTGCCTGTACAAAGCTTCAGGCACAATATCACAAACGCATGTCTTGAGAAAGATCTCAAACTTTTCCAGAACGAGTAACTTTGTCGCTGTATATTTTACAAGGCTCTCCAAAACACACACAAATCAAAACAAAACATTCACAAAATGTCTGCGAGAAACTAAACTGAAAAGCAATTTATGGATTGCTTCGATTGGGATAATGTTGGCTACCGCGATTCAAGAGTTATTTGAGTCAGAATCGGAACAGGTTATCGGCAGCTTACTGCAATAACAAAACGACACTTTGTTTAAGATGGCGGTCAAACATTTCAGCGATTTAAGAGAGCCAGAGTACTCAGCAGTCGAGACAACGATTACGAGACGGAAATTATCTTGCAAATAAAATACAGTCTTTCCACACACATCAGTGTGGCGGGTAGGCCCTGTGCTGTTTACCCAACTGGAAGAAAAGGTCAGGCATGAGAGCAGGCTTTTGTTCATTTTTATTTGACACAAAGATCTATTTTTAAAAATGTTTTTAAATCCTACAGTTGTGTTCACACGTCATTGCATATCGAGGGGTCATAAAAACATTTCGCATTCACCGCGAACTATGAGCATTGGGCGTTTTCAGAAAATAATAATGGATTTATAAAGCGCACAATCATTCTAATACATAATACTCATGGCTCTAGAGCAATGGATGAAAATAGATGTACAATGATTAATCATGGCGAAAACTGAAAATGAAAATGAAAACTGAAAATGGTGTCGAAAATGTTGACTGTATTGTTGAATCTCTGACGTCATCATGCAGCCACCAGAAAAGGGGCAAATAAAGGTGCCCCTCATCATGAGTTCGAAGAAACAATGAGCTTGTATAGTTTTCGCAATTATAACATTTGTGTACACAAACTGTAAACTATAAACTACAATTTCACTTCAAGATGTAAACACCAATGTCCTAAAATTGGATCAGTTCACAGTAATTAAAAGCAACACAAACTGGGACCTACAACAACTTGAACAGTCATCAGAAAGGATTAATTTTAAACGTTGGTTTTGTTTCGTGCAGAGTTTCGCGCGTAATTCAAATCAAAATTTATTATGAACCATGGGTTTACTACCAATCATCTCCATTATTAGTATTTATAATGGATGCCGATGGTTATATTCAAGGAACTAAAATGACGCATTTTAAATAAAGGGTCTCACTGTCCGTGTAAAATGTCATTGTATTTGATAGGCCTATCCTCCAAGTGCAAATTTTGAAAACATCCCAAAACATCTAATGACGTCATATTTCAAATATATTGGTCTGTTAATTTTTGGACAGGAAATGTGTGGTTCATTTCTGAATGTTGATGGGATTCAATCAAAAAGGCATTGAATTGACCTTTTGACTGACGCAATAAATTCCTCTTTGGAATGACGTGGACTTCTTGTTGTTCATAACCAATGACGTCATGTTTCAAATTTCGCTCTAAAAGAGTATAAAATAAAACGACATTTTACACCTTTTTATTGAGGTTGGAGATTTTTCTCCGTTTTAATTATGGCTCTATCCTATACTATTGGAAAATTAGTGCATCACAAAACCTTAGAGCCCCTCTTAATCACTTTTCAGAGTTAATCACCCAGAAGTCGATCAGTGAGTTTTGTTGTGAATTAATTGCATCATAAATCACAAAGCTTTATCACTTTCATTATGAATCCAGCTATTGGAAAATTAGTGCATCACAAAACTGTATTTGACCACTTTTTGATCTACAACACCCCTTTCATAAAAATGGAACAGTTCGGTAAAACTTTGTTACCTTTTGATAGACATACATAAAATAGACACAAACTTGCCTCAATATTTCAATACTTTGAAAATACTTCCTAGTAGGAAAATGTGGTGTTTCATGTATTGAAAATAAACCACGGTGTAACGTGGTTTATCAATAACAAAGTTCAAGGAAACAGTGGTGTGTAGTTGAGGCCCAGTTGAAGAGCGCCATTTTTTTAACTTGACTTAGAAAAGAAAGAGGACGATAAGAAACAGGACGTTACCCACACGATCAATGCCACATGGGACACAGGGTTCCTAAAAATGTCCCACTAGTAAATTTATTAAAACTTTTTTTTTAAAAACACCAAACTCCCCACCCCCACCCCACCTTGAAGATTACTTTGCCTGCGAGGGTGCTATACCCTGTTTTATCAATTACTAGTGAAATTCGTTTGATTAATTAGGTGCAAACGTCGATGTACAAACCAAAGACACATATCTCCAAAAACATACAATTATTCCATTCAATTTGTTCCCAGTTCTTATATACTCAGACATCGATCATTTTGTTTATTGAGAATGAAGAGTATATTTATTATTTCTATACCAAGAAATCTGATAATAAAGATTGGCATTTCGTTGTCGTTAAATTAGGTTTACCAAATTTAAAAAGCCTGGTTATAGATTATTGGAACTCTGACGTCACAAAAAGTGCAAAGTGCAATGACCTCATGAAGTTCAACGTTTTCCTTGTCTATGTACTGAAGAGAATGATTTTAAAAGTATGCCGTTACCAGCAATGTACACAGGTTACAACAGAATGCTGATTTTTGTATTCAAATATTAAATTTCTGGCTTGAATACCGGGTAGCTTAGCTGTAGTTGCGCAACCATAGCCGGGGGAGTCCCCTGCTCAACCTCGCCGACCTTCCATGATGAGCCCGAAGAAGTAAAAGGAAATAGATATAGTTTGGTTTTCGCAATTAATTAAAGATTCACTGTCAAATGTCAGGGTAGGGAAAGTTATTAGCTTTCAGTTGATCTCTTGAAAAAAAAAACCCCGTTAACATAGTGCTTTGTGCCAGTTCATTAAAACTGGTATGAATAAAAAGCTGGTTTCAGTCTTTCGTTGTGACGTAAATAATTTGCATATTACAGGTAGCAACGAATCATGTATAACTTGTATCAATGTCTCGCACACGCGTGTGATATGGCGGGCAGGGGGTGGGGGGGGGGCGTGCCCGTTCATCAGTCAATCATAATAAAGCCCGTCAAAAAGTTTATCACTGACAACCAAATGGGTTGTGCTTCAAATAAATAAACGCATAGTATAACATCTTTATAAACTTGTTCCATAGGTTAAAAAAATACTTCGAATATTGCATCCAACTGGTTTTCAACTTGAAAACATTATCCCTGATGGTACCTTTATTAATACCCCTCATAAATAAGCACATGACTTGCCTTATTTTTGGTTTAAGCTGAGTGAAACTGAGCATACTTATACTCCAAGTACTGCACTGAGTAGCCATCTCCATCTTGAATACATCCCTTGACTGCTTCCTTGAAGGCATCGAAAATATCTCTCATCTTATACACACACAATGCTGACTGATCACTAGGTACATCACTAGTCCCATCAGCCCCTTCATTCTTAGCAAACACAGCATACAACACCATGTCCTCAGCATTCAAGCCTAATGATACAGCAAGATCCTGACCTGCTGGGCCAATATGAGCAGCTTGTACCAAACAGTACACACTACCATCTGATCCTTGGCATTGTAGGGTGATTAGAGTCAAATAATGGACTGGTCTGACAGACTCTGTTCATTTTAGAAACAATGGCGTTGTTACCAAGATCCTCCCTTTGAGATGTGATGAAGTATGTGAATCCATCGTATGAGAAACCAGCGACATACGTTATTGGGAATGGATTCTGAGTATAAGAAGTATGAAACGTAGTAAATGAAGAAAACCCTGTGCCTACTGGTGATATCAACAACCCGTCTGTACTAAGGATTCTTCTGCTAACTGGTGGGATTGCTCTATACCCATCCTCATTAGCATAAGTCACAGCTACATACAACCAGTCTCCTCCATCTGGCCCTGGTCCAGTCGGTCCATCAGTTCCTGGTGCAATCAAACCAACAGTGGACAACTCCAAAACCAGCAACATTAGGCACTGGTTGAAACAACACATCAGTCAAATCATCTGGATTCCTGAACTGACACTTTCCTCCATTCTCGCTTCCACATGTAATCAAGCGATTCTGATTATCTAATATCAGGATTGTATTGTAGTTGGTGAATGTATCACATCTATCTTCTCCTAGTTCTTGACATGTACTAACATTCTGTAGCAAAGTCAATGAACTATCCAGTCTGTTTAAGTAGTTGACAGCTCCAACATACACAGCTCCATCAGGGCCAGATAGAGTGAAAGGGTTGAATTTAGCATTGTGGTTACCAGATGGATCATTGGGAGGTCTAGGAGGATGAGGATTACTGAATGAAGCAATGTGATAAGATGACAGATCTCCTTGCCATTCAGCTGATACAACACTACTTAAAAATCCCAGCAGAATCAAACATACAGCCAACAAGATGGTTAAGTGGATCCTCGGGGCCTCCATAGTGACGATGTTCCAGGACCAGGGAGGTTCAGGGGCATCCGACACTAATGTACACTTCGTGTCCTTCTGCCTGAGATACAAACTCGAACAACTGAAGACTCAATCACAGTGTGAGAAAATTAAATAAATGGCTGGACACTCAAAGTAGATACCAAACAACAACAGCGGCTTTAGTATGTTGCACGATATATCTTGCAATTCTCTGGAAAACACACAACCGCATATAAGTTATAATATTGCCAACACAGCAAAATGCCAGAAACTAAAACTAAAAAGCAATTTATTCGTTGCTTTATTTGGTATAATGTTTATTCCATTCACCAGTTATTAAGTGGTGTTCCCAGTTGTTATTATTATAGTCAGACAACGTGTGATTAGTAGGCCTATACTTCAAAGCCCGATCTATGGCCGTTAATACAATATTCACTTTTATTTCCTCAAGATTGATTATCTATTTTTGCATATGCAATGAGTTATTGAGCTTACTCAATTCAGGCTACAAAACGGAATTCTTACCTGCTGTATCCGTGATTTTCACCGTCTGTTTGCGATAGACTGCAACTTGTCTTTCATCTGCGATCAGGTGGCGGGTATGTTGTACCGGAATGAAAGAAAGGGCTGACTAGAGCAACAATTATATTGTTCACTTCGTTGCTGTAACAATAAACAAGAAACAAATTCCCGCTGTTGTGTTCGCGCTCAATGTTTATGCGCATACAGAACTTCTTCATTATTGAGTGATCAAAAACGCACAACACGCAGCATACATGAACTTTTTCTGGAAGTCATTTTATGAATACAAAGGTGTCTACACGGGGATACGGTATCATGTTGTGTACTTCCTCAATTACGAACGAAATAACAACCTATTGTAAACATAGAAGAGGAAATGGTTTACCTTGTGATTCGTTTGCAAAGATATACCAGTGCAAAATTGTATCCACTTTTTTATTTACAACACCCTTTCATAAAAATGGAACGGCTCTGTAAACGTTGTTACCTTTTGATAGACATACAGAAAATAGATACAAACTTGCCTTAGTATTTCAATACTTTCAAAATACTTCCTAGTAGAAAAATGTGGTGTTTCATGTATTGAAAATAAACCACGGTGTAATATCGTGGTTTATCAATAACAAAATTCAAGGTAACAGTTGTGTGTAGTTGGGGCCCAGCAATGTACACAGGTTATAACAGAATGCTGATTTTTGTATTCAAATATTAAATTTCTGGCTTGAATACCGGGTAGCTTAGCTGTAGTTGCGCAACCAAAGCCAGGGGAGTCCCCTGCTCAACCTCGCCGCCCTTCCATGATGAGCCCGAAGAAGTAAAAGGAAATAGATATAGTTTGGTTTTCGCAATTAATTAAAGATTCACTGTCAAATGTCAGACCAATTTGACAATAAACAATAATTAAATGTTGTATTGCGATAGGGGTCTGGGGTAGGGAAAGTTATTGGCTTTCAGTTGATCTCTTGAAAAAAAAAAAAAAACCCGTTAACATAGTACTTTGTGCCAGTTAATTAAAACTAGTATAAATAAAAGGCTGGTTTCAGTCTTTCGTTGTGACGTAAACAATTTGCATGTTACAGGTAGCAACGAATCATGTATAACTTGTATCAATGTCTCGCACACGCGTGTGATATGCCGGGCGGGGGGGGGGTACCGTGCCCGTTCATCAGCCAATCATAATAAAGCCCGTTAATATCAAAAGTAGGCCTACATTGTCTCTATACAAGTACACCAATAAATCACAAAAAGTTTATCACTGACAACCAAATGGGTTGTGCTTCAAATAAATAAACGCATAGTATAACATCTTCATAAACTTGTTCCAGGTTAAAAAAATACTTCGAATATTGCATCCAACTGGTTTTCAACTTGAAAACATTATCCCTGATGGTACCTATATTAATACCCCTAATCTAAAATAAGCACATAACTTGCCTTATTTGTGGTTTAAACTGAGTGAAACTGAGCATACTTATACTCACTGGTATTGTATTACAACTGGATCCTTCCAAGTACTGCACTGAGTAGTCATCTCCATCTTGAATACATCCCCTGACTGCTTCCTTGAAGGCATCTGAAATATCACTCATCTTAAACACACACAATGCTGACTGATCACTAGGTACATCACTACTCCCATCAGCTCCTTCATTCTTAGCAAACACAGCATACAACACCATGTCCTCAGCATTCAAACCTAATGATACAGCAAGATCCTGACCTGCTGGGCCAATATGAGCAGCTTGTACCAAACTGTACACACTACCATCGGATCCTTGGCATTGTAGGGTGATTTCTGTGTAAGAGTCAAATGTTGGACTGGTCTGACAGACTCTGTTCATTTTAGAAACAATGGCGTTGTTACCAAGATCCTCCCTTTGAGATGTGATGAAGTATGTGAATCCATCATTTGAGAAACCAGCGACATACGTTATTGGGAATGGATTCTGAGTATAAGAAGTATCAAACGTAGTAAATGAAGAAAACTCTGTGTCTACTGGTGATATCAACAACCCGTCTGTACTAAGGAGTCTCCTGCTAACTGGTGGGATTTGTCTATATCCATCTTCAACAACAAAAGTCACAGCTACATACAACCAGTCTCCTCCATCTGGTCCTGGTCCAGTTGGTCCATCAGTTCCTGGTGCAATCAAACCAATAGTGGACAACGTTCCAAAACCAGCAACATTAGGCACTGGTTGAAACAACACATCAGTCAAATCATCTGGATTCCTGAACTGACACTTTCCTCCATTCTCACTTCCACATGTAATCAAGCGATTCTGATTATCTAATATCAGGATTTTATTGTAGTTGGTGAATGTATCACATCTATTACTTCCTAGTTCTTGACATGTACTAACATTCTGTAGCAGATTCAATGAACTATCCAGTCTGTATAAGTAGTTGACAGCTCCAACATACACAGCTCCATCAGGGCCAGATAGAGTGAAATGATTGAATTTAGCATTGTGGTTACCTGATGGATCATTGGGAGGTCTAGGAGGATGAGGATTACTGAATGAAGCAATGTGATAAGATGACAGATCTCCTTGCAATTCAGCTGATACAACACTACTTAAAAATCCCAGCAGAATCAAACATACAGCCAACAAGATGGTTAAGTGGATCCTCGGGGCCTCCATAGTGATGATGTTCCAGGACCAGGGAGGTTCAGGGGCATCCGACACTAATGTACACTTCGTGTCCTTCTGCCTGAGATACAAACTCGAACAACTGAAGACTCAATCACAGTGTGAGAAAATTAAATAAATGGCTGGACACTCAAAGTAGATACCAAACAACAACAGCGGCCTTAGTATGTCGCACGATATATCTTGCAATTCTCTGGAAAACACACAACCGCATATAAGTTATAATATTGCCAACACAGCAAAATGCCAGAAACTAAAACTAAAAAGCAATTTATTCGTTGCTTTATTTGGTATAATGTTTATTCCATTCACCAGTTATTAAGTGGTGTTCCCAGTTGTTATTATTATAGTCAGACAACGTGTGATTAGTAGGCCTATACTTCAAAGCCCGATCTATGGCCGTTAATACAATATTCACTTTTATTTCCTCAAGATTGATTATCTATTTTTGCATATGCAATGAGTCATTGAGCCTACTCAATGCAGGCTACAAAACGGAATTCTTACCTGCTGTATCCGTGATTTTCACCGTCTGTTTGCGATAGACTGCAACTTGTCTTTCATCTGCGATCAGGTGGCGGGTATGTTGTACCAGAACGAAAGAAAGGGCTGACTAGAGCAACAATTATATTGTTCACTTTGTTGCTGTCACAATAAACAAGAAAACAATTCTCGCTGTTGTGTTTGCGCTCAATGTTTATGCGCATACAGAACTTCTTCATTATTGAGTGATCAAAAACGCACAACACGCAGCATTATACATGAACTTTTTCTGGAGGTCATTTTATGAATATAAAGGTGTCTATACGGGGATACGGTATCATATTGTGTACCGGTACTTCCTCAATTACGAACGAAATAACAACCTATTGTAAACATAGAAGAGGAAATGGTTTACCTTGTGATTCGTTTGCAAAGATACAGCCGCCAGTGCAAAATTATATCCACTTTTTTATTTACAACACCCTTTCATAAAAATGGAACAGCTCTGTAAACTTTGTTACCTTTTAAGACATACATAAAATAGACACAAACTTGCCTCAATATTTCAATACTTTCAAAATACTTCCTAGTAGGAAAGTGTGGTGTTTCATGTATTGAAAATAAACCACGGTGTAATATCGTGGTTTATCAATAACAAAATTAAAGGTAACAGTTGTGTGTATAGTTGGCGCCCAGTTGAAGAGCGCCATTTTGTTTAATTGACTTTCACACAATGTGATTAGAAACAGGACGTTACCCACACGATCAATGCCACATGGGACACAGGGTTCCTAAAAATGTCCCTTGAGTAAATTTATTAAAACTTTTTTATCAACACCATACCCCCGCCCCACCCCCACCTCACCTCGAACATCACTTTGCCTGCGGGGGTGCTACTGCTATACCCTATTTTGTCAATAGTGAAATTCGTTTGCTTAATTAGGTGCAAACGTCGATGTACAATCTAAAAACACATATCTCCAAAAACATAAAAATTATTCCATTCAATTTTTTTTCAGTTCCTATCGATCAGTTTGTTTATTGTTTATTGAGAATGAAGACTATATTTTTGTATTTATACCTGGAAACCTGATAATAAAGAATTGAATTTCGTAGGGACTCGTTAAATTAGGTTTTAAAATGTAAAAACCTGGTTAGACTATTGGAACTCTGACGTCACAAATAGTGCAAAGTTCAATGACCTCATGAAGTTCAATGTATTCCTTGTCTGTGTACTGAAGAGAATGATTAAGTATGCTGTTACCAGCAATGTACACGGGTTATAAAAGCTAGAATAATGGTTTTTGTATTCAAATATTCAATTTCTGGCTTGAACAGCTTAGCTGTAGCCAGTCGCGCAACCAAAGCCAAGGAAGTCCCCTGCTCAAGCTCGCCGCCCTTCCATGATGAGCCCGAAGAAGTAAAAGGAAATGGATAGTTTGCTTTTTGCAACTAATTAAACATTTACTGCCAAATGTTGGGCCAATTTGACGATAAACAATTAATCTAAATGTTATTGCTATTTTTCTGGGGTAGGGAAAGTTATTGGCTTTCAGTTGATCTTTTGAAAGAAAAAAAACCCGTCAACATATTTCTTTGTGCCAGTTCATTAAAACTGGTATAAATAAAAAGCTGGTTTCAGTCTTTTGTTGTGACGTAAATAATTTGCATATTACAGGTAGCAACGAGTCATGTTTAACTTGTATCAATGTCTCGCACACGCGTGTGATATGGCGGGCAGGGGGGGGGGGACACCGTTCATCAGCCAATCATATTAAAGCCCGTTAATATCAAAAGTACATTGTCTCTACAGTTACAAGTTCACCAATAAACCACAAAAAGTTTATCACTGACAACCAAATGGGTTGTGCTTCAAATAAATAAACGCATAGTATAACATCTTCATAAACTTGTTCCATAGGTTATTATAACTTCGAATATTGCATCCAACTGGTTTTCAACTTGAAAACATTATCCCTGATGGTACCTATATTAATACCCATCATCTAAAATAAGCACATAACTTGCCTTATTTGTGGTTTAAACTGAGTGAATCTGAGCATACTTATACTCACTCGTATTGTGTTACATCTGGATCCTTCCAAGTACTGCACTGAATAGCCATCTCCATCTTGAATACATCCCTTGACTGCTTCCTTGAAGGCATCTAAAACATCACTCATCTTAAACACACACAATGCTGACTGATCAATAGGTACATCACTAGTCCCATCAGCTCCTTCATTCTTAGCAAACACAGCATACAACACCATGTCCTCAGCATTCAAACCTAATGATACAGCAAGATCCTGACCTGCTGGGCCAATATGAGCAGCTTGTACCAAACTGTACACACTACCATCCGATCCTTGGCATTGTAGGGTGATTTCTGTGTAAGAGTCAAATGTTGGACTGGTCTGACAGACTCTGTTCATTTTAGAAACAATGACATTGGAACCAAGATCCTCCTTTTGAGAGGTGATGAAGTATGTGAATCCATCATATGAGAAACCAGCTACATAATTAAACGGGAATGGATTCTGAGTATAGGAAGTATCAAACGTAGTAAATGAAGAAAACTCTGTGCCTACTGGTGATATCAACAACCTGTCTGTACAAAGGAGTCTCCTGCTAACTGGTGGGATTTGTCTATATCCATCTTCATCAACAAAAGTCACAGCTACATACAACCAGTCTCCTCCATCGGGTCCTGGTCCAGTTGGTCCATCAGTTCCTGGTGCAATCAAACTAACAGTGGACAACTCTCCAAAACCAGCAACATTAGGCACTGGATGAAACAACACATCAGTCAAATCATCTGGATTCCTGAACTGACACTTTCCTCCATTCTCAGTTCCACATGTAATCAACCGATTCTGATTATCTAATAACAGGATTTTATTGTAGTTGGTGAATGTATCACATCTATCTTCTCCTAGTTCTTGACATGTACTAACATTCTGTAGCAGATTCAATGAACTATCCAGTCTGTATAAGTAGTTGACAGCTCCAACATACACAGCTCCATCAGGGCCAGATAGAGTGAAATGATTGAATTTAGCATTGTGGTTACCAGATGGATCATTGGGAGGTCTAGGAGGATGAGAATGACTGAATGAAGCAATGTGATAAGATGACAGATCTCCTTGCCATTCAGCTGATACAACACTACTTAATAATCCCAGCAGAATCAAACATACATCCAACATGATGGTTACGTGGCTCCTCTGGGCCTCCATAGTCTCAATTGTCGACAAAGGGAAATCAGAAATTTCTTGTTGACTTCTGTTCTTCTGTTTCTTCCAGAGTATGTGCAAAGCTTCAGGCACATTATCACAAACGCATGGCTAGAGAAAGATCTCAAACTTTTCCAGAACGAGTAACTTTGTCGCTGTACATTTTACAAGGCTCTCCAAAACACGCACAAATAAAAACAAAACATCCACGAAATGTCTGCAAGAAACTAAACTGAAAAGTAATTTTTTGAACTGCTTCGATTGGGATAATGTTGGCAACCTCAATTCCAAAGTTATTTGAGTCAGAATCGGAACAGGTTATCGACACTTTGTTTTATGGCGGCCAAAAAGTGTAGCGATTTAAGAGAGCCAGAGTACTCAGCAGTCGAGACAATGATTACGAGACGGAAATAAGCTTGCAAAAAAAAAAATACAGTCTTTCCACACACAGTAGTGTGGCGGGTAGGCCCTGTGCTGTCTATACCCAAATGGAAGAAAAGGTCAGGCATGAGAGCAGGCTTTTATTCCTTTTTTATTTGACACAAAGATCTTTTCTCAAAAATGCTTTCAAATCCTACAGTTGTGTTCACACGTCATTGCATATCGATGGGTCATAAACACATTTCACAATCACTGCGAACAATGCGCATCGGACGTATTCAGAAAATATATTATAATGGATTTATAAAGCGCACATTCTAATAAACATTACTTATGGCGCTACAGCAATATATGAAAATAGATTTATAAAGATTAATCATGGCGGTAAACTAAAAACATTGCTAAGAAACTAGACACAGTATGCAATTAAAGAGAGATTTATTCAGTTCTGTCCTTAATGTTTCCAGAGAAAAAAATGTTCCTGATAGAATCGGGTGGTTTAGGCCTATTCCAGAGAACAGGTCCGATCTTTTAATAAAAGTGTTGAAAATGTAATCATTATTTAGACTCCTTTCTTAATTACTCATGCATCATCGACTTATTATAAGAATTAAAAAAGAAAGCGTTAATATCGTTACCTCTTTATTCGTTAGCTATAATAATCCACTTTACGAAAAGGGGTGTTTAGCTTGTTAAATTTATTTTACATAAAGAGAGGCTCTCTGGGGTTAACAGTTTGTTTTCCTTGTTTTGCATCACGTAAATTTGGTTCACACGCCCTCGCACGGCCAATGCTACGAATGGCCAATAGATGGCCAGGAGTCCTTGGGAAATCGGAACAAATGTTACTATAGTGTCTTTTACCCACAACAACACAACACCATGCAACTGCAGCAGTCATCAGAAAAGGTTAATTTTAAATTTCTGAAAGAAACTAAACTGAAAAGCAATTTTATGGATTGCTTTGATTGGGATAATGTTGGCTACCGCGATTCCAGAGTTATTTCAGTCCTTGAGTCCCGGCCTGAACGCCTGGTCGTCACTCCGACTATCTTTCTGCACAAATTTACACATTTAGTTTCTATGCTTAGATGCTTTATGAAATTGGGCCAAAGCTGTTCAGCAGAAAATACATGCTCAGCAAATTGTTTTGCTGAAGCAAAAAATAAGTTGGGAACCAGTGGCAACAATGTAATCTCTGTCAGGCTAAGTTGACAATAATCGCATGTTACCATAAGACGGACACAAATATATTCACTTGACGCAGAAGTAAATTCAAGCTGAATTCTTATTCAACAATTTGGGTGGTCACATTTACAATAATTTACAAATTAATCAGAATTGAAATTAGTATGGTGGCTTCCTTAATTTGGGTTACCAGCAAATATAGGTTGTAACTCCAACACTAACAGAGGAACTTCTGGTGAATAATTTAGCTTAAATAAAATATATCTATAAGTGTTCTTCAATAAGCTTTCGTTAGATTCCGTAGGCTCCTTCCTTGGAATTACATTTGTCATAAACTGACAGTCACTTTCTCTTGACCGTGTACTGGCTTTCAGAACTTACAATAGAATATATGCACAGTTTCTTACGATTGGGTGAATTTCTCAAGCCTCCAGGCAAACATACACCAAATAAATATTCTTAATGCTGAAATGCTGCCGATTTGGCTTCAGGCATTAATTCGCAATAATTTAAATCAATATACTACACTATGTCGTTCAACCTTCCCCTCCGTCTGGAGGGTGAACCTCGTCCAACGACTGACAACTGTCCTTGTCCCCGCCGTGGTCGTCTCTACGATCCGGTCAGAATTTGGGGTCGTCGTATCCAGGGGTTAAAGGTATCGTACACGTTTGGTAATGACTCATAACAAATATTAGCATAAAAACTTACTTGGTAACAAGCAACGGAGAGCTGTTGATAGTATAAAACATTGTAGGAAACGACTCCCTCTAAGGTAACGTAGTTTTTGAGAAAGAGGTAATTTCTCACTAAAATAATATAAACATCTTGCAAGAAGTTTTTATTCCTCTCTGAAAGCACACAAATTTGTACAACAAGGGTGTTTTTTTCTTTCATCATTTTCTTGCAACTTCGATGACCAATTGAGCCCAAGTTTTCACAGGCTTGTTATTTTATGCATATGTTGGGATACACCAAGTGAAAACACTGATCTTTGACAATTTCCAAACGTGTAACTGTTCAGTGCCTTTAAATGGTCATATAAATGAAATTAACCAAATCATCTAATACAAGGTTTTTTCAAAACCAATGCGCACTAATAAACGTAATAAACTTACGGTGATTGGCTTCAGGCTGCCGTTGCCGTAGAGATTGGTCAACATCTGACGTGGTTTCACTATACGTGGCTCTCGGCCGTAACTTTGGTTGGTCGGCCCAATACCTATACGGTGGCTGTATCCACTCGCCTGTTGGGTATGGTTGGCAACCTACACTTCAGTTCGATCCTTAATCGAACTCACAAGGCACGTCCTCTCTCTCTCAAGCTCACATTGCTTTTCACATTCACAACTTATTTCCACCCTCCACATTAACTCTGTTTTACTCAAATATGTGTCCATGAATAAACACAAAAGTCTTAGCCTAAAAAAGGGGTTACGAATTACCATGACCAAAGGTGGCGCGCGAGTAACTATACATTACTGAAAGTAGGTTAAACGGGGCGTTTCTTGCGCACTCGAATCTGGAGACATAGAAAGGAAATTGCGGGATCTCGCGAAAGAATATTTGAACTATTTGCAAACCGCCGGCTTGCGGAATTTAAAATATGTCGGATCAAAAGAAAAAGAACATTAATAATAGTTTTAAGGAATACCAATGTATTGACTCTGACAGGGAGGTTTGTAAGCAAACAAGTCCGGAAAAAACCCTTCAAAGTATCTTTCAGTTGTCGGATTGTATGTAAAAGAGGGCTAAGGCAATAGAGGGCGGTTTCCTTTTAATTGGGGTGAATTATTTGTTACTTTTTTGTTATAGTCTGCAAAATATGAAATTCCTAGAAACTGCAATACTTTGGTTGTGAGTAATTGCCATGTTGGTGTCATCTTCACAAGGAATGGAATGCAGGACTCAAACAAGAACAGATATTGTTGTTTAAGGGAAAGTATACCTTTGGTTTTTGGAACCGTTCGATTGTTTTAATTCTATATTATTATTATCAATGATTTTTTCAAGTTTGAACCGAATTTACAAAAGTCAATATTTCCGCAAATTTAGCTTCAATCCTGGGTCAAGTTATATAAAAAGGCATCAGTAGTGCCTACTGCATCATTTTAGAGCAGAAAGCCGCAACTTAAAATTTGTCAAAAAAAAAAAAAATGCTGAACTTACCCCTTATAACTTTTTCAATTTTTGGCCTAATTTTAAATATCGATATTTCTGCAAATTTAGATGAAATCATGGGTCAAGTTAAATATTAGTGCCTATTCCATCATTTAACAACATAAAATTACAGCTGGAAACTTGGCCAAAATTTGATGAAAACGCTGGGATTATACCCCTTGATCTTTTCAAATGTCAACAACTCCGCAACTCCGTAAATTATTCTTTTGGAGAAGCAGGTGGCGCCGTATAGCTACACGAAGTACGTATTGGACTAGGAGCCACGAGACCCAGGTTCAACTCCCACTTGTGTCTGTTTCTATTTTGCTTGGACGCAGTGAATTATTTCGGTAGTATGTAAATCACCTCCAACTGCGGTGCGCTGGATAGTGCGACTGCGTGCAGTCCAGAGCTGGTACACCCGGTTCGAATCCTACTCGTACCAAAAGGGACATGACTTTTGCTGCTGGCCGCTGTAATGGATTGGGGTTCGTCATGTCTCTCCCCAAATTAGGTAAGGGTGAATATTCCGGGTGGGAAAGGATAAGGAGGGACCAGGACCAGCCAATCCCACAAAGGAACTATATGGGTGATCACCATGCTGGTTCGACCAGACTTTGAGTCCCCTGAACGGCCAGTCGTCACTCCGACTAACTTTCTGAACAGATTTACTTTAATTTATTTAATTTTAGTAATCTATATACCAAAGCATTTCGGCCGCCCTTTCTGATACAATTACATTGGGGGGGGGGGCGTTGCATTTTAGTCAAAATTGAAGTTGTGATAAAAAAAACCTGTCGAAATTGACAAATTCATTACAAGGCTTGTGAATTATATCAAAAAGCGGTCAAAAAGGGATAACATTGCCGTGCTTCTCCTTGCGATTATCAAGTATTAGGGCCAGCTGTAATGAAAAAGCATCAGTATTACCCACTCTATTATTTTACAGCATAAAATCTCAACTTTAAATCTGACGTAAATTCAATAAAAATGCTAGACTTACCCCTTATGGTTTTTGTGAATTTTGTACCTAGTTTACAAAAGTAAATATTTTTCGCAAATTTAGCTGCAATCCTGGGTCAACTTTTAAAAAAGGCATCAGTAGTGCCTACTGCATCATTTTGGAGCAGAAAGTCGCAACTTAGATTTAGTGATCCAAATTGATAAAAATGCTAGAATTAGGCCCTATACACCTTATGATTTTTTTTTTCAAATGTATGGTCTAATTCTAAAATGTAAATTTTCCCGCAAATTTAGCTGAAATCAAGGGTCAAGTTATATGATCAGTGGTTCCTATATTGCATCATTTTAGAGCAGAAAGTTGCAACTTAAAGTTGGTCCAAATTTGAAAAAACTGCTGGACTTACCTCTTATGATTTTTTAAATTTTGGGCCTAATTTTCACTATATCAATATTTCCGCAAAATTTCAAAATTGTTCCAAGAAAATAAAAAGGTTAAAATTGTTGACCTTAGTTAATATTGTCTTCCTCAAAACGGACTAGACCCTTACATCCACAGACAAAGAACCTGTGCATCCTGGGGTAAAACTCTCAGCCAATGATATGGCTTCATTTTACCTCAGTTAGGGCGTTGTTTGGAGCTTGTGACGTCGTATGCAAGGATGTTTAAACTCACTATCAATATCTTATTTTCAATTTAGCATGAACATTGTCAACTTTCAGTTTATTTTTTATAATAAGCGTCTTAAAGAAAATGACAATAACATTCTGAAATAGTATACATTTATCCGAGTATTATATAATTATATATTTATCAATTGTCATTTAAAGGCACTGAACACGTTCGGAAATTGTCAAAGACCAGTGTTCTCACTTAATTGGTGTATCCCAACATATGCATAAAATAACAAGCCTGTGAAAATTTGGGCTCAATTGGTCATCGAAGTTGAAAGAAAAAACACCCTTGTTCGTACAAATTTGTGTGCTTTCAGATAGGAATAAAAACTTCTTGCAATAAGTTTTTATTATTTTAGTGAGAAATCACCTCTTTCTCAAAAACTACGTTACTTCAGAGGAAGTCGTTTCCTACAATGTTTTATACTATCAACAGCTCTCAGTTGCTTGTTACCAAGTAATTTTTTTTGCTAATATTGTTTTGAGTCATTACCAAACGTGTACGATACCTTTCAATACATAAATTATATAAAGACAAACTAAATGGTATAACAAGTTAATTGCGGCCTCACAAACACAAGTTTAGCGTCACAATCTTGCCAGAAAAACAAAATCACAATTTCATTGTTTAATAAAAGTGGTTATAAAATGTAATCACAATATTATTTTGTTATACATTGAATTGTACACATTCATATAACAAGCGCTCCGAGTAGAATAATTGTTTAGTGTCATAACTGTGTAGAAATTAACAACACATATGCCTATATCTACCTGCCTACTGATCGATGGTTTTTATTTGTTGGCTGTCACCCTTGTAATTTCCAATGGTTGTATAATACTCTGTCACTGTGTAATTTGTCCCGCTATCTTTTTATAAAACCGGTTTCTGTATATATACTTATTATTGTTGCTATTTTACAAACTATCTCTTTGTGCACACTGGAAAGCAATTTTCATATAATTTTTAACGTGAAGTTTTTTATTAAATTGAATTGAATCGAATTGATCACTGTACTTAAAGGCCCTGTACACAATTGGTAAGATCGAAAAACACAAATGTTCACAGATTCACACATAACTTACATGATTTAAAGTAAGTAATGGTAGAAATGGTTCCTTAAAATATTTCTGCCTCAAATGCTATCGTTTCTGAGAAATGAGTTAAACATTAGTTTTTATCACGCGTGATAAAAACTCGATGTTTGAAAAAACAGAAAACACATAAGGTCTCTTTTCACTATTTTGTCGTGACCTCGATGACCAATTGACCATATTTTTGACCGCATGAGGGCGCTTTCATCAAGGCATGTCTTGCATCACATGCAGTTTCATCTTATTTAATTGCCTGTATGTAGTTTTCTTGCATCAATGATGAAATACATACAAATAATAATTACCAAAAACACTTAAAAACCCGTTTGTTTAGTTGCTTTTCATCACGTCAAATTGGTTCACATACGCCCTCACGCGGTCAAAAATACGGCGAATTGAGCTGAAACTTTCACAGGTTTGTGTGTTCATGCAATGTTGAATCACACAAAATGTGGACACTGATTTTGAGCTGTTACCGAAAGTGTACAATACCTTTACACACCTTTCCTGAGCCCATGGAGGCCACTCTAAAAACTCCCGTTTCACAATTGAACTGGATCCGGGTCCATATTAAACCTTTGGGCAATTTTTACAAAGCATTGCCGCCAGACAGTGTTTCTTTCACTTCCACCAGCAAGCACCCCAGAAGCTCTTGGTCACTTTCATCTGTTGTCTTCAACACCACAAGAAGCTGTTGTCAGATTGAGAGAGGTGGATAGAAGGATGTAGAGTTTAGGCTTTGCATATTGAGATGGATATATAATTTTGTGGGGTACCGGTACGCGAGATTTATTTTCCTACGAACTTTTTGTCCCCATGCGGGAAATTAAATCGGGGCTGGAGGAGGATGATTCAAAAGAGGGCGCTATGAAAAGAAGTTTGTACACAGTTCGCCGTATAGGGGGGGGGGGGGGGACACACAAAAAGTTCGCAGGGAATTTGTTTTGCTACCGGTATGCCATGTATTAATCTGTTCAGTGAAGAAGTAGTGGCTCTGAAAAGAGCTGGTTGGTTTATCCCCGACGTTTCGACTACAGTGTGCTCCAGTCTTCATCAGGAGAGTGAAGAGAGTGTAGAGCTGATGTGCTTTCATGTTTAGAGTAGAATGGTCTTGTTTCAACTCCATTAGCCTTTTTGAGGTATGGTGAACACTGTAGCAGTGCACTGTTTGGTTTGGGTGTATACAGACTAATTTACCCAAACTAAATAGTGCCCTATAGACGATGTGACCTCCGACGTCACTCGAAAACCATCACATGATGCGCGCGCATGTCCCCGGGCAAAACCTTTGTGTACTTGACAGCCAGCTAGAAAGTACACGCAATCTTACCATGAGTACGCGTATTCTTGCCCGGCGGAACACGACTTGGACAGTGGTTTGTCAACAGAGGGCGGTTTTAATGTAAACGGAGGTCACATCGTCTACAGTAATGTGTCCACATTATCTCAAAATAGCTTATAGAAGATGATGTACCCAAAACATTAGAGGGGCACGTTGCCTTCAGATTGGGTGCTTTTTGGCTATACAAAGCGTTTGCTATGAAATGAATATGGTTGGAAAGATATTTTAAGTATGGTTATCATAAATATCCCTTAAAATTGTGTGGTTTTGTGTAATTCCTTGACAGAACACGGTCAGCTATTTTGTAGAACCAAATGTTGACTCCACAAAGTGGCGGACTGTATGTTCCGCTGGTTTTATTTTTAGAGGCAAATTTATGCTTTTTTTAACCACTACTCAATAATTCCAAAACACTGTAGGTGTTTTTTGTGCATTAATAACTCCCCTTTAATATAATCTTCTCGCAAAAAGGAATAAATCAACTTACAAGATCCCATAATTGCATCAAGGTGCTAAGCTTGCTGAACAACCCTGTGAAATTCTACAAGAAAAAATATACAATATTGAATTTACTGAGTTTGAGTCCAAATACAACAAAATTAGTGTTGTATTTTGTAGTTAGTTCTGACTTTGGAGTAAAATGAATTTCGTGGTGCTGTATGAAAGGATCATACAATCTAGCAACAATGAATAGGTTTTGAGAATTGAGCAAGAATTTAGATGAAAGGTTTTGAAATATTTAAATTGTAAAACTGCCCATTTTTGAATATACATTGCATTTTTGTATATACCTGACTTGCTTTGCGTAGTTCTGCGTTCAGGTCTTGTCTGGTTACCGGTGCAGATTCCTCCACTCCTTTATAGTAGTGTCGAACAAGACGCTGGTACTTGGTTTTCTCTCTGCTGTACAGGAACTTGTTAATGGAGGATTCCTGTCAATGTACCAAAAACAGTTCATTTTTTTTTAGTTTTTTTTATTTATATTTTTTATTTTTTAATAATAATAATAATAATATCGAAGTCTTATATAGCGCACGTATCTACCAAACAAGGTACTCAAGGCGCTTAGTATATACTTTTTTTAAACAGAAAGATGGGTTATTGAAGTTATGAATTATGAGACCCAATTATGTAGCACCTTATAATGTTTTTTTTACAAGGTGCTATGGCGCATTCAGCAGCCACAACCAGGAACACCGGGGCGAACCCCTTCTCTTTTCGATAAGTGCACTGGGTTCTTTTACATGCGTTACACAACACATGGGACCAACGGCTTTACGTCCCATCCGAAGGACGAAGCAATGGTTAAGTGTCTTGCTTAAGGACACAAGTGTCACGGCTGGTGATTCGAACCCACACTCTGCTGATCAGAAACACCAGAGCTTGAATTCGGTGCTCTTAACCGCTCGGCCACGACACTTCCACGCCTAACATCTTACATCACGAGGCCGGACGGCCACTACAAGGTGAGGGCTACACTTAACTGACTTGGGCTATCGACCCAAATCAACTGCCACCAGGGGCACGTTGCCACCTAATCCTGGGGTTGAAACAGGGTTACCCCCTTCACAGTCCGTAAGGATGTAGGCGTGGGTATCATCCACTAGGATCATCCACTATATATCCCAGTCGTGACACTTGTGTCCTTAAGCAAGACACTTAACCACATGCTTCGTCCTTCGGATGGGACGTAAAGCCGTTGGTCCCGTGTGTTGTGTAATGCACGTAAAAGAACCCAGTGCGCTTATCGTAAAGAGAAGGGGTTCGCCCCGGTGTTCCTGGTCTGATCTGCAGCATATATTGCGCCACAGCACCTTGTAAACCATTGCATGGTGCTATAAATGACTAGGCCTCATTCTTCAAACGTATCTCCACATATATCTTGCAGGAAAAAAATTGTAATCCCAGCGCTTTGCATCCTCTGGTAAAAGGCGCTATATAAATGTCATGTTAATTATTTATTTATAGGAGCCTGGCTGGTAGAGCAGAATGCACTACCTGCCCAACTGCTTACAAAGCAATTACGGTTAAGTGCCTTGCTCAACGGTACCAGTGTCATGACCGGAAATCGAACCCACACTCTGCTGCTGACAACACCAGAGCTTGGGTTTGGTAAACTGGACCGCCTGGCCACGATAGTGTTTTTATTTGTTTGTTTGTTATAGTTGGGGACAGTATCAACAACCACCAGTGTCCTCATTCCGAACAGTGGCGTCAGACTGCACCCATATTTACCACCAAGCGTGTAAATTTACCATACAAATTCGTCTTCATTAATTGTGCGAATGCACTGACACCTTATGCCCCCTTGGCCTCCCCCTTCCCCTTCCCACATTTGTCCAATCAACACAAAATTATTGGGATGTACAATCTGTATCTGTTAAAAATTGTGTTTGGTTGTTCGTTGAAGTAATCAACATTGTGTTTTATAATTTCTCACCAGATTTTACAGCATTAAATGCACAGTCCAAGTTCTTGCCGAATGACACTGGCGAATATGTTTCATATACCAGATACTAAAGCGGAATGCAAACATACTTTCCCTGTGATTTAAGACAGCCACCCTTTCAGTCACCAACTTCTCGTACCTGTCCAAGTTTATCCGTCTTGGTATCGTGTGCGTCATGGAACAACTGACCAATCACGTCCATGCTTGCCTCAACGGAGCGAGTAGGTTGGATGTCGAAGATGTAGTCTGGATGCTTGAGGGCGTTGGACCAGAAACGCAGTGGCAGACTATAGGAAGTGATTGAACGAAGAGTACTTAGAGGTTTTCACACTATTTTGCAAGCATCTCTTGAAAGAGAAACATCTTGGCTTATAGTGTTATGAAGCTTACAGCTAAGCAAAGTTATAATGTATCCTAGCAGAAAGTGGTGTTTAGGCTTAAGCGTCTTTCACAAACTGCGATGGTTTTTGAGAGAGGCATGCGAGCCTCAATTCGTCACATCTCGAGATAACTGGAACTTGTATACCTTTAACACTTGACGTGAACTTGCGAATAGTAATCTGACGATTTATAAATGAGGTTTATTATTGTCTATGGTTTAGTTTCTACAAATACCATGCTGTTTATTATTTTGGTGTCTGGGGTTTTAGATTGCTTGTAGATGTTTGTTTATGTAAGCTGACACACTCTTGTAGGGGTCCTTTATAGGTATGCCACAGGATTGGTAAGGATACAAAACATAATTGTTAAATTTTAGTCTGAAAGCTAACTGATGATGAAGTTCATACTATAAACACTTTTTTTTCTGTGAAATATTTCCCTCTGAAATAAATTTATATTCGAGAAAAATGTACTGATTGAAAACCTTAAAAAAAACTCTACAACACCTGATTTCGGTTGCTACAACCAAAATTAAGGACAATGTGTTTACATGCTGAACATTTATGTGCATGTTTTTTTTACTATTTTCTCCTGACTCGCACAACGGATTAAGCCCAAATTTCCACAGGCTTGTTATTTAATGTATAATATGGTTGATCACGCAAAACATGAACACTGTCTGCGACTATTTTGCCAGCTCTACCAATCCTGAAATACCTTAAACAGTGGTTGTTGTTGTTGTTGTTGTTGTTGGTGGTGGTGGGTTTTTTTTTTTGGGGGGGTGTGAGGTTACATTCGGTGGTTTACTCACATGTTATTCTTCCAAGCATATTTTATTTCTGGGTCTTTGGACTTCAAGTCATACATCTGTGCCTGGTCGTCAAAAAAGTCAAAGAGGAACTTGATTGCCTTGGGGGCGCTCTCCACGGACAGAATGGTCTGGAACATGTTGTCAACATACTCTTGGATGACGCTCTGTTGCCGAGGTGTTACAAGGGATAAAAAGTCAAGAGATTGTCATTTTTGGTAGACTCACTGGTCGAAATTGTCATGCCGTGGTGTCGATTACATTCAGTTTGGCTTGGTGATATATGCTGCATTGTCTTTTCACCTCTTTGGACTATGGTCTGAATCCCAGAGGGGTGCCTTGTATTTGGATTGGGTTTTCAGTCCCTACCTGACTGCGTGGGTCTTCCCCAGTTTGGATTTTCCTCCCACATCTTAAACTGAGATTTCTTCAACATCTTTCATTTAGAGGTTTCTTCATGATTGCATATTATTTACAGTGCTACTTGCTTTTCCTTAAGTGAGCGCTGGTACCACTAAGTTATGGCACATTTTATTATTTGAGTTGTGTAGTTATTTTTGAGGGGCTGAACATTATTTTCGCTCTAATGTGCACAAAATTGAACGGACATACAGACCTACCAAGATATAACCCCTTTGATAAAGTGGAGCCGAGCCATCTGTTCTTTGTAGATGTTCTTTTCTGTTCTTTTCCAGATGTCTTGCTGACAGCCTGTGCTAGGTTCTGTGGTATCCAACACCCCTCCCCTGCCAATCAAACTTTTTGGCTTACCGGGGAGCCAGTAACTTCATTATTGTGTAATTCCTGGGGTTTACCTCGCGTTGATCTCTTGTTTCATGTACCACCGCTTGATTGGTGGGAGTTTATTTTCAGATGTGCCTACTGGAGAATAGTGCATTCTTCATTTGAGAGGGTGCAACTTCTGCAATCAATAGCACAGCATGCCGCTTCCACCAATACCAGGAACTGTGGTTCCAATCTCTAATAATATAACTCTCTTATTATACTGCCATGCCAAGACACTGCAGCCACTTGGAATTCACTGTCAGAAAATTCAGTCACTGTTTCGAAACTGCCTTCAAAGCACATACTTACTGATATACTTTCTTTCCTGTTTTTTATACTGTCGTTGTTTGGAGTGACTATGTTGTGTGGCTGCGCAGTCACGAGCGACCAGATAACATTATTATTAGCAAGACTTGCTTTAATTCAGTATCAATGATGCTATCAAAATACAGGAAGTATTACTGGGACGAAAGAAAAACTGTTGTAAAGTAAACTTGCGGGTACAACCAAGTATCAAACTCTTTTGGGAGAAGTGTTGGCTCTGAGAATAACCGGTGTGTTCTCAACATTTCGAATAGTATACTCGTCTTCAGGAAGACGAAGCCGAGCAGAGTATACTGTTCAAAACGTCGAGACCACACCGGCTCTTCTCAGGACCAACACTTCTCCCAACAGCGTTTTATACATGGTTGTACTCGCAAGCTTACTACACTATAATTTTTCTTTTGCCTCAGATAATACTTCCTGTATTTTGATAGCATCAATTACTGAGACAGCTTAATAAACTTGAAGAGGAAGAAACGATTTAATTGTGATATGTTTCGGAAACTTATGGTGGCCCTGAAGGGACATCAAACATATATATTTCCGTGAATATTTACGTAAATATCACGCTTTTTGCCCCAAGTCGCAAATATTCACGTAAATATTTGCGATTGTGGCACAAATCGTGAATATTCACGTAAAAAATTCACATAAATATTTACGATTTGTGCCCCAATCGCAAATATTTACGTGATTTTTTGCGAATTGGGGCAAAAACCGTGAATGTTACGTAAATATTCACGTAAATATATATGTTTGATGTCCCTTCAGGACCACCATAGAAACTGGTCTTTTTTTGTTTGACACAAAGATTACCTTTGATGACAGAACTCTCTGGAATGGGATCTTATAAACGGCCCACTGACTGCGTTTATTTAGTGAGAAACAGCACAATCTTCTTCCTCGTTGCTTGGTGCCTTGGTCTTCAACCGAGAAAGACTCCTTCTTTTGAGTCTGTAAGGGGAAAGGGTTACCATAGTTACGCAGCTTCTCAAAGCATGAACACTTTTTAGTGGTGTTGGTAAGGGCACCAAGGGGGGGGGGGCTAAAGAGGCACGTGCCCCGTGCGTCCCCCGGGTGCCCCCCGTCCCATTTGAAATCTGGACCGAGATTACAATTTCAGAATAAAATGTTACATTTTATAAATTTGTTTGCAGTAATTTCAATGTTAGTTTGTAATTATTTTGTATATTTACACACAAGTGTATTTGTTTTTACCTTCACGTCTAATTATCTTATTAAAACAAATCACTGAAAGGGGGGCTTGTTTAGGACAAATGCAAACGGAAACTATAGTTTTAATTGGCAAGATGTACACCCCCTTGAAAAAAAATGGTGCACCCCCTTGTGCCCCCCTTAAATTTTACCTAGTTTTGCCACTGCACTTTCTACAAGTAGAGCATACAACTGCTGTGAATAAAGTATTTGTTAAAAGGTTATGCAAACATTTTGATTAACTGTTTGTGTGAATAATTATTGCCCATCTCCCGGCATGCCTGTTCCTCCTCTGGACGGACTCGCGACCATTCTGGTCCAGCCATTTCGTGGGGAACGGAGCTCTGACAGGCCCCACCAGAGTCCGCCTGAGATTGCCCCCAACTCCATACTTTGTCATCGCCCGGCACTGAGGGCTCCCTTATCTATTGATATTTTTTGCAACAATATTTCATTCAAATTGTTACTTATTTATTATTATAATGTTTTACTTACCAGATGCCAATCTCTGACTCCTTCCTGGTTTTGTTCTTCATCTCTAAAACCAACGTTATCTAGAGACATGGGTTCTTGGAAGAAAATTATAGACACAATCTCTTTTTTTGGTTATAGCTTTGGCAGGAGGTTTTATACATCTTTGGTTATTATTGTGATTTTTATTCACATAAAATGACTGTTTGCGTGTTTTCTTGTAGTGAGTTAAAGTTAGACAGCATATTTTACACCTGGCTTTTCGTTCAAGAATGTATTTTTTTTTACATGATTAATGCTCACACTTTCAAAGAAAACCCTAGCAGGTGTGTTTCATAATTAATATTTACCATAAGCACCCTCTCTTTCAAACTGCTCCTGTTGTGCACTGTCAGTGACCTACAAGTAACCAGCGACAAGAAGGGTACCAATGAAAACTCTTGACCAATCAGATACTCCACAAATGCATATCATTACAAATCCCTTAATTGTTAATCATTTGTCTGGACAAAAGGTAACCAGTGAAGACAAAGTACCTGTGAAATCTGCCTCTTCAATAATTGAAACGATACAATAGATTAGCATGTATACAACTAGTTTCAATGTTTAACTATAAAGGGTAACCCAATGTAGACAGAGCACCAGTGAAAACTTTAAACCAATGAAGTGATCTGGGATTCAAATCTATAGTTGTATTTCTTGTTATTTTGTCATAACTTAAGACATTAATTTTGAAGCTTGCTGTTTATTACCGTTTGAAATAGAAATTGGTAATTGTTGCATGGAATAAATATTTAGCAGAATCTAATGTTGGTAATTTAGAGGATGTGATTCGGTTCTTCGTTGGATTGTTGACGTAAAATTGCAAACGTTTCTTACTTTTGATGGAAACCCTGTTTGAGGTTTTTCAGCGGGGATCTTCTGCTGTACGCCACCTTTTGTTGGGATGCAGTAACCACCTTCCTCACTGAATGAGGTCTCCGCTTCCTTAGCCTAGGAGACAATTGTTACCATGGTTACTCATCTTTACTTTCAAAGAGAGAGAGGGGCATCTTATTGCTCAAATATTAGATAACTTATTTCCTCTGACAAGAGTATTGATGGAAGTAAGCTGTTTTTTTTCCAAATGTAATTTTGGTGTGGTTTGGGGGGGGGGGATGGGCTGCATCTGAGGTCAGCTTTATGACCTTTCTGTCTTCCCTGCTTTTATTTTGACTTAACAAAAAAAATCAAATATTCTGAAAATGAGTGGAGCTCCTCTTTGTATCCGATGATGCTACTGACTCAGGGATTTCCATATTTTCTTATACATTGGGGAAACACAGATTCGGAACCAGCAGGGCTGAGTCTTTAGTCCCCGGAGTGTGTTCGTGTGCTCACATCTTTCGAAACAAAGGATACGGAGCTCTGGAAGTGCCATCCGACATGTTGAGATCCTGAGATAATTTACTGCAGGATGATGACATCATAAACGGAAGATTATGACATCCTGAGATGATTTTATCTCGGGATGACAACATCTTGTAAGTACAATGTCGTCCTCCAAATAGACTTTATCCTAGGAAGTCGACATCATGGAAGTAAGATGTCGACTAACCGAGATAAATTATCTTGAGATGAAGACATCCTGAACGTAGGATGTCACTCGACTTCCCGAGAAAATTCATCATGGGATGGAACATCCTGAAAATTACAAAATCCCAAGATAATTTTCTTGGGCAGACAAGAACATTTTACTTGCAGGATGTCGTCATCCCGAGATGAAACTATATTTTTGAAGACAACATTCTACTTCTAAGATGTCATCATCATCTTTACGTTAATGATGTCATCGTCCTGCCGTAATTTATATGCGGATCTCAACAAGTTGGATGGCACTTCCGGAACGCCATACGGAGGAAAATCATTTTTTTGGGAAACACATTGGATCAAGAAATATCCTGATGAATAATCACGTTGATAGGTTTTGAGGCATTATACATGGTGAGGTATCAATCTATTTTTTTTCGGTTTGCGTTTGCGGTAACACCATGTGTATATCTACTCTACTTTTGCGGAGTAGATTTCGGAATTTGGGAGACTATACTGGAAAGAACTGTTCTGCTTATTCACTACTACCTGGGCAGAGGGTAGGAAATCGGCCGGGACTACTACTTTCGCTTAGTAGAATAAAATAGCAAGACAAGTTCTCAAAGAACAAATCTACACACATACGGTAGTTCACATGGTGTTACCGCAAACCGAATATACAGTAACGTTGATGTTATTTTATAGTTTTACCAGATGTTGATCTTGATGTCCTCCAGGGGTGTTTTCATTTTTGATGGTAAAATATTCTGTAAAGAGGATTCAAAAATAACGAAATATCACCTTCTTTTAATCCAGAGTTATGGATGAGTGTTTATGACCATTTTGATACACTTACAGAAAGCCAGTTTTTTAAATTCTAAAAAGACAAATCCATTTTGAAACAAGACTTTGGAACTCAGCTCCACTTCGTGGAGCTAGTAGTAGAACATATCAAGTTTTAAATTTGTCTTGGGATGTTTTTTGTTTTTTTCCCTGTTTCTTTTTTTTTGAGGTGGGGTGGGGATTAACTAGAATGTTTGAAATAAAAAAGGTACTTGTACTTATAAACAAAACAATTACACTTGTGCTAAGCAAAACACACCTTTTTGAGGCTTGATTTCCCTTAACTTTGAGTTTCTTAATATATTTCGAGATTATTTACCATGTGTAATCTTTTCTTCAAACTGATGCACTGGTCCGGAGCAACTGGCAGCTTGTCCCTTATCCACAAGGGTAACTGGTGCTCTGTCAGGTACCTAGGCAACCAATGAAATACCAGGGAACCATTGAAAGCTCTTATCCAATATCATCATCTTAAAAACCCCAATATTATTACGAGTACTATTATTTATTCGGCCAAGATGAAAGATAAATTGTATAACAAATACCAATCAAAAGAATAGATGTATAGAGGTACAGTAGGTAAGAATGAGACGGGGAAGAGATTGGGGTGGGGATAAGGAATGTATAGAAGAGGAGCGGATTGGGGAAGAGGGGAGGTGGGAAGGAGTTCAACAAGCAGAGTAAAGACAATCCAATCTCGAATGGCCAGGATGAACAAAAGTGAAAACACTGTGACTCAAAATCCAATCCTAGGTTGGCAAAATGAAATAATTGTGTTTCTTATCTCCTGCGATTATCATGCAACCTCTTTAATCCTGTCAAGTCATTGTATTCTGTGTGTAAAACACCCGTCAGTTGCCATTACTACTTTTTACATAAAATACAATAATGTACGCATACAAAAAATGGGTAAAATTGGACTTCCAACTTTGTGGAACCTTTTGAACTAGCGTCACTTTTGCTATGGGGACCATTGTGAGTTCGTGCTTGATCTATGTTTTTTTGTGCATTTCAATAGTATTACGAGCACCTTAAACTTCAGATAGTTATTTTAAGATCATATTTTTTTAACCAAAGTTTGCTTGATGAAGTTATTGTGTGTTTTACTCACTTTGAAATCTTTCAGGGTGTTGAGTCGACATGGCTTGTTATCGACAGGTCTGACGCACTTGTCCGTCAAGATCTGACGGTCGTTCTTTCCCCGGTGCCACACTGTTCACCAATAAAGCCACATGTGTTATTAAAGATTACTTTCTGATTATGAGAAATATTTGACCGTTGTTCGTAATTAAGAAAAGGAAACTGTGCAGACAATAGATTTGGTGAAGGATATGGGGTTGGTGCCCCCCACCCCCCTCCCGGTTGTGTCTTCATTGTGTTCTTGGAATCTCAGGAATTTTTTAGAGGATTTTAAAGGAGGGTACTTCTTACAAGATGAAAATAATGTGTTAAAGTAACATTGGGGAATACACTCTGCCCCCCATATCGGGCATACCTCAAGACTGTGTGAGTTTAAAATCATCAGGTCTCGTCATTGATTGTTTTTTATAACTGCTGGAGTGTCAGCAATTTAAGAGTGACATACCAAGACTGAGTTGGTTGGCGCTGGGTCTGCCGGAGTAGGGCTTGTTGAGATGGATGGCATCTAAGATCTTCTCCTTGACTTGTGAGATGGTGTCCACATCTAGTACCTTGACTTCCTTGATGATATTTCCTTCTCTGTTGAGAACCACCAGTGCCTATAGAACCCATGAATACAATATTCATTTTATGATAGATTTGTCTAATTTTAGTCAGGTTCTTACTGAAGTTAGTGGCAGAAAAAGGTGGTTTTTAATTGAATTGTGCGCGAGTTTGTTGAATTCCTTCGCGTGTTAAAGCAATGTACGTGGGACAATGTAAGTGCTCAACAAATTTTCGAATACGCGCGAGACTTGCACTTTTAAGCATATGTTGGGATACACCAAATGAGAACACTGGTCTTTGACAACTTCCAAACGTGTTCAGTGCCTTAAGGAATCGGACCATTGGATATCTGATACTTACCAAGACGTTGAAGTTTATGGTTTCTTGCAGTAAATTCTCAAAGTTGAGAGAAAATATGGCCTGGCCGGTGACAGCATCAATTGGACCGTGTTCAGTGCGGTATTTGATGGCACGATACAACACAAACAGAGGGTAGGCGGTGTGATTCTGTAACAAAACATAACAAGAAACCATGTTTAGTTTAGTTCAATTAGTTTATTACCTTTATTGCACAAACATTACAAGTACAACGTGCTGCAAAAAGGAAACCCCGAACAGACACGCAGGCCAACTACCCTTGTATCACAACATCACAAACAAAACAAAGAAACGAAGACAACAGAAAACAACCAACAAGAAACTCTAGAACTCATGCAAAACACTGTGAGGCAAACGTAACTAATAATTTTGTTTAAAAATAATTATAATAATGTTTAACTTCCGAAGGAAGATCTAGCAATCATATCCCAACAATGTTTCAAATGTTGACCTACCTTTAGTTGGTCATACAGACATAGGGAGACCCAGTTTGAAAGAAGCTTCTCCAAAACACTGTCTGTCCTGGACAAGTATGAATATATAAAAAAATCAATTTAGAAACTAAGGGTTTGCACCAGCACCATGGTATTATCTTTCTGATGAGTCGTGGTGGTTCATAAATTTACAGGTGGTTTACAACCCTTAAGTGAAGGATAATAACCCCAGGAATTACACAAATGTAGGAAGTTTCACTTGTTTCTGGCACCCCAGTAAAGCCAAAAAGTTTGATTGGAAGGGGAAAGGGAGTATTGGAAACTTCAGAACCTAGCCCAGGCATTTAGCAAGACATCCGGAAGTCTGCTACAAAGAACAGATGGGTCCAGTGGGGTATGATCTGGGTAAGTCTGTATGGCTGTACACTTTTGTGCACAAAGTATATGAGTGAACGTATTTTTAAGCCCCTAAAAATAAAAATAAATACAAATTACAACTCTGTATACAGGACTTTGACTTTGAAATCAATAAAAATGTGTCATGACTTAGTGTTACCAGCGCTCACTTTAAGGGTTCAACTTGCACTCTGATTTCATAGATAAATTCCCACAATACAACATACTGGTAGTTATTTATTTGGTATAGAAAGATAACTGTAGAACAAATTAGTGCCAATAATACAGGGTTTGAACTGGTCTCGCGTCACTCGGTGGTCTACGGTACCCTGCGTGACATCATCAAAAACAAATCACACGGTGAGGCCATCGGTCAGCAGGCTACAGTCCATTTGTATTTTGCGTGTTATTAATTTTTGTGGAGAACCCAATCACTTTCAAATGGCCCAAACCATTAGATATGGACCCTACTCAATTCATCCAAATAAACAACCAGGTCACTGCTTACAGCCACTGTACAAGTTAACAGAAAAAACATCTGGAAACCAAATGGCTCATTTCACCCAGTAGTGGCTAATGACACCAATGTCAAACAACTGCTGTGGAATTCCTATGGAAATTCTGGGAGAGCTGGTCATTCATGGATGTTTTGTGTGTGAAAAAGACCCCGGATGGTAACAAGACATTACCATGCTATTTCAGGGGCGGATCCAGGATTTTCCAAACGGAGGGGGGGGGGCGTGAAAATGTACCAAGCAGCAAAATCTTCCCTTCCCCATTTCTCCCCCCTTCTCTCTCTCTCCCTCTTTTTTTCTTTTCTCCCTCATTTTTTTTCTTCTTTATATGAAAAAGGGGGGGGGGGCGTGCGCCCCCCACGCCCCCCTGGATCCGCGCCTGTATTTGGCTAGGTGTAGATGGGGAATGCTGATTTTTTTTAGATAACAAAAAAATGAAAATGGCAGAGTACTGATTATTTAATTAAAACTGGACAGTGGACTGCAGTCCGATGGCACCATCGAGTGTTAAGACATATCTACAGTGCAGGGGTCATTGGAAGTCCGACCCGAGTATAGCCTGTTTGTTTTTTAACTAACATTTTGGATAATAGGTTATTCAAACTGTAAAATCTACTGGGTCAGAATTAAACGGATTCCTAGTCCAAGGTGTCCTGACCCATTTCTGGGTCAGGTTGACCCGGTTTTAATAATGGGATTTTAACTCGGATTCTGCGTCAGTTTGACCCTTTTCTGGGTCATTTTTGACACAGACTCCGGGTCACACTGACCCAAAAATGGGTCAGGCCAAACGGGAATCCAGGTCAATTCTGACCCGGGAAGTTTTTACAGTGTAGTGAAATAATGTGTACTATTCTTACTTGCTGAAAAGTAGCAGTTCTTGGTTAGTGGATTGAGCATCTTCAATCATCTGTGACATCAAAGTTAACAAGACGCTAAAAATAACAAGAGCATTTAGTAAATTCATAAACAATTTGAAAATATCTTATAAAGTAAATTTTTATATGTCAAGTCATGGGCATACCATTACATTTTGTTTGGAATTTTCTTTTAAGTTGGATTTGAAACAAGTGGGAATCAAGTGAGGTTTGCGGAGACACCATGTGAATAATTATCTTTATAGACTTTGATGGTTCTGAGAAAAACCGGTGGTTAACAACTCGACGTTTTGCCAAGTGTGCTCTGGTTGTCTTCAGGGAGTGTTGGACTATGTTGCTGTTTGCAACTTAACTGCCAAAGAGGTTTAGCTTGAAGCCTATAGACGATGTGACCTCTGTTTACATTCAAACCGCCCTCTGTTGAACACCGTCCAAGTCATGTTCCGCCGGGTAAGAAGACGCGTACTCATGGTAAGATCGCGTGTACTTTCTAGCTGGCTGTCAAGTACACGAAGGTTTTGCCCGGCGACATGCGCGCGCATCATGTTGTGGTTTTCGAGTGACGTCAGAGGTCATCGTCTAAGCCTGCAAGCTATTGGGCAGTACTAAAGCAAAACAAAGCAACAGAGTCCAGCATTCTCCTGAAGACAATCAGAGCACACTGGTCAAAACATTGAGTTGTTAAACCACCGGTTCTTCATAGAAACAACACAGCTCATAAAGATAATTATTTACATGAGATGTCCCCACGAATCTCACTTAATAGTTTTGCTGTTAGTAGAAAAAAAACAACGAATCAAGAAACACTTGGTTTAAAAATATTGTGACGTTTTATCCCAGCCTTGATATTTCTTGCTATAGGTCTTTAGTTAGTCATTAATGTCCGTTCCATTTAATACCTTTTTCAAAATACACTCTCCTAGTTCGGTTTTGTTTTATTTTTTAACAAAGGGAAGTAGGGAGTAGGAAGTAGGGAGAGTCTTAATCAACTTTAAAAACAGGCAATCGAAATAGTTCCAAGTTTCACTTACTCTGTTAGGATATCCAGGTTGTTATTCAGCACCATGGTAACAGTCAGTAAAGATGCTATCGATTGTCTAGAAAATATGAAATTGTGCAAACAAAAAAACAATAGTAATAACTTTGTCCAATGGTAAATGTGCCACCAGTGTGTCCGACCTGGTTCCCCCTACCAGGGTGTTTCAGCGTGAAACCAGGCGTTCTGCTTCTTCTTAACCCATATACACTCTTGCTTTGCTGAGATGTAGAACCAAGAGCCACCCCAATAGCTTTATTCCACGCACTGCATATCTTTGGAACTCCTTGCCTGGTGCATGTTGCCCTCCATCCTACAATCTAGACTGTTTTAAGAGGAATATCAATTCCTACCTTCAGCTCCCCTGAGTTATTTTCATCTTATATATTTTCTTCATGTAGCCCCTTACCAAGAGTGGTTTTTAGCCTTGTTTGTGGCGAACTTGCAAACATTATTTTAAAAATCAGCTGACCATGTCACAACTGTCTCAAATAAACTCGCAGGTCATTTTTGTTTTTTATGTAACCGGACAACTTTTATTTCAAATATTCTTGTTCTTCATTATCTTAAAGATCAAAAGTTCAGTTAAAAGTAAATGGTGGATTAATACTACAAAGAAATTCGTTGATCTTATCAATACCGCTCTAAGAGAACTTACAACAAATGCATTGTTATAGAAAAATATACATTCTACACTTTTACAAGGCATATATATTATATCAATGAATCTAAATCCTGTAATAATAAATTACAAATATATACAGAGTTTTTTCTTTAACAAAACAAATGTCAAGAAAATATACAACATTGCTACAAAAAAGGAAATTCCAGCAGAAAAAAAGGTGTGATTATAAAGTATTTAACAGCCTCATTCGTGGGGGAGAAATCAAACAAAAAGTTAAAAATTCAAGTCTCAAACTTCTCACCTTTTTTTCACCGACATCTTTGAGCGGCTCCCTGTATCCAGGGTCTGGATGAGAATAAATAAGAAGTTCTTGTTGCCTAGCAACTCAGAGAACTTCATCATGGCTTCTTCAACTACGGCGTCTTCACCGTACTTTACAAAGAATGAAATATGAACAATTTTTAGAAAAAAATGCAACCTGGTTCCTCAGCATCAATAAGTAAATTTAACGAAATGTGCAACAGTATTGGTCACTCTGTTAAATCTTTGTATTTATTTTTTGTGGTTGGTTGGTCTACTAACTGTGTTATTTTGCTCAAACTACTGTTTCTTGGGAAGGAGTTATTTAGTAAATGCTTTCGATGTGGTTGAGTGTAGTCTAATTCCTGGTTTCACAAAACGCAAAATTCATCTTAAAGGCACTGAACACGTTTGGTGTCAAATACCAGTATTCTCACTTTGTGAATCCCAACATATGCATAAAATAACAAATCTGTGGAAATTTGGGCTCAATTGGTCTTAGAAGTTGCAAGTAAAATAATGAAAGAAAAAACACCCTTGTTGCACAAATTTCTGTGCTTTCAGATGCCTGAGAAAGGCTTTAGGCCTGAAGTCTTTCTCAGATTCAAATATTTTAGTGAGAAATTATCTCTTTCTCAAAAACTACATTAATTCAGAGGGAGTCGTTACTCACAATGTTTTATACTATCAACAGCTCTCCAGTGCTCTCAACCAAGTAAGTTGTTATGCTAATATTTATTTTGAGTAATTACATCACACTTTGCTGAGCAATTAATAAGATTGTCCCACAGTTATGATCAATCTTAAGCTCTTTGTGTTTAGGTGTCACCACTTTTGAAGATTTTCATAACAGGGATTCAAAAGGACTAAGTCATGAGTTGAATTACAGTTCAGGATAAAGATCCATTGCAGTAAAATTTATATTTGGCTTGTGATGGTTTTTTGTCAACTTTAGTTCATGAGAAAGGGTTGATAAATTATAATTCAAGTGGTCTGGAAACTTGACTTCAGATGATATTTTAATAAGGACTCTAGCAACCTGAACTTGAGATTCAGCTTCATTATGACAACTCTGGTTCATGGAATCTCTTGTGTTGATCACTATTACCTCTTCGTCTGTTGTGGTTGGTCGGACCTCTTGTCCAATGAACAGCATGTTAGTGGCGTAGTCACGGTGACTCACAAACGGCATCCCACTCACTTCAACGTCACTCGTCAGATGTAAGATGTCAATTTTTCTCTGAGAGATTCCTGTATTTCAAAATATTGTTAAAATAATAATTCTGCATGTCAAAATTCAAACGTGGATGAAGATTAACTGATTGTCTAAGGCAAGAAGTCATCTTTCTTAAAAGCTTCATTGGCCCTGGGAGCCAGAGCTGCTTTGGAACACTAGCTTACTAAGCGCAGAAAAAAAACTTGCTTAGCAGGAACAGGTAGCCAGCCAACATTCCATAAAGATTGTGACAAGTGGTGCCCCATCTTTTTTTTCTTTTTTTGTTTGCTTAGCAGAGAATATTGCTTGGCAGTGTTTTCTGCTTAACAGCTTTATGAAATCGGGCCGAGCTCATGCCCATTGCTTGTGACTGGTTCACCACTTCTTTGTGCCTAGCAGAGAAACCATCAGCTTCAACTGAAGAATTGGCCCCCTGGGTATATAATGATTGAAGTAAATTTGTTCACCTCTGTTTCTAACCTTTCTTAACATCTTCAAGAAAGTCTTTCTCTAAGACCAGAATATTAGCGTCCCGACTGGCTGTGTACAGCCGATTTGACAGGAATACGATCACGAAGACTAAGATGATGAAAATCACAGCGCCGATTACCGACAGAACAATGATGGCTTTACTGGCTGAAGGATATGCAATGTAACCGATGCGGGACTCAAGGTTGCTGTGCAACACCTACGAAAGGAGATTTGAATATTTTTAAGAATCGCACAAATTAAAACTACAACTGAGAATTCAGTCATCTCACCCTCCTTGTCTTAGTTCATGAAGTCCTTTTATAAGGAGGTTGTTTCTCAAGTAAATTTCAAGTGATCTTTGCCCTTACGACTTACCAAGACCACAAAAAGCCCTCTGCCATGGTTCTTTATTTTTATAAAGTAAAAGTTTAACTAGGATTTGTTTTTACGACTTGCTCAGACCAAAAAAAGCCCTGTCTCGGTGTCTTGACCAAAGGACTCCTCGACAGATGGTTGTTCCTTAGGTAAATTACAACTGAGATTTGTTTTTAAGACTTATTATACCAAGAGCACAGGAAGCCCTCTCTCTTTGTCTCGTCTCATCAAGTACTGGTCAGATGGTTGTTTCTTTAGTAAATAGCAACAGAGGTTTCTTTAAAGACTTACCCAGACCTAAGGAAGCCCTCTCTCTTTGTCTCGACCCTTGGAGTCCCCAGCAGATGGTTGCTCCTCGGGTAAATTACAACGAGATGTGTTTAAGACTTACCACAGAAAGCCCTCTCTCTGTGTCTTTGCTCCTGAAGTACTGTGAGATGGTTGTTTCTTTAGTAAATTGCAAAAGAGGTTTCCTTTTAGACTTACCCAGACCACAGGAAGCCCTCTCTCTGTGTCTTGGCCCTTGAAGTCCCCGGCAGATGGTTGCTCCTCGGGTAAAATACAACCAAGAGTTGTTTCTTCGATGAAGGTCACAGAACATTTCATTGTTCCGACATAAATACTGACTTCTGAGGCAGTAATTGCGTTGTTGATACTCTTACCCTTAAAATGAAAAAAATATATATCAATAAATTGAGATAGAGTTAACACTTTTAACAAGACAACAATCAAATTGACAAGGGATTCATTTACTTAACCAAACAAGAAAACCGAAGAATTCCTTGCACTGATAAATACAATGACTTGGGGAAACAGGTCTTTGTTAAGTAGGAAAAATACACAACTTTTTAGCTACAAACTCGGATACAGACAACAATGTAAAACAAACTCGTGAACATTTTGCCAACAAAATCTATCTGAAACCCTTCAAACAAATGACAGCAATGTAGTTTAAAGGTATCGTACACGTTTGGTAATGACTCAAAACAAATATTAGCATAACAACTTACTTGGTAACAAGCAACAGAGAGCTGTTGATAGTATACAACATTGTAGGAAACGTCTCCCTCTGAAGTAACGTAGTTTTTGAGAAAGAGGTAATTTCTCACTAAAATAACGAAACTTCTTGCAGAAGTTTTTATTCCTATCTGAAAGCACACAAATTTGTATGCATATGTTGGGATACACCAAGTGAGAACACTGGTCTGTAACAATTTCCGAACGTGTTCAGTTCCTTTCAAGATATTTTGCGACTCTTTTTTTTTTAACGGAAACCAAGGTATAAGGAAACTGTATTTGGTTTTTCAGTTTGAGAATAACCAGTGAGCATTCAGCTAGGTCTTGGCTTCACCTTGATTTTCAACAAATCTTCCGTCTTGTCATACAAGTCGTTTTCAAACTCGTCATACTCTGGATCAGGAAAGAACTCCAAGTCAACGTCGTTGTCTTCTGACCACGGTAAGAGGTCACTCACACCGTCCATAATGAAGCCAAAAGTGACGTCGAGTTGGGATAGAGAACTGCTAACGGCTGAAGTTATATCGGGAGTCAGGCAACGCATGAACTCTGAGCCTTCCACAGCACAGATCTATAAAAAAAAAATATTTGTAAAACAAAAAATCCTTCTTTTTTCATATTTTATTAAAAGGTATTTTGATTTACATTAAATCAATGAAATTATTATGATGTAAGATTGACAAACATTTTGGCCTGTTGACTCACCTCTACAAACTTGGCATTATTAGGTTCATCACTGCCAACTGATCTTTTAGTTTGAGTAATTTCTGTAGCAACTGTAACAACAAGTGAAGCCATCTGGGTAGTGTCTAGATATTTCCCACTGACAAACATCTCCCGACCACCACTGTGTATTGAAAATAAAATCAAAGGATTAAAGAAAACAGGATACAAGTTAGCTAATCTGATCAGGAAATAATTAGGGCCTTTAAATTTTAATTTCCAACCTTCATTAGTACGAATATAACTATCTTCATATGCACTCATTAATACATTTGTAAGCCACACATACCATTTTACTTATCAAATTGCAGCCTAAACTTAAAGGCATCGTACATGTTTGGTAATGACTCTGGTAATTATTGGCAATAAAAACTTACTTGGTTAGAAGTACAGCAGCTTTGGATAGTATAATGCATTTTTATCACTTTTTATCCCCAAAACATTTGAATTTGAGAAGCGTTACGCGTAACGCTTCTCAGAGTGTATATTCCAATGCAGATTATTCTTCTTGCGTGGACATAACCGCTCCTGATTTTCGGCAATATTTCAAAAACGCTACCACCTTTTGAAATGACATTTTCACAGGTTAGTTTTAAGGTATATATCTACAACTATAGAGGTTTGAAACAAACATCAGGCTCCAATAACCAAACGTGTACGATGCCTTTAAGAGGTTTTTCTGGAGAATATGGTCAAATAAGATGTTGAATTGGAACATAAAAATAACAGTTTTACTTGTATATTACCATAAAAGGTAACTATCGGGCGTTGATATACTCACGAGTAGATACTGCTGGTTGGACTGACTTCAGTAACGACAGGGTTGTTGGTGAAAGTGTACATCTGGCTTGTTTTGTCTGCCCCATCAAAAGACATCTTGAGAACTTCTGTCTGCCCAACAGACCCCTCAGAGCTTGTGCACACTGCTTCCATCTCAGTCACTGGGCTGTACAATAAATCAAAGTTATACAGCAGATGACACATCACTATAAAAGTATTTTCTTGACCAACTGTTAATAATGGATGCGATTCTGATTAGACCTCAACCCACAAGAGTATAAATAAAGAAAATCTCTGATAACAGGCTCTACCTTAAAGGCACTGAACGCGTTTGGTAATTGTCAAAGACCAGTGTTATCACTTGGTGTATCCCAACATATGCATAAAATAACAAGCCTGTAAAAATTTGGGCTCAATTGGTCATTGAAGTTGCAAGAAAATGATGAACGAAAAAACACCCTTGTTGTACAAATTTGTGTGCTTTCAGATAGGAATAACAACTTCTTGCAAAAAGTTTTCATTATTTTAGTGAGAAATTACCTCTTTCTCAAAACTACGTTACTTCAAAGGGAGTCGTTTCCTACAATGTTTTATACTATAACCAACAGCTCTCCGTTGCTTGTTACCAAGTAAGTTTTTATGCTAATATTTGTTTTGAGTCATTACCAAGCGTGTACGATACCTTTAAGTAAATGATACAATGTCCTAATTGTTATCTACATGTACAGTGATCTTAACTTGCCTTGTTATAATGCAAGCTCTATCACCAATGAATGCCTCAATATTTTGTCCTGTATTTAGAGCCATTCCATTGATTGTTATACGAGTCCCACCAGCTGCTGGTCCAACATCAGGACTGAAACTTGTAATAGATGGAACCTGGCAAGAAAATCAGAACCAGAAAAACATAACATAGGGCCTAGTAGACATTCAACATCAACCAGACAATTTGTCCTATTTGTCAACAATCAGTTGTTGTCTTGAACTCATTGGGAAAGAAACAATTCATTTCCCATGTTGAATGGATTTTTTTCAAATTCAATGTAGATTTATTTCAACAGTTTCAAGTTTTATTTATCATCAGACACCGTAGACTCCATAGAAGGTGTAATTAATCCTCATGCCTGAAGCCTTTCTCATATTCAAATTTTGGGGTAAAAAATTGCCCCCTTCTCTAAAACTACATTACTTCAAAGGAGGGTAGTTTCTAACAATAGTTTTTAATATTATCAACAGCTCTCCAGTGCTCTTCACCAACCCTATATTCAAAGTTGACATCTCCTGAGCTTTTCTGCAGTGTTGACCCATCAGATCCCATGACTGTCAGCGATACCCGCACCACACTTTCAACTCTTGATTGAGTTCGGCAACTTACACTGTGAAATAAATTCAGATTGTATAAATATTTGTAATACATACCGGTTATGAAGGAATTATAATAATATTAATAATAAGCCTAAATACAATCATTATATTGCGCAAAAATGGTTTCACACTACCATGGGTCATACACAGATCGAAGCGGAAAACTCCCATACTACAGTGTGCGGATGGCGCCACGCACACTCAAAACGAATTAAAAATGAACCACGGAGTGTTCACTTCACACTATGGTCTTTGACACAGGTCGAGAGTTCTCAACCCGCACCTCCCGAGAAGGGTTAGTTTCAACACGCATCGAGCCCTCTACACCGATCAACACCGTGTTAAAACGTTGTAGTGTGAAAAGGTCAGTCCATATTACACAAATCAGACCCGTGTACAATACGGAGATTTTCTGCAGTGTGAAAAGGACTTAAGACGTCAGAACTTGTGTCCTTTGCACTAAACCCCTCATTACAAGGACAATGGAGGTTTCAAACCCCAATAGTCCATACTCCATAAACCTCCTTGACAAAGATCAGTGGAGGAACATTTGAACAAATGTCTTTCTCATATAAAACAGAAAAAGGTCTATCTGATCAAATGTTCACCTCCCACCGAGTAAATAGTTAGCTTTGAAACTTTTAAAGGGGCACCAAGGCCAAGACATGGGCAACATTGGCCATGGCTTCAATGTAATTCCAGGCCTAGGTTGGATACATTTCTTACCTCGCACCAGTTGCATAATAGGCTTCCAGTTCATCCAGATGGCATTCTTGGTCTCCAATCATCACATTCAGTACAGTATGGAACCCTCTGCCAATATCTGTACCCATTACAGATACTATGGTGTTACCTTCTATTGGTCCAGTCAATGGATATACCTAAACATTCAATAATTGTCAAGTCAAGATGTCATTCCGTTTTACTCCCTTTAGATCACGTATTGGTCTTGAATCTTCACATTCATCTGTACTCATTACAGAGACTGTGTTAGCTTGAAAAAGTCGAAGGTTATGTATGTTTCTAAAAGAAAATAAGACACTGTCACTCTCACAATCTCACAACATAGCTTTCATTTACAAAATGTATATAAATTCTCACCTAGTTGCCAATAATCAATGTATTTGATATTTACTCACTTCTTGGAAGATAAGGATCAGAGCAGTTGACATCGTTATTATGGATGCACGGACATCGTTAACACTCCCTGACAACCCGTTATTCAATATCAATAATCAATAACCGATAAATATACTCACCTCTTGGAGGATCGGATCAGGGCAGTTGGCATTATTATTGTGGGTCACCCACTCTCCTTCCGCTGTTGTACAAGACTCTCTTAGTTCACACTTAGCATCACACCAAACACACTCAAGCTCTGGCCTGGCAGTAATACACCGACTACAATCTGGCTTCAATACTCCACACTTGTAAAGTGTTGCTGTAGCAATAATCAAAGTCAAAATGTTTCTTTGCACGTCTTGTTTATATATCAAAACAAAGTTCTGGAAAAATTTGGCAGAGGCAAAGGACCCAACACCCAAAACGTTTGACTCAAACCATAGAGAAAGGACAAACTATATGCTCAAACTCACCATTGTTGTTGAATATGTCATCTAGGGTGTGTCGCTTATTACTTGTGTCTGTCCATTCAATGGTCATTTTCACAATCAGCTCTGCATCATCAGTGGAAGTGTAGGTATACTGTGGAGTATAAATGGGTTGATATCAAAAAAAGTTCAACGCAAATCTTGGCATCTGATTCAATAATGATAATTTGATTTTCCAATTTCAAAAACTGTATTCTTCGTAATGGTCTGAGGAATAACTTAACTTACAGCTTTCAGGTCACACACGATGGAATCATCATTACGCTGAGCAGTTGTACTCTGACGTAATCCCTCAATATCAAAGCTACATTCAAAGCTAGTAGTCTAAGAGATGAAGACAATAATGGAGAGTGAGGTTAGTTTAGTAGTAGTTTAAGCAATCTCATTTAGGTGGGTACAGTAATTGTTTTCCCAGGAGTCAAACTAATTCCGTTTGAATAGGTAGCCTACATATAATACTTTCTACACCATAATTTTGTTTAAAGGAACGTTACAGAACTGGTAGTTAACATTTTCTTTAAGATTACAGATTTACATAAAACTTACACGGTCTAATGATGATGATAGTAGAAAACATCCCTAGAAATATTTATGTCTGAAATGCCATTTATTTGATGAGAAATAAATAAAACTAATTTCCGATTGGAGTTCATCGCTCATGAGCGTTTTATTTATGCATTGTATAACACATGCAAATGTGTAATCGGTTTTTCACTATTTGTTCGTGACCCAGATGGCCGATCGATCTCAAACTCCTACAGGTTTGTCAGTTTATGTATATAGTGGATTATATGAAGTGCTTGCACTGCCAGCAACTGTTTTGTTAGCAAAAACCAATTCTATAATGTTCCTTTAATGCCAGACCATTGTAATTTTTTGAAAGAAAGAGACTGAGTCACAAGCAGTCGCTGCAATTGCCTTTGTAGTTGGTTTTTATTTCTGGTGAATTTTAATAGAATCAATAAAAACAACATATTAAAGGCACTGAACACGTTTGGTAATTGTGAAGGACCAGTGTTCTCACTTAGTGTATCCCAACATATGCATAAAATAACAAGCCTGTGAAAATTTGGGCTCAATTGGTCATCGAAGTTGCAAGAAAATGTGGAAAGAAAAAACACCCTTGTTGTACAAATTTGTGTGCTTTCAGAGAGGAATAAAAGACTTTTTGCAAGAAGTCTGTTATTATCTTAGTGAGAAATTACCTCTTTCTCAAAAACTACGTTACTTCAGAGGGAGTCGTTTCCTACAATGTTTTATATCATCAACAGCTCTCCGTTGCTGGTTACCAAGTAAGTTTTTATGTTAATATATATTTTGAATAATTACCAAACGTGTACAGTGCTTTTAAGGAAGCTATTGATACAAACACACTTTCAAATAATTATGTTTTTTTGTGGAACGAGGTCCTCTGTATCTTGATTTTTTTCTTTCTTTCTCTGTTAGCCCCTTTAGTATAAGCATAACTTATTTCCGTGTTGCTTTGATACATTACAATAGGCCTGCACTTGATAAACACAGTTAATGTTTAAAGGCACTGTACACGTTTGGTAATTACTAAACAAAAAATAGCATACAAACTTACTTGGTAACGAGCAACGGAGAGCTGTTGATAATATAAAACATTTTGAGAAACGACTCCTTCTGAAGTTACGTAGTTTTTGAGAAAAAAAGGTAATTTCTCAGTGAAATATTTGAATCTGAAAAAGACTTCTGGCCAGAAGTATTTTTCAGGCATCTGAAAGCACACAAATTTGTGCAACAAGGGTGTTTTTTCTTTCATTATTTTCTTGAAACTTCGATGACCAATTGAGCCCAAATTGTTACAGGCTTGTTATTTTATGCATATGTTGGGATACACCAAGTGAGAATACTTGTCTTTGACAATTACCAAACGTGTCCAGTGCCTTTAAAGAGTTCGTTTCATTGCCATATAGTACGCAAATGTGAAATATTTTTGCTAGGAGGAGGGGGAGGGGGTGGGGCTGTGAAGTCACTGTTTGCCTTCTTTTAATTTAATTCATTTTTATTATGGTAGGCTTTGTAATTGAATGATAACTAACCTGAGTCTCATGGGGTAGATTTGTACTCATGACTTGTATACTCCTTTCAATTCCGTTGGGCAGAAGGACTTCAGTGTTCTGAGCCAGCAGCTGGGGGCAGGAACCCGGACCCTTGGGTGAAGACAAAGCTGGATTCTAAAGAATTAACATCAAATAATTAATTATCAGAAATGATCTCTGTATTGATCTTCAAATGTTTCAGGACACCTCAATACCACTTTAATAAAAGATTATTGAAAACAGACAAATGATGTGGTTTTATGTCTTTGTAGGAAACAACTGGCTCTTCGATTAATTTGTTCGAGATAATAGTTGTGATGAGTTTAATCTTACGTTTTGTCCTGTAATGATGATTTCATTGTCTCCTGTGCAAGTAGAACTAACATGAGTGCATCTATTCTCAAAGACGCACCAATCACAGGCCCATCGACTACCAACACAAGATACACAACTACAGCAAACATAAATAGAAAACAAAAGAATGATCCATGGGCAGAAATAATACACCAGACATGTACAAAAAACAAGACTCTAAATTAAAGTAAAAAACAAATCAAAAATCAAAGCTTTTTTTTTTTTTACCAAATTGTACCAAAAAAGAAATTAATATTCTTACGAAGTATGAGTTGAGCATTCATAGAAATAGAAACTTGTATCCACAAAACTGACTGATGTTTCACTGGAATGGATGCTCAGTGTAACCATAACAGCATCATCTGGAAAATGAAAAATTATAGATATTTCAGATTAATTGAACAGATATATTGGTTGCATCCTTTAGCAAACAATGCTTTTATAAGTTTTTAAATCAGTCCCAGTTTTGGGTTGGACTTACCTCCTTGTTGAATTGGAGGTATCCTATTACCAGGTGGGGAGACACATCTAAGATCCTCATTAGTCTTTGTAGCTTGAGATACGTAGGATCCAAACCAACACTCATACCTCATGCTGGTCAGTAAGTCTGGTAACTGCTCTACACTCACGGTAACCTAGTAAATATTTAACTTAGGTCATATAACAAATTAACACAAACAAATATTAAACAGTTGATGATTATGGACTGGAAGGTTGGGAAACTTTACATCTAAAAATAAGGGGTATATTGATTGACATAACAAAATGGGTAAGTCCTTAAAATTTTCCAATAATAAATAATAGTTATTTCAGTTATATTTTATGTAGATTTCATTTTTAACACTGTGGGAGAACAACGAGTAGAGTGGGAAAGAAAAGGGTGGGGCGGGAAAATAAAAACGAGAGAAATTTTTTGCTTTTTCAAGTTGACTCTTACCTGTTGTTCTGTGAGAGTGATTGGTAGACTGTCATAAGGAGCCACATTGGTTATCTCGATACACTGTGCAGTATTGTAGGCTAACCATTGGGTAGACACATCAGGCATGTTGCATTCAGAATACAGGGTGCATCTAATCAGGTAAACATTTCATATAACAATATTAATTTGTAAGGGGGTCACAATTGTTCAACTACACGCCTGTATACTGACTGCAATTCTCAGCACACATCTTAATTAGACAGGTACTTACTGTCTCTGCAGAGAGCACCAGCCACAGTATGGGTCTCCATCCCTCCCTGCATCCGTACCTATACACTTCTCACACGTTGTGTACTGACCACAATTCTCAACACGCATCTTCAGAAACTTTGAAAAATTATTCAAAAGAGGAAATTAAATTAGAAGCTTGAGATTGAAAGAAAACAATAATATGGATTTTCCCACCATATGTTGATAGTGTAATGCTTGCGATGCCCCCTAATCTTGTTAATGTTGTAGTGTACCTTTTGTTCAGTGAGTATGTACATCTCTCTTGTTGAATCATAAATCTTGTTATTGTACCTTTTGTTCAGTGGGTATGTACATCTCTCTTGATGTATCATTAATCTTGTTATTGTACCTTTTGTTGAGTGAGTATGTACATCTCTCTTGATGTATAATTAATCTTGTTATTGTACCTTTCGTTCAGTGAGTATGTACATCTCTCTTGTTGAATCATAAATCTTGTTATTGTACCTTTTGTTCAGTGGGTATGTACATCTATATTGTTGAATCATTAATCTTGTTATTGTACCTTTTGTTCAGTGAGTAAATGTACTTCTCTCTTGTTGTATCATTAATCTTGTTATTGTACCTTTTGTTCAGTGAGTATGTACATCTCTCTTGTTGAATCATTAATCTTGTTATTGTACCTTTTGTTCAGTGAGTATGTACATCTTTCTTGTTGTATCATTAATCTTGTTATTGTACCTTTTGTTCAGTGAGTATGTACATCTTTCTTGTTGTATCATTAATCTTGTTATTGTACCTTTTGTTCAGTGAGTATGTACATCTCTCTTGTTGAATTATTAATCTTGTTATTGTACCTTTTGTTCAGTGAGTATGTACATCTCTCTTGTTGTATCATTAATCTTGTTATTGTACCTTTTGTTCAGTGAGTATGTACTTCTCTCTTGTTGTATCATTAATCTTGTTATTGTACCTTTTGTTCAGTGAGTATGTACATCTCTCTTGTTGTATCATTAATCTTGACATCTTTTAGGACTGATCCACTCATACCAAGGTCTACTCTTTCATACAGTCTGGCTGAGGTCTTGTTTTGGATGTGAACCTGTAACACGGGCAAAGAGGGTCATACGATATATTTATACACCATTTTGAACATGACAAAAATTATATCTGGTAATGTTTTTTCTAATGTCTTTTTAATCTTCAAATTTGTTAGCTCAGTGTTTTATTATTTTTTCTATTTCATTGAAAATATATACAAATAAAAGCACGTCGACAGCTGTTGTACAATTTGTAGTTAACTCTCTGAACAAAAATATGGCATGAAAAGTGTACTAAGCTTTATTTATGAATCAGGCATTCTTTATCAAAAGGAAGTCTTCACATCCAAACAAAATAATGCTCACAAAACATGTACTTACCTTTAAAAGCTCCCCATTGGAGTTAGTTCCAATGATAGCTACAGTGTGGTTCATTTCAGTAGTTGTAATGATGGATGACATCAGAGTATCTGTCAATAAATACACATTAATATTAGATCATTAAAAGCATGATATTAAAACAATAAATGTCAATAAATTATTGTGAGCAACTAGTCATTTATTTTTAAAGTTGCAATAATGTTTCAATGCGGGACCAAAGCAAATGCCTTTGAAAACTATAATATGTTGAAAATGCATTAGCTTTTATGAAAAATGCATTTTAAAATCTATTTCGAAATGACTTTGTTGTATTTACCCGATAGTTCCAGCACAGCACTGGCAGCTGTTACATCTATGCCTTTAGCGTTCCGATATAATTGGGTTGAACCATCAGCAAAAGGATGACACAAATACCCATCTGGACTAAGCTAGAAATAGAAGAATATAAAGTTGTTACTAATACCTGATAGTTCCAGCACAGCATTTGATACGATCACATCAATGCCTTTTGCATATTTGTATACTTGGTTGACCCCGGCAAAAGGATGACACAGAAAACTATCTGGACTAACCTGGGCCAAAACAAAAAATACATAATTAGCCAATACTGTTTGTTCACAATCATTAAATTTAACAACAACTACTGTTTAATTAAATTTAAGCTATGTGTGATATCCAGCTGAGTGATATCAAAGAAAGCAGGAAAATATTGAGCAGTTTTGTTTCTCTTGGAAGTTTTTACAACAGTTCACACCATCTTCAAATAGGGCAAGACAATCAAACAAACAGAACTGCCTTATTTGGTCAAGGAAAACAAAAACAAAGTATTGCAGTGATTTTTGTTATTGTTTTTTTTCACATTATAAGAGGAATCAATTTATAAACCACTGTAAATTTTTTAAATATACTATATAAGGAGTAATACATTGCTGTTTTGGTAGTAAACTTAAGTGAGAGTTAGGTAGTAAAAATTAAACTAGTTGCACATAAATAAATTCTGTCAAAGTAGTTGTTTTAAATACATTACAAAACATCACAAATTCCTCTTTCAGGACTCAATCAACCTTTAAAAGGGTTATTACTTTAACCTCAATATTATAAACTTTTTCTTACATTTAATGAATTATACATACATCAATAGCTTTTCTACGATTTGTACAGTTTACCGTATCTTTTGCAAAAGTACTTTTTACTTGGTTGCATACATTTTGTTAAAACATTTTCTCAATTGTCAATTAGGCATCATTAATGTCATCTTAAACATTGACAAAACTTGGGATCCAACCTTACAGTAGCTGACCACATACTGGTAATCTAGGACAGAAGGAGTCTTCGAAGTACTGCACTGAGTAGTCATCTCCATCTTGAATACATCCCCTGACTGCTTCCTTAAAGGCATCTAAAATATCACTCATCTTATACACACACAATGCTGACTGATCAATAGGTACATCACTAGTCCCATCAGCTCCTTCATTCTTAGAAAACACAGCATACAACACCATGTCCTCAGCATTCAAACCTAATGATACAGCAAGATCCTGACCTGCTGGGCCAATATGAGCAGCTTGTACCAAACTGTACACACTACCATCTGATCCTTGGCATTGTAATGTGATTTCTGTGTAAGAGTCAAATGTTGGACTAGTCTGACAGACTCTATTTATTTTAGAAATAATGACATTGGAACCAAGATCCTCCCTTTGAGAAGTGATGAAGTATGTGAATTCATCATATGAGAAACCAGCAACATAAGTAATTGGGAATGGATTCCGAGTATAAGAAAAATCAAATGTAGCAGATGACGAGAACTCTATGCTTGATGGGGATATCAACAACCCGTCTGTATTTTGGAGTCTTCTGCTAACTGGTGGGATTGCTCTATACCCATCCTCATAAGCAAAAGTCACAGCTACATACAACCAGTCTCCTCCATCTGGCCCTGGTCCAGTTGGTCCATCAGTTCCTGGTGCAATCAAACCAACAGTGGACAACTCTCCAAAACCAGCAACATTAGGCACTGGACGAAACAACACATCAGTCAAATCATCTGGATTCCTGAACTGACACTTTCCTCCATTCTCACTTCCACACGTAATCAAGCGATTCTGATTATCTAATATCAGGATTTTATTGTAGTTGGTAAATGTATCACATCTATCTTCACCTAGTTCTTGACATGTACTAACATTCTGTAGCAGATTCAATGAACTATCCAGTCTGTATAAGTAGTTGACAGCTCCAACATACACAGCTCCATCAGGGCCAGATAGAATGAAATGATTGAATTTAGCATTGTGGTTACCAGGTGGATCACTGGGAGGTCTAGGAGGATGAGGATTACTGAATGAAGCAATGTGATAAGATGATAAATCTCCTTGCCATTCAGCTGATACAACACTACTTAATAATCCCAGCAGAATCAAACATACAGCCAACAAGATGGCTACGTGGCTCCTCTGGACATCCATTAGTCTCAGAACGAGTAACTTTGTCGCTGTAAATTTTACAAGGCTCTCCAAAACACACACAAATCAAAACAGAACATTCACAAAATGTCTGCAAGAAACTAAACTGAAAAGCAATTTATTGATTGCTTCGATTGGGGTAATGTTGGCAACCGCAATTCCAAAGTTATTTGAGTCAGAATCGGAACAGGTTATCGACAGCTTACTGCAGAAACAAAACACCACTTTGTTTAAGATGGCGGCCAAAAAGTGTAGCGATTTATAGAGAGCCAGAGTACTCAGCAGTCGAGACAACGATTATAAGACGGAAATTATTGTGCAAAACAAAATACAGTTTTTCCACACACATCAGTGTGGCGGGTAGGCCCTGTGCTGTTTACCCAACTGGAAGAAAAGGTCAGGCATGAGAGTAGGCTTTTGTTCATTTTTATTTTACACAAAGATCTATTTTCACAAATGTTTTTAAATCCTACAGTTGTGTTCACACGTCATTGCATATCGAGGGGTCATAAACACATTTCGCATTCACCGCGAACTTTGAGCATCGGACGTTTTCAGAAAATATATATATTATAATGGATTTATAAAGCGCACATTCTAATAATTAGTTCTGGGGGCTCTAGAGCAATGGATGGACATAATATGTAGACTGATTAATCATGGCGAAAACTGAAAACGTTGTCATTAAATTAGATTGACTGTAGTAGAATGTGAAAACCTTGTTGCATTGTAGGAACTCTGACGTCATGCAGTCACAAGAAAAAGGGCAAACAAAGGTGCCCCCCATGATTTCGAATTGAGCTTGTTTATTTTTCGCAATTATAACATTTGTGTACACAAACTGTAAACTACAAACTACTCTTTCACTTCAAGGCAAACACCAATGTCATACAAGTGGATCAGTTCACTGTAAATTTTCCCGCTTTAACTAAAAGCAACACAAACTGGGACCTACATCAACTTGAACAGTCATCAGAAAGGGTTAATTTTAAACGTTGGTTTTGTATCGTGCAGAGTTTCGCGCGCAACTCAAACAAAATTTATTATGAACCATGGGTTTGTTACCAATCATCTCCATTACTAGTATTTATAATGGATGCCGAAGGTTATATCCAAGGAACCAAAATGAAGCATTTTAAATAAAGGGTCCCACTGTCCGTGTAAAATGCCATAGTATCTGATACCCTTCCAGTGCGTATTTTGTCAACATCCCAAACCATCTAATGACGTCATATTTCAAATATATTGGTCTGTATATTTTTGTACAGGAAATGTGTGGTTCATTCCTGAATGTTGATGGGATTCAATCAAAAAGGCATTGAATTTGACTTTGACTGGTGCAATAAACTCCTCTTTGGCATGACAGACACTTGTTGTTCATAACCAATGACGTCATGTTTCAAATTTTGCTTTAAAAGAATATAAAATAAAACGACATTTTCCACCATTTTAGTGCGGTTAGAGAATTGTTTCCGCTTTCATCATGGCTCTATCCTATAATATTGGACAAAATTAGTGCATCACAAAACCTTAGAGCCCCTCTTAATCACGTTTCAGAGTTGATCACTCAGAAATCGATCAGTTAAATTTGTTGTGAATTAATTGCATTATTATCACAAAGCTTTACCACTTTCATTATGAATCCATCTATTGGAAAATTAGTGCATCACAAAACTGTATGTTTGACCTTGGAGCCCCTCATAAATACTTTTTTTGAGATGGTCACTCAAAAATCAATATATATTTATTGTGAAACAATTTCATAATAAGACACAGAACGTTATCACTGACAATCAAATGGGTATGTAGTTAGAGAGTTTCTTCATAAAGACCTATAGCAATATCCATGCAATACATATTTGAAGGGGAAACTTTGGCATTCATTTCGTTTGAGTTGTGTGGGCATGAGCGTTAAACAAGACCTCACACTTAAATTCACAGGAGGGCGGCATAACTTCTTGCGTGATCGCATTATCTTCCACAGAAGAATGTTATTGAAGAGAATAAAAAGAATACATTGAACATTCCCATTCTTGCTGTTCGGTACAAGTATGTAATGCACCCAATGAAATCGTTTTGAACTTGAAAACATTATCTTACTCTTCCCTGTTGGTATCTATATTACCCCTCATCATAAATTAGCACATAACCTTGAATATAATGAAGCTAACCATAATACTCACTAAAAATGAACCACAGAAGGATCCTTGAAAGTACCGCACTGAGTAGTCATCTCCATCTTGAATACATCCCCTGACTGCTGCCTTGAAGGCATCTAAAATATCACTCATCTTATACACACACAATGCTGACTGATCACTAGGTACATCACTAGTCCCATCAGCTCCTTCATTCTTAGCAAACACAGCATACAACACCATGTCCTCAGCATTCAAACCTAATGATACAGCAAGATCCTGACCTGCTGGGCCAATATGAGCAGCTTGTACCAAACTGTACACACTACCATCTGATCCTTGGCATTGTAGGGTGATTTCTGTGTAGGAGTCAAATGTTGGACTGGTCTGACAGACTCTGTTCATTTTAGAAACAATGACATAGGAACCAAGATCCTCCTTTTGAGAAGTGATGAAGTATGTGAATCCATCATATGAGAAACCAGCTACATAATTAAATGGGAATGGATTCTGATTATAGGAAACGTCAAATGCAGTAGATGAAGAATACCGTGCGTATGATGGGGATATCAACAACCTGTCTCCACTAAGGAGTCTTCTGCTAACTGGTGGAATATCTCTATACCCATCCTCATCAGCATAAGTCACAGCTACATACAACCAGTCTCCTCCATCTGGCCCTGGTCCAGTTGGTCCATCAGTTCCTGGTGCAATCAAACCAACAGTGGACAACTCTCCAAAACCAGCAACATTAGGCACTGGTTGAAACAACACATCAGTCAAATCATCTGGATTCCTGAACTGACACTTTCCTCCATTCTCACTTCCACATGTAATCAACCGATTCTGATTATCTAATATCAGGATTTTATTGTAGTTGGTGAACGTATCACATCTATTACTTCCTAGTTCTTGACATGTACTAACATTCTGTAGCAGATTCAATGAACTATCCAGTCTGTATAAGTAGTTGACAGCTCCAACATACACAGCTCCATCAGGGCCAGATAGAGTGAAATGATTGAATTTAGCATTGTGGTTACCAGATGGATCATTGGGAGGTCTAGGAGGATGAGGATTACTGAATGAAGCAATGTGATAAGATGACAGATCTCCTTGCCATTCAGCTGATACAACACTACTTAATAATCCCAGCAGAATCAAACATACAGCCAACATGATGGTTACGTGGCTCCTCTGGGCCTCCATAGTCTCAATTGTCGACAAAGGGAAATCAGAAATTACTTGTTGACTTCTCTTCTTCTGTTTCTTCCAGAGTATGTGCAAAGCTTCAGATTATGACAACCGCATGGCTGGAGAAAGATCTCAAACTTTTCCAGAACGAGTAACTTTGTCGCTGTAAATTTTACAAGGCTCTCCAAAACACACACAAATCAAAACAAAACATTCACAAAACGTCTGCAAGAAACTAAACTGAAAAGCAATTTCTGAATTGCTTCGATTGGGATAATGTTGGCAACCGCAATTCCAAAGTTATTTGAGTCAGAATCGGAACAGGTTATCGACAGCTTACTGCAGAAACAAAACGACACTTTGTTTAAGATGGCGGCCAAAAAGTGTAGGATTTATAGAGATCCAGAGTACTCAGCAGTCGAGACAACGATTACGAGACGGAAATAAGCTTGCAAAAAAATATATACAGTCTTTCCACACACATCATTGTGGTGGGTATAGGCCCTATGCTGTTTACCCAACTTGAAGAAAAGGTCAGGCATGAGAGCAGGCTTTTGTTCAATTTTATTTGACACAAAGATCTATTTTAAAAAATGTTTTTAAATCCTATAGTTGTGTTCATACGTCATTGCATTCATTGCATATCGAGAGGTCATAAACACATTTCGCAATCACCGCGAACTTTGAGCATCAGACGTTTTCAGAAAATATATATAATGGATTTACAAAGCACGCATTCTAATAAACATTACTTATGGCGCTACAGCAATAATATGAAATTATATTAACAAAGATTAATCATGGCGGAAACTAAAAACATTGCTAAGAAACTAGACACAGTATAGTTAAGTAAAAAGCATTTTCTTCAGTTATGTCCTCAATGTTTCCAGAGAAAAAATGTTCCCGATAGAATCGGGTAGTTTAGGCCTATTCCAGAGAACAGGTCCGATCTTTTAATAAAAGTGTTTGGAAATTTAATCCTTACGTAGACTCCTTTCTTAATTACTCATGCATCATCGACTTATTATAAGAATTAAAAAGGGAAGCGTTAACATTGTTACCTCTTTATTCGTATAATAATCCACTTATTCTATAATAATCCACTTTACGAAAAGGGGTGTTTAGCTTGTTAATTTTTTTTTTTACATAAAGAGAGGCTCTCTGGGGTTAACAGTTTGTTTTCCTTGTTTTGCATCACGTAAATTTGGTTCACACGCCCTCGCACGGCCAATGCTGCGAATGGCCATCGCAGGAGTCCTTGGGAAATCGGAAAAAATGTTACTATAGTGTCTTTTACCCACAGCAACACAAACTGGGACCTACACCATGCAACTGCAGCAGTCATCAGAAAAGGTTAATTTTAAATTTCTGAAAGAAACTAAACTGAAAAGCAATTTTCTGGATTGCTTTGATTGGGATAATGTTGGCTACCGCAATTCCAGAGTTATTTCAGTCCTTGAGTCCCGGCCTGAACGCCTGGTCATCACTCCGACTATCTTTCTGCACAAATTTACCTTAATTTTTACAATCTATATATACCAAAGTATTTCTTCCGTTTTTGATACAATCACAACGGGGGTTTCTATGCGTAGATGCTTTATGAAAGTGGGCCAAAGCTGTTAAGCAGAAAATACATGCTCAGCAAATTGTTTTGCTTAAGCAAAAAATAAGTTGGGAACCAGTGGCAACAATGTAATCTGTCAGGCTAAGTTGACAATAATCGCATGTTACCATCAGACGGACACAAATAATATTCACTTGACACAGAAGTAAATTCAAGCTGAATTCTTATTCAACAATTGGGTGGTCACATTTACAATATTTACAAATTAATCAGAATTGAAATTAGTATGGTGGCTTCCTTAATTTGGGTTACCAGTAAATATAGGTTGTAACTCCAACACTAACAGAGGAACTTCTGGTGAATAATTTAGCTTAAATAAAATATATCTATAAGTGTTCTTCAATAAGCTTTCGTTAGATTCCATAGGCTCCTTCCTTGGAATTACATTTGTCATAAACTGACAGTCACTTTCTCTTGACCGTGTACTGGCTTTCAGAACTTACAATAGAATATATGCACGGTTTCTTACGATTGGGTGAATTTCTCAAGCCTCCAGGCAAACATACACCAAATAAATATTCTTAATGCTGAAATGCTGCCGATTTGGCTTCAAGCATTAATTCGCAATAATTTAAATCAATATACTACATTATGTCGTTCAACCTTCCCCTGAGGACCTCCGTCTTGAGGGTGAACCTCGTCCAACGACTGACAACTGTCCTTGTCCCCGCCGTGGTCGTCTCTACGATCCGGTCAGAATTTGGGGTCGTCGTATCCAGGGGTTAAAGGTATCGTACACGTTTGGTAATGACTCATAACAAATATTAGCATAAAAACTTACTTGGTAACAAGCAACGGAGAGCTGTTGATAGTATAAAACATTGTAGGAAACGACTCCCTCTGAAGTAACGTGGTTTTTGAGAAAGAGGTAGTTTCTCACTAAAATAATAAAAACTTTTTGCAAGAAGTTTGTATTCCTCTCTGAAAGCACACAAATCTGTACAACAAGGGTGGTTTTTTTTTCATCATTTTCTTGCAACTTCGATGACCAATTGAGCCCAAATTTTCACAGTCTTGTTATTTTATGCATATGTTGGGATACACCAAGTGAGAACACTGATCTTTGACAATTTCCAAACGTGTAACTGTTCAGTGCCTTTAAATGGTCATATAAATGAAATTAACCAAATCATCTAATACAAGGTTTTTCAAAACCAATGCACACTAATAAACGTAATAAACTTACGGTAATTGGAGGGGAGTTTGGCTTCAGGCTGCCGTTGCCGTAGAGATTGGTCAACATCTGAAGTGGTTTCACTATAAGTGGCTCTCGGCCGTAACTTTGGTTGGCCGGCCCAATACCTATACGGTGGCTGTATCCACTCGCCTGTTGGGTATGGTTGGCAACCTACACTTCAGTTCGATCCTTAATCGAACCCACAAGGCACGTCCTCTCTCTCTCTCAAGCTCACATTGCTTTTCACATTCACAACTTATTTCCACACTCCATTATTAACTCTGTTTTACTCAAATATGTGTCCATGAATAAACACAAAAGTCTGATCCTAAAAAGGGGTTACGAATTACCATGACCAAAGGTGGCGCGCGAGTAACTATACATTACTGAAAGTAGGTTAAACGGGGCGTTTTTTGCGCACTCGAATCTGGAGACATAGAAAGGAAATTGCGGGATCTCGCGAAAGAATATGTGAACTATTTGCAAACCGCCGGCTTGCGGAATTTAAAATATGTCGGATCAAAAGAAAAAGAACATTTAATGGAATTTTAAGGAGTACCAATAAATTGACTCTGACATTTCACTCCCTTCAAAATAAGAAAGTGTCGCACATTTTCTTCGCAGTACAACTTTCTTACATTCTACGTATTTCGACTGTGAGGTAGTCGGCTCCAACATTGTCTATACCTTTAATTGCGTCAATCTTAAACCGATAAGGTTGTAGCGAGAGTGCCCAACGCATGATTCTTTGGTTTACTACTTTGCTCTTGTGAAATTTTGGCTGGTTACCTGTTTCTACTAAGCAAGTTTTTTTTCCGTGCTTATCAAGTTTTTGTGCTTACAGGCTTTATGAAGTTGGGCCCAGATGAATTGGGTCAATATGGACGAGTCCAAGTTGGAGAGACCCGAGCATCTTCAGTCCCGAGGTGGTTTGCCTTGATACAGTGTTGGAACTTCCACAGCAATCAGGGCTCAAAATTAACACTGGACCGCAGGCCGAGGCCAGTGATTTCTAACTTCGTTCCCAGGGGTGATCGATCTCGCTGCGCCATTCCCCCCCCCCGCATGCCTTACTCGCTCATAACCCCTGGAATTGGTTCAATAAATCTGGCACATTTTAATTAGGATTAGGCCTGTGGCCGATCCACTCTATGCGCCCGTTCAAGTATGGTAACCCGCAAAAGAGGCATCAAGTCAAAGAGCAACTGGTCCCCTCATATTCGTCTTTGATCTTGTGATATGTCTAACTATGCAGTTTTAGGTGACCAAGTAAAAACATGATTCATATGAAATGGAAACACATCAAATACGTGCATTTTGACAAGCGTACAGGGTGCCCGAAAGTTGTTAACAAGCGTGCATGCAAAGTATAATAGTCGCTTTTGAGAGCCAATCAGCGTTGTTTTTCAGCACATCCCTACCAGGGGTTAGTGACGAGTGGTAGCGAGGCTGAGCGATTTCAGCATCGAGCCAGAAAACTCATGACTGGACAAGTCCGGCGGTCATGTGTTTTGTTCAAATGTTGACTTACAAGACTAATACAACTCTTTCAATTCTGTTGAGTATTGAAGAATACTTGCCCATAATACAAATGAGATTAAAACAGTTCAAATCTTTTCTTATAACTTGTCTTGTAAAACAGAAAGTGTAACAGTATAGTCTTGAGAATTTTCTCCCCAAGTTCCAGCCCTGAGCGTGCAGTCATTCACAACGCGCTGGATGATGTGGACATGCGCTATAATAACATCACAAGCTTGTTTATGACGTGTGACACAAAGACTACATCCATTAAAGGAACACATTGCTTTCGCATTGGGCGCTTTGGGCCACAAAACACATTTTGTTATGAAATTAATATGGTTTGAAAGATGTATTCAAAGCAGAATATAATGATTCACACATTGAATACATGTATACCTCGATATTGTGTGGTTTTCCTTTTACTATGTGATCTAACTTTTTGGAGTAAAAAAAAATGCTTCCCCAAAATGGCGGACCGTGTTAGTTCACAAACAAAACGAAAACCACACATTTTTGAGGTGTTTTTGTGTGGAATATTACATTCTACTTTTTAACCATCTTTCCAACCATTCATTTCATGACAAATGCTTTAAGAGCCCAAAGCGCCCAATCCGAAGACAATGTGGCCACTTTTAGTAAAACATCAACATTTTACAGAAAATCTAAGCAGCAAAACAATTTCTTCTTTGAAATATATTTTAACTTTATTGTAAATCTCTCAGGAATATTCACATTTAGGAAAATAATTTATATAAATCGATGAAGTTAATTACAGATTCGATGACGTTAATTACAGAATAATATTTTCAGGGTTGGAAAAAAAAGTTTAGTTTTCAAATTTATTATTTACATCTGTACAAGTGTGGATGGCCTATTTCACAAAGATACTAAGCATAAGGAACATTGTAACTTGGCAAATCTCTATGCTCAGCAAAAAAAAAAAAAAAAAAAATAGAGGGGCATCAGTAGTTGCAACCATCTGATAAAGCTGTTTCTGCTATAAAGGTAAGGTTTCTGAGCTAAACAAAGTTTGTTGATTGTCAGCTTAACAAATCCTAGCTTTTTATTTCATTTCATATATCAATTCTGGTTGTGAAGCCAAGGACTCTCAGAAAAGCGAACTTAATCACTGTACTAGCCAAGAACCCCACAGAGTGAAGACAAGGAAGTTTCAGTTTAAGATGTGGGAGGAAAACCCCAGAGAATTATTCCAGGGGAAATCCACGCAATCAGGTAGGGACTGAAAACCCAATCCACATAGTGCCCCGGTGGGATTCGAACCAGGGCCCCGGAGGTGGAAGGTGAGGAAAGACACCAACCTGACCGCCTGGATTTAGTCAAGGTGTGCGTGGCTCCCACAACTGCATAAAAACAAATCCAACGGAAAGTGGCAAAGAACCTTACCTACTCATGAACGTTTATGTGTAAACTGAAAATTTGTGATTTGTTATTTTTTGTTCTTGCGAGGAGACTGCCACGAACTGGTAGCCTAAGAAAAATTGCCTGATGTGACATGGCCATAACAGAGGAAATCTAAAATCATAGACCTTAGAATTAGAGAGGTTAAGCAACACGTTATTGCATCACACGTACGACGACGCTTACGTAGAGTCCTTTTAAGTTTCTGGTGCAAGCTCAAATCATCAAGCTAGTTGCGTTGCGTGTTGCAACGTCGTGAAGGGACACAAACATCAATAATAATGAATGCCCTTTGTCAGGGCGGTTTAGGGCCCAATGTCATGGCTCTCTTTACCGCAGAATTCTGCGCTTACAGTCCATAGAATGATGTGATATTATACAGCGCGCTGTGAGCGCAGAATTACAGGGTAAGCAAGAGCCATAAAATTGGACCCTGGTGAAGCCAAGAAACGGGTTGTAAACAGATTCCCTTCGAAATCTTTTCAAAATGGAGATTTAGAACATTGTTTTCTCACTCATCCGAGAAAACGACTAACATTTTTTTTTGACGTATTGCTAGGAATATTGCGTGTGTAGCCAGCACGCAATTTTATGAAGATCGGATACACGCACATATCCAAGGCGTAACGCGTCTGCGTTCAGAAAAAAAATGTGTAGCTTAACCTCGCTATTCTGAAGACCTTGTTACAGTGATGCGGTCTCGGTCTTTCCCTCGTCCATCTCATGACTTCATGAGGGATGCGGATTTGACTCTCGTCGTTGTTCTGCTAGACTTAGATCTGGCGCCCCCTTGTGCCGACTTCTGTTCCTTTAATCTGTCGCTCATGCTTTGCATGGCCAGTAAGGTTTCGGATACGGCTTCTTGTTGGCTCTCTTTGTCGTGCATTGAGGTGGCACGGACAGTGCTGTACTTGGTTTGAATCTGAAGCGCAAAAAAAACAAATTATCAAAATGAATATTTCAACATGGCTGACAAGGAACAAGGTCGCAGGCTGTTTGGTATTGTAATTTCTAGCCTGTGCTTTGTTGTTTTTTTGTTTTTTTTAATGTGACCAGGGCCCAATTTCATAGAGCTGCTTAAGCACATAATGTTGCTAAGCACAACAAAATTATGCTTACCAGAATAAGGTTACCAGCCAAACTACCAGGTCACATGTACAAATTGAGACTGGTATCATGCTCATTTCTACTCAGCAAAAAATGTTAAGCAATACTTTCTGCTCAAGCAGTTCTATGAAATTGGGACAATTCCGAGTGGCTATTAGCCCAAGTCTAAGAGATTCATTTACAATTCCTGTGAGAATTCTTAAAGGAGCGGTCATTAATGGATTTTTTTTAATTCAAAGAATCAACCTGGGCCAATGTGACATTTTCCCTGCTATTTGGTTAAGTCTCAATACGAAATTTGGAATTTATAAGATTTTGTAACTGATTTTTTGGTGGAGTACACAAAGTTTGTTTAACAGAAACAGACTGTTCGAAAAAACGTTGAGTGTTTTGAAAAGTGGGACACAGAGGGGGCAAGATGGACCTACCTCCTGGAGGAGTTTGACAACCTCAGGGTACTCCTTCTTGAGTTTCGTCTTGTCTTCTAAGATCTTGCCAAGGTTGATCTCATCGATGACTAATCTTTTCTTCATCGTCTCCAAGATATCCTCCAGCTTCTCCGCTTTGTTTTTATGCGGCGGTCTGGGTTGAAGTGTGCTCTGCATAAACATTTCAAATTACACTGTAAACTTTCTACAAAAAATATACTGTACTTCAAGATTTGTTTTTCCAAATTAATCATTGGGGGCCAATCAGAAGGATATATGGCTCTTGTTTTATGTAGTTTTATTTATTTATTCTGGTTGTGAAGCCAAGGACTCTCAGAGAAGCAAACTTAATCACTATACGAGCCAAGAACCCCATGGAGAGAAGACAAGGAAGGAAGTTTCAGTTTGAGATGTGGGACGAAAACCCCAGAAAAATATTCCAGGGGAAAACCCACCGGATCAGGTAGGGACTGAAAACCCAATCCACACAAGCTTTCCGTTGTGTAAGAATGTGTGCTTGAGGCTTGAGTGGTCGACAATTCGGTCACCAGCCGTTGTTTACGTCAAGAGAATTGGGTAACGAGAGGGTTTAAAAAAGAATGAATAGCCGGAAAATCGTTTAAAACCACACCTGATATATCAGTTTCATTCCTTCGATTTTATAAATTTGCTCTGTGGCTATTATTAAATGAGCAAACTTGCTTTTCCCTTGTATATCTGAAATTTGGGGTGTTAATCTTCAGGGTTCTCCCCAGGTTTTTTTTCAAAACTGTGTGGTATTCTGGACCCAAATTGTGGCAGTTTGGCATAAACACGCTGAATTGAAACAAGGTCTTTGGAATATTTTCTACTCGGTGTTTATCTTAGTTTTAAAAGCCCTACTGTGCAATCTGGAGCATTCCGTATGGTTTTCTCTTGATGTTTTTTGTGAAATAAGTGTAAAAAAAATTAAAAAAATAAAAATTGGGGGGGGGGGGGGCGTATTGGCCGAAAATCGTGCGTGTTGGCAAGAACATTGCCCGTATCGGCCCGATACGCTAGCTTGTGCATGGGGAAGAACCACAATCTTCACTTACTCTCTGATAGGGTTCAAAGGGTTTCTGAGGTCGTTCCAGATCCACCTGGTTCTGGTACAGCGTTGATTGCTTCAAAGCGAGACGCAGGGAGCGCAAGTTGCCTTGGATATCTGCAAATAATAATTACAAATGATTAGTGCAAACAATTTTCCTTATACGCACAAGCATCTTCATAATTTAAAACAGAATTATTTTGAGGTCAGCAAGGCTTGAAATTTAGACTGGACCCAAGGCTCGAGGCCAGTGTTTTTAGTGTCAGGCCAGTAAACTCGAGACCTGACAAGTCCGGCAGTCTTGTGTTTTTGAATAATAATGCCTCACCTCATCTTTTGTTTAAAAAAATTATGTTGAAATGATGACTTTGAGTCCAATAAATATTTTTCTATTCTGGTATTACCCATAAAACAAATGAGTTAAAATTTCTCAAAACTAATTGTTTTACTAATTTCTTAAAACTATAGCATTTCAAGAATCATACGTTTAAAGGCACTGTACACGTTTGGTAATTACTCAAATTATATATTAGCATACAAACTTACTTGGTAATGAGCAACAGAGAGCTGTTGATAGTATAAAACATTGTGAGAAACGATTCCCTCTGAAGTAACGTAGTTTTTGAGAAAGAGGTAATTTCTCACTAAAATAATAAAAAACTTCAGGCCTGAAGCCTTTTCTTCCTATCTGAAAGCACACAAATTTGTACAACAAGGGTGTTTTTTCTTTCATCATTTTCTTGCAACTTCGATGACCAATTGAGCCCAAATTTTCACAGGCTTGTTATTTTATGCATATGTTGGGATACACCAAGTGAGAATACTGGTCTTTGACAACTACCAAACGTGTTCAGTGCCTTTAAGGGAAGTTTTCCACCATGACCATTTTTATACCATGTAATTTATGTGCAACTCTGTGAACATTTTACATTTTCCTTCCTACGAATGTTGCGCACACCCTTTAACTTACCTTTAACAACTGGTTCGAAATCCGGATCATCTGGAGTGTCATAGAAGATCTCGTACCCTTTGAACTTATTGGGTACAGAGATGGAGTATGCAGCACTATCAACTCGCTCCTTCTTCCGTGGTTCTTTCTTGGTCTGTTTTTGTTTAGCAGCGGCATCGTTCGAGGAGGGTGGAACTTGGTTGGCATCCAATGGCTCTTCAGTTTGATCGTCCACCTGGGAAAGATCAGTTCATATAGTTTCGCAATATTAGTTTTTATTCTAATGTTTCAGTTATATTAAGGCAAAATACCAATATTTGGAGTTAGCGTTTGCTTCGATCAGAGAGCATGTCCAGCACGCCTCTTTTGTTTACCAAGCATGTCAATGTTTTTTAATGAGCCCTGAAGCACGCTCTGTGCGGCTGGCAGTCGTGATCGCTTGGTTTCTTACTCAGGGCTCGAAATTAACCGAGGCCAGTAATTTTTAGTGTCCGTCCAGTACACTCATGTCCAGAAAAGTCCAGCAGTATTGTGTTTTCATTCAATAATAATAATACCTTACAGGGAAAAAGAAAAAGATAGCAATAATAATAGTGGCTTCTTATATAGTGCTCATATCCGTCACGCAGTGACGCTCGAGGCGTTTCAACATGCAGTATTTTCCTGCAAGGTATTGTGGAGCTACGTTTTTGAAGTATGAGACCAATTCCTTTACATAGCACCATATAATGGTTCACAAGGTGCTGTGGCGCAATATGCTGCCGATCAAACCAGGAACACCGGGGCGAAGCCCTTCTCTTTTCGATAAGTGAACTCGGTTCTTTTATGTGCATTACACAGCACATGGGACCAATGGCTTTACGTCCCATCCGAAGGACGAAGCAATAATGGTCAAGAGCTTGTTAAAGGACACAAGTGTCATGACCGGGACTCGAACCCACACTCTGCTGAACAGAAACATCAGAGCTTGAGTCCAGTGCTCTTATCCGCTCGGAGAGTTGAAGAAAAAATCAAACCATTAAAATAATAAATAAGCTAAGTTTTCTAGATGCATGATTGTACTGCAAGTGTCTCCCCAAATAGCGCCCTCTTTCGACTGAGGTGTAAGGACCTTCTTGGGGCCATGCATCCAAGGTAGACACCTTTGTACCTCTCACCTGTGTAAGGAAGACTGGTTCATCGGCTTGTTGGGCCGCTTCATTCAGACCACCAGGCGGCGTGGGCCTCTCCTCGAAGTTCTCTTGCGTCCAAGATTTTGTCCTTGACATCTTCTCCTCCTCTGTCCCCTCCTCATGTCGCCTCCTATTATGAAGTGGATCAGTCTTGGGTCTGTCCACAGGAGTCCCTGGGATTGGTGGCAGTGGTTCATGAGTGACCGGATGTTGGGAGGTACCAATGGTGCGCGGAGGGGTGGGCAGCATGGTCGAGGGTGGGAGGGCTGCTCTTGCAGCTGGTGCTGACTCAAGCATTAACTGAAGTGGTTTCTTTGGGATTGGTGGTACTACTTCAGCCACCTGAAAAAAAAAAAAAATATGTTATTCACTTGTCTAAATAAATAAGCGTACCTCATACTTTAGTATCACCTCTCTCCATCAGCACCAGCAGCCAAATGGGCACACAGGGAATGCAAATCATTCACATCAACAATTTCTACCCTCACAGTAATCTATCATTTAATCCTACTCAGTCGATTGCCTCCGGGTTGCAGTTAGAGCTTGCCATGTGTGGCTTTAGGCTGTTAAGGTTTAAAAGAGTGACGACACACAACTTGCTTTACCTTCCTGTGTGGTTTCGTAGGGACCTGTATAACAGGCTTGGGCTTCTTGTCAGGTTTCTTTCTGATCATAGTGATGCCCAGCCTGTCTTGGAGGTACCTCTTGAGTAGCGGTGGATCTCCGCTGCTGTTTGTGGTCAGTGGATTGTCATGAATGATAAGCTCCTTCAGCATAGGCCAGGCGGCGACGGCCAAGAGGGACTCCTCGTCTTCAATCTGAATTAAAAGTAAAATCCAATCCAATCTAAATCCAGAGTTTTGAGACGCCTATTCAAGATTTGAAACTACAGAATCTCCAAGAAACCAAAGAGAAAGAGTACGGCCCTCGATTTTCACAAAGCACTGAGATTCATCTTAAAGATGACATCACACTTTACTTAGGGAGCATCTCAAAAGTTAGAACAATGGGAACGTTCTAATTGGATATAAGTATTCTAGCAGATGTACATAGACCGGTCCGTTATAAGTTTCAAATTCAGCTGTAATAGTTTCAAATTTTGCTCTGAAATTTCGCCCTTGGAAAAAAGTAGGACAAAGTAGTCCAAGGGCTGGCCTATGTAAATATGATAAAGGCTTTTACATATTTTTCATGCTATTTTATAAAAAATTTGCTGACCTTTTTGAGGGCAAAACAATCGGAAATCAGACCAAAGTAGGAAGAATATTATGCCTGTCTGAAAGTGTACCAAATAAAATGAAATTTTACACCATTTTAACTTGACATTTTAATTTTAACGTTTAGAGACTTGTAATTTTGTCCCCACTTTCATAATGACTCTTATCTTTTTTTAATTTTTTTTTTAATGCAAGTTCGCCCCAAACAAGGCTAAAAGCCACTTTTGGTAAGGGGCTACAAGAAGAAAGAAAAACAATTATTAAATGTGAAAATAACTCAGGGGAGCTGAAGGTAGGAATTGATATTCCTCTTAAAACAGTCTAGATTGTAGGATGGAGGGAAACATGCACCAGGCAAAGAGTTTCAAAGAGATGCAGTACGTGGAATAAAGCTGTTGGAATGGCTCCTTGTTCTACATCTCAGCAAATCAAGAGTGTATGGGTTAGAAGAAGCAGAAAGCCTGGTTTCACGCTCAAACATTCTGATAGGAGGAACCACGTCGGACACACTGGTGGCACATTTACCATTGAAAAATGAGTGCATTACAAAACTGTATATGACCTTGGAGCCCGGCCCTTCTTTAACATACCTTATTGAAGGCTAGGCTGAGGTGTTCCAGTTCGGGAAAGGGAGGCGGTAGATCATGAGAGAGGGTGTCATCAAGCAAGCTGCCCTCTCCGGATTCCTCCTTGATCTCCGTCAGATATTGCTGTAAGGCATCAGGCGTGTCGCTACCGTCTAAAGATGAGTGAAGACAAGAAACAAATTAAAGGGACCGTATTTGGTAATTGGAACCCACTGTTTGTTTCAATCCTATATAGTTGTTGATATATACCATCAAACTAACCTGTGAAAATTTCATTTCAAAAGGTGGTAATGTTTTTGAGATATTGCAAAAAAATCTGGAGCGGTTATGTCCACGCAGGAAGAATAATCTGCAATTGGAATACACAATCTGAGAAACAATACTGCAGTAACGCCTCTCAGATTCAAATTTTGTGGGAGATAAAAAGTTATATCTTTTTCTATAACCGCAGTACTCAAAATGATTTAGACTATCCAAAGCTGCTGTACTTCCTACCAAGTAAGTTTTTTATGCCCGCCCCCCCCTGGAACAAACCAAATTAAACTAATTTATTTGAGTGTTTCTTACCAGGCTGAACTGGCGTCACCCCCGGTGATGCTATCCCACTCCTGCTACTGCTGCGACTCTTGGATTCCTTCCTCCTGGACTTGCGTCCCGGCGTGGAGGTTCTGGACGGAGATTCACTCTCCACGGCGATGTGTTTCCCGCTGAGGGCCCTGAGATGAGGTACGGAGTGGATCTCGTTCTTGTCCAGGTTAAGACGTTTGAGTCTCTTCAGGCCCGCAAGGCTGGCGAAGGTGGCAAGATCAGTCAGGTGGTTGTCGTCTAGGGACAGAAGCTCCAGGCTGGGGAAGCGGGCGACGGAACTCTCTTGGGAATCACTGACGGGAAAACACATATTTGGTACGGAATTTAGTTAGGATGAATTACAGCATACAGGGTTCTCCCCAGGCACAAGCTAGCATATTGGGCCGATACGCAAGAATTGCGTGCCGATACGCAAGAATTTCGGCCGATACGCAAAAAGAAAAACCGTCCGATACGCAAAAAAAAGTAGGACTTTGAAAACCAAGAAAAACCAAGAAAAACACCAAGTAGAAAACATTCCATATCTTGTTTCAATTCAGCGCGCTTCGGCCAAGAAGAATGCCCCCCAGTTTTAAAAAAACCTGGGGAGAACCCTGGCATAGGAATCTTTCGACACTATAGGTCCTTGGAAACCTGGCATACAATTTTACGTTGATATGTAAACCGATTACACTGATTTGGAGTCAAATGAGGCCTAAATTGGCCTCTATCTCCAAGCGTTCCTGGTGTGTGTGGTGCCCAGCTGAGGGGCTGACATCAACAGTAATTCAACTGAGATGAACAAATTACTGATCATGTCAACCCTCGGCTGCTGCACCAAGTCGGTTCCTGGTCGATCTAATCATCCTGTGAGAGTAGGTAGAGCTGTGGTTGGGTTGGCGTAGTGGTATCTTTTCCTCGCCTTCCATCTCTAGGACCCCGGTTTGAATCACGCCGGGAAGAGGGGGTATTTACTATGTGGATTGGGTTTTCAGTCCCTACCTGATTGCATGTTTTTTTCCTGGAATAATTATCTTGGTTTTTCCTCTCACATCTAAAACTGAAACTTTCTTCCTTGTCTTCAATCCATTGGGTTATTGGCTAGTATAGTAATTAAGTTGGCTTCACAACCAGAATTAATAAAAGAGCCATCTCGCACATACGTTTATGAAACTTATTTTGGATGTCCGTTTTTTTTATCATTCATGGTGAGGAACAAATGTATGGCATAAAACAAAATTAAGAATGGGACAAGCTTTCTTTTCTTTTGTTCGTCATTTTCAATTCTCAATTTGGTTGGTTTTCAAAAGTGTTCCATACAAATCTATATCAACTGTATTAATTAATAATTTACAGCTAATTAAACAGTTCAATTATTTTTGTACTTGTAATGATTTGTAATTTTAAAGGGTCTGTATACGTTTGGTAATGACTCTGAAATATAACGGCAATAAAAACTTACTTGGTAAGAAGTACAGCAGCTTCGGATAGTATAATGCATTTTGAGAAACTTTTCACTTGGAAGTACTGCGGTTATGGAAAAAAATATCACTTTTCATCCCCAAAAATAAGAATCTGAGAAGCGTTACTGACAGTAACGTTTCTCAGATTGTGCATTCCAATTGCAGATTATTCTTCCTGCATGGACGTAACAGCTCCAGATTTTCCGAAATATCTCAAAAACACTACCACCTTTTGAAACGAAATTTTCACAGGCTAGTGTTATGGTGTATATATACAACTATATAGAATTAAAACAAACGTGTACAATCCCTTTAAGGTGACTCAAGATTTTGACATTTTTCAGTCTGATGGATTTGGAATGGACAGTGAAGTTTGTGACAGATATGAAAGGTTCTTACAGCAGAGGAGCCTTGATGGGTTTGGCCAGCTCAGCTGGGAGTGACCGCAGTTGGTTGCCGGTGAGGAAGAGCACTTTAAGCTTCGGAAGGATACCCAAGGCTAAAATATCATCTTTGGAAAGGTTGTTGTAGGAAAGATCAAGTACCTGAAGAAAAAAACAAAAAAACCCAAACACAATCTTAGATTATCAAAGTCATGAAATTGTTCCTTTTCTTTGACTGTAACCTTTGACTACTCTGTTCACTATTACATTGTATATGCATTCTGTAATGCTGTGTTTTTGACAGTATGGAAATAAATAAGAATTGAATTGAATGCAAAAAAAAAAGTGAGATAATTTCCAACAAAATGAGATATACCAGTGCTCGAAAATTACATTGGAACACAGGCCAAAGGCCAGTGATTTAAAACATCTGGCCAGAAAATTCATGACCGGACAAGTCCTGTGGTCTAGTTGTTGTTTTTCCTTCAAACGAATAATAAGACCTTGCTGCGTAAATACCTTTAAAGGCATCGTACACGTTTGGTAATGACTCTGAAAATTTATGGCAATAAAAACTTACTTGGTAAGAAGTACAGCAGTTTTGGATAGTATAATCGATTTGAAAGGCTTATTACTTCGAAGGACTGCGGTTATGGAAAAATATATCACTTTTTATCCCCAAAATATTTTGAATATTGAGATAACGCTTCTCAGAGTGTGTATTCCAATGCAGATTATTCTTCCTGCCTGGACCTAACCACTCCATAAACGCTACCACCTTTTGAAATGAAATTTCCACAGGTTAGTTTTATGGTATATATCTACAACTATATAGGATTGAAACAAACAATTGGCTCCAATTACCAAACGTGTACGATGCCTTTAAAACAAAATGTTCAAATGTTGACTTTCAGTCTGATAAATATCTTTCAATTCTGTTTGAGTATCGAAGTACACTTTACTCAAAAGACAAATGAGATCAATCGTCTCCTAGTGCTTGTTCAAATAAAAACAGTTGATTGTAAACATTGTAGTTAAACTGTATGGATAGTTCTTTCTCATTTTGATTCTCGTCTTGAAAAAAAACAATTCTGGTGCGGTACAAATTTTGAGCTACATGCCCTATGTGGTCTTATGGGTTTTTTTCTCCCAAAATTTAGCCCTGTTTACTTCAGCATTTAAACAAATAAAGATGTTCCTTTGAAAGTACATGAAGTATGGGAACATAATGGGAAGAGCAGTCGATTGGTATTCAATACACATATTTTGGGTTTGTTTTTTGTAAGAAACATTCACTAACAGCAATGGAATGTACAGGGCAAAACAGGGATAAACTATTACTTGCTTTTAAATTACTCTCCCAAGCCTTGCTTAAAAATTAATTGAGTGGTACCCATTAGTGTGGACAGGCCAAACTTCCCTCTGACAAAATTCTCTAGAACTAAATAATAGCGTGGAACAAGCCACAAGATATATAGGATTTGAGGCATTGCATGGTGAGGTGATAATGTATATTCGGTTTGCAGTAACACCATGTGTATATCTACTTTGCTGTGTAGATTTTGTTCTTTGAGAACTTGTCCTGCTATTTATTCCACTGCCGCGGAGTAGATTTCGGAGCTCGGGAGACTACTAAGTTCTGAAAACAACTGTCCTGAGTCTCCTGACGATGACTAGAGCAAGCTAGGCCAAACCTTGAGACCAATTAAGAACTCACTCCGCGGCAGTGAAGTTAATAACGAGAAGTCCCCCAGATCCACTAAGCAAAAGTGGTAGTCCCGACCGATTTCCTACCTTCCGCCCAGAAGTTAAGAAGCAGAACAGTTCTTTTCATAACTTGGTAGTCACCCGAATTCCGCAATCTACTCTGCGACAGTAGAATAGTCTCCCGAATTCCCAAATCAACTTCGCAAATCACCAAGACAAGTTCTCAAGGAACATAATCTACACAGCAAGGTAGATATACACATGGTGTTACCGCAAACCGAACATATAAGCCACAAGATATTTACTCACTTCTAAACAAGGAAAATCGTCAAACTCTACTCTTATTCCTCGAAGTGCATTTAATGGTATCTCCAACTCTCGAACTATGGGAAAATTGGTAAATGCCTCTGAAAAAGAAGAAAAAAACAAAACAGGTGAAATGTTAAAGGGTCTGGATGTTTGGTAATGACTCTGAAAATTAATGGCAATAAAAAGATACCTGGTAAGAAGTACAGCAGCTTTGGATAGTATTATAATGCATTTTGAGAAACTTTACACTTAGAAGTACTGCGGTTATGGAAAATGATATCACTTTTTATCCCCAAAAATTTGAATCTAAGAAGCGTTACTGACAGTAACGTTTCTCAGATTGTGTATTCCAATTGCAGATTATTCTTCCTACGTGGACGTTACTGCTCAAAAATGCTACCACCTTTTGAAATGAAATTTTCACAGGTTAGTTTTATGGCATATATCTACAGCTGTTTAGGATTGAATGACGAAATACATGGTGAACGCGCAAGCTGGTAGCCTAATTTTCTTGCTAACCTGTAAAATACAATTACGCTTAAGCAAATTTTTCTGCTATAGTTAGCACGAAAAATTTGCTTACCTTTAAGCAGCGCTATGAAGCTGGCCCCTGGGGTGTGATCCCTGGCTATACGACAGTCATAAGTTGAATGGCTTCTGACTGGCACCCACGAACAAAGATATTGACAAAATAGGGAGACCGCCAACATTAGGGCTAGATAGCTCAGTTGGTAGGGCGCCGGCCTGTTAAAGTGTCGACCCAAATCAATTTTGGTTTAAGACAGGCAAACTTAACATAACATTTACGTTAGGTTCGACTCATGACAAGATGAACATCTGAAACCAAGATGCTCCAGAGTCGTTCTTCCTGCATGTCCAGTCGCTCCTAACTGTTTCGGACGTCCAACTTTTCATGTACATAATTCAATAATTTGGTTTGGGCGACTGTAGAGCGCATGTCTGAACCGGGTGTCAGAAGGTTTTTACAAGAAACTTACCAAATGGTAAAAGGTTTTCCCCGGCGTTGATGTAAGCGACATTATCGAACAGCTGGAAGTCTTCCTCCTTCACGTCTGTGAGCTCTTTGTCGGTGATGTTGATCGAGCACACATCGGTGGGATCGTCTACACAACAGTGCTTCATCTGTAGACAGTCAAGAGTGTGTGAAAAACAAACGTCTTATTTAGGGGTCTTCTCAAAATTAATCCAGGACAGTTTTCAATGTTTTCAATTCAACTCGACATTTATTTCCATATTGGTGAAAAAAGGAGAACAATAAACCATGTACAGACCCCCCTGCTTGTTTTCCAGTAGATATCAATCCAAGTCTCTGCGATTTTTAAACAAAATGTAACCCCAGGCATTCTAACAAGGTGAATTAAAGGCGGGTAAAAAACCTTTTCCTGGACGGTACTTACAGCTGGTTGTTCTGGATTAATTTTGACAAGGTCCCTTGCACGAATTTTGAAACATTTAAATGTGAACGTAAAAATCAAAGTAGGGTAATATGAATGTGCACCAAATCCCTCACTAAACATAAACCGCTTCTGATGAAATTTAGTTGGTGATTATTTACAACTTTTATCGCCCTTGTTGTTTTTAATTTTTTTGCAATCAACGAAAGGCATCTCTTACCAGGAAGAAACCGTCCAGCATTCCCGAAGTGGAGTTGTCAGCTCTGAAACTGTCCGGCGTCGATGGCGGATTTTTCTTTCTTCTTTCTTCTTTTTCCTTCTCTTTACGCTCATGTTTAATCTGTGCATAGGTCTTGGGTTTTGCACACAGGACAGCCTTAAAGTGGCGACGTTGCTCTGCCTTTTGGGCCACCAGCCAGGCTCCAGCTGAAAGATCATAAGTAATTGATTTGTCAATAACAGGCCTCGAAATTACCAACGGCAATTGCCGTCGGTGCCCTATGCCATTGCTGCGATGCCCTCAAAATCACAGACAATTCACCGCAATATATTGCTGTGCCCTTTTTTTCCAACTGCCATCGGTGTGCCCTTAGTAAAATTGTAAGATGCATACATGTCCGGTTGTATGTAATGTTTAAATTTTTACGTCAACAAATTCACTCGAATGTTCTGCAAAACGCAGACCACATTGCGATCTCAACATTTCTATTTACACATGCTCTTAGTCTTCGTTATCTCGTTACTTTGCGTTCTGCAATAAAGGCAAGAAACATTGAACGCTATGAGGGCTTTTCAGACAATTCGCCCTCTACGGGCGAAATATCACAATGCATTACGCGATAGATACAACTATCACCTTGACTAAAGACTTTACGTGTCTGACATGACTGACAAGTATGACAAGTGACAGTGACACTACTATAGTACTAGAGTCATGACAGTGACATAAAGACAGTGACTGACTGGTTACTAGTGTCAGTGTCGACAGCACAGCAGTGTGACCATGGAGGAAGGAAAGACACTGGCAGCCTGCGTTCGTGTGTGACTGTTGGTGAGTGTGACACTGACACTTCTTCCTTTTTTGTTTTGACAGTTTTGACAAACAAACCCGATCCCAAATCAGCCGTTCAATCTTGTGAAAATACCCCCAAAACACTCCTATTATTTAGTTCTAAACAATAAAAAAATCTTTTACCGTCCTCAGACTGCCTAAAACCATTTCTTGCAGGGAAGCAATTCGTAAAAAAGCCGCCTTTTCCGTCATCAAGTTTCACACCAGCAGCAGGCACCGCCATGATGGATTTTATCTGTCGCTACGGCAACCGTCACTTTGTTGACAATAAGTCAACCTCGTTCTTGTAATCCACTCCATTCATCGTGGCAGCAATACGCGGGGTCGATACAAATACAGAGATTTTACAATGAAAAACCAATGTGTGGCTGCAGAAAACAGGATCGTTCCCATTGTGGCGCGCGGCGATGTGCATTAGAGAATGACCATAGTGTTCACGGACGTCAATCTGTCTTGTGAAAAGGGGGCAGGACCATAGCACTAAGGCGTGGGGTTCGTGGGGCGGACTCCCCTTGAAGTGTGGGTATAGCATGTCATGAATGGCCTATAGCTATATAAAATATATTTACATAACATTATTAGAAAACTTAGACTTCGTTCAGAGAGAGAAGAAAGAACGAGAGATATAATAAAAGCCCAACATATATTAATCTTATATACTTTAATCACACAAACTTTTAATCTTTGACATTCTTCCTCCCTCCCTTGCACGTGCGATGGACATCATTCATGTATGTTAACCGGGGTCCTGCAGGAATTTTTGAATTTCTCAACATCTCTTCTTTGCTATCGATGAATCTTAAAACTTGTACATTGACAAACTCCCTGCATTTGTTAGATTTGTACCGTGGGATGGACAGCAACGGCGCGACCAGGATTATGTCTTAGGGGGGCTCAAAACAATAACGGGTGGGATCCAGGGGCAAGAGTTTCCAGGTGGGTCCAGGGGCAAGAGTTCCCAGGTGGGGTCCAGGGGCGAAGCCAGGGGGCGAAGCCGCCGGAAGCTAATTGGCATTTTGGGGGTGAAAAATCAAGCCTCCGTGCGCCTAAAAACAGAGAAATAGACACACTTACGCACGGCTTCTGATCCATAACGATCTTTTAATTAAGTAGGATTTGAAACTTTGTATGGTGGAAATACGATATGGAAAGGTTTGCGGTGACACCAGGTAATGACTATCTCAAAATGAGTTGGGGTGGTTCTGAAAAGAACCGTTGGTTTCAACTCGACGTTTCGATCAGTATGCTCTGAACGTCTTCCTGAAGACGATCACAGCATACTGATCGAAACGTCGAGTTGAAACCATGCAACGGCTCTTTTCAGAACCACCCCAACTCATTTGGAGATAGTCATTACATGGTGTTACCGCAAACCTTTCCATATCGATCTTTTAATTGTTACTAGAAATATTTCTGAAACATCAACTAGACCGAGAGTATGCACAATGGACGAAACCTGGAATATGTGCGCGGCAAACCCAGTGACCTACCGATATTTCTTTGTTTTGCGAAAGTGGCGTCACATATATCATGATTACTGTTACAAAATTAAAAGTCTTACCTGGGCTGGACTTGTGGACAAGTCGTTAAAATGTTGTCGCAATGATAGCGTTCCTATCTTCGCGATTCTCGCGACAAGGGCGATGTTCTCGCGAGACTGCTTGACCCCGCAAGACTACTGCTCAATATAATGTTACATGTGCTAAAAGCTACACGATGGCACAAATATTATTACTCTTTGACATATGGATCAAAAGATATTAATTTTGTAATAATAAACTTGGAATCAAAGTAATTTGACACCTGTTGACGTCAAGATTACGAAAACTTGTTTTTCATACTAAATCGATGTTTTTTTTATATGTTGCAATACGGAATAAGATTTGCCCCCATGCAATGCCTTCGAACGAAAACCCTGAAAATACGATCCACCTTTTGGTGTACATTTTATACACATTCATAGAGGGCGATGTAACATGTTATGACGTCATAACAATTATTAATTGAAAGCTGAAAGATTGGGTCTCGCAGAGATTACAAACATTAAAATAAAGATAATACAAAATAAAGTAAAAATCAGTGCAAAAATAGCGCAACACGCCGCACAATGTTTTGAAGGTTTTTCAACACACAGACCATGAAATGCATTCAGGCAGGAGAAATTTATTAACTTAATATTTTATAGCTTAACATTTTTATAAAGAATAGCACAAAATAGATCTAAAACTTCTTTTCAATAGTTTTTCTAAAAAGATGAGTGAGGAAATAAAGCCTCCTTTTTGGCCGCAGCCTCCTTTAAAAAAAAACTATTGACTATAAAATAAAATAAAATAAAATATATCTTAAATCAGAGTTTTTTAAAGATTTAAAGCTGAAATGAAATTTTTGGGATAAAACTTAGTGGCATCTCTGATATTTTGAATCTCCTGAATCCAATTAGATGGGCCAAAATAGCAGCTTTGCCTCAATAATTCCCAACTTTCTCATTACAATATCTCAGGTGTGCAGTCCCTAGCTAGTTGAGGGCTAAAAGGGTGATTCTCCTGACTTAAATATCATCAATGTCTTGGCACCAAACCAAGCTTGGCGTTCTTTTCAGAGCGGAGAGCAACTGTTGTCGAAGGTGATGGTGCTGCGATTCTGCATTGAAGGGTCTTACAAATCATTTGTTTTGTCATAAATTGCATCAGTATACTCAAATAGCACAATATCTGTGAATAAATATACCTTGGCCAACCATATTTAGCATGGCGGCCATCTTGGAAAAAATAGCTAAAAATTGAAAGAAAAAAAAATAGTAGCGCCCTGCCTCCTCCTTTTTTTTTTAAAGTCCGGACGAGAAACTCGTTTCTTATTTTAGTTGGCCTTAGTACTCTTCGCACAAAACTCACCACCATGACTGTTTTAGAAGTAATCACAACAGTCAAATAGTATAATCCAATCACCATTCATTTGATGGTTAATGTTTGATTAGGGAATATTAAATAGATAATGTTGACCAGCTAAACTAATATTTCATATTCGTAATATCAGCATGACACCAATGAGGTCAGCTGCTTGTAGCAAAGGTTAAAGACATGGACACCTTTGGTAATTGTCAAAGACCAGTCCTCTCACTTGGTGTATCCCAACATATGCACAAAATAACAAACCTGTGAAAATTTGGGCTCAATTGGTCATCGAAGTTGTGAGATAATAATGGAAGAAGAAACACCCTTGTCACACGAAGTTGTGTGCTTTCAGATGCTTGATTTCGAGACCTCACGCAGACCTCACGCGTGAGGTCTCGAAATGAATTCAAATATTTTACTGAGAAATTACTTTTTTTTCTCAAAAACGACGTTACTTCAGAGGGAGCCGTTTATCACAATGTTTTATACTATCAACAGCTCTCCATTGATCGTTACCAAGTAAGTTTTTATGCTAACAATTATTTTGAGTAATTACCAATAGTGTCCAGTGCATTTAAGCATCAGGTGAACAATTAGGTAAAGTATGAGGGTAAGTGTGCAAGAAAAATAATGTTTCCCTCCGCAGCTTTTAACATTTCCCTCCACAAGCTATAACATTGTTGTTGTTTTTCTCAGATTGTAACATGTTATTGCTGATTTGTGGATGTTGTAGCAAGCAATATTGTGGACAGATGGCAGCTCTGGGACACCGTAGAAAAAATTTGTCTGGTAAAGTATTGCGGAATTACCTGACTTTGGCTAATATTGATGCGACTCCAGAATGCTAACCTTTCGAGATAATGTTTTCTTCCAAAACACAGATCATGTTTTCTTCTTGAAGATAATGAAGTAGTTTTTGTGCTGAAATCTTCACTGAGATGAGGTGATGCTACCAGCAGGGACTGGGGTCTTGCAAAGAGTCGGTAATGTATCAGGTAATAAAGTGAGTAACTGGTGAAGAAATTACCGACCAACCGGGACAAAAACACAATCAATTTGTTTAAGGATCATGAACAAAACTAAACATCAGTTTACCTTTAAAGGCATCCTACACATTTGATAATGACTCTGGTAATTAATGGTAATAAAAACTTACTTGGTAAGAAGTACAGCAGCTTTGGATAGTATAATGCATTTTGAGAAACCTTTCAATTTGAAGTACTGCAGTTATGGAAAAATATATAACTTTTTATCCCCCAAAACATTTGAATTTGAGAACGCGATAGTGTGTATTCCAATGCAGATTATTCTTCCTGCGTGGACATAACCGCTCCAGATTTTTGGCAATATCTCAAAAACGCTACCACCTTTTGAAATAAAATTTTCACAGGTTAGTTTTATGGTATATAATTATCTACAACTATATAGGTTTAAAACAAACAATAGGCTCCAATTACCAAACGTGTACAATGCCTTTAACTTTGAAAGGAAAAACAAAACATGCATTAAACAATCAGGTTTTGAATCTCTAAAACAAATCTCAATTAGTAAAGACATTTTTATTCAGCACTCAATCATTTAAGATTCTGTAACAGCAATCATGAACGATCGAAAAGTATTTTTTAGGTGTTACATTCCTTTTATAACGATAATTTGTTCTTGGCCCTTCATCTATACTAGTGCGACAAACTGTCATTGCGCAATACGTATGATACAAAGATGTGTGGGAAATGTCAAAGTGTACGGTGAGAGCAAAATAGACAGAACATTTAGTAAAATGCGCGCGCAGGACTTTGTTGCGATGCAACCACAAACCACGGCAACAATCACATTACCAGGCCTTGGTTTCACGAAGAGCTAAGATTGATCGTATCAATGGTAATAGATACACAAAATGTGGTGTCACAATAAAAATCACCAGGGTAATACTGATAACGCATCTTAAAGATGAATCTTGAGTGTTTTGTGAAACCGAGCACAATACTCCTCACCCTCTCACTGAACTAAAACTTCATATAAGTTAAAGGGAGGGTATACCTTTGGTAATTACTCCACAAATTATTGACCATAAAAACTGACTGAGTAAGAAGCACTGCAGCTGTTCATAATGTACCACAATTTGAGAAACGATTCCCTTCAAAGGAATGTGGTTTTAGAGATAGGGATTACCAAAAGAAATTCAATCTGAGAAACGTTTCTGCATGAAACTTTTCTCAGATTGTGTATATTCAAATAACGGATTATCCTTCCAGCGTGGACAAAACCGATCCAGAATGTCGGTGTTATCTCAAAAACGCTACCCCTTTTTGAAATTAAAGTTTTTGTATGTATATCTACATTTATATAGGATTAAAACAATCGAACGGATCCAAAAACCAAAGGTATACTTAGCTTTTAACTTAACCCAAGCAGTTAAACCATAACAAATATCATTTCATTATTAACATCTCACCATCAGCACAAACCACTATTTAATCCCCGAAATGACTAACAACATCGCAAAGCGCCATTGTATAAAACATGCATTTTGTCTACAAGCGCTCAAAAACAATCTAGCATTAATATTAACAACTGATTATTTAAAACTATTGTAATTTTATTATTGTTTATCTTAAAGACACTGGACACGTTGGTAATTGTCAAAGACTGGTATTCTCACTTAGTGTATCCCAACGTATGCATAAAATAAAAACCTGTGAAAATTTGGGCTCAATTGGTCATCGAAGTTGCATGAAAATAATGAAAGAAAAAAAAACCCACCCTTGTTGCACAAATTTGTGTGCTTTCAGATGCCTGAAAAAGACTTCTGGCCAGAAGTCTTTTTCAGATTCAACTATTTCAGTTAGAAATTACCTTTTTTCTCAAAAACTACGTAACTTCAGAAGGAGTCGTTTCTCACAATGTTTTACATTATCAACAGCTCTCCGTTGCTCGTTACCAAGTAAGTTGTTTTTTTTTTTTTTTTTTTTTTTGAGTAATTACCAAATGTGTACAGTGCCTTTAAGTATTGATACTGTAGCAAAAAGCCCAAGTAAGCATTGTTTATCTATTTTTTTGTCTTATCACGTATTTTTGTCGTCACACAAGTACATGTAAATGCCTTGAATATTTTTGGGAACCTATAGTACACGCTTTGTTAAAGAGACACGTTGCATTGGATCGGACGAGTTGGTCTAAAAAAAAAGCGTTTACTTTGTAACCGTTTTTTATAAAATGCATATGGCTAGAAAGACGTTATAAAAGTAGAATACAATGATCCACACAAATATGCCTCGAAATTGCGTGGTTTTCCTTTTACTTTGCGAACTAACACGGTCGGCCATTTTGTGGAGTCAAAAATTTGACTCCACAAAATGGCCGACCGTGTTTGTTCACGATATAAAAGGAAAACCACGCAATTTCGAGACATGTGTGGATCATTGTATTCTACTTTTAAAACATCTTTCTAACCATATGCATTTTATAACAAACAGTTACAAATGCTTTTTATAGACCAACTCGCCCGATCCAAGGCAACGTGTCCCTTTAAGAGAAGGGGGCTCGCCCCATTGTTTTCTGACATGTGTGGTGGCAGCAGATTGTGCCTCAGGCCTGCAGCACCTTGATAACGTTCACTGTAACAAAATGCTTTGATACAAAAAAGTTTACCTGCTGTAAAATAAAAATAGCAAGTGCTTTGAGGTGACCGTTGATAAAGCCATATATGTAAAACAATTTGCATTATTATAGTAATTAAATTATCTTTTGAAATACACAATTTGTTACTTGTTGATCTTTATTAATAATATTTATTGCTACAGATGTACATGTTAGTTACAAGCAGTTAAAATGGGAAAATAATGTAAACATAGTTTTTCTCTACTAGACTAGTTAATAAGGCAAATATTTATTCCTTCCGAAAATTTAAGATGAAGTCCTGGCCATCTTATAGTCAACTTCCATTTGTACAGTTAATAAGGGATTAGACCATTTTGCTCTCTCAGCCTCACTTTGGTTACACTGGGCTGGATAGGAAAATACAAGATGGCTGCCAGGGTTTTCCTTTAAATTTTATGGCGACTATAGCCAGCAGGAGCAGTTAGCTTGTTGGTATTTTACATGAGTCCATATTTCATATTAAAATAGGGATGCTTTTCAACACTGGCTAGCCGGACCATGATTGGAGAGAGCTTTGACTGGTCCTCGGGTATTTTTAAGTTCTAGCATTTGACCAGTCGACCATCAGATGCTGACTGCACAAAAACAATTTTAAGGACACGTTGCCTCGGATTGGGCTATAAAAAGCGTTTGAAAGCGTTCGTTATGAAATGAATACGGTTGAAAAAATGTTTTAGAAGTAGAAAATAATGATCCACACAATGATCCTCGAAATTGTGTGGTTTTTACTTTTACTTTGTGAACTAACACGGTCCGCCATTTTGTAGGACCACATTTTTGACTCATTAAGAAAAAGATGGGCGAACCGTGTTAGTTTACGAAGTAAAAGGAAAGCCACGCAATGTAAATGGTCCAGCTGTAAATGATTCAAAAGTAAGTTAATTGTTTGTGGTTAGCAACCATGTTCAGATTAGTTTGATAATAGTTCGTTTCTACTGCAGTTCACTCTTGAGTAATTCGATACCAACCTGACACCATCGGCCAAATGTCGGATCTGGGATCCCTATACAACCTTGCTAGTAGATCCCGTATTGGTGCTTCAGTTTGCTGTTAGTAATCTAAACGTGATTTATTAGACTTAATGGTTACGGTTCTCATGTTCTCATACAGGAACCGCATTCTCATAGTATAGTATTTGATGTTTCATGGGATCTACTAAAAAGTCAACCACCATGCAAAGCTGTGCCTTCTTTGCAATCTTAATGCAAGAACCTGCATGTAGTCTCACAACCACGTTTTCGTATCAACTGAATATTGGAGATTGGAGTTCCCTGTAAGTGGTTTCTGATTGCGATGTACCTCACAATAATTGTCGTGATTTTACATCACCCAACTCCTTTTGTTTGGTTAACCGGCTCAGCCGAAGATAATTCATAAGTAAAACTCCATGTAACTCGAATGTCGAACATTGATGAAGTGATTGATACGTTTTGAATAATGACGTTTTTGTACGTGGAAATTGTCCGAATGACAGATTATTCACATTCTTGAGTATGATTGGTTTAGAGTCTCTCGATTAATTTTCATCGTTAACTTGTGAGTTGTAAACTGCCTTGATATTGAATCACTTTCGACCATGACGTCATTGACACTCACACGCGATGCAAGATCTTGACCGAGTGCATATTAGCCACGATGAGGTCACCGGTAGGAGTAAACGTCATGCCTGCAGGATTGTACAAGCCACGAGCTACACGCCCGATGTGCTCACCTGATGCATCGTAATGATGTATCTCACAGGTTCCCACTGTACTGTAATGAATATACACATAGATGTCTCCAGCATCGTCGCAGCACGCACCATAAGGATTTGCAGGTTTGCCGTCAATGGAGTTGCCGATATTAAACACCTCGTTTCCCATGAAATCCACACAAACTAGTTTCATCTTGTAGTAGTCTGTGAAGATCACACGCTCCTTGCTGCTTACAGATAGAATGCATGGATTACTAATATCGTCATGATATATTGTGGAAATGATGGATCCATCCATATTATGGAGAGATATTACCTTTCTCTTACAGTCAGCCACTGCAATCCGATCTTTCTTGTCCACAGCAATACCATAAAGTAGCCTCTCTGACTGCCCTACGAAGAGTCTGAACTGACGAATATATCGCAGTTCTCTATCATAAACCTTTACATCCTGTCCGTCAGTAACCAGAAGCAGGTCATCAGAGGTCACCGTGACACCAACAGTTTTTTTAGTTTACCATCCTTTGTTCCACTTTGAACATCTGTAGATCTGTAACCACCCTTCGATGTAAATGTGAACAAGAGCCGCCTTGGTATATCAATAATGACAATGTCACCATTGCTAAAACAAGCAACGTCCGCTGCCCCCTTGAACTCTCCCTCACCTTCCCCTTCTTTACCAAACTCTGTCTTCACCTCCCACTTCTCTTCATCTAGTATTTCACCGAGATCTGCATCAGTGACGATATCTTGACCTTTGAACCCAATGAATGACTTGCTGTGTTGCACTGTTTGAAACTCGAGCTCATTGTGGAATGTCAAGTTGTGCATAACCTTTGGCTTGAGGTCCAGCAGCTCAAAGTCATCAGCATGTTGCATCAATTCATTGACTGAAGCTACGATGTGTTCTGCACGGCTCATCTTATCGAGATTGCTGCTCTGTATGCTATCAAATTCCTCACCTCTTTCTTGACCGATTTGAGTGACTCTTTCTTGAAGGAGGCGAGAAGCATTTCTTATTTTAGTGATTTCCTCTTCCTCCTTAGCCACAATATCTCGAAGAGCCCGGTCGACCATGAGCTGTAATCTGTGCTGTGAGTGTTTGATGGAGTCATCCCCTTTTTGAAATTGCTTGCGACACTCATCAAACTTCATCAATGCCTCTTCAACAGCTTGACGATAGGATCGAATGGAATCATTGATTTCAGAGAGATTGTGGTTTGACGCTCGGTGATCGAGCACCGCACATTTAGGACACACAAGTAAATCACAAGTGTCACAATAATAACACAGTTCCTGGTCAGTGTGTTTCCGGCACTTTGGAGATTCAGTTTTGTCCTTGTCTTTGGGTCGCTCATTTGACGAGCCGACAGCATTAACGATTTGATGATGCCTGTTACTTTTTAGTTTCGCGTGGTATACCAGACATGTTGTGCAAAAATTCACCTCACATTCAACACACCGTGAAACGGCTTCAAGACCTTCGTCGCACCATTCGCAAGTCGAGACAGGAGGGTTGATGTTCTCCTTCGGACCTTCCAGATTGATGACGTCATCAATAAGCGAGCTCAAGAAAAAGCAGTTGAGAAGAGCTGACGGTCCCTTATCTGGGATTGAAGTTTTCTCTCTACACACTGGGCAAATAATAATATCCGTCTTCGGATCCTGTTTGTCTACAAGTTCCTGAAGACATTTTAAGCAGAAGCTGTGCAGACAGTCCAGGATTTTCGGATCGATGAACCGAGTCAGGCAGATTGGGCATTCGATGTGTACATGTCTAATCTTGCAAGTGGTCTCAGTGGGTAGTGCAGCTTCGGCCATCTTGATGATAATCGGCAATCCTGTAACCTGAAGTAAAACGAATGTCATTTTCGTTATTTCATACAATCACTGAATGCAACAATGGATGTAAACTGGTCCTCTGTCTTTATCCGCCCGAAGTGTGACGTCAGATGTTCGGGCTACAATGGATGGAGACTTTTAGACACTAGGTGGCAGCAGATTTACAGGGGAAAATTATTTCGCACTCGAAAAAGTGCGCATGCCCTAAATTTTGTAAATAAGGGGCAAACCTGATCAGAGGGTGAACACAAGATGGGAATAAGAATAACCTTAAACACGTTATCATTTTTGAAGGTCATTTATTTATTTGAACCCTCCGAGCAGCCGCGGGGAACGGGCGGGAAGACCAGCTTCATATACTTGTTTAATAACTACAAAATGTGTGGATCAATTCCGCTGGTTTCTTTTGAACTACCTTTAAACACCCCTCTTTCATATACTTTAGTGATTTCTGGGTGAGTAAACTCAGAGGTTGACAAAATATAGTGTGGGAAAGCTGGGTCCCATTATAACGTTCACACAAAAATCCTATTGTGTGCACAAAGACTTAAAGGCATCGTACACGTTTGGATTGTCAAAGACCAGTGTTCTCATTTGGTGTATCCCAACATATGCATAAACTAACAAGCCTGTGAAAATTTGGGCTCAATTGGTCATCGAAGTTGCAAGAAAATAATGAAAGAAAAAACACCCTTGTTGTACAAACTTGTGTGCTTTCAGATATAGGAATAAAAACTTCTTGCAAGAAAGTTTTGTTATTTTAGTGAGAAATTATCTCTTTCTCAAAAAATACATTACTTCAGAGGGAGTTGTTTCTCACAATGTTTTATACTATCAACAGCTCTCTGTTGCTCGTTACCAAGTCAGTTTTTATGCTAATATATATTTTGAGTAATTAACAAACGTGTACGATGCCTTTAATCCTTTCGAAATGTAGGGCCTACTATTTTTTGAAAATTAGAAGTGAACCAATGTGTAAATTTCCAGAATGCTTCAATCTTTAGTGTGTGGGTCTAGGGAACATCTATTCATCTGTTCAGACCATTAGAACAAGAATTGTGCCCCCAAACACAGTTATTTACCCGTAGTACAATCTGCCTCTCGTGCGCTCCCCGGGGATCCAGCATGTAACTGTTTTCCCGTGGCAGCCCGGAGAGTTTTTTGTTTATTTAATCATACTTGTCCGTTATTTTTATTTTTAATTTTTATTATAAATAGTGCCATAAAGATTTGCAAAATGCGACTGTACGTTTTATTCGGGAGCCATGCGTGTCTTCTAATAAAGTCATTCATGGTCAATTCTACAAGCTCATGTTAAGTCCGACTCGCGGTTTGCTAACACTGGGGTTTTTTAAAATAAAATTGTACCCGGTGTGGCATAGTACAATTCTGTCATCCGGAAATTCTGTCCCCCACATACGGCGACTTGTTCAGAAATTTCGTCCAATAGCGTCCTCTTTTTGATCAGCCCATGTTAATTAACGTTTGGGGATACAGACACCAGGGGATGACACCGGTATCACATTATATTTAATGAATTAAGTATTACATTTGTATGCCACATTACGAACAGCGGGGTTGGAAAAAAATTATTTTCTTCATTTGTTTCACATGAACTTTTGATTATAAATTAGAACATCACAAAGACTTGTGGGTAATCTTTTTGTCCTCACGCCCGGAAAGGTATATATGTCTGGGCCACATTGATTTCTGGGCAAAACGGACCAGAAATCTGTAACTTCGTGTTTGTTTGACCGATACTCTGATTTTTGTGATGTTGACTCAAAAACTGGTCTCACTGACACTTCCATGGTTTTGTCCACACGGACCCCAGACTAACAGTAGCCTACACAACAGACAATAATGTTCCTTCAACAAAACAACAAAACAAATATCCAGAACATTCTGGTGGAAAATGTTACCAAAAGTTTTCGTACATTTTTGTCAGATCGGGTTTCAATACAAGTGCGTCATACTTTTTGTAAACAAAATACTCATTGAGCAAACCGATACCATGGTCATTGTCCAACTGTCAATTGTTACACTATCTGATCAATGTGTCAACACAACATTAGTCCCTTGTGCAAGTAAAGTCCTACCTGAAGCTGTAGATGTGACAGCACTCACTGCGTACAGTTGAACCTCTTTGTTGAACAAAGTGACTGATGGCCGGCAATCTTAACGGATTCTTAAGGACAAACAACGTTACAATTGCACAAAAACAGTGCATGTCTGTCGCCAACCCCACTTCCGCATATGAATGTACAGTACAAATAGGCCTATGTTGGCTAAAATCCCATGCGCAATGGAAATTTCACACAACTGGAAAAACCCAGATGTATTTATAGTGTTCAACCGAGGTAGACATAGCCTTGATTCAAGGCTGTTGGCGTAGTGTACCCCGGCCCGGTGCGGCACGATTCGGCACGATTCGGCAACAACTGCAGTGCATAGACAGTGTACATTGTACAGGTACAGTACATGTACATACATTGTACAGCGAGAACAGTATAGCCAAGTCGTGAGTACGGTCGTTCTTTCAACCTCGAACGCGTGACTCAAACAACAGCCTTGACCGGTTTGTAAATGAAAGCTTATGTGTTTCTTATTTTATTGGAAATCCAATAAAAGCACTTATGCATGATGTGGGCGTTTCATTCTAAACATTGGCCAATCACAGGCGCGATTGAGAATGACCTATTTGACCTGAACGACAAGGCTGCATAATTACTGCTGCTATGCAATCAATGACGACCACTGTGTTGGTTATGTGTACGCTGTACACGCGGATCGGCCGGTCGCGGCCGGCTGGAGCACCTTGATCAAGGATATGGACAACCCTGATCATTCGCCATTCTTTTGGTTATTAATTCTGGAGTTGATGTAGTTTCTGCATTTGTGTTTTCCTTACATGTCCTCTCGAAGTCCGACTTAACTCTGTGCAGCCACACCGTCTTCATACTTTTGAATTGTTCTCGGGCAGGGTCTTAAGAATTTACTGCTAAGCAAAAATTGAAAGGATACACAGTCACACATGATACATGTGAATTAGAGTTTTAGCTACCTTATTCTAGTAAGTGTACTTGGGAAATGTGCTTTAAATAAATAGGCAGCTCTGAAATTGGGCACCTCTTGGGGCGGCCCACAAGATATAAAAAGTGCAATAAGCTATTAATTGCCTCCATGATGAAACAATCAACAATATTGTAGTTATGTGAGGTCTTTGTTTTGTATATATTCTACCTCCAATGAATGCACCAACAATGATTAAATCACTGTTTTAATGGTGCAAGATGGAGACAGGATCGATGGTCAATCGGGCCTATAGGCCATTATAAAATAAAATAAAACGTCAGAAAAGCGTCTTCCTGATGGGAAATGGTGTATACATGTTATGTACTAAATCGATCCACTCAACCTCATATTCCTGCCCTCATTGTCTCGCTCAGCTGACAATTTGTGGAGAATACGCAACATTTTCAGATAGATATTATTATAACAAAATATTCCCAAATTCAAACCGGCGCGCCAGTGCATGCAAGTGGCCACATCTGGATACTGCATGCATATTCATAAGAATGAGTAAACAAGACTTCCGCCACTGACCAATGGGGTCTCGCCTTTCGCGCGCATTATAGTAATGAGTCATTGGCTTCAATACAAAACCATCAAGGCGTTGATCGGGACGTATAGCTCACAATAATATGAGCATGCGCACACTGATACTGCAGACAGATACGTCCATGCACGTAGCTGGTAGCTCGGGCGGGTAGCTCGGGCGGGTAGCGCGGCGCAAATAAAATAAAAATTAAAACATTACAATATTTTTTTTTTTAAACCTCCAACGCCTTGATCAAGGCTAAGGTAGACACGGTACAAGGGTTGGTATAGTCTTGGCCCAAGACGTAAAACGTCATTATGCCCTAAGAGGGCGTGTTATAACGATTTACAACGAGCACAGTTCACTATCCACTATCGATCACTGACGTCTTGGGCCAAGACTATAGGTTGGTACTGCATTATAATGTAGCCTATTGAAGCCATTGCAATTAGTGCGCACTGTATGGTGATTTCCACAGACGGTGTTTGTGGAACTTGATGTTTTCAATCTTTTACCCGTTGACCCCAACAAAACCATAACGTGGAAAATGATGCAAATGGAAACCTATATTATAATGTGTACGTGCATGGTATAGATGGGGATCACCGTACCTTACGACAATAGTCTACGTACCCACATCACAACGTCATCAACTGTATGCATGACCATGACCTAGACATTCCTTAATATGGACACCAAAACATGTTTTTGTTGTTATGCAAATAAAGCCGACAATGTAAACCACTTGACTGATGATAATACCAGCACACTCCAGTTATGTTGCTTTTTACGGTAGGCATGTTCTTGTATCATTGTAACCCACTCTCAAAAGTGGCGAAAAGTCCTGCTATTAATAATACCTATTTTGGAAAATTATATTCATGGTAACTGTAGAATGAAACTCCTTTGAAAATACACGATCCGTATACTGTTGCTTTAAAAAAGGACCAATAAACGGGAAAATTGTGGATTATAAACTATAGTAAACAGTGAATCGACCCACAGTAAGCTATCGATTAAATTCTACGACGACTGAGCCTGAATAAACCAAAACCGGGACTCGAAGCATGCGGTTCTATCTACTTTTTATTTTATATGAAAAAAATTTCAGTAATTAATTTTAAGCCTTACATTTATGATAACAACGAAACATGATACTGATTATGACCCTGTTAACAAAATTGTGATTTCTTTTAGTAGCAACTGATTTTTTCTATTATGCTATCAAAGGTAAATTGTTCATTTTTCACAGTGGTGTGTACTGTGTGCAGTGCATACTTTCTTTAAACCTACATTATAGCAAGTTTTGGCCGAGTGGTCTAGTGCATCGAACTCAGTCTCAGTTATCTGAGTGTGGGCTATTAGCCTTCCGAGCAGCCGCGGGGGACCAGCTTCATACTTTTTTGTACTAATTTCAAAATGTGTGGATCAGTTTTTTGGAACTACCTTTAAACACCCCTCTCTCATATACTGTAGTGATTTATGGGTGAGTGAACTCAGAGGTTGACAAATAGTGTGGGAAAGCTGGGTCACATTAAAACGTGCACACAACAATCTTTTTGTGTGCACAAAAACTTAATCCCTTTGAAAAGTTGTGTTTAAATATTTATTGTTTAGAGCCCTTTTGTACCCACACAAGCAATAGATGACGTCATGGTGACGTAGTTTGATGTTTTAACCCAACAAACACATCTACAGTATCCAATAAGTATATAATTCAAAACAGTTTGATGATCGGACGTATACTTTTTGAGATATGATGGTCTCGAGATTGGCTAATTAAATATTTATGTTATTATAACTAAGTCAATTAATTAATAATGTTCAGGTCATTCTGTTTTATGATAACTTTATGACCTAAGCTTAGGTATAGTATATAACTTGAGCTGATAGGTTGTTAGGTATAAGATTATCTGATAACAAAATCCGTGTACAAAACTTAATATAGGAAAAGGCCGGAAAGACTTATAAGATGAAAAATAAAAACCTGGACGAAATCAATAGGCGTTTTGGCTACCAGGCCGATAACCCCCTAAAAAATCCCCTCCCGCTTCCCCTTTTTTCAAAGAAACCCGGACGCTAAACATGTTTGTTTTTTACTCGGCCTAATAATAATAGCAATCAATCATAAACTCATCAAATTGATACTTAGAATACGGAGAATGCTGTTATAATAATTTAGAATGCGGAGGTGATAGGCCCTTCAGTTAATTCATTGGTCGTTAACATTTGTATTTTAATAAACATACATGTACAGATGTAACAATTCATGCCATTACCAGTATACCCATATGTACATCCAGAGGACCTACTTGCACTTGCAGTTGGAATGAAAGGAAAACCTTTGTTTTGTTTATTACTTACATGGAGTTAAATAGCATTCAACAAGACATACTGTATGTATTTGTATATTATTTCAGAGCGAAATTTGAAACATGACGTCATTGCATTTCAAAAACTAAAGGGTCTTTATATTCCATAGAGGCATATTTCGTCACTCAAAAGGTCAAATTCGAGACCATTTTGATTGAACATAATTGAAAGTCAGGAATCAACCAAAACATCCCCGTACAAAAATGTACAGACCCATTTTTCTCAGAATTGTGTCATCGGATGTTTCGGATGTTGACACATTTTGCTCCGGATGGTATCGAATACAATGGCAATTTACACCATTTTAACGTGAGGTTAGAGACTTGGTATTTTGTCCACACTCACATGAGGACTCTATCTATTGGAAATTGAGTACATCGCATAATTGGATCTGACATTTCCCTTCCTCTTTAAAACAATGACTCTGCTTGTTGTTGACCTTTAAAACCTACATGTAATCATGATAAAAAATGTGCATAGTTTAAGGTACAATATAAATCATGCCTGTACGTTATGTGAAGCTGTAACATTTCAATTCCTCAAAACATAATTCTGTATGAAATTTCTCTTCAAGACTTTTACAATATTAATAACAGGGTAAATGGGTTATTGGTTTATTCCATTTCAACTTCATTCGGTATAAGCATGTATAAGTGTTTACTACCAGTTGGCAGGAGATTTTGTCTACATGGATGACAAAGAAGATGAGATGGCAACGCAATTTGTTCTTTTCTTTTTCATTGGGTACGGTTGGTACAAAGAATAGGTATTTAACAATTTTATTACTGTACATGTTTTATTGCTTAATTAATAACCATATTTATTACTACAAAATAATACAGAATTAAGTACACTTCACATTTGAAAGATATATGTAAATGAATAATTATAACTTGTTGTGTCATAAAAGTCACCCTTTGATTTTTGGACCCGTTCGATTGTTTGTAATCCTATAAATGTAGATATTCAATCAAACTAACCTGTGAAAATTTCATTTCAAAAGGTCGTAGCGTTTTTGAGATATTGCCGAAAATCTAGAGCGGTTATGTCCACGCATGAAGAATAATCTGCAATTGGAATACACAATTTGATAAACGTTACTGAAGTAACGCTGCTCAGATTCAATTTTTTGGGGATACAATCCCTTTAAACTGTTTTTGAAATCTTTTTTTTTTTTTTTTCGGAGACCGTTGCCAAATACACTTTGACATTTTACCAACCATGGCAGTTGAGACCTCAAATCATGCAAATTTGTTAATTTTATTGTAATAAGTTTAATTAATGGGTAATTCACTTTTTAATACAATTGCCTCTTCTTGAAAACTGCGCGAACAAGGTCTGTGTGCAGTGCGTCTTGACAGTGCGTTAACGAAAGTGCCTGTTTGTGAACACTCAGAACGCAGAGTGCTCGTTTTTGGCACCGTGCCAGCGCTTTGTAGGCCTACTTCAATTTAAAAAAAAATGGCAAATCGAAATGTGTCGGTTTGTGAAAACTCAAAACTAAAAATGTTGTGATATGGTCCTATCGCTCATAAGTGTAACTACGAAACTATTACGTTTTATGACTTGAAACTTTGGGAAAATGTTGATGTCAATTATATCGTCCGAAAGCCCAGGAACTAAAGTAAGCATCGTCGCTGTTGTAGTATGCATTATAGTGCGTAAAGCATTGTACACATAATACGGGTTGCTCTCGGGCGTTCCAATGAGTAAAATTGGCCGAACGGTTTTGGGCGGTAGGGCCTACCGTGACTAAAGGGTTAAGCTTTACAGACAGCGCGTCACATGGTCACCGTAAGTAAACATACAGTAGCCTTTTTAAAGGTATCGTACACGTTTGGTAATGACTCAAAACAAATATTAGCATAAAAACTTACTTGGTAACAAGCAACGGAGAGCTGTTGATAGTATAAAACATTGTAGGAAACGACTCCCTCTGAAGTAACGTAGTTTTTGAGAAAGAGGTAATTTCGCACTAAAATAATAAACACTTTTTGCAAGAAGTTTTTATTCCTATCTGAAAGCACACAAATTTGTACAACAAGGGTGTTTTTTCTTTCATCATTTTCTTGCAACTTCGATGACCAATTGAGCCCAAACTTTCAACAGGCTTGTTATTTTATGCATATGCTGGGATACACCAAGTGAGAACACTGGTCTTTGACAATTTCCAAACGTGCCTTTGTGCTTGCAACTTGAGGTGCTACAAGAGTTTAGAACTAATAGTCTGGAGATGGCACATTAATGTGCCCTTTATAAGATACACGAGTTAAACAAAACCTCGGGAGACATTTTGATATAGTTTCCCCCAGAACCCCACCCTTCAAAAAGTGTCACCCCACCCCCAGGATTTAAGCCCATGCCTTGTTTTAGCAATTGACAATAATACGCCACAATCTTTCCATATAGTGACCCTCCTCTGGGTCCACGTGATCGTCTAAAAATGAAATCAATTTTTGATAAAACTTCTTTGGATGTTTTTGGAGACATCGCCTGGTCGCTGAGAAACAGCCCGCGAGGCAATAATCCGCGAACCGTGGTGGCGCTCTTCCAAACACTTCGTGATAAAATTCTCCAAGTGTGTCAATTTTAGCATGCTGCAAAAGACCAAGATCGTATGCATCTTTCCATTTGCCAATATGTTCGATTCTGCCCCAGTTTATTTGGTTTTGTATGATGCAAGGAATTCCGTCCCAAGCTTTTTCGAGAAAATCCAGTGGAGTTGGAAAACAAAACTGTGGAACGTGATCTTCTAATTGGCCTTGGAGGAATACCGTAACAACTGCAAGGTTTTCATAATTCTTGATGATGTGATAGAGATAGGTATGGCTCTCCCGTCCAACGTTGGGTAGTTCCTCCCAGTGCTTGACCCGAAAATAAGGTTTTAAGCTTCTGAGGCGACCTTTGTCGTACACGTGACAATACTTAGCGACGGGTCTCAGCCAATCAAGTTTCTCCTTGTAGTGAGATATGACGAATGCCATCGGGTGACGTGTAGGTCCTTTCAAAAAGAGAAGTAGATAATAATCAGACAATAGCACCAGCGCAAGCACCAGCGCCAGCACCAGCACCAGCACCAGCACCAGCACCAGCACAAGCACCAGAGCCAGCACCAGCACCAGCAGCACCACCAGCAGCAACAGCGGCACCAGCAGCACCAACAGCAGCGGCGGCACCAGGAGCAGCACCAGCAGCACCAGCAGCAGCGGCAGCACCAGCAGCACCACCAGCAGCAACAGCAGAAGTAGCAGCAGCAGCAGCACCAGCAGCACCAGCAGCAGCGGCAGCACCATCAGCACCAGCAGCAGCAGCATCACCAGCAGAAGTAGCAGCAGCAGCAGCACCGGCAGCACCAGCAGCAGCGGCAGCACCAGCAGCACCAGCAGCAGCGGCAGCACCAGCAGCAGCGGCAGCAGCAGCAGCAGCACCAGCATAGCAGCAGCACCAGCACCAACTAGCAGCAGCAGCAACAGCAGCACCAGCAGCACCAGCAGCACCGGCAGCACCAGCAGCAGCACCAGCAGCAGCGGCAGCATCAGCAGCAGCATAGCAGCAGCACCAGCACCTGCTAGCAGCAGCAGCAACAGCAGCAGCATCAACAGCAACAAATACAATGTCCACACGACTCATTTCATTCTATTTTATTAAGCTAGAAGACCGCCGAGTCCAGTGCCGTTGCGTTCATTTTTACAGAGCTGCTAATATAAGCAGATGTTGCACGACAACATTATTTTCTAAGCGAAAGCAATAGGAAAAAATGTCAGGGTCACTGGAAAAAGCCAATAATAATATGCACAAGCGCCATATACCACAACGCATCTTGGGAAACCGAGTATAGGCCTACAGTTAAACAATAAACTCAAGCAGCGAAGATGGACGCCATGCTATAGCTTTCACCTAGGTGTTATAATGTGCACCGCATTGCTTCAAAATCAGCCATAGTGGTTGTTGGTGTTGCTATGACTCGGAGTTCACCAAAATCGTTTGTGCGCAGATCATGCACTTTGGGACATGAATATGGGCTTTTATGATGTTTTTGTATTTACATATTTTTTTATAAGCTAGACTTTTTTGGCTACGCACATTTTTGTGCGTGTAGGCAGCAGCGGTATGAAATTGTATCCAGAGGAAGTTATGTGCCTGTGTAGAAAATCATAGAAATTATACAGGACGTTTCCGAAACAATATGGCTTCGGCTCTCATGGATTGCCTTTTGTCAATTAATCGTTTAGCGTATTTTGGACAAGTCTTTACCATGGTTTATTAGATGTCAACCTTTATAAAGTATTGTCCGAATTATTGTTACGGTTTACATACCAGGAAAGTAATGTTTTGTGCTTCTGAAATATTGTTTGTAAACCATGAACATACAATCAACATTTATAAATCATGGTTTTTTTAACAAACCATGAAAATTGAATCGTCATATTAACCTTGAAAATTTAGTCATAAAAACAGGGTTTGTAAATCATGGTTTATAAACCATGAAAATCAAATCATCATACAAAATGATTTATAAATCATGATTTCCAAACCATGAAAATTAAAGGCACCTGGCAGTGGTATTTTGTCAAAATAAAGCTTTTGTCGTTAATATATACATTTTGATGAGTGGAATGTGAATAAACAATTAACTAAGGTTCAAACATTGTTTGTTTTTTTAATTAAACATTTAAAAATAGGCCCTCGTTTACATGGCGCTATTCGTGACGTCAATCGAGGCGCGGGATATTTGAAGAGAAAATGTGTAGTCTGGCCCTGTACATTACGTCTGGGTACCTGATCAGTATGATGCGTTTTCGTATTCGGACGTCACCCAATGCAATCCTAGGAGAGTGTACAGTCGACGTTTATACGAGGTTTTCACCGGTCCCGAACTGTCCCATGCGCGTTTCTATGTCTTAAAAAACGGAAGATACGAGCACGGTCATAACGAGAACACGGATAATACGAGGTATTCGAGCGGCCCCGTGATGACAAATCGGATCGGCGCGCCGCGGCGCGGCATACAGCTCAAGTCGATCCGAACACCAGAAACATGTTCGCTACAGCGCTGAAAACGATGTCGGACCGGACCACTTTGCCCTCGTTAGCCTGACTTTCGATGCCCGTAACTGCCTATATTAGGGATCTGCAGGAAACAAATGCTAACTGACCCCATCTTTAGTCGTTTTGCTGCATCCAGCAGCAATACACCTGGTCGGCATTGCCGGGAAAATGCACGAAAAATCCCTTTTTTGGGATAACACAACGAAACGTACAAGCTCACTACTGGCACGTAAATGCAGGCAAGTTCGAGGGGGGTCGATGTTCGATCGCGGCGAAGTCTGCCTCGATTGACAATTTGTCAATTTTTTTCACATATAAATCGTGACAAACAATTACTCAAAAAATTGTTTTATTGTTTATATACATATACTCTTCTGTAAAAAAAAAAAAAAAAACTATTTCCAGGTGCCTTTAAAGCATCTTAAAAACATCGTTGTAAACCATGAAAATTGAAGCATAAAAACATGGTATTTAAACCATGGTAATTGAACTTGCATCTTAAAAACATGGTAAATTAATAAACCATGAAAAGTGAAACGTCTTAAAAACGTGGTTTATAAACCATGAAAATTGAAGCATGGTTTATGAACCATGATAATTGAACCTGAATCTTAAAAACATGGTTTATAAACCATGAAAATTGAAGCATCTTAAAAACTTGGTTTTATAAACCATGAAAAACTGTGTGTTTAAAATCATGGTTTATAAACCACGAAAAACTGTGCTTACAAATCATGGTTTATAAACCATGAAAAACTGACCACGTGTTTCATAACAATAATTCGGACAACCCTTTGGGTAATGTATTGTTATAAACCATGGTAAAAACGTGTCAATTAACCAGAGCCTCGTCGGACTCTGTGGTTTCGAAAAGGCGGTGTTTTTGCTATAGACTTGCACCAGTTCAAAACTATATCACTTCGTGAAGTCCGAAAAACTCATGTTAGGGGCACTGTACACGTTTGGTAATTACTCAAAGTATGTATTAGCATAAAAACTTACTTGGTAACGAGCAACGGAGAGCTGTGGATAGTATAAAACATTGTGAGAAACGACTCCCTCTGAAGTAACGTAGTTTTTGAGAAAGAGGTAATTTCTCACTAAAATAATAACAACTTCTTGCAAGAAGTTTTTATTCCTGTCTGAAAACACACAAATTTGTACAACAAGGGTGTTTTTCCTTTCATCATTTTCGTGCAACTTCGATGACCAAATTGAGCCCAAATTTTCACAGCCTTGTTATTTTATGCATATGTTGGGAGTACACCAAGTGAGAACACTGGTCTTTGACAATTTCCAAACGTGTTCAGTGCCTTTAAGGGACATGACATGCCATTTTAGTGATTTTGTTTTCGCGAATAATGTGCTCACACGTTCTGCGAACATAAATGCGATGTCGTGACTTTGATTGCATACTTTATTGCAAACGTTTTTTGGGGGATGATTTTTATTTAATTTTGTGAAATAAGCATGTTTATAGTCATCAGGCCCTGTATGACCACTCACGTGTGTATCCCCACACATAAGTAGCGAAATAAATTCAAGACATCGTAAATATGCGCATATTAATCATAAATAGTTTTATAACATCGTGAATATAGCGAGTAGCCTACCGTTCGTGAAAAATGTAATGACATGCGCACACAACGATAATGCGATGTCCCTTCTGGGCCACCATAACGTGACACGAAGCTCTCTCTGTTCACTTTAGACTGAAATCCACTTACCATTTGCGACCAAGTTAGCTCCCCTTGGACCGAAATTCACAGAAAGTTGATCTCCGTTAATCACGTAAATCATAAACAGGCAAACACCTAGACCCACTGACACCGTACATATGTAGTAGAGAAACCGTTGGCCAGAGGACGTTTTTGTCAGTCTAGAATACATGCTACATGTGCACCACAGAAGCCTTCTACCGTGAATGAATGAACAACAAGCTAAATCACAACCAGGCCAACGCCGAGGCCTACTGAAACCGTACATGTGTAGTACTACAGTAGAGAAACCATTTGTCAGTGTTCGTTCGTCTACAGTTACACGTGAACCACCGAAGCCGAATTCCGCCATGAATGAATGCACAATTGAGCTATAACCGAGAATTTAATATGAACCAAACGTGGTATGCAGAGGCTAACAAAAAACGCATTGTGGTGCATTGGTGCGGAACTCACCATCATAATGATGCAGAATATACGTCATTGTGGCCTATGTGCCATTGTTTGGTCGAACACCTGCATCTTTTGTTATCAAAGGTCGTTGTAAATCATTTTTTTGATTTATTTGTTGAACAAGCATAATTTTATTATCATTTGAACAGGAACATGGGTTAAATCATGTCGAACTATTGCATACAAACATTTACAATTGAATGTATATCGTACAGCTAGCTATGGTTTTTCAAATAATAATGAATAATTTGTTATGCCATCTGGGCCATATTTCATAGTAGCCAAGCACAACTAAATTATGCTCAACAGGATAAGTAGCCTTGTCCAAGGCTCTTTACGCAAGCACCCCGCTTTGAATTCACCAGGTAGCAGAACAATACTGGCACGGTACTACTGCAGTACTTGCTACCTGGTGAATTCAAAGCGGGGTGCTTGCGTCAAGAGCCTTGGACAAGGCCACAGGATAAGGTGACCAATCAAAATACCTTATCACATGTACAATTAGTATGGTTTATATAAAAAAAATGTTTATTGCAGTCTACCGGCTGAATTACGAAACAGTTTACATTAAAAATAAAAGGAATACAAACAGCTTCTTTTGGAAAAAGTTTGAAAATGAAGAACGAATCTAACAAAGATGCATCATGGAAATCAAGAAACATACAAAGCACATACAAAATAACGCACGGTAAAAAGCACTGACCCTCATCTAGGGGGACATGAAATACCACACTTCAAAATCTGGGTGTTAAAATTGACACCATGGGTGTTGTCACATAATTATAGATACCGAACTGAGAATCAGAATTGACACCATAGGGTGTTAAAATAACACCAATGTAATTGTTCTGGCAGAAGTAAGTGTTATTTAAACACCCTATGGTGTAACATTTGATTCTTTTGTTGGTATCTATTATGTGAAAACACCCAATGAAACACACCCATGTTTACTTTGGGTCGATCATCACTGCACCGGAATCAGGATCAGATTGACCTGGATAAACACTCTAAAACCGGATTCTGTGTGTCCCGGGGCCTGACCCATTCCTGGATCTGTATGATCCGGAATCTGTATCAAAATTACCCCCAAATGGTCAAACCGGCTCATAATCTGATTTGAAATTCCTATTTCAACCAGTCTTACCCAGAAACGAGTCCCCCCCCCCTCATCCCCATGGGAATCCGGAATCCGGTTAAATTCAGACCCGGGTGGTTTTAGAGTGTAGAGCACACACATCATTTAGTTTTGAAATCCACACACTTTTAAAAGATATTCGATATAACTACAACACATTCTCAAGTAATAAATAGTGGGGGTCAAAGTTGCATATCATTATTTTAAAGTTTTATAATTACAAAATGTTATCAAATTTGACGATTTTGCTGACATACCGGTACTGTGTATAATATATTCCATCGATATGGCGTAAATTTAAACCTATTATAAATTAATCTACATAATTAAACGACTATCAGACAGCCAAGCAATTGTGGACACTCCCCAGCTAACATGTACACGTCGGCCCAACGTTGGCAAACATCAGTTGGTATGGTTGGGGAACCGTTGCCACAACGTTATTTTTCCAACGGGCCAACGTCAAAGAAGTTGGGCCAACATTTGGCCAACATCACAGCAACGTCGGCATCTTTTGGACCAACATCGGTACGTCCAACGTTCGTCTGACGTGTAAGTAAAACGTTGAGACAACATACTATTCTATGGTTGGCCCAACGTCAGCAGTTGGCGTCACATTGACGTTTTTTTCTACATCGGGCCAACGTTCGCTTGAAAAATAATTAAAACATTGGAGCAACGTTGTTATGTATGGTTGGTCAAATGTTGGCAGTGACGTCACATTGACGTAATTTTCCCGTAATTTTTCTTGACACTTTGTGTAATCTAAGTTATTAGTGTACTATTTTACGTTGTTAATATACATTTAGTAGGTTTGTTATTCAATTTATTTAAGTATACATTATACAGTCATTATGACCTATACTTCCTACTGCACATCATGTCTTATAATATAAAGTTCAGGTTCTATAGACTTTGTAGTCATAGTGTAAACCATTTTAATTAAAACTGCTTACTCTTTAATTCACCCTGCATTAATTACAAATCTTTGTTTGTACTTTTGATGTACATATTTGTTCATAGACGAATGTAAACACAAAAGTACAAAAACTAACTTTAGATAATGACTAAATTCAACCAAATCATATGAATTTATATAAGAAAAATCAAAGCTGCTAAGACCTGCCTACGAATTTGCATTTATGTCAACGTTGGCCCAACGTTGGCTCAACATTGATCGCCAAGGTAAAACTAATGCGATAAGGCAGACCTAAGGACGCCGACGTTACGCTGCCTACAAACGTTGTGCCAACGTTGCCGATGATGCCGATGTTAGGTTGCCTGTATTATACATACGTTGGCCAACGTTGAAAATCGACCTGTTATACTGCACAACATTTCCCAACGTTGGCACAACCTATAGAAGCCGACGTTATGTTTCCATTATTATAACTACCTTAAGGCAACGTTGTAAATCGAACTGGTGTATTTCATAGTGTTTACAAACTTCCGTACAACGTACAAACATTTGACCCGACCTTCTCAGCGTCCGTTCAATGTTCTTTTTTTGCTGCCGACTTTGCCGACGTTCACCGACGTATGTATGCTAGCTGGGTCTGTTTTAATATAGGTTTTCCCGGTCATTTCGGCCAAAAAGGGCAGCCTATTTCATTTTCATGCATTGGTATTGAAGCACTTTTGCTTCTTCAATTGCAAGCGTCATTTAGTTTCACTTTGAGGCACTCGAATTTATATTCAACTTAACTTACAAGTCTTTCTTTTTAGCCATGCGAAATCGGTTTTCAGTTGAGCAGAGTAGGCGCAACTAGATAATTCTGCGAAAAGCTGCTGGGAATTTGAATTATGTTCGAGTTGATCGTAAATTGAATGATTATTTCTTTTAAAGGAATGGTATACTTTTGGTAATTACCCCACAAATTAGTGACCTTAAAACTTGAAGCAATGCAGCTGTTAGTAATTTATAACATTTTGAGAAACGATTCCCTTCCAAAGATTGTGGGGAAAGGAATTCAAAAACATTTCAATCTGAGAAACGTACTTTCGGCACGTAACATTCTCCCATAGACTTTATACACAAACATTTTTGTGGAGCACTCCGGCAGTCTTCAGAATTCCCCAATGGAGACCATTTGTTTTCCCTATTTTGTTTTGTCCTCGGCCTTCATAAGGTAGTGATACAAACACACATCTATGTTGCAAACACTCTGTTGACGTTTGTTCTGTGCACTTGAAGGCACTGTACACGTATGGTAATTATTCAAAATATATATTAGCATACAAACTTACTAAACGAGCAACGGAGAGCTGTTGATGGCATAACACATTGTGAGAAACGAATCCCTCTGAAGTAACATAGTTTTTGAGAAAGAGGTAATTTCTCACTAAAATATTAAAAGACTTCTGGCCAGAAGCCTTTTTTCAGGCATCTGAAAGCACACAAATTTGTACAACGAGGGTGTTTTTTCTTTCATCTTTTTCTTGCAACTTCGATGACCAATTGAGCCCAAATTTTCACAGACTTGTTATTTAATGCATATGTTGGGATACACCAATTGAGAATGGTCTTTGACAATTTACCAAACGTGTCCAGTGCCTTTAAGAAAAAACAATATTTTTCAACACTTTAAAAAACACAATGTGGACGTGTGAAAGTCTAGGTAGTGTTTTAGGCCCGTACACGGTGTGGGCCTCTTGTTCTAAGGTCCACACTTCGTATGTAGCGCTAAAAAACGCACACATGTCCTAAAAATGTTGAGCACAGCGAGACGCCTGATGGGTGTAACAAAGGGCCATCGCGTATTATTCCAACTGCCCGACTGGCCATTACAAGGTGAAGGTGTGAGGTCTACAGACGAACACCCCGACCCCCCCCCCCTGTTTAGCAAGCGACAATAGTACGCCACAATCTTTCCATATAGTGACCCTCCTCTGGGTTCACATGATCATCTAAAAATGAAATCAAATGTTGATAAAACTTCTTGGGATGCTTTTGGAGACATCGGCTGGTCGCTGAGAAACATCCCCCTAAGCAGCAAGCCACGGACTGTGGTGGCGCTCCTCCGAACACTGTCTCATAAAATTCTGCAGGTGTGCCATTTTTTGCATGCCGCATGAGACCAAGATCGTATTCATTTTTCCACTTTTTCCAGTATGTTCGATTCTTCCCAAGTTTTCGTGTGTTCGAAATATCATGCAAGGAATTCCGTCCCATGCTTTTTCGAGAAAATCCAGTGGAGTTGGAAAGCAATGTCTTGGAGCGTGCTCTCCTAATTGGCCTTGGAGGAATACCGTAACAGCAGCGAGGTTTTCATAATTCTTGATGATGTGATAGAGATAGGTATGGCTCTCCCGTCCAACGTTGGGTAGTTTCTCCCAGTGCTTGACCCGATATTATCCACATTGAATTGTTCGCGAAATAAATTCAAGACATCGTGTATTATGCGCATAAAATTCGCAAATAATTTCTCAACATCATGAATATATGCGGACATGTTCGTTAAGAATGTCATGACATCGCAAATAACAATAGGGCCTGTGTGCGCTGAACCAGATCTGCTGCACACGTATGTTTTACCTTCGTCTTGAATTTCTCACAATTTTTACTGTTTTTAACTATACTTCCTGAATTTCAAAGTGATCCTGTGTTAGCTGATCATCTGTAGACAGCGTTGAGCTGTACTTTGAACTTTTTTAGCAGAGAGTTTGTGAGTAGTAATACCATTTATATTATTTGGACCCCTTTCCTGCTCTACTTTGGATTACACTTGACTGCACTATCTTTCCACCACTGTGAGTCATCTTTCATCAATGCCCGTCGAAGCGTTTCAATGCACCATTCTTCGACCTTTTGTTCTGAACAATGCCACCATTCTACCACTACAATAGTGCATTTCTTCGCTCACTTTAAAAATTAGTAAAGTGAATATAGTGTACCTACTCCAATATGGCCGCCACTCTCCGAACTCAGTGTACAATATTTCCCAACTAGACGAGGTCGCCGTGCTGGCAGTCAGAAGCGCAAAATCTCTCCGATCATCAGGGAGCGACATGCAGTAAACCACCCTGTTCACCACGGTTGTGTGGGTCACTCCAAATTGGCTGAAATTCCCATCAATCACAACCAGCAAAAGAGTCTGATAGCTATTCACCTTCACAGGGCAACAACTCATCGAGTGACCCAAAAGACCTCATTTGTTTCCCGGAACGCCTGTTCAATAAACAACAAGGTATCTTTAGTATGTGAACTTGTGTCTGATAATGACATCGACATTTTAGCATTGCAAGAAACCTGGCTAACTGGCACTGATCGTGACAACTTCACTATAGCTGACATCAAACAATTATGAGGTAGTCCACAATCCCAGGCGTGGGGTGGGGTTTGATTCATTCTGAAATGTGGCTTTAGCACTATCATCAACAAGTCTACCTCCTTCAAATCATTTGAATACATGGATGTGACCGTATCTAGAAAGTCCTCCAGCCTTAGGATGCTTAACATCTACCGTCCTCCTGTTTCCACCAAGAATGAGATGTCTCCTGCCATATTCTTTGAGGATTTCTCAACACTACTGGAAACCACAGTTCCTTTTCCTGGCCAGATCATACTGTTCGGCGACTTCAACTTCCATATGAATGTGCCTGAAGATCGTCATGCCGCCAACCTTCTCCATCTCACAGAGCTGGGTTTCAACAGCATGTAACGGAACCTACCCATCGATCCGGTCATATGCTGGATCTAGTCTTTTCACGCAAAGACTCCTCCGTGATCACTGATGCAGGCATCATTCACGGTCTCCCATCTGACCATCATGCTCTGAAGTGTCATCTCAGTATGCAGCGCCCACCTGCTCTAAAGAGAACACTGCGGTACCGGAAAGTACGTGAAATCGTCCTAGACAAATTTAAGTTTGACATCGAGTCGTCTTTACGGTCTACTGATCCTGCTCTTGATCTCATTGATAAATTGACAGACCAGTTTGATTCCACCTTGCGTGATCTTCTTGACAAGCATGCTCCGGTGGTGAGTAAAACCATCACTATCAGGCCGAACTGTCCATGGTTCTCAGACGAGCTTCGGTGCCTGAAACAACGTAAGCAGAGTGCTGAGCGTCGATATAGACAACATATGTTGGACGGGATGGGCATTTATCTACAAAATCGGAAAGATTAGGAACTATCTGGACAAACCCTCAACAGACAAATTAGTGCATGCATTCATCACATCGAGAATTGATGGCTGCAACAGCCTTCTCTTCGGTCTTCCTACTAAAGAGATACAACGACTACAGCGCCTTCAAAATTCCGCTGCCAGATTAGTTTGTCGCTGTAAAGAGAAATGAACACATAAGCCCAATCCTACAATCTCTTCACTGGCTCCCCGTCTCACATCGAATAATCTTCAAAACACTCGTCCTCACTTTCAAATCAGTGTTCGGGCTAGTACCGTCATACCTCCAAGAGCTCGTTCATCGACATCAGCCTACTCGACACCTGCGGTCTTCATCCCTCAATCTTCTGCATCAACCTTCCCCTCCTCCACGGACTTGTTCGTATGGTGGTAGAGCTTTTAGCGTTGTAGCTCCTTCACTTTGGAACAGCCTGCCACCGATCATCAGGGAGTCGTCGACCATCGAGTTGTTCAAGTCTCGCCTTAAGACTCATCTTTTCAAACAGTAATTTTGTAACATTGCAACTTATTGAAAGGTTTGTATCTAGTATTCATTTTCTAAAACTATTTTTAACTAGTTCATCTTTTTATCTTACTGTGTATTTTTGGCTGGTCAAGAGTTGACGTAATTTTTTATAAAATTGTTTGATTATCATTGTTTTTAATTTAATTTATGTCGTTTAATCCATTTTTGTTTGCTTGTGTTTCAGCGCCTTGAGGCGGAACCGATCTGCAACTGTTTGCGCTCTGTAAATCTCTCTTTATTATTATTATTATTATTATTATTATTATTATTATTATTATTATTATTATTATTATTATTATTATTAATAGTGGACACACAATAAGCGAGAATGTGATGTCCCTTGTGGGTCACCATAACATAGTAATTGGTTTTTACACGCTAATGACATTGCATACCGTAAATTACTCTCTGTTCCTCTTGAATAGACTGAAATCCGCTCACCATTTGCGACCAAGTTAGCTCCCCTTGGATCGAAATTCACAGAAAGTTGATCTCCGTTAATCACGTAAATCATAAACAAACAAACACCTAGGCCCACTGACACCGTACATATGTAGTAGAGAAACCGCGGGTCGGAGTACATGTTTGTCAGTCTGAAATAAAGCTATAAGCGTGAACCGCCTTGCATCATGAATGAAGGAACTATACAATTAAGCTATAACCGAGAAATATGAAGTAAACATGACTTGCTTACAAAAAACGCATGGTGTGGAACTCACCAACATTATTATGAATATGCATAGACGTCTCAAAGGCCTATTGCCATTATTTTTGTTCAAACATTCTGAGTCCCTTTCATCGAAGGTCATTGATTCGCTTGATGAACAAGCTTATTATATTTTTTTCTTAGTTTTTCTTTTTGTTTGTCTTGTATTTTATATTTACATATTTTATTGGATTTTATTGCCTTGTATATATCGGGAGAAAATGCCTGAGGGCAACAGTGATTTAATTCACTTTTTTAGTTCCTGTCATCAGCTAGTGTCTCTTGTATTATTGGTTTTCTTGTTTTGTATCGTGTTTCAATGATGACAAATAAATAATAATAAGAAGAATATTTATATTATCATTTGAACAGGAAAATGGGTTAATTTAATCATTTCACACTATTGCATATATCAAACAATACCATTGACTTCAAATCATACTAATATGAAATTTGAAATATTATTTTTTATTTTTTAATGGTATAAGGTGCCTAATTTAGAGCTGCTTATGCATAAAAAGCAGCCAAGCACAACAACATTATGCTCAACAGGATAATGTTACCAGCTAAAAAACCTTGTCACATTATTCAGCTATGGTCACATGTACAAGTAGATGACTCTGCTGGTAGCTCTGTGTCTCGCTGTCTCTTCGGCAACACCCTAGTCTTGATTGGCGACGTTCATTTTGTTAACGTAGTGGCCGATATCGCAACACGAATTACTGGAGAAGAGATATCTGCATCACACAAACGTCTGGTTGTTTTGATCCAGATTCGTAGACTTGCCCAGAGCCTCCGAGCTCGTCGATGCCAATCAAGACTAGCCACACTCTTAACAGAATATATCCAACGGACACAGTTTTAAGGAATGGTGTTCTAAAGACGACAAAGGTGCATCGCCTCGTACCGTCGCCCGTCGCGTCGTGCGTTACGTCGTGCCGTCGCCCATCGCGTCTTCTGTTTTTCAATTGATTTTCATATTGGTTTTGGTTTCCGTCGTCCGTCGCGTCGTGCCGTCGTCCGTCGCGTCGTGCCGTCGCGTCGTCCGTTGCGACGTCCGTCGCGAGCGTTTCCCGTTGCGTCATCCGTCGCATCGTGCCGTCGTGCCGTCGGCAGTCGTATGGGGACAGAATTTCCCTGGGACAGCGGTCCTATCATTTTGTCTTTGTTTGTCCTAAAAAAAAACCTTTATGATGCAATTAGGCCCTATCAATCATACTATTTGCTTTGCTTGTCCTTCAAACAGACCTCTTTATGGTGCATTTAGGCTTTATCAAATACCATTTTCGTGGTCACACTATGGTCTCTTCCCATGACCTGCTTGCACACGGCTACATGTATGGTTTCACTCGACGCTCATAAACATACAGAATAATTATATTGAAAAATAACATTAATATTCAAATTTAAAGATTCGTTCAATATTTGTTAGGGGAACCAACAAATTTCAATTTTGTTATTACAAATTTCAAACAAACATGTTAGACGAGACATTGAACATGTTTACAGTGGTTTTATTTAACAGTAAAAAAAATCCCTGCTGTAGCTCACCTTCACAAGAATAAATGTAAATGTGTAATTGAACGATCGGTTGTTAACCGTATAACCGGCACAGGTTAAGTTCTGACTTGCAAGTATTATATTTTCTGATGGATCATTTGATATGTTATGGGTTTTTTTAAATCTTAGCATACAAATAAAATCCATGCGGCCCCTAAGCGGGCGGGGATGATAAACATCCCTATCATAGAATAGTGAACTAAAGAGCAACAATAGAACTACAGGTCCGTAGCCATGAATTTCTATTGCTGATTTCCGCATCATTGCACTACATTATGCCGAGTGCAGACTCGTACAAAATATTTATAATGAGCTTGCCGCGAGGCGCCATGTTTGGTTCATAATATTGGATCTGCTACAACAGAGTGCTATTATTTATTCGTTCATGGTGGACGGCCCCGGCCTGCGGTTCGTGAATGTACACGTTAGCTTTTTATTCTAATCGGACAAAAATGTTTAGCTTACGAGCTGTATTCTACGCCTGTGCTGTTTCAGCAGCTAGTTTATTTACGACGTGTTTTATCTACGTGTATTTCGATCCAATAGGACAGGATTACTCGGTTGCAAATGGTAAGCGAATTTCAGTCTGAGCATTTACGGATTGAAATGTCAGTTAATAATAATAATAATAATAAAGAGAGATTTATAAAGCGCAAACAGTTGCAGATCGGTTCCGCCTAGCTCAAGGCGCTGAATACAATGGATTAAACAAAATTATAAATAACGATAATTAAAAAAAATTACTAAGAAATCGTCTGGAACAGCCAAATACACAGTAAGCTAAAAAAGATGAACTAGTTAAAAATAGTTGTAGAAAATTAATAATAGATACAAACCTTTCAATAAGTTACAATGTTACAAAAATACTGTTTGAAAAGATGAGTCTTAAAGGTATCGTACACGTTTGGTATTTACTCAAAATATATATTAGCATAAAAACTGACTTGGTAACGAGCAACAGAGAGCTGTTGATAGTATAAAACATTGTGAGAAACGACTCCCTCTGAAGTAACGTAGTTTTTGAGAAAGAGGTAATTTCTCACTAAAATAATAAAAGACTTCTAGCTAGAAGCCTTTTATTCCTATCTGAAAGCACACAAATTTGTACAACAAGGGTGTTTTTTCTTTCATCCTTTTCTTGCAACTTCGATGACCAATTGAGCCCAAACTTTCACAGGCTTGTTGTTTTATGCATATGTTGGGATACACCAAATGAGAACACTGGTCTTTGACAATTACCAAACGTGTACGATGCCTTTAAGGCGAGACTTTAATAACTCGATGGTCACATTTGCTGTGTGTTTAAACTACAAGGGCCCAATTTCATAGAGTTGCTTAAAACCCTGCGTGGTGCCATCAGGTACTTTTTAAGTGTCTGTTTTTAATTAAACAGTACTCTTTTTTTTCTTTTCTTATTTTATTATCTAAAAAAAATCAAAGTTCCCTCACTACAGCTAGCCAAATAGCATGCCAATTGTCTTGTTACCATCGGGGTTGTTTTTCACTAAATAAATCAATCAATGACCTGGTTTTCCCCATAGGAATTGGTTTTCCCATAGGAATTGTACAGCAATTACCTATAATAGTCACTACTAGGTGAAGTGAACCATTTGGTTTCCAGATGGCTTCTAGTTTAGAATTGTACAGGGCCTGCACTGCCCTGGTTGTTTATTTGGATAATTGGGTAGAATGTTGTTGCAAGGATTAGTTAGACCCCAAGGGAAGTTGAAAGATTCTTGCTAAACAAACATAGGTGCTAATTTCATGAGTTTCAGAGGCAAAGGGAGAGTAAAGTGGTATAATATAAACTATAAATAGAGACACATGTGGGCTAATTTCAAAGGAAAAGTGGCCAGAATTTATTTATATTAGTGACAAGGGTTTAGATGTAATAGTTTGGGCGATTTAAACGTGATTGTGTTCTCCAAAAACATGTATTACACGCAATATCAAAACGTACACTTAAAAAGTACCTGTTCATGTTAGTGTGTGAGGTTTTTTTGATGGTGTCACGCAGGGGATAAGCACAAAAAGTAGCCAAGCACAACAAAATTATGCTTACCAGAGTAAGGTTACCCGAGCCAAAATACCATGTCACATGAACAATCTGTGACTGGTATCCTGCTTATTTTTGTTTAGCAGCAATTTTTATGGAATATTTTCTGCTTAAACAGAAATTGGGCCAAGTTCATTTCAGAACCACCCCGTAACTAGATTGGGGCGATGGTGGTGCACGGTTCGTGTATACCGCGAACATAACTTGTTGATTTATACAGTCCAGTCTAAGCCAAGTCAATGATGACTCGCCAGGAGCCTTCCAACCTTTACTTTTTGTCTTCCATTTATAAAACCCTTTTAAAAACATATCAAAATTACTGCGGTACTTTATAGGTTTAATAAGATGGTCGACGTATAATGTGTTTTAACGCTACAAACGAAGTGTGGACTTGAGAACAAAAGAGGTCCATATAATGTGGGGACTTGAAACACTATGTGGACTTACACACGTCCACACAGATTTGTTTTTACAGTGTTGAAGACTATGATTTTCCTTAAGTGTACAGAACAAAAGAATGTTCACAGAGTGACTGCAACACAGGTCTGTGTGTGAGTTTGTATACACATTCAAACCGGGGACCTATAACAATAATCTTCACTATCATCAGCTACCCGACCAGCGGCGTAACTAGGGTAGCATGTCAGGGGGGCACAAGGGGCTGCACCATTTTTTCTAGGGGGCACTTCTGGCCAAGTTTCCGTTTGCCTTTTTCTTTAAAATAAGCCCATGCCCGTAATCGGGGGGGGGGGGTCGGACGCCCCCCTAAAAAAATAAAATAACACAATAACAATAAAAAAGAATAAAAGTCAGCAAAAATAATTAATTAAAAAGTCTTAATCGTAACTGTGACTTATTATCGTTAAATTATGACATTAATGACATAATAATATACAAAGATGTAAATAGAGGACGCAATGAGTGGCATACGCCGTCTGAGCATTAAATATGCAGAAATAATATTGATACAAAGCTGTAATTGAGTTGTTTTCAGATAATTATAATAACCAATACCATAGCGCAAAAATGGTGCACCAAATGGCTTGAATTAGGCATTCTTTTTAATAAAATTTCGAACTTTTGAGGGGGCGAATCCTGAGGGGCGATTTACGGGATTCACAAACGTGTGCTCTCACTTTTGGTACTTTATGCAGACCAAGGACAAAACAAACTAGACATTGAGTTTTTGTTTACTACAAAAACAAGGTGTTCGTGGTGAGCGACTGATTGAATACGTAACGACATTTAACATTATCAATCCAATGCCTGGTTCAAGAGTTATGAATTTTACAAAACGTATACATTAACTTCCAGTTTGGACCGGAGGTCAAGGTCAAGTAGGGTCACATTTTGTGTAGTGCGGGATTAGCAGGCTCAACGTTCTACAACCTGATGCAAAAATTATGCTGAAATGATAAATAGTTTTTGAGATACAAACTTTGTGAAATTTTAAATTTCCGGGTTGAACCGGACGTCAAGGTCAAATGGGGTCACTTTCTGTGTAGCGTCTGTTGGACCTTTAACGAACTTTCCGATGATGTATAGATTGTAAAAATCCAACATGTCGTTCATGAGTTATGATTTTTTTTCAAATATTAAACTTTGATTAAATGTAATTCAATACCTGATGACGTCATCATGACATCATCAAGTTTGTGTCGTCTTGATATTTAGGTTCAAATGTCTGATGAGTTTCAATGTAAAATTCAATTTCAATCTTGAGTTATGCCGTAGATAACCCGAAAATGATGTTTTTCATGAAAAAACCAAAGGCAAACTTTGACCTAGGGCATGACCTTGAAGAAAAGGTCATACGATTTTGACGTTAACTTTTGAAATGTAGCCCCAGTCTTGATCTATCACATGCCCAATTATGAACATCTTAGCTTTCATATTCAATGAGATACAGCAAATACCAAATCGTCATTTTTCAACTTTAAAAACCTTGTAATTCGACACCTGACTTTGTGCCGTCCTCATATTGAGGTTCAATTGTCTGATGAGTTTCATTGTTCAATTCAGTTTCAATCTTGAGTTATGCTGTAGAGAAGAGTTCCAGGGAAGAAGAAGAAGATGGAGAAGAAAAGAAAAAAAAACAGAACTAGAGATTCAGTTTTTGTTGGTTACAAAAACAAGGTGTTCGAGAGTAATGTCATCAAATTATGAGTGAATGATTTGGTGTCGACAACTTATGATTTTTTCAAGTATTAAATTTCATCTTCCGGTTTGAACAGGAAGTCAAGGTCAAATGAGGTCACATTTTGTATTGTTTCTTAAATTGATACATACTTTCCCAATAATGTATACATTGTAAATATCCAATGTGTTGTTTAGAAGTTACGATTTGTTGAAATATTAACTTTCACTTTCCGGTTTGAACCGGAAGTCAAGATCAAATAAGGTCACAGTGTGTAGCGTTTCTTAAATCTTTGGAGCCCTTTCCGATGATGTATAGATGATAAAAATCAAACGTGTGGTTCAGGAGTTCTGATTTTTTCAAATTTTAAATTTTATCTTCCGCTTTGAACAGGAAGTAAAGGTCAATTGGAGTTACATTCTGTATATCGTTTCTAAAGTTGTTACATACTTTCCCAATGATGAATAGATTGTAAAAATCGAATGAGTTGTTCAGAAGTTAAGATATTTTTAAATATTAAATTTCAACTTCCGGTTTTAACCGGAATTCAAGGTCAAACAGGGTCACACTTTGTGTAGCGCGTGTTAGGTTTATTAAGACCTTTCAGATGATGTATGGATTGTAAATATCCATTGTGTGGTTCAAGAGTTACAACATTTTCAAATATTGAAGTTTTCGCTCGTTGTTTCTTTGTATATTGCACAGTCACGCCAAATGTATCCATACATGTAGCTGTACAGTACATACATTAGTCTTCAACCGGAGCGTCTTGGAACCAAGACTATACACAATGTAAACTAACTACACGTGCTCACGTGCTACGTGCATGTTCAGTGTGTGCGTAGTGCCAACATGTGTTAATACACTGTTGTGCCGTCGTGCGTTGTCAACGTGAGTCACGTCAAGAGACACGTGCGCTTTAACCAACGTTGGCCTTAACGTCCGGTTTTGACCAAAAACTTTGATAAAAAAATACGTGGTTTTTGAGATAAGAATTTTGTGAAATTTTCAACTTCCGGTTTGAACCAGAAGTCAAGGTCAAACAGGGTCATACTTTGTGTACCTTTTGTTGATCGTTTAACGACCTATCCGATGATGTATAGATTGTAAAAATCCAATATGTGGTTCAAGAGTTATGATTTGTTTACAAATATGAAACTTTGATTCATTGTAATTTAATACCTGATGACGTCATCATGACATCATCAAGTTTATGTCGTCTTGGTATTTAGGTTCAAATGTCTGATGAGTTTCAATGTAAAATTCAATTTCAATCTTGAGTTATGCTGTAGACAAGCTCGAAAATGATGTTTTTCAAGAAAAAACCAAAAGGCAAACTTTGACCTAGGGGCATGACCTTAAAGAAAAGGTCATACGATTTTAACGTTAACTTTTTAAATGTTGCCCCAGTCTTGATCTATCACATGCCCAACTATGAACATCATAGCTTTTATATTCAATGAGATACAGCAAATACCAAATGGTCATTTTTCAACTTTAAAAACCTTGTAATTCGACACCTGATGACGTCATCATGACGTCATGACAATTGTGCCGTCCTCATATTGAGGTTCAATTGTCTGATGAGTTTCAAGGTTCAATTCAGTTTCAATGTTGAGTTATGCTGTAGAGAAGAGTTCCAGGGAAGAAGAAGAAGAAGAAGATGGAGAAGACTAGACTTTCAGTTTTTGTCATGTGACAAAAACAAGGTGTTCGTGGGGAGTGATTGAATGAATAAACATTCTACCTTATCAATCCAATGCCTGGTCCAGGAGTTATGAATTTTTCTAAAAATTTAACATCAACTTCCGGTTTGGACCGGAAGTCAAGGTCAAATAGGGGTCACATTATGTGTAGCGCATTTAGTTTATGAAGACGTTTTAGATGATGTATGGATTGTAAACCTCAAACGATTTGTTGAAACATTAACTTTTACTTTCCGGTTCGAACCGGAAGTCAAGGTCAAATGAGGTCACAGTGTGTAGCGTTTCTTAAATCTTTGGAGCCCTTTCTGCTGATGTATAAATGATAAAAATCCAATGTGTGGTTCAGGAGTTCTGATTTTTTCAAATATTAAATTTCATCTTCCGGTTTGAACAGGAAGTAAAGGTCACTTGGGGTCACATTCTGTATATCGTTTGTTAAGTTATTACATACTTGTCCAATGGTGTATAGATTGTAAAAATCCATCATGTGGTTCAGGAATTATGAATTTTGAAACATTAAATTTCAACTTCCGCTTTGAACCGGAAGTCAGGGTCAAACGGGGTCACAATAAGTGTAGCGTACGTTAGGTTTTACAAAGACCTTTCAGATGATGTATAGATTGTAAAAATCCAATGTGTGGTTCAGGAGTTACGAATTTTTCAAGTATTAGATGGATTATCTTCATGCCGGGGTGCGCAATATACAAGGTAACAGCGATGCTAAATTAATGTATTCCTACATGTAGTTGGTGTAAACTAAACTACACGCACAATGTACGTGTATCTGTACACGTGTTATTACACCATCTTGCGTTATCAAAGTGGGTCACGAAGTCAATGTCAAATGAGGTCACAGTGTGTAGCGTTTCTTAAATCTTTGGAGCCCTTTCTGATGATGTATAGATGATAAAAATCCAATGTGTGGTTCAGGAGTTCTGATTTTTCAAATATTAAATTTCATCTTCCGGTTTGAACAGGAAGTAAAGGTCAATTGGGGTCACATTCTGTATATCGTTTGTTAAGTTGTTACTTACTTGTCCAATGATGTATAGATTGTAAAAATCAATTGTGTGGTTCAGGAATTATGAATTTTGAAACATTAAATTTCAACTTCCGTTTTGAACCGGAAGTCAGGGTCAAACGGGGTCACAATAAGTGTAGCGTATTTTAGGTTTTATATAGACCTTTCAGATGATGTATAGATTGTAAAAATCCAATGTGTGGTTCAGGAGTTACGAATTTTTCAAGTATTAGATGGATTATCTTTATGCCGCGGTGCGCAATACACAAGGTAACAGCGATGCTAAATGTATTCCTACATGTAGTTGATGTAAACCGAACTACACGTTCAATGTAGTCGTATCTGTACACGTGCTATTACACTATCTCGCGTTATCAAAGTGGGTCAACACAAACGTGCGCTTTAATGCCGGTGGTTATAAGACAAGATGTAAATGTCAAAATGTTGTTATTTCTGTGCAAAAGTTTGAGCAGGCTCAACGTTCTACAACCTGATGCAAAAATTATGCTGAAATGATAAATAGTTTTTGAGATACAAATTTTGTGAAATTTTAAATTTCCGGGTTGAACCAGACGTCAAGGTCAAATGGGATCACTTTCTGTGTAGCGTCTGTCGGACCTTTAACGAACTTTCCGATGATGTATAGATTGTAAAAATCCAACATGTCGTTCATGAGTTATGATTTTTTTTCAAATATTAAACTTTGATTTAATGTAATTCAATACCTGATGACGTCATCATGACATCATCAAGTTTGTGTCGTCTTGATATTTAGGTTCAAATGTCTGATGAGTTTCAATGTAAAATTCAATTTCAATCTTGAGTTATGCCGTAGATAAGCCCGAAAATGATGTTTTTCAAGAAAAAAACCAAAGGCAAACTTCGACCTAGGAGCATGACCTTGAAGAAAAGGTCATACGATTTTGACGTTAACGTTTGAAATGTAGCCCCAGTCTTGATCTATCACATGCCCAATTATGAACATCTTAGCTTTCATATTCAATGAGATACAGCAAATACCAAATGGCCATTTTTCAACTTTAAAAACCTTGTAATTCAACACCTGATGACGTCATCATGACGTCATTAACTTTGTGCCGTCCTCATATTTAGGTTCAATTGTCTGATGAGTTTCATTGTTCAATTCAGTTTCAATCTTGAGTTATGCTGTAGAGAAGAGTTCCAGGGAAGAAGAAGAAGATGGAGAAGAAAAAAAAACAGAACAACTAGAGCTTCAGTTTTTGTCTTGTGACAAAAACAAGGTGTTCGTGTGGAGTGATTGAATGAATAAACATTCTACCTTATCAATCCAATGCCTGGTCCAGGAGTTATGAATTTTTCAAAAAAATTAACATCAACTTCCGGTTTGGACCGGAAGTCAAGGTCAAATAGGGGTCACATTTTGTGTAGCGCGTTTAGTTTATGAAGACGTTTTAGATGATGTATGGGTTGTAAACCTCCAACAATTTGTTGAAACATTAACTTTCACTTTCCGGTTTGAACAGGAAGTCAAGGTCAAATGAGGTCACAGTGGGTAGCATTTCTTAAATCTTTTGAGCCCTTTCTGATGATGTATAGATGATACAAATCCAATGTGTGGTTCAGGAGTTCTGATTTTTTCAAATAATAAATTTCATCTTCCGGTTTGAACAGGAAGTATAGGTCAATTGGGGTCACATTTTGTATATCGTTTGTTAAGTTGTTACATACTTGTCCAATGATGTATAGATTGTAAAAATCCATCATGTGGTTCAGGAATTATGAATTTTGAAACATTAAATTTTAACTTCCGCTTTGAACCGGAAGTCAGGGTCAAACGGGGTCACAATTAGTGTAGCGTATGTTAGGTTTTATAAAGACCTTTCAGATGATGTATAGATTGTAAAAATCCAATGTGCGGTTCAGGAGTTACGAATTTTTCAAGTATTAGATGGATTATCTTTATGCCGGGGTGCGCAATATACAAGGTAACAGCGATTCTAAATGTATTCCTACATGTAGTTGATGTAAACTGAACTACACGTTCGATGTACATGCATCTGTACACGTGCTATTACACTATCTCGCGTTATCAAAGTGGGTCCACACAAACGTGCGCTTTAATGCCGGTGGTTATAAGACAAGATGTAAATGTCAAAATGTTGTTATTTCTGTGCAAAAGTGTGAGCAGGCTCAATCATCTATCACCTGATGCAAAAAAAAAATGATAAAGAAATACGTGGTTTTTGAGATACGAATTTTGTGAAATTTTAAATTTCCGGATTGAACCGGAAGTCAAGGTCAAATGGGGTCACTTTCTGTGCAGCGTTTGTTGAACCTTTAACGAACTTTCCGATGATGTAAAGATTGTAAAAATCCAACATGTCGTTCATGAGTTATGATTTTTTTTCAAATATTAAACTTTGATTTAATGTAATTCAATACCTGATGACGTCATCATGACATCATCAAGTTTGTGTCGTCTTGATATTTAGGTTCAAATGTCTGATGAGTTCCAATGTAAAATTCAATTTCAATCTTGAGTTATGCTGTAGATAAGCCCGAAAATGATGTTTTTCAAGAAAACAAAACAAAGGCGAACTTCGACCCAGGGTAACGACCCGGAAGTTAAGGTCAAACGATTTTGGCGTTAACTTTTCAAATGTTGCCCCAGTCTTGATCTATCACCTGGCCAAGTATGAACATCATAGCTTTTATATTCGTTGAGATACAACAAAAAGCAAAAGGTCATTTTTCAACTTGAAAAACCTCGTAATTCGACACCTGATGATGTCATCATGACGTCATCAACTTTGTGCCGTCCTCATATTGAGGTTCAATTGTCTGATGAGTTTCAATGTTTAATTCAGTTTCAATCTTGAGTTATGCTGTAGAGAAGAGTTCCAGGGAAGAAGAGGAAGATGGAGAAGAAAAAAAAAACAGAACAAAAACAAAGAGGTGTTCGTGCTCATATTGCACGAACACCTAAAAAAACGGAACAATAACAAGAGGTGTTCGTGCTCATATTGCACGAACACCTAAAAAAAAAACAGAACAAAAACAAAGAGGTGTTCGTGCTCATATTGCACGAACACCTAAAAAAAAAACAGAACAAAAACAAAGAGGTGTTCGTGCTCATATTGCACGAACACCTAAAAAGGGAAAATAAAAGGACTCCATATAGGGAAATTCTAAAGACCGGGGTGCACAAGGAAATTGTTTGTATTTTTTTATTAGAAACTGTGTTAAGTACAGGGACAAAGTAAAGAACAAAAGAATGTTCCACAATGATGGATTTTTATAAGATGTGTGTGTGGGGGGGGGGGGCGCATTCGGAACTGAACTCGGCGTTCATCTCACACACCCTAACAAGTCGTGTGCCATCTTCTAGTTTGAAAACTCTCTTGTAATATTGTTTTTGTTTTGTTTTGTTAATGTTGTGCTGTTGATGTTTATTTTTATTTTCTGGGTGAACATTCTTCCCTTTTTTTCAGGAGGTACACGTCATATGGGATTTGAATTTGTCATATCTCACTACGAGGAGAAACTTCATTGGTTGAGACCCATTGCTAAGTATTGTCACGTGTACGACAAAGGTCACTTCAGAAGCTTAAAACCTTATTTTCGGTTCAAGCACTGGGAGGAACTACCCAACGTTGGACGGGAGAGCCATACTTATCTCTATCACATCATCAAGAATTATGAAAACCTCGCAGCTGTTACGGTATTCCTCCAAGGCCATTTAGAAGATCACGCTCCAGCATTTTGCTTTTCTACTCCACTGGATTTTCTCGAGAAAGCGTTGGACGGAATTCCTTGCGTGGTTTATGGACAGCAACAATTGGATAGAATCGAACATCTTGGCAAGTGGAAACTTCAATACGATCTTGGTCATATGCGGCATGCAAAAAATGACACACTTGGAGAATTTTATGAAACGGTGTTCGGAAGAGCGCCACCAGAGTCCTTGGATTGCTGCTTAGGGGGTTGTTTCTCAGCAACCAGGCAATGTCTCCAAAAGCATCCTAAGAAGTTTTATCAACATTTGATTTCATTTTTAGATGATCATGTGAACCCAGAGGAGGGTCACTATATGGAAAGATTATGGAGTACTATTGTCGTTTGCTAAACAGTGGGGGGGGGGGGGGGGTTCGGCCGTAGATCTCACACCTTTACCTTGTAATGGCCAGTCGGGCAGATCTGGAATAATACGCAATAGCGCTTTGTTACACCCGACAGGCGTCTCGCTGTGCTCGATATTTTGTTATGACATGTATGCGTTTTCTAAGGGCTACATACGAAGTGTGGACCTTAGAAAATGAGGTCAACACCGTTTGGACTTGAAACACTGTGTGGACTAACACAGTCCACACGGGGGTTTTTCTACAGTGTTGAAGAAAAGGCCCATGGTTTTTTCTTCTTAGAGTGTATGCAACATGTTTGTTTTAATATTCGCATCCTTATGGAAACAGGGGACAAAACAAAGTAGGGGAAACAAAAGGGCTCCATAAGGGGAATTCTGAAGACTGCCGGAAGCTTCACAAGGATATAAAGAATACTTCTTTGTGAAACATTCGTCATGCTCCATCACTGGCAGCCTTCGGAAAAGCTCTTTTAAAAGACACCTTTATTTGACTCCTAGTTTTCATATTTGTTGTTATTCTCTTTATACTTCTTGTTAAAGGGTCTGTATACGTTTGGTAACTTCGAAGTACTGCGGTTATGGAAAAATATATCACTTTTTATACCAACCACTTGAATCTGAGAAGCGTTACTGCAGTATTTTTCTCAGTTTGTGTATTCCAATTGCAGATTATTCTTTCTGCGTTGACATCTCAAAAATGCTACCACCTTTTGAACTGAAATTTTCACAGGTTAGTTTTTTGGTATCCACAACTAATATAAAGGATTGAAACAAACAGTATGGATTCCAATTATCAAACGTATACAATCCCTCGCGCTGTGCTACAGCTTTTTGTAAGAGCACCATATATATACTTGTTGTATTGTGTTGTATTTTAAATTATCAGATAAATTTATGACTCGGTTTAGAATTCACGCCATTTCGATGGAACATTATTGCCACAGTATGCAAGCAAAATCGTCAAACTTAAAGTGTTATACACTACGTTTTATGCTGTTTTAAATGTATTATTATTTTTTATTTTTTTTTACAATTATAGTATGCAACTATATACACCCACTACTTATTATCTGAGAATGTGTTGTAGTTATATTCGATCTCTTTTAAAATGTGTGCATTTTGATACAATTTGTTTGGGCTCTATCACCTGAAGTGCCATTTAACTTGTAAGGTTCCTAGTACAGTCTCCTCTGGATGACGTCATTGTGAAAGTCCAATTTTGCCTCATTAGAAATACACCCATCCGACTTCCGGGATGTGTATATTTCTCTGTTTAACTTAGGCGTACGGAGGCTTGATTTTGCTCCCCAAAACGCCAAAGCTCAGAGTTTCCGGGGCGCAAGATTTTTTTTCATACGAACTTTTTGTCCCCATACGGGAAATTAACATGGGCTGGAGAAGGAGGATTCAAAAGAGGGCGCTATCAAAAGAGGTTTGTACACAGTTCGCCGTATGGGGGGACAAAAAGTTCGTAGAAAAAAAAATCTCGCTTCCGGGGCCACCAGGGGCCGTAACGCCGGTGTGGCGGGAGATTCTGTCCCCCGGAGATTCTGTCCATACGGCAAACTGTGTGGACTTCTTCTGGTAGCGCCCTCTTTTGAATAATCTTCCTCCAGCCGCTGTTAATTTCCCATTTGAGGGGCAGAATCTCCGGGGACAGATTTCCCTATGACACCGGCCCCGGGACCCCATCCGTTACATGTTTTATTTACAGAGGGTACGTGTCATGTGGTATTCAATTACTGTCCCTAAAATCTGTGCTACATACTAGTAAACAATATTGCTATTCATTACATAGTTGATAAACTATATTACTTACAATTACGTCAATGTACCGGGCCTTCGACCAGTAGCGCATCCGGGGGGGGGGGGGACTCGGGGGCTTGAGATCCCCCAAGAGGGTCCCGAAAAAATAATGACCAAAAAATGGGGTAAGGAAAGTGAGAGGGGAAGGAGAAACGTCGCAAATGTGTGTGTGTAAAAATTTTCCCGGCGGCAGGATGGAATTCGTTTCAATAATAATATTATGCCATTCGCATTTTTTTTCTCCAAAAATTCCTTTTTTATGTTATCACTTGTAATTGTTTAAAATTTAAATTTCAACAATAACGTAAATGCATTTGAAACCCACGTGCCACATTGCCCGTCGTTCCGGCATCCAAGTGCCCCCCCCCCACCTTTCTTACAGTAATCTGATATTGATGATTATTATGTGACGCCACTTTCGCAAAACAAAGAATTATCAGTAAGATATGGGTTTGCCGCCCACTATTCAAGAAAACGTCACTATGCATACTCGGTCTAGTTGATTTTTTGGAGTACAGTTTATTAGAGCCCGTTGATGTTACAGAAATATTTCCAGTAAAATTAAAAGATCGATATGGATCAAAAGTGCTTATTAATTAATAGATCAATATTGAGCAAAAGTGCTTAAAAAGTGTATCTATTTCTCTGCTTTTAGGCGTACGGAGGCTGAACTCCGCCCATAAACCCCCATCAAGGGCTTCGCCCCTATAAGCCACTAGGGGCTCTTAAGCGGGCCCCTGGACACCCACGCCGTAAGTGCTATGACTCCTAATCAAAACAGATTCACGCCCATTGACCCACGGAAGCCGGAATCCAGTTCAATTCTGACCCGGATGTTTTTAGAGTGTATTATCCAGGTCAATCTAACCTCGTCCCCAGGGTGTGTCGAGCAGTACGAGGTGTACGTCGGAGGTTGACCGCTCTCTCACCCGGGTATTGGATCATTTGCATATCCAAAATTTCCGGATACGTTTGCAAATTAGAATAGTCTGGCTGTGAATACGGTGAATACTGAATACACTTTTGTACACCAGTCGTTGTCCAATCAGGGTCCAAGTAAGGAGTTTCCCTCCCAGGGTTTACTATTGTAAACATGGTTGGAAATAAAGTAAAACATGGGGACGAGGTTGAGGTCAATAATAATAACAATAATAATAATAATAAGACTTGTAATGCGCACATATCCACCCTGCTGGGTGTTCAAGGCGCAGAATCTGATCTGGATTCCGGCTCAGTGATGATCGACCCAAAGTAACACATAATGGGTGTGTTTAATTGGATTAGGTTTCTTTCGTGCTTTTAACGCAAGCTCAAAAACAATATTGGTTTCATCTGCAATGAGATTTAAGTTTTATATTGTATGGTTCTCAAAGAAATGTGTTTGGTGACCCATTCTTCTGTATGCACATGTCACATTCGGTTAGATTTCAAAGACTAAGATTGACAAATATTTTGCACTACCAACTTCATAGTTTCCACACACACAATAACAACAACTGAACATACAGTGCATGGTTGAAGTAAACGAGGAGTAACATAATAGAAATACAATTGTTATATGCAAATTTTAAATTGTTCAAAGCGAGCATTGTTTGCCTTTATCACAGTCTTCAATGGCTACATTCCCTTTTGTTCTTCAATCACTCAGTGGTAAAAAAAACAAAAAAAAAAACAGGGAAAGCTTAACAGTGAAATATTATGCTGCGTCACAAAGAATTCAGGCCAGTCACAAAATGGCTATCGTTATAACAATCACCACGATGTCCAACGCCGCTTAAGCTCAGCCATACAGTGCTCGATTCACAGACGTTATTTATTTAGTCGTCCTTATTAGCCCCTTTTCACGTGACGTCACAAGGCCGAAACAGCGCCCTCACAGAGGTCAATGAAGACCTATCATTGGCTTCATTCAATTCAATTCGATAATGGTTTAATAAAAACATGTCTGGCAGTTAAAAACTGAATTGCACATTGTGTACAGAGAATAAAATCTACAGGCTTAGACTAGTCTCCTGTCTTTTATCCGTAAGGATAAAGACAGGCACTGGTCTTTCAGGCCCAACGATTTCAGTGCATAAACATGCAGTGATGCATATAAGCTTTCCATATCGTTATGATTGGTCCGAGGTGGTGCAGTTTGTCAGCTCGCTATTGCACTTACGATCGTCTGCTGCGTATAATGTTTGTATGTAATGTGTGCGACGTGTGACGTGTATTGACTACAAATGTCCGTCTGAATGGGATGCGAGGTCAAAGTTACATCTTGCAGGATCCTGTCAGGCGCGCAATCTGGCGTTATTCACGCCCCTCGAAGTGTGACGTCAGTTGTTCAGGCTAGCATTGGCTGAGAGTTGTGCGCGGCGCATACACGCGTGAACGTTTCCATGTTTGACGACCTCAGCGATTAAAACATTGACGCTTCGATCGGCAGGCATTTTCAATATTTTCACTAATTTAAGAAATAGCCTACACAAGAATGTATCTACCTGATAGATACGGCTAATACATACAGTCACAGTTACAGTTTAATGCAAAATCGCTTGACTTTGAATTTTCGGAATTTTCCGAACGTGTGTGTAAAAAAAAAAACCTTTGTTTTCTTTTCTTTTCTGTCAAACATTCTTCTCATCAAGAAAAAACACATGTAGTCGTACGTAGCTTGACAGGCAGAAGTTGATTTGGGTTCCGGTCTCAAACATGATGCCATCTTTTCCAGATTAAGTTACACCAAAGAAAACAACATCGTACAATTAACGTTGATTGTTTCTATAATCAGAAACATGTTAAATCAAAATAAAAGCAGTGGACACTCTCTTGAAAATACTCTCTCAAGACTTGGTAGCGGGTGGCGTTATTGAGCTCACAAACATTGGTCGTGGAACCAGACGAACTCCGCTTGATGTTGAATGAGAGACAGTCTTGGCGCTCCATACATCGTCGTCTGCAGGCGGCTACTGTGTCCGTTGGATATGTATCCAGGGTGTGGCCGAAGAGAGAGCGAGACACAAATTGACCAGTAGACCCATCTACTGTTAGGCAGTACACGTTCATAGCGGACTGACCACAACTGACCTGGCGACGACGCTCACAGACGATGAACATAGGTGTATCTTTGTCCACATCACCCCAATAGCCAAGTATGTCTGGATTATTCTTGTAATCACGGGTTATCATGAAGCCATAATCTTGAACCAATGATGGCCACTTATCATTATCTGGTTGGTCTGGCTCCCACTTCCGATATTCAGTCGGATATTTACCATCCTCGGAGCAGTTCCATTCACCCTCAACTTCGGCATCATTACAATTGATCAAAACACCTACTAGATCTCCGTGGTGCTGAAACGAAGTAAATATGAATTCATTCTCGCCATCTGAGCTTGGGACCATTATAGATGCGTTGTAACGAACACACTGCATTACGGCACTGGCCCAGTTGCCCTTCATGGGTCCATCCAGACCCAAGTAGCAAGAATCAGCAAAAGCCACCCATCCATCAGGGCATCCTCTCGCTGCAAAGACACCCTTGGTTACACTAATTGTGGTAATAATAAGAGAGACCAGTATGACAGTTCCGTCCATCTTTGTCAAAGCTTTAGACCCACCTCGGGTGGCACAACAAACCGAATCCCCTACTTTTTGTGGTAATTTTTTTTCTCTTCCAGTTGCTCTAATAATAAAGGTTGTCAACTTCCAGTGTGCCGCATCTTATACACGAGTGACTTTCGGTTCTTGATGCACTTTTCTGTTTGATGAGCTGGAACGAAAAACCAATCCACTTATTAACGAAAGTGCTAATCAAAGTCGCATTCACCTTCGAACGGCTTAATAACGGAAATGTTTTTTGAGATCGTACAATTGAACAAGGACAAAGCTTTCAAAATAATTACTTTAATTGTCATTTTATCCTTAGTTTATAACAGTCTGGGAAATCGTATTATTTTCCCTCTCTGTCTGTTATAAATGATTGGTTGTTTGCTGATCAGCAGGATTGCCGTGAAGCCCCGCCCATTAGTCTTCAAGATCACAAACCACAGACCATGGCTCCCCTGTATTTCCCAGGCTATTAATTTGTGATGTATGCAAGCTACCCTATAGCTAAGGTTTATTGATGTCTGTTTATCAAGGCCGCCAATCCAGCTGCGGTTAACTGACATTCCTTTAAGGGGGGGGGCTATCCTGTTCACGATCTCATGACTCTGTGAACTGAGCAATGTTATGTGTACAAAACCAATGGAGAGTGCCTGAACTGATGAATTTGTAATGAGATTTACAAGGTGACCCTTGCCCCCTATGATAATGAGCTTCTGCATTGAAGGTGTGATGGGGGGGGGGACCCCAAAGACTGTGTTTTTTAAATTTCCTGGGCGGAATTATGAAAAAAGGGCACAAAAATTGCAAAAAACGGTTCTTTAAACCATAGAGCAACCATAAACAATTTGATTATTTTTTATTGAATCAGAGGTCACGAACTAACATGAAAAAAGACGTTAAAATACAGGTATATATAGCTGGTGATCACTTCGCTATATTAGAATACAGCCCCAATTCGAATTGTGTTGGCAATATTGGTTGACCATTTGTATCTATATTGATGGCACCCATTTTTCGTAGATTGACACCAAACAAACCAACCTTTATCTTAAAAAAAATCGGTGACCTTTCTGACGTTTGGACATGATGTCAATACCTTTTGGGGACCAAACTGAGAATGTAGGAAAAAATTGACTGGTTCCGTGTACGGCAATCTGCCGTGGTAGTCGTCAGTCAGTGCAAACGGTTTGGGCCAGAATTGGTGCTGCTTTGCAGAACTTGCTGATAAGGGTCTCTATACTCTATAGGCCTACTGGTAAAACACAAAACAGAAAAGCTCACAGATATACATTAAACTTACATGGTTTAAAGATAATGATGATAGAAAGCTTCCCTTGAAATATTACTGGCTGAGGTGCTGTAGTTTTTGAGAAATGAGTAAAACAATTAGTTTTGATCTCATGAGTCGAAAACTTGATGTTTGAAAACAGTGAAAACACTTAAGGTTTTCCCCCATTTTTTCTGGTGATTGCAATGACCGATTGAGCTTAGACTTTCACAGGTTTGTTGTTTCATGTTTATGTTGGGATACACCAAGTGAGGATACTGGTCTTTGAAATTTACCAAAAGTATAAACTCCCTTTAATGAAAGTTACACCTGGCAAGGCAAGCATAAGCGAGGTGGAAAATTACGCAACTTTTAGAACTCCGATCTCATTGAGGTTTAATACAATAATTATTTTAACCCGCATTGACTAAACTATTAATACGGTATTCTGTCAATCATAAACAATTCAATTTGCTTGATTGACTCGTGTAGAATGATTCGTGTTTATAATGCTCGCCGATGTCACCTGCTGTCTGCTGATAGAAATTTGAGGTCGTGACGTCGCGTCGTGCAGCTGTCGAGTCGTCCGTCGCGTCGCCCTTCGCCCGTCTAATAACTGTGCCTCCTGGTGGCGCTGTTATGCCTCTGCGATCAGAGCTCTGTCCGAGATCGCTGTGTGTACGTGGGGCGTGGGTAGGTATCCACATTCAAACCGTGGACCTATAACAAAAGGGACAATAGGTCCACGGTTGCTATCACAAAGGAAAACATTGTAGTCCACGGTTGATATCACAAAGAGTTGAACAAAGGAGGGTCCACGATTGCCGGTGTCAGATGCAATTGTGTCCGCCATGCAATACTGTCCGCTCCGGACACTTTTGCATATGCAATCGTGTCCGGGGCTATGCAAAACCGTCCGGCTGACATCACAAACCACCGTTTCAATGCGCTAAGGACGTGTCCGAATTGGCGGCTACAGCTACAGCTACGGCTAGATTTCCGCGTCATCATGCATTGAAGTATAGGACGTACTTAGCAACACCCTTAGCAACAGCCGTAGCTCTAGCCGAAGTCGCCGTTTCGGACACGGCCTAATAGTAGATCCAGGGGGGGGGGCGGACACGATATTGCGCAATTCTTTCCCCGATGCCGTGTTAACGTACCATTAAAAAAATAGGGGTGCTTAAATTTTACACTAACACGAAAGGATTAAATTAGATAAAAGTAAGGCAGTATTTTACCAATTATATATGTATAGTTTATTTGTCAGGTTTTTGGAGTGGAATAAAATGCAAATATTTGACAAATATTTAGACAAGACTATTTTGAAAATGCATTCGTCCCTTGAACATCAGGCGCATGGCCAGACAACAGCACCATACCGTTAATCAATGTATAATAAGTATTGCTTTGAACAAAAATTTCGACACCCCTAAAGAACGCGACGGAAGTGAACAATTTGACCATTCTACCTCTGAGATTGTTCAAGTTCTTGTGTAAATATATAGTGTTCTAACATTGTGAAGTTTAAAAAAAAAAATCACCTATTCTACCCAATCGATTTTTATGATTTTCAAAATGTAACGTTCGAATTAAATAATAACTTCCGTTATCGGTTTCATGTGTGGACCAGTCGGCGTCCGGAGTTTGTGTGTGTTGGTATGGTATACCGAGCAGTCAAGGTAACACACACAGGCTGCGTTTCCTGGTATGAAGCCTGGGACCAATCAGAGCGCTTTGTTGCTGCGACCTGACTGCATGAATAGAGATTCGACTGCATGCATGCATGTAAGGCATGCTCATGAATGAGACGAGTATCAACGTTGATGGCGCCTTTTTCTTTTTCCGTGTCCGCCCCCCCCCCCCTCCCTGAGTAGATCGATCTTTTTGTATTAATAGTGTGCAGCGACTGGTACCCAGAAGTCAGCTATTTCGTAACGGCATTTCGCGTGCATTTTTCTCTGTGTCGCAGGGCATCCTGACTACTTTAGTCGATGAACGGAACCTTGTATCCAAGACTCAATAATTGAGTCGACCCCACAATATCATGAGAGATATTATTATTGTTTATTGTCCATCAGGGGCCCAAGGTTGACAATTATCAGTGCGTTTAGTTTACTGCAAGGACGGTTTTGCACGGGGGCGGACACGATTGCATATGGGCGGACACAATTGCATTATGCAGCAGCGTCCGGGCGGACACGATTGCATATGCAAAACCGTCCGGCGGACATTATTGCATATGCAATAATGTCCGCCGGATAGTATTGCATAGAGGACATAATTGCATGCGACACCTGTCTTTACACACGAGAAGTTAAAGGTTGACAAAGTTTTTAAAGGGTCTGTATATTTGGTAATGATTTGGTAATTATTTGGATAGTATAATGCATTTTTAGAAACTTTTCACTTAGAAATACCGCGGTTATTGAAAAAGAGATCACTTTTTATCCCACAAATTTGAATCTGAGAAGCGTTACAGACAGTAACGTTTCTCGATTGTGTATTCCAATTGCAGATTATTCTTCCTGCGTCGACAGAAAACCGCTCCAGATTTTCACAATATCTCAAAAACGCTACCAACCTTTTGAAGTGAAATTTTCACAGGTTAGTTTTATGGTATATATCTACAACTACATAGGATTGAAACAAACCGTAGGTTCCAATTACCAAACGTATACAATCCCTTTAAAGACGGAAGGCATTTTAGCTTCTCTTGATTTAGTGCAGCACTTTAAGCGACACTTGTATTCTTGCGAAAATTAGGTATGCTATTTTGTTGAATTACTTATTCCACCGTTCATCATCCTAACTTTAAGTAACAAGAACAATATTGCTGAAGCCTGTGCGCACACAAGGTGCCAGACTAGACTGCACGTTGGGTTCTGTGTGCTGCATTTGGACCGAAAAATGGCGTCCAGCAACCACGTGACCGAAGAAAACTGGTCCCTCTCTGTCGCAACTCTCTCTCTGGATTAACCCAGAGCTGTGTATAGACTGTGCAAGTCTCGCGCGTATCGGAACGAGAAAACACGTCAAGCGAAGAACATTCTTTTCACTGAAATCAAATCTTTGTTTTAAATTATATTTCATGATACAATCTGAACAATAAAAATAGTCATTATATGTTAAAATCAGTTTTAGTGTTTAAAATAAATACACAAATTATTTGTTAATTATTATTGAAGCAAAAATAAAACTCTGGGACAAGGATGCTTATTTTTGTTCTTAACTTTTCAGAAACCACTTTCGTGGATTCGCGATGGTCACACGGGCGTAAAATTAACGCTTGGCGCAGTTTCAAGAGGACGCTGACGCCTCAACAACCATAGACTGCAATTTCAAAGGCTTCGCGTTGCAGTTGCAGCATCTGCCGATTATCATCGCGCATCCAAAACAAGCGTTTACATAAGTTTTGTGATCGGAGGTGAGCGCAAAATTCTAATTTTTTTTGCAGCAACCGGAAGTTGAGGTTAAGTTTAATTCTCGGGTTTTCTTCGTTATATTGTTGAATTGATTTTACTTACTTATCACTAAGTGTTACATTCCCAACAACATATATAATTTTCATGGTCATCAACTAAGTTAAACTAAAATAATTGACGAAACAAAATCTTGCCCACGTAAGTCTCAATAATGGTTGCGCGAGACTTGCACAGTCTATTGAGAGAGTTGCGACATAGAGTTTCCAATGCAGTACAACCCAATGACTAGTCTGGCACCCTTTATTCGCCAAAGCGGGGTTTTTTGGGGACACAAAAAGGATTCTAATCACAAGTAGAGCGTCGACCTTATTAACCAAAAATATTCTATATTAAACAGATTTGAGAGCCCCAAAAAGGGGGGAAAGTGTGAAAATGTCAACCAATTGTGACCTGGGGTTGTTGACTTCTAACTTGAGGTATTTTGGATGACATGGGCCCAGAAAAAATTGTCCTGTTTGCCGAGAGGTGTATGGACACTCTTCAAGATTGATGCTCGGACGTTTGGAAAAATTTCACTGCTTTTTTTTTTTTATTTGGAGGGAGAATAACTCTCCGGGCCTTGGGACTCACCATATACTAAATTGAGCAGAGGATAAAAGATCAATAGTCATTAGATAGTTTTCCCTTTGCTGTAAAAAGCTGTGAGGCTTCTAAGTATTTGTTTTGTATTTTTGAATATTTAGCATTTTGCACTGTATGCTATGGGAGTTTATTTAGTGCAAACAGTGAACCCTTACCTATAGCGTCTGCTGCCACCAAGCGTCCTCAAAAGTCTCCCATTTCCCGCTCATGACAATCTCCGGCTCCGGTGTCTCCGAGGATTTTGTCCCCTGTATCCCCCATACGGTCAATTCACATTTCGTTCGGCCAACGGTCTTATCTAATTAGACCGCTGGGATGGGTTGTCGATGCTTGTACAAATTATTGTTCGGGATGTAGTGATGCATGATATGGGAACGATTGTACTGCTGATCGGCGCAATGCACACAACCACAGTATTACACATATTATTTAGATATTGCATGGAGGCTCCATGGATAATGTACGACAAATTAGCACTCTTCTTTTTAGATCTTGGTAGGTCTGTTTTGACATGGGATATTTATGTGCTAAGTACATGAGTGTAAATAGCTTTCTTCCCCTCAAAAAAACACAACACATATTTGAGACCCTGACCCCCCTTTTAGATATGTGGATTGGCACAGCTTAGGATATCAATGAATATGAGCCCCCCCCCAGGTCATTACACTTAGGCCTATAATTAGTCATTGTAGGATTGATTGGTTGGTACTGTATCACCAATTACAGGTAGGGTCATAGATTAGTTCCTGGCAACGTATTGCTGATTTATAAGCAAAATTATAACGAAAGATACCAAAGTGAAAGTTTCAGTTGAGTACAGTGTCTGCTTGTTGAGAAAACAGAAGAAAAAATTGTTCACTGTATTTTCATCGAGAATGTCGGATCCCTCCGATGAGGTGACAACCGCATCTCTGGCCGCAGCATTCACAAACGGAAACAATGGTGCACTAGGGAAACTTGAATTTTCAAACGTCGCCTCAAAGAGATCTTTGGAGATGTTTACCCAGTTGAAATTTGCTTTATTTGCCTTTTATCAATCATTGTTTAGTTATTTTGTTTAAGGCGGATCGGTCAGCTAGTAAATGTATAGTAAGGGGGCCACGCTTGCCGTTGGTGTATAGAAACGGCATTCTAGCCAGAATGCATGTGCATAGTGTCAGGCATTTTAAGAGAAGAACAAACGAAAGCGAAGCCTCTACGGCGTGGGGGCCATAAATGAGAGGGGCCGGTTGATGACATGATGCCAACCTCTATCCCAGTGGTGCTCATTCCCAACCCCTGGAAGTGTGACTTTGAAATATTCAAATATAATTGGATCGTACACCACTGGGAAAGAAGTTGGAATTGGCCGCCATTGCTGAGGTCAAACAATGGTAAACTCTCAGCCAATGATTGGTCTTCATTGACCTCGGCTAAGACGCTGTTTGGGTCTTTGGACGTCATATGCAAGTTTTTTATTATTTTTTAAATCAAGGGGTTGTTTGCTAAAACCGTTCGCGTAAATCTTGTCGTGGCCTTGGGGATGATTATAAAAGTCTGATTTGGGGGCTATTGAACAAAATTCGTAACATTTTAGCCAAATATTTATAATGTATAGATAACTTTTGACAAAAAAACCTCTATTGACCAGAAGCTGCAAAATATGCATAAGCAACTTTTAATATTAGACTGGTCCCCTGTCTTTATCCGCAAGGATAAAGACAGGTACTGGTTTTACAGACCCAATGATTTCATTGGATAAACGTGCAGTGACGTAAGCTTTCCACATCTGTGTAATGATTGGCCGCTCCGAAGTGACGTGTTTGTCAGCTCCACCATACATCATGAACTTTTCGATCGTCTGCTGCTGCGTGTGTTTACATAATGTTTGTATGTAATGTTGTTTATACATGTACACAATGTAATGCCTGTACACGTGTGTGTGACTACGAATCTCTGTGTGAATGGATGTGAGGTCAAAGGTACATACATCTACCAGGATCCCTCCATTGGCTAAAGGCCGCTTTCTGGCGTTATTCACGAGCCTCGAAGTGTGACGTCAGATGCTCGGGCTTATGAAATATAAGCACATTGTTCTAACGACCTTGTTCTGAGCAGACGATTGAGGGCTTAGAATGTTTTAAGAATCACAATAACTGGTGAATGAATAAATAAATGGTTGGTACCCGTCAATTTGTTTATTGTTATTTTTACGTTGTACACAATTTAAATGCTCAAAATTAACTCGGACGTGTGGTTTACCTGTCAGTTAAAAGCCATTACATTGTGGTACAATGTTAATAGAGATAACCAATTAAATTGTAATTAATATAATAAATACACACATACTGCGAGAATGAACTTTTAAAAAAAGAAAAAAACAAACAAACTACGATTTGGTACAGAAATAACTAAAGCAATGCCAGATTTGGTAACGACAATAAAGAGCCGTGATAATTAAACTAAACAACAGATAAATAAATAGAATAGTCAATACAAAATTACACTGATCAATTAAAAGTATTCACGGAGGGTTGTGGTTATACGGTAAAGTAAACTTGGAAATGCAAACTAAGTAATAAAATTACAACAGAAACAACAGCAGCAACAACAAAATAAAAAGCAAGTAGCAGTAGCTGCAGCAACAACTGCAGTAGCTGCAGCAGCAACATCAACAGCTGCAGCGGCAACAGGCAACAGAAACATAACAAGCAAGTAGCAGTATAGCTACAGCAACAGCAGTATAGCTTTAAACAATATTTTGTATGAGAGATCGCCTAACATCACAAGGCCGGACGGTCACTTCAAGGTGAGGGCTACACTTAACCGAGCTGCAGCAACAACAGCAGCAGCGCTGCAACAGTAACAGTAACAGCACCCCCTCTGCATTGTTCGTCAAATTAACATAACAATGGATGTAACAAAGAAAGACGTCAATTTGAATGGGTGTGTTGTGGGTGAATGCACTATTTCACCGTCATATGAACCCCTGCAGTATACTAGATTTGAGCTGACTGCACTTCGAAAATCTCAGAAGTATCCCCCTTCCAGGATACCCACAGATATTTACCAATCTATGAAAGATCTTGGACTTCTTCGCCTTAGAAGTCGACGAGGAGGACAACATTTACATGTACACCGAAAACGCTCTCAAATCAACCGTGGGCCTGCAACGGCACTAATCAAACCAACCACCTCTAGCAATTTACAGGTGGCACATTGGAATACCCATTCCGTCTGTAATAAAGCATTGCTCATAAACGACTATATTCAATCTAAGAACATTGATATAATGATGCTGACTGAAACTTGGCTTGGACATGAAGATCAAGTCATAATGAACGAGATCACACCACCTCATTACACATCCTTCAATGTCCCCCTGTCCAGCCGACCGACACGGTGGTATAGCAATAGTATGCAAAGCACAACTGAACTTGAGACTTGTTCCAATAGCATTCGATGTTAGTACATTTGAATACTCAGTCATCGCTGACCTAAAACGGCGTATTCATTATGTGACCATTTACAGACCACCTCCGTCAGTAAAGAATCAATTGAAAACTTCTACATTCCTGACAGAGTTTGATGACTTCCTTGATGCCATTAATATTCTGCCAGGAAAATTTTTAATACTTGGCGATTTCAACATCCACATTGACTGCCCAGATAAACATGATGTTGCTCATATCCACTCTGCACTTGCAGCCTCAGGACTGACGCAGCATGTATCTGAGCCTACACACACACGAGGTCACACCCTCGACTGGATCCTTACAAGAAATGAGGAGGACGGTCTACTTGTCTCCCATACTGTGGACATGAACGGTATCTCAGACCACGGGGTCATTTCATGTTCGCTTCATATGGAAAAGCCGGTACCATCTATGGTAGCGTCATCACGCCGTAAATTTTATGGAGTTGAACAAGAGTCCATGGCCCAAGATCTGTCCTGCCACCTACAAGATGTTCATTTCGACGGCCATGACATTGACAATTTAATCAACAAGTTTGATGAATCGGTTATTCATGTTCTCGACAAACACGCACCCTTAACAGTCACAACGAAACCTAATCGCTCAAAGCCCAAATGGTACTCCACCTCTGTAGTTGAAGCAAAACGTGTACGTCGGAGAGCAGAACGCAAATGGCACAAGACCAGATCTTCTACTGATCGTCTTGCATACTACTCTACCAAGCAGGCCATGCGCGACGCCCTAGTCGAAGCCAAGTCCAACTATTTTAGAAACTCGCTTGTCAACGCTAACCCCAAGGATGCTTTTCGGATTGTCAATGAGCTGACAATTACTCCTCGTCAAATTCCTGCAATATTAGACACGCCACGCACCCTCGCCAACGAATTCAGCAAGTTCTTCACAGATAAAGTCAAAAACATTCGCAGCAGCATCGATGACCTCAATGTGAGTTCCGATGTTTTTGAGAAACAAACCCTGCATCCAGACTGTATTTTGTCAGATTTTTGTTCTGTTAGCCCAGAGGATCTGCTCAAGATCATTAACCAGTCTACTACGAAATCCTGCCAACTAGATCCTGTTCCTACCTGGCTACTCAAACAGCACATTGCCATTTTTCTCCCAACACTAACTGAAATTGTTAATGCCTCACTCTCATCTGGAGTTTTCCCCAAAGCACTCCGCAACGCTGTGATCACACCGATCCTAAAGAAACCTTCTCTTGACAAAGATGAACTCCGTAACTATCGCCCAGTGTCTAATCTTCGTTACCTTTCAAAGCTCATCGAAAGGGTTGTCAGCACTCAACTAAAACAACACATCAATAAGTACTCTCTTGCAGACCCCCTACAATCAGCCTACAAAGCCGACCACAGCACCGAAACGGCATTATTGTGTATTCAAAATGACATTTTGAAGGTACTGGACAGTAACAAAGCCATGTTTTTAGTTATGCTAGATTTGTCTGCTGCGTTTGACACCCTTGATCATAGCACAATGCTGCGTCGCCTCCAAAATCAGTTTGGCATCCAAAATACTGCCCTAAAATGGTTTACCTCCTACTTCCACGACAGGACGAGTCATGTCACAGTTTCTGGGGCTGACTCTGATGTGAGCCACATTCATTTGGGCGTCCCACAGGGCTCCGTTATCGGTCCTCTTACCTTTACCATGTACTTGAGCCCTGTGGGTGATATTATTCGCCAGCACAGCATCAAATACCACACATATGCTGATGATATCCAAATTTACATGGATTTCGACCCATCCATTCCTAACGACGCAGAATGTGCTCTTTTCAGGCTGTCAAACTGCATCATCGATGTTCAAAACTGGTTGATCACAAACAAACTTCTACTGAACAAAGACAAAACTGAGTTTTTCATTGCTGCATCTCCCCATCACCAGAAAGTTTTAAGCCACTTATCGGTAAACGTGAACAACACAACATTTAAGCCATCTCAAACAGTACGAAATTTAGGCGTCTTTTTCGACAGCTCCATGACAATGAACACACACGTCACACGTACATGCAAGTCCATCAACTATCACATCAGAAACATCTCCAAAATACGCAAATATATTGACACAAACACATGCCACGCCGCTGCCAGAGCCCTCGTGTTGTCTAGACTGGACTATTGTAACTCTCTCCTCAATGGTATTAAGCAAGCTGACATTGACCGACTACAAAGGCTCCAAAACAATGCTGCACGTATCATTTTCTCACAACCCAAATACACACACGCAACCACTCTTCTCCAACAATTACACTGGTTACCAGTTAGACAACGCATCACCTTAAAAACATCAGTGAACATGCACAAAGCAATCTCTGACGTACTTCCACAGTATATCACAGAGTCTCTCAACCTCAACAAACCTGGCCGGAGTGGCCTCCGCTCCAGCCAGAATCTAACGATCCCTCGCACTTACAAAAGGGCAGGGGACCGATCCTTCTCAGTTGCTGGTCCCCGATGCTGGAACTCTCTACCAAATCACATTCGCAACATCAACTCACTCCAGACTTTCAAGTGTAAATTAAAAACGCATCTGTTCTCTTCTCGCCCTTAAACTGACTTTTCGTAGCTTTCTTTATACCAGCGCATTGTATCTCTGTAAAATGCGCTTTATAAGTCTTATTTATTATTATTATTATTATTAGCAATGGCAGCAAGAGCGCAACAGTATCAGAGGCAGCAGCAACACCAACGCCAAGAGCAATACCACCAGCAGCAACATCTACAGAAATTGAGCATCGGCAGGTGCAGCAGCAACAGCAAAAGAAACCCCAAAAACCGGAAATTCCCGAGTCAGAATTAAGAATTGACTCGGATTCTGGGTCCCAGTGAGCCTGACCCATTTCTGAGTCAGGCTGACCCAGACAGTGGCTAAAGGTATCGTACACGTTTGGTAATGACTCAAAACAAATATTAGCATAAAAACTTACTTGGTAACAAGCAACGGAGAGCTGTTGATAGTATAAAACATTGTAGGAAACGACTCCCTCTGAAGTAACGTAGTTTTTAAGAAAGAGGTAATTTCTCACTAAAATAATAAAAACGTCTTGCAAGAAGTTTTTATTCCTATCTGAAAGCACACAAATTTGTACAACAAGCTTGGGTTTTTTTTCTTTCATCTTATTCTTGCAACTTCTATGACCAATATTGAGCCCACATTTTCACAGGCTTGTTATTTTATGCATATTATGGGATACACCAAGTGAGAACACTGGTCTTTGACAATTTCCAAACGTGTTCAGTGCCTTTAAGTATCTCTATTCATTACCTTTGCTTCTTTCCTTTCGACACTTGGCGGTAAACTCAGCGAATGCCTTGGCTGAAAGTGATCTTCCTTCGTCTCCAGGAGCTACTGTGACCAACGTGGAGCACATCTCACCCCTCACGCTGAAGAAGAGGCCCGAAACAAGCACCACAACACGAAGAACTAACATTTTCTGCAAACTGCAAAAGATCCTCGTTTTGTAACAAGAGAGTATAGGTTCCAACGGTATAGTGGTTGATGACTCTGATAGAATACAATTCGATTTATGATGACCCGTCGGTGGTATCCGTCCTCTATACACACAGCGGCGAAGTTATGCGTAATTGATATAAACACGCCCCTATACAGCTATCTGTGCAGCTTAATTTTTTTTAGAGTATGGTGGCCCTGAAGAGACATCACATCGGAAGTATCTTTGCAAATGAATGATTATTTGCGATGTCGTAAATTGCGATGTGTGATGTCCCTTCAGGGCCACCATTTATTGTTATATTAATAAAGGGATGTCGTCATTTGGTGCTCCATAGTGGCAAGAATCCACCCATTGTGTCTTCATTGTGTTCTGGGAATCTCAGGGATATTAGTGAATATTCGGGGTGGGTGTACACTGAAAAAAAAACCTGGGGTGTTAAAATTGACACCATGTGTGTTGTTACATATAGATACCGAAGAGAGAATCAAAATTAACATCTAATGGTGTTAAAATAACACCGATGTTATTATTTTGCAGAAATTAGTGTTAATTTAACACCCTATCGGTGTAAGTTTTGATTCTTTTTTTGTATCTATCTGTGACAACACCCATGATGTCAATTAAACACCCCGTTTTTGCAATGTACTTCTCGGACATTGAGATCGGCGTCTCTAAACCTCCTTGAAGAGGTAGCCGGCAAAAAAGTCACATGGAAGAGGATTTGCGGCGGCAGCGCCAAAGTTATAGGGTGTTCTCATAGTGTGTCATGTGGCAAAGTGGTTTAGAGCATCGAATTCAAGTTCCGATGGGTCATCTGGGTGTGGGTTCGAATCCCGGTCGTGACACTTGTATCCTTGAGCAAGATACTTCAATATAATTGCTTCTCTTCACCCAGGGGTATAAGTGGGTACCTGCAAGGGTAGAGGTTGATATTGTGTTTGAAAAGCCTTCTGAGCGCCACGGCAGCTCGGGGCTGTATACTCCCCAGGGAGCTGAGAAAGATTACAATGAATGTTATTGGCCCAATGACCAGGGCACTAATGTAAAGCGCATTGTAAAATGCTCTTTATAAGAACTAGTTATTATTAATAGTATTATCTCTTTCAGGACTCCTCAAACCACAACTTAATTCCGAACGATGATAGTATAACCAAAAAGTAGAATAACAGCAATTTTCAAACTTAATTTTCCGATTTTTACTAAAAACTTCCCGTATACAAAAAATTACAGACCCTTATCTTTGAAATGTTTACGTCAATGGATGTTTTTGGATGTTGACAAAATTTACACTCGTAGGGTATCAGATACAATGGCATTTTACACCGTTTTAACGTGAAGTCGGATACGTTTTCATAAGGACTCTACCTATTGAAGAAAATGAGTGCATCGCGAAACTGAATTTAACCTTGGAGCCACTCTAGCCGTCATTGTTCCGCGGACGTCCGCAACTGGGTTAAGCCGAAAATTGAATAATCTATAACAAAAAGCCATAAATTCATAACTATGACCATTGCGAACCAATCGATACCAACACTGTATTCTGCTGACATGAGTAACAAACGTCGACACTATTTTATTGTATGCAGACAGTGCTATATTATTTAGTTTCATATATCTATTTCGTATAGGTTTATTATAATTGTGTTTTAAGAGTATACAGATCCACGTCAATATTCAGTATCATCCATAAAAATAAAATAAAAACATGCTAGTGGGAAAATGACATTGTCGTGCCATTATTTTATCAATTTTGGGGGCCTTTGGGGTAAGCTATAACCTTTGAAATATATTGGTAATAATTATTTTGTTTGCTCATAAGCGTAGAGTTAATTTTCCAAGATCAGCGGCGGCACTGGGGGAGGGCAAAGGGAATATCCCCAGTTACTTTTACTTGCCCCCCCCCCAATTCCAGCCTTAACTTTTACACAATGTCCGAATTTGCATTTGTGACCACATTACCAGGATCTCAACAAGTTGGATGACACTTCCAGAACTCCGTACAAAATGGCCAATGACCGTTTCCATACGAAACGGCTTGTTGGGAGATATTATTTTTATGCCACAGTCTCTGTGTCTATGAATGTTGAAGAGTATCAGTTGGATGTTAATAGTCACTGCCATTGTCCCGCGTCTGTATGTAACTGGGTTAATAAATTAATTTTAAATTCTTCATTGTCGCCATTCAAAACTCAAACGGAAACCAAATGGCACAAAGATCCTGTTGACCCGGAAAAGTCAGGTGCCACGCGGACGCGGAATTAGTTAATAAACGACGACTTCGTCAGTCACATGGTGTCCCCAAACCCCACCCCCAATCGTGTTTTCATTGTATTTTGGGAATCTCACGGATTCGAATAATCGTATTTTATTTGTTTTTTGAAAGGATTCACTTTGAAATCCTTCATCAGCTCAATCAACCACCTTACCAATCAACCATCCTACCAACCAATCAACCATCCTACCAATCAACCATCCTACCAATCAACCATCCTACCAATCAACCATCCTACCAATCAACCAGCCTAATTTTAGATGGAAATATTTATAAGCAGGTTGGGACTGATAATTATGAACTTTTTAATCTTGCCTAAAATTGTTAGTGTGGAAATTTAATAAAAATGAAAATGAAGATACTCCAGAGAAATAACATGAAGAGACAACTAAACATTTCTATCCCTACGTTCCTTCAAGCCCAATCTGAATTCTTATATAGCATTTGAGGCATTGCATGGTGAGGTATCAATCAATATATAGGTTTGGTTTGCGGTAACACCATGTGTATATCTACTTGCTAGGTAGATTTTGTTCCTTGAGAACTTGTCTTGCTTATTATTCTACTGCCGCAGAGTAGAATATTCGGAATATTCTACTCTGCGGCAGTAGAATAAGCAAGACAAGTTCTCATAGAACAAGATCTACATGTAGATATACACATGGTGTTACCGCAAACCAAACATATACTGAATTCTTATATTCAACAAATCTTTCACATAACCTAGTTACACTTCTTCTATTGATTTGTCTCCATTTTCCTTTAAATTTCTATTGTGCGCCTGTGGGTGGGCGTCCTCGGGCAGGTAAGGGCTCGGTGACAATCAACCATCATACCAATCGCTGTCAGATACGTTTCTCAGATTGTGTACTCCAATTACAAATTATTCTTCCTTCGTGGACATAACCGCTCCGGATTTTCGGCGATATCTCAAAAAACGCCTTTTGAAATAGAAATTTTCACAGGTTAGTTTTATTGTATATCTACATTTATATATAGGATTAAAACAATCGAACGGTTCCAAAAAACAAAAGTATACTTTGCCTTTAATGCTGCAATTTCTTGATGTAAGATTAATGGATATATCCCCGATGCAAATTTAACATCTAGTCCTATTAAATTAATGAATTCAATCAATAGTTACCTAAGGACAAAAAAAAATCCCAAAATGTAGTCATGCCAACGCCCAATGAGTTATATTATTCCCCAGCCATGTTTACAATATCAAAGCATCTCGTGCAACAACAAAATCTTCGCCAAGGCCAAGTGTAGCTTCTACCTCCTATCATTAGAGCAAACAAACAAGAACCTCCTTTCGTTTAATATTAAAAATAAATTCACAGCAAAAAAAAAAGTCATGTAAAAAATCAATCCATTTGAAAGTTAAAGGGTGCATGTGTGATGCGCACAACATTGGTAAGAGTGAAAATAAACATGTTTCTAGATTTGCTCGTTAGTTACAGGGTATAAAGATGGTCATGGTGGAAAACTTCCCTTGAAAAATTTGCTTGAAATTGTAACGTTTTGGGAAATGAAAAAACAAAGCTTTCTTTGTATTTAGTGTATTTTCATGTGCGTAAATGTTTGTTTTATTTTGTACTCTTGTCATTTATATTTTATTTTATTTACATTTGTATGTAGCCAGCGGCATCGGAGTTAAAGGCTTTCGAGTCACAGTTATTGAGTTAACTTTTTCAATTCCAGGCATGTGCCATGTATTTTCTGTATTTTGTACTGTTCTTTTTGATATGCCGAATAAATGTTCCCTTTATTGACCTTTAAATATTACAATATCGTTTTACTCAAATGGTAAGATTGATAATGATTATGTCGTTGTGCGTCGTTGCAGCCAACGGCCGTAGCCGGTGTCGTTTGGTTCGGACGCGGTCTGATTTTGGTTCTGCTCTGCGATGACGTAACAATGTTCCGACCAAACTGAAACCGAGAAATGGGCACAGGGCCCAATTTAATAGAGCTGCTTAAGCACAAAAAGTAGCTAAGCACGACAAAATTATGCTTACCAGAAAAGGTTACCAGCCAAGCTACCATGTCACGAGTTCAATTTTTGACTGGTATCCTGCTCATTTCTGCTCAGTAGAAAATTGTCTAGCATTTTGTTCTGCTTCTAAAAAATAGCTCAAATATGGACTTGCGCCTTGGTTTCAACAGGGCGGTGGAACCTATAACCGTATAATTACAGTTGTCATGGAATTTATTTAAAATGTCAAGAAATAAACCGCAAGGGAACCTGACTGGGTAATTTCTAATTCATATTTTGGTTGAACAAAGAAAAATTGACTCGAGCGGGATTTGAACCTGCGACCTTCGGATTAACGCACGTTAGTCCGAAGGTCGCAGGTCCAAATCCTGCTCGAGTCAATTTCTATTTATTCAATCAAAAATTTATTTATTTAAAAACACTTGCGCTATAGGCATAACAATTTAATAGCGAGACCACACCGGCTCTTTTCAGAGCCAACAATCCCACAAAAGAGATTCTACACAATGGTTGTACCCGCAAGTTTACTATTTATTTATAGTTACTTCTTAATCTAATGTTCATAAACTTTTAAAGTTAAAGGCACTGTACACGTTTGGTAATTACTCAAAGTATATATTAGCATAAAAACTGACTTGGTAACGAGCAACAGAGAGCTGTTGATAGTATAAAAGATTGTGAGAAACGACTCCCTCTGAAGTAACATAGTTTTTGAGAAAGAGGTAATTACTCACTAACATAACAAAAGACTTCTTGCAAGAAGCCTTTTATTCCTATCTGAAAGCACACAAATTTGTACAACGAGGGTGTTTTTTCTTTCATCATTTTCTTGCAACCTCGATGACCAGTTGAGCCCAAATTTTCACAGGCTTGTTATTTTATGCATATGTTGGAATACACCAAGTGAGAACACTGGTCTTTGACGATTACCAAACGTGTTCAGTGCCTTTAAAGGCGAGAAGCGCATACGACTTTTTATTCTGGTTGCGGGTTTTTTTTTTGCGTTGCTCTCTTGCGGTTGTTTCCGCCGGTAAAATTTACCTCAGAAACTGGTTATGGTCGCCAAATCGCTAAACTTAAACGAGGGCATAACTAGTGAAATTTCTTTTGTGGTGTTTTATGGAAGCCACTATGCCAACGGACCTTGTTCGTTGTGTCCTTACAAAGTGAAATATTTAGAACCTAAAGACAAGGTTACCTAAAATTGTTGCAACAAACATTCGTGGGAAAGTGGGATAATTTTCTATTGCGTACAGGGGCTGACCTATATTAAAGTGTATGTTTTAATTCATTTTCAAGCTACTTCTGAGTCTCCAACAGAACTTTTCTGATTTTTCCCAAGAATTTGTTTTCAGTTTTTTTTCCAAATTTTCCAAATATCATGCCTGGGTGAATTTCTTAAAGGGATTATAGTATGGTTGCATATATCATCCATAAAACTAACCTGTGGAAATTTCATTTCAAAAGGAGGTAGCGTTTTGAGATACTGCCGAAAATCTGGAGCGGTTATGTCCATGCAGGAAGAATAATCTGCAATTGGAATACACTATCTGAGAAACGTTACTGTCAGTAACGCTTGTCAGATTCAAATTTTGGGGATACAAAGTGATATCTTTTTCCATAACCGCAGCACTTCGAAGTGAAAAGTTTCTCAAAATGCATTATACTATCCACAGCTGCTGTACTTCTTACCAAGTAAGTTTTTAGTGCCATTAATCTTCAGAGTCATTACCAAATGTATACAGACCCTTTAATAATGTCTGTAAGCACCCTCCACTCGATGATCGCACAAGAATAACAATAAAAACATATCTGGAAAACAAAAATGTATATACTGAAAGTTAATACATATAGCAGGCACTTCATTATCTAGAGGGTGAAGCCTCTGACCTTCCAGGGGGTTACATTTTCGAGAATTTAATGACTCTCTTCATCACCACAAATGGAAACCAAGACATTTTGACACAGCATCATGGCTTTGTCTTTCGTCACTGCTTTGAAGGTTCACGTCTTTCAAGCAAGGCAAAGGGTGGCGAGCAAGGACAACACAAATCCTGACAAATCACAGACATGACCCCCTTGCTCTATTTGATTTGGTGCTACAATTGCTGACATAGGCTCAACATGCCAGCCAATCACTTAGAAAATTACTGGAGAAGATATATCTGTACATGTATCAAACAAACATCTGGATATTCTTAGACTTTCCCAGTCCCTCTGAGCCAGTTGATCTAGCGCCCTCTAACGGGGACTCACACAAAAACTAGCATCGTCAATCATGGGGTAGGAGGGGGGGGTACTACACCCGTGAACTCAGAACTGACAACATCGCCAGAATGGACAGTGTCGGAAACTGGCTCCCTATGGAGAGCCTTGTGGCCATAAAATCGATAACAGTCAAGCTAGAGAAGATCACTAATTCAATGTGTTTCTTTCTTTACTGGATGTCAAACAGAAGCTTGTTGAGGATTTCTGAGCATCTTCAAGGGTGTCTTCTTTACTCAATGATCAAGAATGTTTATGGTAAGACAACCGATCATTCGGTTTGTTTATTTCTTTGACTGTCCCTCCAGGTAGTCTTTGGCTTCGTTAATCTTGGTTGCTAGGTATGGAGAGCCACCTGCGAAAAAAATAAAAAATAAATAAATAAATAAATTGAGATGTCGGGGAATGGCGGGAAAGAGACATCGGCTCACCTCATCTCCCACCTCAACTGCCCCTCCCCCTTAAACCAAATACAAACTTAAACAAATTAAACCATCGATAACAATCATAACCAATCAATAAATATATAAAATCTAAAAATCTAACAAAGTGAAAGAAAAGGAAAAAACCAAATTATGAAACAAATCGGATTAAACGCACTCTGGTGAGCAAATAAATAATTTTGCAAAAAATCAACGATAAAGAGGAAATAGACATTAAGATAACAGAAAAAAATATCAAACATTAATTAATATTCAACTTTACAATATACCACTACATGACTGAATATCAATCCATGAGATAATAGAGAACAGAATTATTTCACACTAATCAATATTCATATTGAATTTTCAAATATTCAAACTTAAATTGATAGTTGACCACTACATGGATGAATAGCAATCATTCCCTGAGATTACAGAGAACATTAATTAATAAAACACTAATCAGTATTCACATTGAATATCCAAATACTCAAATTTAAATTGATAGTTGACCACTACATGGCTGAATATATCAATCATTCCCTGAGATTACAGAGAACAATAATAATAAAACACTTATCAATATTCATATTGAATATTCAAATATAAATTGATAATAGACCACTACATGCCTGAATATCAATCATTCTGTGAGATTTTTAGAGAACAATATTATTAAACATTGATCATTATTCATATAAAATATTTACATATTCAAATATTCAAATTTAATAGATAGTTGACCATTACATGGCTGAATATCAATCGTTCCCTGAGATAACAGAGATCAATTTCATTATAAATGTAAATAAATATTCAAATATTCAAATACTCAAATTTTAATTGATAGCACACAATTGCATGGTTCAATATCAATCGTTCTCTGAGATTACAGAGAACCATATTATTTAAGACTAATCAATATTCATATTGAATATTCAAATATAAAAATTTAATTGATAGTTGACCATTACATTATGTGCACCTCTTTTGTTTTCAGGTCCACACTTTGTGTAATTCCAGGCCTGTAGGTGTACTGGTCATTTATAAACTCAATCATGTAAAGGAAACATACTCTGAAAAATAAGACTTGACTAAATAAAGAAACATTTAAACATACCTCTGTCTGGATGATTTAACAACATAATCCTTCGATGTGTTTCTCTTACTTTAGTTTTAGATGCAGATGGGCTACGGAGATAGGGAAAAACAGACAAACCTTGTTATGAAAGAAAAACAAAAGCAATTAACTTGAAAGCAAAGTGATTTTTTACTGACTGTGTATCCTCACTTAGTAAAGACAACTTTTTGGGGGGAAGTTGTTGTTTATTTGTTTGTTTTGGGTTTTCTTAAAATTCTGTTTTGTATTTGTTTTTGGTTTTTTTAGGTTTTTTGTGTTTGTTTGTTTGTTTGTTGGGGTATTCTGGATGGTGTTTCAACGCTACATACTAAGTGTGGACCCGAGAACAAAAGAGGTCCACATAATAGGGACTTGAAACACTATGTGGACTTACACACGTCCACACAGTGTTGAGGAATAGGATTTTCTTCAAGTGTACAAAACAAAGGAATATCTACAGGGTGACTGCAACACAGAGTGGTGTATTTTTGTTAGTTTTGAGGGTTTTGTTTTTGTTTTGTTTGTTTATTTGGGTTTTGGGGTTTTGTTGTTGTTGTTGTTATTGTCGTTGTTGTTGTTGTTGTTGTTGTTGTTGTTGTTGTTGTTTTTTGTGGGGGGGGGGGTTTGGGGGGTAGGAGGATGGGCAGTTGGGGGGGGGGAGTGACCAAGATGGGATGCTATTGGGGTGGGCTAATAATTATAACTTGGTCTATATCATACCTTGTTCCTAAAATCAAACTGGCCTCTCTTTTTGACATCTTCAAATCAAATCCACCCTTGTAGTAAGAGCTAAATGTCTGCAAAATCAAAATAAGTAACACAAATATTATCAAAAATTACTCATTGATATTAATGAAAATTTTACTTGGCTCAAGACTAGCGAACATGGATATCGTCTCTCCCAACTCTTACTCAAACCCTTTCCAGTTGTCCTGCTTCTTATCAATTCAACAGGCATGATATTTGGTCCTTGGAAAAAGTAGGAACATTTTATCGAGTACAAGGGATGACCTATATACACATATTGTTGGCTTAAATAGGCTTTTCAGGCCTTAGTAATAAACAAAATTCTGATTTTTCCAAGGGCAAAAACTCAGAAAAAAGACTAGAGAAGGAAGAATGTCTTGCCTGATTTAAAACAAAATGGCATAAAATGCTTTCTCAAGTCAGTTCTGAGTGAAACGCATACGGGTACTTACTGGCTTTGGAATTTTGTGGGCATTCTGTTGGACAAGTTTTCCAGTTTGCAGAGCGAGACGGCCTAAGCAAAGATCAACATAAATTGAATGTTAACATCAGCGAAGATATTACTGAAAACATGATACTTGCCTCCAAAATTTACCCTGGACCGCTGGCCCGAGCCCCGTGAATTTAGTGTCAGGCCAGTAAACTCACTACTGGACCAGCGTTCTCCCTTAACAGTGGTCCGCTGGCCAATGCCACTTAAAACATCAGAGGACCAGTCAAAGAGTCCGACTGGCTAGTTCAGTGTTGAAAAGCATCCCTAGTTCATTTGAAATATGGAGTACATGTATGTATGTGAAAAAGGTGATGGACCAGTGAAATGTCAAGCTAACTGGTCCTGCTGGCCCGTCACTAGAAAAGTAAAAGGGCAAACACTGGGGAAAAGTCCAGCAGTCTTGTGTTTATCAACTGAATAATAGTACCTCACGGTGTATGTCTTCATTTTGAGTCTGGTCCAGTAAAATAATTCCTGGTCCATTAACAGTTTTGAGTAACAAGCCCTGCGGTCTTGTGGATTTTTCCTCCAAATTTGAGCTCAGATAATAGACTGTGTTTGACTTCGAGAGCTTACGAGTGTTCGTGAGCATCTTGACTTCCAGGCACACAACTACAGCGACCTTTTCATCGCAAGACTTACACGGTCTATGGGGAACCAACCCAATGCCACGCTGTTCTTTCAATGCATATGCTACTGCAGAAACTGACCTAGGTTGAGAGCATTAGCTCTTACAACAGTGGTCCATTTTATGATCAGTCTTGCTAACTCTTAAGCCTGGTTCATACTTCACGCGAACGCGAAGCGAATTTTCTTGCATCACAATTGGAAAAATCGTGGCGTGCCGATTATTGTGTCACCACAATTCGCTTCACATTAGCTTTCGCGTGAGGTATGAACCGGGCTTTAGTCTTAGCACATGGTGGTAAAATGGAGCCCAGAAGTTTCTTACCTACATACGCAGCCCCTGCCAATCCCAAGCCAGTTAAGATAAGTGCCGTCGACTGTGGAAAATAAAGGATTGAACATGTTGAATTGTTCATTTTAGTTTATAAATTGTCTATCAAAACAAATGTAGAAGCTATTATTAAAGGCACTGGACACGCTTAGTAATTGTCAAAGACCAGTATTCTCACTTGGTGTATCCCAACATATGCATACAATAACAAACCTGCGAAAATCTGGGCTTGATTGGTCATCAAAGTTGAAGAAAATAATGAAAGAAAAAACAACCTTGTTGCACAAATGTATGTGCTTTCAGATGCCTGAAAAAGGCTTTAGGCCTGAAGTCTTTTTCAGATTCAAATATTTTAGTGAGAAATTACCCCTTTCTCAAAAACTACCAAGTAAGTTTTTATGCCAATATATATTTTGAGTAGATACCAAACGTGTCCAGTGCGTTTAAGATCTGTAGTATTGGAAAGGGGAAAGTACAAGCCCTGGTTGGGCGCCAGTCTCTGTTGCACTGCAATGAGTGCAACTGACGTCATGGGTTTCAAGCTTCTCTACAATGTGGATACAATTTCAACTACATGTAATGTTTGTTGAATGTTCATTTGACCTGATTTAAGAAGTTGAAATTTCGTTCCTACATGTATATTCTTCGTGTCCTTAGCTACATTTTTGATGGGTCTCGGATAACAAATACATGTATACCCATTGGTGACATTATTCCAGAAAATAAATCGCAGATCCACACTTTCGTTTTAAACATCATGTGCCGATTGATGTGTGAGCATGTCTGCCCATGCGCAAAATGCATTTATCTGTGTAGCAAGTCCGATCAACTTTCATGTCAACTGAAGCGAAACATTTGATTAGTGTTAAGTATGGTATCAACAGTTAAAGGAAGTAACATTCATAGATTGTTTTTTTCATAAAAGTAATGCTAATTTATGAAGAAAGATTGACGCATGTGAAAGTTTCAACTGAATACAGTCACACTCACACTCACAGTGTCACTGTCTACTTGTTGAAAAAACCAGCAACAAAATGTCACTTGTATTTTCATCAAAAACGCTGAATACATCAACGTTAAGCGAGATGACACGGGTACCAACCAACCACATTTCTGGCCGCAGCATTCACAAACGGACACTACGAAATTGGAATCTCCAAAGCTTGCCTTGGACTTGGAGGTGAGTTTAGGCTGTTAGGCTATTCTAATTTTTTAGAAATACATGTAGGCCCTAATTGTTTCTAATCAACGGGGGGCTGACTGCTTCAGACGAAACAAATTTGCAGGATGCTTAGGTTAGTACTCCCATAACCATTTTCATATAGTACAGTGGGCTTTTTGATAGAAACTACACACACCAAATTTGGGGTCATAACCATTATCAAATTACACAATATGACCGTACCTTAAACTTTTTGGTACAACAGTTTACAAACACCCTGACTTATGTTTGTGTGTGTGTTACTGTGAGCGATGTCGGTCACTTCGTACCCAAGTCACTTCGTACCAAAAATATCATACCCAGGTCACTTCGTACCCAAGTCACTCCGTACCTCAATTGTCTGAGTCATGTGACCGGCCCGCCGCGGCCAGCATTTGAACTGGACAAAAGACCTCTCCGAGTTCAATGTGAATCCGGTTTAAAATTTGGGGGGTAGGGGAAGGGAGGTGGTCTAGGGTGATGGTTTTTGTTAAAAGAAATGTGGAAATATCATCGTTGAATGGCTGGGAAACACACAACTAAAATTTTCAGGGTGATGCTGACATGCGGGGGGTGCGTGGAGTTCCGGTTATATTTTATGCAAAATTATAACATCGTTCTCATAAACACATCGCTCTTGCTGCACTATTTTTTTCTTTTCTATGAATCTTTTCTGATCATAATATAAAAATTAAACCCGATCCAATAAATTTGTTAGAAAAAACCAAAAAACCAACCGGACACTTTACACGGAGGTTGATTTTAACAATCGTACCCAAGTCACGTCATACGCGTATGACTTGACTTGGGTACGAAGTGACTTAGGTACGAAGTGACTTTGGTACGAAGTGACTTGGGTACAAAGTGACCTGGGTACGAAGTGACTTGGGTATGAAGTGACCGACATTCACTGTGAGCAGTTTACTTAATAGCCATTGATTGTGTGATTGTGAAATCAAACAGGTACAGTGTTAGGAAACCAGTCATCTCGCCCCCCTGCAAAGTCGCCCCCTACAAAGTCGCCCCCTGCAAAGTCGCCCCCTAGCAAGCTCGCCCCCTCCGTGTACAAACTCGCCCCCTCACAATATCGCCCCCTACAAAGTCGCCCCCCGACACAGTCGCCCCCCGACACAGTCGCCCCCTAACAAAGTCGCCCCCTGACACAGTCAGTGCTTTTTTATCCTTGATTTGTTCATTACATTTGTTTAAGTTAAATTATTTATGGACATTACGTTTATTTATTTTATTGGACATTCGTCTGTTTTTTTATCTTTAGTCAGTGCTTTTTTTATCCTTGATTTGTTCATTACATTTGTTTAAGTTAAATTATTTATGGACATTACGTTTATTTATTTTATTGGACATTCGTCTGTTTTTTTTATCTTTAGTCAGTGCTTTTTTTATCCTTGATTTGTTCATTACAGTTGTTTAAGTTAAATTATTTATGGACATTACGTTTATTTATTTTATTGGACATCAATCTTTTTTTTGGACCTTACGTTTATTTATGTTTTATGTTACATCAATCTTGTTTTTTACATGGTATAAAGATGGTCATGATGGATAACTCCCTTTGAAAAATTTTTGTTTGAAGAAACAATTAGTTTTTCTAATGATATGTTTTTCTAATGACATTTGATAAGTTAAATTATTTATTACGTTTATTTATTTTATTGATATGTTTTTCTAATGACATGTTGATAGATAAATAAAGATAGATAAATGATGGCGCTGTCCCATTCAGTGACGCTCCAACACTGTTGACTTGAGATATACACAAAAAACTGTAATTTTTTACAAGTTTTATGGGTAGGGTCGACATCTGGGTATTACATGTATGTTTGTAATTTTGTCAGGTTGACCGGGTTAGTTGACAAACATAAAAAGGACCAGAGGAACCGATTGACAGATTTGTCAATAAAAGGATATTTACGAAAAGACCACGAGGATATTTTTTCAGATCCTCTCTTTCAATAAGTTATCCTCAGCAAAAATGAATAAAGTCTTTAAGGGTTCCTTTTCTTGAATCAAGTTAAAAACAATAAAAAACTCCCCTTAGAAAATCATTGAAACAGTAGCCAAAAATGCGTAGGGGGCGACTTTGTTAGGGGGCGACTTTGTCGGGGGCGACTGTGTCGGGGGGCGACTTTGTAGGGGACGACATTGTGAGGGGGCGAGTTTGTACACGGAGGGGGCGAGCTTGCTGGGGGGGCGACTTTGTAGGGGGCGACTTTGCGGGGGGGGCGAGATGACTGGCATTCCAGTGTTAGTAGTAATAGTATTATTATAATTTCATTCGGCATTAAACAAGCATTAAAAAAAACCGGAGCAAATGTATGTAACTTCAAGTACCGGTACGGTAATTAGCAAACATTACAAATTGAAATACAAGTTTAAAGCATGTTTAAAGTCACAACTTTAACCTAGCCGTAAGGCCTACAATCATGTTGCACGCACATTCATACGAACAAGTAAACTGATGATCTAGTCGGCTCAGAGAGCTAGTGTGTGAAAATTGAAATTGCTATGACAATTTGGGACAACAAATAATAATAATATGTTTATACTTTGTCTATAATTCTACTCACCATTTCCAACCCTTACGATAGACAAGTATCACGTCAAATGATGAATCCAACCCGTCATGTTACATCAGAATGCTGATGTCTGTGTCACAACATATCGCGTTATAACACCATGCTGAGCTCAAGGGGGTATCTGTTCATTTATAATCTACATTGAACAATCATGAGTATAAGTATGGATACTAGACAACGGCAAAACATTTTTGTGTATAGCGCCCTCATTTGATAGGTTTGACAAAACTAATGTTGATTAGGGGGTGGGGTGTCCCAGGGAAATCTGTCCCCCCGGAGATTCTGTCCCCATACGGGAAATTAACGTGGGCTGGAGGAGGATGATTCAAAAGAGGGTGCTATCAAAAGTAGTTTGTACACAGTTCGCCGTATGGGGGGACAGAATCTCCGGGGGGACAGAATCTCCTGCCACAGGGGCACTGATTTTTGGGGTAGCCTGATCTTCACACTTCGTATGCTTGGGATAAAGACAGGGGACCAGTTTAGTTTTGGAGGTTCTATAGGCGGACACTACTTGTACCTATAACTCGTTCGCTAGGTCTCCACTGGTCTCATCCCAATACCGCCGGGATGGGCTAATGAGCATTACAACTTCTTGTTCAGTAGGATGTGGCGCTAGATCGAGCAAACCTAACTCGATGTAGTTGTGTATACCTTTCAACTGCTAATCCAGTTGGTGCTCTTGATTATTTTTTGTATGTGAACCCTAACACTGAAGTATTGGTAATGACAATACAAACTTACTTGATAAGAAGTACAGCAGCTTTGGATAGTAGGGCCTATTATGCATTTTTGAGAAACTTTTCACTTCGAAGTAGGATACTGCGGTTATGGAAAATTTAATATATAACTTTTATCCCCCAAAATTTGAATCCGAGAAGCGTTACTGACAGTAACGTTTCTCAGATTGTGTATTCCAATTGCAGATTATTCTTCCTGCGTGGACATAACCGCTCCAGATCGTTCGGCAATCTCAAAAACGCTACCACCTTTTGAAATGAATTTTTCACATGGTGTGTTTTATGATAATCTACAACTTTATAGGATTGAAACAAATAGTGGGTTCCAATTAACAAACGTATACAATCTCTTTAACCATCAATTGGCAAAAGTCAGAAGATGATCTATATTATGAGGACTTTGACGAGGCCAATAATTATGCTTAGCCCCAAAACCTTCCTGTGGTCAACATTTATGCAGCCTTGAGTGTATGGGATACGGACAAAAGTCCTATACAATACAAAGACCAAATCCCCCGTCCTCTTTGGAATCTTGGGTAGATGGGGGTTCTTTTTTCCCCAGTCTGGTCTCTTTTACTGCTTAATCAAAGCTGGTTGCTTTGTAAACCTAGTTGAAAAGGTCTGGATAGGGATGTTAAAAGGACCCTATCTTTCCAATCAGCCATGCATGCAGAAAGTATTCCGCACAACGAAGATCCCCACCATAGTCCTTGCTCCTTGGTCACCTCCTTTCTTACACAGGAGTCTAATAAGTCAAACAATAAAAGGAGATAGCTCTAGTATCGGGTAAACAGAACACTTACTTTCACCCACCAGGAACGGTTTCGGATTTTCAGGCAAAGATGATCTGGATTGATGTAATTCGCATGAAATGGCGAGAGTCGGTACACGGGTTGTTGCAGGCCAGAGATGGAACACAGCGCGTCTTAACCGGATACCCATCTCAACTTTTCGATGGAAACCCTAACCGTAAGAAACACTTTTTGTTTGCATTTTGTTTACAAAGCCAGGACGAGCGATCAGTGCATACTGATCGAAACATTGGCAAACCACCGGTTCCTCTCAGAACCACCACATTACTCAAGAGATTTTACACAATGGTGTCACTGCAAACCTCACCTGGAAAGGCCAGAAGATTTTGTTTAGCAAAGAGAACACTTATGGAGAGGTCCCGTCTCGAAAGCTCCAAGGAAAGCCCCAATCGAGTTGTCTGTAAAAATGTATTTATACCAATGGAGCATTTTTTTTCGTTTTTTCTAATTTCTTTGCTACTTTAGAAAGTATAGCTTTAATAATATTCACTGTTCAATAATTTTGTGCACGCTGCAGAAACATAGGCCTACTAATCCGTGAAATAAATGCAAGTTATTGCCTGGTTTGTTTGTCTGTTTGGGGTGTTGTTATTGTTGTTGTGTGTTTGTTTTTGGTGAGGGTGTGTTTGCCTTCGTACATAGTAGGCTATTGCGTTGACTCCTTTCTATATGTTTTGCTTTTATTGTGTTGGCCCTAAACGCTCTTTCTCTATAGGACAGCGTATAGTGAGGGTTTGCAATTCCTTCAAACAGAAAATAATGCGTGATTGTTGACTTCTTGTCAATAATGTATACTTGTTTTGTTACTTTGTACCCACATTAGATTCGCCTCGTAGTGAGCAGCAAGAGCAAGAACTGGTGTGGAACATGCACCCGTCCACCAGAAAACTACACATCGCCTTCCATTCGCTGCTTTACAACTTCTACACTCACAAGGACCTGGCCTTACCTATAGATCTGCAGGAGCGCATAGCGGCATTCGAAACCCAGCATGGTGCATCAACGTCCCAGGCATCACCATCGCAGACCTACAGCAACCTAAGGCCGAAGCCAACCCTTGCCGCTCAGGCGCGCCATCTGAAGCTCAGCAAGCTTCTCCACGTGATGGATAAACTAATCGTCGTGCAAGAGAAGATGTTCAAACGGCTGGAGAAGCAGACTAACTTGTCGGAATGGGTCCAAGATAGCCTGAAACAACTGTTTGAAGTCCTGGAGAATGTGAGTTTCTTTTTACCCCCCCCCCAAAAAAAAAAAAAAAAAAAATCGAAACACCCCCCCCCCCAAATAAAAAAGAAAAAAAGAAAACCCACCCCAAATTACACTGTTGGATGTGCTTGATGTCTAGGGCCTACAGTAGCAAAAAATAAAGGGATGTCGAACCTCTTCCCGTGTAAGAATGGGACCTTTAAAACCTCTATGTGAGGGAGTATACCTCAGGAATGAGGTTCCACTATAGTTACTGGCACCCCACCCCAGTAAGCCAAAAGGTTTGATTGGCAGAGGAGAGGGGTGTTGACACTACAGAACCTAGCACAGGCTGTCAGCAAGACAGTATAAGCCTGCTACAAAGAACAAAAATGGCTCCACTTATCAGCAGATGGTTCAGGACGTCTGTAGGTCTGTGATAATAGTACATGTATGTAAAACTTAGAGCACGAAAATATGAGTGAAACAAAAACGTTCAGCCCCTCAAAAAAATAAAATAAAATGAGACACAACTCTGGGACCTGACACGCCTCTTAGATATGTGGAATAGTTCAGTCTAGGATATCAAGGACTTTGACTCCCCAAGAGAATTGCACTTTGTAGAAAACATTATTAACATAAATTTGAATAGGCCCTAAATAAGCGGGATCTTATACAGATCGGATCATTCAGTGATCATTGTTGAGTGGCTCTATAGGTGACCTCCACAATGTGATCTTACAAAAAGAAGCTGGTTTTCAATGACACGTAAGCCACGATTGCATTTGGAACATTCAATAATAATCATTATCAGCGAAACCCCGAATCCGCCATACTAACTCTCCCGTTGATGAAGTTCGCCGGTCTGAATTCTTCGAATAATGGTATTTTGAATTCGACGACGCCAACGAAAGACGTTAATAAGGAAAGATAGTTAACTGCAAACTATAAAGCCGCAAGAATACCAACAAAATCAGGAGTTATAGGCCCCTTACGTCAATAAGTGCTTGTTATTTGTTATAATTTTCAGGAATGTGACAACATTGTCGGCATCTCAGTAAAATTCTCCACGGCAAAAGAAGACCGCTTCCAGATGGAGCAAGACATCAACCTCATCAACGACGCCTTCCAGCGAATTCTATCGGGGTTCCACGACGTCATCCAATCTTGGACCGACGTGGTCGGCAACGTGCGCGGTGCCGAGGTAGCAGCTTCAGGTAGGGAAGACCCGTGGCCTGACCAGTCTACCATCAAGGAACTGCGGGAGGGTCTGCCGGAGGAATACACGGTGGATTATGATTTCTTGGAGGCCGTCTTGAAGGAGGCGGAAGATGAAGAGAAGTGGTTGGAAGGCGGATATAGCAGCTCTTCCGACGATGACGACACGAGCTTGGGTTATACCGACCAGGAGGAGCGAGAGTCCCCACCGTGTGAGAAACCAACCACTGAGGCGGAAGTCCACTTTGAAGAGGATACTGTTATACAAACCGGACGTGATGACCAGCCCATGTTGGAGAAAAAAACAGCAGAGGAAAACAAGATTGCAAGTAACGGATCTTCCAAGAAGTCTTCCCGTAATAATGGGTATCAAGTATTGGCTTAATCAGTGTACGATGGCCGACTGTGACTAAGGCACTCAATACATGGCCCCTTTCCAAATTTCCAATTCTGAACTTATTAAAAAAGTTATCACTGTACATTTGTAGTTTGTAAAGGCAAAGCAAACCTTTGGTTTTTGGAACCTTTCCAGGCGCGGATCCAGGGGGGGGGGGGCGTGGGGGGGGGACGCCCCCCCTTTTTCATATAAAAAAAAAGAGGGAGAAAAGAAAAAAGAGGGAGAGAGAGAGAAAGGGAGGGAGAAATGGGGAAGCTTTGTGTTACGCAGGCGCAACAAACTTCATTTATCATTTTGCTGCTTGGTATATTTTCACGCCCCCCCCGTTTGGAAAATCCTGGATCCGCCCCTGCTTTCGATTGTTTTAATCGTAGGGCTAGGACAAAAAAACACAAACAACAATGTGAACATTAATTTTAAAAGGGTGGAGCGTTTTTCGTTATCGCCAAAAATCTGGAGCGGTTATGTCGACGCAGGAAGAATAATTCGTAATTGGAATACACAATCTGAGCAGACTGAATTAAAAAAAATCCCTTTCTCTAAAACCACATTCCTTACAAGGGAGTCGTTTCTCAAAAAATGTTATTATCAACAGCTGTAGGCCTAAGTTTTTTATGGTAATTATTTATGGAGTAATTACCAATGGTACACCCTCCCTTTAAAGGCATCGTGCACGTTTGGTAATGACTCTGATAACAATGGCAATACAAACTGACTTGGTATAAGAAGTACAGCAGCTTTGGATAGTATAATGTATTTTGAGAAACTTTTCACTCCGAAGTACTGCGGTAATAGACAAATATATCGCTTTTTATCCCCCAAAACATTTGAATCTGAGAAGCGTTACGCGTAACGCTTCTAAGAGTGTGTATTCTAATGCAGATTATTCTTCCTGCGTAGACATAACCGCTCCTAATTTTTGGTAATAGTTCAAAAACAGTACCACATCTTGAAATGAAATTTTCACAGGTTAGTTTAATGGATCTACAACTATGTTTGAAACAAACAATAGGCTCCAATTACCAAACGTGTGCGATGGACAAAGATCGGTTTAATTGTTTTTGCAAAGCTCGCAGCGTTTCCATTAAAGTTGAATTATTCGTCCAGTTCCGTACGTGTCACAATGAGTTAATCATGTATTTGAGAGAAGTTATAAATGGCGTCGACAAAAAATAATGTGCTTATTTTTGGCGCCGCCATTTACCACTCCTAAACGTTTTGACGTCATGTATAGGCCTACGGAGTTCCATGGCTAATCAGTAATTATTGGGTTTCCTAGATTATAATATTGGGCGTTAAAGATGAACGTAAACAAAAATTTAATTATAATAATTTATTAAAATTAATCTCTGGAATATCATTATTTTTTTTAATCTTAATATTCAGTCGAAGGAACGCTGACCAGTATTAATAGTTTTATATACGGAAAATACAAATCAATACTGAAGACTATCGAAGCCAAAAACATCGGAATTGACCCCTCCAGCTGGTTAAAAATGGGATTTTGACTCGGATTCTGCGTCAGTTTGACCAATTTCTGGGTCATTTTGACACAAAATTGATTCTGGGTCATATACTGCAAAAACTAAGGTGTTAAAACCATGGGTTTTGTCGCATTGTTGATACAACAACAAAAATCAATCAAAATTTACACCATAAGGTGTAAAAATAACACTAATTTCTGCCAGCGCAATTACTTTGGTGTTATTTTAACACCATATAATTGTTAATAATGATTCTCTCTTGGGTATCTATCTATAACAACACCCATGGTGTCAATTATTTGAACACCACAGTTTGTTTAGTGTATAATGTACTGACCCATAACGGGGAGAATTCAGGTCAATTCTGACCGGAAGTTGTTAGAGTGTCTTTCATCTTGATTTGTTATGCCGGTCTAATTTGAGAGGTTATATTTTGTCTAACCGTTTTTATTTTTTAACTGGAATATTAAAAAGTATATGTATCTGTATGCCTAACAGTAACCCACCATTAACATTGAAACCGTGTAGAGATCAGGGAAAATAACATAACCATACGCATATTTATTTAATATAGGACAATAGAATAACAATTTAAATGTTATTAATGATGTTTATGAGTTGTAATAAGTTAGTTTTAATTAGTTTTTAATTAATTTATTTGTCTTATCCACGCGGCCATAATAAACGGCAGGCATGTGATTGTACGATGGAGGTAGAATTAGTGTGTCTTTGACGAGCCAATTCTGCACACAGAATATATCATAAAAGGCCTATATAGCAGAATGATAATTAGCAACGACACCCATTTTGAAAATTTTAAAAACTACATGATGCTCCACAAATGATCTGCCACACTGTCAGAGACAGTGCGTATCCTATCCGCACCAGGTTGTCCGACCTATAGGCCTACATGAAGTATCGATCATCATCGGAGTCAGTGAAAAACCCAACTTTACCGTTTTTTCAAATATCGGGTTTCGGACTAGATCGGATTAGTAGACCAAAAACCAATGAGGGTATCGTGTTATTCTAAAAAACAATTGCTAGAGACAAAACAATCTCCTCACTACCGTTGATGTTTTAGTTTAATCGGTGATGTGCATGAATGATGGTCCTTGGGGAAAAGTAGGAAAGTTGTATAATATTTAGTATACAAGGGCTGACCTATACATTATGTGTTGCAGGCTCATGCTATTAGTCACAGTTGTTCTAATAATTATTTCCAAGAGCCCCCAAAACGGAAATCAGACTAAAGTAGAAATGTCACCTGCAGGGGCTTATAGGGGGGCGTGTGGGGCGCACGCCCCCCTCTTTCCGTCAGCAAAAACAACAACAACAATTACTGTACAAGTTTTTCCCCTCAGAGGCAGGATGGATTTTCTTTTTTTGTCCTGGATAGTACGACATGCTTGAATTTGAGAAACGATCTTACCCACTATGAATATGCATGAAACCAGATAATGCAGCAACCAGATCCAAACGTGAGATTTGTTGTAATACAATTTTCTTTTGAGTAAAAATTAGAAGATTGATATGGAAAAGTGCTTAAAAATTGTGTCTATTTCTCTGTTTTAGGCAAACAGAGGCTTGATTTTTCACCCCTCATAAAAGGCCAAAAGCTCAGCTTCCGGGGGCTTCGCCCCCTGGACCCCCATACTTTTGGGCTTCACCCCTGGACCCCACTATCGATGTTATGGGAACATTTCCCAGTAAATTTAGAAGAGTGAAATGGATCAGAAGTGCTTAAAACGTTTGTCTTTTTTTCTGTTTTAGGCACACTGCAGAGGCTTGATTTTTCAACCCTCAAAAGGCCAAAAGCTCGGAGCTTCCGGGGCTTCGCCCCCTGGACCCCATCGATGTTACAGAAATATTTCCAGTAAATTTAGATTGATATGGATCTGAATTGCTTAAAAAGTGTGTCAATTTCTCTGTTTTTGGTTAATTATATGGAAAATTGCACTATCATATCGTTTGTCTCACCATGGAGGAAGGATCCTCCTCTCCCAACACTTTTTGGGCCCTGATGCATTTTGATTGTATATCTCAGGATGGCTGATTCAATGACTCCCAACTCGAAAATGATGTTTAAATAATGATCTTGCTAAAACAAAATTGGTTAAAATGGTCAGATATTGCATGAGATCGCACCACAGAGCATCTAGAATCCATACTGTTTCGGAGCATTTAAGCGGGCCCCGGAACCCATGCCGATAGGGCTTCACGTTACTCGCTCTCAGGCGCCACAAATTGCATTCACCATTTGCTGCTTGGTACATTTTCACGCCCCCCCCCCCGTTTGGACTACTTCTCCCCCCCCCCCCCAAGAAAAAGAAACAAAGCCTGTGTTTGACGCACCACTGGGCGATGAACCATGACGGATTACAATGGCATAATAACATTCTGACCGCACACACACACACATTAATACATGTACACTGTGCATGGCACGTGTCAGTGCAAGTTGTACACAATGATGATTACAGAGAGAAAGGACAGAGATACAGTACACATGGTAGTACTTGGTAATACAGCCCGAGCAACGGGTGTTGGACCCTGGCCAGCTGTGGGCGGGAGTTAGAAAATGGCTGATGTTCCCACAATAGCCGTGCGATAAGTTTGCACACACAGTTACCGGGCCTGGAATCACACAGAGGTCTTGGTGCCCTTCTAAAGTTTCCCCTTAGACTCTAAGATTTTCCAATGATAAGTGCCTTTTGCAAAATGAAAATGGCCTCGCCCTCTCAAATTGTTTTTCCCAGGCCTTGTTACAGACAAAACCTGTTGCATAATCTGGAAACCGCAATCAATCTCCAATTAAAAGGCCTGTACTCAGGTTGCAGAATGCGGGGGTGGAGCAGCTATACACTATACAGTGAGCTACACCATACAAACTGAAAAAAAAAAATGTATGACATCGCTTTCACCCCACACTTACAACATGACCTGTGATCAAAGTGCAGGGAGTCGAAAGACTTTGTCAAGTTACTCTACGTCAAAATGGCTGTTGGAACCACTGAGCACCGGCATGCACATTAAAGTACGGCGAGGTTCAGTAGTATTATTTCTGAACTGAGAGCAGAAACAACCTGGCATTTGATGCTTTCGTCGTATGTCCAGGACACTAACCAGCAAGTTTTTTTTTTACTGTGGATAAACAACAGAAACAAGCTTCAAAACTGTTGGGGGTAAACCAAAGGTCGGTGAAATACTCAGCTCGTTAGGGTTAGAAATATTGAGATAGGTCCATCTTGCACGACCCACAGAAACCGAACTGAGCCTGTTGTTGTGTAAATCGTGTACACAATGTATTGCGTTTGGTGCACATGCGTTGTACGTTGTACATGCAAGTTGTGTGTGTGTACAATGTGTATATCGTGTATGGATGAGGGGGGGGGGGGGTGCAGCGAGATCGAACACCCCGGGAACGAGGCTGGAGTTAAGGTTGTAATAACAAGGTTGTTGTAAGCTGCATGATGTTGCAGGAGATTCCGTCCCCCCGGAGATTATGTCCCACGCACGGCGAAACGAACTGTACAAACTTCTTCTGATAGCGCCCTCTTTTGAATCAATCTCCTTCAATCTCCTTCAGCCCATTGTTATTTTTAGGGACAGAATCTCCGGGGGACAGATTTCCCTAGGACTCGACACCGGCCCGGAAGAATACCGGTGTTTTGTGCCAACTGCACAGCCTTTGAATTGTGCGGTAACGTATTTACTGATAAACCCATCAAATGCTGCATTTATCCAGTTATTCGTGGACTGCACAAAGTTTACTGAGCTAGGGTTTTGAGAAACCTGTCAGCAGGTCAGTGTCACCCTCGTGCGTTTAGACCGCCCGCAGCCGGACGTCAGTGGTACAAGTTTTACAACGGACAGACATTAGACGGAGGAGGAGGAGTCCAACCAGGGCTACCTGTTTTGGTGTGTATGGGTGCTGTTTGACGACTGTGTAGGGGGGTAGAGTGTAAAGTTGTGTTTACTGTTTGACCAGGGCCCGATTTCATAGAGCTGCTAAGCACAACAATTTGCTTAGCATGAATTTTTTTCCTTGATAAAATTAAAAACAGGATTACCAACCAAATTTCCATGTGTTGCATCATGGAGGTTCCTACCTCCATGGTTGCATATTGCTTGTTTACTAGTGTATTCAGGATTTCAGCTGTTGTTTGCTTATCCTGAAAATCACGTGAAAATTTGGTTGGTAATCCTGTTTTTATCAAGGAAGAAATTTCATGCTAAGCAAATTGTTGTGCTTAGCAGCTCTGTGAAATTGGGCGGCCCAGGGCCCTATTTCATAAAGCTGTTTAGCAGAAAATTCTGCTCAGCAAATTTCTTTGCTAAGCAAGAAATGAGTGGGATACCAGTCAAAGCATTGCCAATTATGTTACTGTAAGGGATTTTGGCTGGCAAGTGGTATTTATGGTGGCCCTGAAGGGACATCAAACATTATTTTACGTGAATATTTATTTCATAAAGCTGTTTAGCAGAAAATTCTGCTCAGCAAATTTCTTTGCTAAGCAAGAAATGAGTGGGATACCAGTCAAAGCATTGCCAATTATGTTACTGTAAGGGATTTTGGCTGGCAAGTGGTATTTATGGTGGCCCTGAAGGGACATCAAACATTATTTTACGTGAATATTTACGTAAATATTCACGTAAATATATATGTTTGATGTCCCTTCAGGGCCACCATAGGTATTGTAGTGGTTCCTACTGTACTGGTAACCATTTTTTTTCTTTACAAGAGTTTTCTGTGCTTAATATAGCAAGTTTTTGTGCTTACATGTTTTATGAAATTGGGCCCAGTTGCCATCTGGGCCCAATTTCATAAAATAAAAAGCAGCCGTTTTGTGCTTACGGAGCGTCCCTTAGCAGAATTTCTAATAATAATAATAGTAATCTTATATAGCGCACATATCCGTCACTCAGTGACGCTCAAGGCACTTGTTACGTTCATTATTTTCCTGCAAGGTATTGTGGAGCTACGTTTTTGAAGTATGAGATCAAGTCCTTTACATAGCACCATGTAATGGTTTACATTTACAAGGTGCTGTGGCGCAATATGCTGCCGATCAAACCAGGAACACCGGGGCGAACCCCTTCTCTTTTCGATAAGTGCACTGGGTTCTTTTACGTGCATTACACAACACACGGGACCTACGGCTTAACGTCCCATCCGAAGGACGAAGCATGTGGTTAAGTGTCTTGCTTAAGGACACAAGTGTCATGACTGGGATTCGAACCCACACTCTGCTGATCAGAAACACCAGAGCTTGAGTTTGGTGTTCTTATCCGCGCGGCCACGACATAAAGCTGTTTACCGCAAGCAAGTTTAAATGCTTGCTAACACGCGTTTAGCACATGAGTGACATAACAATGCAAATCCATGGTGAACGTGCATGCGCGCCAAGAAATTTTCTGCTAACTTGAGAAATCATGGTGAAATACACTTATGCTTACGCACAGTTTTCTGCTACAGTAAGCACAAAAATTTGCTTACCGGTAAACAGCTTTATGAAATTGGGCTTTGTTCACTGACCATGGAGGTAGGACCTCCATCCACGGTTTGACTTTAGTTTTAAATTTTGTGAAATGTGTTTATTTTTGTGCCTTCTTGAAATCCTTAAAAGAGGTTCAAGATTGATACGACTCAGCTCAGTGGTTTAGTCCAAGCATGGAGGTAGAATTTATCTAATTCTACCTCCATGGTCCGAGCTTTCTTCTCCGCGAACCTCATTATTACAGTATTACTAGTCTGTTATTTAAATAACAGTATCCTTTATTTATGCTTTTGCTACGAACGATGGTGTAATCCTTTGTGCATGCAAAGTTTTTAATTGTTTTGTTTATGTTTTAATTTTGATCATGCACCCTGCTGTTGAGATGTGTTTTTAAACATTTTTGTCATCTTTTGTCTAAACTTGTAAGTTTTTGTTTTTATTTTCTCGTATTTTTCTGGTTTTGATTCATGAATTTTCATTGCTCTGTATTTCACTAAAAACTATTTTACTTTGTTACTGTTTGTATACAAAGAGGGATGCGTTGGTTTACATCATTGATCTCCATATCCCCAGTCATAATGGGATTGTATACATTTGGTAATTGGCCATTGAACCCACCGTTTGTTTCAATAACCTGTGAAAAATTCATTTCAAAAGGTGGTAGCATTTTTGAGATATTGCCAAAAATCGGGAGCGGTTATGTCCATGCAGGAAGAATAATCTGCAATTGGAATACACAATCTGAGTAACGCTTCTCAGATTCAAATATTTTGGGATAAAAAGTGAGATCTTTTTCCATAAGCGCAGTACTTCAAAGTAAAAAGTTTCTCAAAATGCATTATATCCAAAGCTGCTGTACAACAATGTACTTCTTTCCAAGTAAGTTTTTATTGCTATTAATGTTCAGAGTGATTACCAATACAGACCCTTTAAATAAAAAAGGGTCAGGAAAAGCATGCAAAGAAAGAAAACATTGTACAGGGACTGGAGTGAACCATGAGTTTCTACACCTCCAATCAATTTTAGAATACGCTGTAGTTTTAATTAAAACTTTCCCATTGTCTTCATCTTTGCAGTGTTGCATCAAAGCAGACAGGTTGACTCTCATAATACGCTACATCTCTCTGAATGATGGCCCGAAGGTCCAGTGTCGTAATTGTTGGTGCTGGTATGGCTGGTCTTGCCGCAGCGGTGAACCTGATTAAGGTCAACATGTTTGATGTCATCATCTTAGAAGCAACCGACCGTCCAGGAGGACGTATTCATACTTCTTGCGAACTAGGTAATTGTGGGCATATTTGGATGTAGTTTCAGGGTCTCGAGTTAGAGAGAAAAACTCACAAGACTGCAGGGCTTTGTAGCGTGTTTACTCGGGACCAGACCTTTTTGTACAAGACTCAGAATCAAAATTAGAATTTAAAAAACTCCCTGACTCCTGACAACATGCACTGTTTTTATTTGAACAATTTAAGCACTAGGACATAAGAGAAGATTGATCTCATTTATCTCTTTGGGTAGGCCTATCAAGTATGCTTCATTACTCAACAGAATCGAAAGGTATTTTCCAGACTCAAGGTCAACATTTGAACATAACTTACAAGTCTCTGTTCAAGATATTTAAATTCAATTGTAAAACACAAGACTGCCGGACTTGTCTGGTCATAAGTTTACTGGCCCGACACTAAAACCACTGGCCTCTTCTTGGGCCTGTGGTCTAGTGTAAAATTTGAGCCCTGAGTTTTAGAGATGCACAGACTAAAAATAAAGTCATAAATTTCAATCATAAAGTTAACATGTATGAGAAATGTTTGACTTTAATCTGAATAATTTGGGGTTGAACAAAGAAAAATATTGACAAAAGCGGGATTTAAATCAACGACCTCCGGATTAACGTGCCGGCGCTCTACCAACTGAGCTATCTAGCCCTATGTTTGAGGTCTCTCTATTTTGTTAATATCTTTGTTCGGGGGTGCCAGTCAGAAGCCATAACTGCCGTGTAAACCAGCGATCTCATCCAAGTTTACGATACAACCTGGGAAGCGGCAGCAAGGGGATAACCTTTTGGGTAATGCCACTTTTTTATTTAAAATATCAAGTAATAAAACCACAAGGGAAACTGTCAGTTTCCCATGTGGTTTACTACTTGATACTTTTATCCAAATTTCTACTTTTTTTGTCTGATATAAAGAAATCATGCTCTTTGATCTGGTTCTCTAGTGTTGAGGAGATTGTACCCAAAAGCTCCTTGAAATCTACCAGGGTGGAAATGCAATCATTTAAAGGGATTGTATACGTTTGGTAAATGGAACCCACTGTTTATTTCAATCATAGTTGTAGACCTGTACCATAAAACTGACCTGTTAAAATTTCATTTCAAAAGGTGGTAGCGTTTTTGAGATATTGCCGAAAATCTGGAGCGGTTATGTCCATGCAGGAAGAATAATCTGCAATTTGAATACACAATCTGTGAAACTGTTACTGTCGGTAACACTTCTCAGATTCAATTTTTGGGGGATATTTGTTCCATAACTGCAGTACTTCGAAGTGAAAGGTTTCTGAAAATGCATTATACTATCAGAAGCTGCTGTACTTCTTACCAAGTAAGTTTTTATTGCCATTTATTTTCAGAGCTATTACCAAACTAATACAGACCCTTTTAACAGTCCCTTAAAAATTTATCCTTTCTTAAAATTTTTGTCCGAAAAGACTTATTAACCCTCCTGAGTAAAAGCTCATCGATTATTTTTAAAGTTCATACTAAATGTACCAGTGTAGTTCCAATCCTTAAGCGATAACATTAGTAGTTTCTTCTGAAATACTGTCTAAGTCATATGAAATAGCGTTAGAAGACCCAACAAATCAGTTTTACGAAAGTCAATTTTTGGGGTCTTCTCCCTACATGTACATGTATGCAAGGTTTTACCCAGATTTTGGTTAAAAATGGTGTCAAAATTTGCTGGAAATTAAAAAACTGGGTGTCCAAAATGTTCACTTACAATACATTACATTTTTAATATACAACAGGGTGTCCAAATTTAAAACAGGGTGTCCAAATTTAAAACAGGGTGTCCAAAAGACACCCAGACACCCCTCTGACTAACAGATGCTCTTGGGCAGGGTGCAAGCTCTGGGCGACACACTCTACCAGATTCACCTGAAGTCATGGAAGTGTCTCAAAACTTTGCGCATGTACAGGATGTTGTGATCATTAACAGCTCATGTTACATTTTGCAGGTTCTGGGGTAATAGAACTGGGTGCTAATTGGATACATGGTGAAGACAACAATCCTATTTATAAACTAGCTGAGGAAAATGGACTACTCAAGGTAAGAAATCATTGAAAGCATAGGAACAGTTTTTATAGTGTATCCACTTTCTTTTAAAGGTATCATACACGTTTGGTAATGACTCAAAACAAATATTAGCTAAAAACTTACTTGGTAACAAGCAACGGAGAGCTGTTGATAGTATAAAACATTGTGAGAAACGAATCCCTCTGAAGTAACGTAGTTTTTAAGAAAGAGGTAATTTCTCACTAAAATAATAAAAACTTCTTGCAAGAAGTTTTTATTCCTATCTTGTACAACAAGGGTGTTTTTTCTTTCATCATTTTCTTGCAACCTCGATGACCAATTGAGCTGAAATTTCCACAGGCTTGCTATTTTATGCATATGTTGGGATACACCAAGTGAGAACACTGGTCTTTGACAATTTCCAAACGTGTTCAGTGCCTTTAAGTCCAAGAATGAGTTAGAAAGGTTAAGGCACAAACCAAGTTCAGATATGAAGTAACTTTAAATAGTAAACTTACAGGTACAACCTTGTGTATAAACTAGTTTTTGGGAGGAGTGTTGGCTGTGAAAAGAGCCGTTCTGGTCTCGTTGTTTCGAATTGTATACTCTGCTCGTCGTCAAGTTAAGGTTCTGATAGTTCAGATAGTCAAAGTAAAATCAAAGTCAATGCCTGAGAGTGCAAGGCCATTAATTTTTCATTTTGCAAAGGGCACATCTATTTGGAATTATGCTATATAAGAGTCAATATTATTATTATTATTTGTTCACCCTTGCGTCAGTTCATGGCGCATGACCGACGAAATGCACGGGTTGTTTAAGGTGGCACAACTGTGCACAGAACTGTGATATGTTTTAGCATTATTATAAAATTATTAATCCTCTAGGAGTCAAGTAATAGCAAGCGCAGAAGCAGCTCTAGCAGCTCTAGCAGAGACAACTTGTCTACCAACAACTCGTCTACAGATTGGACCAAAACAGCTGCAAATAGAGGTCTTTATATACTTGAGGATGGGACTGTTGTCCCACCTGAAATTGTCAAGCAAGGTTGTATGTGGTATGACAATCAATGTGAAAGCAGTGCTGACAGCGCTAACCACAATGACTGCTCCAATGTTGGCGAGTTTATCAAAAAGAGCTTGGAGACTACGATGGCCGAAGAAGGTATTACAGATGAACGGGTGAAACATTTTCATCGGAGACTGTCCAAATGGTGTATGATGCAAGAGTGCCTTGACATGGCTTGTGAAAGCTGCAACGATGCGTCGTTGATTTGTTTCAATGATTTCAAACCCTGCCAAGGAGACTTCTACACTCGCCTTGGGGAAAAAGGTTTCCAGGGAGTTGTCGATTTGTTCCTGAAGCAACTTCCCAGTGACACTATTCGATATTGTCAGCCAGTGGATCAAATAATATGGAAACAAGAACGAAGTAAAGATCAAGCTGCTGATAACTGTGCACGTACCGCAGTGAACGGAAGACCACGTGCAGTGGTTTGTGTCAAAGGTCAACCAGACATCCCAGCCGATCATGTGATCATTACATCATCAGTAGGATATCTCAGGGAAAACCACCTGAGTATGTTTCAGCCAGCTTTACCTGCAGACAAGCAGCGAGCGATAGACACACTCGGCTTTGGGACAGTCAATAAAATCTTCCTCAGATACGAGAAGCCATTTTGGGAAGCTGGGCTCGAAGGGATTCAGTTGCTATGGGAACATGATCCTTGGCATGATGGTCCTTCAATGGCTGAAGGAGAGGTCATGAATTGCAAGAGTAACTGGACGTGGAAAATCTCAGGTGAGCCGTTTTGTTGAGCAGATCCTGCAGGTATGAAAATGCAGCCTGCAACTTGTTATGAGGATGAATTATTATTATTTTTATATATTTCTGGTGATGAAATCAATGATGCCCCATGAGTGAACTTAATCACTGTAGCTCACAAGCCTGAGGAAACCTGTACACATGGGTGCTTGCTATGTGAACCAGAAACACCGGGCTCTTTTACGTGCACAATCCTAGTACACGGGACCTACGGCTTAATGTCCCATCCGAAGGACAAAGCAATTATCTTGCTTAGGGACACAAATGCCACGACTGGGAAGTGAACCCACACTCTGCTGATCAAACACACCAAAGCTTGAGTCCGGTGCTCTTAGCCTCTCAGCCATGACATGCCTTTTTTATGAAGGCATTAAACATGGTGCACTTTTATAGACTTTCTGTGTGCGAAGTTGTTTTACCTTGCACAACCTGTTCAGTCGAATGGTTTAAGATTGGAAAGTCAACTTGCTGGCAAATGACATGGAGTAGGCGGGTTGAATAGTGGTTTTGAATAAGGGAATAAAAGAGTGGCGACGGTGTCTTAAACGGCCGTATAAAACTGGAGGGTCATGACCGTGCGCTAAAGGCACTGTACACGTTTGGTAACTACTCAAAATATATATTAGCATAAAAACTAACATGGCAACGACCAACGGAGAGCTTTTGATAGTATAAAACATCGTAGGAAACGACTCCCTCTGAAGTAATGTAGTTTTTGAGAAAGAGGTAATTTCTCTAAAATAATAAAAGACTTCAGGCCTGAAGCCTTTTATTCCTATCTGAAAGCACACAAGTTTGTACAACAAGGGTGTTTTTTCTTTCATCATTTTCTTGCAACTTCGGTGACCAATTGAGCCCAAATTTTCACAGGCTTGTTATTTTATGCATATGTTGGGATACACCAAGTGAGAACACTGGTCTTTGACAATTACTAAACGTGTTCAGTGCCTTTAACGGACTCAGTTTCTCAGTGCACAGTTGTACCTCAACACACAACCCATACAGTTGAATGGTTTCAAATGGTTAGTCAACTTGCTGGACAAAGTGTTACCAACAGTGAGAAGGTTTTAATGTAGACTACATTTGTAACGTATTGTCCATATATTTATTTTGATATCTGACAGGCTTTTACCCAGTAGATGGCCATGATGATGCACTCTGTGCGTGGATTTCTGGAAGAGAAGCAGAATACATGGAGCATCTCTCAGATACTGAAGTGGGGCAGGTGAGTGCATGTGCTTCACAACAGTGTTGTAGGTATCCAGACCAGGGCCCAATTTCATAGAGCTGCTTTAAGCAGAAATTATTGCTTACAAATGTTCTGCTTAGCCAAAATAAGCAGGATACCAGTCACAGATTGTACATGTGACATGGTATTTTGGCTGGTAACCTTATTCTTGTAAGCATAATTTTGTTGCGCTAAAAGCTACTTTTTGTGCCTAAGCAGCTCTATGAAATTGGGCCCTGGGTTCAATTTCATAAAGCCTAAGCACAAAAATAAGCTTAGCAGAATAATACCTTGCTTAGCTGAAACAGGTTACCAGCCAAAATTCCATAACATTTACATTGTTGCCACTGATGCCCCAATCATTTTTTGCTGGCAAAAGAAATTGCTCAGCAGTGTTTTCTGCTTAAACACTTTATGAAATTGGTCTCAGTTTAGAGACTGTATAAAGACTTTTTTGTTGCAGTCTCGGTCTCGTTCTCTACCCATAAAAGTCTCGGTCTTGAAAGAGTCGGTCTCGGTCTCAGATATTCGACTCTTATTTTTCAGAATTTAAAGTGCCAGGGATTAACATAGCTCAAGGGACATTGTTAACTTGGCAACACATTTGTACAGTGTACATGTATGTATGGTTGGTACAGACTCGGTCTCAAATCTTGGATTGAATGGTCTTAAGTTTCGGCAATACGACCAGACAAGAAAACAACAACTAAACACAGAAAATACATTAATGTTGGCTCGATAGATGATGATACTGCACCGAAAACACCAAAATGCAACCCCACCTACCTCCCGCCCAACAAAATAAAACAAGTTTTCACATTAGGCAAAAACAAAATATTTATATGTTTAGCGTCATCTGCCTTTTTGAAAAAAGGAAGGAGGGCCTTTTTTCTTTTTCTTTTTTTCTTTTTTCAAAAATGGTGCCCGACACATTTTTCAAGACAACTTGCCGAGCTATTTTTCAAGATGGTTGCCAGCTTTTTTCATCAGGGATCGTTACAAATTTATCCTTTTTTGTGAAAAAAAAAGAAGGAAACAAAAGGAGGCGGCCTCTAAAAAAGAAACGGCAGGGACGTCAAACATGATTTTTATTTTGCCTTATCATGTCTAAAACACTTTCTTTTGTCAATTACAGACATGTACAGAGATTCTACAAAAGTTCCTCCAGAAAGATGTCCCAAGCCCAGTACAGATTGTTGTATCACGTTGGGGTAGTCATCCATACATCAGAGGTTCATACTGCGGTTATTTACCAGTACATGGTACAGGTGAGGAGTACGATATCATGAGTCAACCCATCATTGAGGAATGCCAAGGAGACGATGGTGGAAACCCTCAGGTATGTCCGGGGGCGCATATTTTTTTTTTACACCGCAGCGAGGGGTTTTGTACTGTAATACTGCCAATTCCTGTCTGAGATGAGACTACAAACATTTATGCCTATAAAGGGTTAGGTTTAGGGTTATGGGTTAGGATTAGGGTTAGGGTTACGGTGAGGGTAAGGGTTAAGGTTAGGGTTAGGGTGAAGGTTAGGGTTAGGGCTAGGGTTAGGGTGAGGGCTAGGGTTAGGGTGAGGATGAAGGTTAGGGTTAGGGTTAGGGTGAAGGTTAGGGTTAGGGTTAGGTTTAGGGTTAGGATTAGGGTTAGGGTGAGGGTTAGGGTTAGGGTGAAAGTTAGGGTTAGGGTGAGGGCTAGGGTTAGGGTGAGGGCTAGGGTGAGGGTGAAGGCTAGGGTTAGGGTTAGGGTTAGGGTTTAGGGTTAGGATTTAGGGTTAGACGTAGTCTCCTATCTCAAGACGGAATTGACATTGTTACAGTACAAAACCCCTCGCTGTGGTGTAAAAAATAAATACGCATCTGGGGCTAGGAAGTTTGGTTGATACTAGACTGGTCCACTGTCTTTATCCGCAAGAATAAAGACAGGCACTGGTCTTACAGGCCCAATGATTTCATTGGATACAATGATTTCATTGGATAAACGTGCAGTGACGTAAGCTATTTCCATATCTGCGTTATGATTGGTCCGAGGTGATGTAGTTTGTCAGCTTGCACTTTCGGTCGTCTGCACATGCGACGTGTGCATAATGTTTGTACATGCATATAGTGTTGTTGTATTCACTATGTGTACATATGTATGTCAGATTTGACTGCCAATCTCCGTGTGAAATGAATGCAAGATCAAAGGTACATCTGGCAACATCCGGTCAGGCTGGTATCTGGCGTTATTCACGAGCCTCGAAGTGTGACGTTAGATGTTCAGGCTAGGTTGATACCCACTGTCACCTCACTTTAAATGTCAGGGTTTTGCCCAGGATTTCTTTAGTGCCGGAAAAGAGTTTTTTCCTAGTACCGGGTGGTAAATAAATGATAGCGCTGTCCGATTCAGTGACACTTTATGACTGTTGACTTGAAAATCATAAGTTTGCAAAATAAATTATACAAGTTTTATGGGTAGGGTCCGTATCCAAATATTATATTTGCAGAGTTTGTCATTGTGACAGGGGAGGGTGGTAGGCGAATATGTTAGGGTGACCAAAGGAGCCAATTTTGACGATTGCGTCATTATAGTTGTGGGGGGGGGGTTTAGACCGGGAGGATATTTTTTCAGATTCTCTTCTGTAGCAATAACATGTTTTCGTACCTCAATTTCGGGCACTCTTCAGTTGCGGGTGTGGGTGATTCGTAGCGAATCTATAGGTCTCAAGTCTCGTCAGAGACAAGTTTTGGTTTTTTCGCTGTGGTTCAGGGTGATGGTTGTGAGTTTGTGAGAGTGAAATCCTGATCATAAGTGAACTGTTCCTCTAGCAGGGAAATTAGGATGTCAAGCGTTTCATCTGGGTCATGAAGAAATCCAGAATCTTGTGGGATTTGATTGAGCTGTTGAGAGGGTGAGTCGGTTGGACTCTGGTTTAGTTTGGCTCTGATCAACTTTTCCCTTATGTTTTGGTCTTTTCTGAATGCAATGAAAGGAGGTTCCGGGAAGATCCTCGAGAGTGTGTCATTGCATTGTATTAAGGACCAGTATTTATTGATCGCTTTGTTTAGGTCACCATGGTTGATGTATGGATTGTATGTTGTACTTAGGACAAGTGGGTTGTGCTTTTCTGTTTTTGCGGTTGTTTATGAATCAGTTTTGAACGTTCATTGTGTGATACTTTCCCAGTGATTTTGTTTATTTCCAAAATATTATAACCTCTTGTTATTAGTTTATCGGAAAAATGGTTGACTTTGATCAGGAAATCATCTTCATTGTTTGTGTTTCGAGCATATCGGAGTGTTTCTCCATATGCGAATGCTTTGAAAACGTGTGGGGGGGTGCGATGATGTTTTGTGTAGGTATTGGTAGGTTTCAGTGGGTTTGGTATAGACTTTTGTGTCAAGAATACCAGTTTCATTGAACCTTGTACCTTTGAAGATCGTTAAGTCAAGATAGTTGATGGAAGTATCTGATGCCTCAAAATTGAATTTGAGGGTCGGGTGTAGTTGATTCATGGTTTGGATGAGGCTCTTGAAGTTTTCAAGAGTGCTGTCATAGAGGACAAGGATGTCATCTCTATAGCGCCACCATGTTAGGATGTGATCAGCTTTTTGAAGGATTTGTTTTTCCAAAACGTGTAATGTAATATCACAAATTTCCGAGCTTGCAGTTGAGCCCATGGCACATCCAATTTTCTGTAGGTAGTGATTGTTTCCTATGATCAGTTCCAGTAGTTTAAGGATGTAGTTGGAGGGTGGTTTTGTGATAGAGTATGGGTGGTGGTTTCGGTCTAAGGCATTGCAGACACAATTTATCGCCTCTGTTTGGCGGACGTTTGTGTACATGGAGACAACATCAATACTGGTTATCAGAACTTTTGGCGGGAAAGTGATGTCTTCTAGTTTCCGCAGTACATGTATGTGCGCTGTGTCATGCACATAGGTTGGTTGAGCGGTAACTATAGGAAGGAGAAAATAGTCCACAAATTCTGATATTTTGGCTGTTGGGCTTGAACACCCGGTTATTATTGGTCTTCCTACAAATGGTATGCCCGGGGGTGGTGTTTTATGTATTTTCGGGAGAAAGTACATAGTGGGGCAGTTTCATTGTAGGGAAGATGGGTCAAGGTATGCCAGGGTTTGTTTCTTGATATAGTTGTTTTGATGTAACTCGAGAAGTAGGTTGTGAACCAGTGTAGTGGTTTGTGGGGTAATATCTTGGTCCAGCTTTGTGTTGTGTTCGGTTTCAAGATGTTTGTAACCCACTTGTAGGTAATCGGTTCGATTCAGAATGCAAATGCCTCTTCCTTTATCGTAGGGTTTAATTACGATGTTTGGATTGTGTTTGAGTTTGAGTATGGCTGATAACTCTTGTTTTGTCATGTTGGGTCTCTGATTTCTCAGTCTGACATGAGCAAATTGGTATTTAGTAGCTTCCAAATAATTTTCGAGTGTCGCACTTTGTGTTGTGATTGGAAGCCGTGGTACGGTCAAGTCAATTTCCTTTCGATCGTATACACACGTGCGCCCTGCAGCTGTGCCTTGAATGTAGGCCTGCATAGTGTGCGCACGCCTTTACCGCCATGGGAAAACAATTTACAGCATAACATCATGGTGCCTTACTGTAGTTCATTTTACGTTGTATTCAATGCCGTGGAATAGGATACGCAACACGTACACGATGAAACTGGTATCATGTTATATTCCAAGCATAAAGCTACAGTCAGAGTGACTGGGAACCATTGTAAAATCAATGCAGGTTTCCGTTGGATCGTTGGATATAATGTACATCGACAGGCAGGCGGGACAGATGCTCGATCCTGGATCGTTAAAATAGACTCAAACCAAAGATGTAGGCTACTCGAAACTTTGGATGAAATTTTTACTGGTAAATTATTTATTTTTACATGTTGTTCAAAATGTTTTGAAGGAAGTGGGCAAAAAAATGGGGAAATGTGTGGTGGTGGGAAAAAGAGAAAAATCCGCCAGTGGTGGTCGGGAAATCACGAGTGCCGGGCGGGTTTTCCGGCACCGACCACCGTGGGCAGAACCCTGAAACGTGGATGGATTTTTGATACAAATACCATGACAGTTTTTTCTCAACAAGTAGAGTGTAGACACTGTATTCAACTGAAACTTTCACAGGTGACTCCTTGGCCCTTTATAGAAAAAACAGATTGAGGAGTACCAGTTAATAATGAGGACGACATGGCTTTCTGCCTGTCAACCAATTTCTGCTAAGCAAGAAATATCTGTGCGAAGCAAACACGTGAATTTGGTCCCTTACCCTTGGTGATATTTTATTTGTTGATTTATTTAATCATTCAGGCTTTTAAAAAACATTACAATACAACATACAGAAGACCTAGAAAAACAATCAAACCAAGAATTATGAAAAAAAGAGGAATATGTAGATATACAAAACAAACAGCAGCCAATGGATTGCCCAAAAGCAAACTAAATCACTTATCTAAAAGAGCTATCCTCGTAACAAAAAGAAAGACAAGAAAAGATAAAGTCTATAACTGATTGATTTGGTTTTCTGGCTTTGTGTCTCTACAGCATCCTTTACTTTTGTTTGCTGGTGAGGCGTTTCACAAAGAATTCCAGTCTACAGTTCACGGCGCGATGGTATCCGGTCAGCAGCAAGCAGAGAAACTCATCCAGTTTCACCGGTCACCCAGTACAGAATGAGCCATCGAGGAGAGGTGACAATTTTTAAATTTTGAGATATACCATTATTTAAAGGTAGACTCATGCTTTGGTAATGACGTTGAAAAGAACTTCTGTAAATTTTACCGGAAAGCCAGCTTGTATCTTTTTTCAAGGTTTTAAAATAACAGTTGAAAATTAGGCCTGGGCGACTAGTGCGACTACTGCTGAAGTCATGACTAATGATTGCTATGTCCTGTCGGGACTACCATTTTTCAACTAACCGGTTAACTGCACCACCCTGACTATTGAACAAATAGTGTCGACTAGTAACGAAGTCGCGACTTATCAAAGCGCGACTAGTCTTGTAGTGAATTTCACTAGTCGCCCAGGCCTTATTAGCATTGTCTGCTATGATTGTGGAAGGTGAACATGGACAAAACTACAGCTTTTTAACAAATGGCCTATGTGCTCAGGCTTGAGTGCTTTTTTGTGTGTTATCATGGGCGACTATAGTCGCCATTGGGGCTCAAGCAGGGTATAGTGCACAGTCGACTAAAGTCGCCATTGGGGCTGAAAGGGTTAAAGCTTGATAAGAACTAAGTTAAGTTTAAAATGCCTGGGGGGGAAGGAAGACATTTTAATGAGAGTCATGCCTAAGTTTTCTCTGTCACAAAAGTTCACGTTTATTTTGACATTAATTTTAATTAATAGACGTACTGTTATAATTTCAAGTTTAAAAGAGGGAATGGTGCCTTAACATTGAATTATGGAATAATTGGTTTGGAATATATGCCTAGAATTTTGTATATATCTAATCTAACAGACTGTCCTTACATGTACTTTGTTCATGTACATCAGTTGATAAACATGTTTCCTAACTGCCGAAGATTAGTGGATTGTAATTAAAACAAACAAGGATATTGTGTATTTTATCCATGTTTCATTAAATAATTTTCAAACGATTATGAGATAATAAAGGTTTTTTCAAATCTATCAGAACAAGCTTTGTTGGTTATTTGGCATCACAGTTACATACATCGTAGTTGGCAAGCATGAACATTTGTTATTCATTTGTCATTATTCATTATTTGTCATTTGTTATTTGTTATTTGTCATTATTCATTTGACCATGGAGATACATGTAGGGAGCTTTGGGGCGTCATGTGGCAGCACATACCATGTATTTTTCTTCAGTGTTTTTGGTATTCCTGAGTTTCCGAGAACAACGGATTTACCTGATTTAAGTATGCTGCCACTTGGCATCCCCAAAATTCTCCAATTGCAAATTGAAATTGGAAAATGTGTACCATTTGATCATGTAAAGGCCCTGTCACACGAGGCAACTTGGAGGCAACCAACTGCAGTGCATGCTATAAGACCACTTTGTCAAACAGGGTCTTACGATCCCCAAGAAAAATATGTGAACATTCACATGTGAATAGATTCTCTTCTTTCTGGAACTGGTTGCCTGTAAATTGCCTCGTGTGACATGGGCCTTAGATTCATGTTTCTTTTGTTGCTCAATAACATAAACACATTTGATTCGGAACTTCATTGTTGACGATTTTGATTCCTTTGAAATTTGACTTTAAAATACCTGTTCATAAAAAATAGTACATGATCGTTGAGCAATTTTTACTGAGGGCTTTACATGTTCAATTATGGAATGAGTTGAGATAACGTTTCTTCTGTCTATGGCCCATCGGACAGGAACCCCACATATTTATCTCGTAGTTGCATTGGACCACGGAGCTGGTCTTGAGCTTGGATTATCACACGGCGTCTCTCATTTTCCAGTGGTGGAAGAAATTTGCCAGGTTCGGCATCCAGCTCGGTAGAAGTGAGCCCTTTGGTGTGATCAGACGCCTTAGAAGATTGTTCTTCCTGTATGAAGGATTTAAGGGAAATATTAATAAAGTACATTAGTATGAACATTGGTTTGTCACTGGAAGTGTTATATCAAAACTGAAGATCCAGAGACTATTATTATTATTACTATTATTATATATCTGGTACAGAAACCAAGGGTGCCTCAGATGTGAACTTAATCACTCTAGCTCGCAAGCCTGAGGAAACCTGTAAATAAGGGTGCTTGCTATGTGAACCAGATACACTGGGGTTAACCCCCTACTCTTCCAGGATAAGAGTTCTGGGTTCTTTTACGTTCACTACCAATCCTAGTACACGGGACCTACGGCTTAATGTCCCATCCGAAGGCCAAAGCAACTATAGTAAAGCATCTTGCTCAAGGATACAAGTGTCATGACCGGGACTTGAACCCACACTCTGCTGATCAGAAACACCAGAGCTTGAGTTCGCTGCTCTTAACCGCTCGGCCACGACACGCCATATGAATTAGTGCAAAAGCTGATGGACCAGTAAAATGACAAGCTAACTGGTCCTCCTTGCCAGTCGCTGATAAAGTTAGGGGTAGTTAGGGTCATAAAGGTTGGTATCGCTGCAAACCTGAGGTTGAAAGAGTTGCCTTTTGAGCTCCAAGATGGTCGTGAGCGGCTGCCCAGTCTCCTGACTATCATCCTTATCTGGTTTCTTCCCAAGTCTACCCAACAGTTCTCTTTGATGAGATTGAAGCCCACGGTGGGAAACAGCAATGGGTCGGCATCGACGCTTTGAATCAACTACTTTAATAACAAACAATCAAATTTTACATCCGATTAAGTTGGTTTTTTTATCTTGAATCAATCTAAAGTTTAACGATCCTGTGCACTTGAACTTAACAGTGTTCGTTAAACATATTGCAACAATTTTGCATTTGTTTTGTTTGTCCACCGTTCACTCGTAATTAAAATCTTACAAATCAAATGGAGGCTACTTTGTTGCTTGATATGGGGTATGGTGGTAACTGACGAAACAAAATCCCGCCCGGGTAAAACTCCATAATTATGGTTGGGACCACAGTGGTCCCGGAAGTTCAAATACGCGCGAGACTTGCACAGTCTATTGTGTCTTCATTTTGTGATTGGATTCTCTGGAATTCTTTAGAGGATTTTAGGGGGGGAGGGGACTACCTATGTACAAGGAGAAAATAGTGTGTCAAAGTATGGAAACATTGGGTGGTTAGGAGGGAATTTAGTTTGACTCTTTTGAATGAGTAGGAGGCTGGTTCATTCCTATTACTCAGTCGGGCTGAGGTAGGAGTCAAAATGTGAAATAAAACATCAATAATACAGAAAAGCAGATTCTTAGAAAGTGTCGTCATCCCCCGCAAACAAGAAAATAAATCATATTTTATAAACAAAAGACAACTAAAAATGAAACTCTCCTTTCTTTTACAATTTTTCCTGATCCTTTTTGTATAGTTTTCCCTAAAAATAATTAGCCAAGCCCATAAGGGGAAGGGGCACTATCCGGCTACTGCCCCGCCCCCCCCTTTTCTGGTTACATACTGCACCCCATGGCATTTTGACGTTGTAAGCAGTTACCATGTAAGGTAACAATTTTACCTTGTGACATTCTGAACAAGATTCTGTTTTGTGATGCTTTACCTTCTGATTGCCCCATTGTAGTAGCAGCTTCCTTGACTAGCAGCGTGACCAGACCTCGTCTAGGCAGTGTGGCTTTGGGTATATGCATCTCATCTCGATTACGGGGTTTCTGGTTTTCATATCCAGTTAGTGGAGGCAGGTAGCGATGGGAACTCTACAGTAAATCATATGACACACAGTGAGCGGTTAACATCTGAGTCCTAATTTGCAAACTGAACACAGGGGCTGTGTTGCAAAAGTTAACCAGCGCTTGTAGAAAAATTGCCTCATTATCTTTTGTCTTTTTTTCAAACTGCCAGGTTTAAAGATAATACGACTGAATTATTCAGACTGAGTTTGAATATATAGAGACAGAAGCAAGGTCTAGGTGAACAAGTAGATCCCAGAATAATTGCCAAGAGCAAAGTGAACACCCAAAACCTCATGTAGGGTACATGTAGGTATGCCCATGGAGGAAAGAAATACCTCCATGGTGTGCCAAAGAACTACTCCAGCCTCCCCCCCGCCCTAGCGAGGGTGTCCTCGCTCCGTCAAAACACCTGTATCCCTTTTGTTAAAGTCCTCGGTTTCAATGGGTAGACACCCCCCTTACAACTCAGGGGGTTACCAAAAGGTTGAAATACCATTGTTTCAACGTACCTTCGAAAATTTTGGTTTTGAGTTTCAGACTTTTCGTCAGCAATGAATCTCGTCTCTGGCTTTGCATAATAATTATAATACGCTGTTCTTATATAGTACTTTATCACATCTCTAGGGCATGTGGTAGGGTCGTATCAAAGCGCTCATTATTTGTTTATCAACAGGACAAGCAGAGCTATGTTTTGAATTATGAGACCCGTTTATGTAGCCTTCTAATAGTTTACAAGGTGCTGTGGCGCATTCAGCAGCCACTGCCAGAAACACCAGGGCAAACGCCTTCTCTTCGCAATAAGTGTTACTGGGCTTCTATTACGTGCATTACACAACACACAGGACCTACGGCTTTATGTCCTATCCGAAGGACGAAGCCATAATGGTTAAGTGTCTTGCTTAAGGACATTAGTGTCAAGACCGGGACTCGAACCCACACTCTGCTGATCAGAAACACCAGAGCTTGAGTCCAATGGGCTTGACCGCTCGGCCATGACACGCCACGTGATGTCATATTCCCAGATCATCATAGGAAGTTCTGCTCAGGGCTGTACTATTACCAGAAAGCATTAGATTACACATCTTAGTGAAATTGGCTCATCATGGGTGACTCTATTTGTTTTTCAAAATTTATGATTTGAAATTGTTGATCATATACCTGGATTGAGCTGAGCGATTGCGTTGACATAGGTAGATGTAGATCTACAGCCTGCCCTGGGAAGTCAAGGTCTATATGTACATGTATTTGCTTCTTCTGGGACTGACTGTAGTTCACATTGCGTTGCTGAAATAAAAAAATTCCTAATTAAATTTCCTCTTTTTCATGGGTCTTCAGAATATGACGTCAACGTCAGTTAATGATAACAGGTCAGCTTCCATAACACCGATTTCCACAATTTGAGATCTTCCGATTCTCCCACCCTTATCCCCAAGAAATGTAAAACTGGCATTTTTAGGGCAAACATTTTTTAACCACATTTACTACTGGAATGAAATTCCGTCCTAGCTCATAGAAGTTTTTCTCTGGAGGAGTGGTATGAACTTGTACTCAGTGAGTTTTAAGATGAAATAATATTTTTTTTTTAGATTACCAACCCTGAATTTTGTTGTCTTTTATATAACTGGCCTGGAATTAAACGGAGGCCATGTAAGCAATGGCCTCTGTTGCCCCTTCAAAAGGGGGTGTGCTAATGATATCCTTATTCAACGTTAAAGGCACTGTACACGTTTGGAAATTGTCAAAGACCAGTGTTCTCACTTGGTGTATCCCAACATGTGCATAAAATAACAAGCCTGTGAAAATTTGGGCTCAATTGGTCATCGAGGTTGCAAGAAAATGATGAAAGAAAAAACACCCTTGTTGTACAAATTTGTGTGCTTTCAGATAGGAATAAAAACTTCTTGCAAGAAGTTTTTATTATTTTAGTGTTAGTAAGAAATTACCTCTTTCTCAAAAACTACGTTACTTCAGAGGGAGTCGTTTCCTACAATGCTTTATATTATCAACAGCTCTCCATTGCTTGTTACCAAGTAAGTTTTTATGCTTAATACCAAACGTGTACAATACCTTTAACCCTAGGAACAATTAGAACTATTTACTAACAATCTAAACTCACCTCAAGGAAGCTATTGTGTGATGTTGAGCGTGTGAGCTTTAACGGCAGCGGTTTGTTGTCAGCTTTTGGTTGATCTCTCTCTGCCTCAGGATCCTGCTGTGATGCCTGTTTTATTTTTTGTTTTGTTTTAAATGACAAGATTGTTGTTATTTTTGTTTTGTTTTATGTTGACAGCCACTGACAGTTGGTTGTTTTTATGAGAAATAAGAAATAAAATTATAATGGAATTTCAGCTGATTGGCAATGAGGGACTATATTCCCCTGGCCGAGCTATTACTTTATTTTATTATCATATCTTTCTGATAATGAAAACAAGTGATCCCTCGAAAATGTCTAGCACCTCAAAGGCCTGAAGGTGGAAGAGAAGATGATGAAGCACTGTCAAATTTAGATGTTGGAGGAAAATCCTAAATAGGGAAAAACCCACTCAGTCATCATCATCATGTCGGATTTAAGGCCGTTGTCCAGTCTGTTCTGGGTTGGCATGCTTTCTCCCAATGGCTCTCCTCCACTTGGCCCTGTCCGTCGCATCCCTTGCATTGACTCCAAGCAGTTGCATGTCATTTGACACGGAGCTCTGCCACGTCTTGCGCGGTCGGCCAACGGGTGTGGGCCCACCCACAATTACGTTGGTACACCTCTTGAGTTGACATCCTCCTTTCTCTCCACATGACCAAACTACCTCAGCCTGTGCTGAGGTGGTTTGGTCATGTAGGGACTTAAATCTCAATCTTTCTGGGAAGGTGCCAGTCTGGGATGTGAACCGGGGTCCGCGGAGGCGAAAGGCAGGGAAGAAACCACTAAGCTTGCCTGAGAGGCTGATAAACTGAGCAGTTTACTCGTTGTAATGAGAGTCATTTGATGGACTTACCTTCAGGGTGTTTGTTGGAGTTGGTGTTGGTGTCATTAAAACTTTGACTTCTTGTCGTATGCCAAAGGTATTGTGCAGTATGCTATATTCCTCCATCTTTATATTAACAATGAAAAAAATTAATCATTAGGAATTGAAACTTTGAATGTGGAGATGCAGTCTAGTTTTGCGGCTACACTGTTTACATGGAGGTACAAGATCAAGGTCAAGACCGAGATCGAGCCCCTTTGGTCAATGGGGGGAGACTAAATTTGTGACCTTATGAGCTGAGACCAAGACCAAAACCTGAAGGTCTGTGACCGAGACTAAGACCTTAGGCCGAGACCAAGACCAAGACCTGAAGATCCGAGACTGAGACTTTAAGTTCTGAGACTAAGACCAAGACCTGAGGGTCTGAGGGGGAGACTGAGAACCTAAGGTCTGAGACAAGACCAAGACCTTAAGGTCTGAGACCGGGACTAAGACCTGAAGATCCGAGACTAAGACTGAGACCTTAAGTTCTGAGACTAAGACCAAGACCTGAAGGTCTCATACCGACACTGAGACCTAAGGTCTGAGACAAGACCAAGACCTGAAGGTCTCATACCGACACTGAGACCTAAGGTCTGAGACAAGACCAAGACATTAAGGTCTGAGACCGGGACTAAGACCTTGACGTCCAAGACCAAGACCTGAAGGTCCGAGACTAAGACTGGGACCTGCAGGTCTGAGAATTGAGACCAAGACTGAGACCTGAGGGTTTGAGACTGAGACTTTAAGGTCCAAGAGCAAGACCGAGACATAAAGGTCTGAGACTGAGACCAAGACCTTGAGACCTCATTCATACATTACATAACAAAACTGTAAAGCAAGGACAAACAACGTGACACCTATTATTGGCAAAATCTTATGAAAATGGTTATTAGTTTTCTCCATCTGTACGTGCGGGAAATTTGTGTAACTACATAGTTGAAAAAAGTCAAGAATTCCCCCAAAACAACTAACCCCTGAACTTATATAGGGCCTATGTAGCTTTAAGCCCAAGCCCAGTCATGAGACCTACAACATTGCTGATTAAGGATTTTTAAAATGAAACAAATCCTCTTTGGAATAACACTTAATTTCCCCTCCAACCCTCTACCATGGATCAACAACTTCGTAGTACAAGACTCACCTGTTGTGTTACAGTCTCTCTGAAGAACACTGTGGTCCCTCTGAGTACATCAATAGAATGCTGTCCGATCATCTCAATCTGTTTTTGTAGCTTGGTACAGAGGGAGTCATTAGGACCAGGCAGGAGTCTCTCCATGGCTGCCTCGTCCGCTGCCATGATGTGATCTCGAGCAAAGGTATTCCACAAACCTACCTGGTCAGCTGTTGAAGCATCACACAGACAACATTGGTAATTGTCAAAGACTATTATCTGCACTTTATGTGACCCAACAAATACATGAAATAACAAACCTGTTTTAAAGTTGGAGCTTAATTGGTCATCGGAGTCGCAAGAAAAAAAAAGGGGAAAGAAAAAAACCTGATGTGTTTATACTGTTTTTCCAACACCTGGTTTTGGACTTGTGAGATCTCATTACTTGTTTCTCGAAAAACTACAGGGTGTCCCCAAAAAAATGGTGCAAGTGAAACGCGCCATCTTGGCCAAAAAATGTCCAATATTTGCTACAGATGTTTATACCAACTTCAAGATTATACATTATAGTATGGCTTTTGAATACTTTGTTTTCGTTTTTTTTTTGTTTTGTCAGAGCTATGCTGTGTTATTAACACCATGACACATGAAATCCCAAATCCAGCTTTCCAGACAGATCAGACAGTAGTAGCCTAGGCCTACAGTACTGGCATTGTTTGGGGCTTAGTGGGGCTTAGGCGTAGAAGTGGCACAACTATAGCATTTCAAGCACAAATATTGCAAGGGAAGTTTTCCACCATGACCATCTTTGTACACTGTACCATGTAATTTATGTTCAAATCTGTTAATGAAATGGTAAGACTCATCTAGATCTGGATGAGTGGCACTTTTGAAAGTACCTGGGCTAATAAGGGTCCTACTTTGCAATCACCCCCCCCCATGATTACAACCAGTTTTAAAAAGATTCCTTAAGATGTCCTTTAAAATTGAAATAAAAGTAATGTAATTTGTTGATTATAATTCTGTTGTTGTTTCTAACTTAACAATGAGTAAAAAACTTGAGTGTTGAAGATACTTTTGAAATAATGATACAATCCCTTGCAGACTGGACATTTTTGCTAGCATGTACTGTCCTCAATCCAAGTTGTAATTTGAGTTGGAATTGATTTGAGCTGAAACCCCTGATCAATCCTACTGTATAAAGAACTGATGCATCAAATAAAACGTACCAAACACAGGAGTAGGTGTTTTAGCCTGCAAGCTCCATTGCTGTTCAGGGGATGCAGCATGCATAAATCTTAAGAAAATCAGAGATAAAATACAGCATTGGTTACATACTGAATATGTGATCAATATAATGATCAATGACCCTTGTCAAAATAATGCACTTCTTGGAAAGTGTGATTTAATGGCATTACAAATTAAGACAACTGAAACATCACCCATGATGTCAATGTGATGTGATGTCTTAAACATTCTATAAGTTGAGAAACAATTTACCTTATTGGCCCTAACTAGGTGTTATTTGAAAGTTCTTTTTCTTATCTATTTAATCAACAAATAAACCCAGTTTTGAGTTTGGCAGGAAGAGACTGTTTTTGCCATGGAACATCACATAATGGTACATTACACTTATTTTTGTACTGATGATAATAAACTAATTTAGTTTATTTTAATGCAAATGTAGTTTCACGGGGTTGAAAACACAGTTACTGAAACTAACATTTTCTGGAGTTTAAAACTATCCGCAGAGAATTTCTGCATTTCAGCATCTGCAGCAAGCGAATCAAAAGGCATGCTAACTTGGGTGAAGGTGTAAGCTATGTGAACTCTCACACACGCACTGCCAATCTTGATCGTGTATGAGATACACTTTTGCTTACACATATTTCTCGCTTATAAGCACAAAATTTGTTCTTACTGTGGTAAACTGCTTTATGAAATTAGGCCTACTGTGCCCAATTTCATAGAGCTGCTTAGGCAGAAAATATTGCTTAACAATTGTCTGCTAAGCAGAAATGAGCAGGATACCAGTCACAAATTGTACATGTGACATAGTAGTTTGGCTGGTAACCTTATTCTTGTAAGCATAATTTTATTGTGCTTGGCTACTTTGTGCTTAAGCAGCTCTATAAAACTGGGCCCAGCTAGACTCACCTTCTCCCCCCAGGTTGAATGGTTGCAAACGCGTTCTTGGTCGCAAACTGAGATGACTGGTTCGCCTTGTTCTTAATGATTTCAAAACGCCCTCTACGGATGGGAGTTGCCAATCCTCTGCTTCTCCTACCAGTATCTGCTGATGGGGGGATGCTTTCTGAAAGTCTTCCCTTGTATTACAAAATAAGTGAGAGAAGAAAATATCAGATATTACTATGCCACATTTCCAAACTTTTAAGAGCTACAAAAGTACTTCATTTGGTTTTTGGAAGAGCAAATTCATGTCCACCCTGTAATTTTTGAATAGGCCTAAATACAACATCCAACAAAGCTAAGAAAATTCCTTATAAAAGCCATTACTCCTAAGGCCCACTTGCCTATACAGGTGACCTCAGTCCTCCAATATCCTGCTCTCCCATGTCACTGTACTGTAGGCCTACACCGACATGTTTTGGACTAAGAAAGATTGAAATGCCTGACTCAGTGATAAGCAAATGTTATTTGGGCCTTCAGCCCTCAGTCCTTCTAAATCCTTTATTTTGACAAAGAGGATCAAGAAGGATTTGGGAGGGTTAACCCGACTACACTAGTACTGCTGATTGCCACAAGGTACCATACCTTCCAGGCTAGCATTGAGTGCATGGGTGTCTTCTGTTTGTATGGCTGGTTATTGTGTGGAAACCCCTATGGCGTGTGAAATTTTGACTTATAATAGTCTCCACAGTCTCCTGTGGATTTTTGTGGCAAGGGGAAGTTGGGCAGGAGTGTTATAATATACTGACAGAGGGTTTTAATTTACAAATACCTGATCCAGTTTCCGAAGGGACGTTTCTGATAACTGCTTGCGGATGGCAACGTTGATGTTCATCATGTCGGTGACCTCTCTCTGTATGAGCCGTTTTAGGTAGTCTGTGTACCCGGTGATGCCCTGGATGATGCGGCCAAGCTACCAGGAACAAAACGTTACTGATGATTGAGAAACCATAAACAGGGGCTGGGCCCAATTTCTTAGAGCTGTTTTTAAGCAGATGATAGTGCCTAATGATTTTCTGCTAAGCAAAAATAAGCAGGATACCAGTTGCCGAAACATTACATAGAACGTAATAGTTTGGCTGGTAACCTTTTTCTGGTTAGCACAGTTGCTTTGCACTTAGCAGATTTTTGTGCTTTAATGCAGCTCTATGAAATTGGGCCCAGGTGATAAATGCTTTATTCTCTACGGATATGTTTTGTTTCTCAGCGTATTTCGTGAGAAAAGCCCACACCTCACTTTATGCCACAACTGTGGCATTTTAAGGCAGCCCATGCCGATGTAGAGAGTAGAGCCATTTACTGTAATTACTGTATAACAAAATTAGTTTGTCCATTTTCTATCTCATTTGGGCAGGGGGGTAAGAGGGGGCGGGACAGGGGGGTAAGAGGGGGCGGGGCAAGGTTTCTGAGCAGGGGCTCCTGCCCCATGCCCCCTATGGTTATGCCATGTGGTTTGGCTCTCCCTCCTTCTGCCGGCTTCCTAGTTCAAAGTTTTCACTCATTATTATACCATAAAGAGTAAAAAAAGTGGTTGTTGAGAACAACACTTATTCCCTCGTTACTCACCTCTCTTTCCACGTAGCTAACGATATCATCTGCATCAAGCTTGGATGGCATTTGACCTGTTCTCATCTGGTGTGATATACTTGCCCTCTTGCTGTCCATTGCATATGTGTAAGGCCCTGTAGGGTCAAACTGTGACCAGTCAGCAGGAGGTTTAGCATCAGGTGCCTTATCAACAGGTGTATCTGTATCAACAGGGACGGTACCAGTTACCAGACTGGGTAGCTGTGAGGATTTCCGACGTTTCTTGAGCTTCATTGAGAAATGTATCATCGAGGTTAAAAAATATAGAGTATAGTTAACAAGATGCAACAGGCGTAAATCCCTGAGGGCGTGTGGGGGATGCAGGGATTTTTTTAGCCCTGCCATTTTCTTGATTTTTTGAAGGGGGTTGTAGGGGAGGGGGGATGGCTCTTAAAGGCAGTGGACACTATTGGTAATTACTCAAAATAATTATTAGCACAAAACCTTACTTGGTATCAAGTTATGGGGAGAGGTTGGTAGTATAAAACATTGTGAGAAACGGCTCCCTCTGAAGTGGAGTAGTTTTCGAGAAAGAAGTAATTTTCCACGAATTTGATTTCGAGACCTCAAGTTTAGAACTTGAGGTCTCGAAATCAAGCATCTGAAAGCACACAACTTCGTGTGACAAGGGTGTTTTTTCTTTCATAGTTATCTTGCAACTCCGACGACCGATCGAGCTCAAATTTTCACAGGTTTGTTATTTTATGCATATGTTGAGATACACCAAGTGAGAAGACTGGTCTTTGACAATTACCAATAGTGTACACTGTCTTTAAGATCATCCTTCAGAAGTTACCATCAGCAATGAAAACGTTGCACAAATACATCACCCAGTAATTCTTGAATTCCACAGGAAGACTGTGGCTTCTTATATAGCACTCAAATCACTCACTTAGTGATACTCATGGCGCTCCAACATTATAATGGGCCATTTTGTTCATTCCTTAAACCATCTCAGCTCCCTTGGGAGTTTACAAGCCTGCGCTGTCAAGTATATATCGCACTAAGCTAAATAAATCACAAGAACCATCTCTGCCCTCACAGGTATCCATTTACTCATGGGGTGAAGAGAAGCAATTATAGAAAGTAACTTGCATGTGTCATGACTGGGATTCGAACCCACACCCTGATGACTCGGCAACCAGAACTTGAGTCCGATGCACTTAATCGCTCCGCCAAGACACGCCACAATCTCAACGAAGTAATAATGTTCTTGAGCCCACATTAAAAAACACTTTCTTGCATGGCGCCCCTTTCAAAACTTTTTCTCAACCACAGCTGCAGATTTAAAACTGCCATCATCATCAGAACTTCAAGTATACGCCACAGAAACAAGTTGTTTGATTCTAATAAGAATAAGATTTTTGTTTTCATTCATTCAAGTCATCATTTATAAAAAGTGATATATTTTTCCATAACCGCAGTTCTTCTATGTAAACAAATTCTCAAAATGCATATAGGCCTATATCCAAAGCTGTTGTACTTCTTACAAAGTAAGTTTTGTTGCCATTAATTTTCAGAGTCATTACCAATCGTATACAGACCCTTTATAAGGATGCTTGCCCCATTTTGAATTGTTACTTACCGATGGTACATTTGACCACTGACCCAGTGGGTCCATCATTGGATCTGTCTGCATCCCCTGTGTATAAAACAAATAACTAACCATAAGATACATATTAAACCATTTTTTAATCATAAATTACAAATATGCACATAGCGGTCATTCCCTTAAAATTGTATTCCCTTATAGCAGTGATTCCCTTTTAGTGGTGTCCCCCTTTGTGGATTAACGGCGATTCCCTTATATCGGTATTCCGTTAGTGGATTACCTGTGATTCCCCTATAGCGGTAGTTTTAGTGGATTAAGGGTGATTCCCGTATGGTGTTATCCCCCTTAGTGGATTAACGGATTGACTCCTTACAGTTATATCCTCCTTAGTGGGTTAACGGTGATTCTCTTTCAGTGGTATCCACCATAGTGGTATTCCCTTAATAACTGTGGTTCCCTTACAGTAGAATTTTTAGTGGATAATGGTGATTCCCATTTAGTGGTATATCCCATAGTGGATTAGTGGTGATGCCCTTACTTTGGTATTCCCCTCAGTGGATTAGCAATGGTTCCCTTGGGCATATTTAGTGGTATCCACCCTTTGTGGATTAGCAGTGATCCCCTCCATTATTGGTATTCCCTTTTTGTTTTGCATTATAGTAGTGATAATGGTATCCCCCTTTGTTGATTTGCGGTGATTCCCTTAAAAGTATTACTTCCAGTGTTAATTTATATCACCAATACTCTTAGTCTATACTTACTGAAAACATGCTTAAAATCATCATAGTTTCAAGAAGCCGTGAAGTGGTCAGATAAATTATCATATTATTTTGATAAAGTGTTATGCCAGAGCTACGAACCTGATCAAACGTCACAAATTCCTCCATCTGGACATCTTCGTTCTCTTCAACCCTTATCTGAGCTCCCACTTCTGCCACCATCTGGTCCTGTTGCGTCCCCTCATTTACCCCCGTGGATTTCCTACGAGGCCTGCTCAATGTCTGCGAGGGTCGAGTGTCCTTATTGACCTGCATCAGCTCCGCATAAGCCTGGAACTCGTCATCGTACTTCACTACGGTCTGCTTCCTTGGCTTGGAGGTTGTTTCCGGTGTGGTAGAAGTCTGCAACGGGATCATTTTTTTTTTAGAGTAGGCCCTATAGTTCTTAAAGGCACTGAACAGTAAACACGTTTGGTAATTGTCAAAGACCAGTGTTCTCACTTGGTGTATCCCAACATATGCATAAAATAACAAGCCTGTGAAAATTTGGGCTCAATTGGTCATCGAAGTTGCAAAAAAATGATGAAAGAAAAAACACCCTCGTTGTACAAATTTGTTTGCTTTCAGATGGGAATTAAAAGGCTTCTTGCAAGAAGTCTTTTATTATTTTAGTGAGAAATTACCTCTTTCTCAAAAACTACGTTACTTCAGAGGGAGTCGTTTCTCACAATGTTTTATACTATCAACAGCTCTCTGTTGCTTGTCACCAAGTCAGTATTTATGCTAATATATATTTTGAGTAATTACCAAACGTGTACAGTGCCTTCAACATAGCATTCTCAACATGATTCGACGGATAACCATTTTCTGAGAATTCATTTTCAGTTTTATCGATAAATGTATAGTATACGTTTCCAAGTTAATCGATAGTCGAGAGCATGCAAATTTGCCTGTTTTTCATAAGCTATAGAATGTGATCAAAGTTTGAAGAATAACAATTACACTTTTCCCGGATAGTTTTGTCTCGCGTGTCGAGGACAATGTGAGAAATGTGGGGCATCCGACAACGAATGTGTTAACTCGTTAAGAACAGAAGTTATATTTAATGGCAAATAAATATGATAGGCATTTGTTAAAACCCACTCCTTATAGAAGTATATGCAGTACCAGCTACCAAATGAGTGCACATGTTGCTAATCCTTCACATCAGCAATCTCTATCATCTCAGGTATCCATTTACTCCTGGGCGATGAGGAGCAATTATGGATTAAGTGTCTTGCTCAAAGACACATGTGTTTTGACCGGGATTTGAACCCATGCACACTCCGATGAGTCAGCAGTCAGGACACTACCGTTCGACCACGGCACAACATAAAACTGAACAATTGGCGGATTGAAGTTCCGCAATGCTTAGACCATTTTTACCTGAGACAAAGAATTGCTACCAGCTTGCCCAGTCTGGTTCTCGGAGTTCTTGAGGGAGGAATCTGAGGACCCCGATCCCATTGTGCCAGGCACAGTCGACGCATATTTCACTGATATCAGGTCTCTTTGTGCTCTCATCAGTTGACCTTTCACCGTGGTGAGGTCAGCCTGGAGTTGATCCCGCTGCTCAGTGAGTCGCGAGATCTCCTCGTTGTCTCCGAGACTAGGCTGACTGTCTTGGCTGGCGATGGGTGTTTCCTTCACACTATCCGATGCTGCTCGTTTTTTGGCGCCCTTTTTCGAGGATGTTTTCTGCCCACGCGGAACTTGTAAGTTTTTGTTGTTGCGAGAGGCAGTTGTTGTCTGATTTAAAGAACTGGAGACAAAGGTAAATGACAACAAGCCTAACTCCGTCATTGCCTAATTTAAATAATACTATGAAATATACAAACATTCAACAACACGTCGTGTGCCCGAAGGAAGTAATGCCTTGCATAACGCGCAACGCTGCTGCATGGTACGCTGAGGTCACGCGCACGTGTTTACGCACCAACAGCAGCTATCGTCCAATGATACCTCCGTTTGCCTCGTCAGTGAGAGCGCTGTTTGAGAGTGTGACGTCATAATATGCAAGGGGTCTACACAATAATGGGCAAAATGTAGTGTTTCTAGAAAACTGAGCGTGAAAGTTTGATCGGTTTACTTCCATTCATTTTGTCTGGAAATTTGGGACATCGTTTCCTTTGGGGCAATTCTGGGAACAAAAATGTAACAGCAACGCCATGGTTTTGTCAGGAGCCTTTGTAATTTATCTATTTATTGTTTTGCTTTCGACCTTCTGTTACTGGAACAAACAGAATTTTGTATGCCCGGATTAGAGGGGCATGGAAGCTAATATACGCCCTTCTCCCGCACTCGACGAACACACAAAGTAAATGCTATTCAATTTGGACCGACGACCGCACTTGCTTACGTGATATCATGGGTTGACGGTTTCTGTTCTCTCTTCCCTGCTGGACGTGGCGTTTTGAGGTCGACATCTCTGGCCAAGCCGAGGTTCTGGAAGTCTACTGGGTCCATCATAGATAGCCCTTTGATGATATGTGGAGAGGACTTCTTGACGACTTCCATTAATTCAGATAACTGTAACTCCAGTTTCATCATTTGCATTTCCTAAAAGTATCCATGATGTAAAAATATTGCCTTGCAAACTTTGTGTGTTTTTTTCTTATCAAAATTATGCAATGAAACGGGTATCTGGAATAAAACTTGGATGGAGTGTAATTTATAAACATCTGAATGTGCTTTCCATTATGTATTCACTAGAACTATTCCACGATGCATGGTTACTTTAATTTTAATCTCTTTCTGCATCGGGGATTAAGAATATTGGTTTTACCCATACACCGATGTGTGTTAAGCACTGTATCTCAGTACTTTCCCGAGTCGTGTGAATACAATCCATAGGCATTATACTCGAGTGGGATTCGAACACACGATCTTTGCCATTCTAGGGCAGATGTCTTACACAAATAGCCCAACGAGATTGCCCGGTAGCTAGAGGCAGTTCGAATTGTATATTTTTTCCAATATTATTCTTATTGCAAAAATAAAGTTTTGGTTTTTGCATACAGTAATGAATGACTCGTCATAACCGCCGAACAAACCCTAAGTCCACAGGGCCGCTAAAGGAACAGTTTAAAAACCGTAACAAGTTCAACTCTTCCAATCAATTTTGTTTTCCATAATTATGTCAGAGAATGTTTTCTTGTTGATCACACAGCGATGTCACTTGACCGTACCTTTTCAATGAACGTTTGTTCCAACCGGGACACCTTTGACGTCAACCATTCATTCTCTTCCTCCAATATCATCACATCAGGAGAGGGCAAGGAGCTTCCATGTTCATCATCACTAGGGACAAGTGCAGACTCAACTGCCTGTGAGTCGCCGGGATGAGACGGTTCAACCTCCACGATGATACGGTCAAGCTCTCGGTGGCAGACTTGGCACAACATGCCGTCTGTCTCTTGTATATCCCTGCCCTGGGCTTTCCTGTTCCTGCGTTGGTTTGCTTCCTGCCTGATGCGGACAACTTGCATCTTCCTCTGAAAGAGAAAACAACGAAGATGCGATCATCTTTGATCGGTCATACCCCTTGATGTACTTTCCATTTAGCTTAATTCAACTACAAAAGAAGGTTCGTAAATTACGGCAGCCTATCGAATTAAGTATTTTATAGCCAAACCAGTATCACTTACTGGTATAGCTTTTGCATCTGCGATGCTTTCCTCATCATCTGGTGTCGTAGCAGTGCCTTTCTTACGTCGCTCCTCTATCAGAGCCTGGAGAAGCAAGTGAAGTTAACATTAAATTCAGAAATTTGAAACTTAACTTGACCGCGAAATGTTCAATGTAAGCCTACCCACTCGTCTGAAGAAAGCCGTTTTTTTTTAAACGAACTCGCCCGGTGAGGAGACGCCTCCCGAAGGTTGGGTTCGATGCAGTGGTGTAGGACTCGTACTCGGTACAGGTACCCGAGTACCGTTTCGATAGTAACCGTATACTCGTCCTACTCGTACTCAGCTAGCAAAATACTCGTACTCGAAGTCCATACTTGATACTCGACTGAAAAATAATCTGTATTCGAAATCATGTACTCGATACTTGACTGAAAATGTACTCCCGGACTCTGAATTTAAGTGATTGTGGTCAAACAAACAATAGATGCCCCATTTTGCAGTATTACTTGGAAAAACATGATAAAATGTATCGACCTTCTTTAACTTCCTGATGATGTCACGGCATTTCTCCTTCTCCGAGTTCAAGAGCAGGTTGTCGTTGGTTAGCTTTGCGTTCGCCTGTGACCATTTTTCCACCATCTTTGGGAAATAATAAAATGTTACCATTAATTTCAAGGTCCAGTTATTAACTTTTAAGTCTAGTAACTAAAATAACTAAAACGGCTAGATCTGCTTTGCACTTCGTGCAGGAATATTTTCACGTATAAACGCAGGCACATGTTATGTCGACCCAGTATTTTCATCCAAAAGGTTGTCTTTGTTATCCTATTGCTTGAAAAACAAACTGTAACAATATGTATTTGTCATTTGTCGTTATTTTTCATAGAAGTATGGAAATAACAGGCTGAACTTAATTGAATTGAAGGTAACACAGTTTGTTGTTTCAAACATTTTCGTTTAATATTTTTCTTAGAGAGATATTCCAAACAAAGAGCCTATTTTTCCAAAAACATTTTTGTTTTCATCGTCAGTTTAATTGCCACCCTTCAATGTCCAGAAATAACAAACATGTTTATTGACTTAAACAAGCCTAATTTTGATAATGTACAATTTACTGTACCTGCTCCTTTTCGCGGACTCGTCCTTCAAGTCTGGAATAATTCAAAGAAAAATAACCTTAAAAAATGTGTCATTTATAATGTCACCAGCAGAAAGCAATATCATGTGACTTGCTGATGTCACGCTTGCCTGGAAAGCATGTAAATGAATGAGATCAATGACAAGTAATTAAAACACATGGACCAAAATGGTCACACTGTCGTCATCGCCACCACCCCAACCTCCAACATCCCCATCGGCACCATTTTGACCTCGGTCAACCATCATCATCTGTTGCACAGACAGTTGGTGGTGTAACTTCTCTAGACATTCCTGTCGTTCGAGAGGGTTCAGAGACGCTTGCAACTACTGCCTTCAAGAATGATTCGCAGATAGATTTTATGCCATGTGCCAGATAGTAGGCCCTACCACGTTTTGGTTCTCAGAAAATGAATTTGTTAGCTGCTTCGTCTTAGTGGCCTGCTGAGCGTCTTCACTAAACTTTCTAATTTCCTTGGGAAGATCAACGGTAAAGTTATTAAGAAGTAGGCCTAATAGTAAACTTGCGGGTACAACCATGTGTAAACAAATTGTTTGTACCCGCAAGTTTACTATTTTTGTTTAGGCCTACTTCGTGTTTGTCCACACCATGCAAAGCTTCAAACAACACTTTGTAACGTTGTTGATTTTTGCGTGAAAGTAAAAATACTCTTGTCCTTGCCTCCACAGCACACAACTATTTGTTAGCCTTTTTGTTTGTAAATTCTCTGTCACAGACCTAGCTTTCAAGGTGTAAGCAAACCGACAGTCTGCCTATATGGAGGCAACACGGTCTTAGAGGGTTCTATGGTGACACTGTAAAATGGTGCATTAAACTTTCTTTCGCAGAAACTACCTTCTTTCGATATATAAAATTTATAAAGATAATATTATTTTACATTTTTTCCCTAATTAATTTGGGAATCAGGAGGACGAATTAGAATGCGAAGTTTAAGGTGGTTGCACAATATTGTTTTCTCCAAAATGTAAGCCCCCCCCCCCCTCCACCATCGCAGGTTTTTAATTTGGCTCCTTAAACTTGTATCTAATGGAAGAACAAATAGCATTCTCGTTTGTATCAAGAGTTGTCAGGTTTGTGTTGATATATAATATATAGGCCTATAGTGTGTTTACCTCATCATTTCTTCAGCCTGTCTTTGGATCGCGTTGGCAGCTTTCTCAAGCTGCTCTTCCAATGCGTCGATAGCTGCACACAAAATAACACAAGAAGTATTTATGAACAATGTAACGATTGCAGCTGCGTGCAAGAGTCTGTTGACATTCTTCACCACAAAATCCATAGAAAAACCCCACAAGGGAGGGACACAGCTAGTCTTCGGTGATGGTCCCCCCCCCCCCCGACGCAGTGACGTAGGGGGAGGGGTGGGGGCACGTGACTGTTTTAGTGAAAACATCAAAAACTGTCTATGTTTTGTCTGACAGTGTTTTCTACAAATCGTAATTTTCCAAGAATCTGACAGTGTTTTTACACTTAGGCCTACATACTTCCAAGAAGCTTTTTGATATAAATACTGATAAAAAATACATTGATCGGTGAGCTTTCGGAAAGAGACCAATCGTTTTTATCAAATAACTACCAAGAACCAAGTAGTTTGTCTTTAATGTAAAAGTCCTACACTTAGAAAAAGGATAACACAATGCAACGTTATATACACTACATACAGCCAGTGCCTTCGGATCTGATGCGTCGCAGTAGCACGACAATCTCGTCGGATGCGTATTTCCAGTGGTCGCCAAATGTACGTCGAACTGCAGCTAACTTCTTTGCTGTAAAGAGGAAAATCGTCATTGGTCATTTTTTTGTAATGATAAAGTAGAAAATATAAAGTACAAACCAGTTTTAGCGGGATCTGATTTTATAAAAGGCCCTTCCCATGAAATGTGCTATTATTTTGAAAGGGTGTATACTCTGTAATGACTCTGAAAATTAATGGCAATAAAAAACTTACTTGGTAAGAAGTACAGCAGCTTTGGATAGCATAATGCATTTTGAGAAACTTTTCACTTTGAAGTAGGCCTACTGCGGTTATGGAAAAAGATATCACTTTTAATCTCAACAAATTTGAATCTGAGAAGCGTTATTGTAGTAACGCTTCTCAGATTGTGTATTTCAATTGCAGATTATTCTTCCTGCGTGGACAAACTGCTCCAGATTTTTGGCAATATCTCAAAAACGCTACCACCTTTTGAAATGAAATTTTCACAGGTTGATTTTATGGTATATATCTACAACTCTATAGGAGTGAAACAAACAGTGGGTTCCAATTACCAAACGTATACGATCCCTTGAAGACGGCGTTTGTGCATATTATGGGCTATTGGTTACCAAGTTGAAACTCGTACCGCGGAAAGAAATGTTTTAAACTTACATTCATACATCTTTTTAAATTTGTTCACAACTTTCATCTGCAGCCTGGACGACTCCCTGAAAAAAAATGAAATGAAGCAGTTGAAGAAATCATTTTGAAGCATGTACACGTGCTTTGAGGGTATCTTCTTTGTCACGCCTTGAGCGCCTACTTGTTAGGTGGATATGTTTTATCTTTGATTATATTTGTTGGAATTTGATGGTTGTTTTAAAAAATGACGTAAATTACACTTTAATCTTGTTTTAAAACGGATTTGGTGACTATCTGAACACTTTCGGGAAATCCCAAACTTGTTTTCTTTGAATGTTATATCATCATTTTTTAGTGCAGTATTTCCATCGATAAACCCTTAATGTTTTTGGAAAAACCGAACATTAAAGGTTAACACTCGTAAGTGTTGTTTGAAGCTTTGCATGGTGTGGAAAAATAAGAAGAAGGCCTAGCTATAAATAATAGTAAATTTTCGGGAACAACCACGTGTAAAATCTCCTTTGTGGTAGTCATGGCTCTGAAAAGAGCCGGTGTGGTCTCCCAGTCTAATGAGAGCCGGTGTTGGGACCACACCGGCTCTCATCAGAGCCATCATCACTCCCACATCACTTTTACACAATGTTTGTACCCGCAAATGTACTATTTATAGTTACTCCTTGTTAACACTCGTATTTGGGGATCAAAACCCAAACTAAACATAAAGTGAAATGTGAAAAAATGATTACATTATAGGTAAATATTTGTATGCTGTCTTTTACCCTAAACAATCCATACGAATACTCTTGGGTGGGATTCAAACCAACGATCCACGCCATACAAGAGCAGATGCCTTACCACTATACCATGCCGAGATCCAGCTTTTTTGAAATGATATGATTTGCATATTATTTTACCAATGTAACATTCCAATTCTGATGTCATAATGACGTCATAAAGCTATACCCACTTTTGGATGAGTCCGGTGTCTTGACCTTGACTGACGAGTCGATCTTTCTCGTTGTTCATCTTCTCTAACTTCTTGAAATCCATCTTGGTGTTCAGCATCTGGTCTCTATAAAACAATCACAGTAAAAACAAAACATTGTTTAAGCACTATGTTTTATCAGAGCGAACATTTCCCCAACTATAGTTTTACCACACAACCTTAGCTACTTAAACAAAATGGTCACGTTTTAGTAAACAGTAGTGAGAACAAAGAAAAACCTTTATTCTCTGTCAGGGGTGTGTATCCGTTCAAATCGGCTTATTTTAATTGCGGCAACTGAAATAAGCAAACGATAATTCGTGGGACCTCAAAATACTATTTTCTCGACTTGACAGTAATTTTAAGCGAATTTTATTTTATCCGGGAAGATTGTTAGTGGGTACCATAATGTAGTACAGTATATCAATGCTCATAGCGAGCTTTCAGAATGAAACTGATATTTCTTGTCTCGATAATTAATTACACATCCAGAGTGCTTTCGTATTTGCATGAAACTTCTCTAAACAGAGTACTCTGTCAGTTTTAATGGTTTGTACCTGAGCGACTGTGCGGATTGTTGCTCTGTCGAGGTACCGTCACTCTGTGTAGTGTCTTTGGACTGATGATTGAAATAAAAATTGAGAACATTTTAGTAATTTTTACTCCAAGAGACCTGATGCATAATACGTCATTATTTTGAGTAGGGCGCCCTCGCCTAGAGGTCAAGGAGGTTGTTAATAGACCCTTCCCATGAAATAAGTAAAATAATTGCACAACGCGCGTGCGCACTTATTTCAAAACCGGAGGGTAAAATGAAGGAACTTTGCACCCTTTTGTATAATGATGTGGCTGATGGTGGCGTGATGAGAGATACGCGTTTGTGCGTCTGCCTAGTACACAAGACAGTCTAGGGCGTTTACCCACCAATAGTGTCTGTACGCATAATTCAATTTGCATAATGTCATGGGAAGGGCTTATTGGCCAGTTATGTGCGTCGTGCGGACGATCTGTGCCAAGATGACGTCAGTGCATAAGATCCATTGAGGGTGCACCCCAGGGAGGAAACAGACGGTTGACCTCATTAATATTTTGTAGGCCCTCAAAATATTCTATATTAGATAAAGTGTAAAAATGTTGCCCATTGTGACCTGGGGTTGGTGCTCTCCAACTTGAGGTATTTTGGATGACATAGGACCAGAAAAAATGGTCCTATTTGCCGATAGGTGTAGCGACATTTTTCAAGATTGATGCTCGGACGTTTGGAAAATTTCACTGCTGTAGGGGTGTTTTTATTTGAAGGGAGAATCTTCGGGCCTTTGGACTCCCCATATTAAATTGAGCAGAGGATACCGGTACAAGTTCAAGAGTCAATGGATAAGTTTCCTTGTAAAACTGCATGATTTTTGAAATATATATTTTTTTTACAGACTACCTACCGAATCATATGAAGTTTGATCAGATTCTAGCCACTGTTGTGTTGACCAAAGCGATTCCATGAAAGAAAAGAAAATAGACAGAGTGTGGAATATTGTGAAGTATTCGACAAACAAACGGCAAAACACTCCAAATCAAACTTTTTTTTACTTTTTTATACAAAAATATCACAACAGGTAGTCGTTTTCAGCAGTTAAAATGGTTAAATAGAATTAGCTGTTGCAAACTGCGTACCAACTAAAAAGGACCTATATGGTAAATAAATGCAAACAAAATTAGTTAGTGGCCTGAGGTTTCGACTCTATAGTAAAGTCTTTCTCCAAGGCTAAATGAAGAAAGACTCTGCTAGGGTCGAAATGTCACGTCACTATATAACCTTTGTTGGCAGTTAAAATGAATACATAGGCCTAAATTAGAATTGCAATCTTGCAAAACACTTATTGTGAAATTTAAAGAAACATATCGTGTTACAAAAATAAATGTCTGCATTTATTGTTCGCCACCTTTATCACGTGACGAACCGACTAAAGGCGCTGAACACGTTTGGTAATTGTCAAAGACCAGTGTTCTCACTTGGTGTATCCCAACATATGCATAAAATAACAAGCCTGTGAAAATTTGGGCTTAATGGTCATTGAAGTTGCAAGAAAATGATGAAAGAAAAAACACCCTTGTTGTACAAAAAGTGTGCTTTCAGATAGGAATAAAAGGCTTATTGCAAGAAGTTTATATTATTTTAGTGAGAAATTACCTCTTTCCCGAAAACTACGTTACTTCAGAGGGAGTCTTTTCCTACAAGGTTTTCATACTATCAACAGCTCTCCGTTGCTTGTTACCAAGTAAGTTTTTATGCTAATTTGTTTTGAGTCGTTACCAATCGTGTACGATACCTTTAGGTTGCACAACATTAGCTATAAACTAAATACAACATTGTTTTTTAATCTTACCTCCGCCATTGAGTTCAGTAACTGAAATTGAGAAAAGCAAAAAGAGTCATTTTTTTAAAAACAGTAATGATGATGCAACTTCGGTTAATTTGGTCACCGTTAATTTACTGAAAAAATTTGTGTTGAATTGATAATTGTTGATGTGAAGTCTCTCCTCATCCAACACGTTATCTGTTCTACAGGTCAGTTCTTTTATAGGCCTTTCTTACTCCATTCGTTCGTTAGAAAATCATTTTCTTTACTAAATTTTTCTACATGTAAAATATACAAGAATTGACAAGAAAACACAACACAAACGTAATGTTTTGGTGAACAATGGAATGGCGGAGCTGCTCGCATCGCACGTTGTTTCTTGATCGCTGATTCCACCTTGGTGTCTAATACTGCTAGACAAGGTTTGGATTGTCAAAAGGATGTCTTCATTCGACGCCTCATGATTCATCTTCGAATTTTTGTATACGGTATTATAAGTTTAATGTGTAGCGAGGTAAGTGGCTCTACCGAGAGTGAATGTTAGGCTGAAAACGCCCCGGTTTTATAGAAGAATGTGAAAGAAAAACCTTACGTAATCATGGCACGCTCTAACGAGCGTGCTGCATCTGTCGTGCAATAACGAAAAGAAAATTAACTTTCCATTAGACTTTTTGAGATATATTATGGTGGACCTATAGGAGTGCACTGTTTAGTTTGGGTGTCTACAAACAAATTTACCCAAACCTAATAGTGCCCTACTAATAAGTCCACCATACCTCAACATGGCTTATTGCAACGTCACAGCCCGAGTTTTTGCCAACCAATGTTCGAAAACTATGGAAAGCCATAAAATGCAAAGCAAAAACAGATAACCACACAGTTTGTAATAATGTTACATAAATGTTCAAAATAGTGTTGAATTGGTTGGAAAAAAAGCAACCGATCATGGGATGAATTGTTTTGAAATTTAAAGTTTTCAGAAATGTTGCATTTGGTCACAACATCTGCTATACGATTAAATGTTTTTCTAACATTCGGCCGTCCATGCCAATCAGCGCGGTTTGTTTATCAACAGTTATGGACAGGTCCTTCTCATAGGCCTATCTTAGCTTTATCTTGTTTTCCACAAACTTATAATCTATCAATGTTAAAAGAAAATCTGAATAGATATCTTTTCTCAATTTAAAGAAATTTTCAGATGATTATAATTCTATAGGGATTTTCTTAATTAAGATGTTATGTTTTACATAATCCAGTAGATATACAAATTATTTGTTTCACTATAGGCCTTTAATACTTTGGTTTGGGGCCCATTAGTTTCATAGGTCTTGCTACTTTCATCAAACTAAAGTAAGTCAATAAAATTAGCCTTGAACTCGACGAAAAAAATTATAATAAGAAGAGGAAAACTATGGACTGGTCTTACCTCGGATCGTTCCCGTTCCATTGCATCCACTCTTGCAGTGATAGTCTCGTATCGAGTCTGAAATTCCCGTCTCTCGTCTTCAACGTTCATCTATCAAACAGAATATTGTTAAGTTCTTGACAGGACAAAATTTTCAAAAATGAAAAGTTTGATATGATGTTTTTGGTCAAAATGTTTAGCTTCTACCATAACAAATACTGTATAAAATCGACTGCTTTATTATGCACAATTAGGTCAATTAAAAATAACAGATGCCCATGTTTGGGTTGATGTCACTGTTAAAAAATTGTTTTATTTGAGTTAAGAACTATATTGTATAATTATTATTTGACACTTACATACAAAATGAATACTAAATCATATTGAAGTTTTAATCAGATGTTCATACGCGTGGGAGGGAATGTGGATTTTTTTTTTTTTTACAATTACGAATGCTGAGCGTTAATTGATTTCAATATTACCACCGTGTTTTCAGTTCCCGGTCGGGCACTAGCTGTCTCTTCAAAATCTGTACTTTCATTCTGTAAGAAATCAAAAAATTAATGAAATAATAAACAATAATGATGGACAATAACTAAAACTGACAAAATAAAAGGTTTCAGCCATCAGGACACAACTATTTCATGTTGCTTTCTCTGGCGTTCGAAATGTATGCTCATTCTCAGTTTATTGGTTTTATTCTTTGGAGAAAAAAATAAAATAAAATAGCAACAACTGCCAACAGCAACAACAAAATCAACAACAACAACAATTATTTTCTTTTGTATGCGTGGGTTACCTTTATGTTACAGCATTTTGAACAAAACGAAATCGACTTAAAAAACAACAACATTTATTTGATGGAGAGAGACCAACAAAACAACAGCAACAACAGCAGCAGCAGCAGCAGCAGCAGCAGCAGCAGCATCAGCAACAGCAACATCAACATCAACAGCAACAACAACAACAGCAACAACAACATCAACAGCAACAGCAACATCAACATCAACAGCAACAACAACAACAACAACAACAACAACAACAACAACAACAACAACAACAACAACAACGAAAAACAGTAGGATAATTCATTTTTGTAAAGCCGCATTTTTAACAGTGTTTTGAATGGGATTGTATCGTGCCTTTGTTGTCTTGCATGTTTTACTTTTATATGGCAATCATGCCAGTTCTTTTCTGTATATACCTTGGTAAGGTTAGAGGCGTCTGTCTCCCAAAAAGGTCAAGACATAACTGATGACATGCAGGGGTAGGCTTTCCTACGGTTTTGGCTGAGCTGTTCTGGTAACCAGTCTATACCTTAAATTAACTCGAATTTCTTCACTTTTGCGTCTTACGTATAACTTTTGATCATTAAATTATTATGTAAATGTAGCAGTGTACAATTTTAAAATCATTATTAAATTATTACTATCATTATAATTTGTTACATCATTATGTTCAACTTACCTCATCGTCCTTGAAGACATTGTCGTACTGACTCAAAGCCTGAGACGAAATCAAAACATGACACAAAACAGTTTATAATGCAGGAATTTAAAAGTCACTCTAGTGTGTATAAAACATCCAAGTAACACCAACAAATCAGACGATAAATATTTTTCACTTTTATCATTATTTTTAGTTTAGGTGCCTGCAAATGCATAATTAAGGGGGGTTATTAAATGTATCGATGCGAACCATTCATATAATATGTATTGTTTCGATCTCATGGGGGAGGGCAAGAGGGGGATTATAAAGTGGGTGGCTTCCCCCTGCCTCCCTCTGGTTACGCCACTGCACTGCTGTATCGTCTTCTTTGTCTCGTCTTTAAAACAAAATAATGGTGTGATGTTTCCAATTTAATGATGCTTTGCCGACTGTATTCAATTTGTTTCCGAAACAAAAGTGGATTACCCTATTGAGACGAGATGTAATGTTGTCTAGTCCTTCCTTCATGTCCACCTGCCTACTACTCGGTATGGGTATGGAGAAGCCCAAGCTATTGACTGCCCCACCACTGCTCATCACTGCCGAGTCCACCATACTGACATCCACGGTTGGAGCAACCATCGGGGACGGCAGCACGCTGTCTGCTTGATCACCTCTTCTTCGCTGACCCTGGTGGGGCGGTTTCTTGCCGCGGTAACTCATTGGTGTGCGGACATACACGGAGCTTATGGTTCTAGTTTTGAAGTTTGGGGTGTACGATGGTGTACAAGAAACTCCAGTACTATAGGACAGTGAGCATGAGTTTGCTCCAACCCGACAAATTCGAGAGGTGACGTTCAACTTCCCAGTTTGCAGACCGTATGTGATGACAACTATGGTGGTAAAATATTATAGTGGTTTTATGTCTGCAAATATTGTGATCACCGATTGTTTGTGTTGGTGTGTGTAGCTCAACGGATTGAATGAAGGCAACGCGTCACTTTTGTGAGATCGTGCGCATTGTTGCGTCACAAGTAAAACATTCCATGTGTCATATTAAGTTTCTCCCATTTTTCCCCAACAAAACAAATATTCAGTTCATTCAGCTTTGAGAGTAGGAGCCTTAATACAAACTATCGATTTTAGACGTTTCATTGGGGACCCCCCCCCCCCCCCCACAATTAATAAAGTACCTTTGAGCAGAGCGTTGTTGCAATCTGCCCCTCCACACCGACGCGCGTCGTGCCCACAAACGAAAAGAGCGCCCCCAATCATATCGATTGGAGGGGGGAGCATGGCAGGTCGGGCAAAAGTTACAGTTGCTAGGCAACGTACTCGCCCCATGCGCGCGTGCATTCGCACACCACACGCTTGCAGCGAAAATTAACACACGATTTCTATTGTAAGATAACAATTTAAATATGGATTTAGAAAGCTTGTTCAACTTAAAGACGCCATTGTCTAGTCCACAGTTGTTGAACCAGCTTATCGGGAGGCATATTTTCTAAACTTCCAGTTTAGTGAACTTAGAAACTGTGAGTGTTAACTGTGAACGCAGTGTGTTCATGCACAGTTTCAGCATCCACTAACTAAATTACCGCCGTCGGCCACCCAGTCTAGACGGCCCATGTCACCTACTGTACGGACGTACACGCGGCGTACACAAATAACTGGCAGAGTGGCACTACCACTCAGGTGACTGTAACTCCACTACCTTGCTCTGACCGCTTTGTGGAAGATTGAACTATCCTCGGATCAATAATAGACGTGATGGTTTATCCTTGAGTGTTTCCTTTCATCCATTGTTGACTATGTTTGGTGGGTTTGTAGCTACCAAGTTACCCCATGCAAACCGCGCAGTTATGTGGTAATTATCACATCATTCATATAGAGTAAGGTTCATACAAAATGATTTAGATCAATGCGTGCTGTGCTGGCTGTGGAAGTTTCGTGATGTTATTTTTGATGTGCCGTTCTGGTCCAACTTGGGTTTTATATTATAAGGAACTTCAGCATAACCTATAGGGCCTAGCCTAGGTGAGTATGAAATACCAAGTGCAAATAGTGTAGTGGGTAAAGGACTAATCCTAACCAAGTAAAGTGGTTGACAAATAGACTGAACAAAATGAACATCTCAAAGTCAAACTCGTACTTTATTTGTATCTGTTCACTTTGTTCATTCTGAAAACTATCGCTGCAGCTCAAGGTTTTAGCCAGGATTTGGTAAAAGGGTGTCCAAATTTGCTGGAAATTATAAAGTGGGTGTCTACAATACATTTACATGTAATTGTAAATGATAGATAAAACAGAGTGTCTAAATTTAAAACAGGGTGTCAAAAAGACACCCAGACACCCCTCTGTCTGGCTACACTGCGCTTCAGCTGCTGTGCTGTCACTGTTATTTTACTGTTACTGGTACTGTAGTGTTAGTGTACTGTGTTACTGTATTGTTAGTGTTTTTAGTGTTTTTGTCAGTCATCACTGTTGTGTTGTTACACTTCACTGTTTTAATACTAGTGTTAGTGTTACTACTTAGTGTTACTACCAGTGTTGTGTTTAATAATAATACTTTTTATTTTATAAATTATTGGGTTTTACCCTTAAACCGATGTGTGTACTGTAAAGCACTGTATATACTTAGTACTTTCCCGAGTCCTGTGAAAAAAATCCACAGGCATAAATCCTATATAGCAGATGTCTTACCAACTAGACCACCAAGATTGCCCGGTAGCTAGTGAGGCCGTTCGAATCCTATATTATAGCAGCGGGTACCGCAACAATTTATGTTAAATTTGCATCCGGGATAAATAATATTATATTTGGTTTTACCAATACAGCGATGTGTGTAAAGCACTGTATACTCAGTACCTTCCCGAGTCCTGTGAAAAAAATCCACAGGATTTTGTTAAAATAGTGTGCTGGTTTCTGTTCAGTTGTAGAACCATGCACAATGACCACAATTTTATTTTATATTAGAATTATAAAGATAGGTTATTTGCTGGTCAATTAAAAATTATTGAACAGTTTCAAAACAAAATCATGTTTAAGTTATTATTCAGTACTCACAGACCATGTGATCAGTGTCAGTACACTGTTTTGCTGTAATGTTTTGCTAAAAAGTAAACACATTTGAAAATTACATTAGTGGCCTACCCTTCTTAATCCATGATTGTTTTTTCCAACATTAATAATTTAAGCTTTTTTTGTGATTTCTATGACTACAGGGTTTCAAAAGCTACACTCAGATTTGGTTCGGAAGGAAAGAGTATCGTTGTATGAGCAGCAAGTATGAAAAGAAGAGGAGGCATTGAAACACAACGCCATCATGAGAGAGAGCGTCACGCCAGGCAGCTCAAACTTGTCTTACAGTGTGCTGGGCCAGGGAGTGTTGCTGGAAGTGGGTCTACTCAATGCTACAGAGAAGGGAGACCACATGGTGGATATAAAGGTATGGGGGTTGGGAAACAGAAATTGTTGAGTGAGTCTTTTTGACATCATCATCATCAGGAGCGATCGATCATCCCTTTTTTGTTGGATGGAGCAGGCCTGGAAATTTCATCTTCGAGAGGGCGAGGCCATTTTCAATTTGCAAAGAACCCCCTTTGGGAAAATCTTAAAAGTATGAACAACTTTCGATGGGGCGCGAAGGCTAAGACCAGGAAACAGAGACCATGGACTTCATGGCCCCTGTATAATTCTAGGCCTTTTGAAGCCCCCACCCCCACGCCCCAAAAATTTCAATTCTCATTTGTCATTTGTCAATCTTCTCCAAGGTTGCATGCCATGATCATGTAGCGATTTCATCTCTCCAAACCAGACATTTTCACTTTTTTTTATTTTAATTTTATTTTATTTTTATTTTTTTAGGGGGGGATGGCAAGCGGGGGTCATGGCATAATTTGGGGGCGGGGGCTATTTATTTAGTGTATCGACCCATTCATTTGTGGGGGTTTTTCAATCTGGGGGGGGGCAAGAGTGGGGCAAGGGTTCTGAGCGGGGAGGTGGGGTGCTCCCCCCTCTGATTGCGCGACTGCATCTCTCCATCTCCTTTTTGTCTTCGTTTTCTTCTCCTTGGTTGCCTATCTTTGAGTCTCTTGGTCCATCTCATCTCTTGCCCTGCCCATCTCCATCCGGCAAGTCCTCTGACCGCCTTCAAACATTAACCCAATACACAAAATTAAGAAATAAATGAATAAATAAACAAATAAATAAAAAGCAATGAAAATTTCTCCCCAAAAAACTTGTCTCCTAATTTTTCACCAGAAACTTTTCAATGAGTTTTTCACACCCATCACAAAAACTTATTTGAAGTGTGTGCTAATGGAAATCAGAAGTTGTAAGTAACACTTATTTGCAGATTTCAAACTGTACCTACACCAAAGTTACTTTTTTTTTTAAACTCATACATAAATTGATCAAGCCTGAATTCAGAATAGAAAACGGTCAGTGTACGTTTTGTTTTCAGATTTCATATTTATAATTGTACACAGTGTCTGCAATTTTGCTGTTTTAAAATGCTACATTAATTAACCCAAACAGTCCTACCTATAGTCATGAATAATAATTAGGAGATCCATTTCATTGCTCGCTACAACATCAAATCTCAATTTGTCACTTTGCCTTAAAAAAAAACCTCCCAGCAATTGATAATGCAGACTTTGTATTCTCAACTTAATGTTGGACGATTTACACTTTGATCCGTTAGAAAACCGATACTGCACTGTTTACCCAGCTATTATAAAACATTCTACATTTCTGCTGGGGCTCAAATAATTAAATACACACACTGTTTACAGTATCTATGTTGACAAAACAGTTTCCTGGGCTACCTGTAAGAGCTTCTGTGCTGCAGATTCGTTTCTATGATTGTGTTGTTGAGACTAAAAAAAAAACCACTTAGACTATGCTCTCCTGGTTTGGATTGCAAACATGGGGAAAAAATGTACTGTGTACTTGTGCATTATGGAGTAAAGTGGCCAACAAAAGCGGGTGAAGTGGGGCACTTATACCTTGGAGTGATAATGGCCTACTTGCACTGTGTAGGACAAGGTTTTTGTGTCCCCATTTTTTAAAACCTTGATGTTCTGTATTTGAGTCATTATTTGTCTAGCCCTGTTAAGGCACTGTACACGTTTGGTAATGACTCAAAACAAATATTAGCATAAAAACTTACTTGGTAACGAGCAACGGAGAGCTGTTGATAGTATAAAACATTGTAGGAAACGACTCCTTCTGAAGTTATGTAGTTTTTGAGAAAGAGGTAATTTCTCACTAAAATAATGAAAACTTCTTGCAAGAAGTTTTTATTCCTATCTGAAAGCACACAAATGTGTACAACAAGGGTGTTTTTTCTTTCATCATTTTCTTGCAACTTCGATGACCAATTGAGCCCAAATTTTCACAGGCTTGTTATTTTATGTATATGTTGGGATACACAGAGTGAGAATACTGGTCTTTGACAATTTCCAAACGTGTTTTCAGTGCCTTTAAAATGAGTGAATGACAAGTTTTCACCTGATACAAACAGACATTTGTTATCAGTTGAACTTGAAGCCCGAGGCATCGCACATGGTAATTGGAGCCTATTTTTTGTTTCAAACTAAACCATAAAAACTAAACTGTGAAAATTTGGAGCAGTATAAATGTCCACGCAGGAAGAATCTGCATCGGAATATACACTCTGAGCAGTGTACGCATTACGGGCTTCTCAGACTCAAATGTTTTGGGGGATAAAAAGTGATACATATATTTTTCCATCACCGCAGTACTTCAAAGTGAAAAGTTTCTCAAAATGCATTCCAAAGCTGCTATACCAAACGTGTACGATGCCTTTAAATGCAATACAAACAAATTGACATGTCAAAACATTCATTCATTTTCAGTCACTAGTGTAGCTACTTAAAGTACACTGAGATTTTAAAACAAATTCCTCAAAGTATGGTAGAAATAAATCTATTGAGACAAATACTTGCACAACAAATATTTTTTTTTTTTTTTTGTATGATATTGATAATGATATGTGTCAATGAATGCAAATATAATCGTCTTTGTTTACTAGGACTGCAGTACTCAGGTTACACACAAATTGTAGTCAGAATTTTTTCTAAATCTGTTCAGTTGTCTGTTCAAAACGTACATGTAGCACACAATGCAGTCCCTGCTTCTATGGCAACAACTTTATTTATTGTGCAGGTCCCTATAAAGCCATGCTCCAGTTCTCTCTGCAGGTACTTTGCACTGTTAACCCCATTTAAACTTAAAGGGAAAGTACTGGTACTTATATTTGTTTTTAAGGGAATGTATGTTTGGTAATGACTCTGAAAATGAATGGCAATAAAAAACTTACTTGGTAAGAAGTACAACAGCTTTGGAAAGTATAATGCATTTTGAGAAACTTTTCACTTCGAAGTACTTCGGTTACTGAAAAAGATATCACTTTTTATCCCCCAAAAATTTGAATCTGAGAAGCAATAAGTACTGCAGTAACTTTTCTCAGATAGTGTAATCCAATGCAGATTATTCTTCCTGCGTGGACATAACCGCTCCAGATTGTTTGCAATATCTCAAAAACGCTACCAGCTTTTGAAATGAATTTTTCACAGGTTAGTTTTATCAATAGTTTTGTGGTACAAATCTACAAATATATAATATAGGATTGAAACAAACAGTGGGTTCCAATTACCAAACGTATACAATCCCTTTAAAGGAAAAGAACTGGTACTTTTATATCTTTTAAGAGTCAGTCAGTTCCATCCTCCCTCATGATTGAACCCGGTATTCCCTATTTTGAGTTTTCCTCGACCACATATCCTAAACCAAAGTTTCTTCATTGTCTTCTTTAAAGGCATCGTACACGTTTGGTAATAGACTGTGCAAGTCTCGCGCGTATCGGAACGAGAAAACACGTCAAACGAAGAACATTTCTTTTCTCTGAAATCAAATCTTTGTTTTAAATTACATTCAATGATAAAATCTGAACAACAAAAATGCTCATTACATGTTTATAAAATCAGTTTTAGAACTCTGGGACAAGGATGCTTATTTGATCTTTTTGTTATATTGTTGAATTGACATACATGTAAGTATTACATTCCAACAACATATGTATTTTTCATGGTCATAAGCCATGCTAAACTAAAATAATTGACAAAATAAAATCTTGCCCACGTAAATCTCCATATGGTTGGGACCACAATGGTCCCGGAAGTTCAATATGCGCGAGACTTGCACAGTCTATTGTCACAGACCAGTGTTCTCACTTGGTGTATCCCAATACATAAAATAACAAGCCTGTGAAAATTTGGGCTCAATTGGTCATCGAAGTTGGAAGAAAATGATGAAAGAAAAAACACCCTTGTTGTACAAATTTGTGTGCTTTCAGATTGGGAATAAAAACTTCTTGCAAGAAGTGTTTATTATTTTAGTGAGAAATTACCTCCTTCTCAAAAAGTACGTTACTTCAGAGGGAGTCGTTTCTCACAATGTTTTATACTATCAACAGCTCTCTGTTGCTCGTTACCAAGTCAGTTTTTATGCTAATAAATATTTTGAGTAATTACCAAACGTGTACGATGCCTTTAACAAGTTGGTATGTTTCCTTTAGGATTCTTTGCCCACGGCATACTTCAGATTTAGATTCAGATACACCAGCAAACAAGCAGAAAATTTCATCACTGAGATTTAGTGGTCAACAAATTAGAAAATAATTATTATTGTTTACATTTTATCAGTGGTTTTGTGCACTTTCATCGTTGGGCTTTTACATTGAGGTCAATTTATAAGCAGGGTCTTTATGCCATTCATCGAGTAAACGCATTTATGATGTACTTAGCGTGTCATGGCCGAGCAGTTTAACGCATCAATCACAAGGTCAGGGCCCAATTTCATAGAGCTGTTTTAAAGCACAAAACGTAGCTCAGCACAAAACAATTATATTTAATATTAAATTAAAGAAATTGTTACTGGCCTGGGCCCAATTTCATAAAGCTGTTAAGCAGAAAATGCTGCTACTTAGCAAATTTCTTTTCTAAGCAAAAAATGAGTGGGGCACCAGTTGCAACAATGTAAACTTTATGGAATTTTGGCTGTTAACCAGATTCTGTTAAGCAAGATTTTTCTGTGCTTAGCAAGTTTTTATGCTTACAGGCTTAACTACTTTCTATCTATCAAGGTTTTAGCCAGGATTTGGTAAAAGGGTGTCAAAATTTGCTGGAAATTTAAAAACTGGGAGTCCAAATTGTTCACTTACAATACAATATGTAAATGACAGATAAAACAGGGTGTCCACATTAAAAACAGGGTGTCCAAAAGACACCCAGACGCCCCTTTGGCTAACTCTATGCTCTCTATGTTATTTGCAGGGTTGTCAAACCAGTACCCATTGTCTCGTTCGGGCTTTGACAAGCAAGAATTCATGGACAATGTAAAGAATAGTGTGAATGACCAGTACAAGGAGGAGCAGAAGAGTCGTACCAGTTCTCCACAGTGGCTACCAGCTGCAAACAAGGAGAAGAATCACACCGGAGAACAGCCCCTTATTTTGCAACATTTCCTGGCAGCAAATAAAGTAAAGAACCGTATTTCTTATACCCCCCTTCCTGCCAGAAATTATGACAAACGCTGCTTTTGATTTTGGTTTGCATGACCTCCCTCTAATTATAAAAATGTGACAATCCATCTTTGAACATTTACAATCCTGAATGTTTTACAATATAAATTGAGTGAAATTCAATGAAAGGTGGAAGTTTAGGTAATATTTTGATTGTTCTAAAGGGTGTGCACATTAAAAGATTTAAAATATAAGTGTTGTTTACAGATTTACGTAAAATCTTACATGGTACAATGTAGGCCCATTGGTCATGGTGGAAAACTTCCCTTGAAATAATTTTGCTGGAAAAATGCTAGTTTTGAGCAGTGAGTAAAAGGACTTGTTTTGATCTTGTGAGTCTGAAATCAAACAGTGCAAACATTAAGGTTTTTCTCTATTTTCTTGTGACTCTGATGACCGATTAAGCCTAAACTTCCACAGGTTTGTTATTTCATGTATGTTTTGGGGGATCAGGTTGGCTCAGTGGTTTCTTTCCCTGCCTTTCACCTCTGTGAACCAGGTTCGAATTCCACCTCAGACCGGAGCCTTGCATGTGGATTGGGTTTTCAGTCCCTAAGTGATTGCGTGGGTTTTCCCCGTTTGGGGTTATCCTCCCACATCGGAAAAATGAACAATTGTTCTCGTTTCCTATTCACCCTGTTATATTGGTGCTAATTGTGCTGTTGGATGTATAATAAATAAATAAACAAATTTTGGGTCACATAAGTGCGGCTACTGGTCTTTATCAATTACCAATGTTGTTCGCATACTTAATACTTATTGCCTACCGTACAATCCAATTTATTCCTTTTGTTATTAACTGCCGAAGCAAACCTGACAATTTTGTTTTTAAATTATTATTATTATTTTGTTAATAGCAAGAGCAAATCGATGGAGTTCTACCTGCCCCGAGTCCACTGGGCAAGCGTCAGAGTAAGAGTGCCGGTATCTACCGCGATGATCCAGATGCTTTCTGTCGAGGGAACAGCACCCATCAGTACCTGACTGCCACAGAGCTGCCCGGACAGTCTGAAAGACTGGTGGATTTAACACTTGGTCGACCAACAAGAACAAGGTATGAGATTTGAGTCCATGCACAACATGTCCATGTTTTTGCTACAACACTCATTGATCATATAGTAGTTTTAGTTTTAACTATACATCAGATTTGCTTAAGCGTAAGCGTATTTCACAGGTTAGCAAGAAAATTAGGCGGCCAGCTTGCACGTTCACAATGAATTTGCAATGTTGGCCATTAATTTTCATACAGTTAATTAAGCACAGGAAAGATAGCATGCCTTTTCGCGTGCTTACAGTTAGTAGCGCTATGAAATGGAAACTCGCACAGTAAGGCTGTGAAGCAGCTATATGAAATTGGGCCTAGGGCTCGATTTCACAAAGCACTAAGATTCATCTTAAGATGAGGTGTCAGTATTACCATAGTGATTTGTATTGTGACATCACACTTTGCCGAACAATTATGATTGATTGGCAGTAAAGGTCAATCTTAGGGCTATGAAATTGGCTCAGGGCCCAATTTCACGGAGATGCTTTTATAAGCAGAAATAAGCAGAATACCAGTCAAAGATGCACACAAGACATTTTATTTTGGCTGATATCCTTCTTCTTGTAAGCATAAATTTGTTGTGCTTAGCTATTTTTTGTGCATAAAGCAGCTATATGAAATTGGGCCCATCCCTGTCACACGAGGCAACTTTTACAGGCAACTTGGAGGCAACCAACTGCAGTGCATGCTACAGGATCACTTTGGTAGCACATCAGTAATTTTTCAAACAGTGTCTTACAATTCCCAAGAAAAATATGTGAACATTCAAATGTGAATGCCTTTTCTTCATGGAGATTGCCTGGAACTGGTTGCCTGTAAATTGCCTCGTGTGACATGGGCCATACGATCACACACCCTTATTACCATGACCATGGATTAACCCTGGTCTATACTGGATCTACCACAAGTTTGTGTGCTTAAGCAGTCCTATGAAAGTGGTTCCAGCATCTGAACCGTTCTTTATATTTCCTGCCAAGGACTAAAGCTTGCTTGTCAAAAGTTTTTGCTTAACTTAGAGATTTTTCACAAAGTTTGTGTTTTCACACCTTACAGTTTATTACGTGTAAGACAGAGAACCAAATCGGCCCCAGGCGTGAGGCCAGTTATAGAGGTCAAATCTCACCTACACAAGCAACAAGAGATGGCAGCAAGTAAGTTGAATGCCAATAAAGTCTTGATCTGCCATTTCATAAAGTGCGATCCCTTCCAACCATACACAGGTCTAATTACTTGTAGTGTAAAATAACCATTGATGCAAGACTAAATTGTGTAATTTGTGGTTTTAGCCGGTAAACTCTAACACGATTTGTCAGGATTTTTCACTGATCTCCCTGCACCTTCAGATTTTTTTGTGAGAGGCAAAGTCGCCATCACAGAGATGAAAAGACTGGCCTTTGTTATGACCGGACCTTCAGATATCTATTTGAAACTTTTTAGAGAGTCTGTATTAAACCTCTAACATGTAAAATTCTGTACATTATCAGGGAGTTTCATTTCCACACCAAGAGGAAATTGTTACAAAATTTTCAGGATTGTTTCATTTTCATACTATCTCATCCCTGCTTTAAAGGCTCTGAACACGTTTGGAAATTGTCAAAGACCAGTGTTCTCACTTGGTGTATCCCAACATATGCATAAAATAACAAGCCTGTGAAAATTTGGGCTCAATTGGTCATTGAAGATGCAAGAAAATGTTGAAAGAAAAAAACACCCTTGTTGTACAAATTTGTGTGCTTTCAGATAGGAATAAAAACTTCTTGCAAGAATTTTTATTATTTTAGTGAGAAATTACCTCTTTCTCAAAAACTACGTTACTTAGTCGTTTCTCACAATGTTTTATACTATCAACAGCTCTCCGTTGCTCGTTACCAAGTCAGTTTTGATGTTAATATATATTTTGAGTAATTACCAAACGTGTACAGTGCCTTTGAGCAAACTAAGACTTGGAGCTTGATTCCATCGCCTGGATTTAAACCCTAACTATTACTTCATGTTTTGCAGAAACCGAAGATCGCTATAAAAGTATAGAGGTTCCACAAGAGTAAGTTCCAATTTTTCAAGAAATTGACATTTTCATTTGCCTGTCATGATTGCATTTTGTTTCTAACATTGGAAGAGCAATGACCATCTTGCAATTTCTTAGCCATCATTTAAAGTTTTTTCTTGATAAAAAAACTTAATTATTGATCTTCTTGATTACTTTACTTTGAAAAAGTAATATGATAATATAAACATAAAAAAGTGAAATTTTTCCATGAAAAAAGAGGGGAGAATTCCTCTCTAAGTTTAAGTGTTAATATTTGTTTGTTTGCTTTTGTTTTTGCTGACCCAACATGAAATAACAAACCTGTGAAAATTTAAGCTAAGTCAGTCATTAGGGTCACAAGCAAATTTAAAGTGACAACAAAAAAAGTTGTTTTTTCACTGTTTTAGATCATAAAGTTTTGGTCTCGTGAGATCAAAACTATATACTAATTGTTTGACTCATTTTTCAAAAAACTATAGTATTTAAAGTAAAACTATTTTAAGGGAAAGTTTTCCACTATGACCATTGTTCTACTGTGTAAGTTATGTGCAAATCTGCAACATCATTTTTTCAGTTGTACTAATGCTGTATGCACGCCCAAGATTTTAAAGGACTCACCTGCAAGTTTACTAGTAATATTTACTTATTACTCCTTTATTGTCCACACCATGCAAAGCTGCAAACGTCACCAACATTTTGAGAATTTTTTGATCACTTCAAGTCTCTTTCTCTTAATCTTTTGCAGATTGTTACCAGTAACAGAGAGCCATGAAACTGTGCATCAGTTCTTAATTGGTGCAAGATATAACAGGTTTGTTTCTACCTGTTGTCTGTTGTCGTTTTATGGTTATTGTAAAGGTAAACAGAGTTTGGACCGAGACACCCCAAATCTGTTACAAATTGGGCTCTGAAGAAGTCCTGTAAAAGATTTGTTATGCAAGTTGACCCCCAAAAAGGCTTAAAGCCACTCTTGGTAATGGGCTGGCAGAAGAAATATATTTAAGATGAAAATAACTCAGGGGAGCTGAAGGTAGGAATTTAGATATTCTTAAAAAAGTCTAGATTGTAGGATGGAGGGAAAAATGCACCAGGCAAGGAGTTCCAAAGAGATGCAGTACATGAAATAACGCTGTTCAAACGGCGCTTTGTTTTAAACATCTCAGCAAAGCAAGAGCGTATGGGATGGGTGAGAAGAAGCAGAAAGCCTGCATGGTTTCACACTCAAACATTCTAATTGAGATTGCCTCGAAAGAACATTTCTTTCCTAGAAAAATACCAGGATTAAGTTTGAGGACTAAAGGCCTGTTTCTATACTATATGCAGTAATACAAACTGTCCTACGAACAGGTACCACAGACTTCCACAAAGTTCCAGAACCTTCTAGGCTAGCACTGGGGGTTTCCTTCTGTTTGTACTGCTGGTATTATGTGGAAACCCAATGGCTTGTGTACTGTGGACTTAGTCTCCACAGTCTCTTGTGGTATTTTGTGGAAATTAGAGCCAGTTGGGCAGAAGAGTGCACCAATAGGAATAGGGATTTTAATATAAATTTTGTCATTGTAGGATGAATCATCACGATGCCAAGTGCCTGAATAATCAGGGTTTGTTTGTCTCAAGGCATGATCCTCTCCTCTGCTTCAAGATGACGGTACCTTCTAGAAATTACCAGCCAACTCGGCAAAAAACAAGTCGTAAGTTATCCCATGCAATTTTCACACAAGCTCATGGCTGCAACATGTGCTGTGATGTGGCTGAGCGATCTTGGGCACCAAGCTCATAGTTCTGATTCAGTCACTGGAGCGTGTGGGTTGGAATCCCTGTCAAGACACTTGTGTGAGCAAGACATTTAACTATAATTGCTTCTCATCACCCAGGTGTAAATGCAGACTTTTCGATGGTAGAGATTGATGACGTGAAAGATGAGCAACCTGTGCGCTCATTCAATTGCCGGTGCTGCACTCCTGAGATGGTTTTTAAGAATGCTTGCCTGATAAACAGGGGTTATAATACTGTAAGGCAGTTTGGGAGGCCTATGGCCTAAAAAAAACCTACATAATAAATACATGTTATTTCAATTTAAGGCCAAATAAAACAACAAAAATTGTTGATCGCCCCCCACGAAAAATACGAAACCCCCCGACCCCTTTTTTTTCTCTTTTTCTTTTAATCATAAAAACAGTGTTTTCAAAGATCTTTTCAGTCAAAATTGGCTCCGTTCTGCGCCGCACACACAGTTAGGTTTGAAAATATGTTTGAAGAAAGGTTATTCATGTTGGAAAAAACAAGAACAACTCTTCAAATGATTACTTAGGCTACACTGTGTTTTAGTTTTTTGAAAATGTTTACAGAAAATGTCATCTAGGAGTTAAATGGGTTTAACAAAACATTTAAAAACATTGAAATCACACAAACCCTCTGTTTTATAGTGCTTGTGATGATTTCTTTATAGTTTGTTTCAAATTTTGCCATGTCAACAAAACTATATATAAAAGTTTTAAAAATAACAAAACGCCCTCCCAACCCCAATTCTAAAAAGCAAAACAATCAACAATTGTTTTTTTAATGTGGCTTATAACAATAACCAGAAGCCCATAGACAACAAACTATTTAGGTTTTAAGAATCAGTGTTGTGATTCTTCTTTCAGTTCGTGGAAGTTCATCATATTCCAATCTCACAGAGAGCTGCGAGTCTTTTGGCAGCTCCTCCACTCTAAATGACTTAACAGCATCGTCAGTGAGAGATCAGGATCCACCCTCCCCTAAATCAGCCTGGGTAGCTGGAACAACTGACCAAGAGGACGCCATCCAGGCATTGAATGGAGTCCTGCGAAGCTCCACCCCTGCCCCCAGTCCATCACCAGCTAACCGCAGCCGGGAGACTTTTGCTTCGAGCCATGGTGGAAGGAGAAACAAGCCCAGGGTGAAACTAATCGATGGAAAGACGCTGAGCTCTCACAATGATAGAAACACCAGTGAGAAGGAGAAAGACCACCACTGCTGCGTTATGTGCAAGAGTGAAGAGCCCCCAAAGCATTATCAGCGGTTTGCGCCTGGGAGTCACTTTGCGCGGGTGCGGGAATCGGGACAGGAGGAAGACTGGGACCATAATGTGGATCACATGAAGGTCCAGCAGTACCACTTGAGAATCATGGGTGAGTATATCCTGAATGCACTGTGTTGTAACCAAGTCATTTTTTCTCAAGTCAAGTCAAGTCGCAAGTCATCTTTGCTCAAGTCAAGTCAAGTCGCAAGTCATCTTTGCTCAAGTCAAGTCAAGTCACAAGTCAATTTTTGGCAAGTCAAGTCAAGTCACAAGTCAATTTTTGGCAAGTCAAGTCAAGTCATAAGTCACATAATGTCCCGAAATTAGCCCACTCCTATAATGTTGTGACAAACTTATAAATACAATCCAAAACCTGTTAAAAGACCAGTTAATAACAATAAATTCAATCAATGAATCATGCACCACGTCTGCATGCCTCATCTGTGCAGGTTTAGCATTCAGCCTTATGATAAAAGCACTCAAAAGCATTGGAATGTCGGCAGCGACATGATCGCTGAAGACTTGATTTTTCGACATTTATTTTAAAGGCAGTGGACACTATTGGTAATTACTCAAAATATTTATTAGCATAAAACCTAACTTGGTAACAAGTATTGGGGAGAGGTTGATAGTATAAAACATTGTGAGAAACGGCTCCCTCTGAAGTGGAGTAGTTTTCGAGAAAGAAGTAATTTTCCACGAATTTGATTTCGAGACCTCAAAATTAGATGAGGTCTCGAAATCAACTTGCATCTGAAAGCACAGAACTCCGTGTGACAAGGTTGTTTTTTTCTTTCATTGTTATCTCGCAACCTCGATGACCAATTGAGCTCAAGTTTTCACAGGCTTGTTATTTTATGCATATGTTGAGATACACCAAGTGAGAAGACTGGTCTTTAACAATTACCAATAGTGTCCACTGTCTTTAAACAAAAATTGCATTGTCGTAAAATCAAATTTATTCAAGTCGATTCTCAACTCACGAGTCATTTGTGCGCAAGTCAAGTCAAGTCTCAAGTCATTTTCCCTCAAGTCAAATCAAGTCACAAGTCATTTTTTCCCAAGTCAAGTCAAGTGAAGTCGCAAGTCAATGAAATTGGCGACTCGAGTCTGACCCAAGTCCAAGTCAGTGACTCGAGTCAACAACACTGCCTAAATGATAGGGTTAGGGTTAGGGTTAGGATTAGGGTTAGAGTTAGGGTAGGCAATAACAAGATAAGTTCATTAGTCATTTTTGTGTAAGTTCAATCTTGAAAGACAGGGTTTATCATTTTTTGTCATTAGTGAAATATCAATTATGACTTTTGATCCCTTCTTTTAAAGCAAAAGTTACAAAAATCACTTTGAATTTTGGGGTGAACAGAGAATTTGTTTTGACTAAAACATGATATGAATACATGTGCATCCGCTGGGTTTATGTGCCGGCACTCTACCAACTGAGCTATCTAGCCCTATGTTGGCTAACTTCCTGTTTCATCAATATCCTTGTTTGGGGAGCGCCAGTTAGAAGTCATACAATCAGATACTGCCGTATAGCCAAGGATTACAGCCAGTTTACAACCTGGGAAGTCACAATGCAAGGGGATCAACGGGGAAGCAACTTTCTTTTAAATATCAAGAAAATCTAAGATGCAAAGTCATTTAAGTTAATATTTAAACAAATTATTTTCTCCTTACGTCTTATGTTCAGGTATCAAATATGGTGTAAAATCAGGACCCCAGGCCCCACCTCGCAACAATCTCCTCTACACGACCAAGAAGCAATCAAACACCGAGCTTCCTACAATTAAACAGCACAAGAAGAACGCCCAAAATATTAGTACGAACAACAGCAACGGGGACGGCGCCGAAGATGCAGAAGATGCAGCAATCTCCGTGAAGGAGGAGAAGCCGTCATCATCTAGGCCTACCAGTAGGATCTCTGTCAGGATAAGCACTCATACCAGCGTAGCTGGTGATGAGGAGGAGGAGGAAGAAGACTCATCTGTGCAGAGTACCCCGAGGAATGAACATGCCGCAGAAGACAAGAACCAAGATGCTGATGACACTCCCAAAGATGCGGATGGGATTATCAGTAAACCAGTGGAGGATCATGTCAAAATGAGCAACATTTCACATGGGACTGATGAGGTTGTTGCAGACAAGGCAAACGACTTGTCTGCAGTTGATGATGATACCAAAGAAAAAGATGTACTTGAGACTAGTGGCTTTGAAAATAAGGAATCAGATGTAGTAGAAATCCCAAGAGATTCTTTAAAAGATGATGAGGAGCATAACAATGAGGATGCCGGGAGTGTTAATGATGCTACGCATGATCAGCAGGACAGTGTTGATGAGTCCATAAATGATGCAGAGCAACATGAGGGAGGAGAATCAATCAAGGATGCAGATGCTTCAAGTAACCAAGACCCTCCAAGCAATAAAGTCATCACTGATCATCAAGATGAAGTACAGAAGGAGAGCAATCAAGAGGAGTCAGCAGTTACACAAAATGACAATCTCGATCAACTGGACCCTAAAGAGACTACTGAGCAAGAATCCAGGGAACAGTTGGCTAGTGATGTGTCTCTCACGAAGGGATAAAATTCATAGTGGTTGCTTTAAGATTAACCCTGTGACTTATACACCTGTTGATCATGACCCCTTGCACCAAAGTCTCATGCTGTTACTGTCTGCCAAGATTGCCATTATGGGAGTCAATGATGCACTCCTTAAAATGCGCACCACACTGTTTTAGACAAGGGGCCATTGACTACCAAAATTGCACAACCAAGATTATTTTTATGATGACGTCAGGGCCCAATTTCATAGAGCTGCTTAAGCAGACAATATTGCTTAAATATTTTCTGCGTAGCAGAAATGAGCAGGATACCAGTCACAACTTGTACATGTGACATGGTAGTTTGGCTGGTAACCTTATTCTGGTAAGCATAATTTTGTTGTGCTTAGCTGCTTGTTGTGATTAAGCAGCTCTATGAAATGTGGCCCAGGTGTATTGGGTCAATTGCTGATTATTATATAAATGGGTGTCCAGGTCTGATTCTCTGTTCTTGTGAGGGAAGGGCAGTTTTATTCCTTGGATAAAGAGTACCTCCAAGAGAAATGGAAGTTTTGCACTGGAACAGTGACCACTGGAGCAATGACCAGGGGCAGGAAGACAAGTGCCCCGTTGCCTGCCTGAAGTGTAAGGCTTGGGCTTATTCATAGCTGGCTATCAGAGACATCTGACCTACATTTAGCATCCTGTGTGACACTGTGTATACAAAACATGTTTGAAGTGGTGACACAGAATTTATAAATAACATTTGGAAATTGTATGCCACTGCGCAAATAATGGCTTATTGTGTGTGTTGAACCATTTTGTAGCTTTCATTTTGACTTTTTGTTTTCACTGCCTGAATGCCAACGTTATTACATGATTTTTTTCAGTTCACTTAAAGGCACTGTACACATTTGGTAAATACTCAAGTATAACAACTGACTTGGTAACGAGCAACAGAGAGCTGTTGATAGTATAAAATATTGTGAGAAATGACTCCCTCCGAAGTAACTTAGTTTTTGAGAAAGAGGTAATTTTTCACTAAAATAATAAAAGACTTCTTGCAAGAAGCCTTTTATTCCTATCTGAAAGCACACAAATTTGTACAACAAAGTTGTTTTTTATTTCATCATTTTCTTGCAACTTCGATGACCAATTGAGCCCAAATTTTCATAGGCTTGTTATTTTATGCATATGTTGGGATACACCAAGTGAGAACACTGGTCTTTGACACTTACCAAACGTGTTCAGTGCCTTTAAATAAATAAATAGATAAAAATTTGAGAAGTAATGTTGATAACAAAATATTGATAAAAACCCCCAAATATTTGTATACAAATCTAGCATGTCTTGCATACAACCATGTTTGAGACCGGTAAATTGGAAACTTCTGTTGTTAGCCCATTCTTTTGAATTACTTTGTTTTAGCGACGTTCACATGGTTTTGAATAAACACAAACAACTTCCTTGGTGGTGTGTCATCCACTTATAGATCAATGTTATTAAAGAGGAACTCCGAGGTCAAATTCAATGTTGTGATGCACTCATTCTCCAATGTATAGAGTCCTCATATGAGGGGGGGGGGGGGTTACAAGCTTCTAACCTGGCGTTTAAACGGTGTAAAATGCATTTTATTTGGCACCCTTCCAGTGCGAAATTCGTCAACATTCAAAACATCCAATGGCATCATTCTGGTAAAAATGGGTCAATACATTTTTGTATACAGGGAGTTTTTGGTTCATTCCTGACTTTCGATGATATTCATTCAATCAAAATGGCCTTGAATTTGACCTTTTGACTGACGAAAAAATGTCCTCCTCGCAATGTAAAGACCCATTAGGTCCTCTTTAAAATTAAAATGTATGGGTGTGTCAACGTACAGTCACGCCCACACAGCTCGGTTCACACGAACAGTGACGTCAGCTGTGAATTCTAAGTATGAGGGACACATCGCAATGTACTGTCTAAACCAGTTGACATTGACACAAATTTCTAAGTTAGTATAATGTGTTATGGGAAAGAAAATAATGCTGAAGCTAGGATGATCAGCGCGCTGATGCAGTAGTCTATATTCACCGAACGCAACATGTTGTAAAATAGCAGCGAGGAAGTTAGCAGCGCTCAATTTTGCTGGAGTTTATTTTTATGCAGCTAAAAACGATCATGAAAACGAAATCTGAATTGTGCAAGAATCGAACTTTTTGGAACATCCAACAGTGGCATAGGTTTTGTTCAATGTCAATGGAACTGAAGGCAATTAATTTTATATTTATTTATTTTTTAAAAAGGCCTAAAATAAGACATGACTTATTAAATCAAATAATTGTGATTTTCCAGATGTTGAATACTTAACTGAAAATTGAAATACAGTGATATCAAATTAAAATCCAGCACAGTAGGTGAACGTGTTTTATCTAAGTGTCAGTGAAAAGTTGGATGACAATGAACAGTAAGACAGTTTTGAGTTTAATAGCCTCGCGTTTCGACCAAGGCAGATACAGTCTTTATTTATAATTTCTACCAATTGGGACTTAAACGCCGCTTGTGGATGCTTTGATACCCCCCCCCCCCCCCCACCGGCCCAAAACCCACCCCAAAACAAACAACCAAAACCACCCCAAAACAACAAGAAAAACAACAGCCAAACAAACAAACGACCAAACAAAAACAAAACATTCAGTTACTATACCCGAATCCCCTGCCACAGAAAAAGCATGCCTGAAGAGCATTTTGGTTCTCAGGAGAATTTTCTCAATTTAGGCCTACATTTCCACCATTTGTTCTCACACAGCCGAATAAACTAACAATTAATAGCTACCCGTGATTGAGACTGTTTTTAATCAACAAGTCCACTCTGTCCAATCACTGGACTGGGATCACTGTGGAATGTCACGCCATAAAAACCTCTTTTGTTATGCAAATAAGGAGTGTTGCGCTTTTTCGAAGTACTCATTGTGGCAAATACAGCATGCCTTTTGGCATTCACATTACCATGTCGCGAACTGGATGGAGGGAAGCATGCTCCCCGTATATCTTAACCTGTAAATTTATCAAAATTCTTATCATGGCGAGTCATGTGCATTCAGAAATAGTTTGGCAATAACGGTTGCACTTTTAGAACTGATTCTCTTCATCGAAGGCTTAGTCAAAGGTTTTGTACGCTATACGACAAGAGAAGAAGTGTTAGTACCTTCGTGCATTTTGGTCACTGACCACAGAAGTTTTTACTAAAAAACTGCAGTTCAGATTACATTCACTGTTGAGTGCTTCAGTACATCACGTGAGTACCACGAAGTTAATTCCGACTACAGACTTTAAAAGCTTTCGGAGTTGAGCTGCAAGTGGCTGGAGATAACTCCAGTGAATCGCCGCGGAAACTGCAGTGTAACTCTTTACGACCAAATCTGAAAACACTGTTTTATCCAACGACATCTTGTTGAGGTAAGGTACAACCATAGACTTTTTCGCAAATACTCCGTGCGCATGCGTTAGCCGTGGAATGAGGTGCATGCTGGTCTAGGGGTGCGTTTTGGCGGCTGTAACCAATAATTGTTTCTGACGTCATAACCAAAACGGTAACCGAGCTCACAACTCGGTTATCGTTCAGTCTGAACAGCAGAACCAACGACCAACAACCGAAACAATTTTTGGTTACCGCCGCCAAAACGCACCCTAGTTAGTGACACATTTTGATCGCTAACTAGACCAGCATGCACCTCATTCCACGGCTAACGCATGCGCACGGAGTATTTGCGAAGTAGTCTATGCTCATAGACTTAGAGGGACACTTTGGCCTCATATTTTTAAAAAGTAACCTGCTGCCACTTACAAATTATATATGTAACTTATAGAGAACCTTTTCGTAATTATAAAAATCAACCCTGTATTGCACCACTCGCCTGAGGTTGCTGGAGCTCAGGCAGACCGTTGGAAAGACCTACGGCTTTCAAGTAAAACGGTGCAATACGAATTTAAAATCCCCGATTCCAATAACAAAACATTTGAGACAGAATTGTTCTATAGTATTTGATCCAGTTCCGCCCTTCTTAACAAATCACATCACTTGAGTATTTTTATCTGATGTAGCCTATACACTTCAGGAAACATCAAACATCAGCTCAGAATGTTGTACATTATGGTCCATCTGTGGTTAACAGAAAAACATTGAACAATTAAATGTTTATACAAGATTCTAAAACCATCCATAGAAGATACGTTTTGGACCCAGATAAATTGGTCCAAAGAAAAACATCAGAGAAATAAAAAAATTACTTCAAACATTCCATGGTCCTGTGGTTAAAAATAATTGTATTTATTTATTTTATTTTAATTCTTGCATAACGAAAAATGTGTCCTCCAGACCCTGCCTATATTTAAAACAATAACAATTCAAAATAAACTATGAAACTGTAACACTGTAAACACAAAAGAAAAGGAAAACATTATAATTTTATTTTTAATCATACATGTTTTTGAAATCATCGATGGAAGATGCAATCTTGACCTTAGCAGGTGATTTGTTCCGTACAATAGCACCAGAATAATTAAAAGATTGCTTAAAACAATCCATGTTAGGCTGATCGAGAACAACATTAACATAATCCAGGGCCTGATGATTTGTTTTTGAAAGGGCAAGGGCACCAACGCATTTTCTCTTGGGTAAATAAAAATGATCTTAGGGAGTTTGCTATAGGTTGATTTCATACAGTAGCAGGAATCTCGTTCCATAGTTATGTACCAGCTCTGTGAACTAAACATTCCTCTGTTCAAAGGTTTGTAAGGAAAGTATCCCTAATGATATCATCTCTACGATAGCATCTCTGTAAGCATTAACAAAACACAGTCAAAATATTGTTTAGTACTAAGATCTTTTTCACTGGTATGTCTTAGTCGAGCTAGGGAATAAACCATACATTTTACAAGCAACTGACTTACAAATTCCTAACGAGTGATTCCCAGGAGAGATGTTCATCCTTTGTCCCTTAATACCTAGCTAACTCTATCAACCTGTTTGAGTTGAGTGTCCTTAAAGGCACTGAACACGTTTAGTAATTGTCAAAGACCAGTATTCTCGCTTGGTGTAGCCCAACATTATGCATAAATTAACAAGCCTGTGAAAATTTGGGCTCAATTGGTCATCGAAGTTGCAAGAAAATGATGAAAGAAAAACACCCTTGTTGTACAAATTTGTGTGCTTTCAGATAGGAATTAAAACTTCTTGCAAGAAGTTTTTATTATTTTAGTGAGAAATTACCTCTTTCTCAAAAACTACGTTACTTCAGAGGGAGTCGTTTCTCACAATGTTTTATACTATCAACAGCTCTCCGTTGCTCGTTACCAAGTAAGTTTTTATGCTAACATATATTTTGAGTAATTACCAAACATAAGTAAATGTTTATCTTATCTACATTATTAATATTACTATCAAAAGCATTATTTTTGGATGTTCCTCCTTTTTCCCCAGCTTCATTTATTTGCTATCTCACATAATTATGTACATGTAGGCCTACATAGGTGTAACATTCACAAAACAACATAATACAATAATAATATAAAATGACAGTGTTTTTAGCCATGTAAATTCTTCTTCTTATTTTGTTGTACCATTTATTATTGTTTAAATGGCACTTCTAAAGAGGAGCTTGAGGGACCCTTTTCGATCATCAATAAGCATGTAACCTCCAGGTTGTTTCTTTCATCCCTTCATCATTCTCTTTGTATCTTAATTAAATACTCTTTGAACAAAAGTACAATATAAGTTCTATAAGGGTAGTGCAAAGACGATTACATTCATACAAAGCACAATTACTGATATCAATATTAGACTGCCAAGCATGCTTACAGGCAGGGTATACTTTTGGTAATATTGTCAAAGACCAGTATCTTCACTTGGTGTATCCCAACATTTTATGCATAAGATAACAAACCTGTGAAAATTTGGGCTCAATTGGTCATCGAAGTTGCAAGAAAATAATGAACGAAAAAACCCCACGATCATTGCATAGAATTGTGTGCTTTCATGCCTATGAAGCCTTTCTCAGATTAATTTTTTTTTCTAATTACCTCTTTCTCTAAAACTACATTACTTCAAAGGGTGTCGTTTCTAACAATGTTTTATAACACCAACAGCTCCCCAGTGCTATTTACCAAGTAAGTTTTATAGTCATTAATATTTGGAGTAATTACCAAAAGGTGTACCCTCCCATTAAGATATATGCTAAATTGCCCCCCCCCCCCATTTGGACTTGATTTGTAACATTGATTCGTTTGGGGGTTGTTTTCTCCAGACACAAACGGGAAAGGACCGATGCAGCTGTATAAGCGGTTGACCAAGATGGGAACAACTTGAGGCAGCCATCAGCGAGCTCCTGTCCAGCCAAGCTTCAAGAGACCGTGATGGGACTGTTTCGTGAGTTGCAAGAAGAGGGAACATCTTTGGGCTGACGGCTCTCAAGAGACTGTAACCAGATGAGAGTTGAAGATCTATGGATTTGTGTTATGTGGACGTTCATTGTATTCGCCAAAGGACCAAGGTAAGGAAAACTTTGCGGTATCCGACCTCCACTTTTTAAGTACGCTTGTGAGATTCACCTGTTTGATAAATCTTGGACTATATTATTATTGTTATGATTTTTTTTTAAATCTCTTGTCCAACTTGCTGTAAAAACAATCTAGCAGGGTTTGCTGAGACGCTTGTATACTTAGACAACAAAGTTTATGTAATTTCTACTGCTGCACAACGGAAAACAAATTTCATGTGTTTTCACATGATGAATAAATAGTTTGATATTGATGTATCATAAAACTTTCTCATATGAGTTGTGATGTTTCTGAAAAGAACCTGTGTTGAAGATATTAATCATAAAAACAAGTTAGTGACCTTTCTAAAGAAAAAATAATAAAAACAAGTTATTGACCTTTCGAAAGAAAAAATTATACAAACAAGTTATTGACCTTTCTAAAGAAAACAAGAAAGAACAAAAGTTAGATCCACCTGTATTTTATTCATAGTAATTTTCAGTATTTCCTCTTAAACGATGAATTATTTGTTTGAGGAAATAAAGCAAAAAATGAATTAAATAAATACCGTACAAGAAATTATTAATAAATAAATAAATAAAAATAATAATTAAAATAGATTCTGCACTTTTCCTTCTGCTGCTGCGCTTTGAACTGTAGGCACAAAACCAACCACCCTTGAGTGTTTTAGAGGTAATCATGCAAGCAAATATTTAAATCCAATCGCCAATCATTTGATGATTAATGTTTGATTTAGGAGTATTAAATAGATTGATAAGACCTGCTAAATTAATATCATATTCCTAATATCAGCATTGCATAAATTTCGAATGTTTCAACTGAGCATGAATAACATTAGGTCTTTGAAAATAAGAAACAATAAATCAATAAATAAACAACATAGCCTTAACCCTTGCTCATTTGGATCAAAGTTCAAAATAAAAGAAAGGGGTGGGTGGGTAAACTTATTGCAAACACATTGTAAAGCTGTAGTCCCGAACTGCAAATCTTTAAAGCTTATAATATATGCTATATTTTATATAGGGCTAATTGCAAAAGCAACTTATTTGTGAGCGCTGCGATAAAAAAAACCCCACCCCAAAACAGACGGAAAAATAGATAAGGTAAAGAGCGAGAGAGAAAATAAGAAGTCTGAAGAAGATGAGAGAGAAGCAAGGAGGAACAAAGAGCAGATCATCCACGGGGGAAAGACGTCTGAGGTATTCCTATAGGTTTGTATCAATGGTAAGACAAAAAAGGCCTAGAGTATGTTTTTACAGTGTTGGCCTAGAAATAAAAATAACTCTCTTACTCTTTTAGCAGGTGTAATGGCAACAGGTAAAGTATAAGGTGTGACTGATGTAACTTAGTCTTAATTCAAAGATGCTAAGGACAGTAAAAACAATTCCCTAAATTAATACAAGATAATGTCTTGAACCAAAACTAAGAACTACGCCGTCATCACCAGTGAACCCAGAGCTTAAGTAGGTGATGATGCATGCTTCTTCCTTTGATGTCCCTGATGAGTGACTTATTGAAGCAAGTGAGGTCAGCTTTTTGCAGCAAAGGTTAAGTATCAGTTAAGAAGTTGAAGTATCAGGTAAGAGAGTCCGGGTAAGTGTGAAAGAAAAATAGCAACTGTTTTTCTCACAAGCGTCTAACCCAAAGCGTCTTACCAGCCTTTTTCTCAACAGCTTAATTCTAATCCTTACTTCATCAGCCTATTATAACTTGGCCTCCACAGGCTACAATATTTTTGTTTTGTTTTCCACAGTCTGTTATTGCTAAAGTGGATGTTGTGGCAAGCAATATTGTGCACAGATGGCAGTTCTGGGACACCTTAGATGACATTGGTTTGGTAAAGTATTGAGGTTATCCCAGGTAACGTGTATATAGTGAACCTGACTTTGGCTGATAAGGTACTGGTACCCCAAAATGCTAAACCTTTATCAATGATTTTTCTTCCAAAAAGCATATCATGTTTTCTTCTTGAAGATGATGAAGTAGTTAAGTGCTGAAATCTTCACCGAGCTGAGGTTACGTCTGTAGGCTACCAGCAGGGACTGGGGTCATGCACAATTTGGTAATGTATCGGATTGTGAGAAACTATACTATAACTAGGACAACAACTCAATCAAGAAACTTGGAGGACCCTTTACAAATCTAAACATCAGTTTATTTATAAATTTTGAAGGAAAAATGAAACATGCAAAAAAAAAAAAAATCAAATTTCGAATCTCTCAAACACATCTTCTAAGATAGTAACCACCAGAAAATTAGTACCATTTGAGATTATACAACAGCAAGCATAAACGACCATGCACCAAGGTAGAACAACTTACGAACCAGTTAAAGTGTATTTTGTCAAAAAACGTGGATAATGCCAGCATGGGTTTTTGGAAAAGCCCACGGAAAAGCAAACACACACTCTAAAAACTTCCGGGTCACAATTGACAGTAAGACCCGGAATTTTTGTAAAAATAACCCATGGGTCAAACTGACGCAGAATCCGAGTTAAAATCCCATTTTAAAAATCACTTTCTGGGTCAGCCTGATCTGGAAATGGATCAACAGGCCCCCTTGGATCCGGGATCAGGCTCAATATTCCGACCGGAGGTATCCATTGCAAATTCCAAACGGGCAAATGCCCATCTTAAAACAGAGGGTCATCCCTTATTAGTCCTAGCTTCTAATCAACGATTTTTTTGATGACTTTTTGTGTATATAGCAGAGTATATGGAAAATTCCCAAAGTATGATTTGTACACTGCAAAAACTGTGGTGTTAAAATTGACAGCATGGGTGTTGTCACATTATAGATACCCATGAGAGAACCAACATTAGCATCATAGGGTGTTAAAATAACACCAATGTAGTCGTGTGCTGGTAGATATTAGTGCTATTTTAACACCCTATGGTGTAAAATGATGATTCTTTTTTCGGTATCTTTATGTGACAACACCCATGGTGCCAATTTTAACACCCCAGTTTTTGCAGCGTACTGTTTTGATAATCTTAAAGAAAACTGCTGGTTTCGAAAGCTTTAATGCAATATTCATGAAAATAAATTTATAAGCTACATCAACTTATTATTCTACTGCCGTAGAGTAGAATATTCGGAATTCGGGGGACTTCTCAGTTCTTAAATCTACTTGCTAGGTAATTTTTTTGTTCTATGAGAACTTGTCTTGCTTATTATTCTACTGCCGCAGAGTAGAATATTCGGAATTCGGGAGACTTCTCAGTTCTGAAAAGAACTGTCCTTCTTATTAACTACTACCTGGGCGGGAGGTAGGAAATCGGGCGGGACTACTACTTTCGCTATGTGGATCGGGGGGACTTCTCGTTAATAACTACACTGCCGCGGAGTGAGTCTAAATAGGTCTCAACGTTTCGACTAGCTCGCTCTAGTCATCGTCAGGAGGACAAAATCTACCTAGCAAGTAGATATACACATGGTGTTACCGCAAACCGAACATATATTGATACCTCACCATGCAATGCCTCAAATCCTATCTACATCAACTTGTTATCCATTTCTGAAAAACTTATTATAGATGTAGGCCTGGTTTTGAAGGTTACTTATGCAACACCCTTAGAAACAGGCTGCAGACGACAATTCTAACACAGCCTTATGGACAAAAAGAGATGAGAACAAAACCCTCACTTTCCTGCATAATCCCATGGAACAAACATTGAAACGTTTGGTCAATGTATTAACCCCAATAAAAGACAACTTATCAGTGTTTAAAAGCAATATAATGCAGCGATACGACCTTGCATGCTTTGCAATTTCGCCATTCAATAACAGCAGGGGCCTTTCATACAACTCTCCAGTCTAATTGTTGTCATTACTTTGGACTCGGACACCTATAATCAGGAACCTGCATGGACTCTCAACTTCTATTTGAGTGACCATACTGAGCAAGGAGTGACGACCCTTCGCACTACATTATTTTAAATCGACAGCTGACTAATAAAAACAACGGTAAGGCTTGCATTTTATTTGATACCATTATGACGTATCAAGATGGCTATTTTCAAAACCAAGACTTCCGTATCGGCTCAAGACCTGTCTGTCCTTTTAGAGCCCTGTACTGAAAGCATGTATAACATTATTTCAAAGTCACCTACACTGCAAAAACTGGGACGTTAAATTGGTTCTCCTTTAAGTGTCTATTTATATGACAACGGACACGGTGTTAACTTCACCGACTAATTAATAGTAAAGGGGGTAACCGTGTCGGTGTTGTAACTTAAACATTAGATACCAACAAGTTTTCGCAGTGTATTTCGCACCTTTTCCAAACCTCGTCTTATGTTCCGTCTCCAGCTCCGTTTTGATGTTGACACACCGTGCAAAATGCACACTGCTCCCAAACTGATGACGGAGCCCAAACCGGAGCCGGAACCAAAGCTGAGGTTTGGAAAAAGGCCCAGGGTCTAACAGAAAAGGCTTGGCCAAAGCCGAGGCCATGGTTTTGTGTTTATAGGCCAACGGTAGGCCGAGATCCGAAAATCCAACTGCGACTTCATGATCGAGGAAGAGCTCGCCCGTACAGAAGTGTAATGTTACTATGTTGAATGAAAGCTTTGTAATTATTTAGTTGTCTGCATCTTTGCTGTACATTTTGAGCTCGTCCATCATTGTTTGGTCTTGAGGGAGGACCCCTTAGATAAAAAAAAAAAAAAAACCAACAATAATTGTTGATGGAATATCTGTAATATCTGGCTCAAGGATAAACTTTCTTACAGCGTAACTTCCAGTTGAAAAAACCCTCTTGATTCTTTTCACTTGAAAGAAGAGATTTTAGGGTATTGTACCATTTCAACCGACGTCATCTTCACGATAATTTTGGTTGCGTCATTTTGCCCTTATGTTTATTCATTGCAGTGCGCATAGGGGGTGGGCAATGGGGGACTTTTGAGACGCTAGATTGCAGCAGACTAACCAGGTAAATCCATTGTTCTCGGTAATGTGCGCATGCTCAGAACTACGTAAACAATGGATATTTAGCTGATAAAAGTCTGTTGCCACCTAGCGTTGCAAAGTCTCCCATTAGCTTACCTTTGACGCCCACAAATGGCGAGAAGCTTTGCGGACAGTAGCCGCGTGTCACGTTGGTGCATTACCTTCACACTCTGATCGTCATTTTTCTTCTTCACCAGGTTGAGTTGACAGGTTTAATCTCAGACTGTATCATCAAGAATCCAGGATGTTGGCCTTCATATACATTCTAACAATGATCTTGGCCCCTCTGGGGGTGGAAAGCAACAAAGTTAAACTCCATATTAATGGTCTCGGAACAGTCGTCGGGCAAACGGTTCACTTTAAAATTGACGCCTACCCTCCGATAGACACCACGGTCAGTGTATTCAAGGGGATCCCATATGCCGAGCCGCCAGAGCGATTTGCTAAACCCCAACCCAAGAAACCGTGGTCGGAGAAGTTGATTGCAACGGAGTTCGGAAGTGACTGTCCTCAGCTGGGGGAAGCTTCCATCAGCAGCGAGGACTGCCTATTTATGAATATTTGGAGTCCATTTCCCAAAGTAAGTGAATTCGCGAGTTAATTAGTTTTCAGCTTAATTTTCAGTATAAATAGAACGGTAATTGGAGACTTTTGGGGAAACTAAAGGTGGCAGCAGACTTACCAGGTAAATCCATTGTTCTCGTGAAATGTACGCATGCTCAGAACAACGTAAACAATGGAAATTTACCTGGTAAGTCTGCTGCCACCTAGAGTTCCAAAGTCTACCATATAATAGTGAGCTCAATGTACTTATCATAAATATGGGACTTTGTCTTCCGGTATAGGCCTACTGTGTGTCCCTCTTTAACGGTAAAATAACATAGGCTGAAGGAAGTTGAGTCATTAAAAGAGGGCGCTATACAGGCGCAGTTTCTACACAACATGCCGTACAAGACCGTGCAAGTCTCGCGCGTATTCGAACATTTTTTGGACCACTTTGGACCAAGGTACGATGCTTTAACGCGTGAAGGAAACAAACTCACGCGCTTCAACGGGTCCCAATGTTCAAATACGCACGAGACTTGCACAGTCTATTGGGGACAGAATCTCCCCCCTGGGGGGGGGGGGCACCCAGAATCTCCTGCCACACCGGTATATGTCTCAGCCGATTATGATGCTCATGGCACAAAAAACTTTATAACTCCGGTCAAATAAAAGGAGTCTATTATCTCATTGAGCCAATAAGCATTAGCAGCGACCTAACAACATTATTTTAGGTTATAACTATTTCCGGTGTATAGTCAAGTAACCTACTGTTGATACAGTTGAGTATCAAGTACTGCCGCGTACTAGGTTGGCCGAGTAATACTCGAGTACGTGTACTTGGGACATCGATTACGAGTACAAGTGTCGAGTACGAGTATTTTGATTTCTGAGTACCGAGTCCAACAGCCGAGTACCAAGTAGGCCTATACTTGGATCTCCGAGTAGCCTATACATGTACATGTACGAGTAGTTTATAAAAACAACTACTGCAAGACTAGGTATCAGCAATTCATTGTTTTTTGGACTTATTTCTAGATGACAATGTACTGTTATGACTGACTATCGTTTAAACACGAATACATCAATACTACTTCAATTTTACCTTTTAAAGTGCTCTATTCCTCTATTCCTTGGTTAAGTTAGCAATGACATAAATTTAGAATAACGTAATATAAATAAGACAACCTTACACTGTAAAAACCGGGGTGTTTAAATTGACACCATGGTGTTGTCACGTATAGATACCGAACAGAGAATCAAAATTTATAGCACAGGGTGTTAAAATAACACTAATTTCTGCCAACACAATTACATTGGTGTTAATTTAATACCATATGGTGTTATTTTTGATTGATTGATTGATTGATTCATTTATTTATTTACCAAACCAACAGCGGACGAGCCGCCAATTACAGGAAAGGGTAATATACAACAAATTCATATAGCCTATATATATATGTATGTATGTGTGTACATAATTAACCAATAAAACAAAAACATCTATGGAAAAACAAAAATTATAACAAAAGCAACAATTACAAATTTAATAAATTACAAGTGGAAAAGAAACAAATAAGCATGCACAAATATGACTATACAAATAATTCTAAATACATCTAAAAAAACATACAATTAATAAAAACAACCATAAAAAATACATAGATAATAAATTAAAATATTATTAAAAAATAAAACTTTAAAATAAAATAAATTCTCTGTTAGGTATCTATATGTGACAACACCCATGGTGTCAATTTTAACACCCCCGTTTGTGTAGTTTGTTTTGACCACGGGTACTTAAAATCGAGTCCAAGTACATTTTCACTAATTACTTCGAGTGTAGGCATTCAGTCGAGTATCGGGTATGTGCTATACTCGAGTAAAGTACTGAAGTACAAGTCCTACAACACTGCCTCTTTCCAATCAAAACTCTTCGCTTCCGCAAAACAAAGAATTCCTCGTGCCGGCACAGAATAAGCCCCAGGTTAAAATGATATTCACCATGATTAAAATTTTCAAAAAATTAAACTTTACACCCTTGTTAAAGAGGTAGTAAACGGTCAAGTCATTATTCTTTTGCAAACACAGCGGCCACATAAAAGACCGTCTTGTCAGTTAACAGGGTCCGTTGTCATGTTCTTCTCATACAGCCGAAAGCTGCTGCTGTTATGGTGTTTATACACGGGGGCGCTTTCCAAGAGGGGTCCGGAGCAGTGAAATACTACAATGGCGTGGCTCTTGTCGCTTACAATGATATAATCTACGTCAACTTCAATTATAGACTCAGTGTTTTAGGCTTCTTGAGTACAGGTGAGTTTGGTATACAGTGAAGGCGAGGTCGCCTTTAAACCCCCATAGGAGGTAGTGGGTATACCGTAGTTCCCAGATTGTTTGACACCGTGTCCATTTATACCCCAACCAAGAACCTGACTATTTATTGACTTTGTCACCTTTGACCCCCATCTACCTTTCAGTAGAATATGGGCCCGTGGGGGGGGGGGGGGGTAAAGTGTTTCACAGAGTGACCTTGAATAATGTGACGTGTCACTCGCTGTACACTCTAAAAACTCCCAGGTCAGAACTGACCCGGTTCCGGTTACCGGGGGCCTGACCTATTTCTGGGTCATGGTGACCCGGATTTGTTTCAAAAATACTCATAATTGGATCGAGCTGACGCATAATCCGAGCCAAAATCCCATTTTTAAAAACCGGATCAGCCGGTTTTCGGATCAGCCTGACTCATAAATTATTGGTCAGGTCCCATTGGACCCGGGAATTGGATCAATATCTGACCCAGGATTTTTAGAGTATAGAAAGCATGTGGCGATTTGCATTTAAGTTTACATGTAGTAGTTAAGCCAATACACACCGATGTGTATTCCCTATATGGATAGGGAATACACATCGGTGTGTATTGGCTTATCGGTCTTCAGTCAAGTTGTCAGCAAAAAGTACTTTGTTTGGCCTAATTAATTAAGCACCGACACCATAGAAACATAAAAACCATAACACACCAAAATTGTATAATTTTGACTGACTTAAAGTTAAAATTTCAGTGCACTGTTTTGGTATAATACAGTTCTGCGAGCCTTTGCACAGGATGATTTTAAGATGACATATCACCTTCGACAAACATGTCGGCCTCACCGATCCTGAAGAAACAGGGAAATTCGTTAGTTACAAACATCCTCATTAAAAATACTTAAAAAAATCACTCACCGGTCCTACTATTACAGGTGCCGGCACGGACCTCCCTGGTAACTACGGTATGTGGGATCAAGTCGAGGCTCTGAAATGGGTTAAGGAACACATTGTTGGTAAGTTACACTAGCAGCCGTTTGGTGGTGTAAGTTTGGTGGTAATAGTGTTCTTAGGTTTTGAACGTATATGTACGTCGGTCGGTTGACTACGTCCGAGCCAATGAAGAGCTCTCCTAGGATAGCTCCACCCAAAGTTGCCATACACGACAGTCGTTGAATACGGTGCCTTTATTGTGAGTCATTAGCAGGGTGAATATTCATGCCTCAGTCTCAGAGATGACGAAACACTTTGCATGCACACCGTCTATTTATTCGCTAATGACTCACAATAAAGGCACCGTATTCAACGACCGTCGTGCATGGACATATTTTTAATAGGTGGAGCTAACCGAGGAGAACTGTCCATAGGCTCTGACGTAGTCAACCGACCGACGTACGCTCAAAACATATAGAAGTTTTACAGCTGACGTCACTATAGCCCCGCCTACCGCAACGGCAGCCATCTTGCCGGTCAGGGTTAGCCTGCCGGTCAGGGTTAGCCCTGACCGGCAAGATGGCTGCCGTTGCGGTAGGCGGGGCTACACCAATTGGACCGGTAACTTTGGTGTAAACGTCTTGGGTAATTTATTGTTGGTTTGTTGGCAGATTTTGGAGGTGACCTCAATCGGATTACAATCTTCGGGGAGAGTGCAGGAGCAGCATCAGTTAGTCTTATGACAGTCGCCAATAAATCTTGGGAATTCTATGATAGAGCCATTATGGAAGTTAGTATACTAATTTATAATTATATTAATCCTTTTTTATTGTTGAAGGTAAAATTTGTGGAAGAGCAAATTAATCCATATGGTCTAGTTGTCATTAAACACACAGAAGAAAATAGACTTGACAATATAACTAGTTTTAAGTATAGTAACCTTTGTGATTTAACGTTAATGGTGCAAATTTTGTCAGCAATTTTGTTTATGATATAGTTCAAATGCCCGATTATTTTGATTGCTGCAATCAAAATAAAGTAACGGTAACTTGTTTTAGATGATGAAAAATCCTGCACTTTACAACAACACTCTTCTCAAGTTGAATGTAGCCTACGGCTGTTTATTAGATGTCCAACTCTTTCTGAAAGACCTGAGCCCAATTTTCTGCTGAGCACAATGAACTGGATGACAGTCACAGATGATACGCTGTGACATGGTATCATGGCTGGTACCCATATTCTGCAGGCATATTACTCGGGTGGGATTCGAACCCACGACCTTTGCCATTCTAGAGCAATTTTCTTACCAACTACACCACTGAGATTGCCCGGTAGAGGCTGTTCGAAACCTATATTTTAGCAGCGGTTCCCCCAACAATTTAATAGATGTTAAATTTGCATCGGGGATAAATAATATTATTTGGTCTTATCATAACACTCATGTATGTAAAGCACTGTATACACAGTACTTTCCCGATTCCTGTGGAAAACAAAATCCACAGACACATTACTCGGGTGGGATTCGAACCCACGAACCTTGTCATTCTAGAGCAAATGTCTTACCAACTAGACCACCTACATTGCCCGGTAGCCCTGCCGTATTGATAATTCCCCGAAAGTGATCATTCTTTAATGCGTTAGATGTTTGTTCTTTCCAGAGCGGTAATGCATTGTCATCCTGGGCCGTACAGACTGACCAAGCTAAGGCCACATCCGATGCTATCAACTTCGGGAATGTCCTCTTGTGTCCTACGTCATCAATTGCTCTACTAGCAGATTGTATCAAGAGTAGGCCTCTACGTGACGTCATGCGTGCTCTTGAAGTGGTAAGACGGTTTAACCAAGAGGGCGGCCTGGACAAATTCAATTTTGCGATCCACCCATTTTCCCCAAAAGAAAGAGTTCTTATATGAACATGGAACAAAAAATGACAAGTCTTTCAAAATTCCACTGTTTTGATAACCTTTTAGTGCAATTTGTTATCATAATACACTGTACATGTCTCGCGCACATTCGAACTTCCGGGACCATTGTGGTCCCATTTATGGAGTTTTACGTGGGCGAAATTTTGTTTCGTCAATTATTTTAGTTAAGCGTAGTTTATGACCATGGACATTATATATGTTGTTGGGAATGAAAAAACTTAGTGATACAAATTATGAAAGCAAAATCAATTCAACAATACAACGAAGAAAACCCGAGAATTAAACTTTACCTCAGCTTCCGGTTACTGCAAAAAATTAAGAATTTTTGTGCTCACCTCCGATCACAAAACTTGTGTTAACGCTTGTTTTGGATGTGCGATGATAATCGCCAGATGCTGTTATTGCAACGCGAAAGCTTTTTCGTTGCAGTCTATGGTTGTTGAGGCGTCAGCGTCCTCCATAAACTGTGTCAAACGTTTGATTTACGCCAGTGTGACCGTCGCGAATCCGCGTAAGTTAAAAAAAAGAGTTAACATCAAATTAGCATCCTAGTCCCAGAGTTTTAATTTTGGTTAAATAATAATTTACACATTATTTGTGTATTTATTATAAAAACTAAAACTGATTTTATAAACACGTAATGAGTATTTTTGTTGTTCAGATTTTATCATTAAAAAATAATTTAAAACAAAGATTTGATTTCAGAAAAAACAATGTTCTTCGTGTGACGTGTTTTCTCGTTCCGATAAACGGGAGACTTGCACAGTCTATTCAAAAACGTTCGATGACGTCACGTTTTAACTAATGGTCAGTTATGCACATTTTTTTTTATTTAGATGATTTTCAATCAAAATATAAATTGAAATTGACCTTTTGATTGGTGTGAAAAATTCCTCTTTGGACTGACGTCGTGTTTCTATTTTAAATTTCGCCCTGAAAAAGTATCAACTTAACATTGGCATTTTACACCATTTTTTAACGTGATGTTAGAGACTTGTAAACTGCAAAAACTGGGGTGTTCAAATTGACACCATGGGTGTTGTCACATATATAAACCCCAAAAAGAAGCAAAGTTAACAACATACGGTGTTAAAATAACACAAATTTAATTATTTTTGGCAGAAATAAGTGTTATTTTAAGTGTCAGATTTTTTAAGGTTCATGCAGGCTGTTAACCTTTCAAAGAGTGAGCAAAATGCCATTGTACGTCAAAGCAGATCGTGCCGAACTGTGAGCCACACTGTTTTATTACCGTCCAATGTTATTTCTGGGCACGGTACTGTGTATATTGCATTTTTATTCTTTTCATATCTTGATAGATCATAATATTATTTTGTCAAATAAATACAGTGGAAGGGGTTCCCCTTCCAAAAAATCTCTAACTGTGGCCACCAAAAAACACTACAATAAGCTTGGCATGACTCATTCACAAAGGTCATTGATCCTTCCAGACTGTGCTTATCCTCACCAGAAAAAAACTGCATGGACAATACACCTTTGCTTCAGTCAGACCACAAGGGTAATTGATCCATTCAGGGCACTGGATCCTCCCAGGAAATACTAAAAGGGCAACAAACTTTTGTTTACACTCTGTGGAGAGCCATCCAGGGCAGTAAAAACTCCACAGTGGCCTGCTACAATGTTACAACTAAGGGAGAGCATTTTTGTACACACACATATTATGGGAATCCCATGGAGGGGAATCTTCCACGCCAATTTTGTGGCATAACCAAACTGACCCTGTGAGTGAAACCCCCTATAAAAGGAGTGGCTGGGTCCAACTTACAAAGTCAGAAAGTCTGGGTCAGGTGCTGCATTGGATTGTGGTCATGGGATACAAAACACGTGATTGTGCCACAGCTTGAGGCACGCTCCCTCTTCGAATTAATTAATAAAGTTGAAAGATGAGGGTCAGCGAATTTAAATTATAATTTGGGGATCGCCAAGGGGGGGGGGGGGTGAAAGGATCCCCACTGGTAATGTTAAAAAATTCATGGCACCCCTCTGTTAGCTGGGGTGAGACCCCCTTAAATTTGGACACTAATGCAAAGAATATAATAGTGAAATTACCCTAAATTCTATCTTTACAGAAATGTGCTTTAAGCTCAACCGATTTATACAATGTTTTGGTCATGTCTGTAGTGTTCTATATATAATAACATAGCATTTCTTAAATTTGCTTGTTTGTTTTAGAAATTATGCTAAGTGAACTTTAAAAATGGCATAAAAATGGCATTTTTTTCAATTATCAGAAACTTCCGAAATTACTGAAATTTGAAATCAATGTATTTTCTATTATTCAGGCTAGTTCAACATTGAAACTCACATTCGTAAGAGGTTATGTATAGTGTTCTTAAAGGATACTAAATCTAAAATTTGGGGGTTTTCAAAATTGTTGAGGTAGGGAATTTTGTATATGGGTCATATATTTACCCTTATTTTTAAGCAATAAATCGTGTTTTCCAGTTTAATTGAGTTACCAATTCCTTTTTATTGATACTTTTGAGTTATAATAACTAAATAGATACAAAGCACCATGTTCTTTTACAGAAAAACACATTTCAATGTTTTTGGAATATCCCATTCCTTGAAAGGGGGTTTTAACCCTCCCCCAACCACGTGGTTTATCTAATTGTGCACAATACACCCTTCTATATTTATGCTGGCGTCATATTTTAAGGGTCAAAGTGAGGCTGTGGGTGGTAGGCTTTTACACTGCATCGTTCTGCTACATGAATTTACCATCAGACATGAGCTTTTGGATGGATATTGCGAGCGTCCGAAGGGCTGTATGGTCAAAATCAGAAACGAATGTAGTGTAAAAGCCTACCGCCCACAGCCTCGCTTTGACCCTTAAAATATGACGTCAGCATAAATATTAAGAAGGGCGTATGCTTCCTTTATAGCCATACATCATGACAAAAACAATCTTTATTGTTAAAAATAATATTAGCTAAAAATTGGGCCACCCTGTACAGCATCAACAAAATGTGGTTTATTTCAATTTAATGGTATGTTCAATAAAAATGTTCAGAGCCATTTTTTTAAGTCAACATATTGTACTGGCAAATGTTCAAAATATTAAGGGTTTTTTTTTTTTACTAAAGGGAGAAACTATTCCACTATCACATTCACAAGTCAGTGAATGCATGCAATGGTCTATAGACGCTATAATCATGATGATATCAGAAACAGTTGCAGTTGTATAGCATTTCGACCTTCTGATCTATAATACTTTTGGGACCTATGACATAACAAAATCAGTTTGACCTGTTATACCTTTTTATATTTCTAAAACAATTATTTCTGATAATACACTGTACTCTGTTAATTATAAGCCCTTTGTATTTTGGAACGTGCTAATCGTCATGATGATAACCTGTGTTGATAATGATAACATAATTGCACGTTTCAACTTGTGTATTATTTAGTTACATTGTTGGTTTTATTACTGCAAAGTGGAAGGCTTACGATATGATGATTATGTCTTGTCTTCGGAGCCACCTTGGTTGGTACAAGTACATGTACATTGACCAACAAGACTTTTCAGTACTTTGATGAAACTGTCTTTGCGCGTTTCAGGTCCTTCAACTTTCAATCCAAAGTTTTCACACAGATCTTTCAATTCACTTATGCGTTTCGATTTACCTTTGCCCTGTGTAATTAGAGTACAGACATTGATATCACCAAACATAATTGGATGGGAAATGTCTATTTCAGCATAAACTGATTTGCGAAGTCTTTCTTCGTTCTCTGAACTTTCCCAAGTACGAAAGTCTTCTTCACTCGCATATACGTCCACGTCAACATGGTGACCTTGGCCTGCTTGATGCCTTTTCTGAGCAGCTGCGGCAAGCCTACTAAAACAACTTGAAATTTGTTTCGCAGTCCGCCATTCTGCGGGAAGGAAAACAAACTGACCATTGATTTTTGTCAAGGTTTTCATGACTTTTGCAACGTGCGTGGCATCGGCTTTGTGCCCAGTTCTTATACCTGCATTGAACTGAACAGTCAGAAAAGATTTCACATTTTCAGACAAAGCTGATACTTTTCTCGGACCTTTCAATGCCCACCCCATGTTCTGTATGATAATTTTCCCAGCTGATCCAGCTGCAGTTCCTGAGCTGGTGCTAGACTCTGCCTCAGCTGCTGGTATCAGGGGCACTGTGTATTGTTGTTGAGCGTGGACGCCTGAAACTTTGTCCGCCCACTGCTTTCTTATGCTATCATACGCTGATTAATTTCAGTTGATGAAATAACAGAAAATGATAAAATAGAAGAAGAAAAAAAGACAGTAATGGTTTTAGCAACAAATTTCAAAGGCCTACTAATAACACGATTTTTTGCCCATATAGCACCAAAACACCATTATACATGAAACGATTAATGTCCATTTTTGTATTTTACTTTTATGTAAATAACATATATATGATATGATCCTAATTGTTCAACTTGATTGCAAAATAAATGAAATTTATTTTAAAATCATGTTTTTTTAAAGTAAAGTCTAACTTGTTGCAAATTTTACAAAGCACAAAAAGACAAATACTTCAAGACCTCTCACTCAAGAAAAAAATAAAAAACACCAACACTTTTGAAAGCATAGGGCTATTGCTGAAGGGTGTGCAATGTGTTTTTATGAAGGACATTTGGAAATTAGCCTGAATGTAGAAAATAATCAAATTCAAAATAAGGCAAAATTTCACATTTTTCCCATATTTGAAATTTTGTAAAATGGGGTAATTTGGTGTAACGAAAAATAAATGTTCCTAAAGTAGTAAGCATATGTACTGTTGTGTGTGCAAGCACAAAGGTATGCACATTGAAAATATATTTGTTTGAGATCAATTGATTGCTTAGTTTTTCTGTAGTAACTTCTGTAAGTTCGACGTAAAACTGTTTTTAAGCTCCTTCTTGTACATGATTTTGGGCTCATTTTTAGGGGGTACCATTATTTTCCTGAGGGGGGTACTGCAGATTTGTTTAATATCATTTTTGTAAATAGTCTTCATAGTACATCAAAGTTGCAAAATATAATTGGATTTCGCCGACCCCCATCTTTCACACCTGCATGACCCTTAACTTACACTTAACACCCTATGGTTTAAATGTTGATTATTTTTTGGTATCTATATGTGGCAATACCCATGGTGCCAATTTCCCCCTTTTTATGAGGACTCTTTTGATAGAAAAATAAGTGCATCACATAACATAGTTTGACCTTAGACCCCTCCCCATCTATAAGACATCATGCTCCCCGAAACGATTAGTAAAAGTTGATGATTGAATGCACTTCTCAGAATTACGCAGATGTTCCCGCCTTTAAAAAAATTCTTGCATCTCAAAGGCACATTTCCCCCGACTGCCTCACTATTAAAATATTCAACATAACAGTTATTTGCATTGTCTTTGCACTGTCAATAGGTATTTGGTGAATACAGCCTTGAGGACACGTACATATTCCCATTCAACCCAACAATTGATGGGGACTTCTTGACTGAAGATCCGGCCACGCTGTACGGCCGAGGTGAATTTAAACCCTCTGACGTCATACTCGGTACAAACCGTGACGATGGAAGCGTAGTGGCCGTCAAGGCATTTGCTGCCCAGCTACTCAGAACACACCCCTTTGTATCTCGACATCAGTTCAATGAGAAACTCGGTGATGGCTACGTCCAACTTCCTCGAAACGACCATCTCATTCGAGACATTATCAAGTATAAATACGTCAATCGGTCACTTGCCCATAGCTACGGGGCCAATTTCTTCTGGCCGTTTATTCGTATTTCTACTGACCAGGTTTTCGTCTGCCCGACGGACATCGTTGCCAAAGCATTCGCCAGGACATCCTCGAACACTTATTTGTATCAGTTAACTCATATTTCATCGGTGCCACAGGATGATTGTCACTGGGATGGTATTGTCCCTCATGGAGACGAGCTCAGTTACGTATTTGGTGCTTATTTTAACCCACTTATTAAGCTTAATGTCACGGCAGCAGAGGTTAACATGACGCTTATTGTGATGCGTTATTGGACCAATTTTGCAAAGACCGGGTGAGTATACAAGCTTTCAAATTTCACAATTCCGTATTAAAGCATACGGACAACAGTGTCAGAGACCAGCATCCGCACTCATGTGACCCACACTCTGAAAACTCCGGGTAAGAATTGACCCGGAGTTCTGGTTCCCAGGGAGCCTGACCAATTTCCGGGTCAGGCTGACGCGACCCGGTGTGGCGGTTTCAGCCTTCCGACGTGTTCAGTTTTCCGGGTGACGTAGCCGGACATTTCAACACGTTGTTAGAACGGTTTTAGGTTTCCGGCGTGTTCAGTTTTCCGGGTGACGTAGCCGGACAAAAATACCGCCGCGAGTACCCTGGCGAGTACTGAACTCTCAGTGACCCCAAATTGTTTCTATTACGATTCTTTTCTGTTTAGTCACATTCTCTTGGGCCATCTTTATACGTTTTCTCATGCGTACAACTTTAAAGGCATCGTACACGTTTGGTAATTGTCAAAGACCAGTGTTCTCATTTGTTGTATCCCAACATATGCATAAAATAAGAAAATGATGAAAGAAAATACACCCTTGATGTACAAATTTGTGTGCTTTCAGTTAGGAATAAAAAATTCTTGCAAGAAGTTTTTATTATTTTAGTGAGAAATTACCTCTTTCTCAAAAACTACGTTACTTCAGACGGAGTCGTTTCTCACAATGTTTTATACTATCAACAGCTCTCTGTTGCTCGTTACCAAGTCAGTTTTTATGCTAATATATATTTTGAGTAATTACCAAACGTGCACGATACCTTTAAGCAGGTCACACTGCTTGTATAAAAAACAAACCCCCTTTCTCATTTCTAACTAATTTAATGGTTTGTTTCGCATTTGTTACTTTATGGCTTTGTGGTATATATTCTACACGCGAATTCGGCCCATAACAAAAAATATAAATACCCAGCCTGTAATAATACAAATAAACAGAGAAAACACTCTATCAAATGGCAAATCACAAGTTTTATTTTTGATATCTATACAATTTAGAATAAAATAAAAATAAATAAATAAATAAATAAATAAATTTAATCAACTAAACCAGAATAAAAAAAATTCACAGGATTATTTTACGATTATACTCAGACAATGCACACACAATAACACATCTCTAATTACACAGTATTGATATTTTCGTCACAGCTAGCAACACTTCAAGTACTGATTTGAATGTAACTACAACAATTAGACCCACAAGTAAAAGTGTCATCTGTAGTTATTGCACAAAAACAATTTGGTCAAATGAATTGCAACTCTCATGTGACGACTGCAGTTCATATGTTCACCTCAAGTGAGCAGGAGTTTCAAGAGCAGAATATTTAAAAGGGAAAAATAATCCCACACCTTGGTTTTGTTCTAATTGTTCAGCAAGAAACGTAATAACTGATCACAAAGCTTTTTAATGTGACTATTGTGAACTATGGATTCATACCAATTGTAGTGACGTGGATGATCAAACTTACGAAAATTTAATTAACTCTTCATGCTCGTGGGCTTGTTGGGATACACCAAGAGATAATACTGGTCTTTGACAATTACCCAACGTGTCCAGTGCCTTTAAGTGACACAAATCGTGCACCAACATGAACTCTAAATTGTTGTACATGGCACTGGCGCAGTACACAGGGAGGGATGCCATTTAGAAGCTGCTCTGCAAACTGTAAATTAACATAAACAACCATGTCAAAATGGAGATAAGTCTTTTAGCAGGTTCTCCAAGCTAGCTTTTTATTTATCTCTTACGTTCTGACAAACTTTGCTGGCTAAGGGCAACAGTTTTTATTTTGTTTAATAAAACAAGATCTGACACAAGTTGTTTACCATCAGCACAAACACTCCCCAGCTGTATGTATCACGCTGGCGAGAGTTGGAGTACAGCTTTATGGTCCATCTGGTGGGGGTCCCATGGATCTTTAATGCCCTGGCATTCATGTAGTTTCTGAAATATCAGAAACATGAAAATAGTACACATATCCATGAGAAAGATAATGTTAACTAGAAGTAGTGTGATTAGGAGCATGTTTTATTTGTCTTTCCTCCAAGTTATCATAATCACAAAAGAATGCCGAAGCAGAAATGATGCACCTACATGAAGTGTGAGCAGTACCTCTTCTCAGCAGCACCGTATCCGGGTAGTGAATTCAGAATGCCCACTGTTTTGGTGGCTGTGTTCCCAGCAAGTAAGACCCAATGGTCGTTGTCCACACATATTGGTATTAGTATCCATAAAAAGTCGGCCCTGGTCTGAGAGAAGTCTCTTTGGGGCACCCCATCGCCAAACAAAGGTTTGGATACAGGATGCTACACCAGTAGCCTCTTTGGTCTTCAGTGGGAAGAATTCCACAAATTTTGTGAAATAATCAGTGAAGGTGAGAACATACTTGAAGCCTTCCTGTGTGGTTGGCAAAGGTCCTGGACAAAAGTAAAAGAGGCAAACAAAGCATTGGCGTAACAACAAATCTGTCTGCTTTACATATTAGTTAAATAATGGTAAATACAAATTTCAAGCAAGATCAAAAAAACATTCAAAAGACAAAGAGAGAAAAACACAAGACACAATACTCTGATCCACTTCAACTTAATACCAAAAGAAGACACACTGTTAAAGCTATGTACCAATTAAATCCATTCCCACAAGCTGTAGGGGCTCCGTTGTTTTGATTGCTTTCAACTCTGATGCCTGGGTTTAAATTTTGTCACGTCGCTGGCATCGATCACATGACTTGATCTGTTAAAAAATATAGAATAACAAATGTTCAACAAGAAACCACACACACTGTTGTACATGTATGTAGTGCAAATGCATATACCAAGCACAATCAATCGTTTCAAAATAAGTAATACCTTGAGGTTTGTCTTGCCAATATTAATTAAATTTGCACTTGATAAAGGTTGATAGAACACGTAACAAATCTGGGGCGAGGTGAGGAAACTTTCTTTTGACCAAATCACAACAAAGGAAAACTGTAGGCCTATTTGAAAAAGATAGAATGTAAGAAAACTGGCAATGCTACACCTTAAGAAAACATGAACGAAATCAATGTGACAATGGAGTAGTCATTTAGACTCTTTCAGAGGGCACAACAATAGAAAGATAGCTAGAAACATAAAGGTGCCATTACAAAATTAAACAACACAAACACCAATTCATAAAGTGTTATCCCACTTACAAACTCCCCAACATCCCGTCTCATTCCATTCCATGTGTAATGCGAGGAAATTTTGGACAGTGTGGCATTGATACCACTATGTCCTCCTGTCGGTGATGAGTGATAATGTTTCAGAAGGTCTAGCACCTCATCCTCGTGCAGTACTACCTTCTTCTTGATGTCTGCCTTGTTTCCAGTGTAGTACAGCTCACCTCCTTAAATTGAAAAAGGGACAAACAATTACTGACCATCTGGGGCCCTTGTAAATATTACATTTTATTGAGTAATCTACAATAAAAAAGGGTGACAATATCGGTTTAAAACAAAATAAATGGAGAAGAAGAAAAGAAATATAACCCCTCACCGCCCCCCCCCCATTGCGAAGACCGTAAACAGCAAGCAGCTGCTAGTGACTGATAGCACCTAAATGTAACCCTCATCATCCATCCCTCTTTCCCATCATTTCAATTCACCAGCCTCTAACCCCAACTCCTCCCTCCCACTGTCACATCTTACTCTTTACCTAACCCGCCCACTATTTATTCTGTCTTTCTATAACCACCCCCCCCCTCAATTTTCGTCTTTTCTTTTCCATATGACACCTTCCCTTACATAACCAGTATACCAGTAACCCTCACCATGGACCTCCATGCCCTCACCATCTACCCCCTGCTGGCTACTTCTCCCCTTTCCCTTTGTTCTTCTTTTCCCCTCCCCTTTCTCCTGACACTTGCTCTTCCCCTTCCCCCCTCTAAAAACATTTCTTACATAATGCCCCGATGTATGTATTGGTAAATAACAAAATACACTTGGTAAAAATACAATTTCGTTACAAGAAAATGCCTATACACTACTCTAAGTCTAAGTCTAAGTAATGTAGTACTACAGTGTACATGTACATGTACAGTCAGACAGTAACTAGCATACACTACACTACAGTACTCTTCCTTCCTCCATGAACTAACCATGACCATGTTAACTACTCACTAGGCAGAGCCCATATACCATTTTTATAGGCAGGGGGGATAGGTAGGTAAGGATAGCTAGCCTGTCTATTTGTGAATTGAGTACTTACTGGTCTGATCATTATGTATACGTTTTCGATTGGCAACGGACAAGCCTCTTCTTGTTCTCTGACGCTCCTTCTTCATATGTTCCACTGGTTAAATAAAGAATAATTTGCTTGGTCTTCAAACCTAATTCTCTCATACGATCCACGCGTTCACCGCTAGTTGTATTCGTGGACGCCGCCATGACAGTTAGCTACCGAAGAGAGTAGCAACGCAGAAGACTCAGTACGGCACTAAAATGGACTACTTTCGCTTGCTGTGCGCAGGCATCGCATGACGTAATGTTACCGTATTTGGTCACCCGGAAAACTGAACACGTCGGAAGGCTGAAACCGCCACACCGGAATGTGGTAAACAAAATTGACTAAGATTCTGCTTCAGTTTGACCCATTTCAGGGTCATTCTGACACAGATTTCGGGTCACACTGTTCAAGAAAAGGGTCAGGCCCCACGGGAAGAATTCTTTTAGAGTAAAACATACACATAAAATAAAAGAACCTGTGAGAGTTTAACCTCAATAGGGGACTTTGGAACGTTATAGGTGACAGCAGACTTACCAGGTAAATTGCCATTGTTTTAAACGTAGTTCTGAGCATGCGCACATTACCGTGAACAGTGGATTTACCTGGTAAGTCTGCTGCCACCTAGCGTCCCAAAAGTCCCACCATCGGTCACCAGAGTTACGAGAAAATACTTATTTCTCAAAAACTAATGTTAATATCACACACTAAACATTCCCGGGTCAGAATTGACCCGGAATCCGGGTCCAAGAGGGACCTGGCTCAATTAGGGTCAGGCTGACTAGGAAACTAGTTAAACATGGTGATATTGACACGTTTTTGGTTCAGTTTGACATAGATCGATTATCGATTTTAAGTGTTCGATTATCCTTCATAACTATGTATTCACGTCTTTTAAGCTGACAGTCCCCCAGCACTACACTTCTTGATTTGATGATATATTTATCTCCTTTTTTTAAATATCAATTTATGTAATTACAGCAATCCTAATAAAGCATCACCCAGCACGGTAAAGCTCGGAAGAGTGGCAAAGACAGAGGAAGACGGAGTAGTGTTCTGGAATGCCTTCGACGATATAAACCAGAACTACAAAGATCTAGCCCCTGCTATGATAGATAAGCAGAGATTGAGGCAAAGTCAATGCAGTCTCTGGAATACATGTCTGCCGCAGCTGATCGAAGAGTAAATACAACTGAGATTTGTTGTTAATTAAAACTGCAACCTATAAATCAAATAACAAAGTTGGCGCATTATTAACTCCTTGCACTATGTCACACGTGGCTACTACCTGCCATGTTCGCCATTTTGAAATTCAAATTGCACACTATTTTTTTTAGAGAAATCCGTAACGATAGCCGGGACATCTGACGTCACACTTCGAGGCTCGTGAATAACGCCATATACCTGCCTGCCCGGATACTGCCAGATGTATCTCTTTAAACTCGCATTCATTTCACACGGAGCTTCGCAGTCAATTCACACGTATACACATAATTACATAGTGAATAAAACAGCATTGATGTACAAACATTATGCACACGCTGCATGCAGACGATCGAAGGTGCAAACTGACAAATTATGCTACATCAACCTAGACCAATCATAACACAACAAATTAATATGGAAAACTTAGACCACTGCCCATTTTTCCAATGAATTAATTGTATCAATGAAATCATTGTTGATAAACAAACCGCGCCTGTTGGCATGGACCGCCAAATGTAAGTAAAACATTCAATCGTGTTAACATATGTTTTAACCAAATTCAATATCTTCTGCAAACTTTCAATTAAATAAAATACCTCCCATAATTGGTTGCTTTGTTTCCAACAAATTCAACACTATTTTTGACTATTTGTGTAACATTGTTACATTGTATAGGACTTGACTTGTCCAATATATTTGGATATTTCAAAGTCACACTTCCATGGGTTATGATCGAGCAAGGCATTCTTGGGGGAAATGGCACGGTAAGATCGTACACCACTGGGAACGAGGTTGTGTAAGCGTGTAAAAACCGCGTCGCCTGAAATGCGCATTACACTGTGAGTAATAAAACACCAAGGACATTGACTCCGAAAATGGCACAACCAAGATTATTTTGATAGTGACGCCAAATAAGCTGGGTCATGGTATTTGCATTTTGCACGTTTTGTGATTTTAATAATATAGACCTTATGCATATGACGTCATTGGAGTAAGAGAAGATTGCTCATGCAGTAGCCCATCCTGTGCGGCTTGCGTGCGTAGCCGTGTGTTTCCAAGTCATCGTTTAATTAACATGACTCTAAAGATGGCGGCGGGATGACGTCAATGCATAATATCCATTTCTGGAAGGGCGTGGTCATGTACTAATTGTGTTAATTGCTAAAATGTGTTAATTGGGTGTATTAAAGGACTTTGAAAGTCGAACTACCATCCAAAACTTAGTAGCGAAATTCAAATTATTATAGGCAAAGGCTGTGAATAAGGGTCTTTGTCTATGAAAAAATTCCTAAGACTTTGCCTGTTTTGTATGTCTCTTTGTTGTCATTTTTCTTTCAGTGAGGTCTTATATGAAGACGGTTCGCAGAATTGGATAAACGGATTGCTGTCGTCACACCGACCAATTAGTGCTCTATAGTTCATCGCATTAGGACAACGCAAGAACATGATTTCTAACTCAAGAATCACGTAGGCCTATTACACAAGCAAACGTACATGTTGATTTATCAAGGCTTGTAACCTCTGCGTCAAACGATTATGAGAGTATTGTTTTCTTATACCAAAATTAATTTGGAACGAAAATGGGAATAAAAATAATGTCTATCCGACCCTATTGAATTAATCTTAGGTCGAACATTTACTCCTCTCAAAAATCATTTTTATCAATAGTTTCTCACTTGTATAAGATTGCGAAGTCGGAGTGGATACAATTTTGCATGTATACGTACGCGCTTATTATAAGTGCAACATCACCTTTCTTCACAAGTTTGTTAGACTGGCACTATGTCTTCTTTTGAACGCCATTCTTATTAGTCTATTTTGATGTGGACACCAACGACTCAGTGGTCGCGTGGCTATGCGGCGTTGCCCTCAAGGATTACAGCTGCAGTCAGCGCGTTATACCACGACGATGTCGCTCTAGACGACTGCACGGCGACTGCAGTCAGCGCTTTACCAAATGCAATAATTACCATAGAAAGTGCACTGCTCGGCTCATTCTTCAAGGCCAATGTAATTTAATCAGATGGGATGATATTAAAACAACATGGAATTTTGCCGTGAAAATTTAAAAACACATTAGGCTGTTTAACAACGCAATGAACATTAAAAAACTCATTAGGCTGTTTACCAACGCAATGAGCATTCAAAAACCCATCAGGCTGTTTACCAACGCAATGAACATTAAAAAACTCATTAGGCTGTTCACCAACGCAATGAGCATTCAAACCCCATCAGGCTGTTTACCAACGCAATGAACATTAAGGGGAGACCTAATTCCCAACCCCTGGTTATCGGGAGGGTCCCGCCGGGAACCGCCGGGCTTCCACCCTTTTGTTTTGAAGAATAGACTTTGCCGTCTTCGTGAATAATGGTACGCAAGAGGTCATCCACAGTCCAAAGTCTTTACTTAATTTAATGGCCCGCCGGTATTGCAGCCAGTAGACCGAAAACACATTTTAGTTAATTACTTGTTCAGTTTTTAGCAAAAACAGGTGAAACCCTTTAGGCACAGTGGCGTAACTGGGGGGGGGGGGGGCACGGACATCAATTGGGGGGGGGGAGCACGGGGTGCACATGCCCCCCCTAATTGATGTCCGTGCCCCCCCCCCCGGTGCCCCCATTTGAAATCTGGACTTCTGTGATTGGAAATTTCCAGAGTAAAATGTTACATGTTATACTCTTTGATGAGATAATTTCGATTTTTTTAAAAACTCCATTTACATGCAGAAAATATAATTTGTACACTCACGCCAGATTATCTTATAACAAAAAATAGTAAGTTGCACAAAAAAAGTGATGAAAGGGGGCTTGTTCAGGAATGTTCCAGGAATGCTTTTAATTTCTTTTATTTATTATTATTTTTTAGAAATTATTATATATTATTATTATTTTTTATTGGGGGAGGGGGCGATTATGAAAGAAAATGTACATCGGCGCGTTAGCGCCGCCCGTCACGTACGCGACGCAGGAGGGAGTGGGAGGTGGACGTGCCCCCTCTCACAGAAGTTCGGAATTTTGTTAAAAAGAATGCCCAATTCAAGCCAATTGGTGCACCCTTTTTGCGCTATGATATTGGTTATTATATCTAAAAACAACTAAATTACAGCTTCGTATCAATATTATTTCTGCATAATGCTCAGACGACGTATGCCACCCATTGCGTCCTCTATTTACTCTCTTTGTATAATGTCATAATTTAACGATAATGAACAGACTGAACAAACTTTTTGCTAAGTGTGTTATTTATTATTTGCACAGTTACGATGCAGACTTTTTTAAATATTATATTTTTTTGCAGATTTTTTTAAATTTTATTTTATTTTTAAGTTTACTTGTTTATTTATCTATTATTTTTCTAGGGGGGACTTGGCCAGGAGTGCCCCCCCCCCTTTAAAAAATGGTGCACCCCCTTGTGCCCCCCCCTGAAATGTTACCCTAGTTACGCCGCTGTTTAGGCAGGTGTGATTCATGGACTCGGAATCTCCAGTTAGAAAACACACTCTACATAATAGGCTTGTGTACACACAAATACTGTAGATAATGAGCTCATTATAGAAAAGATAAGTGCTCGGCGGTATCCGGCGGTATCCTCTGGATATCGGGAGGTTGGGGAATGAGATCTCCCAATTAGGCTGTTCACCGAACGCAATGAAAACTCAAAACCCCATTAGGCTGTTCACCGAACGCAATGGAAATTCAAAACCCCATTAGGCTGTTCACCAACGCAATGGAAATTCAAAACCCCATTAGGCTGTTCACCAACGCAATGAATATTCAAAACCCTATTAGAATGTGCACCACGGCGAGTGCCGAATGTGAAAAAACTCGCACTCAATACAATTTTCTTTGTTTTCGCTGATGAAATGAGGTCACCTCGCAAATATGTGCGCAAACTTGTGCGATGTCATGAAACTAATCGCGAAAATGTGTGCAGACTTGTGAGATTTCGTGAAATTAATCGCGAATAATGTGCGCAGACTTGTTTATGTTTTTTTGAGTTGTTTTTTGGCTTGTTCTTTTTTTCTTTCTTTTTAGAGAAACCACTCAATCATAAATTAATACAAACATTAATAAATACATACATAACAACAGCAACAACAACACACCAGCATCGATTGCTGTTTACAGGGTTTATGTTACATTTTTTCCATGATATTTCACTTTGACGTGTCGATTGATGCGCTTATAAAGTGGTTTGTTTGCCACCCTTTCACATTACCAATTTCACATTAAATGCATTTTATGTAATACAAAAGACTCTTACTGGTAGGCCTAGTGACGCGAGATAATGGAAAATGTCATGAAGCATACTGTTAAAAAATTATGAATGTGATGAGACAGTGCGTAGTTGGCGGGGGATGAAGCAGTATCAAACACTCATCAGCGGTACCACTGCGTGTTGGTATCTCCGTTTTATTTGCCTAACGTGAATCAAGATTATTGAGAACAAAGGTAAGCGTTGATAGAATAAAGACTTTGAAAGGCTCGGGGAACACGACTGTGGAAATGAGATTGTTTTCACTTATTTCAGATCATGGAAATTATATACATTATTATACAGTTCCATCGGATAAAATACGTTTGAGTGGTGCCAATGTCAGTTTAGCTCAGTACTGTTAAGTAACAGCGTTTCTTCTTTACACTTCAACTTCATGGAATGGAATGAAGCAAACCATTGACATTGGTGGACCACTATAGTGTGCAAGTATAGAACAACAAATTGGGTGTTAATTTTAATGTTCGGCATTCTTGTTTTTAATGGGACCAGGTTTTTTCCATGTAATTTGTATGATGTACACATTATTGTTTCTTTTTCTATCGTTACTTTTGTTTGATGCATTTTAAAACAAATTTGATATTAACGTGTCAAATTCAGTTTTGAACTGCGATACATGTTTTTGAATTGAATTCCCTGCCGGATGATATCAACCATCGTTGTTCATTTAAACCAGGGCGCCGATCAATTTCATGGAGCTGCTTAAAACTCCGCAGCAAGGGACCCGTTTGGCTGCAACGTGCCTCTGGTACGTTGTCAGCACATGCTGACAAGTTTTTCCCGTTAAGAGGGTTTGTTTTGCATTTTGTTCATCAATTATTTTTTATATATGTGTTGTTTTAACAACATGTTAAAACATGTCCAGGTATTGTCAGGTTTAATTTAAGTTTATTGTTTGCTTTATGAATTAAGTTTTATAATTTGGCAAATGGGGTGTCTAACAATAAGAATCCTCGTCCCAAGTTGTATCTCTGTTTCAATGTTAAAGGAACATTACAGAATTGGTTTTTCTAACAAAACAGTTGCTGGCAGTGTAAGCACTTTTTATAATCCACCATATACATAAACTGACAAACCTGTAGAAGTTTGAGATCGAGAAAATAGTGAAACACCGATTACACATTTGCATGTGTTATACAATGCATGAATTAAAACGCTCATGAGCGATAAACTCGAATCGGAAATTAGTTTTATTTATTTCTCATCAAATATGGCATTTCAGACAGAAATATTTCTAGGGATGTTTTTTGATATCATCATCATTAGACCGTGTAAGTTTTATGTAAATCTGTGATCTTAAAGAAAATATTAATAACCAGTTCTGTAACGTTCCTTTAATTAAAAGAAATTATTGACAGACCGATTTTGTACACAAAGGATGCTGGCAGGGTTTTGTCCTGGCCCCTCCTAACCAGATCACTGTCCCATGTTGACTGACACCCTCTATGACGTCGTGTGGCATGGTCCAGCTTATGATATCATATGGCATAGGAGCTGACCGGCGTGTGCAATGAGGTTAAGATAATGGAACTATTAAAATATGTCTTCATGTGCTGACAAGGTTACCAGCCCCAGTTCCAAGTCACTTGTACCGTAATTAAGACTGGGTTAATATTGTGTTCCCTTAATTGCATGGTTTCTAAACCCAGTTCATCTTGATCACGTTTAAACTGTGTAGATCATTATGGATGGAAGGAGTTCTAACACCAACTTGGAGAAGGAGTTTGCCAACAGTACCAGCCTCCACGGTATTGCTCGAGTTGCTAATAATCCTAGAGTAGGCATCAAGCTCTCATGGCTTTCCATCATGATGGTATGTCTGTGTGTATGTGTGTATCAAGTTCAAGACAGGTTTTCTCATTACCTCGAGTATACTGCTAATACTGCTATATCAGTGGAGTACGCCAGAAATATCAACTTTCCGGCAGTCACCATCTGTAACTTCAACAGGTTCGTATATGGCCTTCATTTGTTTGTTTTTCAGAGTTGAAGTATAGGTTCAGTAATGGCGGCCCTGAAGGGACATCGCATATTGCAAATATGTGCTCATAACTAATGTGCTCATTATTATATGTATGCAATGTCGTGAAATTAATCGCAAATATTCTGCGCAGACGTATGAAATGTCTTGCAGTTTAATCGCAAAATACTGTGCAAGTCTCGCGCAATTCGAACTTCCGAGACCATTGTGGTCCCAACCATATGAAGTTTCACGTTTGCGGGATTTTGTTTCGTCAGATATTTTAGTAGAACGCAGTTATGGCCGTGAAAATTATATGTGATGTTGGGAATGTAATACTAAGTGATGAACAATATGAAAGTAAAACCATTTCAAAATAATTACGGGCATGTTGTCACTAAACCTAGGTGATAGACGCACACGTTCGGGCGTGATTGGCAAATGGGGTAAAACAACTTGCTATGGGTATTTTCATGTTCAAGAATTTTGTATAAATATAACTTAAAAAGAAGATTTGATTTCAAAGAAAAATATAGTCTTCGTTCGAATTTTTTCTCTCGTTTTTTATATCCGCGAGACTTGTACAGTCTATTCGCAAATTATGTGCGCATACATCTGCGAATGTATTTGCGATGTCGTGAATTTATTGCATACGTTATCGCATTTTTATTGCAGAAAGCTATGACATTGACTTGAAAAGGTAGTTTTTTAAGACTCATTTATAGCATTTTAACTCTCATTTTTTCTTTAACAAAATGGAAAATACCTCAACTACAACAGTTATCAGCTAGAGTAACAAGCTTTATAGATAGAGTGAGCAAAAGAGGAGTGGAATATAGCATATCAACGATTTCTCCCCCAATATTTTATTTCGAGACAATACATGGGACAACAAAACCTCTGTGATACATCTTTTTTTGAAAAACAAAACAATTATGGAAAGTAAGATACTCGGAGTCACATTTCAATAGACCAATTTACACATTAATTCGGATTGTAACTTTATTTTCCATTAAAGGAACATTACAGAATTGGTTTTTGCTAGAAAAAACAGTTAAGCACTTTATATAATCCACCATATACATAAACTGACAAACCTGTGGAGTTTTGAGATCGATCGGCCATCTGGGTCACGTGAAAATAGTGAAAAACCGATTACACGTTTGCATGTGTTATACAATGCATGAATAAAATGCTCATGAGCGATAAAATCCAATCGGAAATTAGTTTTATTTATTTCTCATCAAATATGGCATTTCAGACAGAAATATTTCTAGGGATGTTTTCTACTATTATCATCATTAGACCGTGTAAGTTTTATGTAAATCTGTGATCTTAAAGAAAATTTTAATTACCAGTTCTGTAACGTTCCTTTAAAATAATGATACATGATATAATTAAAATTTAATAAGGTTTTAACAATATTCCCTTTACAATATTTAGTGTAAGCTTAGAATCACTGACCGTGTCTAAAAGCTACATGCCAGTCAGCATCATGAAACGTGCTTGCTACAAGTACGTCAGGCTTGTAAATTCATATCACATACAATAATGCTATAATTATTGATACTATGAGAAGAAACATTTATTTAAAAAAATAATTTATTACCTTCCAATATATAATTTTTGTTTTGTTTTCCAAACTGGGATGGAATAGTTTGTTTTCTTGAAAAACCGTAGAAGGCTATCCAAGTATAATGTTTGGATCTCTACAATATTCTTTTTCAGTTTTAAATTAACTGCCATTTATCATGGGCAGATTCGTTTTGCTCGAAAGCATATAAGTTTATGAATCCCTACAAAATAATGGCATTTAAATTTTAAATCAAAATTTCCGGGTCAAATTGACCCAAAAGGCGGACCTAGCGTCTTTAACAAGCGGTTAGAAACCAGTGTTATTTGTTGTCCCACTTCCGTTAGGATTCTTTCTATTGGAAAAAAGTGCATCAAAGAACTAAATTTGACCGTAGAGCCACTCTTTTAATGATCACCTATAGGCTACTGCAAAGGGTAAATTTCAGGACGGGAAACAGACTGAGAGGGACCTATTGTTTGAAATGTTAATAAAAAGGGTAAGGGACTAATTTTGTTTAAAAACAGGTAATTGTAACAGCGAATTTGGTTAAGTTATTTTTTATTACCAAATCACCTGCCTTGGGTGTCAAGCCTTGTGGGGGGGGGCGGCAGCAAACTGCAACAACTTGACACCACGGGTATTGTCACATATCAATTACAATGGTGTTATTTTAACACCATGTGATGTTTATTTTAATTTTCTGTTTGGTATCTATATGTGATAACACCCATGGTGTCAACTTTAGCAGTGTACAGCCATACGCTTCGTGCGAAAATACGTCGATCCAACGTATAACGAGAGGCTCCGAGGTGAAAATCAGTTTTGTGATCCACTCGTTTTCCAATAGATAGAGTCCTTATGAAAACGGTAAAACAAAATTGATTCTTTAACCTCAGGTTAAAACGGAGTAAAATGCCACTGTGTTTGATACCCTTCACTTGTCAAATCCAAAAACGTTCGATGATGTCAAATTTCAAGTGTTCCGTATTTTTTGTGAGCAGAGAATTGTTAGTTCATTCCTGAATTCTGATGGTATTATAAATCACAATTGAATTTGACATAATGACTGGGGCAACAATTCCCCTCTGGAATGATACAGACCTATTTGTTTTAAATGTCTGATGACGTCATGTTTAAAATTTCGCTTTGAAAGAGTATCAAATAAAATGATACATTTTACTCCATATTAACTGGCTGTTAGAGACTTGTAATATTTCCACATTTTCATTATGCGTGCATTACAGAACTCTATTTGACCTTGGAGCTCCTCTTCAACCATTGCTTGTTTGCTTCTGGCTGGAAACACGTACATATCTTGGCTGTAATGCATTTTGTTATTATAGGTCCATTAGTTAAAAGCCAACATAATTCCAAGGAAAATTATGCAGGTATAGACTATATGGAAAGGTTTGCGGTGACACCATGTACATGTAATAATCTCTCTATGTGAGTTGGGGGTGGTTCTGAAAAGAACCGTTGGTTTCAACTCGACGTTTCGATCAGTATACTCTGATCGTCTTCTGGAGAAAGCTGGACTCTGATGCTGCATGCTGCTTAAGTACTGTGGATGGGGACTAGCTTGGTGATGCCCCATAGTTGCCTCGAGAGGTTCCCCCACCTACGACACTGCTAAGTACCTAGCAAAAGTACTTCGTCCCCTGGTGGGTCTCACAGAACACCATGTTTCCAATTCCACCCAGTTCGTTGACATTACCCGCAGTCTAACCCTACAACCCACTGACATCTTGGTAAGTTTTGATGTGGAATCTCTCTTCACCAACGTCCCCACAGATGAAGCTTGCCTCTTGGCTAAGGAGAGATTATCGCATGACCCCTCCCTCCCGGATCGCACTGGTCTTTCTCCTGACCAAATTCATGATTTACTTTGTACATGTGTTTCTTCTAGTTCCTTTCAATTTCAGGGCAAGTATTACGAGCAGACGGCTGGGACCTCCATGGGATCTCCTATATCCCCGGTCCTAGCTGACATATTCATGGAAGAGTTCGAGTCATCGTCCCTTCTCACCGCTGACCTCCGACCCAGTCTGTGGCTCCGCTATGTTGACGACACCTTCGTCGTGTGGCCCCACGGTGAGGACTCTCTCCATGAATTTCTGCAGTACCTCAACCAACAACACCCAAGTATCAAGTTCACCATGGAGCAGGAACATTCCGGGAAGATACCCTTTCTGGATGTTCTTATTACCAGAAACCCAGACGGCACACTCCACCACAGCATTTACCGGAAACCCACCCACACCGATCGTTACCTGCACCAGCGGTCCTTCCATCACCCAGCCATCAAGTCATCAGTCAACCGTGCGCTAGTTCAGCGTGCTTACACCATATGTGACACGGACAGCCTCCAGCACGAGTTACAACACATCACTACTTCTCTACAGCGGAACGGATACAACGCCAAGCAAGTCAAGACTAGTAAGCCCGTCCCCCCCGACCAAAGGGTCTCCTATACCCAAGGTCAAACTCACACACCCACAGTTAGTTTACCATACCTAGGTCCCCCTCTCATCGCCTCCAACGCATCTTCAAGCAAGCGGGAATCAAGGTGTATCACTCCGCTCCCAGGAAACTCCACCGCTCTCTCCAATCGCACAAGGACAAGAACGATCCCTCCACCCGTGCAGGAGTCTACCGCATTCCATGTGAATGTGGTAAAGTTTACGTCGGGGAAACCGGACGAAACCTTCCCACCAGACTTAAAGAACACCGAGCACACGGAAGGAGGGGAGACTTCGATAAATCAGCCATCGTCAAACATTCCCACACCACAGACCACCGAGTTGACTGGGAAGCAGCAGAAATCATCGCTCCGATCCAGGCATGGCACCCAAGACGCATCAGAGAGGCCATCGAGATCCACAAACATGACACTGTACCCAAAGACATCGGCTTCCACATCAGTGACATCTGGCTCCCCCTCCTCCCGACCAATGGATCTTCTATATCCACAATCACTCCCCTAGGCACCAACACTTAGTCTCTTACTGCCCCCCCCCCCCTCGGTTACCCACCCCCTTTGACTGCTTAGGGTCATCTATACCCTCAGTCCCCTAGGCCCCACTCCATTATTTAGACTTATTTTATTTAGACTGCTTTGGGTCCCCTATACCCTCAGTCCACATAGGCCCCATACCCCCTTCAGACTGCTTTGGGTCTTCTATACCCTCAGTCCCCTAGGCCCCACACCCTCACCATCCCCTGTGCTTGTTCCTACTGACACAGTTCAGTGAGCACACACTCCCCACACACCAGTCCAAGGCTCCAGTGCAGGATCCAGTTTTACCACGCATCACCGAGCTCCATTTCCCGCCTCTACTTCCCGCCTTCGTGCATCACCAAGCTAGTCCCCATCCACAGTACTTAAGCAGCATGCAGCATCAGAGTCCAGCTTTCTCCAGAAGACGATCAGAGTATACTGATCGAAACGTCGAGTTGAAACCAACGGTTCTTTTCAGAACCACCCCCAACTCACATAGAGAGATTATTACATGTACATGGTGTCACCGCAAACCTTTCCATATCGTATTCCCACCATGCAAAGTTTCAAATCTTACTTAGGTATAGACTAGGCCTACTGTGTTGTGTTTATCTCAGTTCGGGATGGCTGGCTTTTGATTTTGTGAGTGAGAAGTGTACAAGGGTTCTGGTATTGTACACAAAAAAACACACAACAACAACAATAGCAGCAGCAGAAAACAACTAAACAAACATATACCCCAACGCCACAACAAACAAACAAACAAACAAATAAAGAAACAAATATACAAAATTATTTAGCTTTTCTCAACCTTGATTTCTCTTATCAAAGACGTACATTATGCATATTTCTCAATTTTCTTTAAAATCGTGTTAAATGCATTTTAAAGAAGATAAATAATGATGGAATTAAATACATAAAATGGTTGTCTGAGCACAAAGATAGTATAAGCCTACAGCATTTTGAGAATCATTTCACTTCGAAGTAATGTGTTTATCTCCTTAAATTGAATCTGAGAAACGTTACTGTCAGATACGTTTCTCAGATTGTGTATTTTTAATTAAGGTTATTCTTCCTGCGTGCATGAATATAGCCGCTCTGGATTTTCGGCGATATCTCAAAAACGTGACCACCTTTTGAAATTAAATTTTCACAGGTTATTTTTATTGTATATCTACATTTATATATAGGATTAAAACAATCGAACGGTTCCAAAAACCAAAGGTATACTTTCCGTTTAAATCAAATGGTTAAGGGAACTCTGAATAGAATATAATGCATGAGTAATAAAGCAGTAAAGTGAAACCACCCATCCATGGCGACGTGGGTTTGCCTATTCGATCTTGCATGCTTCTATTGAGTTGTTTATTTTAAGACTATAAATAAAGGTTTTCTATGTCATTTTCGGAAAATAAGCGGGTAACTTGTACCTTTGTTATAATGATTGCAATTAGGAACAGGAAAACCTTTGATATTATCATTATTTCTAATCATACTGGCTAAGCCTTCAGCGCAGATAGAGAACAAAAGGGGCGATAAAGGACATCCTTGTCTGAAACCACCCATCCATGGCGACGTGGGTTTGCCTATTCGACCTTGCATGCTTTTATGTATTTATTTATCTATCTATTGAGTTGTTTATTTTAAGGCTATAAATAAAGGTTTTCTATGTCATTTTCGGAAAATAAACGGGTCACTTGTACCTTGCGTTTTATATTTCGTGCTAAATTGAAAGCCCATCAAAAGGGTCATCCATTTTCACTCAAAGGAACATGTTGCCTTGGATTGGGCGATATTGGGCTTTACAAAGTGTTTGTTATAAAATAAATTTATGGTTGAAAACAAGTTTTAAAAGTAGAATATAATGATCCACACAAATGTGCCTGGAAATTGTGTGGTTTTCCTTTTACTTCGTGAACTAACACGGTCCTCCATTTTGTAGAACCAAATTTTGGACTGCACAAAATGCCGGACCATGTTAATTTACGAAGCAAAAGGAAAACCACCACATTTTGAGGCTTATTAAGTGTGGATCTTTGCAACCATAATTAATCTCATAAGAAACGCTTTTTATAGCCCAAAGCGCCTTTATCGAAGGCAACGTGTCCCGTTAATGTGCAAGCCATAGCGAAATGTTCTCTTGATACTTAGAAACCATTCAATTTACCAGTCCACTCGAACAGCAATCGAAGTCACATCAGCTTTTCGTAGAAATCTCACTGTTTGTTTCAATCCTATAAAGTTGTAGATATATACCATAAAACTAACCTGTGAAAATTTTATTTCAAAAGTTTGTAGCGTGTTTGAGATAATTATTGCCGAAAATCTGGAGCGGTTATGTCCACGCAGGAAGAGTAATATGCAATTGGAATACACAATCTGAGAAACGTTACTGCAGTAACGCTTCTCAGATTCAAATTTTGGGGGATAAAAAGTGAAATCTTTTCCCATAAACGCAGTACTTCGAAGTGAAAAATTTCCAAAGGCATTTTACTACACAAAGCTGCTGACTGTACTCCTTTTTTTATTGCCATTAATTTTCAGAGTCTTTTCCCATAAACGCAGTATACTTCGAAGTGAACAATTCCCAAAAGGCATTATAATACCCAAAGCTGCTGACGGTACTTCTTACCAAGTAAATGTTTATTGCCATTAATTTTCAGAGTCATTATACCAAACATTATAGGCCTACAGACCCTAAAGACGCTGTATCGTCAGACGCGCGAACGAAAAATGCTTGCCAAGCATATTTGCCTTTCACCCAGTGCGACGATAGCTGTTACTATCCCGGAGGGCGTAGTCTAAATATAGAAAGGGGCCTACGTGCTATTGCAATAGCATGGGTTTATACACACGATACGTGCTATTGCAATGGCATGGGTTTATACACACGATACGCGCCATTGCCTGTGTCTAGCGTTTTTCGTCGTGTTTTCATGTTCGAGTGAGTGTTTCACTCGTAATGATTGTATCGTAGGAGGTCCTGTAGTCGGGGTGCCCCTGAAATCGGGGCAAATCTTTTACCTCTCTGTGCGCGATGTAAACAGTCCCTAGATACAATTTTTGTGGTTTTGACTTGCCAAGCAAAGAGTCTCCTCTCCTGCGACCAAAACTTAGAAACATGTAAGGCTCCACTGGTTAGTTGCACTTGTAAATGCAAGAAGTTGAGGTATTTTAGGCATTTCTACAAGGTACAAAAATATGTTATACTGTCGGGGCCATAACAAAAAAATTGCCCACCGAAAAAGTTTCATCAAACACTTTTTCAATTCACAATTCACGATGATCAAATCATGTGACTGAACATTCTGCTGAGCATTCTGGGGAAAAAATACAGAGGCTTAAAGAAGCCATGTGCCTTATATCATTTTCTAATAGTCTGGAGAATTTTTTGTTGTAACCCTCATGTCATTATTATTATTAATGTCAAAATTTAAACATCGGATTGTTGATTCAATTATCACTGTTTATTTGTATGCTTTTTTATGAATGTTAAGAAACATAAAACGACACAAAACTAAATAAAAATCAGATTTGAAAGCCAAGAAATATTTACACATTTACACTTTACCATGGTAATTTTTAAAATTAAATAAAAAATATTTTGAATAAAATGAAGACAACTGCTGGCTATAGAGTCATACACAAAGTCTCACAGAACACTTGTAGTCACTGCAGATGTTTCTTCCACGTATGGCTTCACCGGGACACCATACTTTCTTGTTTGCCTTGAAAACAGGTAAAACTCAAAACAAATGGGACGCTATTGAAGTCATCGAAGATCAGTGCGTGGTGTGAAAGTTTCAATGTCTATCAAGTTTTAATGTATGTTTGCATACTTCTTATAAACAAAGGAAGCCAATTAGGGCATTAGTTGATATATGGCATCTTTTTTCTTTTTTTAATTCAAAGAAAAAGCTATAGTACCCCGAAAACCGGTCACTGTACGATATTACATTTATTTATGCACTTTGACCTTTCAATAGAGAAACTGCACGTAGGCCTATGCACAGGGCGCGCGTTATTTCAAACGCTCATTTAGGCTCAGTGTTGGTGTTTATTGATGCACTTTCTTTTCTTGGTGCCACAATTGCAGGCAGCTGTGCAGTGTTGTAAAACACTCTTGCATGGGCAAGCTCCTCGCTTTCCAATCTTTCCTCTCTGGCAAGTATTTTTGCAAGAACAACAAATTGGCTCACCAGCATATGGCGCAACTTCTGGCTCCGATTCTGCCATCTTTTTAGCTAGTTTCTCACCAAAGACCATAGAGCGCTATAGACCTTTCTTTTGACACGTCACAGCCCGAGTTTTTGCCAACCGAGGTTGGAAAACTATGGAAAGCCATAAATGCAAAGCATAAGCAGATAGCCACAGTTTGTAATAATGTTACACAAATATTCTAAAATAGTGTTGAATTTGTTGGAAGCAAAACAACCAATCATGGTATGCATTTTTGGTTGATTGAAAGTTAACAGAAATGTTGAATTTGGACACAATATCTGTTAACACGATTGAATGTTTTGCTAACATTCGGCCGTCCATGCCAACCAGCGCGGTTTGTTTATCAACAAAAGAAAGGTCTATCCTCCCGTGTCCGGTTTTCGATGTACTATGCCTTTTTCTTTGAACAAAAAAATAATAATGATGCCATATATCAACTGATGCCCTAATTACCTTCCTTTGTTTATAAGAAGTATGTAAAAATATATTAAAACTTGATAGACATTGAAACTTTCACACCACGCACCGATCTTCGATGACTTCAATAGCGTCCCCGTGTTTTGAGTTTGACCTGTTTTCGAGGCAAACAAGAAAGTATGGTGTCCTGGTGAAGCCATACGCAGAAGAAACATCTGCAGTGACTTCAAGTGTTCTGTGAGACGTTGTGTATGACTCTATAGCCAACAGTTGTCTTCATTTTATTCAAAATATTTTTTATTTAATTTTAAAAATTACGATGGTAATTTGCAAAAACTAAAAAAAAAAAGTTAAAAAAAAAAGTGTCAATAAGTCTTGGCTTTCAAATCTGATTTTAAAAAAAGTTTTGAATCTTTTTATGTTTCTTAACATTTATAATAAAGCATATCAATAAACAGAGATATTTGAATCACCAAGCCAATGTTTAAATTTCAATGTTATTAATAATAAATGATTGAGGGTTTAAAAAAAAATTCTCCAGACTGTTAGAAAATGATTTAAGGCACATGGCTTCTTTAAGCCTCTGTATTTTTTTCCCCAGAATGCTCAGCAGAATTTTAAGTCACAGGATTTTATCATCGTGAATTGTGAATTGAAAAATTGTTCGATGAAACTTTTTCGGCGGGCAATTTTTTTTTAATGGCCCCGACAGTATGACATATTTTTGTACCTTGTAGAAATGCCTAAAATACCACAAATTTTTGCAATACAGGTGCAACTTGCCAGTGGAGCCTCACATAATTCTAAGTTTTGGTCAAAGGAGAGGAGACTCTTTGCTTTTCAATTTCCCTCGAAATAGAATAACGCAACGTTTAAAAACCTTATAGATTAACCCTGCCACAGCATTCTGGGTAATTTTTAACCTCTTTATGATGCATTGAGGCCCTATCAAATACCGTTAAAATTTGTTTTTCGTGGTCACACTATGGTCTCTTCTCATGACTTGTTTGCAGACGGCTACAGGAGTGTATGGTTTCACCCTGTAGGCCATATATGGTTTTATTCAGATTTATAAAAGTATTTTTCAAATTCTCAATGAAAATAATCTGGATAAAACCATATAAAATGCAGTAACAAATATGTTGGTCTCCCTAGCAAATATTGAATGAGTATTCATATGAATGTAACTAATATGTATGTTTATAGAAGGAAGAGTGAAACCATACATGTGGCCGTGTGCAAGCAAGTAGAAGAGACCATAGTGACAACAAAAACAGATTTTAACGGTATTGATAGGGCCTAAATGCATCTCATGACAAGCTTTTTTGAAGGACAAGCAAAGACAAATTAATAGTATGATGGTATTTGATAGAGCATATTTGTATCATAAAGGTTTTTTTATGAAGGACAAGCAAAGTAAACATAATAGTATGATGGTATTTGTTAGAGCCTAAATGCATCATAAAGAGGGTCTTTCGAAGGACAAGCAAAGTAAAATAATGGTATTTGATAGAGCCTAAATGCGAGAGAAAATCAAGAGTTATTTTTAAGGGCAAGCAAAGCAAAAATAATAGGACCGAAAAGCACTCAAGATGTTCAAAAAGCTTTTTAATTGTTGTCAGTTACAAAGCTTATCCATGTGTCGAGTGTGAAACAAGTACTATACCTAATTAGAAAAAGGGCGACGGCACGGCGGGACGCGACGGGCGACGGCACGACGCGACAAACGACGTGACGGGTGACGGCACAAGCGACGCGACGGCACGACGCGACGCACATTTTGTCGTCTTTAGAACACCAAAGTATAAAGATGTTAGGGCGATGTTGATTATTTACTTTGATCATAAGATAATTTAGTATTGTGAGTATAAGAGGAAAATGGAAACTCTTTGTTTTGTATTATTATTTTTACATTAACGCCAATCAATTAATCATTACTTATATGCAAAACTAAATCAAGGCTCAAATAATCCTAGACATCAGCTGGGCATGTAAAGAACTCAATTAGAAAAATCATTGGGAAATGCAAACATATAACAATATTTTATATATGTAGGAGGGGTTCTAACGCTTAGACAGTTTTTGGGGACCTCTCTTATTACCGAATATGACCTTGAAAACCTATACAGTCTTAAAATACACGAAATGTTCTCGGAAACTTTACAGGTATCGCGAAAGTCAATTATCAGAGGAGGAATACAATTATGTGAAGTACATCTTACTCACTGCTGACTACGATTGGGATGCTTACTCGTCACAACAAAATTCGTCAGACTTCCAACAGAATGAAAACGCCAGCACGAAGTTCAACTTTACTGAATTTACGATGAGGGCGGGCTTCAGTATTCACCACGCACTTATTGATTGCCAGTGGCGAGGGAAACGGTGTTATGCGGAGGTCAGTCTACTTTGGGGTTCTTGTTTAAAAACCTCCACTGGGTATGGGCGAACTGCGCTACTCTAAAAACTACCGGGTCAGAACGGACTCAGGTTCCGGTGCCCGTGGGCCCTGACCCATTTCTGGGGACTCTGTTGTATTCCTAGCTTTAGCTAAAATGTTGAATAAGCAGTGATGATCATTTAGACTGGTGCTTATTGTAAGGTTTTACCGTGCACTGTTTGTTCTTTGTGTTTTAGGCTGGAGAATAACGCCAGATACCTGCCTTACCGGATGCTGCCATATGTACCTTTGACCTCGCATCAATTTCACACGGAGATTTGCAGTCAATTCACACGTCCGTGTTTTAAAATGTCACCATTATAGAACCCTTTTATTGGCCGCTATCGTTGATGAAACGTGCACGCGTGAAAGGCTATCATTGGGTGGCACTTTTCCCACTGTTAGTCATCAACGATGACGGCCAATGACGTCATTTGCAATCCCTCTATTGACAGTTCTATCCTCTTAATTCTTAACTAGAATTTCACGCACGTGTTTACGTCATTCGGCAACTGTTGGACGTTCAACTCGGGCATAGATGCACCCATCCTTCAAGCTCACCAAGCAGGGGAGGGCAACGGACTCTCCATTTTTATTGACATAGATCAGGTATTCAGTTGTGTTAACCTAACGTTTTCATCCTTGCAATCCACAGTCGTGTAATGTCTAATGTGGTAAAATTACACTCCCGTTACATTAATGATTTTGTTTAGCCACACCATGAAGTACTACACTCGCAGAACTTCCAGTTCAGAATTGACCCGAATCAGGGTTCCGTGGGGCCTGACCCATTTCTGGGTCAGTATGACTAGGATCTGTGTCACAACGACCCAGAAAGGGGTCAAAAGTACGCAGAATTCGAGTAAAAATCCCATTTTGCAACCACTTTCCGGGTCAGGCTGACCCGGAAATGGGTCAACCTGACCCGGATATGGGTCAGGCTGACCCGGATATGGGTCAGGCTGACCCGGATATGGGTCAGGCTGACCCGGATATGGGTCAGGCTGACCCGGATATAGGGTCAGGCTGTCCCGGATATGGGTCAGGCTGACCCGGATATGGGTCAGGCTGACCCGGAAATGGGTCAGGCTGACCCGGATATGGGTCAACCTGACCCGGATATGGGTCAACCTGACCCGGATATGGGTCAGGCCCCTGGATTCGGGAATCTGGGTAAATTCTGACCTTGAAGCTTTTAGAGAGTAACCCTTCACGTGTAAAGGTCGGGTCGTCGATTGGTTTCTTGTCAATGCTTATTTTAAAGGTCAAATTTAAAAATAAAATAAAAAGAAAGTCATCTTCGAAAGTTTCAGATGGATACAGTGTCTATTCACTGACCTCGTTGAGAAAACAGCAACATACTGTTACCGTATTTCACAAGAACGTTGAATCCATTCACAAATGGACACCTAGGAAATTAGAATATACAAAAGTCGCCCTAAGGCTTACTTTGGAGATTCAAATTTGTCGACATACTTTTTATTGATTTCTTATCAACCGTAGGCACCTCAGACGAGATGATTTCGCAGAATGCTTATTACAATACAATCTTTTTAAACAAGACAGGCTTAAGGTTTTTTAATATACACTTTTCGGGGTCATTTTACCAAAATATGACCCAGTCTTCAAATAATTATTTTACATGTCTATATAATATTCTTCAATGCCTACAATTTCACGAAGTTTCAAAGCTCCAAGAGGTTCCATTTTTTTTAAATCACGCTGATTATTCATAGCACAGCCTTTGCATGAAAGCGACGGTTTAATTTTCATTTGAAAGCACTGCGCGCACTCTGCGAGTGGATTTAAAGGAACACCAACTAGAAGTCCCCATGCAAGTGCAAAAATTATTTAAAAATACTTTAAACATTACTGTTTAGGAGCCGAGTTTCACAGCCGTTAAAAGAAAAAAAATGTGCAGTGAAATATATACACTAGTTTTCTTTTCAATTGTCCATCGGCCCGAGTTTCAGGAAAGTCCGTCATTCGGGTTGAGTTTTTGCAAATTTAGTAGAGAGGGTATCAAAAGGAGCCTTTTCGAAATTTCATTGGTTCACACATGAACATTGTCGTGCTGCCCTCTACCGACCGTCCTAAAAGTTCTGAAATGTTGGCCCTCTTTTTCTCGTTTAGTTTTAATGCAATTTACTTCGCTCGTTAAGTCGGTGTTTCTTTTCAACAAAACTGGAGGGCAACTCCACATTGAAGGGATTATTGGCGCTAACAAAAATTTACAGTGTGAATCAAGGGGACTCTATAGCTAAAGCTAAATTAGATAAAGCTTTGAGGTAATTGAACTTAGTGCTAACTGATAGGTTACTTTAACAATTTATTCAATCTACAGGACGATTATACTGAAACAATCACAAGTAATTTCCAGGCTGGACTGAAAGTTGTCATTCACGACCAGCACACGCCGCCATTGCTTGAATCAAGTCTAGCAATTTCACCTGGTGTTCATGCCTTCGTGGGTGTACGACGACTGCAGGTTGGGATTGTGCATTGTCTGTGTATAAGGTCGTGTCCAAATTGGCGGCTACGGCTGCGGTTGTTGCTAAGGGTGTAGTCTTAGGCCGTGTCTGATTTTGCGGCTACAGCTACAGCTACGGCTCCATACGGCTACTGTTAGATCACCTCGTTATGCTGTGTTGAAGCAAAGGCCGTCCTCAGCAACCCCCTTAGCGACAGTCGCAGGCAATAACATTCTTTGTATGTGTCGTTTTACGCAGGGGCGTCACATACAGATATAGATAGAGATAGAGGGGGGGGGGAGAACAGGTGTAACTTTTCCTCCTTGGTCACTACGTCCCTACTGCACTGGTGTTGTGTAACACTGGTTTGTTTATTATTGCGAGATCAAATCACGAAGTTTGTGTTTCTTCTGACAGGGATTACTTTATAAGATCTTATTCATTCGTAACAGAACTTGGATTTATTTTTATTTTTATGTTGTGTGTGCCGTAGGCCTACTTGTTTGTTTTCTTGCATTGGCATGTTCGTTGTTTTATTAGGCACATTCGTATTTTATTTCTGTCATAAATTTTAAACAAAATCTAATATGGCGTTTCAACGTTGAATTTCAAATCATACGGGTGAAAATCTAGCAAAGCTCGCTAGGCAATATGCTTTAATTATAATGTGTCTCCTTTCAGTATTTAAATCTGGAGAAACCGCATGGAAAATGCGACGGATCGAAAAAACTCAAGAGGTTTGAGAAATACACGCTGGAAGCCTGCACTATCGACTGTCTAACAGACGCAATTGTACAAAGGTGTCACTGTAGGCCTGTCGGGTAGGTGAACTTTAATGTTGGAATCAGGTAGAAAGAATTAACAGCCCTTAGCTGTTTGATACGGAAGCCCCTAAACTCGAGAAAACCATTGACCCCCTCCACACAATACGCGTCTAACAAGTCCGCTATTTTACGAAACGTACAGTTGACGATCGTTGACGTCCTTTATATGAAACTTACGTTTTATTATTATGGGTGTCCATTGTCTTCAATGTATACAAACCGTCCTTATATTCAGGTAAACTTGAATCCTCGATTCTGATTGGTAAATCCATAGCAACAAGGAGTGTGATATAAATTGATATCGGACGGCTTATATCACATCCCTCGCGTATTGCGCTGTTCAAACTCCGCGTATTGCGCTATAGCTATAGTATACGCAAAACCTGCCTTGCTACAGGGCGGCGAGATCGTACACCACTTGGAACGAGGTTGTAGCCCGAAGATCTGACGTCACACTTCGGGGCTCAAGAATAACGTCAGATAGCGGCCTTGAGCTAATGGAGGGATCCTATAGTAAGTGTACCTTTAACATCGCATCCATTCCACAGCAGAGATTCGTACTACTACAGTCACACGTGTACATGCATTACATTGTGTAGAAGCAACAGCATGCAGCAGACGATCGAAAAGTTCATGCAGATGGTGTAGCTGATAAACACATCACCCTGCACGTTTATCCAATGAAATCATTGTATCCAATGAAATCATTGGGTCTGTAAGACAAGTACCTGTCTTTCCAGCCTCGTCCCCAAGGTGTGTCGAGCAGTACGGGGTTGACCGCTCTCTTACCCTGGTATTGGATCATTTGCATATCCAAAATGTTTGGATACGTATGCAAATTAGAATAGTCTGGCTGTGAACATGGTGACTACTGAATGAGTACAACTTAACATGTTTACGTTAGACTTTTGTACTTCAGTCGTTGTCCAATCAGGGTCCAAGTAAGGAGTTTCCCTCCCAGGGTTTACTATTGTAAACATGGTTGGAAATAAAGTAAACCATAGGGACGAGGTTGCTGTCTTTCAGATAAAGACAGGGGACCAGTCTACAAAAGCTGCAGCTCACAGACATATAATAACTGATGATGGACAGTAGGGGGCGCCAAAATGAAATTTTTGATTTTCTGAAACCGTGTGCGGAAGTGAAGGCGCGTCAACACTTTTTGTACACGTTCAGGCATAGCATCGAGGCAGTGCTCCCTCTTTCATGTATTTTTTTGAATGTTCAGGAGATATTGACCCGATGATTGATTGTGAATTAAATGATGAATTTTAGGAAATCCCTAAAACAAAGAAATATTACGTGAAAATTAAAGCAAATAAATTTCAATTCACATTTCTAAACATGATTTGTTCGCGTAGGCCCTCCAGAAGGTAACAATTAATTATATCGCACGTCTAATTTGTTTGAAGATTAAATTCGTTATCACACGCGCGCTTGAAAAATAATGTTCCATTTATAGGGCTTTCAAAGGCGGTCACAAAATTGATGAACTACATGTTGTTGTTTTTTGGTTTTTTTATATATTTATTTAATAGATATCCTGGAAACGAGACGGAATGTTCGCCATTTCAGGAAAGGAACTGTTCAAGTGGAGTTATTGGTAGGTCTGCAGAGAAATCTGCATTGTTCGCAGTAGTTTACCTGTTTAGTGAACGCACCAATTGTAGTAATTATTTTTGAAAAACTACAATATTTCCAGTTTCTCATTGACAAAAAACTCTATCCTGATTCAAAATAATGAACCAAGTATCAACGTTGTTAACCTGAAAGGAGGTATACGTTGTCAGCACATGCTGACATAATATTGTTATATGTCCATTGCCTTAACCACATCGTTATACCACTGGCCAGCTCATATGCCATGATATCCTTAGCTGGACCATGCCACACGTCCTAGAGGGGTAGTCAATCAACAGGGTCAGTGATTTGGTTAGAATGGGCAGGACAAAACTCTGCCAGCATCCTCTGTGTCAAAAAATCGGTCGTTAAAGTATCAATGGTAGATGAAACCAATTTATAAAACTTAATCAATTAAGCAAACAAAAAAGCTTAAATTAACAAAGGAAATGCCTGGACATGTTTACAACACACTGATATAAAAAAAGGCCTCAATACCAAACAGGTCCCTCGCTGCAGTGTTGTCGTGATCTTAGTATTCATGACATAGTACAGGTTTTTATTATTTATTATTATTATTATAGTATTCTTGGTGGTTTGTTAAAATTGATCTTGTAGCCAATGGATAACTTGCGTCAATACTATTATACACAAATCATCAAATATACAATAACACGGAAATCATTAAACATATTTCAAACAATCCGCAAAAAATAAAATAAAATAAATTACATATTAAAATACCTAGCGGCCTTTCACTTTCGTATTATACTACAGTGACGTCCTGGATATCAGGGTCCATTTCTGGGGCGAAAAGTTTTCAAAGCTTCATAACTCAAATCTTACCTGCAAGAAGCCACTAATTTCACCGGATTCACATTCCATGGCAGCATACATTTTTTCCTAGGGTGGGCTTTGGACGTCATATATTCCTAATAAACTCGTAATTTTCGTGAACTTTGAGTGAACTTTTGAAAATATCTCAACATTTACGTACACACTATATTACTTGTTTATTTATTAAAACATTGTTATTTAATTATATAATGTATTTTACTATCAATAGTAAATATAAATAGTTATGTATAATTTTATCATCGTATTTTGTTAGGGTACGGTTACTAACGTTTATAATTATATTTTGAAATTATATATTTAAATACGTTACGTTACGTTACGTTACGTTACGTTACGTTACGTCACTTTCGTCATCTCCAGTTCCCTTAACAAATTTAAAACACAACACTTAACTTTTTGAGCGTAATTATGACAACGTGTGTACGACTTCTCAAAGAGAGCAAGTTGTTATGATATTTGCAAAATCGTTTGATTCCCAAAACTTAGGGCTTTCTCCAATTACAGTGGCATTCGATCGGTAAGTTTCATGATCGAGAACTGGGCCGAATAAATATTTCAGGGGGCGAAACAATAGGATTGCAATGGTGCTGGGGCCAAGGATACGAAGTGGGTTGGCCCAACCTATGGTGCTAACACTGAATACTGTTTGTAGCCCTTAGCTTTCCTTGTAAAAACCGCCCCACAATTACACATCTTTCAGCCATTGTGACTTTCTGTTTTAGGACACCGTATGGTCAAGCAACACGTTCACATAATTTTTTTTTAATTGACGCGTTTTGCGGTATGCGTAATCGGCGCCGCGCAGACATACGCAAACACACGCGTCTTAGGTTTTCGTAGTAAACTGTGTTTAAAATTTGCAGAAATGTTTAACGGTGAGAGCTGCATTATTTCACGAAAATGACAAATTTTTGAGGAAAATGTGATGTCCAAAACCCACCGCAAAATTTGTTATGCTGCCATTGAACGTGAATCCGGTGAAATAAGTGGCTTCTTGCAGGTAAGATTTGAGTTATGAAGCTTAAGAAAAATTCACCCCAGAAACGGGCCCTGATATACAGCCCAGAGAAAGAGTCCTGTATAGGACTAGGGGGAAACCCTAAATTAAGTGACATATTCACCAGTATACGGCACGACCTCTGTCTCCGATTCCGCATAAGACGCTGTCGTCATGAAAACTGTCACTAACAATGTATACACACTACTTCATGTGTGAACAGCTGCAGCGAGGCTTGCTGCCCAAACCCGCAAAGCATGAACATCTGACGTAACACTTCGAGGCTCGTGAATAATACCAGATACCTGCCTGACCGGATGCTGCCAGATGTACCTTTGACCTCGCATTCATTTCACACGTTTCACATGTTGCGTTCAAGAAAAGAGCATAATTTATGTTTTAATACTGTTAAAACCTCATGCTGATACCACCTTTGGTTCAAAAATTGTGAAAGTAGAAACACCAAGAGATGCGAGAGAATAAAACTGAGAAAAGGGGGGTTTAAAGTCGAGGTGTTTATACACCAGCACATTTTCTTTTAATGTTAATTTTAACCACTTTTTGATGTTATTTGTCAGGAAGGAAGTTGCCAACATAAAACAAGATATATACATATATTTTTATATTTTGTTTTAAAAATTTCACCCCTGTTGGCCTGTCTTGGCTCGTTTCTCCATACTGATTTTTTCCGACAAACGACTCATTTAGCTTGACTTTTCGATCGTCTGCATGCAGCGTTTGCATGGTGTTTGTACATGACATGTTTTCAAACGAAGCACTCTCCATAAAAAAATACAAACATTTGCTCTTTAAAAAGGGAATGTCAAGCCGTTCCTATAAACAATACTATTTGAAATGCTTTGTGGTAAATCACATATTACCACACGGGCCTTAAGGGTTTTGCGTAGTGACCAAGATTCAGTAAACTTATTTTTTTCCATCAGTAAAACTCCACAGTGGTGAAATCGAAGACTGTAAATGCACAGTGCCTTGCAATCACACATCCTTCCGGACAAGTCTCTCATCAGCGGTAATACCCAGTCAGAAATCCACTGAAAAAATGGTTGCGATGTTCTTAGCTGCTGACCGGAGAATGTCAAACACTACTGACACGACTGCAACATTGGAGGAAGATTTAACTGACTACTATAATAAGTATATTAAGTAAGGATAATAAAGACATATTATATCAACCTTTCTTAATTTTAAAGGGAAATTACATATTAATTGGTAGTTGCTGTATTTTCTGAGAAAATGTGGATTTGTGGGTAGGATTTAATATGAAATATCGTTCCACCGACCTGTTTACATTTTGTGCGACCGGGACTGCCGCGAAAAACGAGAGCAAATGATGACGATTTTAAACTGTCAGACATCTTGTGGTTTACAAACTCATACGTTCGAACGAGTGACGGCCGACCATCGATTCAAAATGATACAAGTTTGAATTTTTCTTTAAAATGAAACATAACCTTGCGAAACGATTTCACTGGATACTTGGGAATAATACTCTCAGTCAAGTAAGTTATTTTGTAGTAACTTGGAAGTACAGTTTCATCGTGTCTGTAAATGGTATTAGCTACCTGTAAACCCCTTGACCTGGGTAGGCCTACCGAGGGCAGCATTCAAACGGACACCACGCGAATTTCAAAAATCGAATGCAGTCGATCTTTGGAGATTCAATTTTCTTGACATACTTTTATTGATTTCTAATCAATGGGGGGCACTTCAGACGAAATAATTTCACAGGATGCCTGCTGTCAAAACTATCTTTATAATAAGAATGCTTTCGGATAAAAAATTACACATTCTTTTCGGGGTCATCACCAAAGTATGACCCTACCTTTGTGTCGTATCCAATCGATGTCGCTGAAAGTACAAGTCAAATAAGAAAAGGCACAGGGGTGACAAAGCTAAACAACACATTCTAACTCTTCACTTGTTTCTTTTTCAGAGACAACTTTATAATTCTGGACGTGTATTACGAGGAACTGAATTTTCAGTTATATCAACAAACCAAAGCTTATACATTGTCAGCTTTAGTCAGTAAGTTTGGATTACGGGCATCTTTCTAATCTAAGGCTCCGGCTGAGACTAGCGGGCTCCGTGTAATGTTTGAAACACCGTCTAAAAATGCACATTATTCCTTCATTAATGACGAGCCCAAGCCCGAGTCGGAGCCCAAGCCATGTTTGGAAAAGGTCCAACTGTTTTACACAGTTGCAGTCTTTTGGAAATTTAGGCTTTTCGATGCCTTAACAGTACACATTGTTTTGGTATGTTGAATGGTGTTCTCCCTCCCATTGTGTCTTCATTGTGTTTCGGAATCTCGGGAATTATTTAGCACGTTTAAAACTAGACTGGTCCCCTGTCTTTACCCGCAAGGATAAAGACAGGCACAGCAGCCGATTTCACGAAACGCTAGGATCAATCCTATCTCGAGTTAGGACGATGAGTACGTAACTCGTCCTAACTTAGGATTAATCTTAAGGTTTACATGTTACAGTGCAAGGCTGGGACTCGTCCTAAGTCCTATAAGATTAATCCTAAGTTAGGAAGAGTTTGGTGAAATCGACGGCTGGTCTTACAGAATAGACATGCAAATGTGCGTATAATAAGAAAAGAAAAAAGTAGGCTCAAGTCCGGTATCTGGCGTTATCCCCGCGAGCCTCGAAGGGTGACGTCAGATGTGCAAGCTTGAGTTCTTGAGTTAGTTGCTTTGTAATACTAGCTCATCCTCAATGACTGCGATGGGTAACAGTCGAAGACCATTGAGTCCCCTTTGATGTTTGCTCCATGACTTTCTTATTAAAATCTGGTAACAGTCGTAGACCAATGAGTCCCCTTTGATGTTTGCTCTATGACTTTCTTATTAAAATTTACATTCCTTTGGTTACTTATTTTATTATAAAGGTGATATCGGCGGTCAACTTGGATTATTCCTCGGAGCAAGTTTCATCACTATGGCGGAGTTACTTTCCTATATTGCGCACAAAGTGAGGGGGTGTTTTGCTGCGAGAGAGGAATCTGAAAAGACAGCAACTGAGTCCGATAAAAGCAAAAACACCGGGGTTTCTACCGTTGCGTTTTGAAAGATTATGTTTTTCCAAAACATAAATAAATTCTGATGTAAATTTTCACTGACAATTTTTTTGAATGTGATTTTGCTGAATAAATAATACCAGAAATGATATTAACAGCAAATTAAATCAATGCAATTGATATTACCATTGTAGTATATAGAAAACTTCTCATTTACTTGTAGCTATAGCAAGAAAGTATAAATAAAAGGGCCTCAAAATAGCAGGTGAAAGGGAAAAAACAATAGGACACTCTTTAAGAAATTACACACAGTAAACAACATAGGGAAAACAACTACAAACAAACAATGTTTGATAAGAGCAAAAATGCAAATGTATAACGTTAAAGGGAAACACCTTTTCGAGGTAACAAATTATTGATTCGAGACAACGAAATAACGAAATACCCTCCCCGTTTTGTTTGTTGGTGCGGTGTTTTTTTGGTGGGTTTTTTTTTCCGATTATATATTTTTATTATTATTTTAAAGTTCCTGTAGGGAAGGCTCCGTGTAACCAGGAAAAAGGAACGAACTTTTTCTGTCATTCTAAATGAGTAATCGCATCATTGCGTGATTAAATCTCTATTCCACTTTCGTGAATCCGTCTTCAAATTCGTTCCTGGAAACAATAAAGAACAGATTTTGTGAAATTCACATCAGGTTTTTAGTATTCTAAAGCAAAGATGATTTTGTTTGAGGTCTATAAATGCATCTCCTATACAGTGTTGCAGACGGACATTCACGAAAGATTGGCACTGCTACGGTTAGCTTTAAATGAAGGGTGTACTTTTAGTAGACATATTTCATACATACGTTAATGACCATCAAAACTTACTTGGTAAGGAGCACTTTGAAGCTGTTGATAGGGCCTATTATAAAACTGTTCTAGAAACGACCCTCTTTAAAGTAATATAGTTTCAGAGACAGGGGTTATTTTTCACCCCAAAACTTGAATCTTAAAAAGGCTTCACGCATGAATTCTTTCTCAGGCATCTAAAAGCACACAATTCTATGCAACAAGGTGGGGGTTTTCTCTGTCATTATTTTCTTGTAACTTCGATGACCAACTTAGCCTAAATTTCCACAGGTTTGTTATTGTATACATATTATGTTGGGATGCACCAAGTGAGGATTTTTGCTCTTTGACAATGACCAAAAGTATACCCTGCGTTTAAGCCTGCTTCGTATTTCGCGTGCGTTTGCAAAGCAAGAAAATTAGCATGATGTCGTAACGTGTACAGTCTCATGTGTATTGAAGCAAGTTTGGGAACCATTGCTTCGTAGAGGGAGGCAGACAGAGGAAACGTGCAGAATGGTTGTCACAGTTGTGCCTTTGATGACACAAGCATGACATTTTGCAGAAAGTCAGAGTATATGCAATGAGAAACTTGGCTAAGGGCCGCATTTATTATGGCTGACATTCATACAATGAGGTCGAGGGTCAGACGTTTTTCAAATAAATTGCTGGCATGGGTAGTTTTGCGACCAGAAACTGCACATCCGAAAGGATTTTTGGTTCACCTGATAGAATTACTGTCCATTATGTCGGTATTAGTTTTAATAGTTTTGCAATGACGGTCAAGCTCCAGCATCGTTGTCACAGCTAGATCCATGGAAGTTGATTGAAATTGTTAAGTTGCATTTTCTTTGTCCACTAAAATGAAGGGCCATAATTTGCTATGATATTGGTAGTGCGAGTTGCTACTGTGCATTCGCTAGAGCGCGTTGGTACTGTGCAGCAGCTGCACTTTGTTGTAAATAGTTTGGCAGGTGTGCAAGTGCTACTGTGCAGCAGTAGTACTTGTAACATAAGTACAAAGGCATTGCTAGGGTCTGGTCCCTTTGTTCTGTTTACGTAGTCCCTCAGGAATGTATTGGGAATGTCTCTGGTGTGCGTGAGTGAACAGAGTATTAGTGTGGAATATAAACTGGAGAAAGTAAAACTATGTTCAGAGTACCAGTTGGAAGTTGGCGTGTGAGGTGTGTGAAGTTAGTTCCAGGCAGGCAGAGTTCTCCAACGCATGCTGCGGCACGGATGTATTGGATATGGTGAGGCACGGAGAGGAGAGCTGAGTTTAGCAAATCATGGCCCTACCCGACCAGTAGAGTATACAGGTAAACGCATGACCTTCCTGATGTGAGTTGCGGAAACTCACGCCCACACTGAGCTGATGTGAACCTCAGCTTCGAAGCATTTAAAGTTTCTCTTTAATGGGCTGGATTCGGCGATCGACTGATGACAAGTTTTTTTATGAGCTAAGTCTACATGTTGGAAAACTAAGTGTTGTCGTCTTTCAGCAAAGATGAATGTCCGTGGGCGATTTCTTGAACATTTAACTGTGGAACTGCAGACTCGATAAAACAGTGAATTGAGTGTGATTCTTGATTTGGTCAAGGTTGATCAAAAAGAAGATTTGTAAAGTTGGAGACGGGGCGAGTCGCCGTTCACTCATAATTTTGGTGATGGTACAAGCGACCACTGAACATTGAAGTATTGATACATTTTTGAAAGAATATCGTTGGATCCTTGAAAATTGAATTAGTGAAGGAATAATGTTGGATACTCGAGAATTGAGTTAATGAAGGAATATTGTTGATTATTACAGACTTAATGAATTATTGAAGATTGTTGTTGAATTACTGAGAATTTAGAAGTTGAGAATACTGGAATTCAAGACGTAGAATTTGTTGATTTAATGATGAATTAGGGTTATTTGGAATCGGCAACTTACTAAGTGAGATTTGGTTTGACTATATGTTGAGGATCGAATTTATTGAATTTTGAGGGCGAATTGTGTAGCTAAAACGGTGGCCACTGACAAATACAGCGTATGTTTAGTTATGCCAGAGGAATTGTTTTGTAAATAAACTGTATTATTTTTGTAAAATAATCTTGATTGGTGTCGGCGATAATTTATTTCTGCAGCGCATTTCTTCCTTTGTTGCAGCCAGAAATCCAACAGGTTGGTTGTGACAATCGTAAAGACAGTTAACTCCCCTAATCACAAGAACGTCGAAACAACGTTTAATTAACGTTGATTCAACGTTACATTAACCGTTATCTGTTAACGTTGATTCAAAGTTAACTTATTAACGTTAGCAAGTGAACGTTGAAACATTGTTACATTAACATTCTCTCAACTATAGTCATATACTTTCACGTTGCATGTAACCGATGATCCAATAATGGTGTACAACTACGTTCTATCAAGTAGTTAGTGTAATATTTGTAAGCTGTATTCGATAGTAAATTTGTAATTGATGTAATTGATTAACATGCATGCTACAGTCAATATGTACATCCATGTACATGACGTGTGTTACATATGTAGGGATCCCAAGTGCGCCCTCATTGGTCAACTTGTAGGAAAGTTTACTTTTGGAGTTGTCACGTGGCAATCTTTCTCTTTTTCTATAGCTTCGTTTCTTGAAAGAGCACATTTTATTTGAGTGGTATTTCTCTCTATTTTTGTAGGGAGCATGGCTCTGGCCATGCTCCAAAAAGCTATTTATATTGCAGTAATAGAGGTGTAGAGATGTCTGTGAGTATTATTTTGTATGCAAACCCTCATTTATACCTGAACTACTGTGATTTCTAGGGCTCTATTTTGATCGGAATCATTGAATCCATGTGTGTATTGCCAGGCGGCACCGTCACACGTGTGTGCGGCCACTAAATGTAGCCCGAGCCCTAAATGTCGCCCGGACCTAAAGGTAGCCCCAAACCTGTTCCTAAATGTCGCCCCGACCTAAATGTAGCCCCAAACCTGTACCGAAATGTCGCCCGACCTAAATGTAGCCCCAAACCTGTACCTAAATGTCGCCCCGACCTAAATGTAGCCCCGAACATGTACCTAAATGTCGCCCCGACCAATGTAGACGCAAAGTTGAACCTAAAGTAAAAGTGTGATTTTATTTTATTTATTTTGTATTATTATTATTTAAAAACAATTTGGGTGGGGGAACGGGCTCGGGCTACATTTAGGTGCCGCATACACGTGCGTCCGTGTAGCCAGATCATGTGTGCTGACCTTTTTGTGACCTTGCTTTGACAGTGCACTGTAGTTGTGTAGTGTATATTATTGTGACTTTTTGCACTGTATTGCATATTTTGTACTTTTGTATTGGAGAAATTAAACCTGTACAGGAGAGTTTATTTCATTTTAGACGTCATTGATTGCATTTATTATTATTGATGTATTTTGGCGAATCCTCGTCCTTTTTAAATAGAGGACCGGCCTTCTTCCCGTGTCTCTACACATACTATTCAGGATTCATGGAATTTGCAGTCGTAGTTACACGCTTTTTAGTTTAATCTCTTTAATATTTAACTAATAATTAGCAATTAAAACTGTAGTTGGAGCTTTCGATGCCTAAGCAAATAAATCGATTGATAGAAAAGAGGCAGGCCAAATTATAATTGGATGAATAAATTCCAACAAATTCTTATATTATTTATGAGTTTGTACTATCTTCTTTTTTCCCGCCTATAAAAGTTGCATATTGATGGTAACCTTACGCAAACAATGATTCAATGTTAAATTATGAACCAAAAGTGGACAAATGGAAATAAACTACGGTAATAACAAACAGCAAACTTGGATTCAACGTGAAATGAGACCAACGGCAACCTAAAGCGAACCTTGATTCAACTGATCTAATCAACCGGAAGTAGAAAAACGGTGATAGACCAACAAAAAAAGTTGATTCATCGTGAATTTATCAATTAAAAGTGGACCAGTAACTTAAAGCGAACGTTGATTAACGTTATCTAATCAACCGGAAGTAGACAAACGGTGATAGACCAACAACAACAAGTTGATTTAAAGGCCCTGTACACTATTGGTAAGATCGAAAAACAGATTCACACATAACTTACATGATTTAAAGTAAGTAATGGTAGAAAGGGGTTCCTTAAAATATTTCTGCCCAAAATGCTATCGTTTCTGAGAAATGAGTAAAACATTAGTTTTTATCACGCGTGATAATAAACTCGATGTTTGAAAAACAGAAAACACATCAGGTCTCTTCACTATTTTCTCGTGAGCTCGATGACCAAATGAGCTCAAATTTTCACAGGTTTGTTTTTTCATGTGTAGGGCAGAGCTGTGTATTGAGAGAGTTGCGACATGGAGGGACCAGCTTTCTCCGGTCACGTGGTTGCTGGACGCCATTTTGTTCCCAAATGCAGCACAACCCAATGGGCAGACTAGTCTGGCACCCTGTATTCGCCAATGCATTTTTTGGAGACAAAATGGCTTCTAATCGCAAGTTGTCGCAACTCTCTCAATACACGGCTCTGGTGTAGGGATCCCAAGTGCGCCCTCATTGTTCAACTTGTAGGAAAGTTTACTTTTGGAGTTGTCACGTGACAATCTTTCTCTTTTTCCATTTAGCTGTGAGCAAGAGAGAGCACATATATTTTCACCTGCATTTCTTTCCATTTTGTGGGGAGCATGGCTCTGGCTATGCTCCAAATGTTATTCAATGGGTAGGGATAATGTCCTAGAACTCTCTGTGAGTATCATTTTGTCTTAAATTGTATTTTGATTTGATAAATATTGTCATTTAGTAGAAGGCTATTTGAATTGGCGTATTGTAAACTTGTGTGTGTGGTACGTACGTGTGTGTAGGCAGCCTCGTGTTGTGCTGACCTTTTGACCGTTTGACTGTGCTATACTGTTGTATGCTATTTTGTAGTCAATGTGCGGTGTTGCATTGAATTTGGATTAAAATCAGTACAGGAGATTACTTTATACTTTACAGTCATCATGTAGAATTTGTAACTTTTTTTGTTTTGTCTTTTGGTGAATCCTCGTCCTTTATAATTAGAGGACGGGCCTCCTCCCGTGTCTCTACAAATGGCGTCGTAGACAGGATTGAGTTTTCGCCATTTGTTTACATTTTTCTGCATTTGTTCTGTCTACGCCGTGTCTCTACACATGTACAATGGTTAATCACACAAAACATGAACTTTGTTTGCGGCTGTTTTGTCAGCTCTACCAATCCTGTATAACACCTTTAACGTGAATTATTCAACTAAAATTGTACCCAAGCGAATAATGATTCAACGAATCAACGAAAAATGAGTCAACCTAAATCCGACCAACCGTGACAAATTGAAGCAAATGTTGAGTCAATGGTAACCACAGGTCTAAACAGGAACAACAATGATAACCTCAACCTAAAGTTGAGTCAACGTTTTAAATGCGACCGATTGGAACAACCTTGCTTCTTTAAGAATGTTATCTGATCAAACAAAGGACCCACCAAGAAAACCACCAAACAACCAAAAACGGACAAACCATGAAAACCGCACAATTAACGTTAAAAACATCAATTTTAACGTGTCACCAACAATGAGCAATCTATGAAAACCATAAACGAACGTTGATTAAACGATACTTAAATAAGCCCGACAGGCCAACCATAAAAACCTAGAACAAAGTTTCATGAGTAGTTTTCATGAGTAGGGGGGGGGGGACGTTCACCAGCTTGTGTTTGTTGAAAAAAGCGTAGCATCAAAATAAAATAAGTCATTGAGCTTCCGGGCACCTCTGAGCCATCAGCTATCTTCACAGAGGGAAAGGGCCAACAGTCCAGATATTGCAACATAATCACTAATTAAGTAATTTTTCCAAAGTGTAATGACTGGGGGAGTCAAATTCCTTGATATCCTAGAATGGACCATTCCACATATCTAAGAGGGAGGCCCCAGATTTGTTTTTGTTTTTTACAGGATATTTTCAAGAAAAAATATTGGATGGTGTGGTAGGAAATAATGGCAATGCCATGCCATTAAGAACTTAGATAATTAGAGAAATATACCAATTACTGGTAGCTAAAGGACTACAAAAATCTTAGAGACAATAGCTGGGCATGTAAAGAAGACACTTAAATGTAAAAACTATTGAGAAATGCATATATTCATTAATATTTATTAATATTTGCCCTTTCGTCCCTCGGGGATAAAGTCGGGGGTGGTTCCGCGCCCCTAAATGGTTAGCTAATTAGAGAACATTCATAAATTACTGGGTAAAACTCAAATATTTCTAGAAAAGAGCTGGGAAATGTAAAGAAGTCACTTACATGTAAAATATCATCGGAAATGCACAGAAAACATTTTCAATATATCATCTTGGATGGTGTGGTACGATCTGTTGGCCATTTCCAGCATTTGAGTTTAGTCAGGGAAGTTGAAGCACTTAAATGGATCGGGATATAAGTGCTTCGTTTACTTAGTGCGAAAACAGATCTTGGGTCGTATGGATTTTACGTGATGATGCATGGCGTCGCCGAGACAACGATGTCATAGTTTCGCGCAGTTTGGGTACGGTACCGATCTAATTTGCATTGCATGTTTTATGGTCAAATGTGAAGCGGAAATTGAAGTCAGCTTTTAAAAATATAATATTTTTCAAAGATTTAGGAAATTATTTACAATTTATAATTTATAATTGTAGTTTTCCGGTGTTCGTGCGATATATGCACGAGCACCTCCTGTTAGGTGTTCATGCAATATGTACACGAACACCTCTTGATTTTGTTCTGTTTAGGTGTTCGTGCAATATGTGCACGAACACCTCTTGATTTTGATCTGTTTAGGTGTTCGTTCAATATGTGCACGAACACATATTGGGGTTTTTCTGGTTTATTTTTAGGTGTTCGGCTTATAGCCGAAAAACTATTGATCAAGCCGTTAAGCCGTCAAGCCGTCAATGCTACAGTCAATATAAACCTATGACATGTGTTGCATACTTTTCGTTTTTTAGTTTAATGTGTAGAAAAAAGAAAACAAATTCTGAGCCAACTGGGATTCGAACCAGGGTCTTGCAATATGCAATACCATCAGTTATTCAATTGGGCTAACCGTTATACTCATAAGAAGTGTGCCTTATATAAAGAATTATACTCTGTTTTTCTTTTAATATAATGAACAAAGAAATCTCTTTGGGCCTTGCTTGTAGATTTAATCACGGCACAAGTGTTCTCGCTCCTTTTAAAAACAATTACAGACTCAGAAATCTTCTTGGTTTTTTAAATTAATTGTGCTTTATTAAATATTATTTTAATTTCCCAGAGAAGAGTCCACCAGGTGCCGATAAAATGAAATTTCTTTGGGCCTTGCTGTAGATTTAATCACGGCACGAATTTTCTCTTATCTCGTTTTACAATATTTACACTGCTCCTTTTAAAAACAATTACAGACTCAAAACTCTTCTTGGTTTTTTAAATTAATCGTGCCTTATTAAATATCATTTTAATTTTCCAGAGAAGAGTCCATCAGGTGCCACGATATCAGTATGTCCCATTGCACGGGCGTGTACAATATAAATGTCATATTATGGAGAGAACACCGCAAAGAGTTTGCACCAAAAATTCAATATAAAATGCTCGACCTGATAAAAGATATAACAACCGAGAGATAGGCCTGGTTTTATTTTTATTAAATATTTTAGGTAGTAAATAATATACTGTGTTTATTTTATTCGGCATGACCAAAGGCTTTGCAATCTTCCTGGACATAAAGAGTTTAGTTTAATATGGTACAATTTTGTGATGAGTTCTTTTTTTTCCAATAGATACAGTCCTCATGATTGTTGGGGGAAAATTACAAGTCTCTAACCTACGTTAAAATGGTGTTTAAAATAGCCATTGTTTTTGATGCCAAATCCGATGGCAATTTACACAGTTTTAACGTGAGGTTAGAAGAGACTTGTAATTTTTCCCCCACTCACATGGGGCTATATCTGTTGAAAAATTAGTACATCACAAAATTGAATTGGTAATTTCCCTTTCTCTTAAAAGGCATGACCTGAACACGTTTGGTAATTGTCAAAGACCAGTGTTCTCGCTTGGTGTATCCCAACATATGCATAAAATAGGAAGTCCGTGAAAATTTGGGCTCAATTGGTCATCGAAGTTGCAAGAAAATGATGAAAGAAAAAACACCCTAGTTGTACAAATTTGTGTGCTTTCAGATAGGAATAAAAACTTCTTGCAAGAAGTTTTTTTTATTTTAATGAGAAATTACGTCTTTCTCAAAAACTACGTTACTTCAGAGGGAGTCGTTTCCTACAATGTTTTTTACTATCAACAGCTCTCCGTTGCTTGTTATCAAGTAAGTTGTTATGCTAATATTTGTTTTGAGTCATTACCAAACGTGTACGATACTTTTAAGAGTTTGAAGAAAGAATTATGCCTCTCTGGATGGTTGTAAAAACAAATATACTGCAATAAAAATTGTGTCAGGAGTTATTTTATGTTTCTTTGAGTTTGAGTGATAGGCCTATCTGTGGTTGAACGTCTTTGATAACGTACATGAACACTCCCGTTGCTTTATGGAATAATTGCATTACAAACAAATCTAATAATTTTGTTATAAGCGCATTATGAGTAAATTATTTACTAATAGTTTAATTCCCATTCTATAGGCCTAGGTTTCAATAAACGATTCGTTAAATCAATCTGATGAAAAGTTTCACCAATTAAGGCGATCACGTTTGATTGAAAACTGCGTACAAACGGCTTATGTTACGCCCTCGTAAACGAGCTCATGTTTCTATTGCTGCAATCAACATCAGCAATGATGAATTGTTCTGTTTGTTCAAATCGTCTCGACGATTGGCAATGTTTCAAACCTTATTAAATGAGGAGTGACACTGATATTAAAATTAATAAACGGAGGGCTTCAAGATTGAAACATAGTAGGCCGTTTCCGATATGGAGGCTTCAGCTATACAGCTGTTTACAGGGGGCGGAGGGGGGTGTACTGTTTAATCATTTGCAATCGCGTTTTGGGGGTAGGCCTACAGTCCATTTTCAGAGAAGGTGATTGCCGTTAAAAAGAAAACAGCCATTCTATGTTGTTGAAATGCTCTCTCTCTCTCTATCAACACTGAAAATACAACAGTAGAGGTTTTACGAGCAATTTCATATTTATAATTGTATGTCAATACAATACTAAAATCTAATGTGTCGAATGCAGCACTTAAATTTAATAAGACCTACTGGGATACATGCTTTCTGTTCACAGACATTAAGAGATCATTCTGAATTTTTAATCGAGCTGCCAACACTGAAAACACAACAGTTAAGGTTTTACGAGCAATCTCATTTGTTTATTTATTAAGTGTAAAGTCAGTGAAATACTAAGATCTAATGTGTCGAATGCAGCACGTAAATCTAATAAGATCTACTGGGATGCATGTTTTCTGTTCACAGACATTAAGAGATCATTCTGAATTTTCAATCGAGCTGTCAACACTGACAACCCAAAAGTAAAGGCTTTACGGGCAATTTCATTTGTTTAATTATTAAGTGTAAAGTCAATAAAATACTAAGATCTAATGTGTCGAATGCAGCACTTAAATGTAATAAGACCTACTTGGATACATGTTTTCTGTTCACAGCCATTAAGAGATCATTCTGAATTTTCAATCGAGCTGTTTTCAACACAGCTGCTCTATGCTGACTGGAATGGGCATACATTATTCTGAGTTAGTGATACGTCGTTTATGCAAACAATAGTGTAATTGCAAAACTATAACGTGTTAGGTACTGAAACTTGTTGAAGATGTTAACAGTATAAAGTGAGAAGAAAATTAATAACTTGTGCAAAAACCGACTTCCAATTTTTTTTAATATTGACATTTTGTAAAGGTCACTACAGCTTACGAATTAAAGGCACTATACACATTTGGTAATTACTCAAAATATCTATTAGCATAAAAACTGACTTGGTAACAAGCAACGGAGAGCGGTTGATAATATAAAACATTGTGAGAAACGACTCCCTCTGAAGTAACGTAGTTTTTGAGAAAGAGGTAATTTCTCACTAAAATAATAAAAACTTCCTGCAAGAAGTTTTTATTCCTATCTGAAAGAACACACATTTGTATAACAAGGGTGTTTTTTCTTTCATCTTTTTCTTGCAACTTCGATGACCAATTGAGCCCAAATTTTCACAGGCTTGTTATTTGATGCATATGTTGGGATACACCAAGTGAGAACACTGGTCTGTGACAATTACCAAACGTGTACGATGCCTTTAAGACAAATTTGTCAAATACAGTTTCCTGTAAAGTTCGTAAGAATGGGAAACCGATGTACGTTTCTGTTCTTTGCATACACTCTAAAATCTCCCGGGTCAGAATTGACCCGGATCCTGGTCCCGTGGGGCCTGACCCATTTCTGGGTCAGTGTGAACCGAACTCTGTGTCAAAATGACCTTTGTGTGTCAAGCTGACGCAGAATCCAAGTTAATCTCTCTTTCTTTCTTTTCTTTTCTTTTTTTTCCATTTTCTTGGTCAGCCTAACCAGAGAGTATTTAGAGTGTACCCCTGTGAGAGAAAGTATTATTGTATGGGATTTTGTGTTCAATATTTTATTTGATTATTTTTTTAAGGTGAAAAACAACATTATTGGTGCTTACGTTACTTGTCAACAAACATTGAATGGCTGCCGGTGAACTTTTAAAACTGTGCCGGTTGTCCTATACTTGGCAATTTAAAACTCAAGCCAAAGTGATAGCAGTTGATGGATTCATCCCGTCCAACACCGCGTTGTTCAACTTTAACATCTTCCTTATTCCTGTTTGGAACTGTTTGTACTTGAATGCATAGATGATGGGGTTGACGGCTGAGTTGGCCGCCACGAGAGATACGGAGATGATGTAATGAGCCGACTCGTCATCCGAGGGGAAACCCAGGGACCCAGCGAGAATGATACTGGCGTTGAGGGTCCAGCATGTGACGTACGCAATGAACACGGTGAGCAGCGTCTTGAAGGTGTTGCGTCTGGCTCGCAGCAGGGACTCATCGGCTGACTCATGCGCTTGAGCTGACGACGTCCCGGCTCCCACAGCGACGTTGGGTCCCATGATGCGAGCGAGCCGTTGGGCGCTCCGCTTCAGCTCTACGGTGATATGGATGTAGGCGAAGAGCATCGAGACTACGGGGATGAAATACTGAAAGCCCGGTATCAATGTCCCAACAACGCGGAGTTTTTCGTCAAAGAAGCGCACGCAAAGACCCTCTCGAAAGCGGTATATTTCTACGGCGTAGAGGGCGACGGAGAATCCAGCCACCCAGACAAACACAATGACTATGGTCACCCCAAGACGATGACAGACTTGGTGAAACTTGAAGGGGTAAACTATAGCCAGGTACCTCTCAAAGGTGAGGGCTACTAGGTTGAATGATGACGTAACGTAGCAAGCCCAAAGGAAATAATTGGAGATCCAGATTCGACAGAGAAGAACTCCAGCCGTTCCCGAAGGTAGGATCTCAGGAACCGGAACAACGCTGCTCATCAACATGAAGATGGAGCCAAGAAAGTCCACGGTAGCTTGATTGAAGATGAAAGCGTTGGTGGTGGTGTGCATCGCCGGAGTTCGCCAGATGACAATGCAGACCAAGCAGTTTCCCAACAAGCCGATAATGCCTACAACGGTCTGGATGATGAAGACGAGTGAAGTTTCGTACGCCATAACGGTGAGATGTGCTTGTTATTGAAAACGGTGGTGTTAATTCCTGCTACAATCAGTTAGATACCAATGTTCACTCCTCTTCTATAGACGCGTGTATTCCTTCAGTCATACACAAATAACCGGGCTCCGTAAAGAAAACTATAGATCAATGTTCAATTTCGACAAACCAAGATTCTCGACGAAGAGAAAGACTATATATAGCCACCTACGGAAAAGTGAATAAGTTTATAACTGATGATATGAGAAGCCGGACATTTGTTTCATCACTGAGTTGACACTCCACAGTTTCACTGTTAACCATTCAGAAACAAAGCTGATGATCGATACTGCGTAAACGGTACAGGCTTAAACTTAAAATTGAATCTATAAAATAATGCCAAAATCAGCAGGGATGAGATCTTATACAGACGGCCCGGTTCACATAACTGCCTGATCACCGGCTGATGTGAACTGTGTGTGGGGATGACGTACCGAGTCAGTGACGAGTCGTCCTAAAATCTTCGAGAGTATAAGACCTTGTGACTGATTGGATGCAAACAGTGACATTGCCACTGCCTGGTATGATCAACCGACTTACCGAGCAATATTCTTCGCAACTGCTCATCACCATAGAAAACTGATGACTCCAACAAAATCACGTGACTGTTATTTTCCAGTCACTGAGGCTAACACTAATTGTTAGAAACTATCACGCCCTTTCTCTACGTACTTGAAATAGCGAGACATTGCCTTGCTCTATGCTCAAATTAACGCTTGTTTATTTTCAGGTTGGTTTCTTTTTTTGAAAAAAATGTTTCAAAAGTAAGGTCTTAAACCACAATCATATTTGCATACTGATGATGATACTTTCATGCACCATTTATTTTAGTGATAAATTGATCATAAATTTATGGACACATTTAGTCTTTTTGCAAATGGCGAAACCCCCCAAAACAGGTCACAATAGCATCCTCAAGAGTCCTCTTTTGGCCCATTCTGAAAACTGTGTGGCCGTGCTATCTTTATTTTTCGTCTTACAACTATTTTTCTAAAGGATTTAAACCGGTCGCCTAGCGACCTGTCGGCACATGAATGAGTTTTAAACATGGAGGTATACCTGTCCCTTCAGGGGCTCAGTAGTTTTCTTCTAAAATAATGAACATAAAACCCTATCCGCATCCAGATTTTTGTTTCGTCTTGTATTTGTTGCAAAGCTTGCCAATCAAATCTGCAAAAATATATATATTATTTTATATTTTTTTATAAGAAGAGTTTATTGTTAAATTTAACAATGAACTTTGAGACTATAGCGGGCGAGATTATCATTTTGTGGAATTACTTGTGTAAGCTGGTCTCTAACTATACACACAGTCAAGGTTACAGCAAGGATGGAAATAAAGGGTAGGGGCGCCTCTTTGTGAGAACAATCTCGTGAGCCAGACTGATGGGGTTTGGGTCACAATGAAAATATCAGTACAGAGACTCTCGGGAGCAATGTGACGTAATTATTCAAAATGATATTCAATAATTAGGTTTGATTGCCAAGCTTTGCAACAAATACAAGACAAAACAAAAATCTGGATGCGGAGTGGGGTTTTATGTTCATTATTTTAGAAGGAAACTACTCAGCCCCTAAAGGGACAGATATAATACAAAAAGACGTAAAAGTAAACAAAATATTAAAATTATTTCGTTTCCTCGAAATCTCATTTTGTTCCCTCGAAATGTTATTTCGTCCCCAGAAATATTATTTCGTACGAGGGAACGGGTTTATTTTCAATTACAATTTTTAATTGTTCACTTTGTTTTAAAAGTCACCTGGAAATAGTTTTTTAGTTTTTTTAGACATAGGAGTATATGTTTATTAACAATAAAGGAATATTTTGAGTAATTGTTTGTCACAATATGTTAAAACAAAAATAATAATAATAATAATAATAATAATAATAATAAAGAGTGATTTATAAAGCGCAAACAGTTGCAAATTAAAAACAATGATTATTAAACAATTTTACAAACAATTATGTCTTGACCAGCCAAAATACACAGTTAGCTAAAAAGATGAACCAGTTAAAAATAGTTGTAGAAAATGAATACTAGATACAAACCTTTCAAAAATAGATAAAGTTGTTTGGTGGTGACTCCGCTCATCCCTTTTTGTGACGTCAATCGAGGCAGACTTCGCCGCGATCGAACATCGACCCCCTCGAACTTGCCTGCATTTACGTTGTATACACACGTGCAAGTAGTGAGCTTGTACGTTTCGTTTGGTTATCCAAAAAGGGATTTTTAGGTGTTCGGGCATACAGCCCGGAACACCTCTTGTTTTTGTTCGGGTTTTTTTTTTTTAGGAGTTCGGGCACACAGCCCGGAACACCTCTTGTTTTTGTTCGTTTTTGTTATTTTTATTTTTTTAAATTTCACTCCTTCTTCTTCTCGCCGGCGATTGACCGCTAACAAAGACACACTTTCGAAGCTCACATAAACTTGAAACTTCACACATAGTTAGATATTCATTAGTAGATGAAACCATTTTTAGTTTCGTCATGATGACGTTATCAGGTGTCAAATTACAAGCCATTTAAGGTAAAAAAGTGACCATATGCGAATGCCTGTATGTCCCCGAATATTACAGCTACAGTATTTATATTTGGGCGTAGGATAGATCAAGACACGGGCAACATTTGAATAGTTAAGGCCAAATTCACATGACCTTTACTTCTGGTCGCAACGAAAGGTCAAAGTTTGCCTTGGTGTCATTCTTCAAAAAACACTTTCCCGGCAAAAACATTAACATTAGTTGTGACGTCATGATGACGTCATCAAGTGTTGAAATACAGTAAATCGAAGTTTAGTCATTTAAAAATTCATAACTCAAGAAGTACATAAGCTATTATAACAATCTAAAACCGATTTTCAAACTTTTTTCAGTTATAAAATCCTTGGGCAGGTATAGACTCCTTGGCGTTGGAAATTTGCCTTGGGTAACCGTGACCCCATGTTGACCTTTACTTCCGGGTCAACCGGAAGTGATACCATATCTCAAGAACTACACAACCGATTTTCAAACTGTTTTCAGGTATAGACTCCTTGGGCACTGGAGATTAGCCTTGGGTAACCGTGACCCCATGTTGACCTTTACTTCCGGGTCAAACGGAAGTGACACCATATCTCAAGAACTACTCAACCGATTTTCAAAATTGTTTTCAGGTATAGACTCCTTGGCGTTGGAGATTAGCCTTGGGTAACCGTGACCCCATGTTGACCTTTACTTCCGGGTCAACCGGAAGTGACACCATATCTCAAGAACTACACAACCGATTTTCAAACTTTGTTCAGTTATAAAATCCTTGGGTATTGAGTTTTTACAACTTCACAAGCGCTACACAGAGTGTGGCCCCATTTGAACTGGACTTCCGGTTCAAACCGAAAGATGAACTTTTACATTTAATTTAGTTTTCTTTTTTTCTTAATACTTCTTCTTCTTCTCCCCGTCGCTTTTCCGCTAACAAAAGCACACTTCCCAAGCACATATAAACTTGAAACTCTACAAACTTCACATATAAGTTTTCGGGATGGTGACGTCATCGATGATGTTATAACATTAAATCAATGTTTAATATTTCAAAAAATCATATCTGGAGAACCATAATTGCTAAACACAAGATCTTTGGACCGTGTGAAGGACCCTGGAGTATTTTTAAAATCTTACACAAAGTGTGATCCCTGTGACCTTCACTGCCGTTTTTTAATACTTCTTTTTCTTCATTTCCCCACGAGTTTTCGCTAATTGGACAAGTCTACCGAACACCTTCTTTTTGTTACAACAAAAAGTTAAGCCTAGTTTTTCTTAATACTTCTTCTTCTTCTTCTTCTCAGCGTCCCTTGTCCGCTAACAAAAGCACCCTTTCCAAGCTCATATGAACTTGAAACTTCACATATAGTTAGATATAAATTAGGAGATGAAACCGCTTTAGTTACGTCATGATGACGTCATCAGGTGTCAAATTACAAGGTATTTAAGGTAAAAAAGTGATCATATGCGAATGCCTGTATGTCCCCGAATATTACAGCTACAGTATTTATATTTGGGCATATGATAGATCAAGACACGGGCAACATTTAAAAAGTCAAGGCCAAATTCACATGACCTTTACTTCTGGTCGTAACGAAAGGTCAAAGTTTGCCTTGGTGTAATTCTTCAAAAAAACACTTTCCCGGCAAAAACATTAACTTCTGTTTATCAGATCAACTTCAAATTTACACCATGTAAGGAACTTGATAAAACCTCAATCAAGTAGTTGTGACGTCATGATGACGTCATCAAGTGTTGAAGTACAGTAAATCGAAGTTTAATCATTTAAAAATTCTTAACTCAAGAAGCACATAAGCTATTATAACAATCTATACATCATCGGAGAGGTCTGACAAATGTAGCAAATACTACACAGAGTCTTATACCGTTTGACCTTGTCTTCCTGTTCAAACCGGAAGTTGAAAACTTCACAATTCAAACTTTAAGGAATACTCGTACTTTTTACACACACATTATTCACAATTTTTACATCGTGTTATAGATTTTTAAACCTTCTCAAATTTTCCACAGAGATGTTACCTTTTTGACCTTCACTTATGGTTGAAATCGGGTATACATTGACCCGCTGTCAAACCGCGGGAATAAACTGCATTGAAAACACACACAATACGCGATCTAAACCAGTTAGACGGTGAGCGGCTGCTTGTTCCGTTGAAGCAACCGCAAGGTTCAAAGTCCTTCAAACATGCTTGTAGTCTAGTCTCTTTTCAAGGTTCGTGCAACCTGATTTTGACATTACGCTTTGTTAGTCTCTAAAACAGCCGTCCGTGCAAACCTCACTAACAATCAAATGTCAGATTTTTGAAAAATTCATAATTCAAGAACTTCTCAACCGACTTTCAAACTTTTTTCAGTTATAAAATCCTGGGGCATTGGAGATAAGCCTTGGGTAACCGTGACCCCATGTTGACCTTTACTTCCGGGTCAACCGGAAGAGGGACCATATCTCAAGAACTACACACCGATTTTCAAACTGTTTTCAGTTATAGACTCCTTGGGCATTGGAGATTAGCTTTGGGTAACCGTGACCCCAAGTAGACCTTTACTTCCGGGGCAACCGGAAGTGACACCATATCTCAAGAACTACTCAGCCGATTTTCAAACTGTTTTCATATATAGACTCCTTGGGCATTGGAGATTAAACTTGGGTAATCGTGACCCCATGTTGACCTTTACTTCCGGGTCAACCGGAAGTGACACCATATCTCAAGAACTACTCAACCGATTTTCAAACTATTTTCAGTTATAGACTCCTTGGGCATTGGAGATTAGCCTTGGGTACCGTGACCCCATGTTGACCTTTACTTCCGGGTCAACCGGAAGTGACACCATATCTCAAGAGCTACACAACCGATTTTTAAACTTTGTTCAGTTATAAAATCCTTGGGTATTGAGTTTTTACAACTTCACAAGCGCTACACAGAGTGTAGCCCCATTTGAACTGGACTTCCGGTTCAAACCGAAAGATGAACTTTTACATTTAATTTTGTTTTCTTTTTTCTTAATACTTATTCTTCTTCTTCTCCCCGTCGCTTTTCCGCTAACAAAAGTACACTTCACAAGTCTAGTTTTTCTTGCATTTTTCCGGCAATGCCGACCAGGTGTATTGCTGCTGGATGCAGCAAAACGACTAAAGATGGGGTCAGCTAGCATTTGTTTCCTGCAGATCCCAAATATAGGCAGTTACGGGCATCGAAAGTCAGGCTATAACGAGGGCAAAGTGGTCCGGTCCGACGTCGTTTTCAGCGCTATGCAGCGAACATGTTTCTGGTGTTCGGATCGACTTGAGCTGTATGCCGCGCCGCGGCACGCCGATCCGATTTGTCATCACGGGGCCGCTAAAATACCTCGTATTATCTGTGTTCTCGTTAAGACCGTGCTCGTATCTTCCGTTTTTAAGACATAAAAACGCGCATGGGACAGTTCGGGACCGGTGAAAAACCTCGTATAAACCGGCGTCTCGTGTCCTAGGATTGCATTGGGTGACGTCCGAATACGAAAACGCGTCATACTGATCAGGTACCCAGACGTAATGTACAGGGCCAGACTACACATTTTCTCTTCAAATATCCCGCGCCTCGATTGACGTCACGAACAGCGCCATGTAAACGGGGGCCTATTTTTAAATTTGTAATTAAAATAAAAAAACAATTTTGTAACCTTAGTTAATTGTTTATTCACATTCCACTCATAAAAATGTATATATTAACGACAAAAGCTTTATTTTGACAAAATACCACAATGTTAAAATGTTCCTTTTCATAACATATTGCTGGAGGAAAAAAGTAAGACAGTGGTGCACTTAAAACAATATTTTTAACAGTCTTTTGATTTATATATTTTTGTTAGCAAAACAATTTGACACATTTTGTACTCCAAACTAGTATTGCATCATAATTTCGGAGAGAAATGTATACGCACACCGTTTATTGACAATGTATGCTGCATTGTTGGGAAAAGCTGACCAAATAGGGTCTATTTGTGGATCGAGTGGTAATCATTTAAGTAAGGGGATATCCCTTGTTCCTCAAACCCAGCCGAAAAAAGGAGGGGATGGATTTTTGTTACCCCTTGTTGCTAAAACCCAGCCGAAAAGAAAGGGGATAGATTTTGTATCCCTTGTTCCTCAAACCCAGCCGAAAAGATGAGGGGATAACTTTGTTATGGCATATATATACAACTATATAAGATTTGAAACAAACAGTGGGTTCCAATTACCAAACGTATGCAATCCCTTTAAGCTGTAAATTTGAACAATAACAACAAATGAAAAAATGCAGTTCAACATGTTTTAAGGCCCCCGTTTTGAAGCAACTCGAGGGCTAACAATGAAATCCGATCTACTGACGCAAACAAAACGTAATTAGGCCCTAACGCCGAAGATTTTAAGTAACGCGGCCCATTTTATACATTTCCCATGAAACAATTATAGGGATTTTACACGTTTGGTAATTGGAGCATATTGTTTGTTTCAATCCTACATTGTTGTAGATTATACCATAAAACTAACCTGTGAAAATTTCATTCAAAACAGGTTGTAGCCTTTTTGAGATATTGCAACAAATCTGGAGCGGTTGTGTCCACGCAGGAAGAATAATCTGCAATTGGAATACTCAATCTGAGAAACATTACTGTCAGTAACTCTTCTCAGATTCAATTTTTGGCGGATAAAAAGTGATATCTTTTTCCATAACCGCAGTAATTCCAGAGTGAAAAGTTTTTCAAAATGCATTATACTATCCCAAGTTGCTATGCTACTTACAAGTAAGTTTGTATTGCCATTAAATTTCAGAGTCATAACAAATGTGTACAGACCCTTTAATGCCCTTCATTTGTTGTTTGTATTATACCTGAAATCAATTCCAGACAAAAGGTTTTTATTGTGATTCAACAATAACAACCTTCCTTCAAATTAACGAAACAAAGCAACAACAAAAATTTCTATACTGCGGGTTTGTAAGTAATTCATACAGTATGGTAAATAATATGAAGGACGACAGGAATTTGTTAATGGAATGAACGGGTAAAAAAAAATGATTTAATTGATTAGCAGGCGGCCTTGATTAAAAGAGACACTTCAATCTCAGTAATTTTGTTGGATACGTTGTTGCTTCCGACTAGGCTTCAGCAGGGGAACATGGAGCGAATTTAAAAAGGTTGCCTAAGTAGCTCTGTAACATTAATCATGGCCCAGGGCCAAATTCCATTAAGATGTTTTACAAATGGGCTCAGCTATGGGAAAAATCTTAGAAGCGTGAAAAGACCATCACTTTGTTTAAATCATAGATGCCTAATGTTGACACACAATATTTTCATGCATCTTTGCGGAACTGACCTTCAAATCCAAGATGGCGTCAGACCGAAATGCCATGAGATGTATACCCCCCTCCCCCCATGTTACTCAAGACATTATTGAGATTGCACCGTACAGTACAACATTTGTTGAGCTGATGTCTATTTGTATGTACTTTAATATTATCATTAAATAAGTTCATCTGGATTGTTGATAATCATGGATTAAGAAGTAAGTTCGTTTTTTCGAATCCAACAATAACGTAGATGTTACTTACATATTATTTTAGTTACGTTTTTACTCCTAAGCTAGGAGCTTCTTCCGACCGGTGACCATATGTTGGAATTATGATACAACAATGTGACATTTGTCATTTGACAATGTAGTATCTTGCCTACCATGAAATGCCTTGGAATGTCACTCTGTCCGTAAATATCTGTGGAAAAAATATGACATTCTTATAGGTTTTAATCAATGCAGTTTTCACGGCACGGAGAAATCTTCCTCAACAGATAAGAAAGGGCAGTGTTTACAACCATGGAGGAAAGTACTACTTGCCACGTGCTGGTATCTGACCGAATCCCACCGGTCGCTCAGTCGCTTTTCTGTTTTTATACTGTTTTATATATATATTTTTATCCGTCCTGTAATTGGCGCTTGCGCTGTTGGATGTTGTATAAAATTTTAAAAAAATTTAAAAAGTATAAAGTTACCCATAAATTTGCTTGCATTAAAAAAAAATGTAATAAACCACAAGGGAAAATTCACTAGATTTTAAATGATTTTAGGTTGAATTTTGTTTTTTACTAAAGCGGGACTTGAACCTGCGACCATCGGGAGCGGCGCACCGGCGCTCTATAACGGAGCTATCTAGCCCTAATGTTAACGGTCTCCCTATTTGTTCAATCCTTATTTCGGGCTGCCTGTCAGAAGCAATTCAACCTGTAACTACCGTAAAGCCAGAGAACACACTCAAGTTTACGGTACAACCTGCCGCTTCTTTTGCAAATGTTACGATACAACCTGGGAATTGGCAAAATGTATCGTAAAAACTGGGTGTGTCGATCCCTGGCTACATGGCAGTTTCTTATTGAATGGCTTCTGACTGGCTCCCCGAACAAAGATATTGACAACATAGGGAGACTGCCATTGTTAGGGCTAGATAGCTTTGTTGGTAGAGCGCCTGCACGTTTCTGTATAGGTCGCAGGTTCAAGTCCTACCCTATGGTAATTTTTGTTTTCAACCCAAAATTATTTTAAAAAGAAGCTTTGTGAAGTTGGGCCCAGTTCATCTCCGCCTCCTACCACCTTTCCCCTCCCAAAGAACTCCCGACCTACGATAGCATATCCGGTCAACACAATGACACACTTTCCAATAATTAATTCGAATTAGTTTCAAAATGTGACAGACCAGTATTCGTTGGAGCGGATTGCTGTTAATGAAATGACTGATGTCTTACAATTTCTCTGGAAAATTAATTATTTTAGTCTTATACTGTCGGTGCGTTTACTAATTGCACATTACTCATTGCAAGACTTTTAATCAAACAAATGTTGTTCAATACAAAACAATTAGGAAAGGATACGAATTCATTTCGAACAATTAATTTGGGGATTCAAAATCTCTTCAACACCTGTTTTTTGAAGAATAACATAAAAGAAGTCAATATTATCTTGTGATAAACTCACAAGGGAAACTGACTGGGTAAAGTTTTAAATAATTTGGGATTGAACAAAGCAAAATTGCACGAGTAAAGTTGTCTTTCTTCAACCCTCCCAAAATAAATAATATCTGAACACACGAAACATGATTAAAATTATTTACATGTAATGTATGTTTTCTGTGATTAGTCGATGTCAATAATTTATCGATATGTTCATGAAGAATAATAAATGAAATGCAGAAAAGCGCCCGAATTTATACTCGATGTTGTTGTTTAACCCATAAATATCACAGTTATTTTAATATTTGCTTCTGGTTTGTATCATTAAAATCTTCCTACTTAATGTTTTTTTTACAAACACATTTTTTTGTTTTACGACAAGAATAACAAGATTTGTAGCTTCCTGATTTCTGAATTCTTACTGACCTTTCGTTCCCTCGAAATATTATTTCGAGGGATATTTCAAGGGAACAAAATAATATTTTGAGGGAACAAATACTATTTCGAGGGGAAGAAAAACTATTTCGAGGGAAATGAAATATATACATGTTTTTTTCTTGTTTAACCTTTTCAATTTTCCTTTTCACCTGTCCCTTTCGGGGCTGCGTATTTGGCTTTGTTTGTCACAAAATTGTTTCAACACAATTACAATTACACTGTCATTGCCACAACAGTGGTATTCCTAGGTATTGACAATCTAAATCTTAATGATCAAAATTCCGTTAAAATGAGGGGCATTGAAACGTTGCGATTCTGAGGTGTAGTGTACCGGCTATTAAAGGCCTGTACACGTTTGGTAATTACTTAAAATATATATCAGCATAGAAACTTACTTGGTAACGAGCAACGGAGAGCTGTTGATAGTATTGTGAGAAACGACTCCCTCTGAAGTTATGTAGTTTTTGAGAAAGAGGTAATCTCTCACTAAAATAATAAAAGACTTCAGGCCTGAAGCCTTTTATTCCTGCTGAAAGCACACCAATTTGTACAACAAGGGTGTTTTTTCTTTCATCATTTTCTTGCAACTTCGATGACCAATTGGGCCCAAATTTTCACAGGCTTATTTTTATGCATGTTGGGGTACACCAAGTGAGAACACTGGTCTTTGACAACTACCAAACGTGTTCAGTGCCTTTAAAAGACCCTGAATGACAAAAGATACTCGGCGGTCTGGCTTCCACACCTCTGTTCAGAAGCTCCCAGCTATAGCTATTTTCTTGGCTGTGTTCATGCTCGCTCAGGCCCATTAGCAACAGCTGTTAGCACGGCTACACGGGATACTGTCAAGGGGTTTACGTCTCGCTAGCCCCCACGCTGTGCACACGCTGGGACACGCTTCCGTTTCATTTAAAATCTTACGTTCGTATTAATTTCACATTTATTTATTACTAATTGTATCCATAATCTGAATACATAATGTCCTTTGTCAAATATTCATGACTAATTGTAAAAATGAATTTGGTGCAGTAATTAACTTTTAAGATACGGCTGGAAGTAAAATTAACTCCAAAGATCACGTGGTTTATCCGAAGGGAAAAAAATGGTTCGGATCATCACGTGCCCTTAGTATTTGGAAACATTTTCAAAAACGGCAAAATGTCAAGTCCACAAAGTGTCTCAAGTCCCTTCATTATGTGGACCAATTGTCAGGTCCACACTTTTGTATGTAGCGTTCAAACGATGCTGTTGGCGTTACGTGTGGCTGAGCGGTTTGGTGCAGGCTCAAGTTCTCCTGGCCATAGGTTATCGGGATATTCAATAAGCATAATACACCAGACAAGAGACGATTGGTGTCGAATCAGGGGACTCTATTAACATGGGAATGATTCCAACCGGAGATATTCGTTCAGGATTCTATACCTGCTGCAACAATTTATCCATCCATAAAGCTGCCCTGTAGCTGTCTTATCTAAAAGACTGCCCTGCAAACATGACCGTACTAGGCCACCCCAGTTACAGCGTAGTTTGGTACTGGGGTACATCCTAAGTAATGGCAATTTACTGCCCAGTACCGGGCCAGTATACAATGCATCTGCATTAACAGTATACAAATCATATAAACCTGAACCATATTTTGACAGGTGTTTATTTATCAAAATCTAGTATTCATAATGATTGCAAAAACTTGTTTGTATGTAACTCACTTAGATGTAAAAATTATTGGGAAATGCACAGAAAACATTTTACTATAATTCTTGGATGGTGCGGAGGTAAATATTGGAACCTTCGAGTGTTGGGATAAAGACTGATGGGGTTGACACATCTACAAGGGATGCAACCCCTGCACCCCAACCTACCTGCCCCCTCCCACCCCCTCCCATCCTCCCCACGTACCCCACACTGAAAAGCCACGTCCCCCGCACTGAAAAGGCCATAATTATGGCTACGCTGCTTAGAAATCCGAGATTCCGAGCTTATCATTGAATTCATAGTTTCAAAGATGCTCTATCGTTGAATTCCGAGTTTCTAGGATACATTTTCTTTGAACTCCGAATTTTCTAAGATGCTCTATCTTTGAATTCCGAGAAGTTTCGAGATACCTTTTCATTGATTTCTGAGTTTCTAAGATAACTTATTGTTGAATTCTATGTTTCCACGAATAAACAAAAATCTGTGTTGAGATAAATTAACTCGGTAACTCAGTGAACAGAAGGCAATTAATTGCTTCCGTATTACCATTTTCAAACTTGAACTACAACCGGTAGGCCTAACTCCTGGGAACTTACTGAGTGATAAACTACTTTTAGTCAAATGGGGGCGCCCTTGACACAGCCAGTTTACACTGCTGTGATGACGACAGGTGTTTTTCCTGGCAAACTGTGAGGTTTTCAATGCTTCGTTAGCCCGCCACTCTCAAAAATTGTATTGACGAAAGTTCTCATGCACACTTGAACTTTGGATATTTGATTGTAAACACTAATCATTATTTTGTGACGCTAATAATGGGGATTAAACGACGATATGGAGGGTTGTGGTTTATTCATGTACTAACGTACTGAAACTGTCAACTGTGATCAAACCAGAGGCAATGTGGATCGGGAGTAGGCCTATGGTAGACCGAAACTAGTGAAACTGAGTGAAAGTTTAGTGATAGTATCTACTATCTGACTTTAGTCTTATTGGAGACCGCTCGAGAGTCAAACTTTTGTGCACGGTAAGTTATTGTCATTTTCTCCCCTTCCTTGCCTCAACATATTGATCAGTAGGCCTACTGAATCTCTAGTCGGCAAAGCATCCTCCTTATAAATGAAAACATCACACAAACTTGTAAAAAGATTAGACTGAAGAAATTTCAGTTGTAGGCCTATACGACGGTGTTTGGGGAGGAAAACACCCCAAAATATGAAAAACCAACGCATGGGGGCTGAAAATACAATCCACATATGCAAAATGCAAGGCTCCAATCTGGGAATCGAACTTGGGTCCACTGGTAATTTTTATTTTTAATTTTTTAAATATGTAATTATTTTTTTATTATTTTATTTAAAAACAAAATCATTATTAAAAAATAGTTGTGGTTTAGTAACTTGGTATATTTTTATTTTAGCTTCAATCAAGAATCCATGTCAGTTGTTACTAGAGATTTAATTGCTGGAATTTGCAGCAGTTTTTGTCATCACTCCCTGTTTTGGGGTTTTTGAATCATGAAGAACATTAATTTTGTAGTTCTACACATGTCCTTTATGTACACATGTACCCAAAACAAATTGAACATTCACTCGATATGATGTAATGAAGAGGGCAGAGCTAGATAACGCTTTGGCACCTTGTCTGATCTCCCCATGCTATTTATTAAAAACAAGTTCCGTTAACCCATATCCGCCTGACATGGTCAAAGTACACTGTTCCTGCATAGGAGGGAGGGAGCCCATTGTGGCATTTATTGCTGAATTACAATAGGCCTAAAAATTCATTATTTAGACCTACTGCTTTGCAAATTAACATACCCCAACAAACTGTATACCATTGGAAAAAGCACACAATTCTATTTTAAAATGTGATATATAGGCCTATATTGCCATGATTCCCATCTCATATCACTAGTAGAAATGAGAGAAAGAAAGACACTAACTTGTTCATCTCGATGGATTTTCCCGTAGTTAGACACAACAGTGTTTGTGTGTTCTATGGGAAATCATGTAGTAAGGCAGATGGGCTGAAGTTTTTTCCTGTATAATTATTAGCAGTTAATTTTATTACTGCTTAATACATGTAGTACAGAAATAAACCTGAAACCTGAAACCCATGCCAGATGTCAAATGTCAAAAAAAGCATTCTTGGGTCTAGGAACTTTGACTAGTCAGTTGTCAGTATCTGGCCATAAATAATTGTTTAACTAGCCCTATAATAGATGCTCTTCTAAAGCGACTGAGCCAAAAGAATGAGCTTGCAACATTAACAGGTCATGCATTGTGCTCTGTTGCAACATAGTCCTTTCTCTATGGTTCAAGGTTTTTTATTGTTTTCTTGGTCTTGTGTGTGCATGACCAAAGTCTGTGCCCACTTTGACCATTGTCAACAATAAACTGACAAAAGGCAGTTTGGGAACTGAAGGACTCTTTTTGTATGACCCATGGAGGATTAAATATTCCAAGCTGATGATAGGGTCATTGTTAGGAGCTGCATGTCTGATCAGGGCTCGAATTTGGGGAGAAAATTCACAAGAGTGCAGGAATTGTAGCTCAAAACTTCTACTGGACCAGCGAATTTGTTACATTGACAGGAATCAAAGTGAAAAGAACACTCTACACAGTTTCACATTGAGCTGTTTTTGGAATAAGCACTAAGAGAAGATTTAATCTCATTTTTCTTCAATACTCAACAAAATTGAAAGGTTGTATTTATCAGTTTAAATTAAAAATGCAGTGAAGGTGTAATATTCAAAAACACAAGATCGCCGTTTACTGGCCCGACGCTAAAGTCACTGTGTTAATTTTGAGCCTGCTGATCTAATTAGCGAGCTACAATAAAAGGGTGTTCTATGTATAGAGAGAGCGAGCGATTTTGACTATCTGGCATGTCTGGGCCCAGTTTTATAGAGCTGCTTAAAGCAGGAAATATTGGCCCTAACAAGTTTCTGCTAAGCAGAAATGAGCAGGATACTAGTCACAAAATGTACATTATGTGACATGTTAGTTTGACTTGTATCCTTATTCTGTTGTGCTTAGCTGCTTTTTGTGCTGAAGCAGCTCTATGAAATTGGGCCCTGGCTGCTGCCAAGTCTAGAAGATTGAAAAGAGGGAAATTTGTGTCTTATTTTTATGTGAGGGCCAAAATGAAAATTCCATCGCATGCTTTATTTGATTTACATACTAGTTTTATCAACAGTAAACAAATATAATTTGGGTTAACACCAGTGGGGAAAAGGAACAAGCATGTTAGGACTATTTACTTCATGTAGAATGGTGTTGGCACGACTTATCTTAACCCTTGCAGTCCCAATTCCTCCTAATGGCCCAAGTGAATGAGTTACAAGGATTTGGGGGACCGGGCCCATATAACCAAGTTCCATTATCACAGGGTCAGGCATTCCAATCTTATCTAAGTCCAAACATTTTGGTGTGGACTCTGGTGAAATCTAGGGGAAGAGAAAGAAGGGAGTGGGCCTCACTCCAGCCAAGCTGCCTCTGTCTGTACTTTGTCAGGTTTATGATGTTGTTTTTTCAAATCCTGAATATGTTGGTCTTGTATTATTTTTGGGACTCTCTTGTCTTTTCTCCTACACAGTTGTACGCAGCTCTTCTGATTGAAATTGTTCTGTAGAGTCGCTGAACAACCCATTAAAAATAACCGTCTTGAACAGGAACTTGGCATTCTGATGGCATCCATAGTGTTGCACAACGACCGAAGCATTAAACACCAATACCAATGAATGAACCTTCAAGTGTAAAGAACGAATCAACATAAAACTCTCTTTTAAGCACCTCATAATGGCAAGTGCACCCCAGAAACCCTCTGGATCTGGAACGGCACAAGAGGAAGCATCAGCGAAGTTCAAGATGGATAAGTTGAAGAGAATGGCATCATCAGTAGAGATGGGAAGAGGCATCCTGGGAGGTTTGAAGTTCGCGGTAAGTCTACACTCACTGCTGATTAATTTGATCCTTTTCATAATTTAAACACTTGGCCTGGATGGAGTTCAACTCACTTCAGTTCATCTCAACTTATTATTTCCTTAAAGGGTCTGTATTCCTTTGGTAATGACTCTGAAAATTAATGGCAATAAAAACTAGCAGCTTTAGATAGTAGGCCTATAATGCATTTTGAGAAACTTTTCACTAGTGCTGCGGTTATATGGAATATCCCCCAAAATGTTGAATCTGAGACAGATTGTGTATTCCAATTGCAGATTATTCTTCCTGTGTGGACAGATTTTCAGCAATATCTCAACAATTTCAAAAGGTTCTTTTGAAATTAAATTTTCACAGGTTAGTTTTATGGTATATCTAGTCAACAACTATATAGGATTGAAACAAAAAGTGGGTTCTAATTACCAAACGTATACAACCCCTTTAAGAAGAAGGCCTAATTATACAGAAGGTCATTTAAACAACAAAGATGTTTCAAGACATAAAGAATAGAAGAATTCAAACTATAGGCCTATAAGACATACATGAAGCTATAAGGCAAGTATGGAGACATAATCAAAAGACCGAGTCTTGTATTAGAAGTGCCTAAAGTGGACTGCCAGCTGAGAACTTACTATGAGCTCGTACAGTAGGGAGAGAGACTGGAACCGGACCACCAACTGAGAACTTACAATGAGCTTGTACAGGAGGGAGAGAGACTGGAACCGGACCACCAAATGAGAACTTACAATGAGCTTGTACAGGAGGGAGAGAGACTGGAACCGGACCACCAACTGAGAACTTACAATGAGCTTGTACAGTAGGGAGAGAGACTGGAACCGGACCACCAACTGAGAACTTACAATGAGCTTGTACAGGAGGGAGAGAGACTGGAACCGGACCACCAGCTGAGAAGTTACAATGAGATCGTACAGGAGGGAGAGAGACTGGAACCGGACCACCAACTGAGAACTTACAATGAGCTTGTACAGTAGGGAGAGAGACTGGAACCGGACCACCAACTGAGAACTTACAATGAGCTTGTACAGTAGGGAGAGAGACTGGAACCGGACCACCAGCTGAGAACTTACAATGAGCTTGTACAGGAGGGAGAGAGACTGGAACCGGACCACCAGCTGAGAAGTTACAATGAGATCGTACAGGAGGGAGAGAGACTGGAACCGGACCACCAACTGAGAACTTACAATGAGCTTGTACAGGAGGGAGAGAGACTGGAACCGGACCACCAGCTGAGAAGTTACAATGAGCTTGTACAGGAGGGAGAGAGACTGGAACCGGACCACCAGCTGAGAAGTTACAATGAGCTTGTACAGGAGGGAGAGAGACTGGAACCGGACCACCAACTGAGAATTTACAATGAGCTTGTACAGGAGGGAGAGAGACTGGAACCAGACCACCAGCTGAGAACTTACAATGAGCTTGTACAGGAGGGAGAGAGACTGGAACCGGACCACCAGCTGAGAACTTACAATGAGCTTGTACAGGAGGGAGAGAGACTGGAACCGGACCACCAGCTGAGAACTTACAATGAGCTTGTACAGGAGGGAGAGAGACTGGAACCGGACCACCAGCTGAGAACTTACAATGAGCTTGTACAGGAGGGAGAGAGACTGGAACCGGACCACCAACTGTGAACTTACAATGAGCTTGTACAGGAGGGAGAGAGACTGGAACCGGACCACCAGCTGAGAACTTACAATGAGCTTGTACAGGAGGGAGAGAGACTGGAACCGGACCACCAGCTGAGAAGTTACAATGAGCTTGTACAGGAGGGAGAGAGACTGGAACCGGACCACCAGCTGAGAACTTACAATGAGCTTGTACAGGAGGGAGAGAGACTGGAACCGGACCACCAACTGAGAACTTACAATGAGCTTGTACAGGAGGGAGAGAGACTGGAACCGGACCACCAACTGAGAACTTACAATGAGCTTGTACAGGAGGGAGAGAGACTGGAACCGGACCACCAGCTGAGAAGTTACAATGAGCTTGTACAGGAGGGAGAGAGACTGGAACCGGACCACCAACTGAGAACTTACAATGAGCTTGTACAGGAGGGAGAGAGACTGGAACCGGACCACCAGCTGAGAAGTTACAATGAGCTTGTACAGGAGGGAGAGAGACTGGAACCGGACCACCAGCTGAGAACTTACAATGAGCTTGTACAGTAGGGAGAGAGACTGGAACCGGACCACCAACTGAGAACTTACAATGAGATCGTACAGTAGGGAGAGAGACTGGAACCGGACCACCAACTGAGAACTTACAATGAGCTTGTACAGGAGGGAGAGAGACTGGAACCGGACCACCAGCTGAGAAGTTACGGGGAGATCGTACAGTAGGGAGAGAGACTGGAACCGGACCACCAGCTGAGAAGTTACAATGAGCTTGTACAGGAGGGAGAGAGACTGGAACCGGACCACCAGCTGAGAAGTTACAATGAGCTTGTACAGGAGGGAGAGAGACTGGAACCGGACCACCAGCTGAGAAGTTACGGGGAGATCGTACAGTAGGGAGAGAGACTGGAACCGGACCACCAGCTGAGAAGTTACAATGAGCTTGTACAGGAGGGAGAGAGACTGGAACCGGACCACCAACTGAGAAGTTACAATGAGCTTGTACAGGAGGGAGAGAGACTGGAACCGTTGGAGAAACAAACAGACACAGCAAAAGTGACCGAACAAACAACATGAATGATGTTCTTAAGCTAGAAACTTTCAGAGTCTAACACAGAATGATATTTGAAGAGAAAGAGATGTATACGCCAGATGATTTTAGAGAATGATTTTGAAGAAACTTTTCAGCATGGCACAGGGCTCGAAGTTTGGGGGGAAAATCCACAAGACTGTGCAAAGCTAGTTTGTTGACCATTACGTTATGAGAAATAAACATTGACGCTCAGTGTTTATTTAGGGTCTTAAAGTGCATGACCAAGGAGAGAACAAAACCTATGGGGGAGAGAAAAAAAACACCGCCCCCCAAATTTTTTTTGTTTTTAATAAATAAAATAAACAAAAATCAACAAACCAGCAAATCAAAAGAAAGAGTTACAAGAAACCGCAGGGAAAAAAGTAAACAAGTATTGCAACCAATAAACACAAAACAATAAAATGTTGAAAATTTGCCTTGCACCACTATCCTCAAAAAAGAAGAAGCCCAAATTGCCCCACACATCATTTTGCCTCACACATCATTTCAAATTCTTGTGGCGTGTCGTGGCCAAGTGGATAAGAACACCGAACTCAAGCTCTGGTGTTTCTGATCAGCAGAGTGTGGGTTCGAATCCCAGTCGTGACACTTGCATCCTTAAGCAAGACCTTAACCACATGTTTCGTCCTTCGGATGGGACGTTAAGCCGTTGGTTCCGTGTGTTGTGTAATGCACGTAAAAGAACCCAGTGCACTTATCGAAAAGAGAAGGGGTTCGCCCCGGTGTTCCTGGTTTGATTGGCTGCATATTGCGCCACAGCACCTTGTAAACCATTACATGGTGCTATGTAAAGGAGTACATGTAGGTCTCATACTTACGTAGCCCCACATACCTTGCAGGAAAATACTGAATGTTGAAGCGCCTTGAGCGTCACTGAGTGACGGATATGAGCGCTATATAAGAAGCCATTATTATTATTATTATTATTATTAGCCTTTAGTCTCATTTTTTTTTTCTTTTTTTTTTCCAGTCCTTTTGAGACAGGCTTTCAACATGTTCAAAGTCTGGCTGGCGAATGTGTTGAAATTTACTCGGATACACTAAACAAATCAATCCACAGTCTAGCTCATGGTGTCGAGTGTTTACATTTCAGCAGCAAAAAAGCTGACAAGAGGGGTCATGTGGGAGACAGCCTTGTGGCTATAGCAACCCATCATGGGTTACACTACAGCAAACATTCCATGTACACCAATGAAGATCCTGTCAGATTGCATTATTCACATCATTATGATGCAGACTGTGTTTCAAAGGACCCTGTTTTTGACATGATTGAAGGCCTAACAAAATCAGGTCTATGTTTGGTGTAACCTGACCAACCCTTAAACAAATGCAGGTTGTCTTTAAAGGCACTGAACACGTTTAGTAATTGTCAAAGACCAGTGTTCTCACTTGGTGTATCCCAAAATATGCCTAAAATAACAAGCCTGTGAAAATTTGGGCTCAATTGGTCATTGAAGTTGCAAGAAAATGATGACAGGAAAAACACCCTTGTTGTACAAATTTGTGTGTGCTTTCAGATAGGAATAAAAGGCTTCTTGCAAGAAGTCTTTTATTGTTTTAGTGAGAAGTTACCTCTTTCTCAAAATGTTTTATACTATCAACAGCTCTCCGTTGCTCATTAACAAGTAACTTTTTATGCACAGTGCCGATAGGCCCTAGATATTTTAATGTACTTCTAGAGGGAAAACAAATAAAAAGTTTCATTTAGGCTATCAAATGCAGTAAAAAGATTTTTAAAATGTTCCTGACCTTTACCATAACATTTATCACAAACAGGTGTTTATAATGCAAAAGAAAATAATACTGATTGTTGATGATTTTTGTTTATTATAGCCTACACATTGTTCATAGCAATTTGTTACCACACTGTCACTGTACAAGTCTTTGGCCCAAAGTGTCTAAGCTTATAAAAAATATCACTAAAAACAAACACGACATACATACATGTAGGCCTACTACGACATAGATTTGTAACTTGTAGGCTACTGTACTATAGTTAACGTTATAACATGTTACCCCCCCCCCCCCCAAAAAAAAAAAAAAAAAAAAAAAAATTAAGGCCTGGAACCTGCATTTAAACAATCTTGAAATGTGTTTTTTAAACAAAAAACAAATTTACAAAGCACTGCTTCAATAATTTGTTTTTTGTATTATTGACATTGTTCAACTGACTAGGATAAGATTTTCGATGCCTGTATTGGGGTAGCTCAACAAAGAAGTTAAAACCACCCTACATTAAAAAAAGAAATTAATGGGGGGGGGGTGTTCATTCGTACATATGCTGGATCTTCTCTCTGGACAAAACTTTCCCAAGATATTCGTAATATTTCTGATGTCCACACTTTCAAAGTTACATCTCTCGAAACTTACCTTTTCAAGATAAAATTCTATATTTCATTGTCTTGTTGTTATCCTTTGTTAATTGTTGTATGTTTTTTCCTAATTAATGTTTTGCTTTCTTTTCACTGGATATTGATTGTTTTGTTTACATTGTCTGCTTCACCGCAACTTGAAAATCTGTTTAGATTGATTTGGCGCATTACAAATGCCTATTATTGGTTTTATTACATTCCCTAAGCAAGACTAAAATCTCTTCCCACTATTGTTGTCAAGTGAAAAGATACTTCATAAAACAACAAATTGCCAAGCCAAGGTGAGGTGTTGAGATCTTAACAAGTCCCCTATACCCACAATTTGTAAGCTTTAGATATTATTTGAAAACAATATTTCAAAATGCTACAGAAACAAATATTGTAAGTATAAAAATTCACCCAGAGGAAGGCGGCAACAATTTTTTCTATTGAACAATTAATGTTTGATTTATACTTAATGTACTGTACTATCAATATCATAATAGTAAATCTATGATGACCTTGTTTACCTGTAAAACACCTGCTAAGACAGATCAAAATACAAAAGGAATATCTAACAATGATCTCACTATCGTTCTTCTGACACTTCATGCAATGATTAGCCATGATTCGTAGTGAAAATTATGCCTCTATCCACGCTGTTCAGTTCAGTTTAATTTCATATGTAAACATCTTCTGTGTAGGCTTTTCAAATGTGCGCAGAGCAAAGCTCAGATTTAACGATCCTTCTACTGCAGGCTGGCATTTTAAGTGCCTTATTTAGGTCTTGGTCATTTACTTCTTAAAACCCCCTCTTCTGCTAAAATGCACTCTGCCGACTGACTAAAATACAAAGCTGTTCCACTTGATTTTAGGGGAGCCAACTCAGCTCAATCCGCAACTGACTTTGAAGTTCAAGAGGTCTGTCATATATTGCTTATAAATGTCCCTGAGGAAACTAAAGACATGACAGTAGGTTTTGTGGAAAGTGTGTAGTAAACACGTCCACAGACTTAGGCAGCATTCTTGGCTGGTGACAGACTGCATGAGGCGGGATACACAGGGTCAGGGCAAAGATTAACAATGTAAGGTGGTCTCAGTTGTTGTTTCACTGTGACTGCTGAGGGTAGAAGGGTGTGGGTCTTGCATTTCTTCTTCAAAAGTACCTCGGGGCGTAGCATTTCCAAGGAGCTGGGGAAAAATACTGGGAAACTATCTTTGGATTGGTGGTGATGTGGATCTCAGTCAAGGAGCATTCAGAACAAGGGTAAGACGTTGTGCTTCTAAGCAATTTACGGATTTTGTGTTTGACTACTTTCACTTTTCTTGCCTGTTCAATTGTAAAACTAAAAGACTAGGCTGAAGACATTCAGATTTGTACATGTTGTGCATGGTAATGTAAATTGCTGTTGAAGTGAGATTCATAATAACGGAGCAGTTTGAGGTACATTGAATTTAAGGAGATACATTTCATTTCCAGTCACAAAGAAAGTATCTGAGACTGAAGGCTTTTCATGTTATAATTCCTAGACAGTTTCACAAGACCCATTCTGTCTGTGTGTGTGTGTGTGTTTTAGTGCAGCTCCGCCAGGTACTTTTTTTATTGGTCCGTCTACAAGCATGCTTGTTCTGGTTTAAGTAAGATTTGAAACTTTGCATGGTGGGAATACGATATGGAAAGGTTTGGTTCTGAAAAGAAAACCAAAAACAAAAAAAAACAAAACAAAAAAACCAACGGTTCTTTTCAGAACCACCCCCAACTCACATAGAGAGATTATTACATGTACATGGTGTCACCGCAAACCTTTCCATATTGTTCTGGTTTAGCAAAAATCTTGAAAATTGTTTGCATGATTCAAAACAAGTTTTAAGCATTGAAAAGGAGTGCCAAAGTTTGTTACCCTTGCGCACGTGTACAATGTACAACTGTATGTGTACAGGCCTGAATAGGCCTAGGCCCTACTTCATTCGTGTTTATAGGGCAAGGTATTTTTCCTTTGTACATATTGTTAGAGGCACCTCTTTGATATGACGGAAATAAAAAGTTGCCAACACTGGAACATTTCAAAGGGCACCAACCAAGGAAATGTCCAGGGGCATGGAGGCATTTGCCTTATTGTCTCTTTGAAGTATCACGCCTATGTGTGCATCATTGTACATATCGTCGCTCGTACCACGAACCGACCTAACTGACAAAAATCACACACTTTTGCAAATATTTTTTTTTACAAATTATTAATTTTCGTTCGGGCGCGCGTGTAAAATTTTCGTACCACGAACCGACCTAACTCAAAGCGTATAAAAATTTCACAAAGTGACCTAACTAGATAGGTCTCTATCATGCATTGGTTTGTACACGGCGCTCTGCGGGCAAAACTCAGATTTTAATTTTCACAAAGTGACCTATCTGTTTAGTTATTATTCACTAATTAAAATAGTTGCAGGGATTAAATGAAATTGACAGTTTTGTATTGATAAAGTAGTCGGCTTTATTTTTGTCTTAAAAAAATAATATACAAATAGTTAGCAGACCCCGAAACAGCAGTTTGAAAAATAGTGCAACTTCATTCGTGATTTTCTCCAAACACGTTTTTTTATACTGTGTACGAGTTAGGTCGGTTCGTGGTACGCGCGACGATATTTACTTTCCATTCAAAAAAAACCTGACCCTAAACATGCAATTTTTGTGCACAATTCCAAACAAAATACTACGCCCCCAAAAACAAAATAATAATAATAATATTAATAAATGAATGAAAAATAACTCAAATAAATAAATAAATAATAAATATCGGTGAATAAATAAATTAATTAATTAATAAATGAAAAGAAGAAAGAAACAAAAGGAAAGTAGGGACCTATTGTATATAAATAAATTAATAACAACAAATTTAAAATCAATTTAAAAAAATACGAAAACAAATAGAAGTAAATAAATCATATAAAAAATAAAAAAATCATAGAAGAGGGATATTTCTAATGCCACCAGAAAGTGCCCTCCACAAAACCACCCTGTCTTAATATTCAACACTGATCAACAAAATTAATACAATGCATACAAAAATGCCTTGCCCCCATTACTGTGTTGAAATCACGTTCAAGCAAATTCAAAAGTATTTCCTCCATTCATGAAAGCTGCCGTCTTTGTGAACAGTTTCCCTTTTCAATCAACAATCCTGTTGTGAACCCATTGATCAACGAATTAAGCCCATTGTATGAAATGTTAGCCCTGGGTAAAATAGGCTGCTCATACTGATGCACTTTTTCAAAGAGAGAACTCCACTGGTAACACATTGAAATTACAGAGCCAAAAATTGTTTGCTTTGGCAAAAAGCAGAAAGGCATGCTTTCATTTTATTTCATTTCATTTCATGTTATTTGTCTTAATCACTGTACTAGCCAAGAACCCAATGGGGGGAAGACAAGAAGGAAGTTTCAGTTTTAGATTTGGGAGGAAAATCCCAGAGAATTATTCCAGGGAAAACCCACGCAGTCAGGTAGGGACTGAAAACCCAATCACATATAGTGCCCCCGGCGTGATTCGAACCAGGATCCTAGAGGTGGAAGGCGAGGAAAGATACCACTACGCCAACCCGACCACCACTGCTTTTGTTAGTAAGATTGGTTCATTGGCTAAATCGTCTTAAAACATGCGGATAATTATCAAAGACCAGTATCGGTACTTTTATGTGAATCAGAAAAAATAGCGGAAAAACCCAGTCGCTGTTTTTTACTGTTTTCATACATTGGGTTTTGGACTCGAGAGATCAAAACTAATTTGTTTTAATCATTTTCCAATAAACTGTAGCATTTCAAGCAAAATATTTTCAAGGGAAGTTTTCCACCATATGACTATCTTAACACAGTGCAAATCTGTGAACTTTTATACTTTAAATCTTACCAATGATGTGAACGCCGTTTAAGATAATTCTTGGCTCTTTGTGAAACCGACAGTGCAAGACTCAAATCACAGACATTCAGAAAAAAATGCAGCAAACACACTAATACAAACAAATAAACAAGGGAATGAAACTACACACCATACAAACGACTTAAGCCGGAAATAAAAACCAGACCGTTGCCATGGTCCCCAGGAAAAACATGAGTTTCCAAAACCCAGATTCTATTGCCATTTTTGTTGATACAACAACTTTTGCTTTTCAATGTCACTCTTTGATGGCAAAGTTAATGTCAATACCCAATTGAGACCTCTAAGCCACTGTGTGTTCCACCCCCTGCAGGCTCCACTGCGTACCCGTGCCTACACCACATCAGTGTTAGAGATCAAGACGGACATGGCAGAAGTCCTCGCCGCTACCGCTCCCAAACTTCCTGGGCTGCCCATGGATTATAAAACTGCTCTGGTAAGTAACTTGTCTTTAATGTAGACAAAGGGATTTACAGAATCTTCAATCAATTCCAACTTTCTTAGTTTATGAAAAAGGGGGTATTAAAAAATATGAAAAATAAATATAAAACGTGTTTGCCTCTTTTTGTCTGTACGAGGGGAAATGCAGTTGTTACTGTTTGTTACTCCAGGCCTAGAATTTCATCTTTGAGAGGGCAAGGCCATTTTCATTTTGCAAAGGGTACTTCTGTTGGACAATCTTTAAGTGGGGAACCTTCTGAAGGGGTATCAAGGCCAAAACCAGGGGCAAAAACAGAGGCCATGGCGAGGTGGCCTCAGTGTAATTCCAGGTCTGTTACTCCTTTTGTAACAGCTGATTCTATTTTCCCTTTGGAAAATTGGTTCATAAATATAATTATTATTTGAAGTCTCTGAAATTTGTAGCCCCACATGTGATTCACAAAAAGGCTGTATATACTGTGAACCATTTCATAAAAAAACAAAAAAATACCATAGTCATAGTTTCAGATCCTGGACTACCATGACTCCCCAATCCATGATGATATGATTGTAATTCACGGTGATTCTTCCAAAGGTTCCCCATCCCAAGCCACGCCCACCCCTCTCTCTCTATCTATCTATCTCTCTCTCTTTAGGAAATTTACCTAGATATCAGTAAATTCAATTATTGAAATTCGAGGATAGCCCTAGAATAGTCCCCTGTAAGGATAAAGACAGGCACTGGTCTTCCAGGCCCAATGATTTCATTGGATACAATGATTTCATTGGATAAACATGCAGTGACGTAAGCTTTTCATATCTGTGTTATGATTGTTCTGAGGTGATGTCAGCCAAGCAATTTCGGTGTGCATTTGTTTGTACATGCATAATTTGTTTTATTCACTACGTAATATGTTACAATATGTCTCGGCTAGGCGTGAATTGATTGCGAATCTCCATGTGAAGTCAACTCAAAGGTACATCTGGCAAGATCCGACCAGGTGCTCAAGGCAGGTATCTGGCGCTATTCACGATCAGGCCTCGAAGTGTGAAGTCAGATGTTCAGGCTAGGATAGCCCTAACTTGTACCAAGTTCAGGGGATCAGGTCGGCTCAGTGGCTTCTCTCCCTGTCTTTCACCCCACTGTGACCCCGGTTTGAATACTGGACCAGGGAACCTAGCTTGCATGGGTGTTCTCCATTTGTTTTGGTTTTTCTCCCACGATATCTTAAACTGAAAATTTCTTCACCGTCTCCTATTCGTCCTGTTGGATGCGTAATGAAAAAAATAAATCGAATAATCTAAGTTCCATTAATAAATATAACCTTCAAAGTAGATTTTACTGCCTTGGGTCCTTTTGCAATAAGCTGAGAGTCTCATCGTCGTCTGTAAACAATTTGCTTACATGAAGATTCAATGTTGTTTTCGTAAATTAGGCCTATTTCCAATTTAGTTATTTGAGAGCCTTGAAACATGAAAGCTTGGATTTAAAAAAAAAAGGTAAAATCTGAGCTTTGAGAAATTCTCTTGATCTGAGTCACACTCACATTATCATTATTGCTTTATCCTTTGGATGGGACATATAAGGCACTGAACACGTTTGGAAATTGTCAAAGACCAGTGTTCTCACTTGGTGTATCCCAACATATGCATAAAATAACAAGCCTGTGAAAATTTGGGCTCAATTAGTCATCGAAGTTGCAAGAAAATGATGAAAGAAAAAACACCCTTGTTGTACAAATTTGTGTGCTTTCATCGGATAGGAATAAAAACTTCTTGCAAGAAGTTTTTATTATTTTAGTGAGAAATTACCTCTTTCTCAAAAACTACATAACTTCAGAGGGAGTCGTTTCCTACAATGTTTTATACTATCAACAGCTCTCCGTTGCTTGTTACCAATTAAGTTTTTATGCTAATATTTGTTTTGAGTCATTACCAAACGTGTACGATACCTTTAAAAAAAGGGTAAAATCTGAGCTTTCGAGAAACTTTCTAGATCTGAGTCACATTATCGTAATTGCTTTATCCTTTAAATGGGACATTAAGCTGTAGGTCCTGTGTAGGATTGGTAAAAGAACCCAGAACACTTATCTTGGAAGAGTAGGGGTTAACCCCAGTATTTCTGCTTCATTTCAAGCACCCTTGTTTACAGGTTTCCCTCAGGCTTGTGAGCTACAGTGATTAAGTTCACTTTTGAGGCATTCCTTGGTTTCATTACCAGCAATAAATAATAACAATTTTTGTTTGGTCTACATTTCATTTTGTTCCGGACTGGGGAATGTTGTTTACCTTCCCCAAATAATTGTCTACACTTATTTGAAACTATCTGCATTATAATTATTTCCCTGCCTACATTACTATTGAAATTTAACACCACTTAAGTTTTAAATTGGATGCAAAGGTCATGTTTGCCGATCAGAGGCTTCCAAATTTATTCTTAAATACGTGTTAATGTTTGCGTACATGTACAGTGAGGTCTAATGAATAACTATATAGGGATCATAAATGTATGTGTTTGTATTCAAAGAGTAAATACCAGCCATGTCACTTGCAGTGAAAAAGTTGCACCCATTCTTGTTCCCCTAACCTGATGGATGCTGTTTGTGGGGTCCTTCTGTTGTTGCTCTATTGTTTCCGTATTACAAAAGAATCCCTCTCGGGGGTACACCTTGAACAAAGAAAACCTTCTGGGGAAGCTGAACAAAAATTCCCAGTAGAAAATTGTTTGAGAGAATTCAATAGTATAATATTACCAGGATACAACATTATTATTATTTTTTTTTTTTTCATTTTCGAGGAGAAATTCTAAATTGTTAATGCTCCCCATATGTTCGCCTTCCATGCCAACTGTAAGTCAAATTTTTTTTTTTTATAACTCTCTTCGCGTTTTATTTTTTATTTTTAAATGAGCATACAGGGCCTAGGTGACTGACTGCAGCACTCAATCTTGCTGGGCCCAGGTTGGCTCAGGGCAATGGCTCTACTCTCTACATCAGCATGTGTGTGCCTCAAAATGCTTTTGTGGCATAGTGAGGTGTGGGTCGGTTAATCCTCGAGAAGCACGCTGATAGTAGGAGGGTTAGGGTTGTGCAGCTGCCCAGGGGAAATCGAAAGAGCGTCGTTTTCCTTGCTGACGTTGTTAGTGTGTGATGTGGACCGCATTTGGCTGGCAGAGTGATTGGTTCACATCCCTGCATCTATTGGATTAAAGAATAATTGCAAAAAATAGTTAATGGCTTGACGTTTCGACCCTAGCAGAGTCTTTCTCGAAGGCTAAATGACAAGACAACACACATGAACAGGTATATAAGTGTAACAAAAGCATTCAAGTGGAAATACATGATTAGAGGCAGAGAGCAAACAGACAAGGCAAAGGGTAAACAATGAATAATTGATCGGACTATCTTTACAGTTCGGTAAAGGCAGACATGGCTTCACAATTTACTGCAACGGCGTTTTGTTTTTTCTGCAGTGTGTCATTCGCGATGTCGCCAGTACACCTTGCTCATAGGCTTATGTCTGAATGTGCAGGTGTTTATCATAGTGCCCTGTAGGCCCTACATTTTCCTGTTATGAAGTTTTCACTCATTATGTCTGCGCATGTTATCCGGTCTTTTGTGTAGAAATGAACTTTACAGCATTTTAACATATTAAATAGGGATGCTTTTCAACACTGAACTAAACAGCCGAACCACTTGGAGTGAATTTTGACTGAATTTTTAACTGGCATTTGGCCAGCGGACCAAAGGAGAATGCTGTTTCAATTACATTGTCACATTGTCATTTGCGTGGGACTTGAAATAAACAATGCGTGCAGGCAGTGGTTCACATTGTACATGTAGCTTAACCTTTTAAAACAGATAATACATCTTATTTAATAAAATAATGTCAAACTTGGCATTTCAAATGAAAACAAAAAACAAAGCTTTATGCTTCTTGTCCTTCTCTGACATTGTAAAAAGAGAAGGTTCAGTGGTAAAAAAATTAACGTATTTGTTCAGTTTTCCAAAAATTGAGTTTAAATGCTCTCTATTTTAGTTTCCTTGATAAATTTGTAAAACTCTCCCCCGAGAGTCATCCGCACAGTGTTAAGGATAGCAATGAACTAGCCAAGTGGACCAATTGGACTGATTTCTGACTGGTCCATCGTCAGAGGTTTTAAACTGGCATGTGGCCGGCAGACCCACTGCTGAGTGAGAATGCTGACATAGTCTTTAATAACATCACATACAGGACCGGGTACACTACATACTTGTTTTCTTTTCCAACCCCAAAGTCTTGTTGGTTTTTTTTTTCGAAATTTGTTTCCCTGCCTCCTGGGTTTGTTTTTAAGGGTGTTTGTTTCTGTCGGGTTTTGGAATTGCTTTTGTTGTCATTTTTATACATTTATGGGTTTTAAAAAATATTTTGTGTGCTATTTCCATTTTAATATTTGTATAAATATATTGTTATTGTTGACAGGGGTCTGGTCGTACACATCTTTCTATGAAAGTTTTTATACTATTATATACCCTTGACAGCTCCTGTTCAACTTGTACTTATTGTGAAAATGTCTAAAGATTTAAAATTTAAATAGATAAATACCCCCACACACACACACACACACCATGCCATAATCATATTGTTCTCCACACAGGAATTGAAGCAGGTGATTTTTGGGACGCGTATGTTCTCGTTTGACGAGGAGTGGAAACGAGCTTGCTTGCAATGGAAGAGTCTGAAAGGTCCGTTTCCGTATGGTCTCTTCTGTCCAAGGGTGAGTCACGATCAATCAAACGTACATGAGGAGAGGTTCCAGTTAGAGAATTGTACAAAAGAAATACACAACTTCTGTGCCTTATACTGTAGCTGTCCCCAAAGCTAAGGCAAAACAAATTATAACTGTTTGTTTTTCCTCGTCAGTCCGACCGTCATTTTCGTCATAAAACATATGGGGTTTTTTTTCCCATTTTTTTTTCTTCAAAATTTTCATTAAAAATCTCCATAAAATTTGTCTCAAAATGTTGAAACAGGAAGAGACTATAACCCCAAACTGTTGTGTGTTGAACAGTTGTTTGTATGAAAATACTATTCAAAGACATTTAATAAAAGAGTTCAATACAGTGAAAGTGTTGTGTTTTTGTATTTGGACTTAGTATTTTAATACCAAAGAGTTTATATTCGTAAAAAAATATCCATGTTTACAGAAAATAAAAAAATAAAAAAATAAACCTACCGACCCTATGGCATGTATGGAGGACCCCTTATGGACAAACAAACAATTTTGTTGGGTGGCCCATGGAGGAAGGAAATACATTTCCTTCCTCCATGGGTGGCCTAATACTCTGTGGTACTGTGGCGAAACGACGGCCAGTGAGATTATTGATTAAATTACTTACCTTAAGATTAATGGTACAGTCCAGCAGAGCAGTAGGCTGGAGTACGGCATGCGAGAATGCAGCGTGTTTGCGCTGTCTGACGGCCGCCGCAAGCCAAGTGCGTGCAGCGAAAGTGCATGAGTAGCGCGGCGTGCGGGAGAAAGTTTTTAGGGAGTTCATGTCAAGCCTTGGAAGTGGTGAGTACACTTTTAGTTTAGCGCTGTGTGTGCAGTGCGGAATTGTGTGAGGGGTTGTTTCATTCACTGTAGAGTATATGGTGAGGTGCCTTTTGAGGAACCTTGGGTTGTACTCAGTGTGTTGAATGTGAGGTAGCAGATTGGAATTGTGGGCCTGTGAACCCGTTGTTGCGTGGTTACGCACGGTTTTAGTGCGAGAACGGCCCCGGGTATTTCTGCTCGGACCCCCTGGGAAACTACCGGTAGTCTTGGAAAGACTAGCCGTGCTCACGGTGGTGTTTAGGACCGTGTAGTTGAGTGTACACGAAAGCGATCACCTGAGGTAGCCCGCCTCACGGAGGAATTGCTTGGGAACAGTCACGTTGTATTTTGGGGTAGTTGTTTAATAATATCAGAGTGAAGTTGTTTATTAAGTACTGGCCCTACCTCGTAGGTGGAGGTTATTATAAAAGTGATTTAGTGTGTGATTTATATTGTGATTTGTAAGTGTTCTGATCATTTGCCAGGGACAGAGAGCCTCCGTTGAGGGAGGAAGTTATTAAATAAACCATTTGATTTGCTGCATTTAGTTTGTCGACTATTTCTTATTTCATTTCGGATCCTGTGTAGTTGTTATCAAATCGGGACGGTACAATTCAGTCCCAACGGATCATTCCCTAGCCGCTCAGGGTTTTCCGGTCAGGCCGTCCGAAGCCAGCGCCTCCTAGGTAGCTGCCTATAGTCAAGCAACTTCTTGCTAAAGGGGGCGTTGCGCGACAAAATGGTGTCAGAAGTGGGATTATGATTTGATGCAACTACAAGGACCGATTCCATGTAAATTAGTCAATGTCAGTGGGAGTTTCCCATGAAAGAAGTACTCGGTTTTCTAGCACTAAGTCTAGTTCTTATTTGTCTGGTTTTGGTAATTATCATAGTCTGCCTGCTGGCAATTAAAAGTCACCGACAACGGAGACAATTTCTGAGGCAGAGGCGTATTGTTATTGCTCGCAGTGAGCAGGTCACCTCACTATGAGTGAGACCAAACAATTAAATCCCAGCTATCAAGAGGACCTTAGTAGGTCCAGAATGGAACTGCAGTTACTGCAGTGGGAGAAGGCCCAACAGGCGAGGCGGATTGAGGAGCTTGAGGCTGCCTTAAAGCAGGCAAAGACGTCCGAGGAACCAGTTAGTCGAGCTGGAGGACGCCAGCAAAAGCGTGTGAGAATAGATGGGGACATTGATTTTAAATTTCCGAGTCAATGTTTAAACGACTTAGGAGGAGTCCTCAGGCTTCGCCTCATTTGAGGCACGAACACCATCTAGTACAAAGAAAATTGCCGAGATCCCTTTGTTGGATGGACATGGAGAGCATAATTTGAGTGATTGGATTACTCCTCGGAGGAGCAATGAGGTATCCACTCCTGTTACCGCTAAGGTACGTGAGGAGGAGGGTTTGAGGAGTACAAATCCTTTTGTGGATATGAAGGACAAACAAGTCCATTGTGAGTTGTTAAGTTTTGCAACAAGATCACCAAGTATTTCTGACAGTGTGTCAGCTGAACAAACAGGCACTGAAAAGGCAGGGCCTTGGAACCTGAAGAGAGAAACGAGAGTTGTTGGGGGAGAGGGGTGAAAGATAGAGGTACCCCTCGTCGCCCTTATATTGTCCCCGATCGTTACAGTGGGAGAATTCAATGGAATGAGTACCATAAACATTTTGAGAGTTGTCGGTTAGTTAACCGTTGGGACAAAGAGCAGTCGGCAGAGTATTTGGCAGCCAGTCTACAAGGTGATGCTGTCCGTATCCTTGGTAACAGTACACAACAGCACAAATACTCGTATGACGAGTTGGTAAAGCTTTTGTCCAGGAGGTTTGGCCTTGGCCGCCAGGCAGAGAACTTCCTAGTGGAACTTAGACATAGGCGTCAGAAACCCAAAGAATCTCTTCAAGAACTGGGCCAAGTGATACATGAATTGGCGTTAAAGGCATATCCTGAAATCACAGAGGATTCGAGAGATCGTCTGGAACGGAACCATTTTATGGATGCCGTGGCGGGTCAGTCCGTGAGGCAAGGCATATTTCGTGCCAGGCCTAAGACTTTGGCTGAAGCCATACAGGCAGCCCTCGAAACGCAGAGTTTTGAGGAGGTTGAGTCTCAGAGGAGGGAGGAGAGACCGTTTAAGCTAGTGAGGGCGGTGGACCGTGACACTGAGGAACGGTTAATGTCTGTAGAAAGGGCCCTTGGTGAACAGTCGAGGTGTGTTGGTGACTTGACAAAACAGCTAGATGTTATGGTAAAGCTGTTAGCGTCGCAACCATCAAAAGAGGCCCCTGTGAGGGTGCCTGAGGTTCCCAAAGTCCAGATGGACGGCGTTTTCAGAGTAGGGGACCAGGTCTGACATGAAGTGTTTTAACTGCGGTGAGAGGGCATTTTGCAGCAAGGTGCAAGAAACCCAGACACCAGCAGGGAAACGACGAGCAGTCTTCCGGCGGGTCCGCGGAAAGGCTGAAGTGAGCAATGGGCCCATGGAAAGAGAACCAGATACATCAAGTAGAAAAAGGAAACTTGAGTGTGACAATAAAGTACGGGTTGTTTCAGTCCCGAGGTATGGTTTATTTGTGGATGGATGCGTGAGGTCGACAAAATTTCGAATGTTGATAGACACAGGTGCAACTGACACGTTAATTAGTTCTACAGTGTATTACCAAATTCCACCAGGTCAGAGGCCAACCCTGGAGAGTTGTGACGTTGGGCTACGCCAAGTGGATGGTACGCCATTGCAAATATTGGGCACGGCGTGGGTTGAGCTTACAGTCGGTAAGACAACTACACCTGTAAAGGTAATAGTCGTAGACATTTCACTTCCTGCAATGTTGGGAATGGACTGGCTATTGTCCACTGGTGGTAATTTAGATTTTAGAAATATGGAATTGAATGTGAATGGCCAAAGGGTCAAGTGTACGAATAGTTCAGGTGAAGCGTTTGTCGGCAGAGTGGTGGTAACTGAGACAACTGTGATACCAGCCGGTCATGAGGGCATTGTAAGGGGAGCCATCATCAACCGTGGCGAGGGGCTCAAGGGTCCATTTATTGTTGAGCCAATCGAGGGAGGTGGCGAGCTGGCCCAGAGGGGCCTCGTGCTAGCTAGGTCTGTTGTCGAGGTACCCACTGAGGTGGTACCTGTTAGGGTGTTTAACCCTAGCAAGGAAAAGCGAGTACTCCACGCGGGAACTACAGCCGCAAGGGTATTCCCTGTTGAGGTGGAGACCGTGCCAAATGCACACGATAGTCAAAACCATGAGGCTCTTCCGGTGCACCTACGGAATTTGTATGAGAGGGGCATTGCGGATTTGAGTCCATCACACCATCTGGAAGTGATGAGGTGCTTGATTGAATATCAGGATATATTTTCGAAGGGTGACGGTGACATTGGACGCACAAATCTTGTTAAGCATTCTATTAACACTGGGGATGCTAGGCCACAGAAGCAGAGGCCTAGAAGGCATCCTGCTTGTCACCAGCAAGAGATACTGAGGCAAGTTGAGGGACTCAGACAACAGGGTCTAATAGAGGAGTCCGATAGTCCATGGGCGGCTAACATTGTGTTGGTCAAGAAAAAGGATGGATCAAAACGTCTGTGTGTGGATTATAGGGGTTTGAATTTCGCTACTATCAAGGACGCATATCCAGTACCCCGTATCGATGAGACGCTTGATGCCCTCGAGGGCAAAGTGGTTTTCAACCTTGGATATGGCGTCAGGGTATTGGCAGGTACCTTTAGATGAGGACGCCCAACTAAAATCATCGTTCTTGGTACGCAACGGGTTGTATAAATGGAAGGTAATGCCGTTTGGTTTGGCGAATGCGCCGGCAACATTCGAACGCCTAATGGAAAAGGTTATGTCTGGCCTCCAATGGGAAGTTCTGTTGATTTATCTCGATGACATTATCGTTTTTGGCAAGACAGTGAGTGAGGAGGTGGAGCGTCTTCGAGTAGTGTTTTCAAGGCTAAGAAAGGCCGGGTTGAAACTGAAGCCCAGCAAATGCCACCTCTTCCAAAGGTCCGTGACCTACCTAGGTCACATAGTCTCGGGTGAGGGGATAGAAACTGATCCTGCAAAGATCAAAGTAGTCGCCGAATGGCCAGTCCCGAAGTCAGTAAAAGAAGTGAGAAGTTTCTTAGGGCTGGCATCTTACTATCGCCGTTTTATCCGTGGGTTTGCGGATATTGCAAGCCCTTTGCATGCCCTGACTGGGAAGTCAAAGGTCTTTGATTGGAACAATGCCTGTCAAGAGGCATTTGAGCAATTGAAGAAAGAACTGCAAACTTCTCCGGTGTTGGCTTATCCTTCGCCGGATGGGAAGTTTGTATTGGACACTGATGCAAGTGCTGAAGGTATTGGGGCGGTGCTGTCGCAGGTGTGTGAGGGCGAAGAGAAGGTTGTTGCTTACGCAAGCAGAAAGCTTGGCAAAGCAGAGAAAAACTACTGTGTGACTCGGCAGGAGTTACTGGCAATAGTGGTTTACCTAAGGTACTTCAGGCAGTATCTCTATGGGCAAAGGTGACGGTCAGAACAGATCACTCAGCACTCCGCTGGTTGCTCAATTTCAAAGATCCTGAGGGCAGCTGGCGAGGTGGTTAGAAGTGATTTCTGAATATGATATGACAATCCAACATAGACCAGGCAGGAAACATACCAATGCGGACAGTCTATCACGGAAACCGTGCAAGCAATGTGGGCAAGGTGATAAAGAAAAGGACAGTGAGGTGTCCGTACCATCCGTTAGCTCAGTGGTTGAGGCTAACCAGGCCGTAGTGAGGGTGTGGTAGCGGAACCTTCAATTAGTCACATGAATCTTCGTGAGGCGCAGTTGGCAGATAAAACCATGAGTTGGTTGTTAACCACGAAGAGTGAGGGGTTAGGACGTCCTGATTGGAAGGATGTTTCCCACTTGCCTCCAGCGAGTAAGATGTATTGGGCCTATTGGGAGCAAATGTCTTTACGTGATGGCGTGTTGTACAAGCGCTGGGATTCGGACGATGGTATATCGTTCCGATGGTTGTTAGTTGTACCGGCACAGTTTCGATCTAAGTTTGTGTGTGAACTTCATGGAGGACCATTGGGTGGTCATCTTGGTCTAAAGAAGACCATGGCCAGAGTCAAACAACGGTACTTTTGGTCTGGTATTACTGCCGATGTACGGTCTTGTATCCGGAGTTGTAATCAGTGTGCGATGAAGAAGTCTCCTCCGAAGAAACGAGTTGCGCCACTACGGCAGTACCATGTGGGAGGTACCATGGAGAGGGTCGCAATGGACCTCATGGGCCCCTTGCCTGTGACCGACGATGGGAATCGATGGATCCTTGTTGTTGCAGATTACAATACAAGGTGGATGGAGGCTTATGCGCTTCCCGATGCCCATGCTGACTCAGTAGCGGCTAAGTTTGTGAGTGAGTTTGTGTGTAGATTTGGGGTTCCAAACGAACTCCATACTGATCAAGGTTCAAATTTTGAGTCTAAGGTTTTCCAAGAGATGTGCAGTATATTGGGGATTGCAAAGACGAGAACAACTGCGTATAACCCCAAATCAGATGGGCTCGTGGAACGTTTTAATCGTACCCTCATTTCCATTGTGTCTATGATGGTAGACCCCCGTAGAGGACAACGTGACTGGGATAAGTGTCTGTCCTTTGCGACGAGCGCTTACCGCTCCACACCCCAAGAAACAACCGGTGAATCGCCGAATATGATGATGCTTGGGAGAGAGGTAATGCAACCGATTGATTTGTGTACTGAACAACCAAGTATTAGTGCTGAGGGGCCGACCACTGATTTCGCAGAGGAGTTGAGGTGTCGTATTCAGCAGGCACATGATAAGGCACATGAGTGTCTTAAGAAGAACTCAAGGCGGCAGAAACGTAACTACGATAGAAGAGCCACTGATCCATGCCTACAGGAAGGTGCCTTTGTATGGCTCTATAATCCAGCAAAGAAGAAAGGTGTGTGCCCGAAACTTCAGCTAAAGTGGGAGGGGCCGTACCTGGTATTGCGAAAACTTTCAGACGTAGTCCTTAGAATACAGCTGCGGAAAGGGGCCAAGCCACGTGTTGTGCATGTAGATAGGCTCAAGCCATATACAGGGGATCCCATAAAGGCATGGAACCACACTAGTGAGGTTCCTGTGGAGGAGTCTCTGGAACGAGTAGAATCGACTCCAGACACTAATGAGGTTGCAGATGAGGTTTCTATGTGTATTGTACCTAAAGATAATTGTGAGGTACCTAAGGCTAAGGGCAAGGTACCTGAGGATGAGAGTGTTAGTGTGACTGAGAATGAGGAGCAACCCCGATTGAGGATGATTGTTTGATTGAGGTGGGTGGTCGAAATCAGGTGTCGACACCTGAGCCTAATGTAGCGAAGAGGTACCCAGTGAGGCAACACAAGTTACCTAAACGGTATCGTTAATTTATTTTTATCATTTGAGTCTGGTTTGCTTTGTTTCAGAAAAATTATGCCACCTATAAGTTGTCAGAAGTTATGGAGGTGCAGTATTTGCAGGAAAGCATTTACGCAAGCGAAAGGCCTGGCTCGTCACCGCAAATTTGAGCATGGACCTGACATGAGGCTGTACTGCAAGAGATGTGATTTTGGTACGAAACGCCGAGATAACCTACGGCGTCATTATAAATTCCAGCATTCTTCGAGCAACATGGCTGATTTGGATAACATTAGGAGGGAGTCAGTGCGCGTTTTGGGCCCTGAAGGAAGGGCAAGAGGTGTCTTCCGTGATGAGAGGTTGCCAGTGAGGGTACCACTAAGTGAGGTGTCCCTTCAAAGTGGAGGTCAAGCCTCGCCCCCAGCTACTACCACAAAAGATAGTCAGGAGGCCGGGAGACGGGAGGTAAGCTCCCCGGTGTTGAGCTTGTCCCCTGGACGCATCTCACCCCTGTACCAGACACCAGTGACAAGAAATATCGCGGTGTCGGGGAAGCCGAGGGGAATGTTCCGGAAAGAGAGCGACTCTTCATCAGATAGCTCATCGACCTCCTCGTTTGACACATCGACAGACACGTTGGAAGCAGACGCGCAAGAGGAACCAGCAGGGCCACCCCAACCCATGCAAGAGGAACCAGCAGGGCCACCCCAACCCATGCAAGAGGAGCCAGCCGGGCCACCCCAATCCATGCAAGAGGAGCCAGCCATGAGGGAGGAAGTTGCCAAGCCACCCGCTGCCACTACACGCGCCACTATCATCAGGAAAACCTTCACGTTCACTGTGGTAAACGGAGCCGTGGTACGAAGAGAAGAACATAATGATATGTTCTACCGGCAAGTTGAAGTCAACTGGGACCGGCCACAAGAACACTAACTCTTTGGGCCTCATGGTCACGTTTGCGCGAACTGTTGTCGTTTTGGACTGAAAATAATCATCTGATCAGAACTGAAATTATTGCCGAATTGCTTGTTAACATTTAATTATTCCAGTAATTGATCCATAATTAGTGCATTATCAAGAGTTCTTTAGCTATGACCGATGGAGATGTGCAGGGTATTGTATGATTCTTATTTCAGAGAGCGGTGCAAATTTTGTGATTGTTGTTAAATTTGTATATGATTGCTTAATTATGTAAAAAGTGCCTAAATGATGTGTGAATTATCTGTAATCTTGCCAAACCAATCAAACCTCCTAATGTTTTACACGTGCTACCTTTTGTACTTTTGTATTCCTGTTTGCAGCTTTTGATAAAGTTCAGGGTTTTCTCTAAACATGTTGAAATATTGTTGAGGAGGATGTGATGAGGTGTAGTATCGAGATGAGGGTACCTCGTGACTTACTTGTCGGAGGGGAGGCTCCCGAGGACCTTGGAGGACCTTGGGGTTTTGAGTAAAATTTTGTATTGTAATGAGGGGCAGAATGGCCGCCGTTACTTTGTTTGATGGTTTTATTCGGCTTGTCTGTACGGGGACGTCCAGGCCTGTCAGGAGGCTATGTGGCGAAACGACGGCCAGTGAGATTATTGATTAAATTACTTACCTTAAGATTAATGGTACAGTCCAGCAGAGCAGTAGGCTGGAGTACGGCATGCGAGAATGCAGCGTGCTTGCGCTGTCTGACGGCCGCCGCAAGCCAAGTGCGTGCAGCGAAAGTGCATGAGTAGCGCGGCGTGCGGGAGAAAGTTTTTAGGGAGTTCATGTCAAGCCTTGGAAGTGGTGAGTACACTTTTAGTTTAGCGCTGTGTGTGCAGTGCGGAATTGTGTGAGGGGTTGTTTCATTCACTGTAGAGTATATGGTGAGGTGCCTTTTGAGGAACCTTGGGTTGTACTCAGTGTGTTGAATGTGAGGTAGCAGATTGGAATCGTGGGCCTGTGAACCCGTTGTTGCGTGGTTACGCACGGTTTTAGTGCGAGAACGGCCCCGGGTATTTCTGCTCGGACCCCCTGGGAAACTACCGGTAGTCTTGGAAAGACTAGCCGTGCTCACGGTGGTGTTTAGGACCGTGTAGTTGAGTGTACACGAAAGCGATCACCTGAGGTAGCCCGCCTCACGGAGGAATTGCTTGGGAACAGTCACGTTGTATTTTGGGGTAGTTGTTTAATAATATCAGAGTGAAGTTGTTTATTAAGTACTGGCCCTACCTCGTAGGTGGAGGTTATTATAAAAGTGATTTAGTGTGTGATTTATATTGTGATTTGTAAGTGTTCTGATCATTTGCCAGGGACAGAGAGCCTCCGTTGAGGGAGGAAGTTATTAAATAAACCATTTGATTTGCTGCATTTAGTTTGTCGACTATTTCTTATTTCATTTCGGATCCTGTGTAGTTGTTATCAAATCGGGACGGTACAATTCAGTCCCAACGGATCATTCCCTAGCCGCTCAGGGTTTTTCCGGTCAGGCTGTCCGAAGCCAGCGCCTCCCTAGGTAGCTGCCTATAGTCAAGCAACTTCTTGCTAAAGGGGGCGTTGCGCGACAGTACTCATCAAGCTCCCTCCCACGTACTGCCTTACTTTGGAATTCACTACCTGTATCCTGCTTCCCTGCCTCTTATAATGTACCAAATCAAACACAATATCAACGGTCATTTTTCTACTTTTTTATTTCCTCTTCGTTTATCCCCCTTTTTAGCCCTTACCTTGAGTGGCCTGTTTAAGGGCCTTTATTGGGAGCTTCCCATAAACCATTTACAAAAACAAAAATCTGGAGCTCGGATTTCAAGAAATTCTCCATTAGACCACAGGTTTTGTATCTCAGAACTTTCTCTGGAACGGAAATATTTTTTACAAGACTTAATATTATATTTCTTCCTTTTTATGCTTTTGCTGAACTTTTGGATGGAGGTTTGGAATTGAAAGCTAAATAACCTTTACCTCCTTAATCCTTCTATAATCTTCTTTGCCAAAATAAAATACTCAGGACCAAAGTTAGTAGAGCACTGGAGGTGCAAGATTGGGAATTCGGGCTGAAATGAGAAATGTGCACTGGATGCCATTTCAGTGAGCAAGTCTTTTGATGTAACAATAGGGGGGATCATTGCAGACAATGACCATCGTTATCAATGATAACACGAGAGTTGCTTGCTGAAATGGTGCCCATGGGTATTTCACGTTCCAATAATAGATAGAGCTCCAGTTATCCATCTTGCGCCTTAGGCGGCTCTATAAACTTTGTTCAGGACTGAGGGCCTTAGGCCAAAACAACAATTTCTTATCACTGGGCCAGGCATTTCTTATGTAAGTCCAAACATGTTGGTATGAAGTGACATATTAGATGAGGATATTGGAGGATGGACGCCATCTGCAGGCAAAAAGGCCTGGGGAGTGAGGGTTTTAAAAAATCTGTGTACTGCAGGACTTTTTTGGTTGTAAGCTAACTGTCCAAGTGCTCAATTAATTACTGCACTTTGGCAAGTGAGTGCGGTGCAGTGGACATTTTGTGCCCATTTTTTTTTTTTTTTTGACCTCTAAGTCTAATGGGGTTTTTTTTTAAAGAGGGGCTCCAAGGTAAAATTCTGTCTAATTCTCCATTTTCCAATATATTTTAGTCCTTATGAAAATGGGGAAAAAATTAGAAGTCTGTTACCTCGCGTTAAAATGGTGTTAAAAATGCCACTGTGTTTGATACACTTCAAGTGCAATTTTTTGTGAAAATCTTAAAACGTTTGACGACGTCACATTTCAGAAATATTGTCTGTACATTTCCTTACAGAGAGTTTTCAGATGCCTTAATTCTGATGGTATTCAATCAAAATGGCTGATGACTGGTGTAGAAATTCCTCTTTGGAATGTACTGATCCATATGTTTTGCTGTCCGATGATGTCATGTTTAACATTTTGCTGAATGAAAGAGTATAAAAATGAAATATTTTGCACCATTTTAACGTGAGGTTAGAGACTTCTTACTTTGTCCCTATTTTCATGAGGACTCTATACCTATAGGGAAAATGAGTGCATCACAAAACTTAATTTGACCTGACCTGGGAGACCCTCTTTAATGAATAATTAAAACAAGTGTTTTCGTGGTTTCCTTGTTTGTACAGGATAAAGCCAGAGGGGTGATAATGGTACTCCAGGTACACCTAGTGCGCCATCTACAATTTGATAAGCCCAAAGAGGAAGGTCATCATTATACACAGGATGATGCGGAGTCTCTCGACGATTCAAGGTGCGCATTACATGTACCTCTTCATTATTTTCGCATTTTTTAATATTGATAATAATTTGGGAGGCTAATCATCCTTACTCGCAGCTGAGAAGCTGAATTGCGAAGGGTGTGGGCTACAACTTGGTCGAGCCGCAAGCAAGGTCCCTTTTGCCATCGACCCATTATATATGAGATCTCAGTGTTTGATTTTATAGATAGATTTATCTGAACAAATTAAAAAATACTTTGTTATCCCACACTGGGGAAATGTATAAAGGCCTTAACCATTAACTCAAACAGTACTGACAAAAACACTATTAGAACATTACACAAACTGACAGCTAGAATTGTACCAATAAAAGAATGAATTAACAGAATGCAGGCATTTGATTTATCAGGATTCTTTCTGAGTTCAGGATTTTTCAATGGGCTCCCTGCACCTTCAGATTTCTTGAAAGAGGCGAACTTGCCATCACAGAGATGAAAAGATTTGGCCTTTGTTATGACAAGACCTTCAGATATATATGATGCGATCAAGCTAAACTAGTGGTTTGTCGGAAATATCAGTAGGCCTACAGTCTTGGAGAAACGAGCAAAAACAAGCAAAAAGGGGTGAATTAAAAAAATAATGTTTGCCAAAATATATCTTTTACAAGTGAAAAATGAAAAACTAGTTAAAAATTAACCTGTACTCATTCTATATTGGCAATTTCCTTCCTGATAAATAACATCAAACATGGTTTGAAATTAGCAATGAAAGAAAATATGCCGATGAAGTTTCAATAAAAAAAAGCCTTTTCTCAGTTTCATTCTCTCGCATCTCTTGGTGTTTCTACTTTCACCACTTTTGAACCAAAGGGGTATCAACATGGGGTTTTAACAGTATTAAAGCATAGAAAAGCATAGATTAGCTTCTTTTTAAATGTATAACAAAATGAAACATGACCTGGATCGACGAATGTCTCATTTTGCTTGATCGCATCACATATCTATTTGAAATGCTGTAGAGAGTCTGGAAACCTCTACATGTACAATGTAACATTCTGTACATTCAGGGAGTTTCATTTCCACCCCAAGAGGAAATTGTTCTCAAATTTTCAGAATTGTTTTGATTTTCATACAATCTTATCTCTGATAATAAGAGAGAAGTAATGATTTAGCTAATAAATGACAATGCTAAGCATTGCGTTTGGTTTTGCGGCTGAACCATATTTAGCGTGTGTGGACACGATCTAAAGAAGAAGTAGAGATGTAACAGAGAATTTGTGCCACTCCATTTATTAGCAAAGAATTCAGCCCTAATAACCAAAACAGCTATTCCGATGAAAAGAGGTCATTCAGGAACCCATTCACATGTTGAACAAAAAAAACTGTCTTTGTAAAAGTCATCTCAACAAAATAATGATGAGAGACAGAGAAAAAGAAGAAATTCCACAGTCGGAAGCTTCTTGATGAATTACACCTGTCAGGTAGAAGTTCCTGGTGCCCACCTGCAGAGCGTGATTATTTTTAGGATTGCAGATAATTTGACAGCGGAGCCAACCTGCGAATCAATCAAAGCCGTCAATTTGGTACAATGTACGTAGCGCTCAGTGATGTCTAGCCAAGGTGTTCAGTTGGTTGACCTCATCATGCGTCTGCGTTTCTCACAGCTGCAAAATAATCATCATAAGTAAGATTTGTAAAAGTTTGGTTACTGGGAAACTATGGAACTATTCATGACACTTGTGCCCTTGAGCGAGGCACTTTACCATAATTGCTTCGTAAAAAGTTGGGAAGGTACATGTAGTGCATTCTGCTCCCCCAGCCATGTCTACATCCTTACGGACTGTAAAGGGGGTAACCCTGTTTCAGCCCCAGGAGTAGGTGGCAACGTGCCCTTGGCTGGTAGTTGGTTTGGGTCGATAGCCCAAATCAATTAAGTGTAGCCCTCACCTTGAAGTGGCCGTATGGCCTTGTGATGCTAGGCAATCTGTCATAAACAAATAAAATTAAAAAAAATTAAAAACCCACATTACCTAGGGAAATTAATGATAGCTTGATTGAAACTAGATAAGTTTTGAGGAGAAGGAAACAAAGTCAGGCTGTGTTCTAAGAGTCATTGGCAAACTGTATCATACATGTACACTGTAGGTGAAAGGGCTGCAACTGAGAAACATCTATCGCCAAATGAATAATATTGTAGCTTTTCTGATTTGAACTATAATTATATCTGTTTGGGGGGCTCCATGACCTCAGCTGAACAGATCTCCTTTTTCATCCCTTTTGAGCATGTTGAGTGCAATGAAAAATCTGGAAAAGAGAAACTCTTTTGCATTTTTAAGATGTAGTCATTTTTTGTAATTTTTTTTTTTTTTTGGGGGGGGGTGAAGGAACTTATATTCACATTCATATTCTTATATTGATTTAGACCTTATTAAAATACAAACTGAGCTATTCTAAGAGAGACAGTTTTCTTGCTTGGGCAGTACTTCAGATAAGAACACTAGCAAAGTTATATCAAGATTGTGAACAGAGAAAAAATGCTTTCCGGACTTCAATTTATTCAGTTATTTGTTTTCGGATCATTTATTATTATTATTATTATTATTATTATTATTATCATTACTATTATTAAGTGTTGTTTAAAGGCACTGTACACGTTTGGTAATTACTCAAAATATATATTAGCATAAAAACTGACTTGGTAACGAGCAACAGAGAGCTGTTGATAGTATAAAACATTGTGAGAAACGACTCCCTCTGATGTAACGTAGTTTTTGAGAAAGAGGTAATTTCTCACTAAAATTATAAAAACTTCTCGCAAGAAGTTTTTATTCCTATCTGAAAGCGCACAAATTTACAACAAGGGTTATTTTTCTTTCATCATTGTTTTGCAACTTCGATGACCAATTGAGCCCAAATTTTCACAGGCTTGTTATTTTATGCATATGTTGGGATACACCAAGCGAGAACACTGGTCTTTGACAATTTCCAAACGTGTACGATACCTTTAAAGCTTTGCATGGTGTGGACAAATAAGAAGTAACTAAAAAATAAAAAGTAAACTTGCGGGTACAACCATGTGTTGTACCCGCAAGTTTACTATATATTTTTAGTTCTTTCTTCTTGTTATTATTATTTTGGTTTATTAAAAACACTGCACTTGTAGCCAAAGGCTAAATTGAGACAATGCTTACATTAAGATAAAAATATAAAATTTACAGAGGCTTACTACACATAGAAAAACTTAAAAATTAAGTGTTAAAAAACACAATATCGGTAAAACAATACAAAAAGTTAGGAGGCAGCACTGTTGGCCTTTTTGTCTACAGAACATCGTTTTTCATTTAATTCTCTCTGACATGAATCCTTGATCTAAAGTAAGGTAATTGTTGAGACAACATAAAACTCTCTCTTGAGTTGTGGTGGTTCTGAAAAGAACCTGTGGTTATACTCTGAAGCCTGTTTATCGCAAACTACTTTTTCCACTAAATTCTACGGTCAAAGAGCCTTCAACTTCATTGCACCTTCGTTATGGAATGTCTAACCTCTTCACATTCGCCAAGCTGACTCTGTTCAGATTTTCAAAGGACTTTTAAAGACTCATTTGTTTGAATCTATATATTTGTAACATATTGCTCTATATAGGATTTGAGGCATTGCATGGTGGGTATCAAAGTATATTAGGCTTGCGGTAACACCATGTGTTTATCTACTTTGCTGTGTAGATTTGTTCTTTGGGAAATTGTCTTGCTGTATTCTACTGCTGCGGATTAGATTTCGGAATTCGGGAGACTGCTTCATATATTTCATTTCATTGTTTTATGTTTTGTGTTGCGCATAGAGGCTCCTGCATTATGCGCTACATGTATATAAATGTATTGTATTATTATTATTACTATTATTACTATTTTTGTTTCAGTGCTTACCGACTGACACCCACCGAGGAAGAAAGAAAGCAAGGGTTCCTCTTAGCTCTAGTCGATGTCCTTTGGTCGGCTGGTGAGCAGAAGAAAGCCATTGTAGTACTGCAGGACAGGAATAAACCAGGCTTGCTTCACTCCGAAGAAAAGAAACTCCAGTTCTTCGCACAATCAGTAAGTAACCATCAGGGACCAATTTCACATTTGAAGCTGCATAGTTGTCACAAAAAAATTGCTAAGCACAGAAAAATTCTGCTGTAGCAGAAACAGGTTACCAGCCAAAATACAGTTGGTTTTGACTGGTTTCCTATGGTAATTTTTGCTTAGCAGATAAAAAAATTGCTAAGCACCATTTTCCGTAAAACAGCTCTATTTATTCTTAATGTAATTTCTGAGTCACTTTATAAATCTGCGGTTTTATTTGCCAAGCTTTTAGCGTACTGTTTGCATAGTTTGTGTGTATATGTATAAATTGCTGACCATATGGGAAAATAACCATATGGTCATAAACTTTACTAATATTTATAGTATGCAGTTAGTCACAAATCACAAACAGCAAAAATCTCTTTGTCTGTAACAGCAATTCTTTATCTTTGTCTTCCACAGCTACGAATCACAGAGTTCACCGACAAGGAGAAAATGCGAGTGTTTCTGAGAAATCATCTTGAACTGGTAAGACCAATTCTAAGGACGCAAAACAACATTGGGAATATAGACCCCCTTGCATTTTGGCCGTCATCGTTGATGAAACGTGCACATGTGAAAGGCTACCATTGGCTGAGAGTCGTGCGCATGCGCGTACTCACAGGATCATTTCCATTGTTTGTCATCAAAGATGGTGGTCACTGACGTCCAGCTATTTTTGAAAACTGTGGGAAAGCACCAAGTATACAGTGCTTTTATCACATATCGGTGTAGGGTCAAACTTTATCCCTGATGCAAATGATTTTGTTTATTTTTATTCCTTTTTGTGAATGTAGTTGATGTATCATGAAGGAGGTGGAGTTCTGATGTTTTTGTTCAGCATCATTCTGTCAAAAACAATACCAAGGTGAGAATTATACCCCTTTTTTTTACTGGAAAAATTGCGGTTGAAAAATCATAAACATACGCCATGTCTGGGTGTATGATGATGATTGTACAGAAATGAATTGTCACGAAAGGGTTAAGAAGTCTTCAGTTATCAGGAGTGACTTGTTGACCAATTGATAAAACAATATCCCAAATTAATTCCACTGTCAATTCCCACTCTAAGTTTCGCTGCAGTGTTAACCAGAAACCATAAGTGTTTGTATTGCATTGTTTGTTTGTTAATTTGTTTCTGGGGGGGGGGTGAAAGGGGGGACTTTAACAACGAACTAGAAAGCTCAAATGTAGTATTCTTTCACAAGATTCATTTTTTGAGTGGTAAAACATAAACATTTGTACACACACAACAGCTGTGGAGCAGGAAATTGGCAACTGAGCGTGCGACCGACAGCCAGAGAATTTACCTATTGGATTTTGTTTGTATATGCAGACTACTAGAGGATTTGGATGGTGACCTTCTCTTTACAGACAGGAACCAGTGCTCCCTGGCGCTCATCATGCTGGTACTCACTGGCAGGGCTACGTCCAACGTCTTCAATGGCAAGAAGGTGTACGACAAGAAAGGTGAAGCCCTGGTAAGAAAAATTCTCGACTACTCGCTTGGTAACATTTTCCAGCGAGTTTACCAACCGTTTGAAACCATTTAAACTGCACTGGTTTTGTAGGGTTGCACAATTCTGTCTCATGGCAGAATGGCATAGTTTTTTTTATGATTCAAAACCACAGTGGATGATATTGCATGGTCAGGAAGTAGGAGGTTTAACTGTTTACTATGTAGATGCCTCCACCACATGATATTATATTGCAGGCTGCCATATATATCATTCAAATCCAAAGTGGATGATATGAAAAGGTTAGAAAGTTGGAGGGTTGACTATGCACTATGTAGACGCATTCACCATTGCAGGCTGATATAGTTTATCTATCCTTCTAAACCAAAGTGGATTATATTAAAAGGTTAGAGAGTAGGAGGGTTGGCACTGTGTAGAGGCATTCACCATTGCAGGCTGATATACAGTTTATCTAATTCAAAACCAAAGTGGATGATATTAAAAGGTAAGGTAGGAGGGTTGTGCACTGTGTAGAGGCATTCACCATTGCAGGCTGATATATAGTTTATCTATCCTTCAAAACTAAAGTGGCTGATATTAAAAGGTTAGACAGTAGGAGGGTTGACTGTGCACTGTGTAGACACATTCACCATTGCAGGCTGATTTATACTTCAAAACCAAAGTGGACGATATTGAAAGGTCAGACAGTAGAGGTTTGACTGTGCACTTTTTATCATTATATTGCAGGCTGGTATGGTTTATCTTAATTCAAAACCACAGTGGATGATATTGAATGGTCAAACAGGAGGGTTAATAAAAGTGCTTGTTCTAATGATTGTAGTTTTCTGTGAAAATACCAACATACATGTACTTGTATATAGGTTTATTTTTTTAACCTGTGTTCTTGATTTGTTTTCAGGCTAAGCCATTGGTTGGGATGATGCATCGTTCTGATTGTGGGTTTCTTCTGGTAGATCGGAGTAAGGTCAAAGAAGACGAGAAAATAGAGGTCAGTCAATGGACAGTTGTTATAGGTGCCATACACCTAAAGGCGTAAAAGCGTTGCCCACACTATCTTGACTCCTAAGGAGTATGCAGCTCCGGTAACTCAGTTGGTGCAATGCAATTTACCAATCACAATGAAAAGAAGATTGTAATAACAATGTTACTTGTAACAATTAATAGGAAGTTTTCTTCAAAGACAATATAGCCTGGCCCCTTTTTTGATCAAATCGGATTCAGCATTGGGTACATGACAAGAGAATGGTGTAATTGCATGTTATAAGCGTGTTATCTACTTATCCCTGTATCCTCTCCCTGCTATTATCACCAGGTGGGTAGTATGCTGAAGACACCCAGGGTACCAGTCTGGCTGACCTACCTCAACGGCCGCTACTCCATGCTGTTCTGTACGAACGTCAGACTGACCAGCGACTGGCGGGCGGAGAATCGGTTCCTGCTGCATTACTACAACGGTCAATCAGATCAAATTAAAGAAGCTGTACTCACTATTGGTAAGTATAAAAGCTGCGTCCGATCTGTCAGCTGTCGACAGTGGCTATAGCTGGATCGCTGAAAAGTCTGATTTCTTTAACAGTGTCATTGCAGCCAACGGCCATAGCCATAGCCAAAGTGGCTTGATCCCTTAACCCTTTCATTACCATAGACGACTTCAGTCAACTGCACTCATACCCCCTCTCCTTACCATTGGCGATTTTAGTTGACCAAGCTTACACACAAAAAAGCACTCAAGCCTTAGCACAAAGGCCATTTGTTATAAAGCTGTAGTTTTGTCCAAGTTCACCCTCCATACCCAAGCTTACCATCATTAGAAAGAGAAAGATCGATCTTTCCAGTGGTGTTAAAATAAAATAAGGTTGCTATTTTGCAATCTCTTCAAATAAGAGTTGAAAGATCCGAAATTCCCAAACACCTACGGAGCGCCATATGGTTGAGGAAAGAAAGACAGAGAACTTTGACAGTTATTGACCGATCTGAATGATTTTTGGATTATATGAAAGAGAATTCAACAAGTAAGAACTGTTTTATTACTTATTTTGCTGTAAAACAGTATCTTCAAGGAGATAATGAAGTTTGTATAAAGGTCCTTTGAATGAAAGCTCTCTGTTGTGTAATAATGTGTGCTTCACGCTTGAGTGGTCAAACAATGCGGTCACCAGCGGTTGTTTATCTCCAAACAATTCGGTAATTTGGTAAGACCAGTGTTCTCACTTGGTGTATCCCAACATATGCATAAAATAACAAGCCTGTGAAAATTTGGGCTCAATTGGTCATCAAAGTTGCAAGAAAATGATGAAAGAAAAAACACCCTTGTTGTACAAATTTGTGTGCTTTCAGATAGGAATAAAAACTTCTTGCAAGAAGTTTTTATTATTTTAGTGAGAAATTACCTCTTTCTGAAAAACTACGTTACTTCAGAGGGAGTCGTTTCCTACAAGTTTTTATGCTAATATCTGTTTTGAGGCATTACCAAACGTGTACGATACCTTTAAGAGACCATTCATTTCTGTATAATCTTCACAAAACGCCAAGACATTGCTAATAATGTTCATTCCTTTAATCAAATTTGTCAGTATAATGTCAACAGAAATAACATTGGAAAATTTCATATCCGGACATGACCTTTACTTTGACCTCTTTATGTGAATGGAAGAAGGTCAAACCTTGCGGCCGTTTTGCGGCCGCTAGGGGCATTTTGGTACAAGTCGTTTGTGGCTGCTATGGTCTCCAAGGCCGGGTTATTTCCTCCTTATACTCCGACCAAGCAACAACAGAAAAATGCGACAAAACTTATTGACGCTTCTGCTGCAGCTTAAACCAGTTTTAGCAAAATGAAACTCGGCCTTGGCTGACTGGGAACAATTAAACACCATTGAGGGCAGGTTTGCTCAGAGCTGTGTATTGAGAGAGTTGCGACATGGAGGGACCAGTTTTCTTTGGTCACGTGGTTGGGCTGGATGCCATTTTCGGTCCAAATGCAGCACAACCAAATGTGCAGTCTAGTCATGCCTTTTTTGGACCGAAAAATGGCTTCTTATGGCAAGCTGTGTTAACTGTCCCCCAGCTCTGGGTTTGCTCAAACGTTTTTTTCCAAACAAACATAGGGGCAAGTTTGCCCTCGGTACCCAGGTATTGCCATTTTGAGCCAAAACAGTTATGGGCAGCTTGCCACCTTTATATTTGACTTGTAGACTTTACTTTGTTCACCTTCTGCGTCTTATTTCTGCTGTCTGCTCCTTTGCTTTTTTACTCCGTCGCAACTTTTCCACCTGACTGCTTCTGTTAATTAAATGTATGTTGTCAATTAGCATATTGGGAAAAGAGCCCTGCTATAGGGTCGAAACATGAGGCTGTTAACAATGTTGTGCTTCATAGAGCTGCTTAAAGGGTCTGTATACGTTTGGTAATGACTCTGAAGAATTAATGGCAGTAAAAACTTACTTGGTAAGAAGTAAAGCAGCTTTGGATAGTATAATGCATTTTGAGAAACTTTTCTTTTCGAAGCATGCGGTTATTGAAAAAGGTATAAATAAACAAAAATTGACTATGAGAAGTGTTACTGCAGTGACAATTCTCAGATTGTGTATTCTAATTGCAGATTATTCTTCCTGCGTGGACAAAACCGCTCCAGATTTTTGGCAATATCTCAAAAAATGAAACTTTCACAGGTCAGTTTTATGGTATATATCTACAACTATGTAGGATTGAAACAAACCTTGGGTTCCAATTACCAAACGTATACAATCCCTTTAATCACAAAAAGATGCTATCATCAGCACAACAAAATTATGCTTACCAGAATAAGGTTACCAGCCAAACTACCATGTCACATACCAGTTGTGACTGGTATCCTTGTTCGTTTCTGCTTAGAAGGAAACTGTTAAGCAATTTTTTCTGCTTAAGCTGCTTTGTGAAATTTGGGCTCTGGTCAGTTTGTTTGGAAAAGCATTTTGCAACAGCTATTCCTTTTTCTCACTCAACAATTTTGTTATTGCTACTTTTCAGATACCAAGACAAGTCCCCCTCAGCAAAGTTTGGATAACTTTGAGGAGAAGCAGCCACCTTTGCTTGAAGAGTGCATTCATACACGGTAAATAATGACTGTAAACTGAGAGGGATCCTCAAACATTAGTAGGTTTATGAGTAATGCCATGGTTCGCTTGTGTGTAAGTTTCATTTAATATTTTTTACCAGAAGTGTTTTTTCCAGTAATACTAAAATCAAAATCATGAAGGCATTTTTTTGTTTTTGTTTTTGTAACTAGGTGGCCAGATGCAGGAATAGACTGGAATGGCTCTCTTCCATTTGTCTGAACTTGATGGAACGACCACATCAGCTGTTAAAATAGAAACGTCAACTTTGCTGCACTTGAAGGGTCTGTGTACGTTTGGTAAATGGAACCCACTGTTTGTTTAAATTCTATATAGTTGTAGATAGATAGCCGAGATATTGTCGAAAATCTGGAGCGGTTAGTCCACACATGAAGAATAATCTGCAATTGGAATACACAATCTGAGAAGCGTTACTCAATAACGCTTCTCAGATTCAAATTTTTGGGGATAAAAAGTGATATCTTTTTCCATAACCGCAGTACTTCAAAGTGAAAAGTTTCTCAAAATGCATTATACCAACCAAAGCTGCTGTAAGTTTTTATTGCCATTAGTTTTCAGAGTCATTACCAAATGTATACAGTCCCTTTAAGCTTTCTACGTTTCACCAAGCAAAGGTAATTTCTCTTGAAATACCTTTTTGTTTGTGTGAAACAGTTCTGTTTAAAGAATTTACTTACTGCAAAAAAAAAATATTAATAATGAAATGTACATTAAAACCGTTCATCTATGAACTGATAATCATGCGGAAAGTAAGGCCACATAAAAAAAAAATTGTTGATCATCCCGCCCGACCCTACAAAACCCCCCGACCCCAATTATTATTATTATTATTTTTTTTTTAAATCATAAAAAACGGTATTTTTAGTGATCTTTTCAGTCAAATTTGGCTCCCAGATTTTTCAGCTGATATTTTTTCAAAATCCATAGGTGGGAAATAGATGATTGAAGAAAGGTTATTCATGTTGGCAAAACAAGAAAAAATTTTCAAATAATTACTTAGGCTGCGTTTTAGTTTTTTGAAATGTTTACAGAAAATGTCATCTAGGATTTGAAAGGGTTTAACAAAACAATTAAAAACATCAAAATCACACAAACACTTTGGTTTATTGTGATTATGATGATATCTTTATTTTTTATTTCATATTTTGCCATGTCAAAAAAAAAAAAAAAAAAAAAAAAAACGCCCTCCCTCCCCCACTTCCCATAAAAAAGGGACGATCAACAGTTTTGTTTTATGTGGCCTAATAAAGAACCAGCTGCTTTCATATTCCTTTTTTTCTTTTCATTTTTCAGTAATTTGTTTTCTTTGTTAGAGGTTGAATTTGTAAACTGTATTCATGGATTCCAATGAACTGAATGAAAACAATTAATACATGAAGTGATTTTTCGTTCGGGTTTAAACTGTTGTGGTGTATTTTCAGAAAGTTCATAGGTCCATTTATGTTTCAAACAAGACATGAGGACTTTAGTGAGCAAATTATGAAAACCATTGTTCAATTTGTTTTTTCAAATGAAATTATAACTTTAACATTTTACATGTAGTTTTGAATCCGTCCATTCAGCTCCAATATCTGAAATATTATCATAGCTTGCCTTTTTGAAACTCTTACTATAAAAACAAATTTATTGCTTGTGATTGGAAGCCATTTTTAAATGATTTTGTTTTGCTAAAGTGATTCCTTAATTTGTATTGTAAATAGAAAGATCCAAACTTAAAAAGTTCATGTTAAAGAAAAACTTTTCTCTGAAGTCATGTCTCAAAATTGCCAACTTAAAACAATTTGCAATATTTTTCTATTCAATATGCCTTAGTAATTACCGTAGATATTACTTATAAATTCGTCCTTTAATAACTTGCCTCGAAATTCTTACTATTGTGTTTTTACTCATCCATACACCGATGTGTGATAAGCTCTTCATACTCAGTACTTTCCCCGAGTCCTGTGAAGAAAGTCCACAGGCATATTACTCGGGTGGGATTCGAACCCACAACCTTTGTCATTCTAGAGCAAATGTTTTACCACTAAAACACAGAGCTTGCTAAGTAGCTATAAGCAGTTTTTTTAATCCTGTATTTTAGAAGTGGGTACTGTAATGATTTTAGTACTGATGTTGAAATTCTTTTTTCTTTTCTCTTAAAGTTTTTATCTATCAAATTTTCACAATATTGTATAAACTTTAAAAAGAATACACAGCTGTATTAACGAGGGTCCCCTCGTTAATACACTCATTTTCCAATAGATAGAGTCTTTATGAGAGTGGAGGAAATTTAAAATTAAGAGTCTCCAACCTCATGTTAAAAATGGTGTAAAATGCCAAATTGTTTGATGCTCTTTCAGAGCGAAATTTGAAACTAGACGCCATTAGACATAAACAAACAAATGGATCTTTTTTTTTTGCGCCAGTTAAATGGTAAAATTTTAATGCCATTTTAATTGAATATGATCAAAATTCAGGAATGATCTGAAAATTCCATGTACAAAAATGTACAGACCATTGTGATGTCATCGAAAGTTTTTGGATTTGGACAAAAATTGCATATGAAGTGGAATCAAAACTTTACAATTTTCCTGACATTTTTCCTGAAATTAACAGGGCAAAAAGTCAAGAAGATTAGCAATGTCTGTGCGTATATGGTGATGAGTATACAGAAATGAATGGTCTCTAAAGGGTTAAGCAAATAAGAGTTGACTTTTTGCTCAGGGTAAGCAGAACCTCAAAGTTGGGGTACTGACTACTTCATTGACCAGTCTTGTACTCGTACTCGGTATTCTCACCTTTACTCTGCTAGCAAAATACTCGCACTCGAGATCAATACTCGATACTCGACTGAAAAATACCCTGTACTCCAAGTCATATACTCAACTGAAAAGGTACTCAGAATGGGACGGTTTTCAAAATTATGTGTTGTTAATGTAAATTTAGGCTGTTGCTATCCAAGTAATGGGGGATTAACTCTTGAGAGACCATATAGCAGCCACAAGCAGCTTGTACCAAAATGCCCATGCAAATGGCCGCAAGGTTTGACCTACTTCCGTTCATATAAAGAGGTCAAAGCAAAGGCCATGTCCGGATATGAAATTTTGCAATGTTGTGTGTTAACATAGTCTCCCAATTTCTAAACACAAAACTAAATTTTCTGTTTCATGTTATTTCTGTTGACATTTTTACTGACAAAATTTGATTAAAGAAACGGACAATATTATTAGCAATGTCTTGACATTTTGTGATGATTATACAGAAATGAATGGTCTCTAAAGGGTTAAAACTCTGGAAAAAGTCCAATTCAAGTTGTCTTTGATGTATTCACCTTTGAAAGGTGCATGTAGTTATCATAACAAGCTCACATTGTCAGCTAGAAATTAGTCAAAACAAAAAATAAATAAATGTGTTGATACCTCAAATTGCTGTTTTGGTTTTTGTTTTCTTTATGAAGTACTTTGTTGGACTCGGCACTCAGATGTCAACTCGAGTTGACTGTACTCGAGTACTTGAAGTACTTGATACTTGAATGAAAAGTACTTGACTACTATACTGAATTTGACCCCTAAGTGGCAATCATAAACAACCCCAGATCCGAGCAATACTCATTGTTTTGAAATCATTCCAGTTTCCAGCCATGAAGGCATTGGCCTCTGTTGCCCCTGGTCTTCGGGCCTTGGTGCCCCTTTAAAAGTTTTCCAAAGACTTGAAGTTTTTCCAATGGAAATGCCCTTTGCAAAATGAAAATGGCCTTGCCCTAAGACAACATTCCAGGCCTGAGTTTCATAGACATGATAGATGTTTCTGTTGATATTAATATTTCATTCTTTATAGTACATTGTAAGGGAGTGGTCAGTTTTTCACTCATTATATTTTCTGAATGCGTCAACCAGTAACAGTAGCTTCTTATATAGCGCTCATATCCATCACTCAGTGACGCTCAAGGTGCTTCAACAGTCAGTATTTTCCTGCTAGGTATGTGGAGCTACCTTTCTGAAGTATGAGACCTACTTTTTTGTTCTATCATTTGAAACTGAATTTCGATTTCCAATAACTTTTTTTTTTTTTTTACTGAATGGCCCCTATCACCTGCAATGGAAGACAGGGAAAGACTAACGGAAGGGTGGAGCAAGATAGATCTGCCAGTTTGAAGGCAAACAGAGATCCATAAAATTGTCCCGAAATCTGAGGAAGTCCCAGTACTAAAATTAGATCAACAGCAGAACGGAATAAATAAAAATAGACAAATTTATGTTTACATATATTATATTTTATTCCTCATGATCATCAAATGTACACATAAAGTATCATTCCATATTTATGGGCTTCCGGCAAAAGTTCTTAGTATGGGGGAGTGGGGGTCAGAAGCTGTTAAAAACATTAAAGGTGTGTTTAAAAATGTTGAGATTTCTACATTTAACAGAGGGAATATGTCGAGGACAAACAAAATAAAACTCTGATAGGCACCCGGGTTGATTGTGCAGTTTAGGATACTATGGATATTACGCGGACTTACATCGCAGCCGCAAATGACCAATACTCAATGTTTCGAACTCCACGTGGACCGCGGACCAGGGGCAAAGGACAACGGGATTAGTTAGTCAAATAAAATAGCTTGGTATTCACTTCATTCAACCGTTCAGTCCGAGTTGACTTGGGACCAAGATGACCTGGGACCGAGATGACCTGGGACCGAGATTACTTGGGACCGAGATTACTTGGGACCGAGTTGACCTGGGACCGAGTTGACCTGTGACCATGTTGACCTGGGTCCGAGTTGACTCGGACCGAGTTGACCTGGGACCGAGATGACCTGGGACCGAGATGACCTGGGACCGAGTTGACCTGGATCCCAGTTGACCTGGGACCGAGTTGACTTGCGACCGAGTTGACCTGGGTCCGAGTTGACTCGGACTGAGTTGACTTCGGACAGAGTTGACCGGTACTCGTTTAGTCTAATTGGGCACTACTTCAAACATTGTATTACTGCAAATTGATACTGACACGTAAATTTTGTTGAATAAATACTACGTTGTAGGGGGGGTCTTAGAAAGTTTTACTCTCTGTACTCTCTCTTGCTCTCAATTTTGAAAACTTTTGTTGATACCTCTGATGTACAATATGTATATGTCACAGTATAATTCATATATACAGAGGAGTGTTTAAGAGCGCAGCCATGTTTGTTTCATCACTGCTAAAAATGGTTTTCTTGAAATAAGAAAAACATCTTATTTCAAGACAAACATTCTTGTGTCACTCACAAATTTGTCTATTAAGATTTGTTGAGAGTGACACAAGAAAAGTTTTCTTGAAACAAGATTTGTTCTTATTTCAATAATACCATTTTTAGCAGTGTAGAGTAGACATCTTACAGAAATGTCACCAGTCTTCATTGACTACTTGATGCAAGGTACATGTTTAAGGGGAACACAGCAGAAACTTTAACTTTTTATCACACATCTTTTTTGAATAAAAATATCAAATAAATACTTTATAAATCTACACATAATTGGGATCACACGAAAACAAAATTTGACATCATTTCCCCACCAAGTCCTTACCAGAAAGTAGTTAGTCTTTTGTTTACTGCTAGATTTGGTTTTTTGTTTTTCCTGGCATGGTGGAAGACTTGCAGGTCTGACAGGAATTTGTCTTTTCAACAAAATTTGAGGCCTTCCCAGTCGAAACAGAAAATTCAATTGCAACATTTTAATAAACCCAGGGGCAATTGCCTTCATTACTATAGACATCTGTGAAGTATAAAGTCAGGTTCCTACTTCATGCGAATGAAAAAACTAGCATCACAAACTCGCAACAAATAATTCGCTCACAAGCTGAAATGTGCTCAACACTTGCGAAACATTCTCTGTGAATATAGAACAAAGAAAAATTGACTAGAGTGGGATTTGAACCAAAGACCTCTGGTTTAACGTGCCGGCGCTCTACCAACTGAGCTATCTAGCCCTGTGTTGGCGGTCTCCCTATTTTGTCAATATCTTTGTTCGGGGGTTGCCAGTCAGAAGCCATACAACCGTTAGCTCAGTGTAGAATTGTGATGTCAAAACTAGCTTAAAAATCCCTGAAGTATAGACCAGACTTTAAGGTCTGGTCTCGCAAGATGAAATGACTGTGTGGTTACTCTATGACGTCTTTGTTACTTGTCTTCCTTGAAGACGACCAAAGGTGCATTCTTCTGGACGTTGTCTCCCTTGGCAACCAGGATCCTCTCTATTGTCCCTTTCTTTGGAGCTCGGATCACATACTGAAACAATAATAATGATAATATCGACTCTTACTTAGCGCAATTCTAAATAACGATCCTTGCGCTTCAAGCATCATTACATGTAACCCTGGTCACTGGGCCATATATTTCATTCCTTAAACCATCTCAGCTCCCTGGTATGTAGCGCACTAAGCTAAATCAATTGCAAGAACCATCTCTGCCCTCACAGGTACCCATTTACCCCTGAGTGATGAGAACAATTATAGTGAAGTGTCTTGCTCAAGGACACAAGTGTCATGTCTGGGATTCGAACCCACACCCTGATGACTCGGCAACCAGAGAGTCCGATGCACTAAACCGCTTGGCCACGACACGCCAAAATGAAGGGGAGAATGTCTAAGAAATATAGCCATGCGAGGTGCAGGTAGTTACAGTCAGGGCTGCAGCAAAGATACTTTCTTGGTAAGGTGTATGGGAGCTACATGTAGATTGCCAACTTGCCAACTAAAAATTGTCTCCACTATATTTCAAGAAAGACCAGCACACCCAGCTCGGAACCCCAATGTATTCAACTTTAAAAAAGATTCCACCACTGGTCAAAGCAACAAACGATTTTATCAAGCATGTGAGCTCAAAGGAAAAAACAATGATTATTTTTAGTCGGCAAAAACACTTGAGTTTATCCTGAACTGCATGTTTATTAAATGAACCAGTCGTAAAACATCTTCTTGTAAACACAAAATTTTGTGTTACATTTTGGGCTAAAAAAAGAAAAAAAACTACAAGTGCAGGAAAGCGTTTGCAACACAGGTATGTGATAAATATGCAAATGAGGGCTCCGATGTTTACCGACTGCCGCTGTGTGTTTGTGTGTTTATGTTTTTTAGTCAGACTTATCTTACCTCCATTTTCATAGACTCGAGGGCCAGTAGTGGGTCCCCTTTCTCCACAGCAGCTCCTGCCTCTACGTAGAGGTGTGTTATGTCGCCCTGCATTGGAGCTCGGTCGCCCATGGTGCCTGAGCTGGATTCGCCCAGGTAGTCTGGCACAGGTTTGGTCACCTCAACCCCACCAACCTGAGGATATGTAATATGTAAATGGTTGTTTTACTTGCTATTTGAAATAAAAGAGTCCCTTCCCCTAAAGTGATCCCTTGGCTGCCGCTCAACAGGTTGTATCATAAACTTGGGTGTGATCCCTGGCTATACGGCAGTTAGATGTTGAATGGCTTCAGAGTGGCACCCCCGAATAAAGCTATTGACAAAATAGGGAGACTACCATCATAGGACTAGATAGCTCAGTCGGTAGAGTGCCAGCATCTTAATCAGAGATCGTTGGTTCAAATCCCTCTCTAGCCAATTTTTCTTTGTTCAAGCCCAAAATATTTCAAATTTAACCAGTCAGTTTCCCTTGTGGTTTATTACTTTATATGTAATAGCCTAAAGATGAGTTAGCTAGCAGATGGGTGTTAGACTTGAAGGCAGATTTGAGTTCAAAAGCACTAACATAATCCAAGCAGAAAGCTATAACCATGATAATCCCTAATTACTGATATCATAAACAGCTACTGCAACATTGAGGTAAAACCATACAAATAGAACACAAAAACTATGAGAGTAGCTTGTCTCGTCAAACCTACCTCTGTGAAGAGATGAACAGCACCCTCGTACATCACAACTTTTGTCTCTGATTTCTCCCCGTTGATTGTCCCAACTAGCTGTGCTGAATTATCCTCGACTGCTGTGAGTTTGCCTTGAAAATCAAACGTCTCGTCACCAGCCTGTACTCAAAATGAAATTGGAACTTTAAGTTGTTTTAAGGGAGTCGTTTCTCACAATGTTTTATACTATCAACAGCTCTCCGTTGCTCGTTACCAAGTAATTTGTTATGCTAATATATTTTTTGAGTAATTACCAAAGCCTTTAATAGAGCTTTCCCGTAATGCTCACGGCTCTGCTCTACCATGGAATTCTGTGCTAACAACCACCAGTCACCGTTATCACCTGGCCACGACCCTACAAGGTTTTAAATGGCCGTTTGAGACCTCGTCGCCACTATTCCCCTTATTCAGAATGTCATAGTTTAATCTATCATTCAAAACCACAGTAGTATGATATTGGATGGTTACAGTAGGAGGGTTGACCGTGTACTGTGTAAATGCACTAACTACATGATATCATAATGTAGAGACACGGGAAGGAGGCCGACCCTCTAAATAAAAAGGATGAGCATTCCCCAAAATACTACAAAAGCAAAATCCACACAATGACGTCTTTATTCTGATATATGAAATGATCTCTTGCAACTACTTTATTCTTAAAAGAAAACAGCACACAATACAAAATAGGCAGTACTAGTAGCACAGCACAGTCCACTATGAAAAGGGGCGAAAGGTCAACACGAGGCTGGCTACATACACACACAACTTTATACCCGATTTAACTAGCCCTAAGAATTACAATATTTCTCTATTAAAAAGAAGAGTTAAAGGCATCGTACACGTTTGGTAATTGTCAAAGACCAGTGTTCTCATTCAGTGTATCCCAACATATGCATATAAAGTAACAAGACTGTGAAAATTTGGGCTCAATTACTCATCGAAGTTGCAAGAAAAATGATGAAAGAAAAAACACCCTTGTTGTACAAATTTGTGTGCTTTCAGATGTAGGAATAAAAGCTTCTTGCAAGAAGTTTTTTATTATTTTAGTGAGAAATTACCTCTTTCTCAAAAACTACGTTACTTCAGAGGGAGTCGTTTCTCACAATGTTTTATACTATCAACAGCTCTCTGTTGCTCGTTACCAAGTCAGTTTTTATGCTAATATATATTTTGAGTAATTACCAAACGTGTACGATACCTTTAAACACTCACAGAGAGCTCTAGGACACTATCCCTCCCAGACAATTATTATTTGGAGCACGGCCAGAGCCATGCTCCCTACAAAATAGAGAGAAATGTCCACAGGAAATAAATGTGGTCTCTCTTGCTCAATAATTTGCAGACACAGTGAATGAATTGGCACAGTGAATGATACTAAACGTTCAGACAAGAGGAGGGTCAAATGACCGAGTTTTGTTTACCTTGACCGTGAAGTTTCCTTGTGAACCGTAAGTCACAATGACGTCAATCGTCTCACCGTCTCGATCGGTGAATGTGATCTTCCTGCTCAGATTCTCGTTCACCCGTACTCCGCTTCCGAGGGCAAAGGGCGAAAATGGATCTGAACCCCGCCAGCGTACAGAAACAAAAAAGAGAGAAAAGAAAAATGGGAATTCAACAACAGGATTGAAAATGCATATTTGATCCTTGGAAAAAAGGTAGGAACATTGTATTGAGTACAAGGGGCTGATCTACATGCACATGGTAAGGGCTTTAATAGACTTTTCAGGCTATTTAATAACAATTTGTCAGATTCTTCTGAGAGCAAACAAATTGGATATCAGATTGAAGTAGGTAGAATATCTTGCCTGAATTAAGAGGGGGTGCCAGGTCATTCCATACCTACCTAATCACCCCCCTCCCCCGCCCACCCCTAAAATAAAAAATGGATCTTTAAACCCGTGAAACAGAATAGTAGAAACTTAGTAAAAGGTTGTTTTACTGCATCTTTTTATTCAAGGGAGGATTCTTTCCAGAAACAGTTTTGCTAACACTGACAACAATTTTGTTTTGGCCAACGGCTTGTAGGATGATCGCGAGAGGAAACAGAACATCTTGGGAGACTGCGGGAAGACTGGACGAGGGAACTTTACCTCCCGTTGAGACAGCCTCGTGCTGACCCTTGTCCTGCTCAAAGAGTATCATGGCTATTGAAGCCTGGCACAATGTCCGATTATTGAGGGCGCCCTTTTTCTTTAACAGCTCATCTTCGTGTAGCGGAATGAAACCTGTATGTACATTGGCCTCGATGAATTCTGGATGCTTGGCGAGATCGTCTAGAAACCTGATGTTTGTTTTAAGACCAACAATCTACAGAAAAAAAAAGAGAGAAAAGTTTGTTCATGATCAAATGGTATAACATACTTTGTATCCAGGTATTTTGTCTACATTGCATTGAAGGGAAAGCCAGTGGTCAATACTTTTATTTTAAAAGAAAATAATTTCTGGCGATTAGTGAATAGTGTTGTGACCCACAGGCCAACAGATACCAGTGGCGAGAACATGATTTTGAAATGTTCAGTTTTGGACTTTGGGGAAAAAACACCTAAAGATGGAACCCAACATCATGCATCAGGTAGGAACAGAAAACCCAAAGCACACATGGGGATCTAGTCCGAGGCAGGACTTGAACCCGGTTCACGAGGGTCGTGGGTTCGAGTCCCTTCCGAGTAGCCTGTGGGTTTTCCCCCCTGCAAGACTTGAAATGCACTAGAGTATAAAGTGCTGATCCCACATTTGTGTGCGAGTAAAATCTAAATCATACACTTACATGATAATTTCTGAGAGCTTTTCTGAGTTTTTCCAGGGCACTTGTTCTATCCGTTGACCATACCACCAGCTTTGCGATCATCGGATCATAAAACGTGCTGACTTCATCACCTGCAAAAAGGAAGAACGAATGACTTTTAAACAGAGTTTTTTGGAAACTGAAGGGGCAGTTAACTGACCAGTGTTGTACCTCACCTCAGCAAATATTCCCAAGAAAAATCCAAGAAGTTCACTACATTGTGGAATCTTTTCTTCTGGAATCTTTTGGCAAGACTCTACGCCCTTGAGCAGGACACCTCACTGACAATTCTGTGTACTTTAAATGCGACGTTAAACCACATTATCATTGTACAATATGTAGTTTTATAGTGCATATCAACATCTACACGATTGCAGCAGTGCAGGACACCCCCCAGTGCAGGCCTCTGGCGAAGAAGGGGGGAGCTAGTTTTTCCCCAATCAAATTTCAACAAAATTACAAGGAGGAAAGCTTCACACTTATGATCACAATTAGGATAAAATAATAGTCAACCGTGACCACCCCCTCCCCTTCAAAATCAAATTGAATGTTTGTTTGATTCTGTTGTACCATGGAGCTACGGTTGGACTAAGGACTGCATTAAACTGACTGCTTTACAAAGGATCAGGAATTTACCACCACAATCAGAGTCCAACAGTTTGGGTGTTGAGTTACTGTATGGTGTTGGACTGAGGATCACTGCACTAGTAAACTGATCATGCTTTACATGGGATCAGGCATACCACCATAATCAGAGTCCAACAGTTGGGTGTTGAGTTACCGTAAGGTCTTGGAATTAATAGTAAGGAAGAATCCTAGTAAATCACTACAGGGAGTTGGGGTTGAAAATGAAATGAAATGTGACTGACCCTGCCTGACGCCGGTCTCTATCCGCACCGTCTGGTCTGCTTCTGGGGGTGATAGATGGACTAGGGGTCCAGCGCCTGGTAAGAAGTTATTATCGGGATCCTCGGCGTAGATCCTCGCCTCGAAGGAATGGCCGTGTAGGCGGAGCTCTGATTGGTTGAGAGGAAGAGGGTCACCACCGGCAACCTTTTGAAGGAAAACAAAAACCAAACAATAAAAACGACATGAGTACAGAGCCGCCAACATTTGCATCTTGCAATCAGGGATGAATATTTAAGAATGTGATTTTGTTTCTCAAAGTGAAGCTTGTCTGTAGATTTTGGCAGGACACTGAGGGCCAGCTGTCAGTTGAATAACGAAAAAGGAGACCCAGATTCAGGTTGCGTAGAAGCCGAGGGATGGGTTACCTGAAATAACCGTGACAAATATGAGGTAACTTCCTCCGTGACAAACGACCAACTGACTGATGAACAGTCGCCAGAATTGGGACGACAGGAAAGAACGGTGTGGATTAAACTATTCCCCCTTCCAGACCCAAAAGGAACATCTCTTGTAGCTTTTTTTTTTAACAGAAGTCATTTTGATGATTAAAGAGATTTTGATCTAAATCAGAGCTACCATTATTTGCAGCTTGCAACCAGGGTGATTTTGTACAACAAATCAGCGAGATTTTAAACAACAAATCAGGGAGATTTTGTCCAACAATCAGGGAGATATTTAGAATTACACTCAACATAACGGGGGGAAAAGGTTTCCATTATCAAGGAGTTTTCTAAATTTGTTCATCAGAACATGGAAAGATTGGTTTAATTTCAGGGAACTTTCTGCAGAGTCAAGGAGAGTTGGCAGCTCTGTGAGTAGTTGAATTGTTGAACTGATGCAGCAAGGTCATAACTCAGTTTGGCTAAAGGTTGTATCTTACACAGTTGTTAATAAGGGAATAAAAGAGTAGGCGACGAGTTCTTAAACGGCCGTTTAAAACCGGCAGGGTCGTGGCCGCCTTTATCACACGGCCACGACCCTGCAAGGTTTTAAACGGCCGTTTAAGAACGAGTCACTACTCTTTTATTCCCATTCATAAATGCCCTTATGTTAAAAAGCAATATAATATCACAATTATAGACAATGTCACACTGTTTCTTTTGCGAATTTTTTGAAGTTTGCAAATTTCCAAAAACTTTTGCGTGTATACACATATTACGCGCTGTTACTGATAGCTATGAATTGCGTTCTGCGTAATTTAAATTGGTGTACATGAGCTTGCGCGCCCAACACGCGAAGCCAGCCGGTCTTAAACAGCTTCAGCTGTGTCTTTATCAACCGTTTAAACACCCCCACGTGACGCGCTCTCCACCAATAGGAGTAGCGAAACTGTCTGGGGTATTTATGAATGCACAATAAGCCAATTTGCAAGTAAAGCAATGTTCGCGTTTGGAATAATATTTAACCAAGACCATAGATAACATTCCAATGGCTGGCATGATAGTTGGCCCTTGGAAAACAGTAGGAATTTTTTTTGTCTACATGGGTTGACCTACAATTACATCCAGTATTAGTTCCATTCAAGAATTTCCGAGTTTGGCCAGCAAAACTTGGAAACTATACATGTACATCATTTTCAGGGCTCGAATTTTGGAGGAAAATCCACAAGACTTGTGGTTCAAAATGTTTACTGGACCAAAATTCATTTTTCAAGGACCAGAATCAAAATAAGAGAAAGCTAAACCCAGTTTAACTTGCATTTAAGTTAACTGTTTTTACTTGAACAAGCGCCAAGACATGTAAGAGAAGATTAATTTCATTTGCCTTTACGGGTATTAAGTATGTACTTCATTATGTCATTACTCAATAGAATTGAATGGTATTTCATCAGATCAAAGTCAACATTTGAACATATTATTGTTTGTTCAAGACATTACCCAGTGGGGTAATATTCTTCATTAATATACAATTAAAAATACACAAGACCGCCAAACTTGTCTGTTCAGATGTTCACTGGCCCAACACTACTGGCCTGGGGCCTGCGGTCCAGTGTAAAATTCGAGCCCTGCTTTTGAGCGAGTGAGTGTGTTTACATTGTCATTACTTGGGTCAGTAAACTTTATTGGATGAGCAGTTAATCTGCCTAGGCCAGTCAGCATCACAAGTGGCTTGCTCATGATCCAATCAAAACATTAAAGTCCACTGTTTGGAAATAGAATTACATGGAGATAACAGGTGTGAGTTGGTAAAGAGGAAAAGGATGTGTTATTCTGGCCACTTTCTCTAGTTGAGCTTTCCCGTGATGTATGGTTACACTACGGGTCATTCCCACCTTTAGTTGCCATTCTACCAAGTCAGTCGCCGTCACCATCTCTGTGACTGGGTGCTCCACTTGAAGTCTTGTGTTCATCTCCATGAAGAAGAAATTCTGCTTACTGTCCATGATGAATTCCACCGTACCTGATCAGACGACCGAATCAAGAAGGTTTTTCATAGTTGTTAGTTTAAAGGCACTGTACACGATTGGTAATTACTCAAAATAAATATTAGCATAAAAACTTACTTGGTAACAAGCAACAGAGAACTGTTGATAATATGAAACATTGTGAGAAACGACTCCCTCTGAAGTAATGTAGTTTTTGAGAAAGAGGTAATTTCTCAATAAAATAATAAAAGACTTCAGGCTTGAAGCCTTTTATTCCTATCTGAAAGCATACAAATTTGTACAACAAGGGTGTTTTTTCTTTCATCATTTTCTTGCAACTTTGATGACTAATTGAGCTCAAATTTTCACAGGCTTGTTATTTTACGCATATGTTGGGATACACCAAGTGAGAACACTGGTCTTTGACAATTACCAAATGTGTTCAGTGCCTTTAAAGACCAGCTTGAACAAAAAAGGCAACAAGTGATCTTTGCTGAAATTCATTTCAAATGTTTTCAATGAGGAAATTCAGTTCACATGAGAGTAAACAGATTTTAATTGTAAAAGAAAACGATCATTTTGAATACCCTTCTCTGGTGCTTTTCAGAAACATTCGCGAAAAGGCCCCGTTATGTCATCACCCATGTTACGTGGGAGCTCCGTTTTGTGTAGCCGCTTTGTCGCAACATGGAGGTATAATAAAGCAACCTCCCACAAATGACGTCAAAGTATTGTCATTTTTACGCAAGCCTTCAACGGCAGAAGTGTAGCTAGCTTAATTTTTGATCAAAAGTACCGCAAAATTCAGAAGTGAAACAAAAATATAATTACAATTCAATGATAAACACATTATAAACAAGCTCAAAAAGCATTCCCGTTAAAATAATTTCGCTCCAGTAGCTGTTTAATGATCTTAGGGCACATTCACAACTCCATACATGTATGCGGTTTTTAAGTTTCATGCAGATGCCTTAAGCTGTGTCCAACCTGCTGCGGTGTCCAGCAAGTGCATGCAGACTCGCCACATAAAACTATTCCATGGTGGACACTGGGACACTAGGTGGCAGCAAATACAACGGGTACATTTGTAAGTACATGGTTAGACTGGTCCCCTGTCTTTATCCGCAAGTTTAAGACAGGCACTGGTTTTACAGACCCTATGATTTCATTGGATACAATGATTTCATTGGACAAACGGGCAATGATGTAAGCTTTCCATATCTGTGCTATGATTGGTCCGCTCCGAAGTGATGTGCTTGTCAGCTACACCATCAGCAGGAATTTTTCGATCGTCTGCTGCTGCGCACGTGTACATAATATTTGTATGTAATGTTGTTTATACACAATGTAAACTGTGTACACGTGTGTGTGACTACGAATTTCTGCCGTGTGATTGGATGCACTAGTCAAAACGAAAGCCTGGTTTTTAACCCTCAAATGATAAACGCCGGGGATTAATTGCTCAACAATACCTGCGCCGACGTAGTTGACAGCCCTTGCTGCCCTCACAGCTGCCTCACCTATACTCCTCCGCACTTCCTCAGGAAGTCCAGGCTGTGGTTATAAAAAAGAAAAGAAAGTTAAATCCAAACATTTGTGACATACATGTATGGCTCCAACCATGTGTTACAGCCGAGCGGATAAGAGCACCGGACTCAAGCTCTGGTGTTTCTGATCAGCACAGTGTGGGTTCGAGTCCCGGTCGTGACACTTGTGACATTTGTGACATACATGTATGGCTCCAACCATGTGTTACAGCCGAGCGGATAAGAGCACCGGACTCAAGCTCTGGTGTTTCTGATCAGCACAGTGTGGGTTCGAGTCCCGGTCGTGACACTTGTGTCCTTACGCAAGACACTTGACCGTTATTGCTTCATCATTCGGATGGGACGTAAGTCGTAGGTCCCGTGTGTTGTGTAATGCACGTGAAAGAACTCAGTGCACTTATCGTAAAGAGTAGGGGTTTGCCTCTGTGTTCCTGGTTTGATCGGCAGCATATTGCGCCACAACACCTTGTAAACCATTACATGGTGCAATGTAAAGGAATAGGTCTCAGACTTAAAAAACGTAGCTCCGCATGCCTTGCAGGAAAAACTTACTGAGCGCTTTGATACGCCCATCGGGTGCGATAAAGCGCTATATAAGAACTCGGTATTATTATAAACCTTGATAGCAATATCCAACTCAACATGGCAATTTGTCACACGAGGTACATTGTACTCTACTGGCAACCAGTCCCAGGCAAGCTCCAGGAAGAAAACGGTGGCTGCAGCTATGGCTGCGGCTGTTGCTAAGGGTGTTGTTATGCGCATCTTGTGCTTTAAATTATGCAATAACAGTGTGAGGAGCCAGTCTTCACTGCGTGGTAATGACCTTGGTTGGTGGCTGGCCGCTGTTAAATGGACCGAGCCGACCATGTCTTTCACATGGAATTATGTGGCGCTAAATTGACTAGTCCAATTCAAACCTTCAGCTCGGTCCATTTACAATGGCCAGCCACCAACCAAGGTCATTACCATGCAGTGAAGACCGTTTCCACACACTGTTATTGCCCTTAATAAATGCCTATCACGAAAAAATTGTACAAATCTTTAGATTTGTGATTTTACTTTCGCCGATATTTGTGGTATTGCTCTATTTATGTTAAATGGCCATTCTCTAGGCTCTTTAGTTTTTGCATGGATCTTCTTGGTGATGATGGGTAGTTTATTGATAGCTGTAGACCTTTATCATGGTGCGGCCATCTTGATTTTTCTCCCATTCAAATCAATGTAACCAAGGAAGGAGAAATAGTCTGGTTCTTTTTTTGTGCAATGAATGGTTTTAAGCATTCATTACTGCTACTGGATACAAGGAACATGACCAAGATGGTGGCAGCAGCATGATAATGGTTCTAGTCCAAACTGACCGCAGGCGCTTCTTCAATGATCTTCTGGTGTCGTCTCTGAACGCTGCAGTCTCTTTCAAACAGGTAGACGTAGTTGCCGTGCTTGTCACCAAAGACCTGTACCTCAACATGCCTGCAAAGAAAAACACTCAGGTTGACGTCATGGTGAACTTGCCCTGTCCGAATAGTGCGACTTTGGATATATGGCTGAGGCCACTGGCTGCGGCAGCAACAATGATGTGCATGGAAAAAAAAATGGATGACATGTGACACGTGTTATCAGTCAAATGACGAAGATTTGTGTGTGCTGTGTATAAAAAACACTATAACCCATGGGCGTAAAGATGGCAGGTTAATTTTATGGTGGACTCAAGCTCTGGGCCCAATTTCATGGCTCTGCTTACCGCCGAATTATGCGCTTATGATCACCATTCTACGCTTACTGTGCAATCGCCAACATTTCTGCACTAGCTGTGTATAAGCGAAGAATGCCTAGTATTGTGGAGTACACACCACACAAGCAGCAATTCCCTGCTAACCCGTGAATGACGCTTGACGTATTCGCGGAATTCCCTGCTTCCGTAAGCGCCGATTCTTTGCTTAGGTGAGCAGAGCCATGAAGTTGGGCCCTGGTGTTTCTGATCAGCAGAGTGTGGGCTCGAGTCCTTTGGTGTTAATGCTGCCAAATGTCACTTTAAAAACACATACAAAATAAAATCGTCCAAAAAATGAAATAAAGAATAACGAAATCATCACAATCACTATAAAACAGAGGGTTTGTGTGATTTTGATGTTTTTAATTGTTTTGTTAAACCCATTTAACTCTCAGATGACATTTTCTGTGAACATTTTCAAAAAAACTAAAACACAGTGTAGCCTAAGTAAATATTTGAAGAATTGTTCTTGTTTTTGCCAACATGAACAAACCTTTTGATTTTGAAAAAATTTTGAAAAAATATCAGCTGAATAATCTGGGAGCCAAATTTGACTGAAAGAGATCATTGAAAAGACTTTTCTTTAAAAAAAAAAAAAAAAAAAATGGGGTCGAGGGGTTTCAACGAGTCGAGTGGGGACGATCAATAATTTTTTTATTTATGGCCAAATATCAACACACCTTGGTGTATCCACAAATTTTTCCACAAGCATGACGTCATCATCAAAGGATTTCAGAGCTTCCCTTCTGGCAGAGTCTAGAGCCTCGTCAAAATCTTCTGCTGTCATCACGATGCGCATACCCTGTAAAGAACATCAGTGGTATACGAACAGACTGCTAGGATTTCTCAGGATGATTAGTAACGAGTACCAGCTGAACCCTCCTACACTCTGGTAACGTTTTTACAGGGAGTTGACCGGCCATTTGAAACCATTCAAGTGCAAGAGTTGTGGATATTTGCACAACTGGTGCACAGTACATGTTTGTAATGTGTAGTTTGCATTTACCCCTTGATATCTTGCAGGCTGGCAATAGTTTATCTCTCAACCAAAACCACATGATATTAAATAGTCAGATAGAAGAGGGTTGACTGTGTACTGTGTAGATGCATTTACCACTTGATAAGGCGCGTCGTGGCCGAGCGGATAAGAGCACCTGTCTCAAGCTCTGGTGTTTCTGATCAGCAGAGTGTGGGTTCGAGTCCCGGCCGTGACACCTGTGTCCTTAAGCAAGACACTTAACCATTATTGCTGCGTCCTTCGGATGGGATGTAAAGCCGTTGGTCCCGTGTGTTGTGTAATGCCGGTGTTCCTGGTTTGATTGACTGCATATTGCGCCACAGCACCTTGTAAACCACTACATGGTGCTATGTAAAAGAGTAGGTCTCATCATACTTCAGAAACGTAGCTCCATACCTTGCAGGAAAATACTGACTGTTGAATGAAGCACCTTGAGCGTCACTGAGTGACTGATATGAGCGCTATATACATGTAAGAAGCAACTATTATTATTATTTTATTATTTCATATTGCAGGCCAACATAGTTTATCTACCAACCAATACCACAGTGGATTAGATTAAATAGCCAGACAGTAGGAGGGTTAACTGTGTACTGTGTAGATGCATTTACCACTTGATATCACATTGCAGGCTGGCATAGTTTATCTATCAACTAAAGCCACAATGGATGATACTGAATTGTCAGACAGTAGGAGGATTAACAAGGAAGTGAGGTTGCACATTAAGGAAAAAGTAGAGGCCTAGGAATCCATCGACAATAGTCGAGTGATCCGTTTAATTCAATATAAATGGAACTCACAGAATACCGTGTCTGTAGTTTATCTTTGCGTATCTCATTTTGAGTGATGAGAAACTCTGATATGTATCCTTAAAGACAGGGTATACTTTTGGTAATTGCCAAAGACCAGTATCCACACTTGGTGTATCCCAAAATAGGCATAAAACAACAAACCTGTGAAAATTTAGGCTCAATTGGTCATCGAAGTTGCAAGAAAATACTAAAAGAACAAAAACTACACCCTTACTGCATAAGCGTGTGTTTTCAGACGCCCGAGGTGAAAAAATTACCTCTTTCTCTTAAACTAAAAAATACAATGCTTAAAAGGGTTTCGTTTCTAATAATGTTTTATAATATCAACAGCTCTCCAGTGCTCTTTACCAAGTAAGTTTTTATGTTCATTAATTTTTGGAGTAATTACCAAAGGTATACCCTGCCTTTAAAGTGGATTACAAGGTGCTACGGGACAGAACATCTGGAATCAATAAGAGTGGGACTCAACCGTACCTTACCACCGCCCCCTCGGACTGCCTTGAGCATCACAGGATACCCAATCTGCTCTGACTCCGCCCTCAATCTCTCCACTGATTGGTCCTCCCCATGGTAACCTTCAATGATTGGCACTCCAGCCGCTGACATGATGGCTTTTGATGTGCTGCCAAGAAATCAAGGAAGACATTTTTGTTTTAATGAAGGAGTTCAGATTGGCCTCTTTTTTTTTTTTTTTAAGGTTACCAAAATTTAACCAACCTTTTGATTCCCATATCTCTGATAGCGGACGATGGTGGCCCAACAAAAATGACTCCTTCCTGATCGCACAGATCGGCGAATTCCGTGTTCTCTGAAAGGAATCCGTACCCTGGATGGATGGCCTGAGCACCCGAGGCCTTGGCTACCTCGATGATGCGCTGCTTATTGAGGTAGCTCAGCTGAGATGCGGCTGGGCCGATGTTGTACGCCTCATCTGCCTGATGTAAGATCAAATCAAAGGGGAAAGCTAGAGTCACCGGCTACAACTCAAACATTTCTGAATCTAAATTAAGCAAACCTTCCTGAGCAGGGTGTTCCGCAAGATCTTTTGAAACTATGGGGCATTCTAGACCCATATTTACTTGGGAAAATTAGCCTAAACACGCTGAATTGAAACAAGGTTCTCAAAAAACTGTTTTACTCCGTGGGGTTAATTTTGGGTTTTAAAAGCCCTATGTGTGCAATCTTGAGCATGGTTTTATCTTTATGAGTTTTGTGAATTTTATCTCAAGTTTAATTTTTTTTTTTTTTTTGCGTAGGCCTATCAGCCGTATTTTGTGCATATTGGCCCGCAATTCGCTATCTTGTGGATGGGGAGAACCCACACAAGTTCTTTCCCTGGTTTTGCAAAGCCAAACATACTTTTAAAAGCAAATAAGGTCCAAGATTTAGGTGTTGAGTTATTATCAAGGCCTGATTTTATAGGTTTCATAAGCAAGACGACTTTGCTACCAAAATAGGCAGGATACCAGTCACAGTGCTGCATGTGACACAGTATATTCTGCTGGTAACCTCATTCTAATAAGCAAAATTTTGTTTTGCTTAGCTACTTTTTGTGCTTGTTGGTAATGACCCAGAAACAAAATTTTGTAATTTCTATCTGTAATGGTAGTAAGCAATCCTGTTAACATTTTTTTGTCTGAAATGCCCCACGTTGATTAGAAAACAATAAAAACAGTTGAATCTGAGAAAAGATTCATGCATGAATCATTTCTCAGATTTCTGCGGGTCGGTGTCCGTTAGCGAATGCTGCAGCCAGAGAATGCGGTTGGTACTGCTGTCCCCTCACTAAACATGGATGGATTTGATGTTCATGTTAAAATACATTGAATTTTGTTTGCTGTTTTCTCATCAAGTAGACACATTGTATTCAGCTGAAACTTTCACAGGTGACTTTCGTTGTATCTTTCTTTATAATTTTGCCAATAAATCAGCATTAATTCTGTTGATAAAAACCAAACGATGATCCTACCTTTAAAGGGTGTGTACAACATTGGTAAGAGGTTGAAAATATAAATGTTCACATATTTGCACAACTCACATGGTATAAAGATGGTCATGGTGGAAAACTTCCCTTGAAATATGTTTGAAATGCTATAGTTTTTAGGAAATTCATGTAAGTACAACAATTAGTCTTCATCACTGGTGATACAATCCAATGTTTGGAAACAGTGAAAATATATAATGGGGTTTTTCACTGTTTTCTCATGACTCCGAAGACCGATTTAGCTTAAACTTTTACAGGTTTGTTATGGTCACATCAAGTGTGGATACTGGTCTTTGACAATTACCAATGTTGTACATTTGCTTTAAAGGCACTGAACACGTTTGGTAATTGTCAAAGACCAGTGTTTTCACTTGGTGTATCCCAACATATGCATTAATAACAAGCCTGTGAAAATTTGGGCTCAATTGGTCATCGAAGTTGCAAGAAAATGACGAAAGAAAAAACACCCTTGTTGTACAAATTTGTGTGCTTTCAGATAGGAATAAAAACTTCTTACAAGAAGTTTTTATTATTTTTGTGAAAATTACCTCTTTCTCAAAAACTACAATACTTCAGAGGGAGTCGTTTCCTACAATGTTTTATACTATCGACAGCTCTCCGTTGCTTGTTGCCAAGTAAGTTTTTATGCTAATATTTGTTTTGAGTCATTGCCAAACGTGTACGATACCTTTAAGAGGATCAATGAAATTGATGAAAAGTGACAAAGTGGAGTATGCACAAAGAAAGTGGTCTTACCATTGCAACGTGCATTGAGTTCTTATCAGCATCGCTGTACACAGCCACCGTCTGGATGCCTAGTTTACGTGCCGAGCGTATCACACGGCAAGCTATCTCCCCACGGTTGGCAATAAGCACTTTGCTGATAGGGGAACCAGCTATTGGGGCTGGGGAAGCACCTAAGAAGTAGATCCTCAAGTTAACTAGTAGTTAGCATTCAAAACTTGCAAATTATGCTAGACACGTAAATTAACTATCTCCATAAAAGTACATCATGAAATAAATATTTGGTTTTTAGAATGTTCAGCACAATTGTGTATGACATTGAGGTTACTCCGGAAGCTACATGTACAACAGTGTAGTCTACAGAGAGACCAGGTGTCGATTTCATAGAGCTTCTTAACTAACCCCCTAAGCATTTCTACTAGAAAGCTTCCACAACCCATCATACTCCAACAGTTTACTTATTGGAACAGTACACAACCCATCATACTCCAACAGTTTATACACTGGAACAGTACACAACCCATCATACTCCAACAGGTCCTGTGCTTCTGGACTGTGATTTAGTGGGTTCTTTTCACAGTAGGCCTACTAGACCATCCAAATTTCAACAAATCATGTGTTTGATTTTGGCAGGCCTGGGGTGGTTAGGGTTTTAAGCATGAAATATTGCTTAAAGGCACTGGACATGTTTGGTAGTTGTCAAAGACCAGTATTCTCACTTGGTGTATCCCAACATGCATAAAATAACAAGCCTGTGAAAAAATTGGGCTCAATTGGTCATCGATGTTGCGAGTGAATAATGAAAGGAAAAACACCCTTGGTGCACAAATTGGTGTGCTTTCAGATGCCTGAAAAAGACTTCAGGCTTGAAGTCTTTTTCAGATTGAAATATTTTAGTGAGAAATTACCTCTTTATCAAAAAGTACGTTACTTTAGCGGGAGTCGTTTCTCAAAATGTTTTCAACAGCTCTCCGTTGCTGGTTACCAAGTAATTTTTATGCTAACATATATTTTGAGTAATTAGCAAACGTGTCCAGTGCCATTAACAATTTTCTGCTAAGCAACAATTTGCAGGAAACCAGTGACAAATGGTGCATGTGTGTGACATTGCATTTTGGCTGGTAGGCAAAAAATTGTTTTATGATTTTAGTAACTTCTTGTGCTTAATCATGTAATCAGCTCTATGAAATTGGGCCAAGCACTGTGTTTCATCTAGCGAGCCATACAGCCATCCCCATCTGGGAAGGAATTAGAATTTATGGATGGCCTTAAGGGTTGGACCATTTCGGAAAAAAAACAAAAAACAAAATATGGCTGCTAGACAGCCACTATTTTATTCCTGAGACTCTGAACCAGCGTAACTTCTTGGAGTACACTGACTGTCCAGGGCTCAAAATTAACAATGGACCGGAGGCCCGAGGCCAGTGATTTTAGCGTCGGGCCAGTAAACTTACGATCGTACAAGTCCGGCGGTCTTGTGTTTTTGAATAATAACACCTCACTGCATTTTTAATTTAAACTGATATATCATACAAATATCTTTAAATTCTGTTGAGTATTACCCATAAGAAAAAATGAGATAAATTCTTCTCTTAGTGCTTGTTCCAAAAACAGCTCAAAATGTGAAACTGTGTAGCCACATGTATAGTGTTCTTCTCATTTTGATTCCAGTCTTGTAACAAATTCTCTGGTCCAGTAAAAGTTTTGAGCTAAAAGCCCTGCAGTCTTGTGGATTTTGCCCCAAAATTTGAGCCCTGCTGCCATTAGTTTGCAATAATCGTAACCCCAGATCCTCCAGACAATCTTGGAAGGAGGATCGAGGGTTAAGATACATGTTACTACAATGAGGGTTTCAAATATCACAACTACCGTATTTTCCTGCGTAAAAGGCGGGCCACATTTAAAGCACAGTACATGTACCCCAAAGTCACCGAAACAAGATTCAGCAAGGGCTGTTGCTGGTTTGTGCCGGTATTATTATTATTATTATTATTAATTGTGAACAGCAGCATGGTCGGCGATGACTAGTTCTTTGGTAAATTTCGTCATAGGCTTGTTACAAACCACAATGTGTAAGTTAAGGTTTTCATTTTAATAAAAAGACCTGGTCTCAGATCTTCATCTGACCTACTCTTTGTTCCAAGGACTCGTCTAGCAAGCTATGGCGACCGTGCATTTTCCTCCCTGGCACCGCGACTTTGGAACTCCTTGCCAGATGAACTGAGGGCAATTCGGGACCTATCCCTTTTCACACGCCACCTGAAAACCCACCTCTTCGATCAGTCTACCCCTCATACATAATTAATTCCGGCTTTCATTTAACCTCCATTTCACTGACCGGCGCCTTTGAATGAATACTTTTTTCAGAGATTGTGCGCCTTATAAATGCTTTGTTATAATTACTATTATTATTAAAATGATAAACGTGTAGGATTACCCTGGACAACAGAAAAATTATTTTACAGTATAGAGTAAGATTTCACATCACTAATGGTGTGGGTTTTGAATCCCAGTCATGACACCTGTGTCCTTGAGCAAGACACTGAACTACAATTGATTCTCTTCACCCAGGGGTGTAAATGGGTACCTGTGAGGACAGAGATTGTTCTTGTGATTGATTTAGCTTAGTGCGCTACATTACTTGACAGTACAGGCTGTAATACTCTCCAGGGAGCTGAGATGGTTTAAGGAATTAAATAAATGGCCCAGTGACCAGGGGTAATAATGTTTTAAGCGCGATGATCACTCTTTGGAATTGCGCTATAAAAGAGTCGATATTATTATTATTATTATTATTATTATTATTATTATTATTACTATTACGATCTCAAACAACCCTAGATACATGTAGGAAGCACCCTTTAGAGAAGACACAGTGATTATTATTACTTTTTTAAGTCAGATTTTTTAGTCTTATATAATACGCAGGAAAATACGTTGGAGTGCACATACCTGAGACGTTTCTGCATGATTTGATCCAATTTCCTTTATTCCTGGGTAGAAAAAAAAGACAAAGGGTACATGTATTTCAATTCAAAGGCATCGTACACTTTAATTTGGTAATGACTCTGAAAATTATGGCAATAAAAACTTGGTAAGAAGTACAGCAGCTTTGGATGAGAGACTTTTTACTTGAAGGATTGTGGTTATGGAAAAATATATCACTTTTTATCCCCAAAATATTTTGATTTAGAGTGTGTATTCCAATGCAGATTATTCTTCATGCGTGGACGTAACCGCTCCAGATTTTCGGCAATATCTCAAAAACGCTACCACCTTTTGAAATGAAATTTTCACAGGTTAGTTTTATGGTATATATCTACAAAATGTATAGGATTGAAACAAACAATAGGCTCCAATTACCAAACGTGTACGATGCCTTTAAACAATTCGGCTCACTGAGGAGACACAGGCTCAATGTTTAATTCTGCTGGTAACGATAACCGCAATGTTTGATTTTAGAAGAACTCAAAATCTGGGTACGTCCAACTTTTGCTCTCTTTTTAAATCTATTTAAAGGCAGGGTATACTTTTGGTAACTATCAAAGACCAGTATCCTCACTTGGTGTATCCCAACAAATGCATAGAATAACAAACCTGAAAATTTGGGCTCAATTGGTCATTGAAGTTGCCAGAAAATAATGAAAGAAAGAACACCGTTGTTGCATAGAATTGTGTGCTTTCAGATGCCAGAAAAAGGCTTCATGCCTGAGCCTTTCTCAGATTCAAATTTTGGGGTGAAAAATTAACTCTTTCTCTAAAACAACATAACTTCAAAGGGGTGTCGTTTCTAACAATGTTATACAATGTCAACAGCTCTCCAGTGCTTTTTACCAAATAAGTTTTCATGGTCATCAGGGCTCGAATTTGGCGTAAAATTCCACAAGACTGCAGGGCTTGTAGCTCAAAATGTTTACTGGACCAGAATATATTTTACAAGACCAGAATCTTCATAAGTCAGAGCTTTCTACAGAGTTTTTTACTTGTACTTTCTTTTTATTTGAACAAGCACTAAGAGAAGATTATCTCATTTGTGTTATTGGTTAGTATATTTCGAGACTCAATGGAAATGTATTACCAGACTCAAAAGTCAACATTTGAACATCATTTCTTTCGGTTAAAGATCTTTAAAACAGTGGCGTATTATTATTCAATTGAAAAACACAAGACTGCCGGACTTGTCAGGTCATGAGTTTACTGGCCCGACACTAAAATCACTGGCCTCGGCCCTAGGGCCTGCAGTCCAGTGTCAATTTCGAGCCCTGGTCATTCATTTTTGGAGTAATTACCAAAGGCATACTCTCCCTTTAAACATGTTAAATAAGTTCTGGGATACTTGAATTTGACTTCAAGTTTTATTGAATTTATAATTATTTAAATAATATATACTTTTGCTAAAATTAAAAGATCATTTTAGTGCATTTGGGGTTGGGTACATTTAAAATGTAAAAAAAAAAAACAGTTGAAAACGGAATGGCTTGATTTGCTAAAGTTAAAGGAAAGTATACCTTTGGTTTTTGGAACCGTTCGATTGTTTTAATCCTATATAAATGTAGATATATACAATAAAACTAACCTGTGAAAATTTCATTTCAAAAGGTTGGTGCGTTTTTGAGATATCGCCAACAATCCGGAGCAGTTGTCCACGCAGGAAGAATAATCGGTAAATGGAATACACAATCTGAGAAACGGCTGACAGTAACGTTTCTCAGATTCAAATTTTGGGGGATAAAGTTTATATATTTTGCCATAAACCACATTACTTTGAAGTGAAATGATTCTCAAAATGCTTTATACTATCGAAAGTAAGCTGCTGTACTTCTAACCAAGTAGGTTTTTATTGCCATTAATTTTAAGAGTGATTACCAAACGCATTACCTGTAGCTATAGGCCTATTAGTCCAAAACTGTGTTTTTATATATCATAGTAAAATTATACATTAATGAAAAGCTTTAGATCACAAAAATGCAATGGAAAAAAAACAGAATTGAAATCAGAGATTCCATTCTGAGGTTTTGGCTTCTTAAAGGTGGGCAAGTCCTAGGACCCTTCCAGCGACACTCGTAACAATTTATTGGAATTTAATTGACATTCAGTTGTTCTTTATTTCTATTGTCATGCATAGTAAAATTACATTCTAAATTAAAGCTTTTGGTAAGAATAGATCAATACAATGATACAACCAACATTGAAAAGATGCCTCCAATATCAGAAGTTACATCTTCTTAAAGATGCCTGACTCCTGGAACTCTTCTGGGTGATGTGAGTAGGACCCTATTTTTTTCTTGTAATTTATTTTCTTTTCACTTTTTGTAGTTTCACAAAATTGACAAAATATTTATTAAATGAAAGCAATTTCATTCTTAACAACCTTCTTCAATCACCAGGTTTTCAGTCTGTAGATGGATCTTCAAGGAGTTTGTACATACATGTGTACACAGTTTCTGTTGACTCTTCATAAGCAATGTCGTACCAAGATGGACAAATACATGTACAAGACATTAAAATACATGTAAGCTGTGGCTCAACTAGACCAAACCAAAAAAGATTGTAAAACATGACCAGCAGTAAATTACATTATGTGTCTCTCATTGCAAACTGCAAATGGAAAACAATTTTGCCAATGAAAAATTATAGCATCTAGGCATAATGTGTCATTAATAAAGCATGTATGATATCAAAATCATACATTAACAACAATTTGGTGAGAAATAACAGCAAATACACAAATGCTGAGTAACTTTGTGGTGCTGTAAAATGATAAAACACAATTCATTAATACGAGTAGGATCTAATAATAGTGGTGGTGGTGGTGGTGGTGGTGATGATGATGGTGGTGGTAATGATACGATTATAATTATTTAACAAATTGTAATAATATTATAATATATAATTTCAAAACAAAAACAGAAAAAAGACAGAGGGGAAAAACTTTCTAGAAAAAGTACTTGTAGAAATAAATAACAAGAGAGATCTGATGAGGGTAAGAATAAGGTTACTTATAATAACAGGAATATAATATTGGTAATATTTAACACCATTTTGTGAACTATGGTTGCGAACAAATAAAAGGTAAGCGTTCAGTAACTTTTTGAAATTTTGCAGTTTTACGTGTTGTCAGAATAGGAAATGTCAATATCACGACTCCGCTAACATAGCTGTTATCTGTAACTTATTAGATAGTATTTACACTAAGGTCCCTTTTTGAAGCTCTTCTTATAATGTCATGTCAATAATTAATATTAATTAATTAATTAAATTAAAATAACATCCAACTGTTCCTACACTACACTACTACTACTAGTACTACCCACAGCTACGATTGCATAAATCACTGTACTCAACTCAACGTAGGGGGTAGACCTGTCCGAGACGTTACTGGACCCAACAACTACTTTTTTTTACATTTGGACAATTATCTGCCAGATAATGGGAAGTTCGGGAACACATTTCATTTGTAATTCACTAATTGTACCCTTTTTGGCCTTCCCGAATCCCACTGACACTCCAAGACCACCCCAAAACGGGCCAGTGCCTTTCGACCATAAAATAATAATCAAGTCAGTCACACCATACCTCCATGGTCACACTGACCATGCCATGGTCAGTGTGACCATGGAGGTACTAATTTTACCTCCATGCACTGACTGAAAATAGTTTAGAGCAAGGTCCTTGCTACGACCCCGTTTACACTAGATCCAGAAAGCCGGATCAGACCCGGTTCAGATCCGGCAATGTTGTTTATATCCGTCACATCTTTCCGACTCATTTAATTCATGGTTTTTACCTCCACGATTGAACGTTGCGATCTGTAAAGTGTAAAAGCTGGTGCCTCGATTTTTATTCTGATAGTCAATCCCGACCACGCTGGAATTTCCCCTGCGAGACGAACTTCAATGTATTTTTTGTACACAATTTTTTTTTGCCATTTTCAAATCATCAATCTAGACAAAGGCATCATTTGGTGATACCTGGAATATGTCACAAAAATTCGCCAGATGTAAGGAACAAAGTGAGGGAGGTTGGAGTAGTATGTGATGTTTATAAGTGGGAGAAATTTGCGATCAAAGAGGTACGACTTGCTCGTACTTTTTTACTACGCGTTTAAACTTTAAGACATCATGTATGGATGGTGGGCTGATGGTAAGTGTTATAAGACCGATGTTAAAAGAGAGCCATTACAGCTCAACAAGGTGGGCTAGTAGTACTCATACAAACTCCAATGATGTATATGAACATAACTTGCCAAAATACATACCTTCCTTGCAGAAGAACATCAGCAGAAAAGAGCAGTCGCCTTGCTCTTATGAACGTCGCCATGTTGATATTGAACAAAACTGGACAAGTGAGGGCAGCATGCATTAATTTGAACTCGATTAAATTTTGATATCAAGATTCACGCAGCATGCAGACTCATGCAAGTCTTATTGAGTCACGTAGATCATGAAGAAATTGTATCTTAATTTTGTTTGCTTAAAGCAGTCGTACGGAAGCATAAAAACCGTTAACTGAGGGGAGGGGCCAATGAATCACTCCACATCACCATCACTATTTAAGTAATTTCTCTAAAGTCTATAGACTGGGGGAGTCAAATTCCTTGATATCCGGTCCTCGTCCGGCAACATCTTAAAGCCTGGGTCAGGCCCGAGAAAAATCTTTTTTACAGGATTTTGTCAAGAAAAATATGGGATGGTGTGGCAGTAAATAAGGGCGTTGCCATGCCGTTGAGAACTTAGATAATTAGAGAAATATACCAATATTACTGGTGGCTAAATGACTCAAATAGTATTAGACAATAGCTATAGGCATGTAAAGAAGACACTTAGATGTAAAAATTTGTGGGAAATGCACATTATTTATTAATATTAATTAGTAATATTGGCCCTTTTGTCCCTCGGGATAAGTGGGGGTGTTTCCACGCCCCTAAAATGTTAAATAGGGAAAATAAATCAATTACTGCGTAATTAATGAACTCAAATCATTCTAGACAATTGCTGGACATGTAAAGAGGTCTCTTTTATGTAAAATATCATCGGAAATGCACAAATAACATTTTTAATTTCAAGGATTTAAAAGTATTAGTCTATGGAGTTCCCGCATGCAGTTAAGGGTTTTAAAGGGACTTAAAAAAAAAAAAAACAAGTCGTAGTTATGACTGATATCTCATAATGACTTTGTTCAGCCCTTTAAAAATTAACTGTAGGTCATATCTCGCCAACCAAAAGCAACCGCCATATAGTTTGGAGTCTGGGGCGAATGTTTTCCATCCACCACACATTATTTTTATTAGGAAATGAGATTTTTGTATTCGAACTTTTATTGAAACGGAAGGGAAGTTCAAAGTGGGGTCAATGCAATGCTTGTTTTCTTTGTTTTGTGGTATAATACGTATAAAAGACCATTGAGCTCTCTCTTGTCACACGAGGCAACTTTACAGAGGCAAGTGATGGAGGCTTGCCAACTGCATGCACTCAGCAGTGCATGCTACGGGGCCACTTTTGGTAGCACATTTTTCGAACAATGTCTTACGATCCCCAAGGAGAACATTCAAAATGTGAATGGATTCTCTTCTTGGAGATTGCCTGGAACGGGTTGCCTGTAAATTGCCCTTTTTTTTAGTGACATGACCCTCGAGTAAAGACACATAGGGATACAATGTGACTCCTATGGACCAGAATAGTAGTTTTCCAGAATGAACCATATATTTGTGTGCTTCCTCAGTTTCGTCTTTGGAAATATTTAACAGTAATTAAAACTAAAGTAATTGTAACTGTATGCAAGTAGCAATACGCTTTTGGACGTGGCGGCAGCATTGACACATCACGCCGCCATCTAAGGCCTCTGCAACAATAATTAATGAGCAAGTTCGGATTGCTCTATGGATAGACCATCAGACCATGGAGGAAAGAAATGTAGACCCAGTAACTGGGCACTGTACTCCCGTTAAAAAAAATGTTCTTGAACTGCTGATGTCAAATTTATTTATAAAGGGTACAGCGCGCGCCTAAGTTACTGGGTCTAAAGCCTCGGATAAGTTTAGAAAAAGTTAGTTACATCGGGAACGGAAAAGGGGGAAATCCCGGACTGTATCAACAGAGGGCGCTTTCAACAGGCTCGAAAAACAACACGACAACAAAAAACAGGCAGCCAGCTGAACGAAACACGTCGCTTTCGAGTTTTGCCTGTCCGATCCGAGGGAGGACTGGAAACTGTCACTTCAAAATGACTAAAGATGTCGTAAAGAGTGACAAGGTCAGTAGCCCCGATTCTGTCGATGGTGCTGACAAAAAGAAATTAAAGGATGCACCAAGTGCAATGACTAAGGTAGGTCACGAGAATTTCACTAAATTAATAATTCTTGATAAAGTTTTGACTGTGTCCAATTTCCGGACAGCACAACACCAACCCCTCTGCCTGTAGTGTAGGTTGTTGCGCTAATCGTAACCCCCAATCCATCCTCCCGACGGTCGCAGACCGGACGGTTACGACACAGTCCTTGTAGTATAGTAATCATTAGCCTACCTGTGCAATTTCGACCATTTGTTGTCGGACTAAGTCGCTGCTGTACCAAGTACAACGTACAACTACAACTACAACTACAGTACAACAATACATGATCATGTACAAGCACAAGTGAACAGTGGCCAGATTTTCCCACAAAGTTTTAAAAATCATGACAATGAGTACATATTGACACTGACACTGACTGTGACATGGGTAATTTCAAGTAAACAACACGATGACAATCTTTTTTTGTACAATGTTTGAACTTTTCCTTTTCTGTAGGGTAGGCCTACTAAGACTAAGAGATCTTAACAAGTTAAACATGACACACACCTTTCTTCACCATGTTCACTAGTATTTGTATCTTCATTGTGTGCTCGGAATTTCAAGAATTCTTTGGAGGATTTTTTTTGTTTTGGGGGGTTGGCCTACTTCTACTTATTTAAGGGGAAAATAGTGTGTTAAAGTACGAGAACACTGGGTGGGGGGGTCCCTCTGCCCCCATATCGGACATGAAGGTGAACCCTTAAACCACACTCACACTGCTAGCCCATTCCATCATGCAGCTACGACCCTGCCAGTTTTAAATGGCCATTTAACATTGTTTAAGACCTCATCGCCACTCTTTTAATTATTCCCTTAATTCATTGATAATGACTCAATGAGGACTCAATCAAGGCATTTGTTCATCCTAATTTTACATTCAGACTAAGTCAAATGAAAAGCATGAAGTCTATGATGTTATCTGGGGTTGAACAAAGCAACATGTAGGGTTGTGTTGCTTCTGACTGCCACCACCAAACAAAGATATCGACAAAAGAGGGAGACCACCAATGTAGGGCTAGATAGCTCATTTGTCATGGTTGTTGAAGCGCCGGCACGTTAATCCGGGGGTCGTTGTTCAAATCCCGCTCAACTAGTCAATTTTGCTTTGTTCAACCCCAAATTATTAAAAAATGTACCCAGTCAGTTTCTCTTGTGGGCTATCAACTTGTCTATGGCGTGTTACAAACTGATCCAAGATCCATTACGTGTCGCTTAAATTGTGAACTGTCTCCTAATTTTAACATTTAAGGTTATTATCCGGTGCCTGCCCCCTACTCTGTCTGAAGCAGACTTCCTGGAACATGTTTCTCCCCTTCCAGATAACAACTACTTGTACTATGTGAAAGCGGACAGAAGGTGAGTATACACTTTAGCCCTCATACTGATAGTGATACACCATTCAAAACCATTCAAAATTCACTAACGTTTACAACCCCATTGTTTTAATACACACATGGCAGTACCATTTGACCTGTATTGATGATAAGCTGTGCCACCATTCACAACCATTCAAATGGTTTTGAGTGGTGGATACACTGCACTGTGGTATGCCCCCAAGGCTAAATGGTTTTGAATGGTGAATGTACTAACCCTATTACGTACTACCATTTGAAAGTAACTGGGCTATAGATAAGCTGACATACCATTTGAAACCATTCAGGGGGTCTACTCTATACACAGTTAGCTCACCACTCAAAACCATTCGAGCAAATGGTTTTGAATGGTCAGTCAACTCAATAACAAATTGGGTCGGCAGTAGTAGAAGGGTTAATACATGTAGGCTGTGAAGGGCTCGAAATTAACACTGAACCGAGGCCAGTGATTTTAGCATCGGGCCAGTAGACTCAAAACTGGACAAGCATGGTGGTTTTGTGTTTTTTCAATTGAATAATAATAGGCTGCCTCAATGTGTAATATCTTTGGTGAAGAAAATGTTGACTATGAATCTGAAAATATCTTTCAATACTCTTGAGTATCAAGGGCTTTATTTTTGTAAGACAAATGAGATCTATCTATGTAGATCTTCTCTTAGTACTTGTTCAGCTCATTTTGATTCTGGTCTTGTAAAATAAATTCTGGTCCAGTAAACATTTTGAGCTACAAGCCCTTCAGTTTTGTGAATTTTCCACCCAAATTCAATCCCCTGCTGTGTCCGAATCGACAGCTTTGGCATTGGCTATGGCCAGATTGCCCAAAAAGCCTATTCTGTAGTGTTGCTGCTGCAGCCAGTGGCTATAGCCATAGCCGAAGTTGCTTAATTCGGTACTTGACCTTATGCTTGAGACCGTGTCGGAATTAACAGCTTTGGCATCATGCAAAGATCATTAAAAAAGGCCAGATCTTCAACGTTATCGCTAACACTGACAGCCAATGATCATAATTTATGGTCTTAGCTGAAGCCCCTTGAATCGGACATGGCCTTTGACAACACCGGATCCAGAGTTTCAGAGGGTCTACCATTAATAACCATACTCAACAAAATGTGGCAATGCGTCGTTAAACTGCAATTTGTGTTTTGTCTTGTAGCCTAGGACCCAATGCATTTTCAAGAGTCTACATCAACTTCATCAACCCTGAGGAGATACTCTCATTCCGAGACAGATGGGATGGCTACCTGTTTACTGATAACAGAGGTAATCACGGACCAATTCTTACTAAGCTGTTCAGCAAATGTTTGAAATTTTACCTAATTTTACCTGAGGGACCTTGTCAAAATTAGTCCAGGACAACCAGCGGATATGTACAGTCCAGCACAAGGTTTTTTACCCGCCGTGAATTCGCCTTGTTAGAAATTGGGTGTCGGAGAAACCATGGCTGGGGTCACATTTTGTTTTAAACCGCAGAGATTTAGGTTGCTATCTGCTGGAAAAAAAGCAGGGGGTCTCTACATGGCTCCTCTACATGTAATTCTTAGTTGAATACAATGACCTCCAAACCTTCCAGATCACTAAAATTCCGCAAGTTTGTTTATACTACATTTAATCAACCAGTCAAACCGCAGAGCGCTCACTGGGGTGCATTTGCATGGGGCATTTCTTTAGTGCATCGGAGAACTGTGTGCCTTCCAGCGAGTAAAACCATGTCTCTCATAGAAATACAGTACGACAGAAATTTTGACATCGGAGAATTGTTTTTCGACTACCTGTCCTGGATTAATTTTGACAAGACCCCTAAACCCTTTTCACACAATCCGTCTCAATTTCCAAAATAAAATCCCAGTTTTTTTTCTGTTTTTTTTACAAATCTTGAACTTTCCCTTGTGTAGGTACAGAATATCCAGCTGTTGTGGAGTTTTCTCCGTACCAGAAGGTCCCCAAGAGACTAGGAAGGAAAGTTGACCCTCGCTGTGGAACAATTGAGAATGGTGAGTTTAGACAAGATAAAAAGTTGGATCCTTTAAAGGTAGGGTCATAGATTGGTTTTTGTCAATGTAATGTTGATTTATAGGTTAAAATTATCAAAACAGATACAATAAAAGCCACTGTGAAAGTTTCAGCTGAATACAGTTTCTACTTGTTGAGAAAACAGCAATAAACTGTCATTGTGTTTTCATCAAAAACGTCAAGTCCATTCAGGTTTGGTGTGGTGACAGTTGCAGGCATCTCTGGCCGCAGCATCCACAAATAGACACCATGGAAATTTGAATCTCAAAAACTCGCCTTCAGATGAAATAATCTTGCAGGATGCTTACTACCATTACCATCTTTTCTAACAAGTAAGATTTCGGATAAAGATTACGCTTTTTTTGGGGGGGGATCATTACCAAAGTATGACCCATCCTTAAAAGTTTCTTCAAATGTTTATGTTTTTTCACTATTCACTCTGAAATTTCATCAGCAAGGAGACCACACTTATACCTAAGTCACAATTAAAGCAGAGGCCAGGCAACGTGTGCGATTTCTAGACATCGACCGCCGTGTAGAGGCTGGCGAGAAATCGTGCGATATAGGGCGGTTACAGTCACAATTAAAAGTGCCCCGCACGCTGCCATGACGGACATGGAGTCGAATTCTGTGCCCGTTTATCAGCCGGTGTCCAGCAGGCACTCGTCCAATATCCTGCCTATGTGTGATAAACTGTGTGTAAATTTGTAACCTTCTGTTGGCCCGACGCCCACCTGATGTGTGCCATGCCCTGCCAGACATCGGCCAGGCATTGACCAATTAATTGGCGATCAGTTTCGATGCGAAACACCGCACCATGTTGTAAGTCCGAGTTAAAAGTAAACTTGATGCCCGCCGATTCCCAAAAATGACTCGGCAGCCAAAAGGAGTCCCGTGGGGCCCCGGCCAAAAAATGCCAAATTTCTCTTAATCTACTCGCAAACCCATCTTGCAAGCTAATTGTGACTGGGGTATTAGTGACAAGTATTTTGACTTTGTCACAATGATCATGATGATGTGTTTGATGCAAAACCCTGTTTGTAATGATGCACAATTTTCCCCGGGAAAGGGCTTTTTAACCACTCTGAATCCACCATAACCCACAAGCTGCCCCATAGCAGATTTATTAGTGACACCGCCCTCTGTGGGTTGATTTCGTATGCGAGGAATGATAGCGCCCTCCTGCTGAAGAAACTGTATATCAATACAAACGAGGAGGACTTGCACCAACACTTACATGTATACTGTACCTTTGGTGGTTTCTTGTTTCAATAGATGAGGACTTCAAGGTCTTTGTGGAAGCCTTCCAGGCCGAGGTGGAACGTCTTCCTAGTGCAGAGACCTATCTGGAGGAGCTGGAGGCCAAACTGTGTGAAAAGGAAGGTAACAAAACGAGAATGGTGCCATTTTGACTTTCTCATTGCACTCATTACGTGAATTTCCCATGAACAAAAAATCTCAGAATTCTACTCACCGGTTTCACTGTGACTCTTATAAGCTGTTATCAGTAAAGTAGTTGTAATAATATAAACATTCACACTATTGTTATTTGGTTTTACCCGTACACCGATGTGTGTAAAGCACATATAATTGTATATATACCATAAAACTAACCTGTGAAAATTTCATTTCAAAAGGTGCTAGCGTTTTGAGATATTGCCGAAAATCCAGAGCGGTTATGTCCACGCAGGAAGAATAATCTGCGATTGGAATACACAATCTGAGAACAAACTGTCAGTAATGCTTCTCAGATACAAATTTTTGGGGATAAAAAGTGATATCTTTTTCCATAACTGCAGTACTTCTAAGTGAAAAGTTTCTCAAAATGCATAAATACTATCCAAAGCTGCTGTACTTCTTACCAAGTAAGTTTGTTATTGCCATTAATTTTCAGAGTCATTACCAAACACAAGTCTACATTATGTAGGTCAGCTCTTTCAATCATAAAATGTTCCTACAACTTTTTTTCCAAGGACCAATTTGTCATGCCTGGTATTGTACTTTTAGCGTATGAGAAAGACGTTTTTCATTCCTCTCTACTTGTGCCATTTCTTATTTTTGTTGACAGAAAGACTCAGCTAGAGTTGATAACATCGGGCTGTAGGGCCTCACCACTTTTTGTTATTTGGTATATTTGTGCAATTTCTTGTGATGTATGTTTTTGTGTGTGCAGTTCTTGCTGACTTTTCTGTATTTTAAATACATAGAAAGGATTTGGGTCTCTGTATGAACACGCACGTGTATGGAGATTGCACTGCCTGATTTTTTTCTCAACTTTTGATGTCAAGAAAGGTGGCACATTTGTAAACTTGTAACAGCTGTTATTTGTTATAATGCTTGAATTTATGCTGAAGATATCAAAATGTAAAATTTTCCATTCGGACCTGTGTTGTGTCTTGCCTGCCAGGAAATGCCCTGGAATGTACAAAGTCACTCTTGTTTCTGTAAACAACGGTTACATGGTCCGTATTCTAAAAGAAAACAACATTTCTGGTTTGTGTCTTTTATTTTTCCCACAAATTGTTACAGAAAAAAGTTGAGTAAAAAAATCAACAATGTCTGTATGGTGTGGGCATAATAATGGTGATGATTGTCAGTGTTGTAGCCGTCGAGACTGGTCTTGGTCTCGAAACCAGTCTCGAGACAGAATTTTCATGCTCTTGGTGTCGAGCACGGATTGTCGGGGACTTCCTGGTCCTGGTCTTGGTCTCGGACTGTTGTTCTTGGTCTTAATCTTGGTCTCGGACTGCCTGGTCTTGGTCTCGGACTGCCTTGGTCTTGGTCTCGGACTGCCTGGTCTTGGTCTCGGACTGCCTTGGTCTTGGTCTCGGACTGCCTTGGTCTTGGTCTCGGACTGCCTTGGTCTTGGTCTCGGACTGCCTGGTCTTGGTCTCGGACTGCCTTGGTCTTGGTCTCGGACGGCCTTGGTCTTGGTCTCAGACTGCCTGGTCTTGGTCTCGGACTGCCTTGGTCTTGGTCTCGGACTGCCTTGGTCTTGGTCTTGGACTGCCTGGTCTTGGTCTCGGACTGCCTTGGTCTTGGTCTCGGACTGCCTTAGTCTTTTTCTCGGACTGCCTTGGTCTTGGTCTCGGACTGCCTTGGTCTTGGTCTCGGACTGCCTTGGTCTTGGTCTCGGACTGCCTTGGTCTTGGTCTCGGACTGCCTGGTCTTGGTCTCGGACTGCCTTGGTCTTGGCCTCGGACTGCCTTGGTCTTGCCCCGGACGGCCTTGGTCTTGGTCTCGGACTGCCTTGGTCTTGGTCTCGGACTGCCTTGGTCTTGGTCTTGGACTGCCTTGGTCTTGGTCTCGGACTGCGGTGGTCTTGGTCTCGGACTGCCTGGTCTTGGTCTCGGACTGTCTGGTCTTGACTACAACACTCATGATTGTACATAAATTAATTGTCACTACAGTCAGTTACAGATAATGTCTTGCCACATGTTTACCTTGCGCAATGTTTGATGATGCATCCTTGACTGTCATCTGATTGTATTCTTTGTTGACAGCTAAAGAAATGACGCCATTGCTCACCTTCATCAAAAACAAAAAGCTGGAAAGAATTGTAAGTAACGGAGAGTCCTCAACTCTCGTCTCAGTCGGGGATAAGGTTTTTGAGAAGTTCACTGTTTATTTTCACATGTACATTCAGGCCTGAAGGTAATACTGTTCAAGGCTGTTATGTTGGTTCTTGTTTTCAGAAAGATATAATAAAAATAGTAATTTTTAAGCAGCTCTATATTGTTATATTTCGTTATATTTGTTTTTATGAGATATCGCCTAACATCACTTAACTGATTTGGGCTGTCGACCCAAATCAACTGTCACAGGGGCACATTGCCATCTACTCCTGGGGCTGAAACAGGGTTACCCCCTTCACAGTCCGTAAGGATGTAGCCATGGGTATCATCCACTAGGAGCCTGGCTGGTAGAGCAGAATGCGCTACCTTCCCGACTTTTTACGAATCAATTATGGTTAAGTGCCTTGCTTATGGGCACAAGTGTCATGACCGGGATTCAAACCCACACTCCGCTGTGTACAACACCTGGGCGCAATTTCATAGAGCTGCTTAAGCAGAAGATTTTGCTTAACAATTTCCTGCTTAGCAGAAATGAGCAGGATACCAGTCACAAATTGTACATGTGACATGGTATTTTGGCTGGTAACCTTAATCTGGTAAGCATAATCTTGCTGTGCTTAGCTACTTTTTGTGCTTAAGCAGCTCTATGAATTGGGCCCAGAGCTTTGGTCCGGTGAACTAGTGGGCATTTCTAGTGTGCATTTAAACTTGAGGCAAACATGCCTTCTGAATCAACATCATTTCCTTCAATTGCAAAAGCTAGTCTTGGAGCAAGATTTTCAGTCGCTTTTTTCATAAAATATACACGGGGTGACTTCCACCATAAGAAGGCGTGCACTCGGTGACAAACCCCCAAGAAGCAGCAGTAAAGCCCAGTTCATACTTCCTGCGAACATTTTGCAAGAGTCGAGCTATGCTTAACTCTTGCGAAACATTCACAGCGAAAAACAGAGCTGTGACATCAAATTCGCTCCGCACGACGCATGCGCAGGAAATATGTACCCGGGCTTCACTCGAGTGAGAGCAGGGCATGTTTACGGTTGGGGAGTGAATAACAGTGTTATGTAACAAGACTAGCAAAAAAGCCTGGGTGTTTACTTTCTTAAAATTTCCAAACTCTGCAGAAGGTCCGCCAGGAAGCCAAGGAGGAGCGACGTCGGAAGGAGAGGGAGCAGAAGAAGAGAGATGATGAGAGACGGCAGAAGAGGGAAGAGGAAAGGAGGCGACAGCGTGAGAGACAGAGACAGAAAGAAAAAGAGTCAAAGGAATCGGACAAATCAGAACCACAAAAGATCAAGGTATTGTTCGGCCCTCCATTAGTTACTGTCCTGCATGCTCACCTGCCATTATTCTTTCCATTTTTGCCTCCTACTTACATCCTACTTTTAATTTGTACTGCTACTTTGTTTGCTTATTGATTTTGTTTCGCTTAATTTTGTCTTTAAAGGCACTGTACACATTTGGTAGTTACTCAAAATATATATTAGCATAAAACCTGACTTGGTAACGAGCAAAAGAGAGCTGTTGATAATTTAGTATAAAACATTGTGAGAAACGACTCCCTCTGAAGTAACGTAGTTTTTGAGAAAGAGGTAATTTCTCACTAAAAGCACACAAATTTGTACAACAAGGGTGGTTTTTTCTTTCATCATTTTCTTGCAACTTCGATAACCAATTGAGCCCAAATTTTCACAGGCTTGTTATTTTATGCATATATAATAATATATATTGGGATAAACCAAGTGAGAACACTGGTCTTTGACAATTACCAAACATGTTCAGTGCCTTTAAGTGTTGGCATACTAGTTTGGGTGTAGTATTCGTATGTGTGATCTTCTGCGTTATTGTTGCCGTGTTGATTGTTGTATATATTTTTCAAGGTCAAGTAAATAATAACAATACCACTTTTCACAAGCTGAAAATTAAAAAAGTTGGGCCGGTTCTAGAAATGTGAAGGAACGCTCCTGTAGGCATACGGCCACAACAGTGGACCTCCAGAAACATTCTGCTGGACCGCGACATTGTGCTGACTCTACGAGAACATTCCTACATTGTTGAGAGAATTTATGCACATTGGCATTTTGAGCGTTCCAGTGGAAGATTATGGTGACCTAACAAACCAGTCCACGTATGACCGCTGGAATACCGAACCAGTCCAATTAGAACCTTCCCTACCGTTTTGACCTTTGAGACACTCCCAAACGGACACTGGACGGTGGTGATTTCTCCTGACAGACTTACCTGAAACAATGATCAGGAGTAAACAGTTCCTTTTGGTATTTTGTTCTGATGTAGTTGCTGAAGAAACCAGAGGGAGACAAGTCTAATAGAAGAAGAGATGAACCCACAGCTAGCTCCAAGATAGATGACAAAGCGAAGGAGAGAGACCGAAGGGGAAGAGTTGAGGCTGTGCAGAATAAAGGGCGATTTGATGATAGGTAAAGAGCTAAAGAGTGTAGCTAAACAAATTGTTGGGAAAGGGGTTGCAATTATAATAATAATGCGCCCTTAAAATCCACTTTATCGCCCCCAAGTGGGCCACCCCCCTCAAAGCACCTCTTTGAGGAGGTGGCAGCTGCCGTAACTAAATGGGTGCATTTTTTCATTCATCAACAACCTCTACCATCGTAGCCACCCATTTACCCCTGGATGAAGAGAAGCAACTTCAGTAGCAAGATTCTCCCCATGCACGAGCTAGCGTATCCGGCCGATACGTGCGAATTGTAGGCCGATATGTGCGAATTGTATGCCGATACACGCAAATTTCGGCTGCTACGCAAAACAAATAATATTATACATATTTAAAAAAACAAAATCACAACAAACATCAAGAGAAAACCATATAGAATGCTTTAGATTGCACAGTAGAGTTTAGACATTAGAGGGATATACATGTACATTTAATCGGCATAGACGAATGAATGAACTTTGTTAGGAAAATATTAAGAAAATATTCGTAAATACCCCAAGACAGTTAAAGTTTTGGTTCAAAGGTGGTTACATGACTGTGTTTACCTGGGCCCAATTTCATGGAGCTGCTTAAGCACAAAAAGTAGCTGAGCACAACAAAATTATGCTTACCAGAATAAGGTTACCAGCCAAACTACCATGTCACATGCACAATTTGTGACTGGTATCCTGCTCAATTCTGCCTAGCAGAAAACTTTTAAGCAATATTTTTTGCTTAAGCAGCTCATTGAAATTGGGCCCTGGTGTTAAAACGGCTGATAATGATATAGCTGGAGCTGTTTAAGAGACATAGCTGGAGCTGTTTGAGACCAATTTGCTCTAGTGTCACAGCGTGTTTGGCATTCAAAGTTCATAGCCAAGCTTACACGGGCGCTAATAACGTGTAATGCAATCAGTTCTAAATCGTTGAGCGTCGTGTGCAATTTGAGCTTTGGCGAAACGACCTGAGAACGGGATTTGAAACATTTAGCAAAAAGAAAAGTTAAATTACAGTTTTACCTTAATTGTTTACGCCTTTTAACAAAAAGGGTGTTATCGATGGGAACAAAAGAGTATTGACTTGGTCTTGAATGACCGTTTATAACCATGCATGGTTATGACCGTGCGTTAAAGGACCTCATTTGGCTTAATTCTATACCACACGGCCGCGACCCTACCAGTTTGAAACGGCCTTTAAGACCTCGTCGCCATTTTTAAAACTCCCTTATGAAATAGCAAATAAGGAACCGTGTAGCACTGAGCTGATAAAATTAATGTTCCATCAAAATTGTTTGCGTTCTTAGAAGAGAAAAAGACTCCAAGTCAACAGCCAAAGAATCCCGCTCATCAGCAGCTCAGAGGGATACGGAGGAGAGAGATAAGTCCAAACAGAAAGATCGTGACTGGGAACACGAACGCCGCGACAGAGATCAACACAGAGACAAAGAGCGTGAGAGGAACAAAGAGAGGGACAGACAGCGCGATAGAGACAGACAGGCTGACAGAGGGGGTGACAAACACCGTGACAAAAGGCACGATCACGAGACTAAGGTAGCTCCTGAGAGATGCTACAAAGGTAGGCGACCCTACACTTTAAGCAGAGGCTGATGAGAGTAGAAGAAAGATTTTTAACCGGAAGCAGAATTGCACATTCTCACATCAGGAATTAGTTTCATACAAAATGGTGAAATATTACTTTAAATCTTCAAGGTATGGTCATAGATTGGATTTTGTCAACGAAATGCTAATTTATAGACAAAATTATCAAGAAAGATGCAATAAAAGTCACCTGTGAAAGTTTTAGCTGAATACAGTTTCTACTCGTTGAGAAAACTTGAATCTCCAAAACGTGCTTTGAGGGGAGATTTACATTTCTTTTATATACTTTTATTGATTTCTAATCAACGGGGACATTTCAGACAAAATAATTTCGCAGGATGCTTTACTACCATTACCATCTTTCTGATAAGGAGGCTTTCGGATAGAAATTACACAGACCTTTTTGGGGGTCATTACCATAAGTATGACCCAACCTTTAAACCTAACTGGCTATAAAGCTTCAACAATCCTCCAGAGAAATATTTTCAAAGTCAAGAAAATACCAATGGACGACCCCCACAATTACAGTTGCCTATTTTGATTGAAACATTCAAAATAAGCCTAATATGAGTATGCATAAAAAAACCACCCCAAACAGATAAAAAAACCCATAATGTTTTCACTATAACGTGAGTAATGTGACCACAAAAAGGTGAATTTTTTTTCACAGCTTAGTTGTCAGGTGTATTTATTGAAGACTAGAAGATGGGAATGAATTAACTCCAAAGCCAATTCCTCTTTGAAAATCAACTATTCAATCGAGGTGTTTGTTTAACTTGACATAGATTCAGACACAAAGGGACAATCCCAGCGAGAGGACCGACGTGACAGCGGCCGTAGAGACTCGTATAAAGAGAAGCCTCCAAGGCAATTTCAGGGGAAGGAAAGCGACCGTGACAGGAGAGAGGTTGAGTCAGCTCACAGAAACAGCACCAGTGACAAGAGACCCGAAAGGAATGACAGAGATGGCCAGTCCAGGACTACCGGGCAGGGTAGAGAGGGGCCTAGTAAGAAGGAAGAGAAGGAAGTGGTTGCCAGGGCGGACAGGAAACCACGAAGTGACTCTTATGAGGAGCGCTCCGAGAGGTCTGCAAAATCGGGCCGAGGGAGGGACAGGTCTGACCGTGTCCGCAATAAGGTAAAACTTCACTGTTGAGGAATGTATAAAAATACAGACATATTATTGTGTTGTATGCCTACACCGATGTCTGATAAACATTGTACACTCGACGAGCCCTGCGGGAAAAGAAAATTTTCTTAGGGCTCTTGGTTTATTGATCTTCATATCTGTTTGCTTGATAGGACCGGCCAGCCATGGCCCTCTACCAACCAGGCCACAGGGCAGGAGGCTCCAAAGAGCAAGATGACAAGGAGGTTGGAAACAAGTCTAAAGATGAAAGGTCAAGCCCTATCGATTCCCTGCAGGAGAAGTCAAAGTCGGGGGAGGACAGACGAGAAGGGCGAAGAGATAGTAAAGATTCCAGTCAGGGGAAAAGTAGTTCAACTCAGAGACCGGCCCAAGGAAAAGATGATCAACGCAGGGATGAAAGAAATAGAAAAGACGGGCGTGGACCCAAGGATGGCGATCTCAAAGGCTCGAGGCAACACGGAGGGAGGGATGACCGACCCAGAGATAGGGAGAGTGACAGACACAGAGACAGAGGGGGCGATAGACAACGAGATGGTGATAAACCGCGGAGTAGTGGAAGCAATGATTCGTCACGTGGTGGAGGAACCAGTGACAGACAACGAGACAAAGGGGGTCATACCCCCCGAGACAGACCTAGTGATAGACCCAAAGAGAAAGGAGGCGATGGACGAGGAAGTACACCAAGGGATGTCAATCGATCCTATGATAGGCCTAGAGACAGGGGTAGTGACAGACCGAGGGGGAATAACAACGATAGACCGCGAGACAGGGGTACTACCAAAGGGTCCAGTAGGCAACCAGACAGAGATCATGGTAGGGGTAAGCCTGGGGAACACTCTGGTGGAGATAGGGCTGGAAGTGATAAGGGTAAAGACAAAGGCAGTGACAGACAGGGTGATAAAGGAAGTGGGGGAAGTAGCGATGGGAAGAGTGGGGCAGCAGACGGCTCAAAGTAGACTGGATTTACATGCTGTATAAAGAGGTATTCTCATAAGATGGTCCAGAATTTGAGTATTAAAATGTAAAAGTTATTTATGCCATTACTGTTTGATAAAGTCTCGTACCCTTGGTAAACAACTGTGATGGACCATTTGAAACCATTCAACTGCACGGGTTGTGTATGGTGGCACAACATGTGCACAGAACTAACTGTGTACATGTGTGCTCTGTGTAGATGCAATCACCACATGAAATCATATTGCAGGTTGGCATATCGGCAGTGTACTGTATCTATCGTTTAAAGCCACAGTGGATGATATTGAACGGTCAGAGAGTAGGAGGGTTAACTGTGTACTGTGTGGATGCAATCACCACATGCTGTCGCACTGTAACCTGGCATAGTTTATCTACCATTCAAAACCAATGTGGATGATATTGAATGGTCAGATAGTAGGAAGGTTAACTGTGTACTGTTTGGATGCAATCACCACATGCTGTCGCACTGTAGGCTGGCATAGTTTATCTACCGTTCAAAACCACTGTGGATGATATTGAATGGTCAGAGAGTAGGAGGGTTGACTACTGTGTGGATGCAATCACCACATGTTATGGTACTGTAGGCTTGCATAGTTCATCTATCATTCTAAACTACAGTGGGTGATATTGAATGGTCAGATAGTAGGAGGGTTGACTATACTGTGTGGATGCAATTACCACATGCCATGGTTCTGTTGGCTGGCATAGTACTTCTATCCTTCATATCTACTGTGGATGATGGTGAATCGTCGAACAGTAGGGGGTCAAGTTAATATTACTTCACCTCAAAAGAACAAGGTTGTATCAAGAGACCAAGGCCCAATTTTATAAAGCTGTTAGGCAGAAAATACTGCTTAGCAAATTTGTTTGCTGAGCAAAAAATGAGTTGGGAACCAGTGGCAACAATGTTATCTCAATGAAATTTTGGCTGGTTACCTGTGTCTTCTCAGCAAGTTTTTTTCCGTGTTTAGCAAGTTTTTGTGCTTACAGGCTTTATGAAATTGCGTCCTGAACTTGTTTTCTGCCTGAGCAGAAAAACGATTATTGCTTTGCCCTGAGGGGCGGGCACGAACGTTTTTTCAAATGCACACCCGGGCATACCTGTGTGGAAGGTTATCCACACATCTGATATCTGATGTAACAATGGCAGAGCAAATCAAAGAGGAACCTACGACATGATTATTTGTCACGGCACACCAAGCACATCAACATAGGCACAATCTCCGGTATTGGTGCATAATGATGCCTTCACAGGTCAAATAAAGGGCGGATACACTTTCCGAACCTGGTGCAAACCTAATAATGTTATTCAACCAATGGCAATTAAGGACTGTCTATAGCTGGAGGTGATGTGGGACCATGTGGAAGGTAACATTCATGAATATTCATTTTTGTGTGGAGTTTCTTAACTCACAGTTCAAGTTGTGCCCCGCAGGGTTTTAACAAGTTTCTGCAAATTGCTCCCCCCCCCCACTCCAATGGTATTAGAATGGACTGAGGTATATTTGTCATTTTTTCTTCTTCTATGCTTATTCTTTCTTCAAAATCTCAAATGTAGAACATCCCTTTAACGTGTACGATACAGTTGAATATTGCTGGTAGAGTGCATTGGCTAAATATATATAAAACAGACAGATTTATTTGACAATTTGTGGACGTTTTTGTTATTAATTCATAATATTTGCCATTCGACTGATTCATAAAGTTTTATGAAGGTCACATTGGGGAAAGTTTGAAAGACATTTTCTTTTGAAAATAAAGTTGAAAATATGAACAATTTATCCAGCGTTTAAACAGTGAGTCGTTGCAGCTCAGTGTTTGGTGTATTGTATTATATTTATTCTTAATTATTATTTAATTTTTCGTTTTTGTATTTGTGAGTTTTTTGTGTATTTTATTTACTTCAATTTTTTTTTGATAATCTTCATTTATTGTTCAACACTACAATGAGCCCTGGAACACACACGCCGTAAAGGTTTCGCGTTTGCTCGTCCATCTCGTAAAGTGCCTGACATTATGAAATTACATCATGGCTAGAATGCCGTTTCTACATAAACGGCTAGCGTGACCGATTCAACCACCACCACCCCCCATACAAAAATTTCTACCCCCCAAAAAAACCCCAACAACCCCATAAATGATATTCAATAATAATAACAATAATAATAATAAAACTAAATAACATAATAAGTGACAAACAAATAATAAACAAATAAATAAATGACTAAAAAAAATCGATAAAACAAGTTGCATATATATACAAAATACATGGTTGGAACTCGGGATGCATTTTGGTAGAAGTTTGCCTCAGCAACCAGATATTACTTGTGAGAACTTCCGTCCACCTGCTCCGAAAAGAAGTACATTCCCCCCACTATATGTTGCTAATCTGCAATTAGTAAGTGAACAGAACCAGTGAAAAGGCAATTGGGACATCCGTTTCAGCGGCATGTGGAAATCACTAAAATAAGTCTGAAGCATTATTGCAGAAACTTTGGTTACACTCTGTAATTTTTTTTATTATTAATAGGCACTTACCGCCTGTTCAAGAATTACAAAAACTACAATCCTAAAAAAACAAATTAAGAAAGAAAATAAATGAATAAAATTAAAGGGAATCTTGAGACACACATCTTTGAAATCTCGGTTTTGTTTAAACGTTTAGGACATTTTATATGCGTTGCGCATTTCTTTCCCTCTTGAGAAAGGACCATTGTTCTCTGTAAAACATGTCATGTTTCAGCGGCAAGCTTCTTGTGCTTTTGTTTAAAAGTACGAAGTATGGACCTGAGAACAAAAGAGGTCCACACATTGTAGGTGACTTGAAACACTATGTAGACTTGCACACGTCAACCTACCCACACACACACATCTGTGTTGCATACACTCTGTGGACATTCCTTTGTTCTGTGCACTTAAGAAAAAACTGTCTTCAACAATAGTGAATGTGTGTGTGGACATGTGTAAGTCCACACAGTGTATCAAAACCCTGCCTTGTGTGGACCTCGTTTGTTCTCAGGCCCACACTTCGTATGTAGGGTAGGCATATGCAGAGCTGTGTGGACTTTTACACAATGGAACAAAGGTTCCCACAACGTTTGTCTTTGCTGGGTCCCCACAAGGGGATTCTTTAGAAAAGGGAATAATAGAACAACAATAGGAAGTCCCCACAACTCTGTGTGCATAAGACTAAGTTTTTTCTTTTTCTTTTTACAGTGTTAAAGAATATGTACAGAACAAACGAATGTCCACAGAGTGTATGCAACACAGATCTGTGTGAACCAGTCAGTGTAACTGTGTTATCTTTCAGTAACATGCTGTGTGTAGTGGAATCCAATAATTTGTTTTTTTTTCTGAATGTGCAGAAGCACATTTTTAACTCTCAAACTGCAATCATAGAGATCAGCGTAAATGAATGAAAAAAGGTCGGTCACTATAATGGTATTTGGATATCGAAATCACCCTGTGGTTAACCCTCAAAAATTGTTTTGTTTTTGCTTTTGTTTTTCCCCCGATATTTTCTGAAATGAGATTGGCGATTTATTATTTAATTGAGTAGGTTTTTTTTATACAAAACGTGATGAAAATAAAGGTATACTGTAGCAATAAAATCTGTTCTAAAACACTCTCTATACTTCAGCTGCACAAACTGTAAACAATTGTATTTTGTAGTCATTTGTATGGCTTCTGACTGGCACCCCGAACAAAGATAGGGAGACCGCCAACATAGGGCTAGATAGCTCAGTTGGTAGAGAGCGCCGGTGTGGCAGGAGATTCAGTCCCCCCCGGAGATTCTGTCCCCCCATACGGCGAACTGTGCACAAACTACTTTTGATAGCGCCCTCTTTTGAATCCTCCTCCTCTAGTCCATGTTAATTTCCCGTATGGGGGACAGAATCCGCGGGGGGACAGATTTCCCTGGGACACCGGCACGTTAATCAGGAGGTCGTTGGTTCAAATCCCACTCTTGTCAATTTTTCTTTGTTCAACCCCAAACTGTAGTTATTTGCTGATACAAGTGAATAACACTATCTCTTCTAATTTCCTCATGAACCATAGGGCCAACTAGTAACAAATTAATATGCACCTTCATGGATTGTATTTCCTTCCTTTAGCAGACAAAGTTACATCGTCCCATCATGTCCACGTCTCTTTAAACTAAAATTCTTTGTCTCAGTGCTATAAATTATAGAAGGTCATTAATTGTATTTTCATATCAATATTGATCAAAAGGTTGTTAAATAAAAAATGCGCAACAATTTTTGAAAAGAATACACCAACATTCATGCACAAGCAATAGTTTTACTTAGAACAAGTTTGTTTCCTTTTTCCTAACAATTATTTTGGAGACCACTCTTGATCAATTAACTCCATTTATATGCAAATATGGAATTCATACTATTATAAATGCACTAACGACCTTACAGTCCTGAGCCGACGAATTAATGTTGCGCCTACCTATCTTGTAACAATACAATATCAAAACGAAAGAAAGAGTCGGTTGTAAAGTTATACACTTTTCAGACTTTTAAACTTTCACGACGGCTTTTCCAGTGTTCTTGCCAGAGAAAAGTCCCATAAAAGCATCAAACATGTTGTCGAATCCTTGCGTTACGTGCTCCTTGTATTTCAGCTTCCCCTACAAGACAAAACATTTACATTTCTCTTTAAAGGGTCTGTATATAAAAACGTTTGGTCCATGAAAATTAATGGCAATAATATCTTACTTGGGTGGAAGTACAGCAGCTTTGGATAGTATAATGCATTTTGAGAAACTTTTCACTTCGAAGTACTGCGGTTATGGAAAATGATATAACTTTTTATCCTTCCAAAATTTGAATCTGAGAAGCGTTACTGACAGTAAAGTTTCTCAGATTGTGTATTCCAGTTGCAGATTATTCTTCCTGCGTGGACATATCACCGTGGACATATCCGCTCCAGATTTTCGGCAATATCTCAAAAACGCTACCACCTTTTGAAATGAAATTTTCACAGGTTAGTTTTATGGTATAAATCTACAACGAAAAGTTTCAAAAACCAATACTTTGCCTTTAAGACTATCGGGAAAGGTACATGCTAATATGTTATGGTGTATAGGCCTACATCAATTTTAACTTCGGTAAAACACCCATTCCCAAAGTGGATATTTTGTTAAATAATATATCATTATTTTGTTTTACCTCTTTAATCCATTCAATGTTTTGTTTGATCCATTCCGGATAGCGAGCAATGTGTGAAAAAATGAGGAAACCTTGCATCTTGATCTCATTGACGACGAGGGTACCTTGGACAGCGGGAACTTGAGAGAACAAAAAAGACAACAACTTGATTATTATTGTCGGAAGTTTAGGGATGGATTTGGGGTGGGCTTGGATGGGGGCAACTATAGGGTAGGGTTGGGGAGGGTAGGGGGGTAGGGTTGGGGTAGGATTTGGGAAGGGGTAGGGTTGGGGAGGGGTTGGTAGGGTTTGGGAAGGGGTAGGGTTTGGGAAGGGGTAGGGTTGGGGAGGGTGGGGTAGGGTTGGGAAGGGTTGGGGTAGGGCGTTTTGGGAAGGGGTAGGGTTGGGGAGGGTAGGGAGGGGGTAGGGTTGGGGTAGGATTTGGGAAGGGGTAGGGTTGGGGAGGGGTTGGTAGGGTTTGAGAAGGGGTAGGGTTTGGGAAGGGGTAGGGTTGGGGAGGGTTGGGTAGGGTTGGGAAGGGTTGGGGTAGGGCGATTTGGGAAGGGGTAGGGTTGGGGAGGGTATCGTATAATTCGTACCTTTCAGTGGTGATGTATCATTGTATCCGGAAATGGCGCCACAGCATGCGATGCGTCCAAGACGGGCCATGTTGTCAATAACAGTGGCAGCAAATTCACCACCAACCTGCCTCAAAAAAAAACACCCCAAAACAACGTATCAGAGATACAGAAAGTTCTGGTGAATTTTTGTTTCGATCGAACGATTTGTTTTTGACTATTACTTGTACGAAATTATGCAAGGACGTACAAATTAAACAAGAATGAGTGACTTCGAGTTGCCATTGGTCTCGAGAAAGGTACAATGGGTGGATTTGAAGCAATTAAAATGCACAATATCACATAAATACTCGTATTGTTGGTTGTGAAGCAATCAACGTATTATAGATTATAGCAGCATTTAAGTATCAGCCCCAGTCTTTATCACAATGCTGGAAAGTTCCTTTTTTACTGGCACACCATCCAAAATATAATTTGAAAATTCTGTGCATTTCCTAATGATTTTGACATCTGAGTGACTTCCTTACATGCCCAGCTGTTGTCTAAGATAATTTGAGCTTATTTTTATTGGTTTAATTAATTATGTTTTAATTAGTGACAAGAACAGGGCTCTTTTATACGGAAGCAGGGAATTCCGCGGTTACGTCAACCCATAGTTCACGGGTTAGCAGGGATTGGTTGCTTGTGCGCGTGCGTACTCCACGTTACTAGTCATTCTTCGCTTACACAGCTACCGCAGAAATTCGGCGCTTGTAAGCGAAGAATGGTGATGGCAAGCGCAGAATTCGGCGGTAAGCAGAGCCATGAAATTGGGCCCAGACGGATCCACTTATGAGAGGATTTGGTCTGGGTAGGTTTGTATTTGACATGGGATATTGCACCAAGTCATATGACTGCAAAACAACCACCCCCCCCAAAAAAAACCCCAAAAAACCCAAAACCCAAAACAAACAAACTCCCCCCCCCAAAAAAAAAAACCCACCAAAAAAACAAAGAAGAAGTAAAGAAAAAAGAAAACCAATCTTGGACCTGACCCCCATCTTAGTTAATGTGGAACGGTCCAGTCTATGATATCATGGACTTTGGCTCCCCCAGGTCAATGAACTTTTGAAAAACTGGCGAAGTAAACAAAAATTGTCATGATTAATGGCACATGCCTTCATTAAGGGTTTTAAACAGATTTTAAAGTTATCGAATGGAAATAGAAATCATTAAACGTTTAGAATCAAGTATGAACCAGCATTTTTTAGGTCTTGATCGACAAAGTCTTTATCCCTGTTGTCAAATAGCAATCATCGAAATAAATAGGCCCTATAATTATAAATTTAAAATGTTTTGAGTCATTATAGCTGTTCATTTTTTCAAAGCAACAGTATATCACATTTTCCACTGAGTTTTCAAAAACCATTAACAGATATAAAAAACAAACAATTATTGATAAAGTCTTAACTCACGTTATCAAAGTAACAATCAACACCCTCAGGTGCAACGGACTTCAAAGTTGCGTCCAGATCGATTTTCTTGTAGTTGAATACTTCATCAAAACCAAGTTCCTTGATCCACGCTACCTTTTCATCGGAACCGGCAAAACCGATAACTTTGCAGCCCTAGTCGAAATAGATAATTAAGTAATATTATGTTCAGTTCAATTAAAACGAAGTGCAAACCTGCCTGTAAACATCTTCCCACAAATCAAACGGGCGGCATACGAAGACCATAAGGGTTGGCTCAGTGGCTTCTGTCCTAGCCCGGCATCTGACGTCACACCCCGAGGCTCGTGAATCGCCAGATACATGCCTTGAGCGTCCTGGCCGGATCATACTAGATGTACCTTTGACATCACATCCATTTCACATGGAGATTCGCAGTCAATTCACACGTATGTGCGGCCCCTAAATGTAGCCCGAGCCCTAAATGTCGCCGGACCTAAATGTAGCCCCAAACCTGCACTTAAATGTCGCCCCGACCTAAATGTAGCCCCAAACATGTACCTAAATGTCGCCCCAAACTAAATGTAGCCCCAAACATGTACCTAAATGTCGCCCCGACCAATGTACACGCAAAGTTGTACCTAAAGTAAAAGTGTGATTTTTTATTTTATTTTTATTTTATTTTATTGGGTGGGGGAACGGGCTGTAAAAGTTTGCGTTCTTATAATTATTTGTTCTTAGCCACAAACACTTTTACTTTAGGTACAACTTTGCGTCTACATTGGTCGGGGCGACATTTAGGTACAGGTTTGGGGCTACATTTAGGTCGGGGCGACATTTAGGTACAGGTTTGGGGCTACATTTAGGTCGGGGCGACATTTAGGTACATGTTTGGGGCTACATTTAGGTCGGGCGACATTAAGGTACAGGTTTGGGGCTACATTTAGGTCGGGTCGACATTTAGGTACAGGTTTGTGCTATATTTAGGTGCCGCACACACGTACATGTACAAACAATAGTGAATAAATCATCATTACAATGCATGTATGAACTGTACGAACATTATGCACACGCTGCATGCAGACGACCGAAAGTGCAAGCTGACAAACTACATCACCTCGGACCAATCATAACACAGATATGGAAAGCTTACGTCACTGCACGTTTATCCAATGAAATCATTGTATCTAATGAAATCATTGGGCCTGTAACACCAGTTCCTGTCATTATCCGCAAGGATAAAGACAGGGGACCAGTATACTTCTATCCAAGCATTTCACCTGGACCTGCCTTTCACCTGGACCTCGGTTCGAATCTCACCTCAGACCCGAGCCTTGCAGGTGGATTTAATTTTCAGTTCCTACTGCGTGAATTTTCCTCCCACATCTAAAACTGAGCATTTCTTCTCGTTTCCTTTTCATTCTGTTTTTGGCGATAAGTGTTTTGTTGGATGCGAAATAAACTAAACTAAATTTTGTGAGTTGTTTCACAACAAACACATTCATATCTGTTTCATTAGAATGTCGGATCACCTCAGGATAAATTAAGTACAAAAATCAAAACCTCAAGTTGTACAAGAGTGATATGATATGTATCTCTTTGTGCTAAAAGGGAGAAAGTTTTATACAAATCGAATTAAACACGTTTTTCTTTGAAAGTCACTCACTAATATTTTAGCGATCTGTCCCACGGTAGAGCCTACTGCACCGGCCGCACCACTGACTACAACGACTTCCCCTGCTTTGGCGTTGCAGATATCCACTAGGCCGTAGTTTGCCGTCATCCTGATCAACAAGAACAACGTGTGTTTCACAATCTAGTTTACCATCACTAAAATTCATCTTAAAGCTCACTAAGAGAGTGCAATTCTTGCGCATAATTAGTCGAACAGCTTTTGACCCAATGGGTTCCCTCATTGCTATAATATACGTGTAAAGGAAACAAAGTGCACTATAATTGACCATATTTTTGACCGCGTGACGGCGCTTTCATCAGGGAATTGTCTTGGAATTATCACAATATTACAGTTTCATCTTATTTTAATTGCCTGTATGTAGTTTCCTTGCATCAATGAGGAAATACATACACATAACAGTAACAGCAATGACAACCCCAAGTTTGTTTGCTTGTTTTTCATCACGTGAATTCTGTTCACATACGCCCTCACGTGGTCAATACGGCGAATTGATACTTTCAGAACTAGCACATTGTAGCAGAATGTACACGTTTTTAGTGTATGGTGTTTGGGGCAAGAGCAAGAAAGAAAACAGATGGATTCGAACATATTCTAATCCATAACTGTGTTTTGCACAGATATCAACCTTACATCGGGTATTTTGCTTTTAGGATACAGTCATTATAATTTTTTTTTTATTTTTTTTATTCTAAATCTGAAACTTCAAAACACCACTACAAACAAAGCACACTCACCCCGGCATTCCCAACGTACCAAGAGCAAGAGAAAGTGGGACACCTTCTGGATAAGGTGGGATCTTGGTAAGATCTGACCCATCAGACACCACATGTGACACCCAGCCAGCTGAGACCAGCACGTTGGTACCCACGGGAAAACTACGATTTTTGCTTTCAATCACCCTGGAAATAAATGACGCATATAATACAAATAAAAATAAAAACTAATTCAATACAAACTATGAAACTGGAAGTGCAAGGAAATTAGACTTCCCGGTGCCGTCATAACATGTACTCGAGTGGCAGTTGTATTACTCACAATAAGAGATGTTTTTTAATCTCGTCACTTCTCCCGTGATGGTGATGTCAATAATATTGAAGATTGCATTTGCTTTAGGAGGGTACTAAATCATTTTGGTCAGATTTTCCTTCGAATTATTCTACAGTAATAAAATGCATCACTGATGATGTCTCGCAACCTTATCGAATCTAAAACTTTAGAACTACTAAAGTTGAAACTATAAAATCTGGTGGGTCATTATTTTAAAGGATGCATAATGTCAGTTTTAGATTAGATTTTTGTTACTGCAATTTCCCCAAATCACCTGACAAAACAACAACCACGACGATAGCAATGTATTCTCTTACCTTGCAATTTGCTCGCCAACCATGATGCTTCCGGTTGGAGCTTTTGCGCTAAACAACCTGAATACATTGAATCACATCATTAATGTCTTGATAATTTACCACTAAAGAACATTGACAATTTTCACAGACCAGTATCCACACACTTGATGTGACCCAACATTTACAAGAAATAACAAACATGTGAAAGTTTGAGCACAATTGGTCAAGTGGAGTCACGAGAAAAAGGTGGGAAAAACCTTAAATGTTTTCATTGTTTTCAAACATTGAGTTTTGGACTTGCAAGATCAAAACCAATTGTTTCACTGATTTCTCATTGCATTTTAAGCAAAAATATTTCGAAGAGAGTTTCCCACCATGACCATCTGTATACCGTGTGTAAATCTGTGAACATTTATATTTACTTTTACCAATGTATGCACACCCTTTAAATGCATGGTATGCTTTTGGTAATTGTCAAAGACCAGTGTCCTCACTTGGTGAATCCCAACATAATGCACAAAATAGCAAACCTGTGCAAAGTTGGGCTCAATTGGTCATCAAAGTTGCAAAAAAGTAATAAAAGAAAATAACACCCTTGTTGCATGAAAATTGTGTGCTTTCAGGTGCCTGAGAAATGCTTTATGCCTGAAGCCTTTCCCAGATTTAATTGTTTTAATTTTGTTCACTTTCCCAAGTAAGCTTGTATGGTCATTGTGGAGTAATGGCCAAAATTACACACTGTCTCTAACACAACAAGGGTTTGAAGAAAAATAGCAACATCAAAAGCAATGATTCCAGCAAAATATGTACTAATCAATTGTTATCCTGCACAGCTAGCCTGTGCCATGAAATCAATTTAAACTTGGGAACGAGGAAACACGAAAATGAATGAAAAATGTAAATGATTTTGTTATTTTAATCTTTTAATAATCAGGAATATAAAGCATCGATACCTCATGTACGGGTCCACACTGAGATACACGGCCTCCAACAAGACAGCTGAAAAAAGGACATTTTAAATAATAAAAAGGACGTCACAGTCTGTTCTCTTTGGACAATGGGGCTGGTTCGACACAGGACGTCGTCTCCAAATTCCAGCAACGCCGGCAACACTGTTCAGTGATCGCCATAACAATCCGTGGGTAATGAACCACAAGGGATCAAAGGTGGTCTAAGTATAATTTATACAGTAGCATAAAATAATATCTAGGTCACATTTTGCAATACTTTCCCCTCAAGGACACCGTGTGTGAAAACAATTTACGACGGGGCACGATTTGGCGTAAGCTGAAGGCATTTTATGTTACTGGTAAAAAAAATGTGTTTGGGGGACACAATTCTTTTTCTAATGGTCTGACCAGATGAATAGAAGTTCACTGGATACACACACACACCAACGACTGAAGCATTCTGGCAATTTACACAATTGTTCACCACTGATTTGTCGAAATGAGCTTTTTTTAAAACACGTTTCCATGGGGCTTGGCTGAGCCCAATTTTCCCCGGTCCCTGGCGAGCTGTGAGATAACTCAATCCCCAAGTATCACAATACTATTCATTGAAGTACACCAAACAAAAAATATCTGCGGAATTGATTCAAAGATGTTGTAATAATTAAACAAAGTAAGAAACTAATGTCCTTCGGCGCACGCCCCTTGGCTTCTCGAAGGGATTAATGTTTAATTTCATATTCCTTTTTCTCATTTTTGCCATATTCATCCCTCAGTTTAGAGTGGCCTGTTTTTAGTGACTTGTGATTGGCGACTCTCCATAACAAATTAAATTAACAATAAAGGTGACAATACAATTAATTATTATGCGTATACTTTGCAAAAACTGGGGTGTTAAAAAAGTTACCGGGAGAATCAAAATTAACACCATTAGGGTGTTAAAATAACACCAATGTAATTGTTTTGGCGGAAATTAGTGTTATTTTAACACCCTTTGGTGTAAATTTGTATTTTTGTTTGTATCTTTATGTGACAACACCCATGGTTTCAATTTTAACACGCCGGTGTACGCTTTGCAAAATTGTCTTTTGAAGAAGTGTTGGCTCTGAGAAGAGTTTATTTGTTTTATTCTCGAGGTTTCGACTATAGCACTCTAGACGACATCGGGAAGAAAAACAAAGAGATTACACGGTCTATGCTCAATGCTCAAGTCTATGCTCAAGTGCTGAAATTATTCAGTATTGTATGATTACCTGTGGGCGCAATGTTAGTACTTCAACCCTTAATGAAGGCATGTGCCATAATTAATCATAAAACATTTTGTTTATTTCATTATTCTCTCAAAAGTGCAATGACCTGGGGCAGCCAAAGTCCTTGATATCCTATAGACTGGACCTTTCCTCAAGAGGGGGGGGGGGTGGGGGGAGTCAGGTCCCAGAGTTTGTTTCAGGCCGGAAAAGTGTTTTTCATTCATATGATTTAGTGCAATATCCAATGTCAAATACGGACCAACCTAGATCAAACACTCTGATGAGTAGGGTCAGATCATATGATTTGATGCAATAACCATTGTCAAATACGAACCTACTCAGATCAAACCCTCTGATAAGTGGGGTCAGGTCCAAGAGTTGTGTATTTTTTTTTAGGCCGGAAAAATGTTTTGCAGTCATATGATTCAGTGCAATATCCCATGTCAAAATACAGACCTACCCAGATCAACCCTCTGATAAGTGGCGCCATCTGTTCTTGTCTCTAATTAAAACAAAATTAAATAAACAAACAAACAAAATAAGGCTCAAATCATCTTAGACAAAAGCCGGGCATGTGAGCAAGTTACTCAGATGTACACATTTTTGGGGAAATGCAGCCACATAAAACGATGGTAATTATCTTGGATGGTGTGGAGGTAAATATTTGAACCTTCGAGCGTTGGGATAACAGACTGAGAATGACTGAAGATAATTTTGTGGCAGAAGCCAGAAACCGTCAGAAAAAAATTGCACCCTGGTCAAAGGAAGACATTCACCTGTCAAAGAATATTCATCTGGCACTTACGGGCTTCCATGGAAAACCATTAAAAGTGCATGCTCAAAATGTCATTATGTCGTCCACTTGATAAATACAAACAAATAAATTACTGGTCAAAAATTCATCAACATAACTAGAAAGATAAGTGTATTCTTCACATTGAATGTTAAAAGCCTCCAGTGTGAGTCAGGAAAGACAAGGGAAACCAATAGACGAGACACACGAGAGCACAAAAATAAACACCCAACTGACCTTTTGCGCAGGTGGGCCGGTACAGTTTTCAACACTTTATACAAAATAATAGTACGGATTTACAAATGCTTCACGCTCTACTTACACCCATCCTTGACTGCTGGCAGATCGAAATCCACAATTTTTAAATCACTTTTCTTCGGCATCCCCTGGAAGTGTTTCTCCACGATCCATTTCTTCCCTTTGATAGGCATCTTTGATAAAAAAAAATTGCTGACGTGGAGAGCTAAGTGGGAACGCTTCAGAACTCCGACTAGTCAAATGGCGCTCCTCTGTCTGAATGACGATTTCGACAATCAGCGTTGTAGTGAGACTCCTGAAGTTGGTTTTAAAGGGAAGGTATACGTTTGGTAATCACTCTTAAAATTAATGGCAATAAAAACTTACTTGGTTAGAGGTACATGAGCTTTCGATAGTATAAAGCATTTTTAGAATCATTTCATTTCGAAGTAATGTGGTTATGGAAAAAGATATTAGTTTGTATCCCCCAAATCTTGAATCTGAGAAACGTTACGGTCAGATACGTTTCTCAGATTGTGTATTCCAATTACGGATTATTCTTCCTGTATGGACATAACCGCTCCGGATTTTCGGCGATATCTCAAAAACGCGAACACCTTTTGAAATGAAATTTTCACAGGTTAGTTTCATTGCATATCTACATTTATATATAGGATTAAAGCAATTAAATCGAACGGTTCAACAAAACAAAAGTATACTTCCCCTTTAAAGGAAGATATGTTCATACGGGGAACTCACGCAAGTTTTCTGTTGATCGGAAGTTTTCCTCGCTGCAATCTTTTGATCCTTTTTGAAAAGTGTTTACTGATTGATTGATTTATTTGTTATTTATTTTGTTTATTAGGCCTGCACGTATCAATGCAAGTACAGCTTTCTACGAGCGGTTTGAGATTGCACGTTTGTTTTGTAATTTTAAAGATTCCTCAAAATATTTGGGAGCAACATCCAACATTTGAGTCGAAATCCGTTATTAATTTTGTAAGATTTACTATCGGCTGCTGTTAGAATTGAAACAACGCTGATCGTCGAATTCGTGTAATTTCAATGCGGAGACTACTAGGCCTACACTGCAAAAAACTGCACCCTGGGGTGTTATTATTGACACCTTGGGTGCTGTCACATTATAGAGACAAACAAAATATAATCAAAATATACACCATAGAGTGTTGCAAAAAAAATTACAATGGTTTTATTTTAACACCCTAAAAAATCAATTTTGATTTCTCACTTCGGTATCTATAGGCCTTTGTGACAAAACCCATCGTGTCAATTCTAACACCCCAGTTTTTGCAGAGTATATGCCCAAAACAAATCGACAAGGTGATGGTGTTACTTTCGATCGAGTTGAATGGAAGGGAAAAAAAGGAAAAACAAACGAAAACAGAACAAGCAACGTACCCGTACCTGAATTTTTGTTATAATAAATCAACAGGTTCGTCAGAAACACCATGCTCTCTTTGATGCACTGTGATTCTACACAAAAACTTTAAGTGATGGTTCGACCGAGTGGAATCGTGGGGAAAAAGAAAAGAAAAAAAACCCACCGTACCCGAACAGAAAAGAATAGAAAAGCAAATTGAATAGATTTATCAAAATGCCATTCTCTCTATAACGCACTGTGATTCCACACAAAGCCTTTATGTGTGTTTATCCAGTTTGCAGCGTCATGGTAAGTAGTGACCCTTATGTGTACTTGTTTGATTGACCCAGGTGTGGAGTCCATCTACAAAAACATGGAATGGTTGGCATGCAGATTGATACGATTATTGGAAGTTCATTGAGCTTTTAATCTGAAAACGTACTTTTCAAACCATCTAAGAAGTTTACCTAATTATTACATAGGCCTACCTGCTACTCTGATATTAATTTGGTTTCCTTAAAATGTAGGATTATTCCAAGTAGAGACAAATTAACAAACAAACACCACAACACCCGAATAACAAACAAACAAACAAACACCCCAACAACCCCAACAAATAAACAAACAAACAAACAAACAAACAAACACCCCAACAAACACCCCCCACACCCCAACAAACAAAAAACAAACACACAACCCAACACCCCTACGCACCTTTTGTGCAATGAGAGGACCGGCAGTTGGACACCTACCGGAGGTGCATGCGTGCACCGTAATTCCGGGACCGATTTTGTTTCTGTTTTATCTCTCAAACTTAATGAAACTTTCTGTTTTATCTCCCTAATGTTATGTATGTTTTCATTAGAAAGCGCACATGAACATTTTCACGGATTTAGCACTATAAAAATATAAACATTTATTATTTAAGTATTAGTTTATTGTGTTATGTTAATTATGTTTATTGTATTATTGTCCTTTTTTAAATTCCCCATTATTTTAGACTGTACATTATTGGTTACAGAAAAGAAACAAACAAACAATCACCCCAACACCCCCTAAAAAAACCAAACCCAAAACCCACAGACACGGATATTGTTTACAAGCCGTTGGTTTTGGCTTAAGTTGTTATGGAAGCTTCAAATCTTGAATTACTTGGAGGACTGATTAGCTTAACAACGCTCTCCAGTTGTCTCCACTTACAAACCTGGGTTTGGGAGAAATTGTCTAGAGGCCGAAAAATTGTCATCCCACAATAGTTGGAATCTGGTCTGTTTACTTATCAGTCAGAATAACGTGTGTTTAGTTTCACTTTTGTTAAGATCACTGATGATTTTGCACATAATTGTACAAGATTAAATTGCATTTTTAAGATTAAAGTTGATGTTTTGTTTCCTGAATTTAGGTTTGTGTACTTTTGTTCAAGTATGTCATTCATTACATAATTCATCATTACCAAATAAACTCAAGTTACATTGAGAATTGTTGACGAATGAAATTTAAATTAAAGATACAGCAAGATTAGACGAACAACGGACGAACAAAAAACAAGAGGTTTTCCGAGCCATGCTCCGAACACCCAAAACCGTCATGACACCTAGTCTGGATTGGCGACGCTAGTTTTTGTATTAGTCGCCGGTCGCAGGTCGCCGGTCGTCGGTCGCCGGTCGCCATTCTGAAGCTGATATCTCAACTAGTAAACCTTTGAGGGTGAGCAAACTTGCTCTGGGAACTGAGCTTTTCCAACGTTGTTTGCACTGATACGGAGTTGGAACTATGTACGTAAACCCTTTCAGCCCCAATGGCGACTTTAGTCAATCGTGCACTATATCCTGCTTGAGCCCCAATGGTGACTTTAGTCGACTGTGCACTATACCCTGCTTGAGCCCCCATTAGATTGTGCAAATCTCGCGCATATCGAAAAAGAGAAGAACAAAAATCCATCAACGAATACTATGTTTTTTTATGAAATCAAATCTTCTTTTTAACATTATATTTATCCAAAATTCTTGAAAATAAAATTATAGCAAGTTGATATAAATAATATTTTGTGCGTAAAATACACATAATTTGTTCAACTTAACATTGAAACAAATTTAAACTTGGAACGAGGATGCTTATTGTTATTAACCCCATTCGAAATCAAGCCCGAATGTGGGCGTCTATCATGTTTAAAGACAACATGCCCATCAGTTGGGCAGCATTCTTAATTTTTTACAAGTAACCGGAAACGGAGGTCAAGTCTTATTCTCGAGTTTTCTTCGATATTTTGTTGACTTGTTTTCACTTTCATATTGTTTATCACTTAGAATTACATTCCCAACCAAAATCGGGAGACTTGCACAGTCTATGGCGACGTTAGTCGACTGTGATGTGCACTAGACAGCCCGAACATCTGACGTCACACTTCGAGGCTCGTGAATAACGCCAAATACCGGTCTTGAGCGCCGGAAGGGATCCCGCCGAACGCACGTTGACCTCGCATCCATTCACACGGCAGAGATTCGTAGTCATACACACACACACACGCACTCCCGTGTGTAAACACCGGCAATCGTGACCCTCCTTTGTTCAACTCTTTGTAATAGCAACCGTGGACCACAATGATTTCCTTTGTGATAGCAACCGTGGACCTATTATCCCTTTTGTTATAGGTCCACGGTTTGAATGTGGATACCTACCCACGCACACACACACGCATTTGTGAATCCCGCTAATCGAGGACTTCTCTTTGAGGACTTCTCCCATTGTTTGGACATAGTTTTATTTTGCGACGTCCCCATTGGGTTTGATTGGTTAATCGTTCAGCCCTTTACTTCTTTGCATACAAGTTATGAATAATGCAAGTTTCATACTTTATTAAAAATTCATCAACAAAACCACAAATCAAATTGGAAAAGGCCCTCGTGGCTTCGCTCTCGACTCGCGCGCGTGGTCTCTCCGTTCCAGTCGCTCCGCTGTTTAAGAAGCTGTCCAAGCCACGAAGGCCTTGACAAAAGGCTACGCTATTGGCAGCGCGCTGTATCGATACTAGACTTGACTCAAGTCCCAATCCCGTGCCATCGCCAGAAAACTATTGTTTTGTGATGGTCTGCATTCTCCAACCTGTTCCGCACGCGGGACAGGGACTTGACGATGCCGCAGTCGCCTGATATGTAAATGTATTCACATGAACATGTAAAGTTGCTGCGTTATACGTGTTGTCCAATCAAACCCGAAGACTCGTTCATTTGTTATTTGTGGGGGTTAAGTACTTATAGATGAGGATTGAAATACATTTTTGAATAACCAATTAAATATAAAAAGAAAGCACTCAATGTTCATTAAAATTTAAGTTAATACGTTGTAACATACATTTGGGTCGGTTTTGTTTGCAAAATTTGAACTTTGGGAAGTGCAATTCAACGACTTTGGTACCGACACCCACTTGCCTGCTGATGAGTTTGCCCGCCCCCACGTGTCACCGCGTTTAGACGCGTGCACTTACAATGTCTTGCACTGTGATGTCACAGAGTGTAATGAATATTTTACCGGCGGGGCAGCGCTTCCACGCTCCCATTGGTTCTGTTCATCTCCCCATTTGGGGAGATTTTCCAATAACAACGTGCAGTGTAAGAAACGACCTCGTCAAGTCCCATTCTCGGGACCACATTTTGACGGCGAGCGCGCACTGTACGGCTTGTTTGCTAGTTGGCGCGATATGCTTGGGGACCTCTAGACTTGGTTCCAAGTCTGTGATCGTGGTTTTTAGTCGTCCTGATAGCCGATACATTATTGGCTGAAACAGCGCCCTCTTGTGGATAAAACTCCGTCTTGAACCTACAATCACAGACTTGGGAACATTGTTCGTCGGTTTGTACACACCCTACGGCGAATTAGTCCAAAAGTGGACGGAACACTGTGATTGGTCAGAATCTCCACGGGATAATAGTAGGAAATACAACATTGATGCACGTGTAACTAATCTGTCTCTGCTCGGTGAGGATTCAACTTACAGTTTGGAAACAAAATACGTGAAAAACGCTGGGAAAATCTTTGGACGATACCATTCAAATCAAAGATATCATAATTTTTCGTCTAGTAAGGATCAGGTTGTTTGTCATGTTTATTTTTCAACATTTTGAGATTAAATCTTGTGTTATTTTATGTATAAATTATATATAGCGTACTATGTACATACAAAGCACTATAAAATAAAAGCAATGGCTCGATTTTACAGAAAATGCTGAAGCGATTTCATCCTATTTGGAAAAGACGCAGCTAACGGGAGTTTTGTGGTCTCCTGATTGGTCATCTCTCTGGCATAGTGTTGTTATGTAAATGTCAGTAGTGAATAAATGAATATCCCGTATACACAAGAGGGTCAAGTCTGAGATTGCGAGTTAGAGCGCGTGATAGCAAATCTGCAGGGGAATTCTACGTGGCTGATGCAGAGAAATAACCGCAAGCTCAGACTTGAAATCAGGTCTAGGGGACCTCTCGCACGAGAACGGGACTTGAATCAAGTCTATGGCCCTTTTCGAAACGACTGGATTTGGCTTTGGATTCGGCTCAGGCTAGCTTGGCCCCGCCGGTTGTTTTGACAATTCCGCGCGCTTTGGGTATACGCGCTCAGGGCTTCAGACGAGAAAACGGAGCCTCAAGCCGAATCCAAAGCCGAAGCCGTGGTTTCGAAAAGGGCCTATAGACCTTTCTTTTGTTGATAAACAAACCGCGCTGGTTGGCATGGACGGCCGAATGTTAGCAAAACATTTAATCGTGTTAACAAATGTTGTGTCAAAATTCAACATTTCTGTGAACTTTCAATCAACCAAAACTACATACCATGATTGGTTGCTTTGTTTCCAACAAATTCAACACTATTTTTGAATATTTGTGTAACATTATTACAAACTGTGGCTATCTGCTTATGCTTTGCATTTATGGCTTTCCATAGTTTTCCAACCTCGGTTGGCAAAAACTCGGGCTGTGACGTTGCAAAAGAAAGGTCTATATCGATACCAACCTCGCTACCATTGGCAGCGCGCCGTATTGATACCTCTCGTCAATAAACCGTGCAAGTCTTGCGCGTATTCGAACATTTTTGGGACCACTTTGGTCCCAGATACGATGCTTTAACGCGTGAAGGAAACAAACTCACGCGCTTTAACAGGTCACAATGTTCGAATACGCACGAGACTTGCACAGTCTATAGACCTTTCTTTTGTTGATAAACAAACCGCGCTGGTTGGCATGGACGGCCGAATGTTAGCAAAACATTCAATCGTGTTAACAAATGTTGTGTCCAAATTCAACATTTCTGTAAACTTTCAGTCAACCGAAAATACATACCATGATTGGTTGCTTTGTTTCAAACAAATTCAACACTATTTTTGAATATTTGTTTAACATTATTACAAACTGTGGCTATCTGCTTATGCTTTGCATTTATGGCTTTCCATAGTTTTCCAACCTCGGTTGGCAAAAACTCGGGCTGTGACGTTGCAAAAGAAAGGTCTATAACCTCTGGGAGGGAAACACTGAAAATTAACGCTGATTGGCTAACCAAAAGTTACTGGTTTGCGCACACGCTTGTTAAAAACATTCGAGCGCTTGTTTTGTTTTATAGTGCGCTCGTCGGGCGCTTAGTACGCGCGTTTTAAAATGCACGTATTTCGACGCAACACATTTCAAAATATGAATCATGTTTTTATATGGGCCCTTTTCGAAACGACCGGCTTCGGCTTGGATTCGGCTTCAGGCTCCGTTCTCTCGTCTGAATCCCTGAACACATAGCACGCGTATAGTCAAAACAACTGAGGGGCCTAGCTAGCCTGAGCCGAATCCGAAGCCGAATCCGGTCGTTTCGAAAAGGGCCATGGTCACCCTAAACTGCATACAGTTAGACGTATCACAAGATCGAAAAAGAATAAAAGGGGGCCAGTTGCTCTAAGGACATATCCGAATTGGCTACAGCTACGGCTACAGCTGTTGCTAAAGGTGTTGCTAAGGACGTCCCATCAGTGCATGATGACGCGGATATCTAGCCGTAGCCGTCCGTCTCTAACACAGAATGGATCAACCACGGGACTAATTAAAATATCCAATATATTTGGATAATTCAAAATCACACTTCCAGGGGTTACAATCGAGCAAGGCATTCTGGGAAAGAAAAACAAAATGGCTCGGCGAGATCGTACACCACTGGGAACGAGGTTGTACTAACTGGGCCTGTTCCCAAATCTCCGCTTGGGCTCCGTCTCCGGCTTGGGCAGACGGAGCCTGGAGCCGGATCCCAAGCTGAGGTTTGAGAAAGGCCCCAGGTTGGCAAAATGGGGGAACTTCGCGCCTTTTTGTCTTGGGCTAATGGTGGCGTGACGCATACGCGTTTGAGCGTCTGGCTAGTGCACAACTCTATGGTGTTTTTAACCAATAGTGTATGTACGCATGCGTGGATGTAATTAGCATAATGGAAAAAGCCAATAGACCGGTCAAGTCTCGCTCGTTTTCAATCATTTTTGGGACCACTTTGGTCCCGCATACATTGTTTTAACGCTTAAAGGAAACAAACTCGCGCACTTTTATTGGTCCCAATATTTTTCGATTATGCGCGAGACTTGCACAATCTAGTATAATTTGATGTGTTCCCGGGTTGCTCTATAAACTTGAAGACACGGTGAAAAAAACAGTCATCAGGAATTGGAATAATGCTCTACTATTTTGTCTTTATTATTATTCTATACTTCGTGAAATAATTTGTTAGGGATCTGGAGTAGCAGAAACAAAGCACCAATTATTGAATTTGATTAAGTTCTATTTGCACACGCTGTGCTTCAATTAAAACGTAAACCCGTAAACGTAAAGATTTGTGTGCTTTTAGATGCCTGAAGCCTTTCTCAGATTCAAATTCTGGGTGAAAATTTACCTCTTTCTCTAAAACTACATTTCTTCAAAAGGGGGATCGTTTCTAAACACTATTTTACAGCATCAACAGCTTTCAAGTGCTCTTTACCAAGTAAGTTATTTATTTTATGGTCATTGCTTTTTTCCCCCTTTTTTAGGGGGGGGGGGTGTAATTACCAAAGGTATAGGCCTATATACCCTCCCTTTAAATAACTGAATCCATTTTGGAGTCTAGAGGATCGTCTGTTTAGGTTGCGGTGATGCATCCAAGGTCGAGCCTTCCAAGGGTGTACCCAACTGCCTTTGCCGAGATATCGAAACATGCATGGAAATTGCTCCCATCGCTTGATATACTAATGTCCGATATCTTTACGCAGACAGATGCGAGTTTTCTCACCCCCGGGATGGCGACGCAGATTGGTGGTGGGTTGGTGGCTGAGAAGTTGAAAAAAAGGCTATATTAGTTTACTATAATTATTTATTAGGCGCTTTTACATTGTATCAAAGCGCCTCACATCAACACTTACACCTGGCCCATTTTGTATTTATTATTCATAAATACCCCAGACAGTTTCGCTATACACCTTATGCATATGATGTCATTTCAGTAGGGCGCCCTCGCTTAGAGGTCAAAAGGCGCTTGTTCATTGGCCAATCTTGTGCGCCGCGCGTACAAATCTGTGCGTTTCTATTGTTTCGTCATCGGTTTACCTCTAAGATGGCGGCTGGATGACGTCAATGCATAAGGTCTATTCCTATTGGTGGAGAGCACGTCACGTGGGGTGTTTAAACGGCTGATAAAGACACAGCTGGAGCTGTTTAAGACCGGCTGGCTTAGCGTGTTGGGCGCGCACGCTCATTTACGCCAATTTACTTACACGCGGAACGCAGTACATAGCTATACCCGCGCGTAATCTTTTTGTACACGCGCGTACACACAAACCAACGCGCACAAAACAGAATTTTACAACAAAATTGAAATGTACAAACTTCGAAGATTCGCTAAGCAAATCAAACAGATTGTCACAGATTGTCTATAGGCCTACTTGTAATTTTGTTTCGCTTTTTAACAAAGGGCATTTATGAATGGGAACAAAAGAGTAGGGACTCGTTCTTAAACGGCCGTTTAAAACCGGCAGGGTCGTAGCCGTGCGATAAAGGCCCTCGCCACGACCCTGTCGGTTTTAAACGGCCGATTAAGAACCCGTCGCCACTCTTTTATTCCCTTATTATAATTACTATTATTATTATTATTATTTATTTATTGTTTAAATATATATTTATATATAAATCCCCACCTAGCTATAAATGGATATGTTTGTGTCTGTGTTTGTTTATGCCTCTGACGAAGGTTCGGTTTGGATCGTAAGCTAAGGCCATCTCCCCTACAAATTGTATATATATATATATATATTGTTGGGGGGGGGGGCTAACTTTACCTGAAATTTCTTTGTCAATAAGTCTGTCACCGTTGATGGTTGCCACCAAACGGACCCCGATGTTGTCTGGGAGATACTCCGCAGAAACACAGCCTGTAATTAAAATGGCATTGTTTACAATGAGTTAATTGACCAAATTTACCTGTCTGACGTCATCACACGATAACTCGCGGTTACGCCACTTCGGGAGTCAGATTCTCCGTGTGTTATAATAAAAGTCAACCTCGTTTCCAGTGGTGTACAATCTCGTCGCGGCCTTTTTTTTTTTTTTTGCAGAATGCCTTGCTTGACCATAACCCCTGGAAGTGTGACTTTGAAATAATCTAAATATTTTGGATATTTTAATTATCCTGTGGTTGATCCAATCAAAAGCGAGGCATTAGGTCATAGAAGAGCAACTGGTCCCCAGCCTCGTTCCCAGGGGTGATCGATCTCGCCGCGAAATATGTTTTTCCAGCACTCGCTGCATGCTCGTTTATTATTTCACGAAAGTTACGTATTTTTTTAGGATTAGACGTCTAAAACCTACCGCAGAAAAATGCACGCGGTAATGGAATGTGGAATCCGGTGAAATTAGCGGCTTCTTATCGGGTAAATATGCAAGTGTTCAAATAAACTATTCAAATATTCTCAAGTATTAATTTTGATTTATAATATTTCTTACTTTCAATATTCAAATATTCAAAATTTAAATATTCACATATTCAAATATTCAATTAATATTCAAATGTTCAAATATTCAAAAAAATTCAAAATTCCAAATATTCAAGTATTAATATTTTAATAATTTTGTTTGATAATGTTCAAATACTCACCATCAAGGTTGACGCGTTGGCTAAAGAAGCCCAATTTGATATCAAACCCAAAGTTAAAGCAACATTTAGCGACATTTCCTGAAGCTGAACACTGTCCGCCTGTAGGGTAGAGCTTCTCAAGGGACGCTGAAACAGGCAAAAAAATACCCAAGACAACTTGTAGTTTTAATTCATGGTGTATCGGAAGAGGGTCAAAGTAGAGTGTGGGTTCGAGTCCCGGTCATGACACTTGTATTTTTGAGCAAGAAACCATTGCTTTGTCCTTCGGATGGGACGTAAAGCCTGATTATTTCTCATGCGTTGTTTCTTACAAAATGACGGACTGTGTTAGTTCACGAAGTAAAAGGGAAATCACACAATTCCGAGGGATGATTTTGTGAATCATTATAATATATTCTACTTTAAAAATGTCTTTCCAACCATATTAAGTTCATGACAAACGCTTGTATAGCCCAATGCGCCGAATATGAAGGCAATAGGGTGGCATGGGTGGCGAATATAGTGCGTACAGCTGGCTCGCCCCTCACCAATATTTTTCCACCATCCCGAAACATCAAACACTTTCGATCTCTGACTTTGCTCCGTGTTCATACATCCAGAATGAGAGAGCATGTGTAACTGTCTTTGATTTTGACTTCTTAATGTTTGTATTTCTTTTTAATCTAGTTTTCTTGTTTTGCTATACTCTTTTGTCTCCAAAAGCTACGTTATAGTTTCAAATTTTGTATTTTGTTTTTAATTATTGTTGTCCTATATCTTGGTAGTAGAGGTTTTATTGGGTCTGACACATCTAAGATGACAGGTTTTTAAAAAATACTTTTGACAATTTTAAATGTAGGCCTATAAAATGTACATATATCCGAAGTTTTAAAATAAATATGGATTGATGTGGTTGGCTGCCGTAGGGCGCCTTCGCATGCCAGCAGCTCGAACAACACTGTAGCCGCGTCCTTCGCAAATCAGCTTCTCATCAGCTGCAAGTAAGGATGATTAGGCTCCAAAATTATATATAAACAAATGTATAATATCTCCCTTTGAGTTTATTATTACTATTGACAGTTCGGTGGGGGAAAAAACAAGAATACGGTTCGAGATTCGAGACTTACGGTGTCCAGCTGCAAGGCCCAACTGTTCTGCAGCCTGGGCTTTCAGAATGACTGTCGCCATTTTCATTAAGAATTCCTCTTCTTCCGCAGTCATCGCTGACTCGCCCATGTCATCATTGTTTATCTACAAACAACAAAGGTCAACGTCATCACGCGTCAAAGTGAAATAACAAAAGACCAACAGAGGGACATGTAGCCTATAAAACAATAACAAGCCGAGAAATTCAGGTTCATTTAAAGGGATTGTTTACGTTTGGTAATTGGAACCCACTGTTTGTTTCAATACCATAAAACTAACCTGTGAAAATTTCATTTCAAAATGTGGTAGCTTTTTTTGAGATATTGCCGAAAATCCGGAGCGGTTATGTCCACGCAGGAAGAATAATCTGCAATATTGGAACACACAATCTGAGAAACGTTACTGTCAGTAACGCTTCTCAGATTCAAATTTTAGGGGATAAAAAGTGATATCTTTTTCCATACCCGCAGTACTTCGAAGTGAAAGGTTTCTCAAATGCATTATACTATCCAAAGCTGCTGTATAGGCCAACTTCTTACCAAGAAGTTTTTATTGCCATTAATTTTCAGAGTCATTACCAAACGTATATACAGACCCTTTAAAGGAAGGATACCGGTATACGTTTGGTAATGAGTCCAAGCAATTAATTTATGAACATATACACCTATTTTGATAAGAAAGACTGCGGCTGTTGAAAAGGATAACATTTTGAGAAACGATTTCCTTCTATAGGAATGTGGTTTTAGAGAAAGGGATTCAAAACAATTCAATATGCGAAACGTTTAATGCATGCAACGTTTCTCAGACATTATTTACTCCTAGTACGGATTATTCTCCCTGCGTGGACATAACCGCTCCAGATTTTCTGCATTATCACGAAAACGCTACCATCACCTTTTGAAATGAAATTTTCACCGGTATTGCATATTATCTACATTTGTATAGAATTAAATCAACAGAACGGTTCAAAAAACCAAATGTATACTTTGCCTTTAAAACAAGACAGTCAAGGAAAAGAGGGTCAAAAGACAATCAACGTCATTTTATACACATAGGCTTTTATATAGTGCCATCTCATTTAGACCAGGGCATTAGCAAACAGAACAATTGCATTGCAAACGGCAATAAAAGAAAGCAACTATTTTATTAAGTGCGTTCTTGAAAATAGGCAGCAAGCTCGAGGTGCGCATGGTGATGGAATGGTTATTCCATAGTCCTGGAGCGGCTAAAAGATTTGTAGGCAGCAGATTTAAGAGAATTTGCTACTTGGTTTGTTTTCAGCAAGATGATGATGAGCGAAGTCCAGCCCTAGTTTGACTGTAAACAAGTAAACATGATGTGTGATATTCTGGTACATTTCCATTTAAAGCATTAATTTATAAACATAAAATAATATTTTGAATTGAAAGTGATTATTAAACCCAATTATACACTAACCTGAACGGACTTGGCAGTCGCAGAAATTGCAAAAATGCCCAGCACGACGGCTAACTTCAAAGACCAGCTCATCTTGATGGAGAAATGGGGCCTCGGAAGCGATGGTATAGAAGTCAATGAAAATCAAACACCTTATAGTTTGTGGGTGAGAAATGATTTGAGAAAAGCTTGCACGCGCTACTTCTTAAATAGATATCCAATACGTCTTCAGTTTGTTTGATTTCATAAGTCAGTCAGTAAACTAAGTCACTTTTACGGTCCGATGCAATTTAATTATAATATTGTGACGGAATATGTTGATTTATGTAGAATAAATCTATTTTATACTTGTTACGTAAGAGTACACGCTTCAATGATTCGATGGGAACATTGAATGTGCTGGGTGTGGTACCCGGGGAGAGGGTCTAAACGTATTCACTTCACGCTTGCTATATGCAACTACTACACATGTTAAACTTTTGAGAAATCGAAAATAAGTTATTGTTTTAAAGTCAGCAGACTTGTTACAACTGCTATTATGGAAAACAGCATATAAGGAGGTCAGTGCTAGCTTGAGCCTGAAAGCGTTGATTTGCAATAGATCAGGTGTACGTTTCCAATGTTTCCCAATGGTTTTTGTGGTTTTGCGTATCTGGCAATCAACACAACACTGATGCTCCAGGGCAAATGGCACGTTCTGTCATTCAAGTTGAATTATTGTCAATTAAGACATAACTTCCCTAAGTTGATTTTTACAAAATGTAACGAACACTGTACGGTAGTCCGGTTCTGTTGAGTTGTATTTAAAACGAAAAAGAGAACAGGTTGATTATAAGGGATCAGATGATCCGGTGGTTCTGTTCTGTCGAATTGTAGTAGAACATGAAATAAGAGAAGAGATTGATTAAAAGGGGTCAGTTTGATCCGGTTGCAGCATAGCTCGCAGACATACCATATTCTGAGTTAAATGGTCTTTATTAATGTAGTGTAATTGATGTTTAAAGGATAAATGGTGCTGGTTACTTTTCATTGTGGGGTAACCAGCACAATATTGCGTAACTTTGCGTCTACCGTGCATCGGGCATGTAGCCTATATATAGTTTATTATTGTCCAAATTGTTTTCAACGGAAAGTTCGAGTATTTTGATATTTTGGCACAGGACACGTTCGGTAATTACTCAAAATATATATTAGCATAAAAACTTAACAGAGAGCTGTTGATAGTATAAAACATTGGGAGAAACGACTCCCTCTGAAGTAACGTATTTTTTGAGAAAGAGGTAATTTTTCACTAAAATATTTGAATATGAAGAAGACTTCAGGCCTGAAGCCTTTCTCAGGCATCTGAAAGCACACACATTTTGTGCAACAAGGGTGTTTTTTCTTTCGTTATTTTCTTGCAACTTCGATGACCAATTGGGTCAAAATTTGCACATGTTTGTTATTTTATGCATATGTTGGGATACACCAACATACATAAGAATACTGGTCTTTGACAATTACCAAGTGTGTCCAGTGCCTTTAAGTAATCTGTTCCAATACCGCAGCTGTGGTAAAAATCTTCGAGAACCTTTACCTGTAATTTGTTCTGTTTCAGTCTTGTTTTTGTTATAGACCATAACACTCATCTTTTATCGTTTGGTTCATTTCTTTGTTTTTCGCACCATTGATCTTTACTTGTCATTGCGCACCGGTACAAATAGACATTGGTGTTATACTGGTATACGTTTAGTAAACATACACGCATGCCTTAGCAAGGTGACTATGCGGGTGGTTGTTCACAACTTTGTAAAAAGAAACACGCTACACGTGATCTGGGTGGGCCATAATCGAGTTGACCAATCAGGATCGAGTATAGCAGTGATGATGATGGACACATTACAAGGTGTTGGCATCCACAACAAGATGAGCGCTCATAGCCCTCATAATGATTCGCATGAGTTATGAATATGAAATCCATTTTTACAGCACCTCGTAAAGTTACAAGTGCTTCGGCGCATGTGCAGCCAGCATGTCAGAAGAAGAAGAAAAAACGAAGAAAAAAACGGACAAACCCCGTCTCCTCCGATAAGTGCATTGCGTTTTGTAAGTGCATTGTATATCGGGACTTGTGTGAATTCGAGTCCCGGTCGTTTTGAAGGGATTGTATACGTTTGGTAATTGGAGCCCACTGTTTGTTTCTATCCTATATAGTAAGTTGTAGATACCGTATATACCATAGAACTAACCGGCTAAAATTTCATTTCAAAAGGTGGTAGCGTTTGAGAGATATTGTCGAAAATCTGGAGCAGTAAGAATAATCTGCAATTGAAATACACATTCTGTCAGATTCGAATTTTGGGGGATAAAAAAGTTACACCTTTTGTCCATAACCGCAGTAATTCCAAGTGAAAAGTTTCTCAAAATTCATTATACTATCCAAAGCTGTTGTACTTCTTACCAAGTAAGTTTGTATTGCCATTCATTTTCAGAGTCGTTACCAAACGTGTGCAGACCCTTTAACGTCCTTGCGCAAGATTATTCCATCTTTTGAGTGAGACTTTAAGCCGCATATCCCGTCATGCAATGTACGTCACAGAACTCAGTGCACTTTTCGGACGAAACGGGCCGTGTCCGGTGGTTTTTCTGGCACATGCTGGCTGCACATGCGCAGCACCATTAAGCTTATGTTCATCATACCTGTCGTAAAACCTTAAACAGTGCGAATTTGTGTGCCACGAGCGATCACCTGTGGTGGATACCAGTACTCTGTATAAGTGTCCACCATCGTCACTGCTGTACTCGATCCCGATTGGCAGTGTTGTACACCGCGAGACCAAAACCAAGACCAAGACCAGCAAGTCCAATGGGGAGACCAATGGGGAGACCAATGGGGAGATCGAGCGCGCTCGAGACCAAGACCATACAAATTTGGTCTCCAGTCTCGACGGCTACAACACTGATAAAGACATGGGACAAGTAAACACAGCGCGACTTTAGTCGACTGTGCGCTATACCCTGGCGACTTTTCAACCTAGATGACATACCAAAAAGGACTCAAGCCCAAGCACAAATTCAGGCCATATTCTATCTGTTCCAATACCGCAGCTGTGGTAAAAATCTTCGAGAACCTTTACCTGTAATTTGTTCTGTTTCAGTCTTGTTTTTGTTATAGACCATAATACTCATCTTTTATCGTTTGGTTCATTTCTTTGTTTTTCGCACCATTGATCTTTACTTGTCATTGCGCACCGGTACAAATAGACATTGGTGTTATACTGGTATACGTTTAGTAAACATACACGCATGCCTTAGCAAGGTGACTATGCGGGTGGTTGTTCACAACTTTGTAAAAAGAAACACGCTACACGTGATCTGGGTGGGCCATAATCGAGTTGACCAATCAGGATCGAGTATAGCAGTGATGATGATGGACATATTACAAGGTGTTGGCATCCACCACAAGATGAGCGCTCATAGCCCTAATAATGATTCGCATTTTTACGACAGGTATTTAAAGAGTTATGAACATGAAATCCATTTTTACAGCACCTCGTAAAGTTACAAGTGCTTCGGCGCATGTGCAGCCAGCATGTCAGAAGAAGAAGAAAAAACGAAGAAAAAACGGACAAACCCCGTCTCCTCCGATATGTGCATTGCGTTTTGTAAGTGCATTGTATATCGGGACTTGTGTGAATTCGAGTCCGGTCGTTTTGAAGGGATTGTATACGTTTGGTAATTGGAGCCCACTGTTTGTTTCTATCCTATATAGTAAGTTGTAGATACCGTATATACCATAGAACTAACCGGCTCAAATTTCATTTCAAAAGGTGGTAGCGTTTGAGAGATATTGTCGAAAATCTGGAGCAGTAAGAATAATCTGCAATTGAAATACACAATCTGTCAGATTCGAATTTTGGGGGATAAAAAAGTTACACCTTTTGTCCATAACCGCAGTAATTCCAAGTGAAAAGTTTCTCAAAATTCATTATACTATCCAAAGCTGTTGTACTTCTTACCAAGTAAGTTTGTATTGCCATTCATTTTCAGAGTCGTTACCAAACGTGTACAGACCCTTTAACGTCCTTGCGCAAGATTATTCCATCTTTTGAGTGAGACTTTAAGCCGCATATCCCGTCATGCAATAAACGTCACAGAACTCAGTGCACTTTTCGGACGAAACGGGCCGTGTCCGGTGGTTTTCTGGCACATGCTGGCTGCACATGCGCAGCACCATTAAGCTTATGTTCATCATACCTGTCGTAAAACCTTAAACAGTGCGAATTTGTGTGCCACGAGCGATCACCTGTGGTGGATACCAGTACTCTGTATAAGTGTCCACCATCGTCACTGCTGTACTCGATCCCGATTGGCAGTGTTGTACACCGCGAGACCAAAACCAAGACCAAGACCAGCAAGTCCAAGGGGGAAACCAATGGGGAGATCGAGCGCGCTCGAGACCAAGACCATACAAATTTGGTCTCCAGTCTCGACGGCTACAACACTGGTAAAGACATGGGACAAGTAAACACAGCGCGACTTTAGTCGACTGTGCGCTATACCCTGGCGACTTTTCAACCTAGATGACATACCAAAAAGGACTCAAGCCCAAGCACAAATTCAGGCCATATTTTAAAAAGCTGTAGTTTTTGGTCGAGTTTCCTCTCCATACCCAAGCTTACCATCATAGAAAAGAGAACGATCTGGCCTTTCCTATGGTGATTAAGCAAAAGAAGGTTGCTATTATGCAATCTCTTCAAATTTGAGTGGAAAGATCCGAAACGCCTGACACATACGGAGCGCCAAATGCTTGTGTACATGAGAGAGTTTGGGTTTTACAGAACACACTGGGGAAACGAAGACCAATAACTTGAACATTTGCCGACCTCAATGATTTTGTGCATTATATGAAAGGAAATCCAATCAGTTGTAATGTTTTTATTATTTGTCATGCTCTTAAAGAAACATTTCAAGATGAAATAGAGTTTGTAAAAGTGACCTTTAAACACAAGCTTTATATTGTGTGGGAGTGTGTGCTTCATGCTTGAGTGGTCGAACAATCTATGGGCATCATGGTCGTTTGGTAACGAAAACGTTAACTATAATGGTGATTTTTGTCTGACACTAACTACGGGAATACTTTTGACACGTTTTCAAGCTGTAAAGTCAAACTGAGATATAGGTCTGATAAAGGGATTGTTGTCGTTTGTTAATTGGAACCCACTATTTGTTCCAATTCTATATTTATAGTTGTGGATATATCCCATAAAACATAACCTTTGAAAATTTGTTCACGCAGGAGAATAATTTGCAATTGCAATACACGATCTGAGGAACGTTCCTGTCAGTAACGCTTTTCAGATACAAATTTTTGGGGATAAAAAGGGATATCTTTTTCCATAACCGCAGTACTTCTAAGTGAAAAGTTTTCCAAAAGGCATTATACTACCCAAAGCTGCTGTACTTCTAACCAAGTAAGTTTGACATTGCCATTAAAGGGACACGTTGCCTTGGATCGGAAGAGTTGGTCTAAAAAAGCTATTGTAACCGTTTGTTATAAAATGCATATGGTTAGAAAGACGTTATAAAAGTAGAATACAATGATTCACACAAATATGCCTCGAAATTGCGTGGTTTTCCTTGTACTTTGCGAACTAACACGGTCGGCCATTTTCTGGGTTAGGGTTAGGGTTAGGGTTAGGGTTAGGGTTAGGGTTAGGGTTAGGGTTAGGGTTAGGGTTAGGGTTAGGGTTAGGGTTAGGGTTAGGGTTAGGGTTAGGGTTAGGGTTAGGGTTAGGGTTAGGGTTAGGGTTAGGGTTAGGGTTAGGGTTAGGGTTAGGGTTAGGGTTAGGCTTAGGGTTAGGCTTAGGGTTAGGGTTAGGGTTAGGGTTAGGGTTAGGGTTAGGGTTAGGGTTAGGGTTAGGGTTAGGGTTAGGCTTAGGGTTAGGGTTAGGGTTAGGGTTAGGGTTAGGGTTAGGGTTAGGCTTAGGGTTAGGATTAGGGTTAGGGTTAGGGTTAGGGTTAGGGTTAGGGTTAGGGTTAGGGTTAGGGTTAGGGTTAGGGTTAGGGTTAGGGTTAGGGTTAGGGTTAGGGTTAGGCAATGTGTCCCTTTAATTGTCAGAGTCATTACAACACGTATACAGAGCCTTTAACCCTTATATAGCTTCCTGAAATAGACATACTGTATGGCAAGGGACTAATTATAGTTTAAAGTAGGGCCTATTCGCTTTGGGAAATCCTACAAACCCGGGGTCTAAAGCTATAAACCCAATGTTATCAAGCCCAACACCTTTCATAGGGTCTGTAGATGTTTTCAGTAATACACAAAGTAATTGTTGTTAATTAATTTGCTATTTACAGGCTAAATGAATACTGTATTGCATGACACTAACAAACACACTAATACTCCTCAGGAAACACCGCCGACCCCACCCCCTCACCCCATTAGCATGGTGTTAGCCTGATAAAAAATATCCTTCACGTGTCAAACAACAGGCGCGGATCCAGGGGGGCGTGGGGGCGCACGCCCCCCCTTTTTCATATAAAAAAAAGAGGGAGAAAAGAAAAAAAGAGGGAGAGAGAGAGAGGGGGAGGGAGAAATGGGGAAGGGAAGAAATAAACGTACACCCCTCAGGCCTGGTATTATTAATTTTTAACTACAAACAATCCGCAACAAACTTAATTTATCATTTTGCTGCTTGGTATATTTTCACGCCCCCCGTTTGGAAAATCCTGGATCCGCCCCTGGACAAGTCTCTTTGATGATTGATGAATAATGGTTGTTATCAAACAAGGTTGTCAATCCACCCCTTTAGGTTTTGCCAAGATTTATGTGCAAAAACTAATGGCAGTATGTGACAACCACACGTTTTGCGATGAGATTTTCATGGTAATTGAACTAACTCTGTGCAAATAACAACTGCCATTTGTTTCTGGATGATTTTAAAGGTGGACTACCCAATGTATTAACTTTTTTGAAAATTCATGGGCTGAATTATGAAAAAAGCTGATGTCTTTCTTACCAAGTAAGTTTGTTTTGCCATTAATTGTCAGAGTCATTACAACACGTATACAAACCCTTTAATGATAAACGTTACGTTTAAACATCAATACTTGAGCAAAAAAATAATAATACAAACACCTAAACATAACAGGAATGCACTTTAAACTTGTATAGGTCTATATTGTGTTTGTTATTTATTTGTATTTTTAATGTGTTTACAATTCTGAAATGTTCGTAAGTATCGATAACAAAATTAGGCCTCAACTACAAGATTTTGCAGAGCTTTTTTTCGGTTGGTAAGCGTGACCAGTGATAAAAAGAAATATGTGTTACTTTGTAAGTCTGAACAAAGCTTAAATAAAAAAGCTGAGCTTAAAAAAGGTATATCATTCAATTTGTACAGATATAAATTGTATATTTCCAAATGGTAATGGTACAGTAAAGAACAGTTCAATCCCAATATCAACAACTAAACTTCCTGCAGCGAAGAGAAATATAATCAAGAAAATGCATTTGAAAAAAACGGCGGCTGAGCATTAGAGCGCAACAGGCATTGAAGCCCCTCAATTGAGGCCTATACAGCTTATTGAACTTTGATTTTCGCGTTCCTTTCTCTGTGTATGAACCTTTTTCCAACCGAGCGAACGACACGCATAAACTTGTCATTGTTCATACTAGTTATAGTGTTTGGTCGACCCTTTTCAAGGTTGTCCTGACACAGCGATTCAGTCGACCTTTGAGAGAAGTTGAAATTACACAAATCTATTATTGAATAATGCGCCCTGTACCTGTGATGACTCCCTATGAAACCTACCATCCAAACAGCCTATTAAGTTTCGAGGTCATTAAATGGATTATATACGTTTTTTCATTCATATATAGTTGTAGATATACACCATAAAACTAACCTGTGAAAATTTCAAAAGGTGGTAGCGTTTTTGTACGGAAGCCGGATAGTGCCAGGTGAAATATGTTTTCATGAGCGCGAGAATATTTTTGTACCATTTATCTTACGGCCGCCACTTAATTATCCGGCGGCCGCCACATAATTATCCGGCGGCCGCCACTTATTATCCGGCGGCCGCCACTTAATTATCCGGCGGCCGCCACTTATCATCCGGCGGCTGCCACTTAATTATCCGGCGGCCGCCACTTAATTATCCGGCGGCCGCCACTTATCATCCGGCGGCTGCCACTTAATTATCCGGCGGCCGCCACTTAATTATCCGGCGGCCGCCAGTTATTATCCGGCGGCCGCCACTTAATTATCCGGCGGCCGCCACTTAATTATCCGGCGGCCGCCACTTAATTATCCGGTGGCCGCAACTTATTATCCGGCGGCCGCCGCTTAATTATCCGGCGGCCGCCACTTAATTATCCGGCGGCTGCCACTTAATTATTCGGCGGCCGCCACTTATTATCCGGCGGCCTCCACTTAATTATCCGGCGGCTGCCACTTAATTATCCGGCGGCCGCCACTTAATTATCCGGCGGCCGCCACTTATTATCCGGCGGCCGCTACTAAATTATCCGGCGGCCGCCACTTAATTATCTGTACAACACGTTCTTCATTTTGCGGTTTTTAAGAGGACAGGTCATAGGATTCAGGGGGGTAGAGGAGAGGTCATAGGATCATGGGGGTAAGAGGACAGGTCAAAATTTACAGGGAGGTAAGAGGATAGGTCACACCATCCAATATTGTAGAAAAAATTCCTGTAACACCAAAATTATAATAATCTGGGGCCTGACCCCCGCCCCTCTAAGATGTGTGGAATGGTCCATTCTAGGATATCAAAGAGTTTGACTACCCCACCCCCAGTCAGTAGACTTTGGAGAAATTACTAAATTAGTGATTATGTGGAACTATTTGTTGGCCCCTTTCCTAACTGGAGGGCTTTAAACTACATTAATCTCATGTCAGATCAAGGCAATCATTTGTTTCTTGCCTGTCAAGGTCTATTTCACATCAAAATTACAAATTTTAAATTTTTCCTCTTATACGAGTTTTCACAGACCTTCGAGGTGCAGTACCGTGTTAGGCGTACGACCTAGTGGGCAGGGGACAACTGCCATCCCAAATTCGGGCATAACAGTGGGGGAAATTTGGGCCCAGCAAGAACAAGAAAAAAATGCAAGAAAAAGCAAAGAAAAAAAACCCCACACTTTTTATCCAGTATTGGAAATTGGTACTGATGTTTTTGCCAGTGTGAAATCTCGTGCAAATCAACCCCTAAGGTCTCATCAGAAATCAAAATGTAAAAGTTGCTCTTTTAGTAGTTACGAACGCAGGGAAAATATTCTGGGTGCTATGGCAAAGAGGCTCTTTGGAGGGGAACACACTATTTAAAGCAAACAAAATAAAAAATAAGTTAACAAATAAAATAAACTTCAACTCGAAACCGTAGACATTATCCAGTCTGTACTGAGGCATAAACATGTTTTAGGATCACACGCATCTGTTTTGTTGACAAGGATATAGGTTGTTTATCGAAACATTCCTCGTTAAAGAGAAGGTCAAATTTAGTTTGGTGATGCGCTCACTTTCCAATAGACGGAGTCCCCATGACAGAAAATGTCTTTAACGTCACTTCAGTGCGTTTTATTTTGTATTCAATTTGTTTTTCTTTTTTGCTCTCTACAAAACGCTTGAGCAACGACGTACCGCAAACAAAATAGAAAATAATACCTTTTATCACGTGAGGGTAGCTTGAAACGATCAATCTTTTTTATCCTTTGTGTTTTGTTCACGGTGTTTGTCATAGACGTACGACCCAGGTAGGCAGGGGATAGCGCCCCTAATTCTTGCAACACAGCAAGATGGAAAAGAATGGACCGAGAAATTATCTTTACCCGTGTACAATTTCGGGCAAATCAACCCGTGTCCCTTAACCAAAGAGTCCACATACGCTCATGACGGTTTTCTCAGTACGAGTGTATCCCACTAAATAAACCCCACATACCAACAAAAAACCTTTTGTGTAAGTATTTTAGTTAACTTTAACTTTTTCCCTTAAAACGTCTCACAATCTCTTGAAATAAAACATAAATATTTAGTCCTACCTGAACGTTGTGTCTGTCTTTTTCTATAATTATGTAGGCCTACACCGTATTTTGTCTATACAGCCCCGCAGCTCACCAGGTAAATATCAATTGAATCATTTGTCACGGTGTGACACATTATTTAACTAAATACAAAACATAGCTTACAGAAAAGTTTACATTTTTTTAATAATTCATATGTATCACTTGTTATTGTGTAACAACTGGAATATTTATTACATTATTTATGTTGTAATGATTTGTTTTAAAACACGGAACAATAGCAAAGGATTGTTAAAATGTTATGTAGCAGTCTATGATGAGACTACCATGTTTTTTTTCATTGTGGAGCAGCCTCGCGAACCAGAATTCCAAGAAAGCAGCCTGTGTGTTCACCATTGGCCAAGTTCGCGTGAGGACCAATGGTTAACTAGAGGTTGTTTAGTGACATACGTAGGGAATGCGCACAGACGTTGAAGTGCGAATGACCCTAGTTATGTCAACGCCACCGACGGCTCAACGTACATTATCATTTGCTTTAAACTGGTCCACTCTGCATTGTTCTATGAAAACGGCTAAATTGAAAACCAGCGATGCGACCATGCCCGTTAAGCTGGTTCCAAACAGTCGACTAGCGTAGTCCAACTATTGTCGACTAGACAGAGTTCTGTATGGAATTCCATATCTGCCGTCGTCCGTCGTGCGTCGTGCGTCGCCCGTCGCCCGTCGTCCGTCGGCCGTCGTGCGTCGCCCGTCGCCTGTTTTTAAAAAAAAGAAAGAAGAAGAAAACTATGGTGTTCCTGCAGCGAAGAGAAATATAATCAAGAAAATGCATTTGAAAAAAACGGCGGCTGAGCATTAGAGCGCAACAGGCATTGAAGCCCCTCAATTGAGGCCTATACAGCTTATTGAACTTTGATTTTCGCGTTCCTTTCTCTGTGTATGAACCTTTTTCCAACCGAGCGAACGACACGCATAAACTTGTCATTGTTCATACTAGTTATAGTGTTTGGTCGACCCTTTTCAAGGTTGTCCTGACACAGCGATTCAGTCGACCTTTGAGAGAAGTTGAAATTACACAAATCTATTATTGAATAATGCGCCCTGTACCTGTGATGACTCCCTATGAAACCTACCATCCAAACAGCCTATTAAGTTTCGAGTTCATTAAATGGATTATATACGTTTTTTCATTCATATATAGTTGTAGATATACACCATAAAACTAACCTGTGAAAATTTCAAAAGGTGGTAGCGTTTTTGTACGGAAGCCGGATAGTGCCAGGTGAAATATGTTTTTCATGAGCGCGAGAATATTTTTTTGTACCATTTATCTTACGGCCGCCACTTAATTATCCGGCGGCCGCCACATAATTATCCGGCGGCCGCCACTTATTATCCGGCGGCCGCCACTTAATTATCCGGCGGCCGCCACTTATCATCCGGCGGCTGCCACTTAATTATCCGGCGGCCGCCACTTAATTATCCGGCGGCCGCCACTTATCATCCGGCGGCTGCCACTTAATTATCCGGCGGCCGCCACTTAATTATCCGGCGGCCGCCAGTTATTATCCGGCGGCCGCCACTTAATTATCCGGCGGCCGCCACTTAATTATCCGGCGGCCGCCACTTAATTATCCGGCGGCCGCCACTTATTATCCGGCGGCCGCCACTTAATTATCCGGCGGCCGCCACTTAATTATCCGGCGGCTGCCACTTAATTATTCGGCGGCCGCCACTTATTATCCGGCGGCCTCCACTTAATTATCCGGCGGCTGCCACTTAATTATCCGGCGGCCGCCACTTAATTATCCGGCGGCCGCCACTTATTATCCGGCGGCCGCTACTAAATTATCCGGCGGCCGCCACTTAATTATCTGTACAACACGTTCTTCATTTTGCGGTTTTTAAGAGGACAGGTCATAGGATTCAGGGGGGTAGAGGAGAGGTCATAGGATCATGGGGGTAAGAGGACAGGTCAAAATTTACAGGGAGGTAAGAGGATAGGTCACACCATCCAATATTGTAGAAAAAATTCCTGTAACACCAAAATTATAATAATCTGGGGCCTGACCCCCCCCCCGCCCCTCTAAGATGTGTGGAATGGTCCATTCTAGGATATCAAAGAGTTTGACTACCCCACCCCCAGTCAGTAGACTTTGGAGAAATTACTAAATTAGTGATTATGTGGAACTATTTGTTGGCCCCTTTCCTAACTGGAGGGCTTTAAACTACATTAATCTCATGTCAGATCAAGGCAATCATTTGTTTCTTGCCTGTCAAGGTCTATTTCACATCAAAATTACAAATTTTAAATTTTTCCTCTTATACGAGTTTTCACAGACCTTCGAGGTGCAGTACCGTGTTAGGCGTACGACCTAGTGGGCAGGGGACAACTGCCATCCCAAATTCGGGCATAACAGTGGGGAAATTTGGGCCCAGCAAGAACAAGAAAAAAATGCAAGAAAAAGCAAAGAAAAAAAACCCCACACTTTTTATCCAGTATTGGAAATTGGTACTGATGTTTTTGCCAGTGTGAAATCTCGTGCAAATCAACCCCTAAGGTCTCATCAGAAATCAAAATGTAAAAGTTGCTCTTTTAGTAGTTACGAACGCAGGGAAAATATTCTGGGTGCTATGGCAAAGAGGCTCTTTGGAGGGGAACACACTATTTAAAGCAAACAAAATAAAAAATAAGTTAACAAATAAAATAAACTTCAACTCGAAACCGTAGACATTATCCAGTCTGTACTGAGGCATAAACATGTTTTAGGATCACACGCATCTGTTTTGTTGACAAGGATATAGGTTGTTTATCGAAACATTCCTCGTTAAAGAGAAGGTCAAATTTAGTTTGGTGATGCGCTCACTTTCCAATAGACGGAGTCCCCATGACAGAAAATGTCTTTAACGTCACTTCAGTGCGTTTTATTTTGTATTCAATTTGTTTTTCTTTTTTGCTCTCTACAAAACGCTTGAGCAACGACGTACCGCAAACAAAATAGAAAATAATACCTTTTATCACGTGAGGGTAGCTTGAAACGATCAATCTTTTTTTATCCTTTGTGTTTTGTTCACGGTGTTTGTCATAGACGTACGACCCAGGTAGGCAGGGGATAGCGCCCCCCTAATTCTTGCAACACAGCAAGATGGAAAAGAATGGACCGAGAAATTATCTTTACCCGTGTACAATTTCGGGCAAATCAACCCGTGTCCCTTAACCAAAGAGTCCACATACGCTCATGACGGTTTTCTCAGTACGAGTGTATCCCACTAAATAAACCCCACATACCAACAAAAAACCTTTTGTGTAAGTATTTTAGTTAACTTTAACTTTTTCCCTTAAAACGTCTCACAATCTCTTGAAATAAAACATAAATATTTAGTCCTACCTGAACGTTGTGTCTGTCTTTTTCTATAATTATGTAGGCCTACACCGTATTTTGTCTATACAGCCCCGCAGCTCACCAGGTAAATATCAATTGAATCATTTGTCACGGTGTGACACATTATTTAACTAAATACAAAACATAGCTTACAGAAAAGTTTACATTTTTTTAATAATTCATATGTATCACTTGTTATTGTGTAACAACTGGAATATTTATTACATTATTTATGTTGTAATGATTTGTTTTAAAACACGGAACAATAGCAAAGGATTGTTAAAATGTTATGTAGCAGTCTATGATGAGACTACCATGTTTTTTTTCATTGTGGAGCAGCCTCGCGAACCAGAATTCCAAGAAAGCAGCCTGTGTGTTCACCATTGGCCAAGTTCGCGTGAGGACCAATGGTTAACTAGAGGTTGTTTAGTGACATACGTAGGGAATGCGCACAGACGTTGAAGTGCGAATGACCCTAGTTATGTCAACGCCACCGACGGCTCAACGTACATTATCATTTGCTTTAAACTGGTCCACTCTGCATTGTTCTATGAAAACGGCTAAATTGAAAACCAGCGATGCGACCATGCCCGTTAAGCTGGTTCCAAACAGTCGACTAGCGTAGTCCAACTATTGTCGACTAGACAGAGTTCTGTATGGAATTCCATATCTGCCGTCGTCCGTCGTGCGTCGTGCGTCGCCCGTCGCCCGTCGTCCGTCGGCCGTCGTGCGTCGCCCGTCGCCTGTTTTTAAAAAAAAGAAAGAAGAAGAAAACTATGGTGTTCTTGAGACGACAGGTCGCGTCGCCGTCGCCGTCGACGTCGCCGTCGCCGTCTTATTTAGCCCATTAACTTGCGCATAAAACCCCCGATTCAGAGCGACGGCGACGGCGACGGCGACGAAATGTCGCCGTCGCCGTCGCCGTCGCCGTCGCCGTCGCCGTCGCCGTCGCCGTCGCCGTCGCCGTCGCCGTCGCCGTCGCCGTCGCCGTCGCCGTCGCCGTCGCCGTCGCCGTCGCCGTCGCCGTCGCAATTTCTGAACTCTTGAGGGCGCAACAGTACATTTAAGTCAGCACTAAATTTGGTGCTGGCAAGAAATTTAATGCTAGCTCCAAATTTCAAAAAAACCTTGTCAACGACCGTCATTGACAGTTCGAACGGACTCACGAATTCTCGTGTTATTTCCTCGTTTTCAATTGCAATGTTTTCATCTTAAACACGTGAAATCGTAATGGGTTTTTTCTCTGATGTCTTTCTCATGTCAAACCATTCTGCATAGGCGCCCCCAATAAATTAGTCGACTGGTTAGCTCACTACAACTAATTAAACAATTGCATAATCATGAGCCCGTTTGCGAATTTACTACACGAGTTGTAGATGGTTGAACTCGCAAATATATTTTCCATTTGAAATTCATAATTTTATTGGGGCGGACAAGGAAGACATCTGTGAGAAATAAACTTCAGATTTCGTTGTTTTATTATGACTACTTTTCAAAAAAATTGGGTAGTTGCGTGTTTAATCTACAACTTGTATAGTAAATTCGCACACGGGCCATTTTATGCAGATATTTAATTAGTTGCGCTGAGCTAATTAGTAAACTAATTTAACCGGGGCGCGTATGAGTTATGGTTTGAAAAAGACATCTGTGAAGAACAAACTAAAGATTTTATGGGTTTTCGACGACTACTTTTCAAATGAGAATTAGGTATTTGCGAGTTTAACCATCTACAACTCGTGTAGTAAATTCGCAAACGGGCTATGATTATGCAATTGTTTAATAAGTTGTGCTTAGCAGCTAAACAGTCGACTAATTAATTGGGGTCGCCTATGCAGTATGGTTTGGAACATAAGAAAGACATGTGAAGAAAACCATTACGATTTCACGTGTTTACGATGAAAACATTGCAACTGAAAACGAGTTAATAACACGAGAATTCGGGATTCCGTTCGCACTGTCAATGACGGTCGTTAGCACTAAATTTCTTGCCAGCACTTAATTTGGGGCCGACGGCGACGGCGACGCGACCTGTCGTCTTTGGAACACCATAGAAAAGTGCCTGGAGGGGGAGCCACACTAGAAAAAGAAACAGTAAAGTGAAGAAATCAAAACTTAATTTAGGATTGCATGTGTTAAGACTAATGACAAAAGAAAGAAAAAATTGAAAAAAGGTAAAGCAGCAAAAATAAAGGTAATGCCTATTCTGCTGGTCCACATAATTATGAAATAATTATTGATACTTGCTCACTTCTTTTAATTTGTGAAGTTGGAGCTGCAGGGAAGTGGGAGGAACTTGGGCTGCCGAGCTATGGCAAGACGATTGTTGTATTATCATGTATACGTACCTCTGGAGACCGGTATTGCACAGTCACGTGACAGCCACGTGGGATAATTTGGAGGAGGCACGACGGACGACGGGTGACGGGCGACGGGCGACGCACGACGCAGGACGGGCGACGCACGACGGACGACGGGCGACGGACGACGGGCGACGGGCGACGGGTGACGGGCGACGGGCGATTGACGACGGACGACGGGCGACGCCCGATGGGCGACGGACGACGGACGACGGGCGACGGGCGACGGACGACGGGCGACGGACGACGGACGACGAACTTCAATGGACTTAATTACAGTTCTTCCCTTGAAAAAAAAATATATATACCCAAGATCGGCCGGGTTTTTTTTAGGATTGGTCGGTTTACACCACCATAACAATTTGTTGTTTTGCCATAACTAAAAAAGTTCACAGACCGAAACATTTTATGCATCGGGCTATCCAGTAAACCTTATTGAATAATCTGCATTGTACCTATGATGACACCCCCGTGAAACCAAAATCATACAGCCATTGTTGAATAAAGGAGAGAAAAACCTCGTGCATAGCTGCAGAGACTCATGTGACTGTAGAACTCTGGTCATACAGTATTACATACTGATACGACCAATACGTATGCGAAAGGCCACCAATGTTGTTGGATTGAAGTCGACTGATTTGCCAACTGACACGACAAGCTGCGACATGTTTCTGTTTATCGTGGTCATTCTGTCTCTTACTGCAGTATTAGGAACTGATGCTGCTGATGGTGAGTATATGATAATAAATTAACGAGAGATGAAGTTTAAGTTATACTGAAGGTGAAACACGTGAACACCTTTTCATAATACTGTTATCAAACTATTTTCTGTCGAAAATACTTAAAGACTGAAGTCAGGGAAACAGTATTTATAATAAATGATAGTACTTTTTTCTCTTTGTTTTCCACTCAAACTTCACCACCAAATCAGATGGAATTCAGTTAGTGGTTGTTTGGTGTGTTGGAAGATATGATATAAATGAGCGAACTTTTCCTTAAATCTTTCTATACTTTGGATAAACCACAAACAAATAAGAACGTTTCGAAGTCATGAACAAAAAGATCTTCACAGCCTTTCTGCCTCATATTGCGGCTATATTAAGTCCACCAGCGCCAATGCCAACGACATCGCCAATGCCGGTAATTTTGATTCCTTTGATGATGATGATTAAACAATAAATAAATGAGAGATGTTGGAAGCAAGATAAAAAACCAAATACTTCACAACATTACATTGATGTGTTTTTATGGCGGCCCTGAAGGGACACCATATATATTCACGTGAATATTTACGAAATTATTTGTAATTTGTTTGCCAAAGACGCAAATATTTACTTAAAAATGTACGTTAATGTTTGCAGTTTGGGGCACAAATCGTTGCTGTAAAACTGAAGGTAAAATACCGGAAATCCTTTTCTCTTATGTTCTCAAACTTTGAGTACATTATTTGGGTTTTTCTTGAAAATTTGCTGAGTACACAAATATTTCCACCTTACTGACCCCATGAGTATCTGAGAGATAATTTGAACTGTTGAAAGAATCATATTGTAGTCATAGGCAGTGCTGTAGTCGAGTCTAAGACCTTCGAGGCCAAGGGGGAGTCCGAGTCCCTGGTCTCCGAGAGGGAAGGGGAGACCGAGTCACAGCATTCGATGGGGAGGCCAAGCCCATTGCCACAGTGTCCGAGCCAAAGGCCAGTTATATTATGCGCACACATACAAGAGGAAAGGTCACCTAAACAAAACCGCTCAAAATTGGTAATAGAAATAAAATATCAAGAGTGCTTTTAATTAGGGGAAACATTCTTCAGCCTGAAAATTTGCTCAAAATCGTTGGTGAACATGAAAGAAAGAAAAATTACCTATACGCTGTCCGTGCTGTGCCGCAGGCAGTGTCAACTTACCGGCCACCACGCGTACATGCCTGACAGCAGTTATTCGGAATAACACGCTGTGCTATCAATCAGCAGCAAAGAGCATCAACAGTGTCGATTTCAACTTCGACTTTTCTAAGGTTTTTCAGATCCAAAGATTTCAAAAACGATAACTTCATTTGGGCATAACAAATAGAGAAATAGAATATATATATACAATTATAACGCTAGGCCTACATCATTTTTGGATCCACTCTCCTTTCTTGACACGTTGCATTTGCCTGGTAAAACTCGCCGAGTTTCGGAAACTTATCTTTGTAAAACTTGCAGCTGGCTCTATGTTTTCTTTTCCCTTCTCCTCAAATTCCTTGTGGTTGACATACCTAAACTGGAAGATCCGGGTACTTGCAGACATTTTGCAGTTAAACATACCAGACAGACATGGACGTTTGATGATCGACGACATAATTTACTGCACGCATGCAATAATAGACTGGTTTTCAAAGCATTCGACTTGGACTGGTTTCTATATCACATCATTACTTTTGATAATGTCTTGTCAATGCGTAATGTTCCTCAGACCGAAGTGGTAGACTATGCCTTGTTTTCTGATACTTTCTCCAATTTGCTTTAAGAAGCAGTTTTCACGTTTACTTACCATCCACTCCTTGGTTAATTTGTGTTAATTTAACCTTAATTTGTGCAACTAATTAAAACGCATGATTTTGGTACTTCATTTTGTTTTTAATGAGTATATTGTTCCAATTTGGTCGTTTGAGTTGTTTTAATTATCGAGGCAATTTTTATTTCTTAATTTTTGTTTTAGCTTCCTATTTTTGGTATAACAGTCCGTGTTCACCTTAAATTTCACCTGCTAATTTAATCTCAATGCATAGTTTTTGAGCCTCTTTTCTGTAACGGAGCTCTTGTCATATATTTTAATTGCCTTTATGTGATGTATACGTTCATTCAAACAATGTTGATTGTGACTTTCTGTTCATTAATAATGTTATTTGTTATTTATTTTAGAGATTAAAATAAATGGAGTTGTAGGAACATTTCGAAGTCTTGAACAAAAATTCCTATAAGTTTTTTTTCGGTTTAATAATTGTTTGACAAGGCCCAGGACCTTAAGGAAACTTAAAAAACATTGGTCAAGCCCTTCTGAGCTGAGAAACAGGAGTTATTGCGACGACAAAACGCGAAGCCCTTACCAATGGGTTCTGAGGGCCGTTGTAAGAGACCATAACACTTAATTTGATTCTGTGCTGCAATCTGTGGTGACCCACTGCGACCGAAAAAAAAAGGAAAAAAACATCACATCCGACCCAGAGTGTCCGACAAACCTTGTCGTGTATAAGGGCTCTTGTCGGACATATTGCATAACACACACATCCATAAATGTGACCCGACCTTTAGAAACGAGGACCAACTCAAAATTTGACTTTTCGAGTTATTAGTATCAGCCTTACAAGGAAATCTTAACATTTTAAATGATTTCTAAAGTTTGATCAAACGACCTTCCTGGCTGAAAAAAATGACCCGTTTTGGAAAACCTTTTACGTGAAAAGTTAATTTTATTATTTTAATTTAATTACTTTTTCTAAAGTTTCGAGCACTGCCATTTGTTCTTCATCGATTTCTTTAGTCTGACTGATTCTTGTCCGCCAGACGTTGAACTCTGGTCCCATATATTGTTTTTGTTTATCACAGTGCACTACCTTTAAGGACAGAAAAGTCACGACTGGGACTCAAACCCACACTCTGCTGATCAGAAACACCTACAACATAACTAATAACATTCTCTACAGCATAACTCAAGATTGAAATTGTATTAACTTTGAAAATATTCAGACAATAATTGAACCTCATTATCAAGACGGCACAAAATTGATGATTGGTTTTGAATCCCTATAAATCAAAGTTTAATAATTTGAAAATGAACCATCAAGGTAACGTCAGATGATGACAATGGAAATATTGCGTACACGTCAAAACATGCCGTTAAACCGACGGCATTTCTGTTCCCAATGGCGACGTTTAATGAAAGTATATTTTTGGTAAACAACAACGTCAAGCCGACGTTGAATAAACCCTTATTTGACGTCAATATTGTGCCGATATAAGGTTGATTGAATGTCAGCTAGAATGTTGCGCCAAATGTTCGAATGCTAGGGACACTCTTACGGTTTATATCGGCTGCTTTCACCAAACGGTCAATTTCAGAACTTGGCCACTTATGCTTTGGTTAAGGGTAAATAGAACGGATATTTCAAGTGAAAACAAATCACCGATACAATAATTTGTGAAGTTTCCCACTTTCCATTATGTTATCGTTTGCGACTCGATATATACGTTTTAAAATCGAATAGCCCACTATATCATGTTAACGGTTTTTTTTAAATGCATAAGATATGCCCATAAACTGCTATAGATCATTGTCTTTGAACAAAATTGGCATTTGTATTGGTTCCAACGCTTTCCAATTTTAAAATGACAGCCAAGGAGGAAACAAATCCCGACCAACGGACCTTTATAAATTTTCACAATAGGGCAATCGCCCGATGTTGCGCTATTTCAGGGTGCACCACACTAAATAAGATGCCAATATCAACTAACGCTAGTAAATGCTACATATTCAAAATTACTCATGTTTAAAAAGCTTTCAGCCTTTAGAAAGCAAACAACATTAAAAATTGCTGATAAAATACTGTTTTTTCCCTTTTTCAATTTGTGGTTAGTCAATCACCATTTGTTCTTCACCCTTCTCAAATTAAAACGTCTTTGATTAAGTAAAATTGTCAGACGCAGTATTGGATAAGGGGACCTATGCTTCTTAGCTAGGGCCACTTTTAGAAAACCACTGTACCCACAAATGTCAAAATAACATTTTTCAACGATCCCTAAAAGCCATGACCTTCAGATTATGGTTAAGAGTAAAAATTGATAGTTTTCATTTTAATTCACGAGGCTTTGTGTAAAAATTCTCTATAGGTGCAACCCTAAAATAATCTTATTTAAATAAGACCTAACAATTTTTTATTTTATTAACGGGCCAGAAAAAAAGGACAAGTACGTAGTTGCTGTTTTTGTTTTTGTATTTGCTTGTTTTTTCCCAGCAACGAAAATTACATGTTTTCTAACTGTTTAAAGGCAGGGTATAATTTTGGTAATTTTAAAAAGCCAGTATCCTCACATAGTGTATATCCCAACATACACATCAAATATCAAACCTGTGAACATTTGGGCTCAGTTAGACATCGAAGTTGCAAGAAAATAATGAAAGAAAAAAACACCTTTGTTGCACAGAATTGTGTACTTTAAGATGCCTGAGAAAGGCTTCATGCCTGAAGCCTTTCTCACATTCTAATTTTTGTGTAAAAAATTGCCTCTTTGTTTTAAACTACATTACTTCACAGGGGGTTTCTAACAATATTTGATAATATCAACAGCTCTCCAGTGCTCTTTACCAAATAAGTTGTTACGGTCATTAATTGTTAGGGTAATCACCAAAGGTGTACCCTCCCTTTGAGCCGATGGTAATACACGATAACACAATAAAACAAGGCTAACATGCAAACAGTTGTGTACCTTTAAACTCTTGATGACTTATTCAAATGTACCCGCTTTAAACGATCGAAAATGACCGCAAATCCACATTTTCCCTTGATGTAAACGCTGTACGCTTGTTCGGTACCGGGATCCATGATTCGACGGCGGTAACCATCGGGGCCGGGCCGCCGGGGTCACAGAATAGTTTACATTTGTTTTGAATTCATACATATCAATTGTTATTGTGTAAAAACTGCAACAGTACTCATATTTTTTACATTGTAATGAAGTTTGTTTTTAACACGGAATAATAGCCAAGTATTTCTGGTATTGTATGTAGCAGTCCACGCCGTGCAACAGTGTATACTTATTTTTCAATCGGTTATAATTACATGACTCGTTAAAGTTATAAGTTCTTTCGAAAAATGCTTTTGAAAACATGACATTCTTACCAGCTGTGGATGATATGGCTAGGCCTAACAAAACAGTTTTATTTCAATGGAGAACCTTTGGGACGCTAGGCTAAATTCATTGTAAAAAAAAAAAAAAAAAAATTACACAATAAAAGAAAATGGGAAAGTCTTCGTTCAATATGTTTTTAATTTGTATACATCACTGTACAACGCACAGTAAATGCCCAAAGTCCATGTCCCAACTGTACAGAAATGTTTGTGGGAGCAGCAGGCTCTAAGCCTGACTCCTGTTGTAATCTACGGCATACGGCTGGCGCACCCGCTGCGTTTTTTTGTTTACCTTATCCGGGATGAAAGTCGACGTTCGCTGTGTACAAGAGAATGTCTACATTGGAGATAAGCTGTGTGCAAACATAATGCGAAAGTTAACGTTGCAGATGATACTACACCCCTATATGAATATATCAAACCAATTTTACTGTCACTTTTAAACTACATTAATCTCAGGTCAGATCAAGGCAATCGTTGGTTGTCTGTCCCAATATAATTTATGTAGGTTTTTTTGTCACCTGTCATAGTCTAGACCATAAAAATGAACATTTTTCACATTGTTTTTTTTACACGAGTTTTCTCAGACCTTTGAGGTAAAGTACCGTGTTAGGCGTATAGGGGGCAGGGGGAAACTGCCATTCCAAATTTGGGATAACAATGGGAACAGTTTGACACAGCAAGAACAGGAAAAAAAGACAAAGAGAAAGCCGAATTTTGTTTATCCATTATTGGAAATGTGTACTGATGTTTTTATTAGTGTAAAATCTCGTGCAAATCAACCCCTAAAATCTCACTAGAAATCAAAAGGTAATTGTTGGTCTTTTAGTAGTTACAAAAGCAGGGAAAATATTCTGGCTGCCATGACAAAGAGGCTCTTTGGAGGGGAACACAATAATTAAAGCATCTGTTATGCTGACAAGGGTAGGTTAACAAGCAGGACACTTTTTTTCAGAACTTGGTAGTCTACCGAATTCCGAAATCTACTCCGAGGCAGTAGAATAGCCTCCCGAATTCCGAAATTTACTCTGCGGCAGTAGAATAAATAGCAAGACAAGTTCTCAAAGAACAAAATCTACAAAGCAAAGTAGATATATACGTGGTGTTACCGAAAACCGAATATATATAATTACCTATTCATGCAATGCCTCAAATCCCTAATAAGGATAGGTTGTTTATCTAAACATTCCTCTTTGAAAAAAGGGTAATTGAGTTTGATGATGCGTTCATTTTCCAATAGACAGAGTCCCCATGAAAGAAAAAATTACTAACCTTATTTTCTTATTAATCTTCTTTTTTCTCTTTTGCTCGAAAAACCACGTATCGCTAACAAAAAACGAACGAATTGCTTGCAGAACGAATTGCTTGAGGTAAGGCGTTGAATAATACTTTTGTTCACTTAAAAAAACAATGTTTGAGTAGGTTTAACGTGACGTTGTTCAGACTGTTATTTTGTTTGGGGCCAAACTTGAAACGATCGGTCTTTGTGTTATCCTTTGTGTTTTGCTATTGGTGTTTGCGTCATAGACAAACGACCCAAGTAGGCAGGGGATAGCCCCCCCCCCCCGAATTCTGGCAAAACAGTGGGACGAATTCGGACACAGCAAGATGCAAAAGAATGGGCAGATAAATTATCTTTACCCGTGTACAATTTCGGGCAATTAAACTCTTGCCCCTTAAAACAGTCCATATACAAGTCTTTTTCAGGCGAATGGTCCCCAGCGCAAACACGTATACTACACCCGTAACATCGTTCAAAACCCCGGCCGGTGTGTATTCTGGGTTCACTGTCATTCGACTGAATACCGACCGGAGTGTTGATACACACGACACTGAGAGCAGAGACGATTCTTCTCGAATCTTTGAATGAACTTAGACTTGTTTAAGTCGGCGACCGTAAGGACTCTATGTATATTGTACAACAAACGAAATACACTGGTTATAACACTTGGACTTTATTAAGCTTACAATTTTACAATTTTCGACAATACAAATCTATTTTTAAGCCGTACCAATTCCACGAAATTTGCTTTCTACTGACAATGTTTGAACACGTTTTGATGTCTTTGAAATGAACGTCAATAAAATCGTTCTCGTTTAAAGAAAGATGTTTGCGATATAGGACATGTAATATGATCTTTAAAACGCGCAATAAATGATTTTTATGGACGTCGTGAGACATATTAGGCCAAAAAACACATCTACAGTAAGCCCATACCCAACAAGTATAACTGAAACAAGGTTTGACGATCGGTGGTATACTTTTTTATGGTGGCAATGAGTTCGACTAATTAAATATTCACCTCGCTGAAACGTGGCCAATTAATTAAACATTTAAATATACTTACATTTTAGCTAAAAATTCAAGGCTTAAGCTTCTATATGGTCTACAATTTGACTGGTCTTTTGTTTTCAGAAATATTAGTTTTCGCGCAAACGAAATTGATGTGTTATGTCGATGGGTTTTGGCGGAAGAAAAATACCATGTCTAGAAAACAAATACAAATCTGGACGAAAACAATAGCTCTTCCGACCGCTACGTCGGAACAGCTCATTCAAATCTTGACGAAAACAATAACTGTTCCGACTGCTATTTCGAAACTGCTAACAATGAAAACAATTACAAATCTTGACGAAAACAATAGTTGTTCCGACTACTATGTCGGAACAGCTAAAAATGTGTGTTTTCAATGTTTGGGGGACATTCTCCATTTCCAAATATCAGGTCACATAATGATCAAAGATTTGTGGTCTAAGCATGCACAACGTCGTTTCAGGTTGTCAGCAATGCACCCTGCCTACAATCGCTAGTTGTGGACCGCGGCTTCTGAACACCACCAAGTTTGTATCAGACAACGGAGAGTTGCATCGCAAAGGAGCTGGAGATAAAGCCGATGCCTTGACGAATTTTCGGAATAGCTGCAACGGCGACAAAGCAAAAAGATCCACGTAAGTTCAATACAAAGTTAGTCATTATTGCAAAGTATAAAATTATTCCCGTCTATTGATCTTAATACACAAATCTACAACTACATGTGGAAGGAAAACGTAATTTGGGGCAAGTCTGTTTGTATTGCAATTTACTTCCCCGTTGTTTTTTTGTTGTTGAGTTTATTACCGTGGCCATCAGCGACTCCTGCTGCGTCATCAGCGGGATTGGAAGCCGAAATTAGGATGTACAAAGGGACGAGTGAGACACCTTCTGTGTACTCCATGAACGTACATGTATAAGAGGCTGAATGAGAAGACAGATCATCTTCCGAAAAAGAGAAGATGCATTGTCAGAGGTCTTTTTCCCGCCAGATTACTGGCTCACGCCGAATTTGTCAAGCAGTGCCAAGTAAAATGCTGGAGCACCTACCAAAATGTGAATGCAATATTTCATGAACACTGGGGGCGTCATGGCACTAGGTGTATGGATCTCCAGAAGAAGCTAAGACGCTGATATGCTCGTTTTATTTTATATCACAGATAAGGTTGGAAGTAATACCACGGCCAAGTAGGCGAGTAAAAAGTTCCCTTAATTGTTGAGAGTCGGATAGAGTCGAAGCTGGATAACTGGATAAAAGGCAATGGATGAGTTTTGCTTTGATTGAAGGAAACAAGTATGTCCTTGACCCAGGCAACAATATTGATACGGTCCTGGTTGAGAGTAGGCTGTTGTGTCTTTACTAGTGCCTTATAAATAAGGTGGAGGAAGAGACAGACTTAACTTTTATACGCTGTGAAACTTAGCATTTATTTCTGCTTGACTGCCATGTTGGTGAAGTATGATAGTTGACAATAGAGGGCGGTATTCATAATTATCTGTGAATGTAACATAGGCTACTAGCGTATGAGCGAGAGTTGACGAAGATCCTTGTAAATAAAAAATAAAAAATCGTCAGCATAAATGGCAAGTTTAGAACGAATGCAATCAGGCAGGTTATTGATGTACAGATGAAATAGAGTAGGACAAATAGTTGAATCATGATGAACCCTCGCATTAACGCTGTGATCGCGGGCAGAGTGACCCTCGTGAGCCTCAGTGATGTGGCGATCACTGAGAAAAAGATGAAATTATGTCAAGTAGTTGATTCAGAGATGTACGTTGCACACTGTTCATATACGTCATTCATCCACTGCAGGATGTAGCCCTCTGTCAGACTCCTCCTTGTTCTTCTTTCCTCAGCCGTTCCGGTCCAGGTCTTTCCTGCGATCTTCACGAAACCATCCCTCCAATCTTGTCCTTGGTCTGCCTATGGATCTTTTCCCTACTTTGGGCTGCTATTATGTGCGGCTTTTATTGTCCATTTGTTGTCTGTCAATCTTGTTACGTGTCCTGCCATTTCCATTTCGTTTTGTTGACCAATCTGTCACTTTCGTTTTGGCTCTGATTGTTTGGTGAGGTATCCGGTTGTCTCTCAGTGTAAATCCATATCATTACTATTTGCATTGCCCTCAAGAGACACCAAGTTATTTTAATTGTGGACGTGTCTGCTGTGCAAACTTTATCAAAAGCCTTTTAGATGTCAAGGGTCACAACCCTAGCTTAAAGGCGACTGTCCTTGTCTCTTGTTATATTCGAAGTTTCCACTTTCTTCAACAGTCATTAACCCCGGGGATGTAATCAAGTATCCACCTTTCATTATCTTCTAGATACTGCTGCAAAGAGAAGGGAACCAGCACTTGTGCACCGGGCAGTTCGGTGTGCGTTGACGACAATCTATTATTGTTTCTGCATGACAGTTTTAGTCTTATTCAAAAGGTAGGTAGTGTACCGGGTTTTCCATAGCAACACTCCATGTACTTGCTGCATTCATCCGTGATAATGACCTTAGTTTCTCAATAATTACCATAATAGGCTTATATAATTTATATTTTTGTTATTTTATGCAAAAGTTCGCCCCAAACAAAGAGGCTAAAAGCCTATCTTTGTAAGTGGAATTGATACACTCGGAACACTCTAAAAACTTCCGGGTCAGAATTCCGAATCCGGTTCCCAAGGAGCTTGACCCAATTCTGGGTCAGTATGACCCGGAATCTGTATCAAATTGACCAAAAAATTGGTCAAACTGACGCATAATCCGAGTTAAATTCCTGTTTACCACTTTCCTGGTCAGCCTGACCCGGCAAAGGGACAAAATCTCCTGGAACCCGAAGTATCCGGGTCAATTCTTGACCGGGAGTTTTTAGAGTGCATTTCTGTCAAACAGTCTGAATTGTAGTATGGAGGGAAACATGCACCAGGCAAACCAACTACACGGTTATGAAATTACCCATTTCAAAAAAGACTGGGCAGGGCAGTCGATATCAGGGGCTATATGATGCTAAAAGTTCACACTACCACACGCTACAAACCCGAGTCTATAAGGAGAAACATATAAGGGGAATTGAGACTCCCCATGTGTTTGTGCAATCACCGCTTGTTTATGTTCCATTTTTGTTGTCTTCTTCATCTTCTTCTTCTGTGGCACTCTTCTCTACAGCATAGAAACTGAATTGAACATTGAAACTCATCAGACAATGGGGGACTTTTGGGCACTAGGTGGCAGCAGAGTTTCGAGGTAAATATATTGTTCTCGGAAATGTGCGCATGCTCAGGACTAAGTAAACAATGCAAATTTACCTGGTAAGTCTCTGCCAGCTAGCGTTCCAAAGTCTCCAATTGAACCTCAATATGAAGACGGCACAGTTTTCATGACGTCATCAGTTGATGAGGTTTTAAAGTACCAAAATGACCATTTGCTACTCGCTGTATTTCATGGAATTTTACAGCTATGACGTTCATAAGTGGGCATCTGATAAGGCAAGACAGGGACAACATTTGAAACGTTAACGCCCAAATCGTATGACCTTACTTCCGGTCGAACCGGTAGGTCAATTTTTTTTTGTTTTTCTTCTTCAAAAAGTCATTTGCGGGCTTATATACAGCATAACTCATGATTGAAACTGAATTGAACACATTTAAACTCATCAGACACTTTAACCTTAATTTCAAGACGACACAAACTTGATGATGTCATGATGATGTCAATAGATATTGAATAACATTAAATCAAATGTTAATATTTGAAAATATCATAAGTCCTGAACCACATGCTGGATATTTACAATCGACACATCATCGAAAAGGTCTCTAAACGTTAAACAAACGCTTTACAGAATGTGGCCTAACTTAACCTCGACTTCCGGTGCAAACCGGAAGTTGAAATTTGCAAACAAAATTATATAAAGAACTATTCATCGGTTTAGTCTAATTTTTTGCATCAGGTTATAGATCTGTGATTCTGCTCAAACTTTTGCAAAGAATGACAACATTTTGATCTTTACATCTCGTCAAAATTGGACGTTAAAGCGCATGTATGTGTTGACCCACATTGATAACGCACGATAATGTAATAACATATGTACGCGTGCGTTGTACGTTTATTTTAGTGTACATGTACAGAGTACATTTACTTGTGTGAATACATTCAACATCACTGTTACATTTTATATTGACCACCTAAAGATCAATTTAATATTTGAAAAATGCACAACTCCTGAATCACAAATTGGATGTTTAATATCCATAAACAAACGCTACACAGAGTGTGATCCTGTTTGACCTTCACTTCCAGTTCAATCCGGAAGTTAAAGTTTAATGTTTGACAAAATCATAACGCCTGAACCACATATTGGATTTCTACAACCTATACAACTTTGGAAAAGTATAACATCTTCACAAACGTTTCACAGAGTGTGACCCTATTTGACCTTGATTTCCTGTTCAAACCTAGACCCAGTAACTGGGGCGCTGTACTCGTTTTTTCGAATTTTGACATTATCGGTCGTACTAGCGCCCCAGCGAAAGCTACCAAAAATATGGGGAAGTGCAATATTTTCATAAAAAATCAGAGATGTCACACCAAAAATGCCCCAAAATGACGGAAATACCCAACGAATTACCTTAAAAACTGCCAACTGGCCTCTCCATATGTTTAAGATGTAACACCAGGCATGAAATTGTACTCACGGAAATTTGTCCGGCTAAAAAATGATGATTTTTGAGACATTCCCGTTTTCCGTTGATCATGTCCAGCCATCTTTTATCTGACTTCTCGCAACGAGAAGTCAGATGCATTGCGAGAAGTCCGATAAATTGTGGGTCCGGCGGCTGTTTATGAAAACCTGGTTTCGGGGAGTGAGGTCTGGCGCCGGGCGCACGCACGTTGTCGCAATGCATAATGTGCAGGGCTGGCTTCGGGCTGGCTTCGGGCTGGCTATGGACCCACAATTTATCTGACTTCTCGCAATGCATCTGACTTCTCGTTGCGAGAAGTCAGATAAAAGATGCGTGCAAACAAAATACTGGTTTTGAAGTTGATGCCTAGATAATATAAAACGCAAAAAAATAGTTAATGGCCTGACGTTTCGACCCTAGCAGAGTCTTTCTCGAAGGCTAAATGACAAGACAACACACATGAACAGGTATAAAAGTGTAACAAAAGCATTCAAGTGGAAATACATGAATAGAGGCAGAGAGCAAACAGACAAGGCAAGGGGTAAACAATAAATAGGGAGACGAGGGGTTGGAGGGAGGGGGCTGGTCTGACCACAAGAAGTTGGAAACACAAAGGACAAGATCAAAGGTGGGAAGAGGGAGAACAAGTAATTAATTAGTAACTGGGGCAGGCTAAAAAAGGGGGATATCTGTGAGGAAAAGGAGAAGGCAAAGACAAAAGGTTATTAGTCATTTCCTTCTTGGATGTTCAGACCATGGGGTTGAATGGTTTGAAGGCGCCTTATCCACAGTTTCTCCCTACTCAGACGAACAGTCTCCCTGTTACCTAGTGCCTCAATTCCCTGTAAAATCATGTCAGAAATGGAGTGATTATGAAGATTGAAGTGATGTCCTACAGGTGTATCCAGCTGCTGGGTGTTGACTGTGGATCTGTGGCCGTAGAAACGCCTCTTGAGTGTAGTTCTTGTTTCATCTATATATTGAACACCACAAACTTTGCAAGATATGAGATAGATGAGATTAGTGGTGGTGCAGGTGACATGACCCGTTGTCTTATGGGTAGTACCACCGGTATGGCTGGTGAAGGAGTCCGATTCCCTGATGTGTTGTCTACAGACGATGCATTTGGAAGTGTTGGGACACCTAAAAGTTCCCTGTGGTAAAGGGGGATTAACATTATCATTAATGGGGGGGACTTCTGCCCGGACAATGAGATCCCTGAGACTGGATGGGCGTCTGTAGGCAACTATGGGTTATTCCTGTACAGCACGTTGAAGTCGATCTGATGTGTGAAGAATATGATGGTTAGAACTGGTTATTTTATGAATGGGAGGAAGTGAGGGGTGGAAAGTAACAACAAAAGGAACTTTCCCCTTGACCCCTGGAAACAAGGTGTTTCTTAAGTTCCTGTGAGTGGTGGATAAAATCAGAATCATTAGAACAGATTTGACGGAGTCTGAGGGCCTGACTGTAGGCTATGCTGATTTTGCAGTGTCGGGGGTGACAGCTGCTTGAATGTAGGTATTGATGCTTATCTGTGGGTTTAGCATAGAGATCTGTGGTTAAGCCATCATCCGTCTTAAGAACCTTGACCTCCAGAAAGTTGGTATCTTTGGTTGAGTATTCGCTCGTGAACTTGATAGTCCTGTGAAAGGAATTTATGTGGTTAATGAATGCTGTGAGGCTGGCTTCATTACTGGTCCAGATGAAAAAAATGCCATCGATATAGCGCCACAGACCCATGGACGGCACGGGGCTGACGCCAACATGCGCTGTTCAAGTTGGCTCATGAATAGGCATGCCATGGATGGTGCCATACGTGTACCCATTGCAGCGCCATGTACCTGTAGGAAATTCCTACCCATGAAAGAAAAGTTGTTTTTAGTTAGAACATGTTGCATGAGGGATACAATGTCAGAAATGGGCGATGACGTGTGACCACTATTAGCCAGAGCTGAAGAGCAGGCAGCAATCCCTTCATCTTGGGGAATGTTGGTGTACAAAGAGGACACATCAAAAGTACCGATGATGGCTGTGTTGAGGACCTGCTTCTGAATACCTGAGATTTTACGGAGGAAATCTGGAGTGTCATGAATATATGATGCAATCTGTGGCATTAACGGCTTGAGAAAAACAAAATGTCAACAAAAAGATAAATGTTCTCAGTGGGGGAACCATTGCCAGATATGATGGGTCTCCCTGGGTTGTCTGGTTTGTGTACCCTGGGAAGGAGGTAAAATCTGGCTGTTCTAGAGTCGACCGGGGAGAGAAACGTGTGGGCTTTCTTGGAGAGTTGGTCGCGGTCGTGGGCTTTCTTGGAGAGTTGGTCGCGGGTTTATAGTTAGTTTGGCTGTTGAGTTGTCTCATGGCTTCATCGATGTTTTGCTGACGGCCCATGACAACAACAGCAGAGCACTTGTCAGCTGGCTTTATGGTGATGTCCTTCCGTGCTCGTAGAGTCTTTAGGGCCTCACGTTCTGCTCTAGGAGAAAGGCTGTCATGAGTCCTGTAGGTGGAATGATCACTCAAACTAATTTGTGAACTGACAACCTGTATGTACGTTTCAAGGGAAGGAATACAGTTCTTTGGTGGTACCCATTTAGTCTTGCAGTAAAATGGCTCTGGATCCATAGGTTGTGAGTAGAGGAAGAATTCACGGAGGCGAATTCTGCGGTAGTAGTCAGTAAGGTCCTGACGGAGCTCAACCTGATTGACAGTAGGGGAGTGGGGCAGAAGTTGAGTCCCTTGGAGAGCAGGTCGTGTTCTGCATCTGAAAGGGTAGATGATGAGAGGTTAATGATTGTGGATTGAGGGACTGACTCTTCAGCTTCAGGGGGTATATTGCGCTTGAATCGTCTCTGTCTGTACTGTTGCTGTTTGGAAACAAGACCGCAAATCTTGCCATTTCTCTTAGAATTAAGAACACATTCAAGTTTAGATAAACCAGCACCGATCTCACTGGTGAATTACTCAAAATGGGCATGTGAGCAGATGGATCTAAGTTCTGCTTCAAGATATGATGTGATATAATATAAAACGATAACAAACCACAGGTAATATATTAAAATAAGTCCTAAGGAAATGATCATATGTACATATAATAAGTAAATGTATTAATAATATAGATATAAGTAAAAGTAACTTACCATAAACCAGCTGGTTTACAGTAAATATAAACTAAAATTGCTGAAATGATAATAAAAAAACCTCAATGATGGTACTATTAATCGTGAACACACCGTAAGCGAGGAATCCACTGCCCAAGCCAATCAACACAATAGTGAAATAAACGAACAACTAAGAAATAAACGAACAACTAAGAAATAAACGAACAACTCAGAAATAAACGAACAACTCAGAAATAAACGAACAACTAAGAAATAAACGAACAACTCAGAAATAAACGAGTAACTCAGAAATAAACGAACAACTCAGAAATAAACGAACAACTAAGAAATAAACGAATAAATCAGAAATAAACGAACTTAAGAAATAGGCTACATCAACGGCGGAACTTTCCGAAGACGACTGCTGATTGTCTGGTGGTCTGACCCGCTCCGATCCACACACGGCACTTGTACTAGCTATAGTTGTATCCTATTTCTAATCTACACTAATGTAGTGTTTTTAATTTAAAGTCCGGATACATAAGCAGGGGCGGATCCAGGATTTTCCAAACGGGGGGGCGTGAAAATATTCCAAGCAGCAAAATGATAAATGAAGTTTGTTGCCCCATTTCTCCCTCCCCTTCTCTCTCTCTCCCTCTTTTTTTCTTTTCTCCCTCTTTTTTTTTTTTTTTATATGAAAAGGGGGAGCGTGCGCCCCCCACGCCCCCCTGGATCCGCGCCTGATAAGAAGGCTTGACACCTTGGTTTTGGTTGCTCAGCAGGCTCAACATTTACTCTGTAAACTGCTTTGTTTATTTCACCGTTCACAGAAAACCCATTACAAGAATAGATCAATACATCTTATCATGTCAAGTATTAACCAATTTTACAGATCACTAAAACGTAGGTAACCATCCACCTCGGTTTACATCACATAATTGTGCATGACATATAGTTAGACCACTACTGCTCCATGCATGTACATGATATACTAATGTGCTATTTATTTATTACACAATTGTTACCCAAATTTAGCCAACATATGATTACAAAATCCTACTTATACCAACCGATCCTTTTTCTCTAATTATTTGTCATTACAATGGCTCCATGAGTGGGTCTCCTAGATCACTTCCTCCACCCCAAATATTTCTTCCCTCATTATTCACCAACTTGCACACTTTCAGGTGGCCAAACAGAAAAGGACCCAACAAATAGGCCCCGCCTCCTAATCCAGCTAAATATTACTACGCTTCACCCTAATTAATTACCAATATTACCCCTGAAGAGCTGAAAATTGAAAGCAACATAGTGAATATTTGTATAACTATTTGCAAGTAATTTACATACCAACTATGAAGACGAGATTGAAACATTATTTAATTTAATATTAAATAATCCCAAATGTTAGGCCTTTTCACACCCCTTGCAATTTGTATCAGTGCGACTACCATTAAAGCACAACATCGCCCTCTATTGATTAACAAAATCATCCAACCAAACTTTCTATTGACACAACAAAATGCCCTTGGGTGTATCAAAATCTTGATTCATCACACTAGGAAATATCATCCGTAGACATGGCAGACATGGCATCGATTTTCATATTGTATGCAAACGACACCAATATCTACACATCCATTTGTCCTCCGACACATGATGGCATCCTAATTGGGATCTCGAGAATATAAGATTGCATTGCAGAGGTTCAAAACTGGATGTCATCTAACTTCCTTCGGCTAAATGCAGACAAAACATAAGTATTGCTGGTTGGTTTTAGAGCTCATTGATGTCTCTATCCAAACTAATCCTGTCAGAAATCTTTGGGTTATGTTTGACTCTGGGCTGACATAATGTCTGCTCAGGTATCCAGTATCATCAAATCTTCTAACTTCCATCTGAAGGTTAACTTAGTTATAGTGCGAAAGCTGCTGACTGTCGAGACCACAAAGTTGGCTGTGCACACACTAGTGACGTCACGACTGAATTACTGCAATAGTCTCTTGACTGCGGCCACAACAACATGGGAAAAGGGGCTTCATAACGTTCAAAAGACTGCTGCAAGATTGATTATAAATAAACCCAAATACGATTCCATCAGTCCTCATCTAATCATCCTACATTGGCTTCCCATCTCTCAAAGAATCATCTACAAAGTTATGATTCTGACGTATACAGCGTGCCATAAACAAGCCCCTGGGTATATCACGGATTTGCTCAAATTGAGATTTTTACAAAGGCATCTTCGTTAGTCTAGCTCTTGTTCCCTTTTTGTTGTACCAAGAACTCGCTATTCAACTTTTGCAAACAGATCATTTTTTGTATATGCCCCAAAAATGTGGAATAAGCTTCCTGTACAAATAAGAAATGCCAGCTCTCTCACCTCATTCAAGACACTCCTTAAAGATCACCTGTTCCAGCAGGCTTACTAACCATTCCACTGCCTTAGAGCAAACTTTTAATTCTGGTGCTCTATAAATGACTTTTGATTGATTAATTGATTGAGATGATCTTGCGCGCGCAGTGGTTCAAATATTCCAATATCTGCCCATGAAACGGCAGAGCGTTGTGTTGGACATGTTTGTACCCACAACATTGAGTGCAGTCAAATAAACAAACTATTTGGTGAAAGAATGACTGTGACTATAGTGAGGAAATCAAGGTCTCTTCCAGGCGAAAGATGCAAGAGAGCGGCCACAATAGCAAAAAGTAACTTTGCCTATGACATCATGCACACACAAATAACTTACACTACAGAGTCAGCAACAATAGGGATAGGGATGGAAAATACTCAGACCATGAAGGTCCTTGGAACATGATGGAGCATGGAGGTAGAAATAGATGGAGTAAGAAATATGTCGACCAGGAAGGTACACTGTGGTCATGTTCGATTATGGAAGAAGGGGCCACACCTTGCATTCCTCTATAATGCACGTCAAACAACCCAAACTATGGAAGATTTGAACCACTGAACACACTTCCAGTAAGATCATCTCGATCACGATACAACTGTAGCTTAGCACAAGTGCTGTGTAGTGGATCGGAGCGGGTCAAACCGCACCAGCCAATCAGCAGTCTCCGTTGGGAAGTTCTGCTGTCGGTTTATTTCTGAAATATTCGTTTATTTCCAAGTTGTTCGTTTATTTCGCTCATGTGTTTTATGGCGCGCGCAGTAGGTTCCTCGCTCAAGGTGCTTATGCATTAATTTTTGCTCAGCATTTTATAAGCAATTTTATGTATTATGTACTTATTGTTACTGTTTATATTTGCTAAACGCAGCATTATTATTATTTTTTCTGTGTAATACTTGTTTATTTGTGACTTACTTTTAATTTGTACTTATTTCTAAATACATTTACTTATTACATTGCGAATTTTATTAGGAATTATTTTAAATATTTATTTGCGGCTTGTTTCTATTTTATTTTATATAGTCTTAAATGTTTAAATTAGGTTTTTGTTTTGTATCTATGTATTTCATATTTGTTTGCATTACATTTTTTGTTTTGGGGAGTTTATTTTTGTATGTTTGTGTAAATTCGTTAAATTTCTATGATTTAATGTAAGTTTTTGATTTTGCTTGGTTTGTTTTGTTTGTTTGTTTGTTTGCTTTAGTTTTTGTATTTTCTGTGTTGTATTTTTAACACCGATTACTACCCATAGTAGTAATACATACAAACAAAGTGTTTGAGTGATCTGTCAGAAGTCACGCGTGGTAATATTGCTTTTCTTTTTCTTTAAGGTGATCTCCATTGTAGGCGGATGTCATGTTAACAACACGTCGTCCTACGATGGACAAAGGGCACAGATTGTCTTCATTGATGGTAGTGAATCTATTATGGTACAACAATTATGCAACAATAATCTTGGTATTTTGAGCGAAGGCCCATCTTTTCAGTCACATATGACGTACTTTTGTGACTTTACGTCGCCGCCGCTGACGACGCAGTCGCTGACGACGCAGCCGCTGACGACAACGAAGACGATGACAACTCCCCCTGACCCTTGTATTTTGGACCCGGATTTGTGTAACACTTGTATTGACGACCCGAGTTTGTGTGGACCGGACAAAAAATAATGGGCAAAAATTTACCCAATTTTTTACCCAACGTTGCTTAAACTATCTACATGCCCATCTTTTAAGTACTTTTTTCCCCATCTCAGTTGGGCACTCTGATTGCCAAATAATTGGGTAATATTTCCTCATCAATAGTTGGATATATTTTAGTAGCCAACAGTTGGGTTATTTTTTAGTTTACCCTTTTTCTGGGTATTTGATAAATTATCAATTACCCATTTATTGGGCGATGATTTTTTTAACCAATTGTTAGAAAGGTTTTATGTAGCAGTTGGGCAATCATTGCTTGACCAAGTGTTGGGTTTTTTATGAACAAAAGTTGGTCAATATTTATTGTGTTATCCAACAAATGGTGAATATAATTAACCATTTGATTCACAGCTCCTGCGATATGTCGTACGTCCATCCATGCATCGAAACGATTTTTTCCCACAATGGCGAGTGGTGGCGAGCTGTGCCCTTGGCGTCTCTCTCAAAAACGTGAGGTTGCCCAGTGGTTTGTAGATGCTTTTGAAGGTTAGTTTTTAACTAAATAACGTTTGTTTTTTGTTTAGTTATACACAGTCGTGACAGTTGCAGTGCAAGCAATGCAGTGATAGTGCCATTCGTGTATTGTTGTTTTACATATATTTTACACCCCCAAAAACATACACACACATACGCCGCGTCGTTGCATGTCTATACTACTAGTACTACAACGCACTGCCTGCACGATGTTTTAACATTACAATACATGTACACGAATGGCATGATAAAACTGAAAATAATTCAATAGCAGTAGCACTGTATTGCTTGCTCTGCCACTTTCACGACTGTGTACAACTAAATAGGAAACAACACTTTATATTTAGTTAAAAACTAACCTTCAAAAAGTTGTATAACCACTGGGCAACCCCGCTCGTTTAAGAGAGAGGACACGGCCACAGCCACTCCTCCACTCGCCATGTTGGAAATGATCGTTTTTATGCTTTTGCACCCAATGAGGTTTAACTTTACCCAACTGTATGTGGAAAGATGCCCAACGATGAGGCAGAAGAATAATGTCTTGCTATATAATGGGTAAACCCATCTCGCTATCTGAGACTGATAAATAATACCCAACTGATGTAGTATATTTACCATTTGTTTAGTGTTGTTGTTTCAGTTAACCAATAGGGAAAATGCCACACATGTTGGAGAAAGTAATAACCAACAAACTCACGAATTATTACCTAGTTTGCCCATTTTCAGATTACCCATCAACTTCTTTGCCCTTCATTTTTACAGTGTGGTATTATTGTGTGATTTGTTGATCGTCGTTATGTGACATATTGTAAAATGATTGTAGATGTCTACCACTTGTTCTATGGTTAGATGAACTAATGGCAATAACAATATAAGATGCAACTAATAATACATAAGCAATGTCCATTCATGATTAGTCTTGTGAGTGCAAATGTGATGCGATTAAGCAAAATGAGTCATTTGTCGACCCAGGTCATTTTTGATTTTGTTATACATTTGAAAATAGCATAATCTGTGGAGGGGCTCCAGGATGTTTGGAAATATTTAGCTTTTACATTTTTCCAATAGATGGAGTCCCGAAGAAATAAAAAAAATATATTATGAGTCCCTTACCTCACGCTAAAACCTGGTAAAAATGTCTTTTCCTAGAAACACTCCCAGCCCAAAATCTGAAAACGCGAGGTCAAACAAACCCCGCGACGAGGAACACATGGCGTCACCGGCGTCTAATTAGTTTGGACCTGCCTAAATGAATGCACTGAGCTAACGCAAATACACCGCCAAACTTCACCATTTGCAATCAATACGGCCGTAAATGTGATTTTTTTATAGGACGATACAACAGGCAAATAATCAGCAAGCCAATTTACAACGGATTTATGATTTGGGGTTTTTCGTTCTTTGAGAGGCGGGGCGATTCCGCAGCTCGGCTTGATTTTCAGTACATCGCTCTACACGTCAAATTCAACCCTAACATACATACACGGCGATTCCCGAGAAAAACAACAACGCAGGACGCGGCATTATCACGGGGGATCGAGAACCCTGAGGATACACAACGCACAATCAATCAGTCTTGTGTTTACAGACTTAACGTTTCTGCGCATGCTCGGGAAAACGGTTATTCCCATGAAATTGCAATAATCATCGCTGGTGCGCATACGGTCGAACCCTATACAGCACTGGTCCGCACGCTCATGGTCTGCGGAGCTAGTTAAGTTCCGTGGAAATTTTAGCTTGTTTATAGCGAAAAACTACCCAACGTGTTTTACAGTTACACAATTTAGGATACTCTGGATGGACAGAAAGAGTGATTTACTGTATGATGTAAGTTTGGTTTCTTCTTGATTTTTTTTCAAGCAAAGAGACATTTATTTATGTTTATAATGCTAATCGTGAATTTTTAGCCGCCAATGACGTCAAGGGGTCAATGCATATCATTATAATAGATAAACAGTTTTTGACTTTCGGCTGAACAAGCCGCGCGGAGAGGTGCATATTTGACTTGAATTCTTTATTACTAAATGCACATTTTAAGTGTAAAATGGTTATTAACCGGTATCTACGATGTCTATTCGACCATACAAAGGTAATAACTCAATTATTGAGAGCATCCTAGAGCCACTCTGTTAAAACCCCATGTTGATACCCCCTTTGGTTCAAAAGTGTGGAAATTAGAAACACCAAGAGATGTGAGAGAATGAAAAGTCAAGTTGTTTATTGAAACTACATCGCCAAATTCTCTTTCGCCGCTAATTTTAACCCCTTTGTGATATTATTTACCAGAAAGGAAGTTGCCAATATAGAATAAGATATATTTTAGAATTTAAATTTACAATTTTCTTTTCTTTTTGAAATATTCACCACTGTTGGCTTGTTTTGGCTTGTTTCTCCATATACTGATATTTCCGACAAACGACTCATTTAGCTTGATCGCATCAAAAATGTTGTAAAAACCTGCAGTATAAAAATAACCCCCTGCGCTGACAACTGACAAGTCATATAACGCAGGGCTCTGTACTACCAGCCATGAGACGGTATGTAATCCACCACACGCAATATTATAGCTCACATGACAACACAACACAACGTGTGTGTGCACACGCCGGTCTCGGCATACACAACACGCCGACCATGCTGTACACTCATGTATCAATCAACACAATACCACATCGCCATTATTACAAAATAAAAAGTTCAACAAGTTTGCATCGAATATTAAGTAAATACAATAAATATCTGAAGTATAAAACTTACCCAAACTGTTCTTTAAAATACAATTGAACACCTCCAATGTGTTTGACAATGTAACTATACTTAAATAATGGGAACGGACGGATGCATTTATTTCTCCTTTTGTCTAGCCCTGCCTATTGAAATGAAAAACAACAGAGCAGCTCTTAACTTCCCCTAAAGCCTTTTTACACATGTTCATATTCCTACGCCTTTTGACAATAGTAACGGGAGGAGATATTAAAAAGAATATTAGCACCTGTTATATTCAGCTATATAAAACCCTAATTATAAATAATCTTGAATTTGCTCGTCGAGTAATTTATAGCTTGTTTGAATAAAACATTATTTGATAATGACGGACTACTGTAGCTTGACGTATGAACACAGTGATAGGTCATACTGCATTTAAAATAATATTAAAGGGATGTGTCATTTAAAGGTGAAGTTAATGTGCACTAAAACCCAACTCTCTACACTTGTTAACTGTTACACTGTGCCACCCGTGTGTGCATCGTGTGTGACGCCCCTCCTGTAGTTATAGCATTGTTATATTTTCATCCCCCAAATGGTTTTTTTTTTTACATCTTAGTTGTCTAGAATTACTTAAGCCTTAATTGTTTTTTGTTTAATAATGTTTATTTACGTTACAACAAAAACAAAAATGGAAAAGCAAATAAGTGTAAAAACAATAATTTTACACAGTTTGACTGTAATTTCACAAATTCTATGTGGAACAAAAGCTTTGCTAAAATGTATTAACAAAACATAAATATTTACAGATAGATGAATCAACACCAAAACAAATGTAAAATAAAAATCAAAACACATTTTTCGTTCAATAACAAAAGTTCGGGTACAAAACGACAACATTTGAAGAAGAAAAAAATCATACATCAAAAACAAATATAAACAATAATTGTGAAGCTAATAACAAACAAGAAATATTTGCACAAAAAAAAACACATTTTTCCTCAATGCGATTGTCCTTAATTATTATAAATTATGAGTTTAATAACGGAATTATGTGTAGGTTCTTTATAATGTATCCCACAGTCATATTTACCTGGCTCAATAAACACCGTAAACACTCAGGCGGTTCATGCAATTTCTTTGTTCATTTGTTAATGTTAATTATGATGACAGTGCAAATATATTCATTTGTAGCTCTCAGTATTAAGGGACGTAACCAAGAGCTGTGTGTACGATTATTGCACATTTGTTGTTTTTATGATAACTGATGTTGTTTTGCAATCAGGTTTCAATAGTGTTTACTGCTACTTTTCTGATTCATCAGTACTGTTTCAGTAAACAATGTTCATTCCATGATTGGATAGTGCCATTATTGCTGGCTTAACAAATAGCGTTTTGTTGATAGACACTGTATTTTTAGTTTATGGCAGCAATTCTGAAATTCTGAATAACATTGGTAATCATTTTTTAGTTTTTTAGTTATAAAACAGAGATTATTTGTGTTGATTAAGATACTAATTTTTCGTTATCTTTGGCAGTTATGTTTTAGTGAACTATTTGGTGAACAAAAACATTATTGGCAATAGCTACAATACCGACCAAAATTGGCCACGTGAAAATAAACGTACCCTCCCGTTCCCCGCTCAATGTTGTTAACCCCAGCTGGAGCGCAGACCGCGCAATGAGAGCCAACATTGAACGGGGGGCGTGGGCCCAACGAGATGTGGCTGGGATTGTAGGCTTATGTAATTGCATTTGTTCTGGATGTCCTGTCAGTGTCACTGTCACAGTGTCACTTTCAGAATATCAGTTTAAACTTTGTATCAATCAAGGGGTAACAGTTAGTCTGTGTTTGGGTTGGTCGGCAAGCAGCTTAAGAAGCTTACTGTATTTCTTATATTATATAGAAAATAACTGGCTGTTAGTATTGATTATTATACACATCATTAAAATCCTCAGTTATGGTGGAGGTTTCTGGAGACAATATACAACTGAGTTTTGCAGTGTACAACGTACAGCCTTGACCAAGGCGTTTGAGTTTTATTTCCATGTATGGAGGGAAGTTCGTGATTTGGACGTCGAAAATGAATCGTCAATTTGCTTCCCATTCTGCGTTGTTTCAGTCGGCCTTACGAAAAGTTGAAATATTCTTGATCTGCATACCAGCATATCCCCCCCCCCCAATTTCGTCCAATATTGGACGAAAATATCAAGAAACACATTAAACCCTGAACTTACAAACCCGACAATGCGGTCAGCCTGACGGCCTCTTCATACGGACAGTAAAATAGGAGTGCGGATGACCTATACGCAGAGTAGTAGTACGGGCGTCGTGCTCAGTCGTACACACAATATACGCACAGCGTTACGGTTCTTTTTTCAGATTGAAAACTGCGACCGCCTTGAGCAAGGTTATGTTCAGCGTATAGCCACATACACAGTGAGGGTAACGGGGGGGGTTACGGGGGAGCACGTGTGCCCCCCCCCCCAATTGTGGTGGACCCCCCACCCCCCCCCCCCACACCCCCGCCATCCCCCATTTGAAAACTGGACTTTTAGGATTTGAAAATTGTAGGAGCGTTTCTAGAGCCAATACTTTTTGGGGACTAGAAACTACGCACGTGACGTCACCCTCCAACTTTCGCTTTTGGGAGTCGAAAAGCAACCTTTTATATACACAGCACATTGTACATGTCTTTGGCACGTAATAAGTATAACGTTACAATAATAAATGTTTGAATCCAAAACGGTGGACAAAACAAAAGCTTGCAAGGGTGTAACTATTAGTGACTTTGATTAAGAATATTATGGGCTAGGCATATAATTACATTGTCTGAAAAAAACTCATGTCCACTTTATTAATGAAATGCGGCGTCCTTTTTGGGCGAACTCATCGACAACTTTGTCTGGATGTCCGGTAGTTCCTGTGTCATGTCGCGTTCGATTGCGAGGCCACATATAAATGTCAGTCGGCTGTTGCTCATGGTAGCCCGTGTCTTTACTCTTTTCATCTTTGAAAAACCTCTCTCTGCTGTTGCTGATGTAACAGGGATGGTACAGACCAGTTGGAAGGAGCGGAGGTGGTCAGGGAATGATGATATCAATTTAAACAACCGTTCCATGGTTTCCTCCGTCGAACACGGTGCATCTGTTAAAAACATTTGATGTGCCACAGCACATGATGCTCCAGGTTATTGGGATCTATGTTAATGCTGGAAAACTTTGCAATCATAGGCTAGGTTCCATGTCAGCAAGTCGGAGAAAGTGATCTGATTATGGATTAGCTGGGTCGCATGCAATGCAGGCCTAGATAACATAATTTTTCCGAACAAAACGCCGGTGCATCTTGTCAATGATTTCATACATACTACTACGGTAGATTGGTGGGGAATTCTGTCCAGCACCAGTTCTTGTGTCATCCCCACGGATTCTGTAACCAGAAAGTCTTCCAGGTGGCGTGGTGGGCCTTTGTTTTTGGTCTTGTAGTTTTATCTAGCATCTCGACACCAGCACTTTCAGCCATGGTTTTGGAAATGTTCATCTCGTCACATCTCATCTTCTCGATGTTGAAATCGTAGCCTATATTAACCTGGATGCTTTGGCCATGGTCAAGGTCCAAGGTGAAGTATTGAACCGTACAACTGCGCCTGGAACAGTGCAAACAGACTTGGCCAGAACTGCCCCCTTTATAAAACATTGTGCACCCCCTTGTGCCCCCTAAAATTGTAACCTAGTAACGCCCTGCCAATACAATACAATGAACACAAACGTATTGACTGTGTGCCATGCGCCTTTAACACAGACACAGTAGCCGCCTGCAGACGACGATGTATGGAGCGCCAAGACTGTCTCTCATTCAACATCAAGCGGAATTCGTCTGGTTCAACGCCCCATGTTTGTGAGCTCAATAACGCCACCCGCTACCAAGTCTTGAGGGAATATTTCCAAGAGAATGTCGGCAGCTACTAATTTTATCTCACCTGTTTCTGATAAGGAATTTCAAAATATTGACTCCATAAGTATTATCTTATCTATTAAAAACGGAGCAAGATGGAAATATTTTCAAGTTCACTGAACATAAGTAGTGTTATCTTCTGCATTTCGGCCTCTCGGTGGTGAGATTGGAGCAAAAGAACTGTTCTAAAAAGTATTTTTGCTTATGGATAAAAATATAGACGTTTCGCCCCATTTTTTTTTCTTTCGTCTGCTTTTCTGGGAGAAGAGAACAAACTATTGTTCATAGACTTGGCAAGTCTCGTGCAAATTTGAACTTCCGGGACCATTGTGGTCCCGACCATGTGGAGTTTTACATGGGCGGGATTTTGTTTCGTCAATTATTTCAGTTTAACGTAGTTTATGGCCAGACCCAAGAAAGAATCAGCAAAAGGCACCCATCCATCAGGGCACCCTCTCGCTGCAAAGACGTCATTGTGTACCATAATGATAATAGAAAAGCAACAGCTATTGTCGAAATCATCTTATCATGTACTATAAACACAAATACAAACTGATTCAGTCTTGAAAGTGTTTTGTAAGAGAAGGGATCTTAGATGTGATGTGGTGCTAGCAAAGTCAGCAGTGAGCATTGACAACTTGTGACGCAATATCGAAATGCTTTTTTTCTGCTGCGCTACTGGCCTCGAATACGCGGCAAATATACGAGGTCAATTTAATAAACATTTGAGAGGTTTTGTTGAGTAAAGCGAACTCCTTCATTTATTAGTCGTTTACTTGGATACGGTCAAACCTCCTGGATATCAATACGTCTGGCGATGACAACAGACTTGACATTTCTTTTCGTTATCGTACGACATGATGCTCTATGAGCGATTACGTAATGTCCCTTTAAAATTCCTCCTTCTCGATTGAGCAATTACACCTTGCTTGTTGAACGTCTTGTACACCTCAGCCCTTCCACCATGAGCCTCGAAAACCAGCAAGTATTAAACCAGGAGATCCTGAACGCAATACAGCACCTACAACATAAAGTTGATACCACTTTTAAAAAGCAAAAACTTTCTGAAACTGCAGTTCCTTTCAAAAGCGACGGGAACAAGCAGCCGTTCAACCACGCCGAAGGGATAGCAACCCTTAAAGAATCCGCTCTGGGATTTCTGGAACTCGGCGACTTCACCAACACAGCCTCCAGGAGGCTTTACATCTGGCAGTACGACAACGACAAAACTTATCAAAGTAGCTGACCGCTCATCCTTATAGGTTGGGCCACAGTGAAAGAATATGACCGTAGGATGTGCTTCCAACTTGCGCATAATAAATTAATAAATTATATGTGGCCGACGACTTGGCAGACAACTCGGACGACGAAAAAAGACTCAAAATAGCTGAGAAAATGGCCGCCAACAAAAAATCTGACTCATCAAAGAAATCCAGAAACCAGTCTAGATTCCGCAAAACCCGCGGGATCAGCCTTCCAACTGCTGCACCTTTCAGCGGCCTAATATAATAACTATTATTTTCGTCGCCCATACTTTACCACGCCCATATTAAGCATCGACCGTAGGATGTGCTTCCATCCAGTGCGGCATCACATGCCACGTCCGTACCAATTGCCCGTCCAACAGAGCCCTATAGACTACTTCACAAATACTCCGTGCGCATGCGTTAGCCGTGGAATGAGGTGCATGCTGGTCTAGTTAGTGATCAAAATGTGTCGCTAACTAGAGCAGCATACACCTCATTCCACGGCAAATGACCGCGTACTGAGTATTTGCGAAAAAGTCTATGAACAAGCCAGCAGCAGTTCGGACCTGCAACAGCTAGACCTCCCTCTACATAGAGACTGGGAAGCTTCAGAGACTGACCCAGCTTATAAAGCACCAGTGACGGTTAAAGGTAAATTGAAACCATGCTTGCCTTTTTGAACCAAAGAATTAAAAGCCAGTATGTTAGTTACTGAAACAATTGCGACTGGGTATAGAATCCCCTTCAAACAAATGCCTCTCCCCTATTTTGCAAAGAATAACAAATCAAGTATGAAACATTCCCAACTTGTGACGACAGCAATTGCAGAACTATTGTACAAGAATTGCATAATCCAGGTTGCTTCTGTCCCCTACTGTTGCAATCCATTGACAGTGGCTGAAGGGAAAAAGTTAAGACTTGTCTTAGACCTTCGTCACCCGAACCAGTATATTTCATTAACCAAATTCAAATACGAAGACCTAAAGCACATATCCAAGGTCCTTGGCCACATCAGTTTTACTTATCTTTTGACTTTGAGTCCGGTTATCATCACATTGAAATATTTCCCCCCCCCCCATCAACTCTACCTGGGTTTTTCTTGGACCCACGACAATTATGTTAAGTACTATGTCTTCACGGTTCTCCCATTTTGGGCTCAGTAGTGCGTGCTATATCTTTACCAAAGTTGTCAGACCACTAGTTTATCATTGGCGCACACAGGGAATGCTTTCATTCGTTTATCATTGATGATGGCATAATAATCTCCCCAACTCAACGCGCCGCTTTTAACAACTTAGTTGTTGTTAGAGAGACAATAGCTCCCAGCGGCTTTGTTTTAAGCAAAACGAAGTGCGTTTGGGAACCCTCCAGTAACCATACATTTTTTGGGCTTCATCATAGACTCTGCATCATCACTGCTTTACATTCCACATGCTAAAATCGACAAATTAATGTCCTGTGTTCGCAATCTATTGACCCAACACGCGTCCAACTCCACAACCCCGGTCAGGAACCTAGCGTCCATTGCAGGCCAAATCATTTCCATGACCCCCGCTATAGGCCCAATAGCCAGACTCATGACCTGCGAATGCTATCAAATAATCGAATCGCGCAAATCAACTGTAAACCAAACAGTCATGTCTGTGATGCAATTTATTTGTTTGCTTGTTTTATTAACTTTATCAGCATGAGGTAGGAATAGAAAAGAAATACATTTTCTGACGTAGGAACGTAGGAAGAAAGTGACATTTCTTTTCGTTATGGTACGACATGATGCTGGATGAGCGATTACGTAATGTCCCTTTGTTGCTGCTCACTGACCAGTGCATATAATAAACCCTGTTATACACCAATCCTTCGCCGATCTTGAACTCTTGGTGGCAGCAGAAACGCCTCCATTACTGCGGTGGTACCTGGGTGGTACTGTGCTGCCTATCGATGAGCTTAAGGGCTGGGCTACACTAGTTAATTTATAAATGGTTATATGTAAATAATGGTTGTTTATAAATAATAGTTACATAAGTGGCAAGGTCGTACCACCGCAGTACCACCGCAGTTTGTCTGCTGCCACCAAGAGTTCAAGATCGGTGAAGGATTGGTGTATAGGGACAATTCCCCCTTCTCGATTGAGCAATTACACCTTGCTTTTTCCCATTATTTCCCTCCCTCCCAAGAATCGTTGCAAGAAAAGGGGACTGCGCCCTCACTCGGTGTCCTTGGACGCAACCACATTCCTCCTAAAAACTATAGGGGGTTCTTCGTGGCCTCCGAGCGCCAGCTAAAGCTGGACTGATACCGATTGCCTTGTAAGTTGTAAGGTGTAAGTCGTAGTTTTTAAGAGTCCGAAGTGTTATGGCTAAGATGGCCAAATTATGCGTTTGGCAATTTGCGAAATGTGTACTTGTGGTTTTTCTGGTTTGTTTTTTATTGGCAAAAATATGGAAATCCGCCAGCAACTCCATCCAAGACCAAACCCTCCAACACCTAGCTCATAAGTCACTACCCAATCTACTGATGGCAGCCAAGGCATCATCCACAGCCAAAAAATACCTCGCCTCATGGAGTAAATGGGAAAACTGTGGGCGAGATCTAAAACCGGAACTCGGTCTTTTCCAGCCGACCCGTATAGCCCTCTATTTCACGCATCTATCTGCGACGTCTGGGGCGAAAACTGCTGCAGACTATCTTGCTGCAAGCACCAAGTGGGTACATAATCTAGCCGGGCTACCATCACCTACTGAATATCCCATGTTCAAATTAGCATCACAAGGTTACAAAGGAGTACACGCTTCACCAGTCAATAGAAAAGAGCCCATAACACCAGATAGGCCTATATTACAAAAATTACTGGATTCCCATGGTCATCCAACGGTGACACTGGTTGACCTCCGAACCCTTTTTATATGTTTCATTAGCTACGCGGGATTTTTGAGATTAGACGACATTAGTCATATCTGACGACGGGACTGTATTTTTACACCAGATCGTCTTGTCTTACACTTACAAAAATCTAAAACTGACCAATTTCGTCAAGGCGACCAAGTAACAATAGCCAGGAAACCCAACGTGTCCAGTCACCATTGCAGAGCGATACTTGAACGCCTTGTCTGATCCAGCTGATTCCGACTTGCCTGTAATACGCAGACTCACGTCTTCAAATAAGGGACTGGCACCCACTAAACACAGTTTAAGTTATACCAGAACACGGGAAGTTGTCCTTCAAGCATTGCAGCCATTGGTTCCCGACATTGGGCAATACGGACTCCACAGTCTCCGATCCGGCAGGGCAACGGCGGCAAGCAATGCTCATCTCCCACCCACTCTAATCTCTCGTCACGGCAGATGGAAAACAGAAAAGGCGCGAAACGCCTACATCAAGCCCAGCCCCGCTTCCACCCTGATCGTGCCCAATATAGCCTTGTAATTTAAAAGCAATTGTTACGCTTTGATAATAACTCTATGAATTTTTGATAAGAATTTGAATGTATTCCGAAAAGAATTTTGATAAGAATTTTGATGTATTTTGAAAAGAAATCAAAAGAATCCGGATAAGAATGGACACGTATTTTGAAAAGAGTTCGACTGTATTTTGGTGTACCTGTTTTTTGAAGAATTTGAAGGAATTCGACAAGAATTCGAATGAATTTTGGCGTATGTATTTTGTAGGATTCGTGGCGTAGGCCTATGTATTTTGAAGTTGTGAATAAATCTACTCATTATGCAGGTGTTTTGCCCAAGCGAAATCAACTGTAAACCAAACAATCATGTCTATGATGCAATTTATTTGTTTGCTTGTTTGATTAACTTTTATTTAATCAGCTTGAGGTAGATATAGAAAATAAATACCTTTTCTGACGTAGGAACGTAGGAAGAAAAGTGTATAAACTGTGATATCTCGTGAAATTTACTCGACAGGCCATCATATACCGTTGGCTTGCTTTCCATTCACTTGTTTCCTTGCTTACTCTTTCTGAGTGAAGCTCGTCGGGTTAATTTAAGTTGAGGCATTCCATAATAATGAAGACCATTGTTGTTATACTATTCCCTTTTCTAAAGAATTCCTCAGTGGAGTCCAATGAAGCAAAGGTTTGCTGGGATCATTGTTCCATTGTGTAAAAGACCCCACACGGGCCCTTCCGTAAGCCCATCCAAGTGTGTAAACACCAGCAATCGGAAACCTAGACTAGTCCCCTGTCTTTATCCGCTGACAAACTACCAGTACATCACTTCGGACCAATCATAACACATATATGGAAAGCTTACGTCGTTGCACATTAATCCAAATAAATAATTTTATCCAACGAATTCATTGAGCCTGTAAGACCAGTGCCTTGTTTTATCCTTGCGGATAAAGACAGGGGACAAGCCTAGGTCCAATTGACTTGACCGCATGTGGGCGCTTTTATCAGGAAATGTCTTGTATCACAATTACAGTTTTATCTTATTTTAACTGCCTGTATGTAATTTTTTGCATCAATGGCGAAATACATCAACATAATGACAACAACATGACAACAACCCGTTTGTTTAATTGTTTTTTATTACGTGAAATTGGTCCACATACGCCGTCACGCAGTAAACAATACGGCGAATTAAAGTTGGTAGGTCGCAAACCTTGTTCCCAGTGTTTCCCCACCATATGCTGCTCGCTCATTAGATAAAATCAAAACTGACAGGTATAATGTAATATTATTGCTTTCCACCATTTTACAAACATGACTTTCATATTTTGAAAAATAATCAATTGTTTTCATTAGTAAGAGCAGATTATTTAAAATAATAATTAATGCCGTAACATTATCTCATAGAATCAACTCAGAAAATACTACTCCCAATTTTATTTTATTTTGTTTTGCCTACATATGGTTATTAAGGTATTAGCTAAACGCAAGCAACTATAGAATTAATCTGCCACCTTAATTAATATTAAATATTTATAGACCTGAACATTTGGATACTACACCGGGACATTTATGAACGTCGTCAAACAGTTGCAAGCTTAATACAAAGTCAATTTCACTATTTGTTGTATTCATTAGAGAAAAAGGCGAAGTCATTCTTAATCATACCACAGCTACAGTGCACGTGTTTCTTCCGTTGGATTCCAAATGAACCTGTACCCGGAGAGTTTTAACACAATGTTTAGAATAGTCGGTTAAACTGGTCTTTTCTCATTATGTAGAAGAATATATGTATTTCGTATTGTACTCAATTATATTATGGCACCATGGGGAAAATGGCCTTAGCTTTCGATCCAAACCGGACCTTCGTCAGAGGCATGAACAAAATAGACATTTATTTAAATTTAAAAATAAGCTTGCGTTAATTAAAAGTTGGGGGAAATAAACCGCATTGATCCCAAAGCAAAACAATAAAAAGAACATGATCAGCCACTGTACTTAATTTTAAAACCACTAAAACCTAGACTTGTGGACAAGTCGTTAAATTGCTGTCGCGGTGATAGCGAAACGGCTCTCTCGCGAGACTGCTGCTCTCACCTCTACGGTCCAATTTAACGACTTGTGAAAACCCGACAGCTGTTTGTGTACGGCTTATGGGCTCTTCAGCCGATTTCATACGGAAGCATCTGATTGGCGTTTTGTAAAATCCATAAATATTCAAACATTGCATGCATGAATATTAACAATACATTGTGTACAGAGGATATGGATTCATCCATATGGGGAAATATAGACCCATAAATCAGGGTATGCGTATACAGAAATAATTGTGACTGGGGACGAATCTTAAAGGGTGTTTGTAACATTGGTAAGAGTAAAAATACAAATGTTCACAGATTCACACATAACTTACGTGGTATAAAGACGGTTATGATGGGAAACTCCCTTTGAAATATTTTCGCTTTAAATGCTATAGATTTGAGAAATGAGTAAAACAATTAGTTTTGATCTCATGAGTCAATAACTCAATGTTTGAAAACAGTGAAAACACTTTTTTTTCTGGTGATTGCAATGACCGAGTGAGCTTAAACTTTCATTCACAGGTTTATTGTTTCATGTAGGCCTATATGTTGGAATACACCAAGTTGGGATACTGGTCTTTGACATTTACAAACAGTATAAACTGCCTTTAAACAGATGTATAATAATGTAGATATATGCTAAGTAAACATTACAGATAAAACTATTCAATTTTATGAAGCATGCAGTTAACAGCACAAAACTCATTTACAAAATGTTCTCAGTCTAAAAATGTAGTGTATTCACAGTATTTGAAAATAAAACCACCCTCAGATAAAATGGACGCGTCCAGCAGTCTCATTGGCCGCCACGCCAACCACAATAATGTGCTAGGTACAAACTTGCATAAATGTACAACTGTCGCGTTTCACAAGTCCTTAAATTGGACCTTAGTGGTGAAAGCAGAACTCTCGCGCGAAAAAGCAGTCTCGCGAGATAGTTGCGAGAGAGCCGTTTCGCTATCACCGAGACAGAAATGTAACGCCTTGTCTAAAAGTCTACTATCAACCAAACAAACGATCACAAGATAATCAAACAAAAAACACCTATATAAAAAAGAAACGAAAACTATGCTTATATGCCTCTTACTCTGTTTGGTGGGGAAGGAGGGGCAAATTGGAGAACAATTAAATCAACATCACGATAATGGTAGAGACAGCACAGCCTGCCACGGCGAGCGACATTGTCGAGTATCTCCCATTGTAACTAGCAGAATTCGGAGTGGTGGCAGGTTTATTTGGCACAATGAACTCCATTTCCTGTTGGTGCCAGTCACCGCCACATCGAGGGAAATTACGTGGAACTGGTGGTAGGTCTTTGTCTGAACCTACGTGAATAACCATCGTCATGCCAGCCTGAGAAAAAGCACCAACATAATATATGATTGAATACATGAAATTATAGACGATGTGACCTCTGACGTCATTCGAAAATCATAACATGATGCGCGCGCATGTCGCCGGGCAAAACCTTTGTGTACTGACAGCCAGCTATAAAGGACACGCAATGTTGCCATGAGTACGCGTCTTCTTGCCCGGCGGAAACATGACTTTTGTCAACAGAGGGCGGATTGAATGTAAACAGAGGTCACATCGTCTATAGACCCGAGCTTGCAGGTAGGTTGTCATCGCTAACGTCCAATAAAGGAACCGTGCACGCTTGTATGCGCCACGAACAACTCTCGGCCAATGATAGATCTTCCTTAGACCTCAGTTACAAGTCACCGTCAGAGCTTGTGACTTCATGTGCAAGGGGTCTGTTGACAGCTCTGAGGAAACCTGGTTTACTTTCTAAACATTATTTCGTCATGAAAGCTAATCAGAAATATAGGCCTATATTTAAAAAAAAAACTACAGAGATGTAGCCAATGTTTAAAAAGTTGAAATTAACAAACTATACAACTACACTTCATATTGTAATGGCTGTGGGTTATTTGGTGAAAAAAGGGGGGAGGGGATGAGGGTTGATGAACCTGGATATCCCCTACACTCAAACATGATGAGCTATTCCCCTAAAACACAGTAGTTTGCCAAAATATTTAAATACACTGGATCAAAGATTGCAATTTCACTGCATTGAAACCGTCAGTATAGGTGGTTGCGAGTAATTCATTACATTTACGTACCATGAAGTGGAATGATATGTGACAATGAAACAGCCACCATCCCGGGTTATCTGCCACGAAACGTACAACGACGTAACCGCCTCCTAGTGGGGCTACGGTGTCCTTGTGTGGCACATTATGAGTGCGGCGAGTGATATTGCCTGAAAACGGAAATAATCCGAGTCAACTCGATACGAAGTTAATATACACTTCCAGGGGGTCGAAAGAAAACTACACATTAATTGTTTTTGTCTATTCATTATGAGCAAAGCATAATGTTGTTTCTTTTTAACCTGAATTGTGATTTTTACGTCGTCATATGATGTAAAGTTGAATTAATTACGACCCATGAATGTAAAACATGAGTTGATGAAAATGCAAGAGAGGATTATGCGAGCAAAGTTCACTCAGAAGCCTACACCTTTGTTGATGATGTCACTATAAACAAATATTATCTTAAAATAAAATAAATTAATTACTAGCATAACCAATTCAATTGTCCATCTAGACAAAACAACAGAGTACCATGCGATTCAGTTTTGAATTTAATTATTCCATTAGAACAGTCTAATTTATAGCAATGGTACAAGATTCGTATGTGAAATATAAAGACACTCAAACATGATGAGCTATTCCCCTAAAACACAGTAGTTTGCCAAAATACTATGTGGTCTAAAAAGCTCATATAAGTATACCAGTGTTAACTGATTGCTATGGTGACAGTACATTTAACTGTTATTAGGTAGTTTCTCGATAATCTGAACATAACATGAAGTTTCTCAATAATCTGAACATTGCATGAAGTTTCTCAACGATCTGACCATTACATGAAGTTTCTCAACGATCTGACCATTACATGAAGTTTCTCAATGATCTGAACATTGCATGAAGTTTCTCAATGATCTGAACATTGCATGAAGTTTCTCAACGATCTGATTATTACATGTATAGGTTCTCAATAATCTGAACATTACACGAAGTTTCTTTTTGATCTGATCATTACATGAAACTTCACTGGTTGGTTGTTGTGCGTTATTGTCTTTAAATCAAATGTTTTGTAAACTGGCGGATACCTGCTTTATCTAGGCGCTTGACCTCCTCAACTGTTGTCGCCTTTCCTAGCTTATCTTGAGCCACTACTTGGAATCTATACCCGTGAATGTGCATCGCATGAGCATCTTCGAAATTACCTTGGTCAATAAGTACTAACTCGACAACCTAGAAAAAAAAAAAAAGAATCGTAGTTATAACATTCAGTCGAATGACGTTAATTTGGTTGGAGATGATTAGAAAATACAAATCACAGAATAAGGGCAGGAAGGTGGGTGGGAACAATGCTCAGGTTACTTGATTATTCATGTGGTAATTACGCGATGTAACATGTGACTTTTAAGCTTGCACTTCTGCCCTGGGTTAGTATACTCATTGTACTGGGTCATACTCAGAGTTCAACTTCGCATTTCTAGGTGAATTTATTGAGAAATCACAGCCTTACCATTTCCGTAGATTGTCCATGTTTCTTAACTTTACCCAGCGTTGCAAATACTGCCGTCAATGCTTGTATAATAAGGCAATACAATTTATTTTACAAATTACAAATCAGACGTCAATTTTCTTTCGCGGATTTGCTAAAAATAAGCAAGTCTTGACATCAAATTTCATGTCAATCAACTTCCGTAAACTTACCCAAAATGTACTAAAATGTTGAGGCGTGAATGCATTAGTTCACGCATCAACAATATTTCGCGACTGGACGAAAAATAATAAGGGTGTGTTGCCACCATACCTTGCCAAGCTCGACATGAAGAACCTGGGTACATTCACAGTGTTCATTCATACAAAGTTCCTGATGATAGGCCAACACACTTTCCATGCTGCACATTTCAAAATCCGACAATTCCTGGTACTGCGTGAGAAGTGGTGATGCTGGATATTTGAATGTTACACGGTTTATCTGCGGTGATGGGACTCCTCTGAAGGTTGAACTGTCACCTTTGACCCCGAAGGCAGGGTAATACACGGGATGATTGTACTTGTCGTTGTTAACAAGTTCATTATCTAGCACGATATAATGAGTGATATCTGCCTCTGGAACCGGAACTTGCTCGTTGTCGTTCACTTTGCAAGACAAGACAAGTGGGTGGGTGAAAATATACAATTTGAATTGGTTCAGTTAAAACAACATGTGATTGTTTTGCAAAAAGGTACCACAGCCAGAGGAAACTAGATCGAAGAAGAACAAAATCGACTAAAGGAATTGTTTGGTTTTCGAAGAAGACAAAAATCGACTAAAGGAATTGTTTGGTTTTCGCAATTAAAACATCATTATGTTGTGCATATTTTGTTATTCTGGACAGTACATAAAAGCATAGATCAGTATATCAACTAACATGACTAACAATTTAATTACATGTAGACCTTTCTTTTGAAATTATTGAAACTGGGCTCGCTTGGTAAACTATAAAGCTCCCAATATACCCCAACCCCAGAACCACCTGCCCCAACCCGCCCCCAAATGAAAATTACTACCTACGTGGATGTATAACAATTTGATTTTTAAACAACAAATTAAAGTCCCAAATCCTTACTCCCACTACAACGCCCGCCAAACTGTGTCACCTGGCAGATTATATAACTACTTAATTAACCGACATTGCCCAGACAGTTTCAGTGAACTGACTTTGGGCAAAGTGATTGAGAGTTAAATGTTGCAACGCTGCATTTAACAACGGACTCACCCCAGAACTTCAGTAACACTGACTCTCTGAAGAAAATGGTATTTACGTTTGTCCTGTTTGCGTTTAAGTTTATGAATGTACACTGCACAAACTGAGGTAAGTTAAAATTGACACCATGGGTGTTGTCACATAATTATAGATAACCGAGAGAAAATTTAAATTAAAGTGTGTTAAAATAACACCAGTGTAATTGTGTTGGCAGAAATTAGTGTTATTTTAACACCATACGAATAAATTTCGATTATTTGTTGTCGGTCTTTATATTTGACAACACCCATGGTGTTTTGCAGTGTACACTTCAATTAACCTTGTTTAAAGACGCATTGTTAAGATGAAATTGCCATTGTGCAGTTTAAGAGACTGATATGTACACCATTGTAGATGCTTACCTGCTGCGCTTAAGTCGTTGATATTTTTTACATACTCAGAGCTCTTCATGTTGAAAGGATTCACGAGGACTTTTGATGGATAAGGCTGTTCCGTTTGTGAGGGGTCGGGTTGGTCTGATGTTCCCTCATAGACGACAAGGGCCAGCTCCTCGAATCCTTCACAGTCATGCCCCTTAATCCGCATCCAGTACTTTCCGAGGTCGGCACTGGCGTCTAAGATAAAGTCAAATCGTTCTCCGCTCGACATACCATAAGCCCCAGCTTCAACTGGTTGAAGGGAGGATCCATCACTGGCAATGATTGTTAGATTGTGATGGTCGATTGACACCTCCACCAAGCAGTCCATCAAGTTATTACTAATGGTGCGAAACCTGTATTTCTTGCCTTTCTTGACGTGGAATACTGCTCGGGGTGTGTAGATGCTCTGGTTTGAAGACGCGTCGATGAACTCGCTGTATCTGCCCTTTCCGTTGATCAACATAGAATCCGGCGAAGTCTCTAGGTCATCATAGACAATCCTTGAAAATCTTTCCACCATCAGTTGATTGACCCAATCTTGCATTATTATGACATGTTCGTGCAAATCATAATCATACAGCTGGCTATGGATGTCGTCGGGAGCAGCTTGCCGTATGACTAGAGATCCTACGGCGCCATTGGCCCTGTTTACCCCATGTGCATGCCAGAAATGGGTGCCGACTGTTTCAGCTTGGAAACGGTAAGTGAAGCTTGATCGATGGAGTATGGGACACTGTGTGACTAACGGCACACCATCCATGTACTGTGTTCCTCGTTGGTGAATGCCGTGCCAGTGAATGGTGACAGTTTCTTCATTATTCAATTCATTCTTTACTTTGACCTCGATAGTGTCAAACTCACAAACCTGTAATCACATACAAATTAATTTTTGTTAAACGTGGTACATTTTGTAAAAGTTCCCAACCATGCTAAAATTTAGCAAGGGATGCTTGCTAAATAATTGTCTAGTGTAAAGGGGGTTTATTTAGTGAAATGACGTAGCTCGAATGACAGAGCTGATTGACATCAACTGCAATGATTTATTTTGTTTTAAAGGGAGGGTATACCTTTGGTAATTATTCCAACATTAATGATCAGTAAAACTGTCTTAGTAAGAAGCACTGCAGCTTTTGATAAACATTTTATCCAATAAATGTGGTTTAGGGGGAGGCATTTAAATTTGTTAAAACCTTGAACCCCTTGGAGGTACAAATAAATCAATCCTCTAATGACTAATTAAGCCTTTCCTCCAAAGTGTGATGACCCGGTGAGTCAAATTCATTGATATCCTAGATTTCCACAAATCTAAGAGGGGGGGGGCAGGTCCCAGATTTGTATATTTTTTTTTTTTAATGTAGGCTTCGGAAAACTATTTCCAATCATGTACAAAGCACATACATATCTCATGCAAACACATGTCTACCAAGATCTAACCCTCTGATAAGTGATTTAATTGGCTTTGTCCTGGTTTCCATCGTGTCCGTCTGCTTCTGGTGTTCGTCTGTTCGTTGTTCTTCGTTCGTCTACGTGTGTTTTTTTGTTTTGGCTGTCATTGTCGCTGTTTTGAGGGTCGGAGTGACACACCTCTTTGGTGATAGTGTTTTATTTCACTTTTGTCTTTCTCATGGGCAGCCCTTTTTGTTTTGCCTGTTTTCCCTGGTTTGTTGTCCAAAATCTATTTCCTTTGTTTTGTTGTGTTCTATTCTTGTGTGTTCTCTCTTTGTCTTGTTTATTTTGTATGTTTTCACTTAAAATTATATCCATGCTGTGTATTGGGATGGGGCGGTTTATAATTTGTTTTATATAATTTCTATATTTTACTCTTTGTGTATATTTTGCTTGTATTGTTTTTTATGCCTGAATAATTTAGCCGAGTAGCGCAGTAATGTTGCACAGGCTGTATACTCCCCAGGGAGCTGAGATGGTTTAAGGAATGATTTAAGGCCCAGCCCCCAGGGGGGGTAATAATAATGTGAAGTTGGGATGCCTTCGGGCGGCGCGTGAAAAATATAAAACAACTATTATTATTATTATTATTATTAATAAAGTATTATTATTATTATTTTTATAACAGTCTGTCCTTTGTAAGTATACCAAGCTTCTGACGTCTTGCTGGCAGCTACTAGTTAATCTTCTGTTAACCACCCCACCCCTTCCCCCGCCAATCAAACTGTATCGGCTTACTTAGATGTACAAAACAACATTGGGAAATGCACACAAACATTTTTATAAATATCTTGGATGGTTTGAATATAAGCGTTGGGAAAATTTCGCAACCATGTTAAAATTTAGAAAGGGATCCCTGCTATATTTCTTTCGTGTGAAAGATAATTTAATTAGTGAAATGTCGTGGCTCTAATGGCAGAGCTGATTGACCTGTTAAATATCAACTGCACTTATTTATTTTATTTTAAAAGGGACGGTTTACCTTTGATAATTTCTCAAAAATTCAATGACCATTAAAACTTTCTGAGTAGGCAGCACTGCAGCTGTATACCATTTTGAGACACGATTCCCTTCCAAAGAATGTGGTTTTTAGAGAAGGGCATTCAACAAAAATTTCAATCTGAGAAACGTTTCATGCCTAAAACGTTTCTCAGATTGTGTATTACAATTACCGAGTATTCTTCCTGCGTAGGCATAACTGCTCAAGTTTCTGTGACGATATTGCAAAAACGCTTCCACCTTTTGAAATGAAATTTTCACAGGCTAGTTTTATTGAATGTGTAATTCTACATTTACATAGAATTGACACAATCGAACGTTTTCAAAAACCAAAGGTACACTTTGCCTTTAAGTACATTTAGAGAAAGTAACACGTCTATAAACACAAAGCATCACAGTCTGCCAGATGAAGTTCAAATCAACACCAAAACATTAAACGAGTTTTTCGTGATTAATTGTTCAATGCTTTATGGGGCAATAGCTTTGTTTTCCCCATTACTTAATAATACATATCAAGTCATAAACCACAAGGGAAACTGACTGGATACATTTTAAATATTTTGGGGTTTTCTTTGTTCACCCCAAAATTGTTTGACAACAACACTTTATAAATATGTTCGTGTATTTAGATTTGATACTTGGATACTCGGTCCAGGAAACTGCCTGTTGATTGTAACAATGCCACGAGGCACACCATTAATGGGTATGCAGTGCGGTCGACTGCAGTCTGTCAGGTTGTACGGACAGTCAAAACAAGCCGTTGACATGCTGTAATACCACTCCACAGTAAACTCATAGCGGCAGATCATTGGATTCGGTGGCCACTCGCATGTTCTGTAGCATTCGTGGGCTGTAAAGAGTAAAGTTTTCGGATGCGTACAGGTGGATACAATAATGAATATTTTAAGCAATAATATGTATTAATATTAACCTCTTTGGTTCAAGGAGGTTGGGACAATTCACGTCAAATATGGATGGGAAAATATGCCAACTTGTGCCAAAGTCGTTTATATTCACATTCTTGGCGTCAATGTGTTACGGTGTAAAAGCACAACGTTTCAAAATACTAATGGGAGGGGGCGTTAAAGGAAGATTGGCAAAGGAAAGAAAATCATAATTATACGTCATATAGCTACGAAATATACATCTCATAATTATGAAATAGATAAGCCATAACTACGATTTATACTCTCATAATCATAAATGTCATACCTATAATTTAGTCTCATAATTATGAATTAGCATAAATCGTAAATGTGACTTGTGCTAAGTTATTTTTATGACAAATACAAGTCATGTTTATGTCACGATGCGAACCCCCACGTTTATTTTATGTTACGTAATCATTTGCTTTAACTTGCATGGCTAGCGCCCTCTGCGGGCTGCTTCCCGTTCAAGATGATTCTGTTTTGGGCCGAAGACTGAAACTGACGTCTTTGTGTGTGTCTTCACCCAACAGGTAAAGATCTTGTTATATTTTTCATTTAAGTGTTTTCCTAATTACTACTTAGATTAATTGGTATTTAATAAGCACTATCCTCAAGTCTCATTTTGTTTATAGAATGCTGTTGACTCTAGTGGATATTTGGTTGATTTTGAAACATAACGCTAGCTATTGACTGAATTGCGATGTTTAGAATTATTTATTACTTCTATAGACTTTCCTAATAATCTTTGCAGTATTACTGACTGTGCCGTTTTGGAGATCCTTTAGTTTATTTCATCACTGCATCTGGGATTGGGAATAACGTGTTTTATTGCATTCCTCCGTTAATTTGCCTTAAATCCAAGATGGCGGTCGCGTCCTTAATTTTGGCGCGAACCGCGGGTAGTGTTTTATCGTTTTCATTGTTCATTATTTTGAAGTTTAGTTTATGTAATTATTATTGTATATTTTGTAAGATCATTCTGTTTTGGGCCGAAGACTGAAACTGACGTCTTTGTGTGTGTCTTTACCCAACAGATTCACCGTTGACTGATTGTAAATAACACTTGCCGTCTCTGCCCGTACTCATTCCAAGGGTCACATTTGGTGGAAGATCCGGGTACGGGCATATCGACGACGGCATCAAGCATCACTTGATCGTCACAGCACATATATACCCGTCAATATTGTGACCAGTACACATCATCCCCTGTAGACGTTGAAGGCATTCCCAGCCAGGACTGGCGGTATCCAGTGGGCAGAGCGGTCTTCCCCCCGAACCCTGCCCCGCGGAACGGAGAGACCTTCAATACTCCAGACGTGAAGAACTTCGGACCGCTGTTATCCCTACTACCGGACTTGGATGACCCATGACTGAGCACCCTATCCAGCTTTTTCAACGCCCCTGATTGCCGTCAAGCCAGAATGTTTTTCTACACGATTGGAACTGTTGAACAAAATTTTTAGCTAACCTGAATTACAACTTTTTGTCGCGATCTTCTTGAACAATATTGCCGATATTTGCAGCTGACGAGCAGCTGATGAACAATTTCCATTGTGAACATTGTCATTTTGGAATTTGATTGAATCAAGCCTCACTTGTATTTTGGATTCTGATTTGGTATTGTTGGTATTGTTGCTAGTCATTAATCTTGTCTGGCATTTAGGCAGGTGTCCGCAAAATGGGATTAAGTAATTAAAGTTCTCATTCAGCTGAAAAGAACTTTAATCCAGACATTGTTGTTTGCCATTGGTGATGCTAAATTCTTGGTGTGTAAAAGAACACCTGGAAATTCTCTCTTGTTGTATTTGGGACATTTTGATTGTCCAGCTGTGTGAAAGGTTTCTCTTTTTAACCTCAGTTGGGTAGATAATTGAAGTCATTTCCTTCAGAATTGTCGCGCCGAAAATTGCATTGTTTTTTTGTGTACAGAAGTTTTCTTCATATTGATTGTGTTCCAATTTGCATTCAAAGATTATCTTTTGCTATTACTGATATGTTTTTGCACTGGTTACATTGATTGCATTTCATGATTGCTTCAGATGGATTAATATTATCATTTTTTTTCTGACTGCCACTTTACATTTTGTGAAGGTATTGCATTGATTATCATTATTGATACTTTTGAATTGTGTTCTTTTGCATACTTTCCCACTCTGTATTTTCTCTTTGGACTGTGTTCTTGTAAGCATGTCTGAAGAGGAAGAATTCCCATCATCCACATCAGCATTTGGTCAAAGATCATCTCGTCGAACTCTCCCGAACAGACCTTAACATACTTCTCCCTTCCAAGAGGAACTCGGCGACATCCAGCAAACAACCGATCGCATGCTTACGCAACTGGGAGACATCGAGCGGAGACTATCCCGAGGCTCACTGCATCAGTCAGTTCCAGGTTCTCCTTCAACTCATTATCCCGTGAGGTCTACCCCAGGGCCGAGACAAGGTTCTTCTTCAACCGATTATCCAGTTCGCACACCTCAGAATCACGACCTACCTGACCGCAACTCCACTATGCTTTCGTCTCATCACCGTCTACTTCCATCACATCAAGTGAAAAGTGTACCCATGTTTACAGGGCGTGACCAAGGTACAACCATCGCCATTGAAGATTGGGTTCGAGACGTGAAGTATCTCATCGAAACTACTTCGATGCCTGAAGAAATCCAGTTTTCTACCATCGTCAGATATCTTGGTGGCGCTGCAAGAAAACTTGTACTCAATCTCCATCCAACAAATCAGACCCCACGCCACGCCTTTGCAGAACTCAAAGCACAGTTCGGAGATGTGTTCCTGACTGGTGACCCCTTAGCCAGCTTCTGTGAGCGTGTGAAACATCCCACCGAACTACCGAGCATCTACGCCGTCGAACTAGAGGAAACGCTAAGAACCATAGAGGAAAAGTCAACCCTAAGTCGCACTTTTTCTAATAGAAACAGCATGCTGACGCAACAATTTATGAGAGGCGTCAAAGACGAGAAAGTCACTCAGAGACTCGCACCGATGAAGCCCAGAGATATGACGTTTCGGGAACTTCAAATTGAACTTCGTCAACTGGAACGAGAGTCTAGGGTTGCAGCAGCTGCAAAGACAGGAACCAAGCTTCAAGCTCAACAATTGCAGCAGATTTGTCCCCCATACCAGCAATCCTCACCGAAAGTGCCAGATGTCGAGAGCCCCAAACCAACTACCGATCATGATGTGTTACAAAACCTTCTCGCCACTGTCCATCAACTAGCTCTGAGGGTAGATCATATCTCTCATCAAACTCCACGTGGACCTCAGCAACCAAGAACAGACCAACTTTTCTCTGGTCAACGAGTGTTCTACTGCCACAGATGCGGCAATGAAGGTCATATTGCCAAAGGATGCAGAAGTGCCCATTTAAACTCCAACGGCCCACGGCCAATGGGCAAGCCGTCAGAGGCCGGGAATCAGCGAGCCCAGTAGTAAGTTCTCCTTCAAACACTGTACCACGTGTGTCTTCAATATGCCACGGTGGTAGCATACCTCTCCATCATCAGCAATTGATTGGTCCAACCAATGAAGACGTCGTCAACGTTAATGGTGTCAACTATACTGCCCTAATAGATTCTGGTTCTCAGATCACGTCCATAACAGAAGACATCCTGAAGCAGAACCCAGAACTCCAGAACATGGAAATTTCTCCTTCAGAAGTCTCCATCGAAAGTGCTAGTGGGCATAGCATTCCTCATCGAGGTGTCATCCCTTTAACCATCACTATAATGGACGTCGTCTACAAGGATGTTCCTACATTTGTTGTACAAGCAGACAGTTACCGTAGAGACGTTCCAGTCCTCATTGGCACTAATGTCATCAGAACAGTGAAGAGAGACCATCAAATGACCAAGAGTAATCAACTCCTGCCCACGAAGAGCTCTGCATGGTATGCAGCCTTCAACAGTATTTCTGCTTCAGAACCTGGTAGCCACAGCGACGGTGCCATCGGCTACGCTAAGTACATCGGCCGATACCCCCGAGTGATACCAGCAGGACAAGAAGTAGACATCATTTGTCAGGCACCCCCTGGCAAAGGTCCCTACACTGCAGTAGTTGAAAACTTTCCTCGAGGCTCTTCATCTTTAAAGGTTAGCAACCTGGTCACAGATGTTGAATCTAATTGCCAAGTACCCGTTAGACTCTGCAACATCTCCGCCAAGCCCATAACCATCAGACGCAACTGTAAACTCTCACAGCTAGCATACATCCAGCGCATTGATGATCTACCACTCAATGAATACTACGAAACGTCACAAGTTAGACAGAAAGACGAAGCACACCATGATATATCTCCTTCAGATGAGAACCAAGTCCATGAAGGTCCAGTAGATGTCAAACATACACCACTTGTTGACTATCCAAAGCGAAGTTAGACAGCGAGTCACAAAAGCAACAGCTAGAGAGTCTCCTTCAGAATTACCCCGACGTATTCTCATCCAGTCCCCTGGACTTTGGATGTACGTCGACGATGAAGCATTCCATCCCACTCATAGACAATCAACCTTTCCGACTTCCACATCGCCGAATTCCTCCTTCACAATATCAAGCTGTCAAAGATCATCTCAAGGCAATGGAAGAAACAGGTGTCATCCGCAGAAGTAACAGTCCATTTGCCTCACCGATAGTGATAGCCCATAAGAAGGATGGCTCACTGCGGATATGTATTGACTATCGTCGCCTGAACAGCAAAACTGTGCGTGATGCATATCCTCTCCCTCGCATCGATGAAGCACTGGACGCTCTTGAAAATGCCCAACTCTTCACCACCCTAGATCTCACATCAGGCTACTGGTAGGTTCAAATGGAAGACGAGGACATACCTAAGACAGCGTTCACTACCCCCATGGGACTGTTTGAATGTAATCGGATGCCATTCGGCTTAGCAAATGCTCCAGCTACATTCCAACGCCTGATGATGACTTGTCTCGGAGAACAAAACTACGTCACGTGTCTCCTCTACCTCGATGACATCATCATATTCTCTGCCAACTTCGATGACCATCTCGACCGTCTCTCAAAAGTGTTCTCCTGTTTGAGGCAACACGGGCTCAAACTTAAGCCGTCCAAGTGTAACCTCCTCCAAGAAGAAGTCAGATACCTCGGACACATCGTTTCGAACAAAGGCATTAGTACTGATCCAGAGAAGACACAACAAGTAGAACACTGGCCAACCCCCACTAATCGCAAGGAACTACAACGCTTCCTCGGCTTCACTGGCTACTATAGAAGATTTATTAAAGGGTACTCGCACATAGTCTCACCTCTCTACAAGCTCACTGCTGGTGACCCAAGACGAAAGAAGAAGAACGCCAAAAAGACCTCTCCATCTATAACCCCACCATTTATCTGGACAGAAGAGTGTCAGAACGCGATGGACATGTTAAAGCAGTACTTGACATCTCCACCGATCCTTGCCTATGCAGACTATGCACTCCCGTTTATACTCCAGACTGATGCTTCAGGAGTAGGGCTCGGAGCTGTCCTCAGCCAAGTCCAAAATGGAACAGAGAGAGTCATCGCTTACGCAAGCAGAGGACTCAACCCCGCCGAATCTCGCTACGCAGCACATAAGTTAGAATTTCTAGCCATGAAGTGGGCGATTACTGATAAGCTACGCGACTATCTTCTGGGCAACCAATGTACCGTGCTGACAGACAACAATCCTCTCCTTTACGTTACCACATCTGCCAAACTAGATGCGACAGGCCAAAGGTGGATTGCGGCACTATCCCAGTTCAATTTCACTGTGAAATACAAGCCCGGAAAGAACAACGGAGCGGCTGATGCACTCTCTCGCAAATCACAAGCTGATACTTCAAGAAGTCTCTTGTCATTTCAGAAGGATGCAATCACAATTCCTCCCCACATCGTGCAAGCTATCTGTAACAGTCACCCAACAGAAACAACTCCCTTCATCGAACCTCCAGTTGCAAGATGCGATGTCATTACACAGAGTCACACGTCACTCCCAACGAATGAGTTGCCTAGACTGCAAGAGAAAGACATCATATCCGCTCAGAGAAGTGACACGGACATACCCAGATCTTCCACCAAATGTGACCCTTGGAATGAGTACGGGCAGAGACGGCAAGTGTTATTTACAATCAGTCAACGGTGAATCTTTTGGGTAAAGACACACACAAAGACGTCAGTTTCAGTCTTCGGCCCAAAACAGAATGATCTTACAAAATATACAATAATAATTACATAAACTAAACTTCAAAATAATAAACAATGAAAACGATAAAACACTACCCGCGGTTCGCGCCAAAATTAAGGACGCGACCGCCATCTTGGATTTAAGGCAAATTAACGGAGGAATGCAATAAAACACGTTATTCCCAATCCCAGATGCAGTGATGAAATAAACTAAAGGATCTCCAAAACGGCACAGTCAGTAATACTGCAAAGATTATTAGGAAAGTCTCTAGAAGTAATAAATAATTCTAAACATCGCAATTCAGTCAATAGCTAGCGTTATGTTTCAAAATCAACCAAATATCCACTAGAGTCAACAGCATTCTATAAACAAAATGAGACTTGAGGATAGTGCTTATTAAATACCAATTAATCTAAGTAGTAATTAGGAAAACACTTAAAAGAAAAATATAACAAGATCTTTACCTGTTGGGTGAAGACACACACTTGCCGTCTCTGCCCGTACTCATTCCAAGGGTCACATTTATAAGATATATCATTATTTTAAATAAGTCACAATTATGAGATATAAGTCATAAATTTGTATGAGCTATAAGTTATAATTATGACAATTCTTTCTCACAATGTACCTTTAACGCTTCCAGAAAACTTAATTCAACAGTTTTTGAGTCTTTTGAAATCATGTATCAAACCTGTGATTATTTGATAACGTAGCAAAGTCAATTCATTACCATACAATCAACGGTGAATGGTTCAATTATAATTACTATTAATCATCTCATATTGAAAGGTATACCGTATCGGCCTAATTGTAATTATTTTGAGTCGGTTCTAGAAAAGCAGAAGATAATTGCCTATTCACTTACCATCGCCGCGAGAATCAACTCCAATACGTAGCAGGATAAAGTACATTAACATTGTTCTCAAGATGGCGTCGCGTGCAAAGCGTGAGGATGCCATTTTCGACGAGAAACCAATATTATTGTTATATGTTAACAGCTAGTGTGGATCACAATCATTGAGAGTATTTTTGCGCTCGGGGTTGCAGACAGTGAGTGGGCTTACAATCATGGACGGTATACAATACTTCACTAAGTGCGTCATGATATTGTTTACCCCCATCTGTCTATGATCTAAGGTCACACTTGCAGGGTTTTACAATTTACCAAATCTCTGCTACCCATAAAAATGCATTGTGGTTTGTGGTTTTGTAGAACGCGGGTTAAATTGAACTGACTAAAGGTGTTAACAATGACAGCACAAACGATCTCAAAAAGTCAAGTATAAGCCGCAGACAGGAATAAACTTACGAAAAATAAGTAGCACGATAAACAAGGACAGTGATTCCTTTATTTGATATAAAGACACTTTCTATTTTCATCAATGAATAATTTTCAATTTTGTTTTATAGCAGAAACAAAAACTCTAAACAGAATATGCCATCATCACATATTCCCCTTTATCAAACCAAATTAAAAAGTAAATGCATCTGCGGACTGAAGTTTTTGTTATGCAGGATAGAGCAGGATCCGTAAGGTTGGGTGTACGTATGTGTGTTTGTGTGCGGTGGACTGACAGCATTCCTTTCAATCCCACATATGACACAACTCAACCAATCAGACGTAAGATACATATTCATGAGTAACGAATAATTTGCAGCATTAAGGCCGTAGCACGCTAAAGGACATGTTCTCCCTCTTCGTTTCAAGAGTCCGTATCGCAGCGTTTCAAGAGTCCATATCGCAGCCAGATACTTTACATAACTGTAGGGGAAAGCTCCGTTAAAGAATTTCAAAGTTTTGGCTGGAAAAATTCGGAAGGTATCAATCCTTTTCAGAGAGGGTGTGTTTATATTGCCATCACTTGTTGAATCTACAAACTCATGGGTGAGCAGTTAATCTCCCTGGGCGCAGTCAGCGACATCACTGGCTGGTTGTTTTTAAAGAATAAATACTACATGGAAATCGGTTTCCACTCCTCAGATTTCAAAATAATGTAAAAACCCACAAAATATTATTATATACTGTGCAAGATCCATTTATAGATTTCCTAGTTCTCTAAGTAACATGATTACACCAGTACATGTACCTTGCACCTCTTCCTTCAATCACTTCGAGTGTGTCTCAGCTGATGAAGTGAGAAGGATCATCACATCTAATGCGTCCAAATCATGTCGCCTTGATCCAAGAGAGGTCACACCCTCTGTAGCATTTGATAATTTTTTGAAGCCCTCTTTGATGATGTATACAATTTAAAAATCCATTGCGACGTTCTTGAGGTATGATTTTTTCTAAAATCAAACGTAAATCAAATTTAATTTGACAACTGATGACGTCATTAAAGCGGTGTCTTGTACTAGTCAAGTGCTCACTTATGCGAAGTTTGAAGGATATGTGAGCTTGGGAAGTGTCTTTGTTGGCCGACCTCAAATGAACAAACAATTATTGTTTTAATCAATAATGAATGCTATTGGAATAAAGCTTACCGTTTCAGTCACCGTGTCTAAAGGACACACTCACCGGGCCTAAAACGCCGTTGGCCGGCATGGTCACGACGATCAGCGTGACACGGTCTCGGTGTTTGAGACATTTAAGCGAACAGTGTTGTTCTTTTTAGGTGTTCGGGCATTAAGCCCGAACAACTCTTTGTTTTTTTTTCGGTTTTTTTTTTTTGTGTTTTTTTTTTTTTGTTTTTTTTTTTTTTTTTGGGGGGGGGGGGGTTAAGGTGTTCGGGCATTAAGCCCGAACAACTCTTTGTTTTTGTTCGGGGTTTTTTAAGTTTTACTTATTCTTCTCAGTGGGCTTTGTCCGCAAGCAAACGCATACTTGCGAACCTTTGATCAACTTGAAACTTCATGTGAAGTTAAAAAATAAGTATCAGAAGGTGAGTAAGTTGTGACGTCACGATTACGTTATCGGGTGTCAAGTTACAAGCCATTTAAGTTCAAAAAGTAACCATATGCCAATGCCTGTATGTCTCTGAATATTTTGGCTACGGTATTCATGTTTAGGCATATGATAGATCAAGATACGGGCAACATTTAAAAAGTTAACGCCAAATTCACATGACCTTTACTTCCGGTCGTACCGAAAGGTCAAAGTTTGTCTTTGTGTAATTCTTTAAAAATAACTTTCCCTGCAAAAACATTAACTTCTGTATATCAGATCGACTACAAATTTACACCATGTTATTCATAACTCAAGAAGTACAAACGCTATTATAACAATCTACACATCATCGGAGAGGTCTTGAAAAATTAAGCAAATACTACACAGAGTCTTATACCGTTTGACCTCAGCTTCCTGTTCAAACCGGAAGTTGAAAAGTTCACAATTCATACTTTAAGAAATATTCATACATTTTACAAACACCTTATTCACAATTTTAACATCAGGTTGTATGTCCTTAAGTCCTCTCAAACTTTTCCACAGACATGTTACCTATTTGACCTTAACTTCCGGTTGAAATCCGGTATCGAATGACTCGTTCTTAAATTAAATTGCGTGTGAAAAGAATTGCACTGAAAACACATACAACGCGCTATAGTGTTGAGATCGTTCCGCGTCCGGGTGTTATCACGTGTTGCAAACATGCGAGTAGCGTGATCTAATTAGTTATGCACACATATAGAACAGTCCGTCATGCGCAGTAGTTAACACATTAAATGTGTGTAAGTAATAGGCCCAGGTTTTCACCCCATAGGTTTAGAGTAAATCCCGAAGAATAGGTCATTGGAGCAAAGTGGAATGTTGACGGTCGGTTCTACAACTTGCTATGTGAGCTTTGTAGAAGATTGACGTCATCAACAATTAATCGCGATATATTCTTGACGATACACATCGTGGATCGCGTGAACTTAAAGGTGCAGTAATACAAGATTGATAAATGCAGAAAAAATGTGCAATCGAGCTGAAACCTTGCATGTATTCAAGTTGGGATGTGTTAAATCTAGAATTTGACGTCGCATTACGATGACGTCATCAAGCTTTACGTGACGTCGGCTTAAAGGTGCACTTTTCAAAAATGTATGTTTCACAGGAAAACAATGTGCGTTCCAGCTGAAACCTATCATGCATTCAAGCCGTGATGTGTAATTTTAGTTCTTCTTTTTCTTCTGATAGTCGTTTGTCCGCAATAAAAGCATAGATGCGAACCTTGGATGAACTTGAAACTTTGCATGTAGTTAGACTATAACTAGGAGATGCCAAGTGAGTTGTGATAGTTGTGATAGTTCATACTATGCTTGTCTTATTTTAATGACATCAACATCAGTGCATAATGTTTTGAACAATCAATGTTTCATGCACCGATACTTAATGAGTATCCAACTCACTGTATTTGAAACCCTGTTGAAAAGTTCTAATAATTGTAAATTAATAATGTCAACAACAAAAAAATAAACTTCATTAAATGGCATACATGATAGATGTACTGGTGAGTAATTCAACGGCTCGTTTGAAGATACGCAACCAAGATAAAAGGGAATTCAAAACATGTTGCTCTGTGTGAAAAGGACAATTTACCCTCTGCCCTTTCTAATAAATTAAATAATGTACTCTTTTGCTGAAAACACTTTGAAAGTTCAACTTTGTTTTTTCACTTAACATTTTAAGCTTATACTTAAATACCAATGTCTCGATAAGAACTTATCTAACGTCATAATGACGTTATCGGTTTTCTAATTTGGCTTAATAAAAGATTATTATTATTTTTGAAAACTCATAATGTGAGTCGCATTTATTTCCTGTTTAAACTATCGCATAATCATAGAAGTTTAACACTTTGCTTTCTTTGTGATTCCCAAAGCTATCAACAAAATGTTCATCGATTCAATGATATAGCTCACACATTAACAAAACACTGACCCAAAAGATAGCCGAACACCTAGTGTTTGTTCCAACACACTAATCTCTAGTTTTTGTTCGGTTTTTTAGGTGTTCGGGCCTTCCGCCCGAACAACTCTTTGTTATTGTTCGGGTTTTTTTTTTCTTCTTTTTTTGTTTTACTTCTCAGTGGGCTTTGTCCGCAACCAAACGCATACTTGCAAATCTTTGATCAACCTGAAACTTCATGTGTAGTTAGAACATAACTAGCAGAAGCTGAGTAAGTCGTGACGTCACGATTACGTCATCGGGTGTCAAGTTACAAGCCATTTAAGGTAAAAAAGTGACCATATGCGAATGCCTGTATGTTGCTGAATATTACAGCTATGATATTCATATTTGGGCATATGATAGGTCAAGACAAGGGCAACATTTAAAAAGTTAACGCCAAATTCATATGACCTTTACTTCCGGTCACTTCGAAAGGTCAAAGTTTGCCTTTGTGATTTTCTTTAAAAAAGATTTTCCCGGCAAAAATCCAATTTTCTGTACATCAGATCAACTTCAAATTTACACCATGTTAGGACCTTCATAAAACCTATTCGAGTAGTTGTGACGTCATAATGACGTCATCAAATGTTGAAATACAGTAAATCAAAGTTTAATCATTTACAAAATTCATAACTCAAGAAGTACATAAGCTATTATAACAATCTATACATCATCGGAGAGGTCTTTAAAAATGTAGCAAATACTACACAAAGTCTTGTACTGTTTGACCTTGTCTTCCTGCGCAAACCGGAAGTTGAAAACTTCACAATTCATACTTTAAGAAATACTCATACTTTTTACAAACACATTACTCACAATTTTTGCATCATGTTGTAAATTATTAAGCCTTCTCAAACTTGTCCATAGAAATGTTACCTTTTTGACCTTCACTTGAGGTTGAAATCGGGTATACATTGACCCGCTGTCAAACCGCGGGAAAAAACCGCATTGAAAACACGCACAATACGCGATCTAAACCAGTAGACGGTGAGCGGCTGCTTGCTCCATTGAATCAACCGCAAGGTTCAAAGTCCTTCAAACATTCTTGTAGTATAGTCTCAGTTCAAGGTTCGCGCAACCTGATTTTGACATTACGCTTTGTTAGTCTCTAAAACAGCCGTCCGTGCAAATCTCGCTAACAATCAAATGTCAGATTTTTCAAAAATTCATAATTCAAGAACTACACAACCGATTTTCAAACTTTTTTCAGTTATAAAATCCATGGGTTCCTAAGCCCTGAAAAACGTGAAAGTTGTTTTAAATAATACACGTTCCATGTAGATCTCAATGCAGTCTTAAGTAGTAACTTAAGCTCTTGTTTCCCGTGTGAACATGGAGGTTCTACCTCCATGGTGTGAACTAGGGTATAAACGTTAAAGACTTACATTTTACTTTCTTTGACATTTCAAAAGCTATCATCAATCTTTTCATCAATTCAAAGGAATAGTTCGCCCATTAACAAAACACTGACCCAACGATAGCCGAACACCTTGAGTTTGTTTTAACAAACTCTATAAGCCTAGTTTTTTTAGGTGTTCGGGCATTCAGCCCGGAACACCTCTTGTTTTTGTTCGGTTTTTGTTTAGGTGTTCGGGCCTTCCGCCCGAACAAGTCTTTGTTATTGTTCGTTTTTTTTTTTTGGTTTTTTAGGTGTTCGGGCATTAAGCCCGAACAACTCCTTGTTTTTGTTCGGTTTTTTTTTTTGTCTTTGTTTTGCTTATTCTTCTGATAGTCGTTTGTCCGCAAAAAAACATACTTGCAAACCTTTGATCAACTTGAAACTTACTGTGACGTTAGAACATAACGAACAGAAGGTGTGTGAGCAATGACGTCATGATGACGTCATCGGGTGTCAAATTTCAAGCCATTTTAGGTCAAAAAATGCCCTCATGCCAATGCCTGTAGGTCTCTGAATATTATAGCTATGGTATTCATATTTGGGCATATGATAGATCAAGATACGGGCAACATTTAAAAAGTTAACGCCAAATTCACTTGACCTTTACTTCTGGTCGTACCGGAAGGTCAAAGTTTGCCTTTCTGCAATTCTTAACAAAAAATCATTTCCTGGCAAAATTTTTAACTTCTGTTCATTTGATCAACTTCAAATTTACACCATGTTAGCAACTTGATGAAACCTCCATCAAGTTGTTGTGACGTAATGATTACGTCATCAGGTGTCGAATTACAGTAAATCAAAGTTTAATATTTCAAAAATCATAACTCGATAATAATTTAATGGATTTCAACAATCTATGCATCATCGGACAGGTATTTTAAAACTCAACAAACGCTACACAAAGAGTGACCCCGTTTGACCTTGACCTCCGGCTCAAAATGTAAGTTGAACATTTCGTTAGTAATAGCCCTCGGAAGCACGTTCCGCTCTATTGATCACGAGGTCCAAAGCCTACGTGCACTGTAGTGGCATGATTTCCGTGCAAGTTTTGACGTGTCGCAGTTCAACGCACTTATAACGCAAGCTTATCAATGGCGCAATAACACTGCAGAACTAAATTCCGCTCAACCTGTGCCATGTTCAGCGTCAAGTTGTTCCCCTATTCGCCCTTTTGATGGCTCATGGTGACCATGGAATCAAAGACGAAGTTTAACTGAGATGGCCACCTGCTTCAGTGATTCGTATGACTTTTAATTATGTGAGAAATAAAGCTATAAAGTTTTCACACCCGTTGTTGTGTTCCATCCTTATTTCCTTGCTGAGTGTATGGTGCACCATAGAGGTAGAAATAGTACTCAACTCATTATGTTATTAGTCAAAATTCACGAGAGGCTTAGACTTGCCGTCTTTATGACTTGCCTTTGTCTTTCATAATTATCCAAAACAAGTGTGTTTTCTTTCAATATTCTAAATTTAACCCACCGTTCTGTATGAATGAAAATTAATGTCTAAAAAATGCAACCGATAGCTCATACTATGCTTGACTTATTTTAATGACATCATCATCAGTGCATATGTTTTGAACAATCAATGTTTCATGCACCGATAATTCACGAGTATCCAACTCACTGTATTTGAAACCCCGATGAAAACTTCTAATAATTGTAAATTAATAATGTCAACATGATAAGCATAGTTGGATTTATTAATTCATAAATAATCAATATTCATTGAAAAATAAATAAACTTCAGTAAATGGCTGACATGGCTGTTCTTGTGAGTAATTCAGCGGCTCGTTTGAAGATATGCAACCAAGATGAAAGGGAATTCAAAAAAATGAAGCTCTGTATGAAAAGGACAATTTACTCGAATAATTTGCTGAAAACACTTTGTAATCGTATCTTGAGAAATACATCTATTATGATTTTTATAAGCTTTGCATTTTTTGTGAATGTTTTATGTGTGAAAGTTCTATTTAATTTAAAATGACATGATTTGACCTGGCTTCCTGTCCAACCGGAAGTAAAAGAAATACATATTAAGATGCTCTTTTTTGAATTGTCAGTGAAAGTCTTGTATACAGTACAGTTTATGAATATTAACATGAAAATTGAAACAGATAATCAATTAATACACGTTCTAGAGCTTAATGCAGTCTTAAGTAGGAACGTTAGCCTTAATTTCCCGTGTAAACTAAATGTATACACGTAATTGATTTACACTTTGAAATTTCAAAAGCTATCAACAAACTTTTCATCGACTTAATAAAATAGTTAACACATTGACACAACACTGACCCCAATGAAACCCGAACACCTAGTGTTTGTTCCAACAAACACTAAATCTCTAGTTTTTCTTCTTCTTTGTTTTACTTCTCAGTGGGCTTTGTCCGCAAGCAAACGCATACTTGCAAATCTGTGATCAACTTGAAACTTCATGTGTAGTTAGAACATAACTAGCAGAAGCTGAGTAAGTTGTGACGTCACAATTACGTCATCGGGTGTCAAGTTACAAGCCATTTAGGTTCAAAAAGTGACCTCGCGCCGATGCCTGTATGTCTCTGAATATTTAAGCTACAGTAATCATATTTAGGCATATGATAGATAAAGACACGGGCAACATTTAAAAAGTTAACGCCAAATTCACATGATCTTTACTTTCGGTCACTTCGAAAGGTCAAAGTTTGCCTTTGTGATTTTCTTTTAAAAAAACATTTCCCGGCAAAAATCCAATTTCTGTATATCAGATCAACTTCAAATTTACACCATGTAAGGACCTTGATAAAACCTCAATCAAGTAGTTGTGACGTCATGATGACTTATCTAACGTCATAATGACGTTATCGGTTTTCTAATTTGGCTTAATAAAAGATTATTATTATTTTTGAAAACTCATATTGTGAGTTGCATTTATTTCCTGTTTAAACTATCGCATAATCATAGAAGTTTAACACTTTGCTTTCTTTGATATTTTCAAAGCTATCAACAAAATGACAGTGGATTTTTGAGTTTGTTCCATCTCAAAAATACACACAAATCGTTGTCTGCAGACTTTGACATTCTTCCCAAGCTCGTACGGTCATGAAACTTGGCAACAGTGTTACACCTGATAAATAGATGAAACAGAAATTTAGACAACATAATGACGTCATCCAATGATTTATTGTGTAATTAAATGTAGTTTATTTTAATCCAATTTTGAGTTTTTGGTTAAACAACCAGAACTAATAAACTAAAAACGATAAATTCGTTGTTATTTTTTGAAAACAAAAATGGTTTTTAAACCACTGCAAGCATTCATGCGACAATTCATGCATGTTTACTTTCGAGACACATTGTCAATGTAACTGTGAAGCTATCAAATGAAAAATGTACTGGTTAAATGTACACAATAGTGTCTAGACTCCGAAGTTTATTTTAGTACATACATTGTGTCAGACAATAAACCATTGCAAGCAGCAATGCGATAAGTCATGAATGTTTTTATTTTCGAGACACATTTGTCAAGGTTACTTACTGTAAAGCTATCGAATCGTCACCCACCGATTCCAGGAACTGACACACACGTAGACAGTAAAAAGTGACAATTGTAGAAAACGGCATTTAATGTTGAAGGCTTTTATAAAATGCCGCTTGTCTTTCAAACGTCACTAGTTTTCTTACAGTGGAGACTTGTTACTTTGAACTTTAATACATGGTGCTTATGACTGCTTTTCGTCCTAAATAAATAAGCAATAAAGTTAAACGTTTTGTGTTACGTGAAATCAGAAATTTATTCAAAATATTTTCGAGCTTGAAACATTAGTACCGTAGCTCAGAGTATTCCAGGATTGGGAACAACTTCTGACTCGATCAAGCATATTCTGTACATTTCAAAATTAAACTTATCTTTTTTGATAATCTTGAAAAATAGACGATTGATAGAGCGTGCTCTTAGAGGTGGTGACTTCATAATTCCTTACATTATAACATCAGAGAACACATAAAGTAGCATACTGTGCTGCACAGTCTTATGGAGGTATTTCTTTACCACACAGGCCATAGGACAGGAATTGTGGCGAGCGAAATCTATTGACTTTACGTTGGGCACTGTTGACATCATGATGACGTCGCACAATGTTTTAGCCTAACAAACACATCTACAGTATCCCACAAGTACACAATCGAAAACAGTTAATCGGACTTAGACTTTTCGAGATATGGTGGTTTCAAGATTTGCTAATTATATTCATCATACAATAAACCATTGCAAGCAGTTCTTCAAGGATACATTTTGTCTATGTACTGTGAAACTATCAAATGTACAAATGTATGTACTAGTTAAATGTACAAATGGTGCCTAGACTTCCAAAATTGTATGTAGCGTTTAAATTGTATCAGTCAATAAACCACTGCAAGCAGTCATGCGACAAATAATGACCTACAACTTTTAAAATATCAAATGTGCAAATGAATGCAATGGATAATAATAATAATAATAATAATAATAACTAGACTTATCTTGTTTGTAAATTACAAACAAACGGTGTTCGGTTTGTTTTTATAATTTGGTTTTAACCCTTTCCCGATCTGTTTGAAGCACTGTATACTCAGTACTTTTGCGAGTTTTATAAAAAAAAATTCAAAAACAAACATAAATTAATTAAAATTACTCCAGGGTCTTTCACACGGTCCGATGATCTTGTGTTTAGCAATTATGGTTCTCCAGATATGATTTTTCTAAATATTAAACATTGATTTAATGTTATGACATCATCGATGACGTCACCATCCCGAAAACCTATATGTGAAGTTTGTGAAGTTTCAAGTTTATATGTGCTTGAGAAGTGTGCTTTTATTAGCGGAAAAGCAATGGGGAGAAGAAGAAGAAGAAGTATTACGAAAAAAAGAAAACAAAATGAAATGAAAGTTCATCTTTCGGTGTGAACCGGAAGTCCAGTTCAAATGGGGCCACGCTCTGTGTAGCGCTTGTGAAGTTGTAAAAACTCAATACCCAAGGATTTTATAACTGAACAAAGTTTGAAAATCGGTTGTAGTAGTTCTTGAGATATGGTGTCACTTTCGTTTGACCAGGAAGTAAAGGTCAACATGGGGTCACGGTACCCAAGGCTAATCTCCAATGCCCAAGGAGTCTTTAACTGAAAAAAGTTTGAAAATCGGTTGTGTAGTTCTTGAGATATGGTCCCTCTTCCGGTTGACCCGGAAGTAAAGGTCAACAGTGGGTCACTGTTACCCAAAGCTAATCTCCAATGCCCAAGGAGTCTATAACTGAAAACAGTTGAAAATCGGTTGTGTAGTTCTTGAGATTTGGTGTCACTTCCGGTTGACCCGGAAGTAAAGGTCAACATGGGGTCACGGTTACCCGAGGCTAATCTCCAATGCCCAAGGATTATATAACTGAAAAAAGTTTGAAAATCGGTTGTGTTGTTCTTGAATTATGAATTTTTAAAAAATCTGGCATTTGATTGTTAGCGAGGTTTGCACGGACGGCTGTTTTAGAGACTAACAAAGCGTAATGTCAAAATCAGGTTGCGCGAACCTTGAAAAGAGACTAGACTAACAAGCATGTTTGAAGGACTTTGAACCTTGCGGTTGATTGAATGGAGCAAGCAGCCGCTCACCCTCTAACTGGTTTAGATCGCGTATTGTGTGTGTTTTCAATGCAGTTTTATTCCCGCGGTTTGACAGCCGGTCAATGTATACCCGATTTCAACCATAAGTGATAGTCAAAAAGGTAACATTTCTGTGGAAAAGTTTGCGGAGGAAGAACAACATATAACCTGATGTAAAAATTGTGACTAAAGTTTAAGTAGTTCTTGAGATATGATTTTTTGAAATTTTCAACTTCCGGTTTGAATCGGAAGTCAAGGTCAAATGGGGTCACACTTTGTGTAGCGTTTTTTGAGTTTGCAAAGGCCTTTCCGATGATGTATAGATTGTACAAATCCAAAATGGGGTTCTCGAGTTATGATTTTTTCAATTATTAAGCTTTGATTTAATGTATTTCAATACCTGATGACGTCATCATGACGTAACTGAAGCGGTTTCATCTCCTAATAGATATCTAAGTATATGTGAAGTTTCAAGTTTATATGTGCTTGGGAAGTGTGCTTTTGTTAGCGGAAACACGACGGGGAGAAGCAGAAGAAGTATTAAGAAAGAAAAAAAACCGGAACAAAAACAAGAGGTGTTCCGGGCGGATTGCCCGAACACCTAAAAAACGGAACAAAAACAAGAGGTGTTCCGGGCGGATTGCCCGAACACCTAATAATGCAAAAAATAGTTAATGGCCTGACGTTTCGACCCTAGCAGAGTCTTTCTCGAAGGCTAAATGACAAGACAACACACATGAAACATAAGTGTAACAAAAACATTCAAGTGGAAATACATGAATAGAGGCAGAGAGCAAACAGACAAGGCAAGGGGTAAACAATGAATAGGGAGACAGAGGGGGGGGGGGTTACTGGGTTCAAGTGCACTGGGTTCTTTTACGTGCATTACACAACACACGGGACCTACGGCTTCACGTCCCATCAGAAACGCCAGAGCTTGAGTCCGCCATTTTGTTCCTCTTCTCGTTTGTTGCAATTAAGATATCGTTGTGACGAAGGATAGTAGGCCTACTGGCGCGGATAATTGTCTCTATTTCAGAAAGCCAGATTAATCATCTGAACTACTACTTGTGGTAAACATGTAATGCTTGAAGGCAACAGTGTGCAAGTTTGGGGCACTTGCATGGAGGTAATTGTACTATATAAAATCGCCGTATTTTACTTGAACAATCCTAGTAACTGCCAGTACTTATTTACTTCTCTGTTTTTTTATACAAGATAACAAATTTCGCCGAACTTTGTAATATAAGCCATTTTAAATAACGTACGGTGTTGTTATCAGATTATACTTCGTGGACGATTTCAACGTTAATCCTTGCTTATTGACAACAACTTTGTCATGAGTTGACACAGTAAGATGAGCAGGACTGACAAAAAGAAACAAAATATTTACCTCACTTCAAAGTTTTGTTTTATTACAGAACAACATAAACTAAATGGATGTTTACACCTCCAGCAAGTCGCAGAACAAACTGAGCAGAACCGAAATGGCAGGGAAACGGAAATACGAAATGTACACTGCAAAAAACTGGGTTTTGTCACATTATAGATACCGAAGAGAGAATCAAATTAACATCTGAGGGTGTAAATATTAGCATAAAAACTTACTTGGTAACAAGCAACGGAGAGCTGTTGATAGTATAAAACATTGTAGGAAACGACTCCCTCCGAAGTAACGTAGTTTTTTGAGAAAGAGGTAATTTCTCACTAAAATAATAAAAACTTCTTGCAAGAAGTTTTTATTCCTTTCTGAAAGCACACAAATTTGTAAAACGAGGGCGTTTTTTCTTTCATCATTTTCTTGCAACTTCGATGACTAATTGAGCCAAAATTTTCACAGTGTTGTTATTTTATGCATATGTTGGGATACACCAAGTGAGAACACTGGTCTTTGACATTTTCCAAACGTGTTCAGTGCCTTTAAAAACAGTACCAGTTTAATTGTTTTGCAGAAATTATTGCTATTTTAACGCCATATGGTGTAAATTTGTATTCTTTTTTTGGTATCTATAGTTGACAACACCCATGGTGTCAATTTCCCAGTTTTTGCAGTGTACATTGAATTTGGTTAATTCCCTTCCCTGCAGGTGCCGTTTTGTTCGTATTACTCACTCGCTCAAGTTATTGGCCTTGAGTTTAATTTAGCTTGTGGCTCAATCAGTCAATTGTTACAAAAAGGAAAACAAAAAACCTGATTGCCAATTACTGACTCGTTCACGCCACTAAATTAGCCATGCATAAAACTTAACTACACTAGAATACACTATAACAATAATAATAATAATTTATTCAATTTATATTGCGCTCTCTCCAGGACCAGCCTGTTCGAGGGCGCATAACAATAAAAATTCCATTAAGAAAATTAGTCCATCCATGGATGTTCAAAAAGATGCAAATTACAACAAAAATCCATTAAAAAAATACACTATAGGCCTTTTTGAGGTATGGCGGACGTGATACGCGCGCGTCACACGCCGCGACTGATGCCACGCTCACCGTGTTGGTGGTCATTAGGTTTACGTGTAAACGCCGCGTCGCCTAAAATGCGCACTTCACTGAATAACATACGTTCTATTTCTATGGTCAATACGCACAAATTTACCACAACTTTACAGTGTTGTAGCATTGTGTCCGCCATACCTCAAAAAGGCTTATGGAATAATCTTCCCATTGAAATCCGCCGAGCCCCCAATGTAAAGTCTGTTGTTCAAAAAGTTTCTAAAAACACACCTGTTTCCTAGAGAGTAGCGTAAGTTATTGTATTATTATCCTGACTGTGTCCTTAATATTTTTACCTTAATTTTGATCTTGTATTTTTATGCTATTTATATATTTTTAAAGTGGTTTTCATATTTTTAATTGTATGTTAAGCGCTTCGATCCTTGGAAGAGGCGCTATAGAAATGCTTGTTTATTATTATTATTATTATAAGGTTCGCTCCCCGGAGGTGTTCAGCAGTGTAGTACTAATATGTGTTGGCAATCGATTGGTATGAAGTTTGTAATAACAGCCGCAACGTGTGACGGAGAATTGCAGTATAAACTTACTTATATTTAAGCTGTAATATTTTGTTACATATTATTTATTTTTTCTTTATACAATTTACGCCTTTTATAATTAAACCTATGCAGCTAGCATTTGCGGTTCGATCTGCAATTAATAAAACTGGATGTGGTTGTGGTTGTGGTTGTCGTTGTCGTTGTGGTTGTGGTTGTCGTTGTGGTTGTTGTGGTTGTGGTTGTGGTTGTGGTTGTGGTTTTGGTTGTGGTTGTCGTTGTGGTTGTTGTGGTTGTGGTTGTGGTTGTGGTTGTCGTTGTGGTTGTTGTGGTTGTGGTTGTGGTTGTGGTTGTGGTTGTGGTTGTGGTTGTTGTGGTTGTGGTTGTGGTTGTGGTTGTGGTTGTGGTTGTGGTTGTGGTTGTGGTTGTGGAAATACCAGAAACACAGGTATTAACCCTTACTCTTCCACAATAAATGGGACCCACGGCTCAGTGCGACAGCAATAAGAAGGGTACATTGATGGATCTTTCGACCCGCGTTTTTAATTTTAAAATCACCTTGAACAAAGTATGCGGGCGTTGATGCATGGCGGCGCAACGAAGCCTGTCCAGTCAATAATTAGTATAACTTATAAGCATAGGCATTTTCCGTCGCACACTAGAGGTTGACTCTCGTTGTCAAAGTACCAGGAATGACAGGAGTTGCACCAGTCTACGAGACAGAGAGGGCACGTTTCGGTTCCCACTGGTTCTTCTGGAGGAACACACGGAGTTTGTCCACAAATAAAGTTTGAATAATCGGGGCAATACGTATCTGTATAGAGAATAAACAGAAATGTATGTTAGTTCTGAGGGACATCGCAAATTGCGAATTATGGCTATATTGTCGATCCAATTTACGTAAAGAATAACTGAATGACGTTCCAAGCAAAGCAAATAATGGAACTTTAAAGTATGAAAGTTGTTTAATTTAAAGGTTTCACAACATTTTATCCACATGTATACCATTTCACAATCTGAAATCTCGTATACTGTTTGCGTTATCAAAGGGACACGTTGCCTTGGGTTGGGCAATTTGGGCTATACAAAAAAAAAGTTTTAAAGCGTTTGTTATGAACAGAATATGTTGGAAAGATATTTTAAAAGTAGATTATAATGATCCACACATATGCCTAGAAAATGTGTGGTTTTCTTTTTACTTCGTAAACTAACACGGTCTGTAAATGTGGTTCTTCGAAATGGCGGACTGTTTTAGTTCAGAAAGTAAATAGCATATTTGTGTGGATCACTATGTTTACTTTTAAAACATCTTTCCAATAATATTAATTTCATAACAAATGCTTTCAAACTCTTTTTATAGCCCAAAGCGCCCAATCTAAGGCAAGGTGTCCCTTTAAGATTAAATCCATCCACAATGTTTTTTGATTTATCTGTATGAGTGAAACACCGCAAGGACGAAAAGAAAAAGACAAAAAAGCAACCAACCATCACACCAGCAATTAAACAAAAAACTCCAACATCACAACAAACAAAACAAAACAAATACTCTCCATTTTTCACGGCATCATAGGGCCCCTTTCGAAGCCTTCAGCTTGGACACCGGCTTATGCTACGAACGCCTGCATGAAAGCATCGTACAGAAACACACGTTTTGAAAATATCTGACGGAGCCTTAGCCAGGAGCCGAAGTCAAAGCCGTTGTTTCGAAAAGGGCCATAGAAAGCTGTAGACGTTACGCACATGACGTCATTTAAGCAGTGGCGTAACTAAGGGGGGCGAATAATGAAAGAAAATGTACATCGGCGCGTTAGCGCCGCCCGTCACGTAGCGACGCAGGGGGAGTAGGAGGAGGATGTGCCCCCTCAGATGTTCGACATTTTGTAAAAAAGAATGCCCAATTCAAGCCATTTGGTGCACCATTTTGCGCTATGATATTGGTTATTATATCTGAAAACAACTCAATTACAGCTTTGTATCAATATTATTTCTGCATATGTAATGCTATGCCACCCATTGCGTCCTCTATTTACATCTTTGTATATTATGTTATGTTATAAATGTCATAATTTAACGATAATAAGTCACAGTTACGATGCAGACTTTTTAAATTAATTACTTTTTGCAGACTTAAAAAAAACTATATATTATTTGATATTATATATATTTGATATTATATATATATAATAAGTAGGGTAGATGGCCTTAGCTTTCGATCCAGACCGGACCTTCTTCAGAGGCATAAAACAAGTACAAACAAATACATATCCATTTATAGAAAAAGAGAGGGGAAAGGGATTAAGGGAAGGATCCAGAAAGAAGCGGGAAAATTATAGCCAATCAAAGTTTCTATTTCAGAAACAATTGGTGGCTATGAACCAATAGGAGTAAAGTGGTGAGGACAAAGGATGTATAGTATGAAAGGATGGATTACTGGACCATAAAAGTGGTAAATGCATTGTTCGATAACAATGCAGGGAAACATGAAAGGGTGGGATTGGAGAGCAAGTTGCATCATGATGCAACTAACAATGGTCAATTAAAGAATAGCAAGATCAAAGGTAGGATGATATTAAAAATAGGTGTGAGGGACCTGTGGAAAAAAGGTTACTACATGAGATATTTATAGTAAGAAATTTATAAAAAACAAATTATTGACAGAAAAAAATGTGTTTATTTACACTTTATTTACAGAATATATACAACAAATGAATTATCAGGCAGAGGAGTGAAGTGGAGGGTAATGGGAAGTTATTTAACACCAGTGTTTATGTTTAGTCCAAAGGGTTGGACTGTCTTGAGTTGGTGAATCCAGTGTGATTCTCTATGCTTGCGGTGTGTGTCATCACCATTGCAAGCTTCAATCACCAGAAGTTCAACATCCTTGACACTATGGTTGATATGATATTATATATATATATATAATTTCTTTATTTTTTATTTTAATTTTATAGGGGGCCGTCCGACCCCCCCCCCCCCGATTACGGGCATGGGCTTGTTTTACAGAAAAAGGCAAACAGAAACTTGGCCAGAAGTGCCCCCCTGGAAAAAATGGTGGACTCCCTTGTGCCCCCCTGAAATTTTACCCTAGTTACGCCACTGCATTTAAGTAGGGCGCCCTCGATTAGAGGTCAAAAGAAGGTTGGTCATAGGGCCCATCCTGAGCGCCACGCGTACATACATGTGATTTTTTCCATATGTTTCGTTATCGTTTTACCTCAAAGATGGTGGCGTAGGACGTCAATGCATAAAGTCTATAGACTCTCGTACTGTACTAAATTGAGTTATGCTCTAGAGAAGAGTTCTAGGGAAGAAGAAGAAGAAGAAGAAGAAGATGGAGACGGAAAAAACCCAGAACAATATCAAGAGGTGTTCGTGCTTGTATTGCACGAACACCTAAAAACAGAACAAAAACAAGGAGGTGTTCGTGCTTGTATTGCACGAACACCTAATGAACTGGAACTGTGCTCTCTGCAGACCGTGTTCGTTTTAGCGCGTACCAGCGATGATGATAATTGCAATTTCGGGGGAATAACCGCTTTTCCCGAGCGTGCGCAGACACGTTAAGTCTTTGGCCAAGGAGTTTGTAACTGATTTCGTATGGTATATTTCACCAGTAGAGGGCGTTTACTCTTGCGCTATCGCAATGTTCTGAAATTGTAGCACGCAAAGTAACAAAGACTACACGCCTTTAAATTTGATGTGACTGCTTGTGTGTCGCAAGGATTGTGCGCTGTGTGTACACCGTGATCGCAATGTGGCCTGCGTTTCGCTGCACTTTCGAGTGAATTTTTCGACGGTTATCTGAACCGTAAAAATGTAAACCTGTAACCGGACAATCGGTCGGTTAACCGTGTAACCAACACAGGCTTAGTACTGTGTAGTGCTCTACCGTGTGTATGTACTTGTATGTTAGGGTTGAATGCTTGACGTGTAGATCGATGTAGGCCCTACTACAGTCAAGCCGAGCTGTGGGAGCGTCTCGCCTCAGAAATAAAATCACAAAATCACAAATCCGTTGAAATTGGCTTGCTGATTATGTGCCTGTTGGATAGTCCTTTACGAGTCAAATGTACGGCCGTGTTGGATGCGAATGGTGAAGTTTAGGGGTTATTGCGTTAGCTTCTTAAATCCGTTAGGCAAGTTTAAATCAACTTGCCACCGCTGACGTCGCGAGTCCTTTGTCACGTGGTTTGTTTGACCTTGCGTTTTTCTGATTTTGGGCTGGGAGCGTTTCGGAAACAAATACGTTTTTTACCATGTTTTATTGTGAGGTAAGAACCTCAAATTATTTTTTGTATTTCTTGAGGACTTCATCAATTGGAAAAAATATAAAAACTAAATATTTCAGAGCATCTTAGAGCCGCTCTTTAAGTAAACCATTCCTATTATTCAAAACTCTTCAAAAAGAAGTTTTACTTTGGATTTGTGACTTTCTCTCGGCGAGAACTCAGCGAGTGAAAGTAAAAGGTACACTTCCAGATCCCATTTTGATGAACAAGGGATCTCCACAGGGATGTGTAATCGCATCAAGCTTGTTCATAATTTACACCAATGACTGTGTTTCTAACTTTCATTCAGAGAACGTCTTGAAGTATGCTATATGAAAAGAAATATGTTGATGAAAAGGATTCGACAGGCAATCTATATAGCAATTCAGTGTAAGGTGTTAGGACAATTTTTTTGAACTCAACCCCAACAAAACAAAAGAAATGTTTTTTGAGTTTGGGCGCAAAAGCAGGCAAATAATCCTTTGACAGACCCATGAACGGTTGTCATTGATACTGTGCGAAGAATATAAATACCTTGGTACAACCATTGATGCTCGATTGGAGTGAACATTGTAATGCCCTTTTTAAAAAGGGTAACCAGAGGTTGTATTTCCTGCCTAAAGTTACGCTCTCTTCGAGTTGATAGCAGTACTGGTTGATAGGGTATGACTCTGTTTTACACCCCGGTATTAGAGGGTGCTGTTTTTCACGATGTGTTGTCTGGTATAATAGAGCCAGGAAAGTAAACGCTGATTAACTCAAAAGGGTAGTTTAAACTAGACTGGTCCCCTGTCTTTATCCGCAAGGATAAAGACAGGCACTGGTCTTACAGGTTAAATGATTTCATTGGATACAATGATTCCATTGGATAAACGTGCAGTGACGTATTAGCGTTCCATTGGTGAGTTATGATTGGTCCGAGGTGATGTTGTTTGTCAGCTTGCACTTTCGATTTTTTGTGTAATGTTTGTCAATGCATGTAATGTTGTTTTATTCACTTTGTACAAAGTGTACATGTACGGATGAATTGATTGCGAATCTCCGTGTCAAATGGATGCGAGGTCAAAGGTACATCTGGCAGGATCTGGCCAGGCGCTCAAGGCAGGTATCTGGCGTTTATTCACGAGCCTTACAGTGTGACGTCGGATGTTCAGGCTATAGTTTAACAAGTTTCTAGGATTCTGGGAGTAGATGTAAACTTTGATGAAATCTGACAGGAGACGGCACTAGTATTAGCTCAGGGTGTATTAGAAAAATGATGATTGTAACAATATCTGTGCTTATGGACGCCAACAGAGGGCGCTGTTGACTATCTTCATTGAACATGGCTTCTCAGAATAAGTTGTCTCAAACCAGTGTTTCCCTATAGGGCGTCAGCTACGTAATTAGGCCTGCGCTAAACGTCGAACTTTTGCCGTGTCGAACTCAAATGGTTTTTTTCGGGCAAAGTGTGGCGGCAAAAAAAAATTATTGACAAACGTTAGTTTATTAGTAAAAATAGTTTGCCGCACTTAGAGTAATTCAAAATGGCGACGCGGAGAAAATTTTAAAGAGTCATGTTTCATGATGCAATTCGAGCTGTGACACTCAAATATTAATGACAAATCATAATGACATGTTTTCACTTAAATGTTGTTGTTATTATTATACATAGTGAGGTGAGTGGCATCGTCTCTTTTAAGAGTAAGAGTGTAAAAAAAATAAATTAAATTAAAATTCTATGTTTGTTCTAATCAGGTTGTTGAAATCAAAGGTTTGCGCTAAACGTCGCTCTTTTGTCGAATTTAATTCATCATTTTCTAATTATTTGAGTTCGACACGGCAAAAGTGCGACGTTTAGCACAGGCCTGAGGAGAACACGATCTTTAAACATGGTGGCAGCGGTGTAGAAACTACTCTAGACTAATAGAATAACCTCTTCACTTGATATTACATCTACTGGTGATTTCCAAGCTGTGTTTTTGCAAGGTTTTTGACTGTTCATTAATCATTGACACGTGAGTACATTGTAATAATGTATGAAGATGCCGACTACTGGGGATAATGAAGATCAAATTTTGTTAGTACGCCTGGAACTTCTACTACTCAAGCCAGTGGGTCTAGTACTAATCAGTATAAAAAACTAAATATTCACCCGCCTGCTCATTTTAATGCAAATGCCAGAGATGCAGCAGAAGAACGGAAAATGTGGAGACAAATATGGGATAACTACTGTGTTCTCACTAACTTGGCTACCCAATCTGAGGCTTACCAGACTGCTCTGCTTCTACATAGTATTGGTTCGGATGCAGTTCGAAGCTACAATGGCATGAAATTTGATGATCCTGCTGACAGCAGGATATGCTCAAAGATTTTGGAGAAATTTGATGCACACTATCTTGGTCAACGCCAAGAATTCTTTGAACGCTTCAAGTTCAACAGCCGTAACCAGAAAACGGGAGAGACAATAGAGAGGTACATCACAATACTTCGTGACATGAGTAAGACATGCGGAATCTGTGCATGTATGAAAGATAAACTACTCATGGATCGTCTTCTCCTGGGTGTCTCTGATGACAAAATGAGAGAAAAAATGATGGCAACACATGATCTAACATTGAACAGAGCTATATTATGCTTGGCAGTGGTAGAACATGGCAGTCAGTAAGGACCAGAACAAGCAGATACTCAAATTCATTTGTCCCCTATTCCGTTCGTCTTCCGAATGATCAGCATACAAGTTAATATCATTCTTTTTATCACCTTCCTCGCCCGCCCTCATCGTGTCAAGATTGTGCGTTGGTCGTAGTGTTGAAAGAGCGCACCCAACGACAGAAATACAATCCTATGAATACAATTATTGTGAATATCGATAATAGCAATTATAATCTTGGAATTGACAGATATATTTTGTCACCGATACTTATAGCAATAAAATCTTGAAATTGACAGATATTTGTCATCGATAACAGCGATATAATCTTTGAATTGACAGAGATTTTTTATCGATAATAGCAATAGAATCTTGTAATTGACACATGTTATCGATAATAGCGAGAGAATCTTGGAATTGACACATATTTGTTCTCGATAATAGCGATGATAATCTTGGAATTGACAAATATTGCAACTAACAATAAAACTCTACAACATAGCACCACCACAATGCAGTCTTCACAGTCGGTTTTGGGGGATAACTGCGTCCAGTACAATAAACCCATGGAATAATTACTATAAAAGAGAGAGAGAGGATGAGGGCGGGCTAACCAGGACTGGGATGGTACTGGGGTGTTCGTTAAACAGTCGTCGTTAGGTGATCAAAGTGTAGAGTCGATTTAGGGACTGAGAGAGGCGGGAAATCAGTGGCACACAAGTCTCATTGCGTGATCAATACAGGCATGATAGACTTTCAACTCAGTCACTCGTCACGCTAGTGGAGACAAACACACACACAAAAACGCACCACATCCTGGGCCGGCTATCAAACTCCAAAGAGCGTCAACCAGGCAACGGGCTTCTCTATCTATCTATGATATCACGCAATATGAACACCCTCTCTTGACGTGCAGATTGCTCGTGAGCGATGGGTAGATTATCATGCACACACTGGTGCCAAATCCACTGACAGCTTGCCACTTCTCTCCAAAACTGCTCATGGGATAAACCAAGTATAGCTGTCTGACCGCACTATCTCTGTGCGATAACGACCAAGCATGTCGTGTTAGATATTTCAAGACAAACAAATGGCTGTTGGACTCTCTTTCTGTAGTAACAGTTAGTTCAGGCATTTTTTCCCTCCGTGGTTCAGGGCGGTATTGCTTGGAGAGAGTCATAATTTCGCCTTACGGGGCACGAGTGTGACACAGACGACTAAGCAATTTCTGTCAGGTGAGAAAAGTTCTCTTTTTTTACTGCAAGTTTTCAAAACTGATGCATTGGCAATTTGAATCATTGCTTGATAATACTTCCCTCATTCCCTTTTCCAATATTGAACATTTCAATACATGGTTTTTTTTCTATATAATCCACACAATTTGTTTCTCTCTGAAATTTCATATTTACACTAGCTTTCATAAAGTACTGTCACTTAAATCGCTGCGGGGGAACTCTATTCAGCCTCGTTTGTTTTCACGTAGAACAAATCTTACAATGTTTTTTGGTGACTTTGAAAATAACTTATTGATCCAAGGCGTTTGTTGCTTTATTCCTTTGTACATGTATAACATTTGTACTGGAAAAGGTGGGTTTATTTACGTGATGAACACTGACAGGGAAGCTAACGTATACTATATAGGTGTGCTGTTAAACACACCGTAACAGTTGTGCTTTACAGTATATCAACGGTATACCATACAATTAAAATACTCAAGAAAAGGCATTGGTGTTGTTTGGAATACTGCGCGTGCCGTTCCTCTAAGAAATGTGACCTGCACACACCATTAGTTTGGTATTACTCTTGAACAATGATAATACCATTTGAATTTCTCAGTGGTCGAGCGTAAATGAACGACGAATAGACCTTATAACCGATGACGTCATAGTTTGTTTACCACTGAATGGGAAACCATTGTATCTGTGCTCTTACTGTGGGGAAATTCAATAACCAGTGGTAGCACTAAACAAGCCGTGACGTCATCCATACAGGGGTCTATTGCCAAGGGAAGAAATGAAGACAGCACAGTGTATCCTGGGTGTATCTACCCAACAATTTACACTAGCATTTCCTTAAAGCAAAATACTGCTTAGCGCATAAAATTTCTTAGCAATAGAGCAAGAATTTGTATTTATTTATTTATATTTATATATTTGTTTCATTTGGTTAAGTTGTTATAATTTTGTTTTGTCTTATGTTGTTTTATTTATTTATCTTCTTTATTGTATTTATTATTTAAAATCTGGACTTTTTAGTTTTAAAAATTACCAGAACAAAATGTTACATTTTATAAGTTTTCTAGTAGTAGTTTTAATGTTTTTAAAACTATTTTTCTAGTTACAGGCAGACCATGTTTTTGTCTTAACCTCAACGTCGGGTTATCATTTTTAAAAAGTAAATGCATAGCAACAGCGATGAAAAAGGGGCTGGTTTAAGAAAACGAAAACGGATACTACAGTTTTAATTGGCCATAAGTGCCCCCTAGAAAAAAAAGGGTGCACCCCCTTGTGCCTCCCAAAAATGTTCCCCTTTTTCTTTCGCTGCAGTTTAGTCAAGTCAAATAATTATTGAAGTTACAGTATTTGTTTGTCTTCAGGCTTTTGATTTTAATTGTTCTTATTTTTACAGGTATATTTTTGCTTAAACTTGTTTTTTTCTTCTGTAATTTATTACTGATATTTTTGTTTACTGCTATGTGCCCTTGAACAGGCTGGTCCTGGAAAGAGCCCAATATAAATTCAATAAATTATTATTAGTTATTATTATTATTAAAGGCACTGAACACGTTTGGAAATTGTCAAAGACCAGTGTTCGCATTTGGTGTATCCCAACATATGCATCAAATAACAAGCCTGTGAAAATTTGGGCTGAATTGGTCATCGAAGTTGCAAGAAAATGATGAAAGAAAAAACACCCTTGTTGTACAAAGTTGTGTGCTTTCAGATAGGAATAAAAACTTCTTGGAAGAAGTTTGTATTATTTTAGTGAGAAATTACCTCTTTTTCAAAAACTACGTTACTTCAGAGGGAGTTCTTTCCTACAACGTTTTATACTATCAACAGCTCTCCGTTGCTTGTTACCAAGTAAGTTGTTATGCTAATATTTGTTTTGAGTCACTACCAAACGTGTACGATACCTTTAAACATGAAACCAATGTTGTACATTCCCTCTTTACCCCGTCATCCTACCAACCAGTTACCGATTCACCCAATATAAAATATAATTAATACAGGCACTACTCAATCGGCATGCATTTAGGATTCTGTAATTATTGACACGCAACATTCATGTGTTGTTTTGTTTGTTTGTTTTTTATTTTTAACATGTCGGGAATATTTCGGCTGATTTTAAATTTAAGAAAAGGCCTATCTGGTTACGTTCCGGATAGGTATTTATATAGATGAATTTTATTTTAATCCGGCTCAATTTAATTAGCGGGTCGTGCGACTAATCCTCATGCAACACTAGCCCGGATCATGATTAGCGCAATGGAGTGTGAGATTGGCGGATTAAACGAGATTGCTACTTTTCTAATTTGGTTCGTGCCCGGAAGATGAAAAGTGGCAAGTCTGAAGCTCAATCCGTCGAACTGGAATAAGATAAAAAATACAAACATCAATAGCCCAGTGGATGCAAATGGGTAGTGGTATCGTTTAAATTTGGTTTAAGAACGGATTGGAGGAGGTGGGGCTAACCAGTGCGCACAAATCAATTAAGTGATACAAAAAAAGTGTCTAGCCGAGTTTCTCAGAGATTTTTGGGGCACACAAAATACTGCTCAGAGAGTAATTTTGTTCCTTTCCAAGTTTTGAATTAGTTTGCACAGTGTAGGCCAGGGGATGTTTTTAAGCGTTACATACAAAGTTTGGACCTGAGAACAAAAGAGGTCCACATGATGCATGGACTACTTTGAATCACTAGGCCTACTTACCGTAAAATGAGGTAACATTGGCACACCAGTTATAACCGTTGACAGGGGGAGCAGTTTTCATGTTTGCACCCTTTTAAGGTCGTAGACAGAAGCGGAATGACAAGTTGAATTCGGATAAACCTTGCAATAAGTTGCAAACTAACACAGTTTATTATTTTATAACCTAAGGGCCTTGTCACACAGGGCAATTTTTACTGGCAACTTGGAGGCAACCAATGCACTGCATCCAAAAGGAAGACTTCGGTAGCACATGATTTATTTTTTTCGCTCTGTTCGCCCCAATCAGAAGGGTTTTTTCTAACGATGTCTTACAAATTTCAAGAAAATTATGTGAACATTGAAATGTGATTGGCTTTTCTTCTTAAAGGCACTGTACACGTTTGGTAATTACTCAAAATATATATAAGCATAAAAACTTACTTGGTAACGAGCAACGGAGAGCTGTTGATAGTATAAAACATTGTGAAAAACGACTCCCTCTGAAGTAACGTAGTTTTTGAGAAAGAGGTTATTTCTCACTGAAATTATAAAAACTTCTTGCAAGAAGTTTTTATTCTTATCTGAAAGGACACAAATTTGTACAACAAGGGTGTTTTTTCTTTCATCATTTTCTTGCAACTTCGATGACCAATTGAGCGCAAATTTTCACAGGCTTGTTATTTTATGCATACGTTGGGATACACCAAGTGAGAATACTGGTCTTTGACAATTACCAAACGTGTTCAGTGCCTTTAACGATTGCCTAGAACTGGTTACCTGTAAATTGCCCCGGTGTGACATGGCCCTTACTAACACTCTGAAAATTACTGTTATATCGTGATGTGTTTGTGAATGTATCTATTTTACTCCGCGTCTTTTAAGTCAGTTCAGATATGCCCGGTGCATTTTGAAACGTGAAACTTGACTCCATACGAGGTTTTTTTTCTCATAATGTACTAATCTAATATGCAAATTGTATACGGATTAATTTCACTTGGTTTTTCTCTGTTTGTCCCCGGGCAATATATTTCATTCCCCGTACCCAGGTATTGAATTATCTAATGCAATAACACGTTGTTTGGGCTTCTTTTTAAATAGATTTGATTAACATTACATACTTCGACAATGTATCTCTTGAATGCATGACATTTTCGGGGGGATATTTGTGGTCTAAAGGCTTACCAAGTTTCAACTTAAACTCAATTTATACTACTCATGCTTTTCGCAGTTTATCATCTAGAATAGTGGTGGGATAATAATAATAATAGTCAATAATACAGATCATATAGCGCTATACGAAGAACAGAACGCTTTACGGGAAAGAGGAAAAAATGATTAAATAACTGAAGGAACAAAAACATAACAAACGAATTGGAACAATACTTTCTTAAGGAGACGTTTGAAAACAGGCATCGAGATTGCTTTTCTCAGACAGGCAGGGAGCTCATTTTATAGACGCGGGGCAGCCACGGCAAACGAGCTATCCCCAGCCGCCCTTCTAGCTCTGGGAACAGAAAGCCGAATTCGCTTTAAATGCAGCTGTACTTGTGTCTGAAGATGCATTTCAAACAAGGTCTCTAGAAAAAAGTCTACAAACAAATGTTCAGTGGGTTGGATGCCCTAAAATGCAAGATTCAATGTATTGAGGTAGAGTGGTAACTTCCACGTTCAACTCTGTGGACCCCAGTTTAGAACCATTTACAAATATTGTCTAAAGCAGCCACATGCTGAATTGCAACAATCTACAATAAAAAGGTAAACAAAAATACATATATCGAGATTTTAGTTTTAAAAACATGCAACTGGGTATTACAATTACTTTAAAGACATTTTTGACATTAAAATCTTGCATGTGGATTGGGTTTCCAGTCCCTTCCCGATTGCGTGGATTTTCTGCCTCTATACTTCATACTTACGGGTTACAGTGTGGGGATCCATTTTGGTTTTTCTTACCAGAAAGATTCAAAACAGGGTCATCAGAAGTTAGATATAACGCAATAAAAAACATACCAACTGGACATTTCCATGAATCTTGTTAAATTTTAGCCTGTTATGAGCTCTCACTTGTCTGTACAGTGAAAGGTTGGAAGGCTCCACTGGCCGCTGGTTGCCTGTGAACGTATAATAATAACATCAACATTGGTGCACATTTTATGTTTTTTTTACCACCAAATTTCATTGGAAAGAGTTCAAGCTTCCATAAATTGTATGTTTCTTTGGACGCTTTTTATTTCAATAACGTCTGGATGGTGCATATATTCATAACATACTGTGGAGTCTACGACTAACCGTGTTTATTTTAATATGACCGTTTCTGGAATGTTGCGGGGTGTTTTGTTTTTTTTGCCACGTCAAATTTATTACCAGTGAACTAGTAAAGCAAACGTAGATGATGTCAATCCCGGAACTAAATTCCGAATTTATTTTGATCCTCGAGGTGCATGACGAGAAAAGGTACTTGAGGAGTACGGTAAATCCGTTCCGGAATCCAGGTCTGCAATGAGTTCTGGTTCATGAACACGGTCATTTTGTTCCGGGATACGAATCTACAAATGACTCATAGTTCGGGTAATTTTGAGCCGGAATATGGCTCTGTGATTTGTTATGTGTCATTGTTTGTTCCACAATCTGGCTCTGCGTCCTTTGACTCAAAGTCTGATCCGGATCCTGCTCCGAGTCATTTGACTCATACTTTGATCCGAATTTGACTCTACCTGTAGTGTACTATTCCGAATCAGCAGATTTGTATCACACTTCACTCATAGTCTGATCTGGCTCTGTATTGTTGATTGACTCATTCTGAGTCATTGTGATCCATAATCTGGCTCTGCATTGTCGCTTTACTCATTCTGCGTCATTGTGATCCAGAATCTGCCTTTACATTGTCGTTTTACTCATTCTGCGTCATTGTGATCCATAATCTGGCTCTGCATTGTCATTTGACTCATTCTGCATCATTGTGATCCAGAATCCGCCTCTGTATTATTGTTTGACTCATTCTGCGTCATTGTGATCAAGAATCTGGCTCTGCATTGTCGTTTGACTCATTCTGCGTCATTGTGATCCAGAAACTGGCTCTGCATTGTCGTTTGACTCATTCTGCGTCATTGTGATCCAGAATCTGTCTATGTATTGTTGTTTGACCCAATCTGCGTCATTTTGATCTAGAATCTGCCTCTGTATTGTCGTTTGACTCATTCCGCGTCATTGTGATCCAGAATCTGCCTCTGCATTGTTGTTTGACCCATTCTGCGTCATTGTGATCCAGAATCTGCCTTTGCATTGTCGTTTTACTCATTCTGCGTCGATGTGATCCAGAATCTGCCTCTGTATTGTCGTTTGACTCATTCCGCGTCATTGTGATCCAGAATCTGCCTTTGCATTGTCGTTTTACTCATTCTGCGTCATTGTGATCCATAATCTGGCTCTGCATTGTCGTTTGACTCATTCTGCATCGATGTGATTCAGAATCTGCCTCTGTATTGTCGTTTGACTCATTCTGCGTCATTGTGATCCAGAATCTGGCTCTGCATTGTCGTTTGACTCATTCTGCGTCATTGTGATCCATAATCTGGCTCTGTATCATCTTTTGACTCATTCTGCGTCATTGTGATCCAGAATCCGCCTCTGTATCGTCTTTTGACTCATTCTGAGTCATTGTGATCCAGAATCCGCCTCTGTATCGTATTTTGACTCATTCTGCATCATTGTGATCCAGAATCTGCCTCTCCATTGTTGTTTGACTCATTCTGCGTCATTGTGATCCAGAATCTGGCTCTGCATTGTCGTTTGACTCATTCTGCGTCATTGTGATCCAGAATCCGCCTCTGTATTGTCGTTTGACTCATTTTGCGTCATTGTGATCCAGAATCTGCCTTTGCATTGTCGTTTTACTCATTTTGCGTCATTGTGATCCAGAATCTGGCTCTGCATTGTCGTTTGACTCATTCTGCGTCATTGTGATCCAGAAACTGGCTCTGTATTGTCTGACTCATTCTGCGTCATTGTGATTCAGAATCTGTCTATGTATCGTATTTTGACTCATTCTGCATCATTGTGATCCAGAATCTGCCTCTGCATTGTTGTTTGACTCATTCTGCATCATTGTGATCCAGAATCTGTCTATGTATTATTGTTTGACTCATTCTGCGTCATTGTGATCAAGAATCTGGCTCTGCATTGTCGTTTGACTCATTCTGCGTCATTGTGATCCAGAAACTGGCTCTGCATTGTCGTTTGACTCATTCTGCGTCATTGTGATCCAGAATCTGTCTATGTATTGTTGTTTGACCCAATCTGCGTCATTTTGATCTAGAATCTGCCTCTGTATTGTCGTTTGACTCATTCCGCGTCATTGTGATCCAGAATCTGCCTCTGCATTGTTGTTTGACCCATTCTGCGTCATTGTGATCCAGAATCTGCCTTTGCATTGTCGTTTTACTCATTCTGCGTCGATGTGATCCAGAATCTGCCTCTGTATTGTCGTTGGACTCATTCCGCGTCATTGTGATCCAGAATCTTCCTCTGCATTGTCGTTTGACCCATTCTGCGTCATTTTGATCCAGAATCCGCCTCTGTATTGTCGTTTGACTCATTTTGCGTCATTGTGATCCAGAATCTGCCTTTGCATTGTCGTTTTACTCATTCTGCGTCATTGTGATCCATAATCTGGCTCTGCATTGTCGTTTGACTCATTCTGCATCGATGTGATTCAGAATCTGCCTCTGTATTGTCGTTTGACTCATTCTGCGTCATTGTGATCCAGAATCTGGCTCTGCATTGTCGTTTGACTCATTCTGCGTCATTGTGATCCATAATCTGGCTCTGTATCATCTTTTGACTCATTCTGCGTCATTGTGATCCAGAATCCGCCTCTGTATCGTCTTTTGACTCATTCTGAGTCATTGTGATCCAGAATCTGCCTCTGTATCGTCTTTTGACTCATTCTGAGTCATTGTGATCCAGAATCCGCCTCTGTATCGTATTTTGACTCATTCTGCATCATTGTGATCCAGAATCTGCCTCTGCATTGTTGTTTGACTCATTCTGCGTCATTGTGATCCAGAATCTGGCTCTGCATTGTCGTTTGACTCATTCTGCGTCATTGTGATCCAGAATCCGCCTCTGTATTGTCGTTTGACTCATTTTGCGTCATTGTGATCCAGAATCTGCCTTTGCATTGTCGTTTTACTCATTTTGCGTCATTGTGATCCAGAATCTGGCTCTGCATTGTCTGACTCATTCTGCGTCATTGTGATTCAGAATCTGTCTATGTATCGTATTTTGACTCATTCTGCATCATTGTGATCCAGAATCTGCCTCTGCATTGTTGTTTGACTCATTCTGCGTCATTGTGATCCAGAATCTGGCTCTGCATTGTCGTTTGACTCATTCTGCGTCATTGTGATCCAGAATCCGCCTCTGTATTGTCGTTTGACTCATTTTGCGTCATTGTGATCCAGAATCTGCCTTTGCATTGTCGTTTTACTCATTTTGCGTCATTGTGATCCAGAATCTGGCTCTGCATTGTCGTTTGACTCATTCTGCATCATTGTGATCCAGAAACTGGCTCTGTATTGTCTGACTCATTCTGCGTCATTGTGATTCAGAATCTGTCTATGTATTGTTGTTTGACCCAATCTGCGTCATTTTGATCTAGAATCTGGCTCTGCATTGTCGTTTGACTCATTCTGCGTCATTGTGATCCAGAATCCGCCTCTGTATTGTCGTTTGACTCATTTTGCCTCATTGTGATCCAGAATCTGGCTCTGCATTGTCGTTTGACTCATTCTGCGTCATTGTGATCCATAATCTGGCTCTGTATCATCTTTTGACTCATTCTGCGTCATTGTGATCCAGAATCCGCCTCTGTATCATCTTTTGACTCATTCTGAGTCATTGTGATCCAGAATCTGCCTCTGTATCGTCTTTTGACTCATTCTGAGTCATTGTGATCCAGAATCCGCCTCTGTATCGTATTTTGACTCATTCTGCATCATTGTGATCCAGAATCTGCCTCTGCATTGTTGTTTGACTCATTCTGCGTCATTGTGATCTAGAATCCGCCTCTGTAATGTCGTTTGACTCATTCTGCGTCATTGTGATCCAGAATCTGGCTCTGCATTGTCGTTTGACTCATTCTGCGTCATTGTGATCCAGAATCCGCCTCTGTATTGTCGTTTGACTCATTTTGCGTCATTGTGATCCATAATCTGCCTCTGCATTGTCGTTTGACTCATTCTGCATCATTGTGATCCAGAATCCGCCTCTGTATTATTGTTTGACTCATTCTGCGTCATTGTGATCAAGAATCTGGCTCTGCATTGTCGTTTGACTCATTCTGCGTCATTGTGATCCAGAATCTGGCTCTGCATTGTCGTTTGACTCATTCTGCATCATTGTGATCCAGAATCTGTCTATGTATTGTTGTTTGACCCAATCTGCGTCATTTTGATCTAGAATCTGCCTCTGTATTGTCGTTTGACTCATTCCGCGTCATTGTGATCCAGAATCTGCCTCTGCATTGTTGTTTGACCCATTCTGCGTCATTGTGATCCAGAATCTGCCTTTGCATTGTCGTTTTACTCATTCTGCGTCGATGTGATCCAGAATCTGCCTCTGTATTGTCGTTTGACTCATTCCGTGTCATTGTGATCCAGAATCTGCCTCTGCATTGTCGTTTGACCCATTCTGCGTCATTTTGATCCAGAATCCGCCTCTGTATTGTCGTTTGACTCATTTTGCGTCATTGTGATCCAGAATCTGCCTTTGCATTGTCGTTTTACTCATTCTGCGTCATTGTGATCCATAATCTGGCTCTGCATTGTCGTTTGACTCATTCTGCATCGATGTGATTCAGAATCTGCCTCTGTATTGTCGTTTGACTCATTCTGCATCATTGTGATCCAGAATCTGGCTCTGCATTGTCGTTTGACTCATTCTGCGTCATTGTGATCCATAATCTGGCTCTGTATCATCTTTTGACTCATTCTGCGTCATTGTGATCCAGAATCCGCCTCTGTATCGTCTTTTGACTCATTCTGAGTCATTGTGATCCAGAATCTGCCTCTGTATCGTCTTTTGACTCATTCTGAGTCATTGTGATCCAGAATCCGCCTCTGTATCGTATTTTGACTCATTCTGCATCATTGTGATCCAGAATCTGCCTCTGCATTGTTGTTTGACTCATTCTGCGTCATTGTGATCCAGAATCTGGCTCTGCATTGTCGTTTGACTCATTCTGCGTCATTGTGATCCAGAATCTGCCTTTGCATTGTCGTTTTACTCATTCTGCGTCATTGTGATCCAGAATCTGGCTCTGCATTGTCGTTTGACTCATTCTGCGTCATTGTGATCCAGAAACTGGCTCTGTATTGTCTGACTCATTCTGCGTCATTGTGATTCAGAATCTGTCTATGTATTGTTGTTTGACCCAATCTGCGTCATTTTGATCTAGAATCTGGCTCTGCATTGTCGTTTGACTCATTCTGCGTCATTGTGATCCAGAATCCGCCTCTGTATTGTCGTTTGACTCATTTTGCCTCATTGTGATCCAGAATCTGGCTCTGCATTGTCGTTTGACTCATTCTGCGTCATTGTGATCCATAATCTGGCTCTGTATCATCTTTTGACTCATTCTGCGTCATTTTGATCCAGAATCCGCCTCTGTATCGTCTTTTGACTCATTCTGAGTCATTGTGATCCAGAATCTGCCTCTGTATCGTCTTTTGACTCATTCTGAGTCATTGTGATCCAGAATCCGCCTCTGTATCGTATTTTGACTCATTCTGCATCATTGTGATCCAGAATCTGCCTCTGCATTGTTGTTTGACTCATTCTGCGTCATTGTGATCCAGAATCCGCCTCTGTAACGTCGTTTGACTCATTCTGCGTCATTGTGATCCAGAATCTGGCTCTGCATTGTCGTTTGACTCATTCTGCGTCATTGTGATCCAGAATCCGCCTCTGTATTGTCGTTTGACTAATTCCGCGTCATTGTGATCCAGAATCTGCCTCTGCATTGTCGTTTTACTCATTCTGCGTCGATGTGATCCAGAATCTGCCTCTGTATTGTGGTTTGACTCATTCTGCGTCATTGTGATCCAGAATCTGCCTCTGCATTGTTGTTTGACTCATTATGCGTCATTGTGATCCAGAATCTGCCTTTGTATTGTCGTTTGACTCATTCTGCGTTTTGGTGATCCAGAATCTGGCTCCATATTATTTTTGACTCGTAGACTGATCCAAACTCTGGCTTTGAGTCTTTTGACTCACAGTCTGAGTCATTTTGATCCAGATTACGACTCTGCAAAATGTTTGACTCGTAGACTGATCCAAACCCTGTCTCTGCGTCTTTTGGCTCACAGTCTTTCTCATTTTGATCCAGAATCTCCTCTGCATTGTTTTTTTATTTCTTAGCCTGGGGTCATTTTGATCGCTAAAATTGCTCTGCTTTGTCTTTCGACTTATATTGTGGGTAGTCCGTTGTGATCTCGAGTTAGTGCCAGCCAGACTAAAGCAGGGATGTTGTCCAGAATGTTCAATGGGTGATCAAAATTCATGGCGAAAATGTACTGCACGATTAGACTGTACACGACGAGCCGACGAACCGTGTGTATTGAGACATAGACGTGTCTATTTACATAAGATACATAAGATATAATTGAAGGTCTATGTTCGAACGCAAACACAGACAGAGCCAGTTTGGAGTAACATTAGTCCTAATTAATATGAAATTATGTCCACACGTTTTCTGGGTCTCCATTTTCTCCTTTATGAGTTGTATTTTTCTAAGCCGCAGTAAATTCAGAAAGACGAAAATACTTTCCTGGATATTTTGTGTGAACATTTTCGTGCGTCTATAAGCAGTTTTAACATTGGTCACATGACAAGTTCATACCGATGTTGCACTTTTTTTTTTTTTTAGGTTTTCAGATTTAGTTTTCTCTAATATGACTTTATTTTAGAGGGAAATATTTCACAGAAAAAAATTGTTCTAGTATAAACTTAATAATCAGTCAGCTGTCAGCAAAAAAAAAACAATGACGCTTTTTATCCTTCCCAATCCTGCATAATACATTTAGAGTTGCATGTCTCGAATTTTACCGAAAGTATTTATTTTCTATCATTTTGTTTTCTTTTTCTGAACGATTTTTGACAGATGATGCTGTTTCCAAACGAAAAACATACACAAGCTTTCGAATATGCCACGGACAGAGCGCAAAATACAAATAGCATGCAAAATTGTGTACATGGAAGTCAGATAATTTTAGGATCCCATAAATATAGTTGTTAAATTAACTGCCAACTTAAGATCATTGGCGGATATTTTCGTGTAATACCTTTATGAAAGCTTATAACTTTCGAATTTATACAAAATAGCTCTCTAAAGTTTAAATCTAAATTTTCGGGTCAAATTGGCCGAAAATCTATTTAATAATGACCATCCAACTACCGAATTCGTTGCATCGAACTACAACTGTTATCCCTGCTCGGAACATTAAGTTGTGAAAGCGATTAGGCCCTAGCCTGTGTATTCAAATTTCGAGCAGCTTGCTAGCAAAAATATTTGCTATAGCACGAGATAATTATTTTGGAAAATCCAAGCCATTCAAACCCAATCGAGGCGAGTGGCTATCACTCGGCGTTTCTTACAGCTCAGTGTTTCTTGGTCTGCTAAGTGTGAAGATACCCTCGCTATCGATCCTGGCACTGCGTGCTTGCTTTAATTCACCGTTTTGTTTTTATAATTTAATCATACAGCCGGAATTGCCGACAGTTATGCCTTATGGATTAGAAGTTTTTCCCCAATCATTAGACCAAACGGCTGTTTAATGTCAATAAAACGAGAAGTCGGTTTGACCACCACATCGTACTCGCGGAATAACTAATTATTGGTAAATGCTCCCAAAACTATTATTATGGCATTTGGCCGTTTTTTGTTTGAAATGTTGGAGATCTGGAGTGCTCATTTTATCTGGAAAACCTCTTTTTAAGCTTTCATATTATTAAGGCATCTGAAAATAGCATTAAGCAATTTAAGATGATGGATTAAACATAACATCTCAACTTGTCATAGTGACTTCAATCAACAATAATCGTTCCTTTAATAATTGCGATACCTGCTGCTGTTTGTGATTCGAACTAGCATATCGCCATTGAGCGTGCGCAGTAGTCTAGTTAATATCTACATATCACAGGTTGTGGGTCCGAAACCAGACCAGACCCATATCGGGCATGATATACGCCCTTCTTAATATTTTTTGTGAACGACGTCCTCATTGTAATCCAAAACAAGGCTAAAGGCCCAGCGCCAAATGCTGATCACATAGTTTGCGGCTGTGATTGGTCGATGAAAAATTGGGCGGGGCTTACTGGATCGGTGTATTGGTGGCACTGCGCCGGTAGCCTCGTTTCGGACTGCAATGATGACGTCTTGCATACATATTAAGAAAGGCGTTTTGCTAGAAGGTCAACAAGCGATCCTTGCACTACAATAATAAACTGAGCTGCATGTACATGAAACAGTCACCGGTTTTCCTAGAATGTGACTTTATTCGGACCATTTAAACACGATACTACCGTGATCAATGTCGCTCTCTGTTAAAGGCATTCCCGCGTATCAAGTCAACGGGTTTCGAATCGATAAACCGTAGGATTGTTACATTCCGCGCCATTACGTTGATTCCCAGGAATAAGGCTAGTCAGTTTCATAATACATAATTTCAGTCAGCTTGTGTCTGGGATGAGAAGAAGAAAAGAAGCACAGTGCAGCCTTGACGAGCAAGATTTAATCCAATTAGTGGGGCAGAAATCATGAATAAATATTCTTTAGTTCAAAATGTATCACGGACAGTATCTCCATGCTTTGTTTAATGAATTACTTTCTGTCGTTGAGTGTTCAACTCAATCTATGCATTCGGCATTTTAATTAAATCGTAGTGTGTGAGTATCCAAATGTATTTATTTAGTTGGATTATCAAATTTATCCCATTATTGTCCTCTTCTTTTGATGGTATCCCAGGTAACACAATTTCGGCAATTGACGTATATCATAGTTATATAAGTTATGCGTAGCAGCGTGTGTTGTAAATATCGTGGATAGATTGGATCAGTTTGCACTTAAATTAAGTGCTCGTCATTTGTTACTTTGTTCACCAAGTAAAGTTTGGTCTATACAATTAAATAATAAATTAATAAAAACAACAATTTGCTATTTTACATAAACAGCCTAAATTACATAAAAAGCCTGTTCAAATGCGGTGTGTTAATTATAGGTCTACATAATAGCCTACACGAACAGCATTAAAATACATTACTATTATTGGTTTATTAAAAATGCAAACATTGCGGCGGCCCAAAAAGCAGAATTGCGGATGCTTACAGAGAATACAAACATTACAAATTTAAACATTCAAAAACCGACACAAGGAAAAGGTATAACAAAAAATATAACACAAAACCAAATAACCTATAAGCATGGTGAAAAGGGAACTTAAAGACTTGAAAAACAAATAAAATGGGCCAGCCAGTGGGTTGTCAAGAAAACTGAAAACCACAGATAAAAAGGCCAATATTTGTGATTGAGCAGACTTGTTAATTTGGGATTACAGCTGGATATCTGATGGGTCCAACTTTAACAAAGGTAAGCTGGTCAGCATTTCTTAACTCCGATGGCCTATCTACCGGTCCGCAGCCAGTAGACCGAAAACACATTTCAGTTAATTACTCGTTCTTAGTTTTTTAGCAAAAAATACCTAATTTTTAGCAAAAATAGAAACCTTTAAAGGTCTAACCTCAGAAAGGCTCGATTGACATAGTCTATGACCCATGAACTCGGAATCTCCAGTTAGAAAACACTTTCTACATAGGCTTGTGCACAAAAAATACTGCGGTTTTACAGTGTAAACACATACTAATTAATACACACAAGATTAAACATTAATATTTTTTAATTTTGTTTTTTGTCAAACTATCTCTACAACATCTGGAAAGGATTATTAGCTTTAAACAAAGTATGAAATCAACATTACAAAGGAGTTACACACGTTTTCCAACGGTCTATACTGGCTGTAGTAACCAACGCTGATTTTGCATTTCACTTAAGTCATCACAGTTGCGATGATTATAAAAAGGAAAATAAACATTTTGTTCGAGGCTAAAAGTGGTGACCTTTGACATAACCCGACGGGAAAATTGTCAGTCGTCGCGTGGTGGACGTGGTAGGCCAAGGCCTATACATGTCAAGAATTTGTTGCCGCGCGGTTCGATTAAAAAATATTGCAGTTAACATGTAAATCAGTTTCATGCTGGTGCAACAAAAATAACAACAAGAGGACCATATCAATGTTTAAATTCTAGGCATTCATTTAAAAAAAAAGTCCAAATGAAATCAAATTCAACTTGTATTTTATTAATTGTATAAAACTTTGTAATTACGTTGTAACGTTGACAAAAGTTAGTTAAATACTGGTTAAATTTATGTATGAGAAGGAGAGTTTTTCATTCTGATATAATGTAAAAGTCTGACACTGTCAAAATGACGAGTCGTTTGAAATAATTCTAAAGAGTTGTCTTCATAAAAAATGGAATCTCATTACTTTTCTAAGCTTACCAGCACAAATACAAATTATTTTCCTAGGCCTAATTAATTTCCGTCTGATATACTTTCGATGTCAAACTTAGGGGGAAACAGCTTGTTACATTTTTTTACCCCCCAAAAAAGGCCTAATTGGGCATAATTTGCTAAATGATTTAATTTCTAAATGCCCGAAATATTCGTCAAATTGTCGCCGAAAATGTTGAGCCAGTGGAACATAATTATATTAAATCGGAAAGGACGATTTGTGGATGCAAGATCAATACATTAATTTAAGGTCAAATGCTGGTTTAAATAACTGACCCTAATAGATGGAGGACTCCTTTTTAACCGATTGTAAGCTCTCTCGGCAGCAGTTGCTGTGTCTGCGCTGAAAGGTGTCATCAGCAAACTGCGTCGTGGGTATACCGAGTATCCCATCAGTAAAATACCGCGAAGAGCAAATAAAACGCCATTTTACTCTCTAATTAACGGACAAACCACGTCAAGAAGTACACTGCTTAGAAAATCTAAACACAAAATGGCGCAATTTTTCATAAACTTGCGATGAACTTATACTTTACGGCCACTAACGAATCGTTGCAAGATTGTCATTGCTAATAAAAAAAATTGCGATGAGTAAATTCGTTGCAAAGATTTAGTAAAATCGTTATCCAAAACCCATCGCTAAGTTGCGATGGATTTTGGATTGAGCGAACGGTTTCGGCGTTTGCGATGATCGAAAAGCGTTAGTGAAATCAGCCACAGGACACTACTAAATCTTACATCGCCTAAATCAATGCTAACACTGTTAAGCTCATGTTTTCGTTATCAAACATTTTATAATCACACCGGCATTGGCAACTCTTTGTTTCAAATCAACCATTGTAGAGAGTTACTTTCCTATATTCAAAAATTCCTTTTTCAAGATGTAACAGTTTAAAAGTATTCTTTTTCTTTTTGTCATTGTCTGCCAGCCTATTAGAACCCGTTGCCCATCGAAATTCGTTAGGCCTAATCTTTTTCTTCATTTAGAGGCAAAACATAGAAACAATAAAACTAACTAATTTTGAAATTTCATTTCAAAAGGTGTTAGCGTTTGTTTATATATATCGCCGAAAATCTGGAGCGGTTTTGTCCACGCAGAAAGAATAATCCGTAATTGGAATACACTGTCTGAGAAACGTTGCATGCAGAAACGTTTCTCAGATGTTTTTAGAATCCCTTTCTCTGAAACCACATTCCTTAGAAGGGAATCGTTTCTCAAAATGTTATACATTCTGAACAGCTGCAGTGCTTCTTACCAAGTCAGTTTTTATGGTCATTCATTTTTGGAGTAATTACCAAAATGTATACCCTCCCTTTAAAGGAGTAGTCAGTTTTCTCCTCGTTAAAACTCCTACAAGTCAACGTTTTTAATTGTTAATGTTTTAAAATGTTCTTGTGTATAATGCTTGTCTGATATTTTTAGAAATACAATCTTATTGGCAGACTAAACCTTTTTAGTTATATGATTTGTTCAAATCATTTTCCTCCTGAGTCTAGACTTCTCCACAATCTACATTTGACGGTTTTTAGTGTTTACTTTTCCCCTAACAATTATTATCAAATATTTTTTACACTTTAATTCTGTGGAGAGAAATAAAATATTTAAAAGAAAATATATAATTAAAATATATAAATCAGTAAACGGTTAATTTAAATAGATACGTTTTCAGCAGTGATCTAAAAAATTAATTAGTGATGAAACATTTTATGCAAACAACAAATAAAACTATGTATCCCAAATAACAAACAAAAACCCCAAACAAACAAACAAACAAACCAAAAACTTTCGGCTGCTAGACTACAAGTGCAGTAGCCCTTTCATTGTATATTTTATTATAAAAAGCACAGCGGGGAAAACAAAATCATAATTTAATTTGGTGCATGAACACGGCGTGAACCCATTACAAACTGCCGGCAGCGTATCGTGTAAGTAACGGTCCATCCGGCCATTTAATCCGAGCTTATGCGCCACGGTTCTCTGAAAACGAAATTATTTAAAAGTTCCATTTCTTGGAGCCCGGGAATGAGTTTTACCCAGACGTAGTGTGTCTGTGGAATGAGTATTAAATTAATCTGGTGCTTTATTTTAAAAGTATTAAAGAGCTGACACAGATCTAGTCGCAGACAGTTTTTTTATGTTTTGTGTAATCAACCTTATGAAATTACAAACCTCTAAAAATGTGTGCTTAATCCGTTGAGTGAGTGAGGAGAAAGTAGTGGAAAACCGTGCACAATTTTCAGCATGTAAACACATTGTCCTTAATTTTGGTTGTATTTTTATATTTTTGTTAGGTTTTCAGATACATTTTTTTTTTTTGTAATATATATGACTTCATTGCAGAAGGAAATATTTTGTAGTTCTAGCATGTGCTTTGGTTCTAGCAAGTTCTTTATAATCAGAAAGCTTTCAGACTAAAATTAAACTTTGGTGTTTTGTTATATCCTTACCAATCCTGTGTAATGCCTTTATAGACTCTTGACTGGTAAAAGCGCGTTAACTTTGGCCAGCCCGTTCGACGATCTAAGTGGGCTGGTTGGTTGGTAAAATCATTCATTGTTTGGTTTGGTTTGGTTTGGTTTATTTTGTATCATACTCACAAGAACAGATTAACAATGCATATTTAAAGAATAACAGAAATGATACGAAGGATCCAGGTAAAAAGCATAAGCTTATTCAAGTCCCGGAACCCAGTAATTATAAATTTAGTTAATAAATTAATACATAATACACACCATGCCGAATGCCATTTGTAAAAACCATTTGGTTGGAAGAAAATTACTCGTAACAATTTTCCCTGGCTGCAGACGACTTCCTTACTCATAATAGAGTAGACCGTGCAAGTCTAAAGCGTATTGATCGAAGATTGTTGGGACCACTTTGGTGCCACGTACATTGCTTTAAAGACAGTGTACACTATTGGTAATTGTCAAAGACCAGTCTTCTCACTTGGTGTATCTCAACATATGCATAAAATAACAAACCTGTGAAAATTTGAGCTCGATCGGTCGTCGGAGTTGCAAGATAACTATGAAAGAAAAAACACCCTTGTCACACGAAGTTGTGTGCTTTCAGATGCTTGATTTCGAGACCTCAAGTTCTAAACTTGAGGTCTCTTTGAACGGGTGCCGATATTCGAAAAAGCGGGAGACTTAAGCCCGGTTTATACTTCCTGCGAATGCGAATGCGAAGCGAATATTGACGTCACAAGTTCGCAACGAATAATCCGCAAGGGTTGCCCCGTGCTCAACTTTTGCGAATATTCGCTGCGAAAACAAAGTTGTGACGTCAAATTCACGTCAAATTCGCTTCTTCGCATTCGCATTCGCAGGAAGTATGAACCGGGCTTTAAACATACAAATGTACATTTTCGTCATGTTTTCATGAACTGTTTTGATATCTCTAAGAATTGACTCAGCTGTGTGTCCATTGGAGCCAGAACCATTTTGGAGTCTGCATGACTCTCTCTTTTCGAGTCGAATTGACCACTGATCTGAGTCATGGTAGTTTTAGATTGAGGACTCGGATTGTGGGGTCAGAATCACTTAAATTGGTGCTCAGGCGCGGATCCAGGGGGGGGCGTGGCTTTTGCCAGGAAAAAAAAAAACAAGGGAGAGAAAAACAAAATTCAGAAGTCATACTCATTAGTGCATCTCTATAGAAAAATTATGTTCAAATTCTCTCTCTGCATCTGTTTACAATCCTTTATTATTAATTTTTTAATCATGGCTAGTAGTTTATTGGGTCTCATGCAGCCTGGCCGTATAGTAACGTGGAGTAGGCTACCCACACGCGCATAAAGCAACAAAAATCCCTGCTTACTCTTGGAAAACGCTTGACGTAAGCGCGGAATTCACTGCTTCTGTAAGCGCCAAGTTCTTTGCTTACGGTAAACAGAACCATGAAATTTGATTTTTAAACCGATTTAGAAGAAACCACTTTCTCTTTGAAAAGCACTACGACATTGGCAATTTCGCAGTGCAGAAAAATAAAACGCTGTCTAGGGATGGCGCGGTCTTTCATTCTGAAGAAAAAAATCACGCCCCCCCGTTTGGAAAATCCTGGATCCGCCCCTGGTGCTAGCAGGAGCCACACTCTAAAAACTCACGGGTCAGGATTGACCCTAATTCCAGATCCAAGGGGGGCTTGACCAATTTTTGAGTCAGGCTGACCCGGAAAATTGTGGATTTTCTTAGGTGGGGATCATAACTTGGATTTCGTGTCAGTTTGACCCATTTCTGTGTCATTTTAACACAGATTCCGGTTCATACTGACCCGTGAATGGGTCAGTCCCAGTTTTTTTAGTGTGGTTCTTTGAGCCACTTTAACTCGTTTTTAATTTGAGGGTCAAATTGACCAAGGGCATAGATCAGTACTGTTTAGGACTAAGCTTCTAGATTAATCCACTGAAAATCTAGATAATGTTTTTTTCTTAAATGACACAAGGATCAATTCCGACCAAGGAAGTTTAATTTAAGTCGTTTGGTTCAAGTTGCCACAATCTTCATTTCATTCCTGGTGCATCTGCGTGTAGTTTGGATGCATTGTGTGGCGTGTCGTAGCCGAGCGGTATAGTTCACCAGACCCAAGACACTTATGTGCCCTTGAGGAAGGCACTTAACCATACTTGCTTCGTAAAAAGTTGGGAAGGTAGTGCATTCTTCTCCACCAGCCAGGCTACTACTAGTGGATGATACCCATGCCTAAATCCTTACGGTCTATGAAGGGGTTACCCTGTTTTAGCCCCAGGAGTAGGTAGCAACATGCCTCTGGTGGCAGTTGATTTGGGTCAACCGCCCAAATCAGTTAAGTGTAGCCCTCACCCTAAAGTGGCCGTCCGACCTTGTGATGTTAGACGATTTTTCATATAAAATATATTTGATATGATGTATGCACCAAAACTTATTGTGTTTGCACCGATAAGACCGAACTTTGGTTATTCAGGTTTAGGCCTATGTTAAAAATAAAATTGATTATCTCATTATGTTGATGGAGTGTGTTAAGATGGGAGGAAAGGATGAATCTTATTGTTGACGCTGAGAAAGGAAGTGTTTTAGAAAAGAAGATTGATACCTTCCCGGCTGTTCATTGATGGAATGTATCATAAATGCTTTTCCGTGCAGAGGATTCTACAATGATGTCACAATCATCTTTTTTTTTTCATTGACGGGTAGAGGTATGCATCGGTGCTAAAGGGAAGACAACAGTTGTTCAATTTAAGATACATATAATATTCTATTAGGGTCCTCAATCTAAACGTCTGGTTCTCAAGACACGTGTAATTAAGGGATTAGTAAATCTATGGATTTGGGGAAAGAGTAAATATACATTCCAATAGACTGTCAAGTCTCGCGGCATTTTTGAACTTCCGGGACCATTGTGGTCCCAACCATATGGAGTTTTACGTGGGCGTGAGTTTGTTTTGTCAATTATTTTAGTTTAACGTATAGTTTATGGCCATGACAATTATATATGATGTCGGAATGTAATACTAAGTGATTAAGAATGTGCGAGTAAAATCAATTCAATACAATAACAAAGAAAACCTGAGATAAGACTTGACCTCCGTTTCCGGTTAGCGATTTTTTTTCTTGAACCTTTTCGGGCAGTACAGTGTACATTTGTACGTGGGCCATTGACCAATCAAAAAGCAGTATTATGTTATGTCCTCGCCCTGATTGGCTTAAACTCAACGGACACTGCCTGAAAGGTTCAGGGGGGAAAATCGCTTCAGGTTACTTGTAAAACAAAATTAGAATGTTGCCCAACTGACGGTAATGTTGTCATTTAGCCTATTTTATAGACGCACACATTTGGGCGTGATTGGAAATGGGGTTTCTAACAATAAGCATCCAAGTTTTGTTCCAATTTTGTTTCAATGTGAATTTGAACAAATGATTTGTGTTAATCAAGTACAGAAAATATATTTATCACAGCTTGCTATGGGTATTTTTATTTTCAAGAATTTTGTATAAATATAATTTAAAAAGAAAATTTGATTTCATAGAAAAATATATTCTTCGTTCGATTTTTTTTTCTCGTTTTCGATATGCGCGAGACTTGCACCAGTCTATGCGCTGGTGTTAAATAAACCTATCATTAAGGGTTTCTACATCAATGGCTTTTGGAAAAAAGTGCTCATTACACACTCTAGATTTCAAGAAGCCTGTCATATACACTGCAAAAACTGGGGTGTTACAATTGACACCATGGGTGTTGACATATAAGAGAGAATCAAAATTAACATCGCGGGGTGTTAAAATAACACAAATTTAATTGTAGCTTTTTAGCTCACAAACCCACGACTTATTTAACTCACTATACCCTACTATCTATTTCGGTAAATACATTACAAAATAATTGTGTCATGATGCAATAAATTAATTTAATAAAAGAAAAAACAATTTAAACTAAATACATAGGAAGTCGGAGAACAAACAAGAAATATAATATTTAAATAATTCAATAAAAGCTGTAAGTAGAAAAAAAACATACATATGAGTTTGGTCAAAATATGTAAGTCTAGTTGCACATAGTAAAAAGCGCTGCAATTGGAACCAAAATGAAAACATACTGAAAGTGTCAACAACTATCAAGTAAAACAAAGGAGAAATCGGATCTAAAGGGGACAGTCTAAACAATAAGATAGGCCAGACATGGGATAAGTTCAACACAGCATGATAACATCAAGATAAGAGAGAATACAGAGTTGTGCGTAAAACATCACTAAAATCCTACATGGATGCCCACGTAAAGTCTTTATAAAAATAAAATATATACGTTTATAAAACATAATAATAATAAGCAAAAACAACCGGGAAAAAAACAAGTAATTAATAAGTAGCGATTGTTTTGCAGTTGACAACTTCCATTGCATGTCGCTTACAACTCTAAAGACAAAATGTACACGATTTCAATTATGACCTTTGTAGCACAAATTGATTCCCCCCATGCCGTATCGGCCGGTGGGCAATATTTATCAACTCAACGTTCGCAACATCTCCGACGACGGGAAACGATGGATCAGTCGGAGGGAAAAAATGATGGCACGTGCTGGGCATCATCCAAGGCCTTCAAGTTTGATTTACAAGCCGGCTATGTGACAGACTGACCCATCCTTAACTCGGCATGCGAATGACGTCATACTGCCCACGCGTCCTTCCCTTGACCTTAAAATGTGAGTCACGTGTTTATTGCGAGGCCTGCAGACGTTAAAGGGTCTGTACGTTTGGTATTGACTCTGAAAATTAATGGCAATAGAAACTTACTTGGTCTGTATGCGTTTGGTAATCATTTACTCTGAAAATGAATGGCAATACAAACTTACTTGGTAAGAAGTACAGCAGCTTTGGATAGTATAATGCATTTTGAGAGACTTTTCACTTCGAAGTACCGCGGTTATGGAAAAAAATATCACTTTTTATCTCCACAAATTTGAATCTGAGAAGCGTTACTGACAGTAACGCTTCTCAGATTGTGTATTCCAATTGCAGATTATTCTTCCTGCCTAGACAAACCGCTCCAGATTGTCGGCAATATCCGAAAAACGCTACCACTTGAAATGAAATTTTCACAGGTTAATTTATGGTATATTATCTACAACTATATGTAGGATTGAAAGAAACAGTTGGTTCCAATTACCAAGCATATACAATCCCTTTAAGATTGAAGTTTGGTGCGTTTAGGGAAATTGAATCTTTAACTGTACACGGTCTAAAGCCTATAAGATGAGTTCTTATAAAAAGAAACATCTGTGTTTAATTCTTGGAGGTCTTTACGGAACTATAAGTCCGAACTCCACCCGACGCTAAAACTCTACCTACAAAATAAAGTTGCAGTCTAAATATTAATAAATTATACATTAATCTGATCACTGTGTAAACGTCTGTGAACATTTTGTTCGTGCATACCTTGATTCACAAACAGTTTGGCTCCTTAAAGGGAGGAGTACACCTTTGATAATTATTCCAAAAAGTAATGACCATAATAACTTACTTGGTAAGAAGCACTACAGCTGTTGGTTCCCTTCTAAAGGAATGTGGTTTTATAGAAAGGGATCCATACAAAATTCAACTAGGGAACGTTCCATGCATGAAACGTTTCTCAGATTGTGTATTCCAATTACGGATTATTCAATTCCTGCATGGACATAACTGCTCCAGATTTTCGGCGATATCTCAAAACGCAATCCTTTTGATATGAAATGTTTACAAGTTGGTTTTATTGTATATATCTACATCTATATAGGATTAAACACAATCAAACGGTTCCAAACACCAAAGGTACCTTTAATGAGTACTTAGACCTAATGTACCATTGTTTGCGTATATATATATATAAGGCTAAGTCTTGTTTAATTAAACGACGACTTTTCAACCGCACCGACATCAGTGAAACGTTACGTGTTCATCGTGTGGCACATGCCCACAGCTCTACTGTCAGGGCCAACACATCTGGACCCCTGTATTGGTTTACCGTGACGTCATACACCCTTACTCCTATGGCTGGTGTATACAAAACACGTCAACAAATGAAGGGTGTTATATTACGTTTTCTGTAAGATTTTCTTTTGATTTTTTTTTCTCCTCGCATCTTACCATCGCACGAGTCCCCAATTAATGTCAACATCGGATGAACCTCTCATCAGCGACTGGTTGCGAACCGCTGGGACTTCGGTATTAAGTAATTCGGAGTAATTCGGGTTTACGAGCGGGGAAAGATCTGTTTCCCGACTCGCCGCTAACAGGGGGGATCAGTCATAGCTGACATTGGCACCCGGTGTTATTTGCAAGGCGACAATTGTGCTGTGGGATCAAATGACGGGTTAATAATAGCTCCCGTGACATTTTCCCAGCAAGGCATAGACGCATGCGGTGAATGGAGTGCTGTGCTGTCTACTGCAGTAGAAAGCAAGCTTTAATACTGAGTGAACAAGCTCTAACTCGCTAAGCCCACTAACTTTTGCATGCGCACGTCCCCCTCGTATCAAAGGGTGTGTGCAACATTGGTAAAAGTGGAAATATAAATGTTCACAGATTTGCCCATGGTATAAAAAGATGGTCACGGTGGAAAACATCCCTTGAAATATGTTTGCTTGGAATGATACAGTTTTTGAGAAATGTGTAAAACAATTAGTTTTGATCTCGCGAGTCCAAACCAGATGTTTGAAAACAGTGAAAACATATAATTGGGTTTTTCACTATTTTCTTGTGACTCAAATTATTGATTCAGCTAAAACTTATACAGGTTTGTTATTTAATGTGTAATGTTGGGTCACATAAAGTGTGGATACTGTTCTTTGGCAATTACCAATGTTGTCCTTGTGCTTTTAGTGAAGTGTCGGGTTTTGGGGTTTTTTTCTTCTTTCTTTTTTATGAGAGATTGCATAACATCACAAGGCCGGACGGCCACTTTAAGGTGAGGGCTAAACTTAACCGATTTGGGCTGTCGACCCAAATCAATCTGCCACCAGAGGAACGTTCTCCTGGGGCTGAAACAGGGTCACCCCCTTCACTGTCCGTAAGGATGTAGGCATGGGTCATCCACTATAGGGGCCTGGCTGGTAGAGCAGAATGCACCTTCCCAACTTTTTACGAAGCAATTATGGTTAAGTGCCTTGCTCAAGGGCACAAGTGTCATGACCGGAATTCGAACCCACACTCTGCTGCTGACAACACCAGAGCTTGGGTTCGGTGAACTAAACCGCTCGGCCACGACTATGGTATCAAGAATTGCCGATGGTCGTTTCTGTCATAAAAACTTAGTCCTACTCACGGTGGTAATAGACCTTTATCATGGTGCGGCCATCTTGATTTTCTCCCATTCAAATCAATGTAACCAAACCAAGGCTGGAAGGATAAATAGTCTGGTTCCTTTTTGTACAATGAATGTTAGCCTTTGTTATTTTGATTGGATACAAGGAACATGACCAAGATGGTGGCAGTATGATAATGGTCTATTCGTTTGCATCCTACGCCTTTTGCATACCACTAAAGCCATAGCTCCTTGGGATGAAATTTCAAAGAGGCAGAATGTCAGGGCATCGCGTGATCCCAAAGATATTCATCAAGCCCGTGGGATCATTCTTGTCTCGTAAGTTTTACAAGAACTTTTGATGAGCTGAATCTCCCCTCTTGACGGGCAGGGTTTTTGTTTCCTTCCTATAAGTCAAGACAGAAGATGCTAATACCGGTGCGACATTAACTGCGACAGACAAACGTTATGCGAAGCTCAGTAGAGGAAGAAATAGTGTTTACATTTTAGGGTTATGAAGATGGCAGTATACTGTTATTTTGTAATCAATTTTCAATATTGAGGCAAATCTTCTGTGACAACTGAATTTGTTCTCCCCATTGTTAAAAATCAGTCGGCAGTTGTGGTAAAAAGGTACCGTAAATAACATAAGCCTATAAGTATCTCGCCTGTCATGAAACTCCCTTGAAGTCATAAATGCATTGTTTTTGTGAGCCGCACCTTGTTTTGTGCAATTAATTATATAGTTTGTTTATTGTGATTAATGTGCGGAATTAAGGACAGTTTAAATTCTTGTTTCCACCCAGTATCACCTAAGATTCATATGCAAACTCCCCCCTCCCCCAAAGCCCTTCTTCCTTTTGATATCCCCACACCTATGACGCATTTGAATGTGTGGGCCGTGACGCCACGTGGAGCCAAGCATAACATCGCTACCCTCCCGTGGGCAATTCGCTCGCCCTCCCGGGGCCACGCTTGCGCTTCCGCCGCTTGCCCCATTCCCGTGATTCTGTCTCACGGTCTCACTCTTAGCCTTTAGACGGAGTCGTGGCTACAGCTTGACACGTCGGCGCACGTACACCATCTACCCCCGATGACTTCAACGGTTGTAACAGGGAATGCCAAGGCGCACGGTATATTTAGAACGCTTAAAACACGAGTTGGTGAAATCTCTGGCTTAAGAGTAATCATATTTGACATGTTGAATATGACGTCAATATTAACCCTTGAAGCTATGCTCTTCTTCTTGGGTATATAGCTGCCAGAATATGTATTTAAAGTTCAGTATACAGTATGTAGTTTCGATTGGTATCTATTTTAGATCACTGTGTGGCAATCTTTGGCTTTCTCAATCAAGTCCTGTTCCATCATTGAGCCTGGCAGGGTTAAGTAGTCCGACTTTTCTTCGGTGATCAGGTTGATTTCGTGGTTTCTTCACTGCCTGTCGCCTCTGTGGACTCTGGTCGATTCACCCGGTTCGGCCCGAAGCCTTACGGGATATGTGGATTGGGCTTTCAGCCTCAGGGTTTGCCATTAACTTTTTTAGTGACTAGCCAGCAAGACCAGTTACTTTGTCGTTTCACTAGTCCGTCAGGTTTGTCACTAGTCCATATTTCATATTAATTAGGGGTGTGTTTTAACGCTGAACTAGCCAGCCGTACCACTTGGGGTGAATTTAGACTGGTCCTCAGGTGTTTTAACTGGCATTTTGCAAGCGGACCACTGTTAAAGGAGAACGCCGAGTCCCTGATTGATTGTATTGGCTTTCCCCAGCTAGAGTTTTCCTCCCACATCTAAAACTGAGATTTATTCAACATCTTCTCTCCATATCTTCAGGTCTACGGGTTACCGTACTATACAGCTCAAGGAACTTTCGAGAGTTCCTTGGTTTGGTAGACATGTTACACTGCAAAAACTGGTGTGTTAAAATTGACACCATGGGTGTTGCCACATGCAGATACCAAAAAATAATCAAAATTTACAACATAGGGGTTTTTAAAATAACACTAATTTCTGCAAACACAATTACATTGGTGTTATTTTAGCACCCTAAAGTGTTAACTTTGATTTTCTCTTTGGTATCTATATGTGACAACACCCATGGAGTAAATGTTAACACCTCAGTTTAAGCAGTGTTTATTTTTAAAAAGGTTTTCCCGGTCGTTTTTTTTCTTCAAAATATGAAATAAGCTGCCAATTTGAACGTTGCATCATTCTATTTTCCCCCATGTGAGATCTTCTCAAAACAATAATTCAATTTCCCTTTATGGTCAAGCAAAAATGTTCTCTTTCGTCGATTAAAAAAAATAACCATTTAAAATTTAACAATTCGCTCAAACAGCTTCCGAATTCCCAGCAGCCGTTCGTAGAAATCTCTAGCTGCACATATACTCTGCTGAATTGAATGCCGATTTCGCGTGGCTAAAAAGAACGACCCCAATATAAATTGAATATAATGCTCTCTAAATTCGCATGCGTCAAAATGAAATTGAATGAAGGTTTCAACTGAACAGGCCAAATCACTTGAAAACGAATGCATGAAAGCAGCGCCGAAACTTGGGAAATGTTTTAGGGGGGACACAAGGGGGTGCTACTTTTTTCTAGGGCAGAGCTATCATTGGCTGAGAGTCGTGCACGGTGAATGCACGGCGCGTGCAATCATGCACGTTTCCATTGTTTGTCATCAAAGATGGCGGCCAATATAATGGGTCTCTTGGTATTAATGCTGACAGGGGATGTACAAATAATATATTAGCAGCGTCATATTATGCGTGTTGCAGTATCTGATGTCTTTATCAAAACAATTTGTGGGGTATCATTTAGGATTTTCTTCAATTATTTGCTCCACCTGGGCCCAATTTCATGGCTCTGCTTACCGCGGAATTCTGCGCTTACGTGTCATGTGCTGCAAAGGCTCCGTAAGCGCAGAATTCTGCGGTAAGCAGAGCCATGAAATTGGGCCCTGGTATGTCTTTTCGCAGTACGTATCGGCATTCAATTCAGTACGTAAACCCACCTGCTAAGATAACACGTGTAGTCATGAAGCGTGACCCATCGGGGTTATACCTCGAACCGGCGACTTCGTGTGGGAAAACTAAGCAGAGTGGGAATGCAGCCTAGAGCAAGTTCGGTTGGCTGACTATAGAGTCGACTAGACTTAACCATAGTCGATCTAGACGTCACTTGAACGCTGCATGGTTGGACTAGCTATATAGTCCCACTGGATCAACCTAGCTCCGGAGTCCGGAGCATGGCTAAGTCTAGTCGACTCTAGTCAGCCAACCGAACTTGCTCCTATATGTTGTTTCCCTACTTCAAGAGTATGTTGAATATCACATGTTGGGTCTTTTGCTTGCCTTTCGTCAAGGCCTTCTTAGACAGTTGTGAAGCTGCAAAGCGACTGGAACCCGAGACCAGACGCGAGAAGTGGTGAAGCAACGAGGGCCCTTTCTAAACTTGTCAGGGATTTCAAACGTTTCTCTTTATTTCTTAGTTTGTCTACCCTCCTGGGCGAAGCAAAATTCCAAACCAATCGTAATCAGTGGGGTCGGCATACATTGACATATCATGCATTGTGATTGGTTAACCTTTCAATTCACTTTACTCGCTTGGATAACATGAATGATTTATGTTTGAATCTTTATGAATAATTCAACAACAGTAAAATCGAAGCGCACATGCGGTCTCCCCTTCTCAAACTTTTACGGCTACACAGCTTTGTCAAGCCACGAGACATAAACGAAAGGCTAGTCTTTCGTCGGTAGCTCATTCAAAAAATAAATAAATATATATTTATATTATTTATTTATTTGTATTATTTATTGTTTGTCATTGTTTTGCGCTGTTACGCCTGTTTGTTTGGTTATCAGAGGGGGTGTTGGGGCGGGGTTTTTTTTTTTTGGGGGGGGGGGGGGGTTTGCTGCTTTTTCTCGCCCTTTATTATATAGGCCTATAACTTCGTGGGTATTTTTTTCTTCTGAGAAACGTTACTATGACGGCAATGTCAGCATAGATGTTAATTTTGCAGACATCTGCTCTTGCAATACAAAGGTCGTGGGTTCGAATCCCACCCGAGTGATTTGCCTGTGGATTTCTCGTTCACAGAACTCTAGAAAGTACTGAGTGTTTAATACACATCGGTGTATAAGGGTAAAACAAATTATATTCAATTCCTGTGTTTATTACACAAATTGTACTTTGTTATTAAAACTACGGATGTATTTATATATTACCGACTGCCTATACACACAGTATAGGCCTACCCTGGATATATTTATGTCTTTGTTTTTTCCCCGGGTGAAATTACCTAATGAGGATCGACGCTTTCAAAAGAATAGGAACACGGCACCCGTGTCTCTAATTGGGTTCAATTTCTGCCCGGGGCCTACCGCGACTGACCACTAACTCGACTTCTCTCGTCTGTTTCAGAGTGAGTGAAGAATAAACGATCACCGGCACATTTGCGTATATTCAGTTACACGTGTTTCTATTAGGAGCGAGCTGATCTCTCCAGGCGCAACCCGCACTACCCCCGGCGGGCTCCCAAACCCGATCGGAATACTCCGGGACGACGGGTGTATGCGCATATGAGGAGAGCGCTACTCTAACAACTGGGCTAACGGCATGGTTGACCGCCCGTGACGTTGGAAGGCATCGGAGATTTTCTTTAAGACATAAGAGCAATGATGATGATCAGAATGATGATGAGACAGAGGATGATGTACGGCTGGTCGCAACATCTTCACTGAGAAAACCCGGACAGTCATTTCACGGTCGGCAGCAAACCGGCACTGCGTGTTTCACAAAGCTTTATCTCAGGTAGGTTTATTATTATTTAGTATGACTTTTGATTTTGAAAATAATAAAAAAATTCAAATACTCAGATGTGTTTACCCCAACATTAATAGCCGAAGTTGGCACCTCTGATTCAAGATCCAAATGTGCACTATATGTCTGTCACGCTCGTGTGTGTATTTCCTGCAGTGTATATAATGGTTCTTACTAGACTAACAAGGGCCAGACTATTGTCATTCTAGCCTCGGTTTGGTCACGCTGATTTGAATGAGAGGTAAACAAAGTGTTCACCGTGGTAAGTTTGAATTATACATGCTGGACACCATGTTTAAATACAGAGACATCATCGTTACCAACATCAGCGTACACTTATTGGCGCTTTAAAGGCACTGAACACGTTTGGAAATTGTCAAAGACCAGTGTTCTCACTTGGTGTATCCCAACATATGCATAAAATAACAAGCCTGTGAAAATTTGCGCTCAATTGGTCATCGAAGTTGCAAGAAAATGATGAAAGAAAAAACACCCTTGTTGTACAAATTTGTGTGCTTTCAGATAGGAATAAAAACTTCTTGCAAGAAGTTTTTATTATTTTAGTGAGAAATTACCTCTTTCTCAAAAACTATGTTACTTCAGAGTGAGTCGTTTCCTACAATGTTTTATACTATCAACAGCTCTCCGTTGCTTGTTACCAAGTAAGTTGTTATGCTAATATTTGTTTTGAGTCATTACCAAACGTGTACGATACCTTTAAAGGCAGGGTATACTTTTGGGAATTACTCGACAAGATAATGACTATAAACACTTACTTGGTAAAAAGCACTGCACCGGAGAGCTGTTGATATTATAAAATATTGTTAGAAACGACCCCTTTGAAGTAATGTAGTTTTAGAGAAAGAGGAAACTTTTCACCCAGAAAATTTGAATCTGAGAAAGGCTTCAGGCATGAAGCCTTTCTCAGGCATCTGAAAACACACAATTCCATGCAACAAGGGTGTTTTTTGCTTTCATTATTTTCTTGCAACTTCAACTTCGATGACCAATATTGAGCCCAAATTTGAAAACAGGGGAAAATAGTGTTATTGGTCAAATTTTGTTCGTTGCCATTGTCATGATTGGTTTCGCAGGAAGTACATGTAAAAATGCTAGCGTCGGTTTTCTAGATCTGTGCTTTTGTACATGATAATTATGTTCGGAAGGAAATGGGCTCCGAAGTATACTGCATTTATTACAATAACATGACTGGACTAAAAGCCACATCTGTACTACCTACATGTGTACTGTATTTAGTCAAGTGCAGACCTGCAACGTTGTACACAAAATGTATGCAAAATGGCCTATACAATGTACACCACCTTACTTTGTAATGTTTTTCAGTTTTCTATTGCACTGTTATTAATCCTTACAGTCCCAATTCCTTCCATATTTATCCTATTTCCAAAGTGAAGGATTCAGAAGGACTGAAGCTGATAGGCCCATAGGCCAATAATTTAGCATTCCCTTAGAAGCTATAGACCTTATGCATTGACGTCATCCAGCCGCCATCTTAGAGGTAAAACGATGACGAAACAATCGAAACGCACAGATTTGTACGCGCGGCGCACAGGATTGGCCAATGAACAACCTCCTTTTGACCTCTAGACGAGGGCGCCCTACTGTTATGACATCATGTGCATAAGGTCTATTGTGTTTTGTGCTATTATTTTGAAGCTATATTCCTCTGAGTGTAAAGTGGCCGTCGGAAAATGTTTTCCCATTTTAATCTGAACGTTTCTTGTGGCATTCGGTAGATTTAAAGGCAAGGTATACCTTTGTTTTTGGAACCGTTCGATTGTTTTAATCCTATATAAATGTATACAATAAAACTAACCTGTAAACATTTCATTTCAAAAGGTGGTAGCGTTTTTTCGATATCGCCCAAAGTCAGGAGCGGTTTTGTCCACGCAGGAAGAATAAGCCGTAATTTGAATACACAATCTGAGAAACGTTTCGTGCATGGAACGTTTCTCAGATTGAACATTGTTTTGATCCCTTTCTCTAAAACCATATTCCTTAGAAGGGAATCGTTTCTCAAAATTTTATACATAAGCAACAGCTGCAGTGCTTCTTACCAAGTAGGTTTTTATGGTCTTTAATTTTCATTAAAAATTGTTGCGGTCCAGTGAAATAACAATGATACTAGTCAAAGTTGGTAGATTTCTGATTTCAAATTATTGTTTGGATATTGACAGGGAAACAAAAGCAAACCTTGGACAAAAGAATGACGTGGGAAATGACGATCTGCATTTTCTATCTTCTCATGATGAGGACGCTGGTGGCTCCGCAAAGTGTGCCGGACCTCGGTCCAATAGAGACGATATCCACAGGTCGTATTCTAGGGAAGCGGATGTCAGTTTATGGCAAAACAGTCGATGCTTTCCTTGGGATCCCGTACGGCGAGTCTCCCGAGGGACCCCTTCGATTTAAGCCTCCGCTGCCACGCTCACCGTGGCAAAGAACATACAATGCCACCATGTTTGGATTCGGTTGTTTTCAGCTACCGGACGAGACCTTCAAAGATTTCAGAGGATCTGAAATGTGGAACCCAAATGTCAACTTACACGAGGACTGTCTGAATCTGAACGTCTGGGTGCCGTATCCCCGACCCGTGAACTCGACAGTTCTTGTGTGGATCTTCGGAGGTGGTTTCTACTCGGGTGTGGCCTCTTTGGATGTCTACGACGGCCAGACGTTAGCGGCTGAGGAGGGGCTGATCGTGGTTTCCATGAACTACCGCGTAGGGGCCTTCGGTTTTCTCGCTATGGACAACCCGAGCGCACCGGGGAACCAGGGGCTTCTAGATCAGGTATTGTCACTACAGTGGGTGCAAGACAACATCAACGTGTTTGGAGGGGACCCGGATAAGGTGACTCTATTCGGCGAAAGCGCTGGTGCAGCCAGTATTGCATTTCATATGGTGTCACCGTTAAGCAGGCACCTCTTCCAACGCCTGTCTGTGGAAAGTTCGTCAGCTACAGCCCCTTGGGCTTACTACACAATGGATGTAGGGCTTGACAGGGGAATGAAACTTGCCGAACATCTTGAATGTGTCGAGGATGTAAGTGGGGTCACATTGACCACAGAACAGGTCGTCGATTGTTTGCGAGGGAGAGACGTCATGGAGATTCTGCAGTGGCAATGGGTCACGCTAAAATTCGCCGAGTTTCCGTTCGTACCAGTCGTCGACGGCACTTTTCTCACCGAACGCCCTCAGTCGTCATTAGAAAGAGGAGCATTTAAGCAGTGCGAGGTGCTTTTAGGTAGTAACACAAACGAAGGGATATGGTTTATAGTGTACGAGGTACCGGGATTCTCCAAATCTCACCCAAGCTTACTGGACCGAGAAAAGTACGTGACAGCCCTAAAACACTGCTTCCCTAAGGTGAACTCATTTGGGTTAAACGCTATCAATTATGAATACACGCCGTGGCTGAGTCCGAACGACCCGGCCGCCTTGCGGGACGCTGTCGAGCGCGCCGTCGGGGACTATCTGTTCGCGTGTCCGGTCTACGAGCTCGCTGTAGCCGTGGCCAACGCTGGCAACCCCGTCTACTATTATAGGTTTACGGACCGAGCCTCGAATAACCCCTGGCCGTCGTGGATGGGCGTTTTGCACGGTGACGAGATCGCATACATCTTTGGGAAACCGCTGGATCCGGACAGTGGGTATAACAACGCTGAAGCAGAGCTTAGTCGAAAAATGATGAGGTACTGGGCTAACTTTGCAAGGACGGGGTAAGAAAGCAAAAAAAAGATATTCACAATAACTCTCTATACTGAACAAATTGTATACAATTGGGAGACTTTGGAACGCTAGGTGGCAGCAGACTTACCAGGTAAATTCCCATTGTCTACGTAGTTCTGAACGTGAGCACAGACATGTTTAGGAGAGTGACATAGTGGGCATTCCACAGGTTGTGACTATGATCCCTTTTCTTTAATCTTTTCTGTTTTAAACATTGTGGGCATGAGCCCACAACACGAGAAAAGCCCACAAGTACAGATCCTACTTACAAGTAGCCCCTCAATGTAGCTCTTGTAAGCACATCACCAAGAACAATGGATTTACCTGGTAAGTCTACTGCCACCTAGCGTCCCAAAAGTCTCCCATTATGTTTACAAATTTAATTTGTCATGGTTCGCGCTCAAAATGGGCTCGTTAGAAATACAAACTACCATTTTAATTGGCCAGAAGTTCCCCCTATAAAAGATGGTGCACCCCCTTTGTGACCCCTAAAATGTTAACATAGTTTCGGTGCATGTGCAGAGGGGGTGCTGCTCTCAGTGAAATAAATCTGAAATCATGGTACATGGTATCGATGGCCGCACCAATTCTCTGCAAAAATAAGGCAGAAAAGAGCAACATAAAGGCAAGGGAACTTGTGACTGCCTATACGATGATCAATAACAATAACTAACAAAGAAAATTAAGTTTCACTCGGAAAGGTTTTAGCAGAGAAAAATGCCACATTTCGAAAATCCTTAACCTTGTCCTGAATCCAGGGGCCGATTTCACAAAGAGCTAAAGATTGATCTTAACTGTGTATCAATCTGAATTGCCAAATAAAGTGTGAGGTCACAATACTTGGCAATACTGACACCTCATCATAAAAGGAATCTTTATGTGCTTTGTGAAATCGAGCCTTGTGGCCGATTTTACAAAGAGCTAAGAATGATCTTAACTGTGTTTCAATCTTAAATGCTAAGCAAAGTGTGATGTCACAACACAAATCACTATGGTAATGTTGACAACTCATCCTAAAATGAGTCTTACACTGCAAAACCCGGGGTGTTAAAATTGACACCATGGGTGTTGTCACATATAGATACCGAAGAGAGAATCAACACCATAGGTTGTTAAAATAACACTAATTTCTGCAAAAACGATTACATTGGTGTTATTTTAACACCCTAAGATTTTAATTTTGATTCTCTCTTCGGTATTTGTGACAACACCCATGGCGTCAATTTTAACACACCAGTTGTTGTAGTGTACTGCATGCTCTGTGAAATAGAGCTCTCTTGACGACATACAGTGGTCAAAATTCACCACACGTTATCCCTACGGAAGGGGTATGGACGATGACGAACCCTTTCTGTCAGTAGAGTTTATCCAAAATGATTCAAGGCGCAATTTTTCTCACAAATTAAAAGTCAGTATTCAGCTCAAGACGTTTGAAATAAAAGATTGAATTACTACTTCACAAGGTAAAAGCTGATTCAAATCTGCGTATAGCTCTAAAAGCACATGAACATAGACTCTGTTTAAAATAGGCTGGGGTGCAACGAGTGCAACGCCAGTTTACTATCATAAAATGTATACGTATCTTCTTCTTTTTTCGCGCCAAAAGGTCAAAATGCTCCGTGACAGAGTCACCGGAGCAACGATTACGTCACTGACGTGAAACGTAATGGATGGGTCTGCCCACCGCCGTATCATTTACCTCCTGTGACATTTTCAAGTCCGGGAAATTTGGGTTATATAGTAGAGAGACTTTGTGTATTGATCTGCTGGGGTGACTGGGGAAAGGGTACGATATACCGCAGAGAACACGGGAAGAGTTTGTGGGCAAATGCTGCACGCTAAAAATCAATACCAAGTGTACCATGCACTGTTATAGCTTAGACATTATGGAATAATATGGAGTCTAACAATATGCTGAGATTTTTGCTTAACCGTGGATGGCGAAAATGTAGAAAAGAACCTTGGTTATAGGTATAGGACAATCAACTCTTGTAGAAAGGGTAACCATCTTGTTTTTTGTTTTTGTTTTCTCCCATACAAACCAACAAAGATCAAGTTGAGGCTCGAAGGGAGAAATAGTCTGGCCCTTAAACACACAATGATAATGTTGTTGATTCTGTTGAGTTTAGAAACATGTTTGAAGCACCATAAATATATTTATGGGAAAGCTTTTTCGGGGGACAACATAAATAGACAGACATATCAAACCAATCTTTGCCCGAGTTCCTTCCAAGATGTAATCCTTTTCTTGATTTTGACCAATATCTGAATGCTGAAAGGCTCAGCCTAATGGTTAAATTTCATTGTGGAAAATGTACTCTTCAATAATACTATAGTATTGCTCCTAAAAATGTTCATTCAATCACGCAAGCTCTTCAGAAAATTAATTATGCCGGCTTCCCATTATATTATAAATTGTTGGTATTTTAAATTGATTCGATTCTGAAATTCATCAACAGACTGATTGATTAGGAACAATGTTGACGTTCCATTGTGCTTAATTAATAACAGCAAACTCGTCCATTAGTGTCTGGCAAGATTCTTTGGAATTTCAAAATGATGAATGAGTGTTGACGGCGGGGCACCCGTGACACTAATATTTTGTCGAGCGATGTAATAGTTGTTGGCCTGTGAAGAATTCTAGAGCTCTGAACTTCAGGTGGCAAATGAGTCATCTGACCCCAACGTTGGGGCGAAGACTGTTGTACACTGCCTTTCAATTCTCCTTTTTGTTCTCTAAAAACTCCGGGTCACAATTTACCCGGATTCTTGGTCCAGTTGTCCGCCTGACTCATTTCTGTGTCAGTATGACCAGGACTCTGTGTCACAGTGACCCAGGAAGGGGTCAAACTGACGCAGAATCCGATATAAAATCTCCTCTTTTTCAACCAGATTCTGGGTCAACTTAACCCATAAATGGTTCAAAATGACGCAGAATCCGAGTTCAAATCCCATTTTAAACCACTTTTCGGGTCAGCATGACCCAGAAATGTTTCTGGGATCCGGAATCCGGGTTAATTCTGACCAGAAGTTTTTAGAGTGAACCCAGCTGCATACTTTAACGAGTGTCTACATTTTCTGAGGAGTGTTTTTACTAAAGAAAACAGTGTCTACCTTTTCAACTGGACTTTTCAGAAATCCCAACAAAGCTGACGAAGATGACCCGGACGGTGACTGGCCTCTCTACACTCTGGACAACCAGAAGTATTTCACTCTTAATAAGAGTATTAGCAATGGTGACGTCTACATTGGTCACGGCCCAAGAGCAAAGCAATGTGCATTCTGGCGGGAGTATATTCCATCTTTGGTTACTCAGACAGGTAAACTAACAAACACGGTGCATCCCCGTCAGTGTTCCCCTTATATAAAATGTCTAGTAGATACAATGGCAAATACAAAAACGGGAATTCGATTTGACGGAGCTCCATAATGAGTGTCATTCCCTTTGTCCCGGTAATCTTGCCAAGTCGACATTTTGCTTAGTGGTCAAGTCGACTTATCGATAAGACGACTTGATAAACTAATCGGTGACATTGAGATCTCGCCAAAACGTCTTACATAAAGTAAAAACTCAACCTACCCTGATCTATCCACGACGAGTTCCTGAAACTAGAGAACTGGGAAACTAAGAAGTCGACTTCTCGTCTTGTTGAGATAAAATAATGGATAAGTCGACTTGTTAGTTTTACAATATTTCGTAAATTACCAGGACAGGTCGACCACTTAGTTTCAGAATATCGTCTTGGCAAGAAGGATAAGTCGACTGTTTAGTTTTACTGAGTTACCTTGATTGGTGAGATAATAATCGGTAAGTCGACTTTGATCACAAGTGGGCCGACTTGACATCCTTAAAGTGGCATGGCACTAAGATATTAATAGTTGTTATTATTGTTGTCTTTGAATTGCAGGTGACATAAGTGAAGCTGAGAGAAAATGGAAGCAGCAGTTCGACGACTGGAGCACAAAATACATGGTCAACTGGAAGGCTGAATTTGATAACTACGTCAATGGCAAACAGTGTAGTGGGGACGACAGCCGTTAGGGTCAAGAAAAAGCAATAATACCTTTTTACCTGCTGTCTCCACTTTTCCAACGTTCCATCTTCCACAAACTGACAAAGTTCATTTCCTTTCATGTTTTAATTACTTTGATGAATGATGATAGAGTGATCACATCTCAGTTCTATGACTTGTTCGATGTTTTGCCAAGTAATTGGACTCCCTTCCGGCAAGAAAAAAAATTAAAACTAAACACATCTTTCACCAGCCCATGTTTAAAACCCTTTACTTAGTCTATACCTGGGAAACCTCTACCCCTGGTTACAGTGACTTTTAACTGGTGGTGTGGGGGAGGGTGTTGCTGGAAATCACATAGCTGCTCGGAGTGCCTGCCAGATATCAACAGCACCACCGCCTGGTACAATAAACAGATGGCTGGAATGGTTCCACTTTATAAGAGGGTTAGATATGTGTGGGCTATGTTGACCCTCACGTGGCAGATTCTGTAAGCTGGGTAAGGAATTATTTCCGAGCACATAAGAAAAAACCACAAACCTTGGAACTGCCCCCCCCCCCTCTTAAAAATGTTGAATGGTCCAGTCTACAATCCGTTGTGGGCTTTGCAACTTGGGGAAACAATGAAATAAAAAACTTGTGACTCCTGTGGGAGTACTCGGACCTCGTGAAAATGTTAACAAGAAGAGTGTGGACTGCTGTGGTTTGTATAAGAAGAAAACACATTTTGGGAAATTGCTTCGTAAAAAAAATAATTTAGTGCTTTTATAACTTTTTTTAATGAAAGATTATAGGAATTTGTAGATAATAATCTTCAAAATATTACAACACATGGTTATTATTAGTGTTTGGTTTTATAATAGATATACCAATAGCAATATTATTCTTATAGGTTGACCTTTTACTATGTAAATAATATGATAATATCTATTAGCGAATGGTTGTTTTATATTGAACTTGCTCCTACAATTAGTTTTTGCCCCCGTTAAAATCCAGCGAGCTTAATGATAGCATACGCTTACTCATATACAGGGTAGCTATAGCTGTTGCTGATAGTCAAAAGGAACGTGATGTTTGCAATAACCAAAAACATATTTTTCATTTTTTTGTTCTCTCTTATGAGGGTCTGCAGATATCAATCATTAACTTTGTTCATTCTGTGGTAAGCGGTGCCATTAAATTGGGTCCAGTGGTGTAATAATTACATATAGTTATATAATGAATTGAAAGAGTTACCGGTTGTCAATGTATAAAAGTGGTAAAATAATTTAAAATAATTGTACTAAAATTAAAATATATAAAAAAAATCGAGTTATTCAAGATATCTTGTTATTTATGTCACAATGACTTTAACGTTACTTCGTATAAGTTAAACATCATACTCATGAAATTTATTGGGGGAAAAGGGTGATTTGTGGTTTGTTAATATTTTATACTGTTATGTACAAAATCGATATGTATTATTGTAAAAACAAATAGCAATAAATGTACATCATACGTGTAGATAATTATATACAATTAATTTAACGTAATATTGTACCGCTATTAATGTTAAAGTTTTATCAAGAGTATAAAGTAACTTGGATTGCTCTGACAAAAGAGCAGGGGGAAACTAGTTTGCAGGGGTTTGCTTTCTATTATCAAAAGAAAGGACACTATCTGATAATATCCTACACTGAGATGCCACAATTGTTATCACAAGAGGGCGTCAGGTTTAAAAGTTCTTCGACAGGGTTGCTTCAAAATTATCTTGATAAGTAGATTTTTTATTTTATTTTGTATTTTTATTTTGTTAAGGTACGCTCATAGATTGGTTTGTGTCAACGTTATGCTGATTTGTGGGCAAAATTTTAAAGAAAGATGTACAATAAAAGTCACTTGTAAAGTTTTCAGCTGAATGCGGTTACCATGAATTTGCTGAGAAAGGGCAAAAAAAATGTCGTTGTGTTTTCAGATTCAAGTGTTTTGGTGTGAACTATCCAAACCGTATTACTTCGAAGGGAATCAACAGCTATAAACAGTGCTTCTTATACCAAGTAGGCCTACGTTTTTATGGTCATTATTTTTTTTTTGAGTATTTACCAATCTATAAACCTACCTTTATACCTTTTAAGGCAGGGTGTACTTCAAAGACAGGTATCCTCACTTGGTGTGCCCGAACATATGCATACAATAATAAATCTGTGAAATGAGTGGTCTCAAATTGGTCATGGAAGTTGAAAGAAAACAATCCAAGAAAAAAACACCCTTGTTGCATTGAATTGTGTGCTTTCAGACGCCTTAGAAAAGCTTCATGTCTGAAGCCTTTATGAGAGTCGAATTAAGGGTGAAAAATGTCCTCTTTCTCTAAAAGTTCATTACTTCAAAGGAGGGCGTTTCTAACGATGTTTTATACATCAACAGCTATCCAGTGCTCTTTACCAAGTAAGCTTTTACGTTCATTAATTTTTTTGAGTAATTACAATTACAAATTGCCTACCCTCCCTTAGTGTCTTGGCAATTTAACTATTGGGATAAATTGACTTAGTATCGTGTATATTTTCGTCTTGTTGAGATTATCATACGGTAAACAACATGTTGACCTCTTAGGGTTAGTAAGTCGGTCGCCTTGGCCGAGGCTTATTCGGGAAACAAGTCGATTGCTTAGTTTTGATAAAGTCGTCTTTGCGAGATAGTTTTTGTCTCAATAAGTAAATTTCTTATTTTGAGTGAGTTGTCTTGACGATAATTTTTTTTATAATAATAATTATCGGGATAAGCTTACTTCTTAGTCTCAAAAAGTTCTCAACAAGCCGACTTCGGTCGCCTGGGCGACATCTCGCTATCTAGAAGGCACTTGCGGAGCCCTGTAGATTGTGCTTGTAACCCCAAAACAATGACAGGTTTTTAACACTTGCGCCCTCTGCCGGTGAAATACTTTGTGAGTATTGGCGTTTGACTGAGCCGCGAAGCGGAAACAAAGATTGTTATGCTTAAAAGGCTTAAATTTCAGCTGAAAATATTTCTGAGCTATAATAATATGGTTTTCATTTCTTAATATATTCCAGCCTGAGTTATAGAATGTTTTGAAATTTCTAATCAACTTATTATAATCATGATATTCCCCATTAACAAAATAATAATAAAAATGTTTAAAAGTGAAGAAAAAAAAGTAGTTCTTAAAATAAAAGTTCCAATGTTAAAACATTTGTGTCACCCGTAAGTGTTTGTAAAAGAGCTAATTTCGAATTATTGTTTGATAGCACCATGATTTTGTCTATCATTGTCAACGGTAACCAGACCTATTGACCTGACCAATAAGTTTTTCTGTGCTTTTTCACTTTCACGGAGAAAGGAGGCGCAATATAATTGTTTTTACAACTCTGACCGGCGGTCTTCGTCGTGGGTTTGAAAGAATATTTTTCTGAAAGAACAGGGAAAGATCCTTGCTCTCTGAAAGAACTGGCTACTCTTTAACCAACCAACTTTGCATTCTGCAAATTCGTGCTTTCCATAACAATAGAATTATTCTAAAACACATTGGATAGTAGTGTTCAGAAACCCCCGACCATAGGCTGTTCATTGCTCTATGCCTCGACTTAGGCTAGGCATTCATTTTATTTGGCAATCTAAAAGTTGTTTGCAAACACGTAAAATTATTTCGCTCATGCAAGCTTTCCAGCGGGTTAGGCCAACAGTGCAAAATGCATAAAAAAATTAAAGAAGTAAATCCTGTATTGCTTGTATACCATTCCCGATATGGTGGTGAGGGTACCCCCCCCCCCCTCCCATGTTCTCATACTTTAACGCACTATTTTCCTTTGTACAGAAGTAGGCCCTACCCTCAACACTCATGGGGTGACAGGTCTTTTTCTTCAGCTGCGCCACGCATCTGGAACTCTCTACCGCTTAAATCTTAGATCTTGTCTTTGTACCACAAAATTCAAATCTCTTCTCAAAACTCATCTTATGTCACAGGTTTTCAAGGACTAATTTTGTTGTGTCTGTTTTGTCTTTGTTTTGTTTTGTTTTGTTTTTTGGGTTTTTTTACTGCGCCTTGAACACCCAGCAGGGTGGATATGTGCACATTACAAGTCTTATTATTATTATTATTATTATTATTATTATTATTATTATTATTATTATTATTATTATTATTATTATTATTACCCCCCCCCCCCCCTTTTCCTCTCTCACTCACCCCAAAATGAATAATAGTGAATACCGCCACCACTTGACTTAATTTTGTACAAGTTAGTGATCCCGCTATTTTGCCGTGTTCGCTGTCATGTCATGTACATGTACATTGCATGCTAATGCCATTAAATAGCAGGCAGTGTGTAGTGTGGTGGGGCGTCGACTGACTCTACACTACGTACTCCAAAGCCAAAGGTTGGTATTTTTTGTTCTACTTTCTAAATAGTTAGCCAATATTTTGTCCCGAGGAGGAGTTTTGTGTCAATGAGGGGATAATATTATTAAGGAGGATTGACTGTGCTTCACTTTCTTTTTGCAGGACCCATCCCTACATTGAGTTCGGATTTTTTTTATAGCTCATTTTGTTTGGTCGTGACGAAACATACCGCTAGGCACTAGCTACATTTTATTGGTTGTTTCTTTTCTTTCCTCCATGGTTGTTTGTAATTGTTGTAGTATACTTTGCCTGTAAATTGGTTGGACCATTTTTCTTTCTTATTGCATTGGTAATAACTAATAATAGGCCCTATAGACTGTGCAAGTCTCGCGCATATTTGAACTTCCGGGACCATTGTGGTCCCAACCATATGGAGATTTACGTGGGCAAGATTTTGTTTTGTAAATTATTTTAGTTTAACGTGGTTTATGACCATGAAAAATATATATGTTGTTGGGAATGTAATACTTAGTTATAAAAAACATGAAGGTAAAATCAATTCAACAATATAACAAAGAAAACCCGATAATTAAACTTGACCTCAGCTTCCGGTTACTGCAAAAAACTAAGAATTTTGTGCTCACCTCCGATCACAAAACTTATGTAAACGCTTGTTTGGATGCGCGATGATAATTGATAGATGCTGTAAATGCAACGTGAAGCCTTTTCATTGCAGTATATCATGGCATCATGTCTTCCTATAAACTGCGTCAATCGTTAATTATACGCCCGTGTGACCTTCGCGAATCCGCGCAATGGGTGTCTGAAAAGTTACGATCAAATAAGCATCCTTGTCCCAGAGTTTTAATTTTGTTTTAATAATAATTAACACATTATTTGTGTATTTATTATAAAAACTAAAACTGATTATATAAACATGTAATGAGTATTTTTGTTGTTCAGAGTTTGTCATTAGATATAATTTAAAACAAAGATGCGATTTTTAGGGGGAAAAAGTTCTTCGTTTGACGTGTTTTCTCGTTCCGATACGCGCGAGACTTGCACAGTCTATAGAGGAAAAAATTTCCGTATCCGTCCGCCACTTTCTACAAAGTACAATACGTGTTCTATAATTTATAATAGATTTGTTAATGGATGTTGGACGTGGACTATATTTCCCTTTTTATTATTGCTCCTGTGTTTTATTTAATTTTGTGCATTTTGGCTGTCGTAACCAATAACTGTTTCGGTTGAACTGGCCATCATTTGTTAATCATGTTAATCACTGACCAATGTCCGAATCAGTTATAATTGTTTGCATTCGTCAAAACGTGTGATGGAAAGTAGTACTACTAACTAGTAGGATAAATATTTGTTACCACTTGTTAACAACCAGTTTATTGAAGTTCCAGCTTTACAATTTTTGTTTTCTTACACAGACGTCTTCCATTTGCTGTTAAAAAAAAAAGAGAAGAATGTAAAGTTAGTCTTCCAAGAACTGTGATGTGAAAGTTCAGCCGGAGTGAAGCAATAAGGGTATCCCACCATGTCAGGCAATGCAAAGAAACTCTCCAAGACACGACGCATCAGTCGCAGCAGTATGTCAGCGTCTGTCTTGATCAAAGAACGCTTGCGCTCAACATCGGAGCGACTCTCCGAGGCGGCTGAGCTTGTGTCGGCATTCATCAACAGGAAGACGTACACTGCGGCCACTTTTCTCGGACTGGGTAAATTCGTCGATACCCCACACACTGAAGACATGGTGGTGCAGCAGACGAGGGTGTTGTGCCGCGACTATGTCTTCACTAAGCTACGAGAACATTCTCTTCTTAAACATGATATCTACCCCCCGGGCCTGGAAGCGAAGGATATCGTCTCTGCCTGCCACCCCAAGGGGCACAGTATTTCCTGCGGGGCGTGCGACGTTTCCAGGGAGCTCGTCTCGATCACTCAAGAGTTTGACAAGATGTATCCGTACCTCTTCCGGGACGTCTGTACCTACTTGCGCATTAATTTCCAGACGGGCACACAGCTTCAAACGGTCTTCGTAGCAGTTGCCACTGAACTGTTTAGACGTAGCATCACATGGGCGCGGGTAGTGGCACTGTTTGCCTTTGCTGGGGCCCTGGTTGTGGAGTGTGTTGAGAATGGTCATGTGAGCTATGCTAACGTGGTCGTCGACTCGATGCAGAAGTTCACACGCCGGAGATTGGCAGCTTGGATTGTAAAGCAAGGAGGATGGGTAAGTACAGGTCATGTCTTGAAATGCTTGACCGAAATTACAACTTGTCATCAGCAGGCCTTATACTTCATTCTTGAAGGGGCGCAGTGAATTTCCTCTGGTAGGGGGCGCTTCTATGTAAGAGGAAAATTTGTATTGGGACTTTCTCTATATAGGGCACCACAGCAAAAGCAGAGGGCACTGCGGCAATTGATGTGGGTGCCGGGGGGTAATTCGAGGCCTGCATCAGGCACGCCGACGTAGTACAACAAAACATCGTTATGAACACCAGTATTCCTTAGAGAGATGACTGGGCATCTTTCTGTGACTGAGCATGTTTTGTTTATCATCGGATGCCCCGCTAAATCATCATTGTGCTGTCAGGGTTCTCCTCATGCACAAGCTTGCAGATCGGGCCGATACGCGCAGCAAGCTTCGGCCGATACGCAAAATAAAATAAAAATAAATGTTTTGGTTTTGGGTGGGGGTTTTTTCTCATCAAGAGAAAACCATATACAGTCGAATGCTCCAGATTGCAAGATAAACACCAAGTAGACTACATTCCGAAGACCTTGTTGCAAATCAGTTGCTTCGGCCAAACAAATTTGGGTCCAGAATGCCCCAAAGTTTTGGAAAAATCCTGGGGTAAACCCTCCTGGCTTTAAAATATTGGAAGTGAATAATGTTGACCTCGATTGTGAAATCTTATCAACTGGCACTTCAGCCTAATGAACCTTGCAATTTCTGACTAGTACAGGAACCTTGCTAAGTCAAAGTCTTAACACAAATCTTTAAAACTGTACAATGTGTTTTATTGGTACAGTAATTGATTATTGATCACAGTATTTGTTTCTTTCTTTTGCAGCCTGCCTTGGTTCATCACATCCAGAGTTACAGAGTGTCACCAGCAAGACTGTGGTTGCTCACCATCATTGGAGCAGCGACTGGCATAGCAGTTTCACTGGGCTTCCCCTAACGCTAACCACTCCAACCCGTCAACATCAAACAACAGCGACTAGCATAGCGGTCTCACTAGGCTCTAACGCTAACCACTCCAACCCGTCAACATCAAAACAACAGCGACTAGCATAGCGGTCTCACTAGGCTCCCCCTAATGCTAACCACCCCAACCCGTCAACATCAAACAACAGCGACTAGCATAGCGGTCTCACTAGGCTCTAACTCTAACCACCCCAACCCGTCAACATCAAACAACAGCGAGCGGTCTCACTAGGCTCCCCCTAACGCTAACCACCCCAACCCGTCAACATCAAACAACAGCGAGCGGTCTCACTAGGCTCCCCCTAACGCTAACCACCCCAACCCGTCAACATCAAACTAGGCTCTAACTCTAACCACCCCAACCCGTCAACATCAAACAACAGCGACTTGCAAAGCCGTCTCCCTCGGCTTCCCTTAATACTAAACCATCCCAACCTATCAAAATCAAACAGCAATGACTGACATACATTAGATTTGCAATAAAATGCCATGCCTGATTGTTCAAGGAGGCAATCGCCTCCATTGCCCCTGGTCATTGCCTTGGTGCCCCTTGAAATATTCCAATAGAAAATGACAATGTCCTCATGGAGGGGCCCTTTACAAAGGAGAAAACGCCTAGTGGGTAAAAGTTGTTGTGTTGTGTAAAGGCCATGTCACAGGGGGCAATTAACAGGCAATCTTCAAGGAGAAACGGCATTCTACCAAAGTGTTCCTTTTGCTTGCAGCGCAGTTGGTTGCCTCCAAGTTGCCCATAAAAATAGCCCAATGTAGCAAGGCCCTTACACTCTGCAGTCAACTCAAATTCCATTTTTGTTTTTACCAACATGTTTCATTGTGTTGCAATTAGCAGCCTAGAGAGTTGATATAACAGGTAGATTTTGTTGTATTTCGCAGGGTAGATGGATATACATGCATGCATGATGCAGTTATTGTGTCGTGACTATGTCGTATTAATAAATAGTCAACATGGTCAAACTTCCAAGCTGGGCTGTCATTTCAATAGACTATGCAAGTCGTGCGCATATTCAAACATCCGGGACCGTTGTGGTCCCAACCAAATGGACTTTTACGTGGGCGGGATTTTGTTTTGTCAGTTATTTTAGTTTAATCTAAATTTCTTCCTCCATGGTTTAACGTAGTTAATGGCCATGAAAATTATATATGATGTTGGGAATGTAATACTTAGTGATAAACAATATGAAATTAAAACCAATTTATCAAAATAACGAAGAAGAATCTCCTTTTCCGGTTACTTGTAAAGAATTAAGAATGCTGCCCAACTGATGGTCATTAAACCTATGTGATAGACGCACACATTCGGGCGTCTCGTTTTCGATATGCGCGAGACTTGCACACTGTGGCATTTTCATGCAATTAGCAGGGTGCCTAGAATTCTACTTGCACAGTCGGCCATTTCTGTGTAGAGCCACGAATGGGGAACTGCAGTGATATAACTCTGTATTGTCACGGTAATCTAATGACACTTTCATCCAAACAGATACATAAATACAATACAAATGAAGCATGAAGTCGAGGCTCTACATGCATATGGGGGAGTTTGTGTTGCTGACTAAAATCAGAGTTAAATGTAGTGTATTTATATATGCCTTCTGTCTTATTGTAAGTAAATTTAAAAACATTCCTAGAAATTTTTTATTTGAAAACTGCAGGAGTACTTTTTTTTACAGTCAATAGCCAAAGGTTTATATTCTCTAATATTAGTCCCTTTTGTACAAGTTTTGTAGAAGATTTTCTAACAGTAAAGTTTTGTAGATCTTTTCAGAGTATTTTACTGGATTGTAGCGTATGTAAGGGCGTATCCGAATTGGTGGCTAAATTGCCGATTGTTGTCCATATGAATTTAGTGTATACCAGTTTAAAACCAACTATTACAAATGTTGACAAATACGTTTTTCAACGATGTGCCTTTTCATAAGACCAATAATAGTTTTTACTCAAAAATGGTTGGCAATGTGATGTACACATGCAAAATATAAAGACATATCTCAGTTATTTTATAGTTCTTTCTGAAGCTTTAGTCAACTCTTTCAGAAAATAAAACAAAGGATCATAATTTACAAAATAAACGCATGGTATATTTGATTTTAAGTACTATAATAGCCTTTTCTAATGAAAATGTGTGATGGGTAACATTCAGTCATCAATATTTGAAATATTTCCTCAATGTGACTGAATTTACAATATAATTAAATAAAATAGATCATTGTATAAATTTATTTTGATAAACCTGTAATGTAAATACTTTTGTAAAAAAAAAAAAAATCACTTTTACAACTTCCACCATTGCTAAGGTTCTGCGTGCACTTATCGTCCATTTTCTATATTATTCTCAAATAAACAAAGTGTTTGTCACTCTTGGCAAGACAAGGAACTGATTGGAATCTCTCTGTTTATTTCCTGCAGTCTATTATTGGAAGGCCTTGGGTGTTTTTCCTGAATGTGGACAGGAAATGGTTTCAAGATAATTACAACTTGCATGTAATGTACTTTCGTTGGTTTATCAGTAGAACATGAAGGGGTTCACCTTAACCTAGCCCAGCGTACATTGTCCAGTACAAAATTGTTGAGTACACCACTTTTCAACTTGCTCGGTGTAAATTTTCTAGTAACAACTGCTGTGGGCTAGTAAACAGAACACTTCTCAACTTGCCCTGTTGGGCTACTAAAAACTGAAAACCTTCTTGTTTATAATGCTCCTATTTCTTCCTTTTCAAATGTGAAGAATATTTTTTAAATGTTTTATTATATTTTTAAGTGAGTGCATGTAATTTCATTTGACCACTAAACTGGTTGTGATCGCTACCATTAATACATCAGAAAGATACATTAATTACAAAACATGGTTGCAGTTTGGGCTAAATAAAAAATTTCCGTGGGGCAAGTAAAATGCTGAGTTTACAGACAACTTGAGCACAAGGCCAGCGAAAGCTGTTTTTCAGGAAGTCCACATTCGTCCAATCTCATCCTGTGTTTTTTTGCTTTAACCTTTGGATGGGACGTAAAGCCGTTGGTCTTGTGTGTTGTGTAATGCACGTAAAAGAACCCAGTACACTTATTGTATAGAGAAGGGGTTTGCCCCGTTGTTTTCTGATATAGTTAGCTGCAGATTGCACCACAGCACCTCATAAACCGTTACATGATGCTATGTAAATAAACGGGTCTTACTTTCGAACATAGCTCCACATACCTTGTAGAAAAAATAATGAGCCTTTTGAGACGCCCTCGGGGTTTGCCTACCTTGTTGGGCTGTTATGGCTCTCTTTTAAAGGAATTGTTTGGTAATTGGAACCCACTGTTTGTTTCAATCCTATATGGTTGTAGATATATACCATAAAACTAACCCGTGGAAAATTTCATTTCAAAAGGTGGTAGCGTTTTTGAGATATTGCCGAATATCTGGAGCAGTTTGTCCACGCAGGAAGAATAATCTTCAATTGGAACACACAATCTGAGAAGCGTTTCTAAGATTCAATTTTTTGGGGGAAAACAAAGATGGCTGTACCATGATAAAGGTCATTGACCCACAGCTGGCAATAAGGCCGTATAGCCGTAACTGAATTGGCAGCTACGGCTACGGCTGCCACTGATGCCATGAAAGCTGCTAAGGACGTCCTCTACTTCAACGCGTGATGATGCGGCGATCCATCCTTAGCCGCAGCCGCCAATCCGGACGCAGCTTAAGACAGCACTACGAGCCCTGTAAGGCTAAGAATAACAGAGACAAAGTTTCTTCAACGCAACAAACTTATCAGCTCTTTTTGATGTGCTTGACGATGTGTGCCTTAAGTTTGGGAATGTTGCCCAGCTCTACGTTGCATACATGACATCTAAAAACAAAGAAGAAGAAAAAATTGTTTGCATCAAAGACAGATTAGTTATCGAAAATTGTTTTCAATAAGTTGTAAACTCTAAGCTTAATGATTATAATCTATACTCGTTTCAATCCTACAGAGAAAACATCTCTCGTCTGAAATACTGTCAAGTTTGAGGAAATAGCATAATTGTTAACCCCCCCCAAAAAAAAACAATAATAATAATAATAATAATAATAATAATACATCTAACTAACAAACAAACAAACAAACAACAAAAATTACCACAGCAATCGAACTAAACATCATATGAAAGTGTACAAAAAACTCCTGCTAGAAACAAAGATGTTTGATGTAATTTTCTCACGGTGGTTCATTATGTGATGTGTTTATTAAACTAGAGGCCATGGCCGTTAACGTCTGTGGCTTGTGGCCGAGGGGCTGGTTGTGTCACGGTGAGCAAAGAGGGCTTCATTCAAATTTTCTTAAAAAGAGAATTTAAACACAGCTGCAGTTTATAAGAATGTTTGCCGTCTTCACTAATGGTTTAGTCATGGTTTCATTTTGACAACGATATTCAAGGTTTGCCCTTAACTTTTTCAATGACTAGCCAGCAGGACCGGCTAGCATGTCATTTCACTAGTCGCCAAGCTTTTTCACTTGGCCAATTTATATTAAATAGAGATCCTTTTCAACATTGAAACTAGCCAGTCGGATCACTTAGAGAGAAATTTGACTGGTCCTGAGATGTTTTCACTAGCATTTGGCCAGCGGACCACGGTTAAGGGAGAACGCTGATATTCTCAATAAAACATTTCGTTCTGGGTGTTTCAAAAATGTATACCATTAGTCGGATCGGGACAAGACTTACCGAAGAGGCAGTTTGAGCAGAGCGTCTGGATTTTTGCTGGATGTATCCACCTTGCCTTCCTTCTCCAACTGATCGATAACTTCTGACAACAGTAAAAGTAGCAACATACTCAATTTAAAAACAATGTAAATAGTTACCCGATCCAACGGGTTGGCGTAGTGGTATCTTCCCTCGCATTCCACCTCTAGGACACCAGTTTGAATCACGCCGAGGGCACTATGTGGTTTGGGTTTTCAGTCCATACCTGACGTGGGTTTTCCCTGGAATAATTCTCAAGGGTTTTCCGACCACATCTAAAACTTAAACTTCCTTTCTTGCGTTCTCTCCATTGGGTTCTTGGCTAGTACATGGATTAAGTTCACTTTTCTGAGAGTCCTTGGGCTCACAACCGGAATAAATAAAAAGAAAATGAAATGAAAGCAAAAGCAAAAGCAGCCCCTATGCCCCCTCTCTTTTGGCGGGAAGACTGAATGGCTTCTAACTGGCACGCTCAAACAAAGATATAAACAAAATAGGGAACATAGGGCTCGATAGCTAAGTTGGTAGAGCGCAAGCGCGTTAATTTGGAGGTCGCAGGTTCAAATCCCAGCTCTAGTCAATTTGTCTTTGTTCAACTCCAAAAGATTTTGTTTCATAAAAAGTTGAAAAAATAATTAAAAATGGGAAAATATGTGAGCGTTTCGACCCTTCCAAGGGCTCTCCTCGCATGGACAGTTTGTGGTTGTGGGACAAACAGAAGAGGTTGCGTTGGAACTGAAAAGAGGGCTTCCCCAAGTAACTTGTGCACCGTTTTCAAACACAAAACTGTCGGCCGCCTGATCAAAGCATGGCCTTAACTAAAGACAATCTATGCTTAGAGAAACGATGTTTAACTGCATCCAACTTAACTGACTTCACTAGATTTCTGTCTTTTCTTGACTCGACGTTGATTTTCTCTCTGTCCCTCTCTAGTTCCTTAAAGACATCAGACACGTTTGGTAATGACTTTGATAATTAATGGCAATAAAAACTTACCGTACTTGTTAAGAAGTACAGCAGCTTTGGATAGTATTTTGCATTTTGAGAAACTTCTCACTTCGAAGTACTGCGGTTATGAAAAAATATATCACTTTTTATCCCAAAAAACATTTGAATCTGAGAAGCGTCTCAGAATGTGTATTGCAATGCAGATTATTCTTCCTGCGTGGGCATAACCGCTCCAGATTTTCGGCAATATCTCAAAAACGCTACCACCTTTTGAAATGAAATTTTCACTGGTTAGTTTTGTGGTATATATCTACAACTATATAGGTTTGAAACAAACAGTAGGCTCCAATTACCAAACGTGTACGATTCCTTTAAGTATTTGTATCAACTCAAAACCCATTTGAAGTCTCAAGCCTTTTCTCGCTCATTGTAATTTGCAAATTCATTGTCATTTTCCATGTATGTATTTGTAATTTTGTAGATAGGTATTTTGTATTGTCCTTGTAGGTGCTTTAAGCACTCGAGAGTGTAAGGGTTAATATGTGCACGTTAAAATACAGGATTGGAATTGCCTCTAGCTACCAGGGCCCAATTTCATAGAGCTGCTAAGCACAAAAATTTGCTTAGCATGAAATTTCTTCCTTGATAAAAACAGGATTACCAACCAAATTTCCATGTGTTGCATATTGCTTGTTACTGGTATTCAGCTGTTGTTTGCTTATCCTGAAAATCACATGGAAATTTGGTTGGTAATCCTGTTTTTATCAAGGAAGAAATTTCATGCTAAGCAAATTTTTGTGCTTAGCAGCTCTATGAAATTGGGCCCAGGCAAGCTCGGTGGTCTAGTGGGAAGCATCTTCTCTATATTACCAAAGTAATCAGCTTTCTATCATATAAGAAACATCAATAGTATTCGTTGAATCCTCAGTAAAGAGTCTGCCTCAACTATCCTTGTCTACGCTTTCATTTATGGCATGTTGTGGCCACTGGCCAAGTGGTTTGGTGCATCGGACTCAAGTTCCGTCGTCTAAGTCATCAGGGTGTGGATTCGAATCCTGGTCATGACACTTGTGTCCTTGAGCAAGACATTTAATTGATTCTCTTCACCAGGGGTAAATGGGTACCTTTGAGGGCAGAGATGGTTCTTTTTATTTTATTTTTGGCAGCACAGGCTGTATACTCTCAAGGGAGCTGAAATGGTTTATGGAATGAAATACATGGATGGCCCAGTGACCAGAGGTAATTATGTTCAAGCGCCGTGATCATCAAAGAATTAACTGGAGCAAGTAGCGAGCATGCAGTGCTTAATACCCATAGGTGTATGGGTAAAACACAATTAACACATGTAAGGAGTAAACCTGGCACCGGGATAATAATAATATTATTTAATATTTAAAATCTATATTGCACCACTTACATAAATGATCAAGAGCGCATGTTAAAATGCACAGAATGGAAGAAAAGATAAAAGACTGGTCACCAGGCCAGTGCCCAAACCACAGTATGGGGATACGTCTGTCCCGCCAACAGAGAACTAAAAGTTACTTATTACAATTACTCATAGGCCTATCCCTGCTGGACAGATGTGTTGGTGGCTAGACCAGACCTTTCATCCCCCTCGTACCTTTTGATTCCACAAAGTATGCTGTTGTGAAGGTGTTCCAATGCTTCTTTGTTTTTAGCGACGGGGAATCAAAATCTTGGCTGATTGCATGCAGATGTAAATGGCTGAAAGAAAATAGACAATGAAAGAAGGTTTTAATTTTGTCTGTAAATTGAAGGGTTTTTTTCCCCATTTTGTTCTCTCCCTGCATTTTACAAATAATGACACTTTGGGGCAGGGGGTTAAGAAGAAATGCTGGCAAAATATCGCCATTATAATTTTTCTATCTGTTCGTCGGCCATTGAATTATGATAGAGTTAGCCGTGTTAGTCTGATAGATATAACAATAAAAAGTAGTGATTAACACTAAAGGCCCTTTCACATGAGAACAATTTTAACAAGAGATCTACTGCAGTAAGGCTTCTCAGATTCAAATTTTGGGTGATAAAAAGTGATTTTTTTTTTTTTTTTATCATAACCACAGTACTTTGAAGTGAAAAGTTTCTAAAAATTCATTATACTATCCAAAGCTGCTGTACTTCTGCAAGTTTGTGATGAACGGGTCAAATAAACGTGGCGTGTTGTGGCCGAGCAGTTAAGAGCACCGGACTGAAGCTCTGGTGTTTCTGATCAGCAGAGAGTGGGTTAGAGTCCCTGTCATGACACTTGTATCCTTGAGCAAGATGCTTTACCCTAATTGCTTTGTCCTTTGGATGGAACATTAAGCCGTAGGTCCCGTGGTAGTGCAGGTAAAAGAACCCAGAACACTTATCGTGGAAGAGTAGGGGTTAACCCCCTTGTTTCTGGTTCACATAGCAAGCACCCTTGTTTGCAGGTTTCCTCAGGCTTGTGAGCTACAGTGATTAAGTTCACTTATGAGGCATCCTTGGTTTCATTACCAGAAATATACATTAATAATAAACAGGGAACCCAAAAGGTAAAGTGGGAAACTGGAGCAATCTAGTCCCGGTAGTGGGACAGGAAACCCAAGTCCCCTACTAATAAGTCCATGATCAAAGCAGTTCAGGTTGATGATCTTTAGTTCAGCTGCTTAAAGACAAAGTATACCTTTGGTTTTTGGAACCATTCAATTGTTTTTATCCTATGTAAAGGTAGACATATACAATAAAACTAACCTGTGAAAAATTCATTTCAAAAGGTGGTAGCGATTATTTCCAAGCAGGAAGAATATTCCGTAATTGGAATACACAATCTGAGAAACGTCAAATTGAAATGTTTTTGAATTTCTCTCTCTCTTAACACATTCCTTAGAAGGGAATTGTTTCTCTACATGTTATACATTATCAGCAGCCGCAGAGATTCTATACCAAGTCAGTTTTTATGGCCAATAATTTTTTGAGTAATTACTAAAGGTATACCCTCCCTTTAAGTAGATCATTTTGTCTTACCTCATGCTCGGAACTGCGTGATACCCAAGTCTGTAAGTGAGTCCATCTTCACCAATGGCTCTGACACAACAAACAAGATAAAATGGAAGTTAGAAAGTAGTACCTCATGGTGTCTGCTTGCTTGTTCTTTGAGGAGTTGCCACTCCTGTCTAAGTGCGACAACAATAATTCATATTCTACGTTTTTCTTACAGCTTGAACCAACATTTATTTATTTATTTATTTATTTTTTATTTATTACGGATTCTCAGAAAAGCGAGTTCATTCACCGTACTAGCAAAGAACCCAATGGAGAGAAGACAAGGAAGGAAGTTTCAGTTTAAGGAGAATTATTCCAGGGAACACCCACGCAATCAGGGAGGGACTGAAAACCCAATCCACATAGTGCCCCTAGCGGGATTCGAACCTGGGTCCTACAATGCATGAGATCCAAAGACGTGGCCGAAGGAGGGGGGGGTCAACTTGTATAATGTTGGTTTAAAGGGGCTATGTCATCACAATAAAAGCATACCAGTGGCTGTATATGGAATCATGAACTCTCACCCAGTTACACCACGCACCCACACTCTCCATTGATGATACAGAGAGAGGGCGTGCGCATGCAGTAAGATGAGAGTTCATAACTCCATATATAGCCGCAGGCCTGCCTTGATCATGACGACACAGCCCATGTAATAAATGGGTGCCTGACCCCAATTTCTAAGATTTCAACTTACTCCTTGATGACTTTGTCTCCTACCTCCTCCATGTGTCTGAGTAAATCCAAATGACACGGCTTGAGGGCCTTCAACTTGGCTATCTGCTCTCTGGGTAGAACTAGGAAATGGAATCTGGCCTGGGGGGGGGGAACAAAAAGGATGTTTAAAGGTACTGGACACGTTTGGTAATTACTCAAAATAATATTAGCATAAAAACTTACAACGGAGAGCTGTTGATAGTATAAAACATTGTGAGAAACGACTCCCTCTGAAGTAGCGTAGTTTTTGAGAAAGAGGTAATTTCTCACTAAAACATTTTAATCTGAAAAAGACTTAAGGCCTGAAACCTTTTTCAGGCATCTGAAAGCACACAAATTTGTGCAACAAGGGTTGTTTTTCTGTCATTAATTTCTTGCAACTTCGATGACCAATTGAGCCCAAATTTTCACAGGTTTGTTATTTTATGCATATGTTGGGATACACCAAGTGAGAATACTGGTCTTTGACAATAGACCTTATGCACATGATGTCATTTCGGTAGGGCACCCTCGCCTAGAGGTCAAAAGGAGGTTGTTCATTGGCCAATCCTGTACGCCGCGCGTACAAATATGTGCGTTTTGATTGTTTCGTCATCGTTTTACCTCTAAGATGGCGGCTGGATGACGTCAATGCATAAGGTCTATTACCAATAGGTCCAGAAGTTATTAACAATTGTAAAGCAGTGATTGAATTCTTGCTGACCAAAATTATGTTCGGGTTTGCATATTCTGTACAGTCATCCTGGATTTCAAGGGGGGGAAAGATAGAGGTTTAAAGATAGGTCAATAGATTAGTTTTTGTCAACATATGCTGATTGGCAAAATTATCAAGAAATACCATAAAAGTCACCTGTGAAAGTTCCAGCTGAATGCAGTGTCTACTTGTTGAGAATTAGCAAAAAAAGTGTCACAATATTTTTATCAAGAACGTCAAATTCATTTAAGCGAGGTGACCCGGGTGTCGCGGGGTCAGCTTTCCGGCGTATTCAGTTTTCCGGGTGACCAAATACGGTAACATTACGTCATGCCATGCCTGCGCACAGCAAGCGAAAGTAGTCCAATTTAGTGCTGTACTGAGTCTTCTGCGTTGCTACTCTCTTCGGTAGCTGTCATGGCGGCGTCCACGTACGAGTACATTGGTGAATGCGTGGGGATCGTCTAAGACTAAGAGAACTTTGTGAGAAGACCAATCACATTAAACAATTCTGGGTCACTGAGAAAACTACAGTACTCGCTCGCGGGGTATTTTCTGACGATTTTTAGAGCACGTGAGACCATGACTACAGCATGCAGAAATGTACGTCACCCGGAAAACTGAACACGCGAGAAAGCTAAAACCGTGATTATTGCGTGATGAAATGCCCGGCTACGTCACTTGCAAAAACTGAACCAATTAATAATATGTTCTTTATCCCCAAAGCAAATTTATCATCTTTTTAATTGTTGCGGTACCCACTGCTTAAACATAGGCTTCGAACTGCCTTTAACTACCGGGCAATCTCGTAGGTCTACTGGTGAGAATGGCAAAGGTCTTGGGTTCGAATCCCAATCAAGTAATATGCCTGTGGATTTGTTTTCACAGGACTTGGGAAAGTACTGAGTATACAGTGCTTTACACACTTTAGTGTGTGGGTAAAACCAAACAATTCTTTATCCCTGATGCAAATTTAACATTTATTAATAATGTATTCCGAGAAATATATTTTATATCTTGAGAGGTCATATTGAGCACTTTGTACAATAATTAGTGAATGCTCATCTTTTTTCACTAGAGGACCGTTCCTCCTTCCCCCTCATACGATGGGGCCCGAATCACTTCATAAATAAAAACAATTTTTAAAGGTAGGGTCATAGACTGGTAAATACTCCAAAATCTAATGAACATAAAAACTTACTTGGAGAGAAGCACTGCAGCTGTTGATAGTATAAACTATTTTGCGAAAGGATTCCCTAAGAAGTATTATGGTTCAGATAAGTTTTCACCCAAAAACATTTGTATGTATTGTTTTAGAAAGGATTCATGCACGAATCGCCTCTCAGATTTCCAAGGGTTGACTGAAAAATCAATTTCCGCGGTGTCCGTTCACGAATGCTGCAGCCAGAGATGCAGTTGGTACCAGCTGTCACCTCGCTAAACGTGGATATATGTATCCAACCATAGTTAGTTCTAGCCAGAGGGGTGTCTGGGTGTCTTTTGGCCACCCTGTTTTAAATTTAGACACCCTGTTGTGTCTGTCCTTTACATGTAAATGTATTGTAAGTGAAAAATTTGGACACCCATTTTTTAAATTTTCAGCAAATTTTGACACCCTTTACCAAATCCTGGCTAAAACCTTGTATTCAACCTTCTTAATACCAACCTTAGGATACTTGTCTTTGATGACAACTACCCTGTCGTCAGTGTAAACCTGAAAGGACGGATCTTTCATTGTGTCCAGTAAACCAAGGCTCCAGTGTCCCTTCTTTGCCGGGGGACCACCACTACTACTGCTAGGAGGTCCTGTAGGACGTTTTGTCCCAGTCCGCGCTGTTGCCATCCTAACTCACTGTAGTGTACTACCTACTCCAACACCTACAATTGAAAAAGACAACCAGAAAATTTGTGTGTTCGTACCGTAGTTTTGTTTAATTTATACACTTTAGCCTGGTCTGCATAAATACCAAGTGATGCTAGTTGGATTGGAGTAGACCCAGTAACTGGGGCGCTGTGCTCCTTTTTTCCGAAATGTTGACATCTGCGATCGTACTACTCCTACCTAGTGTAGTACTAGAACTATGAACCTCGTAGGAGTACTGTCGTACTATGATTTTCAAATCAGAGCACATTGCCATTTCCCCTTGTTTACTACCTTGGGTTGGGCGCTACAGTAGAGTAGTACGACCGCAGGCTATGTAAAAATGTCAACAAAAAAACCATGGTACAGCGCTCCAATTTATGGGTCTAGGATTGGAGTTGGTTTGTGAGTCTGTTGTGGAGTTTGATTGACTCCTTGAGTAAAGATTACTGTTTATTGACATAAACGGGCTTGACTTTGAGGAGTTGAGCTGAGGACAGAGGGCTCAGTACGGGGAAATATTCTCATCATACAGGGGGATTCTCAGGTGGAAGAGTGGGTGGAGAGGGGTCACAACTTCGTGAGTGATCTTCTTGATCATGACCGCGTGGTTGTTGAGATGTACTGTAAACTGTAGTACTTTTTTTAAAGTACTTCTTAAATATCCCCGATATAATTAGGTCAGAGGTCGGAAGGCATGTTTGCCTTTTTATTTTACATTTACAGATATATACGTAAGATTAACTGTATAATTGTTGATAAGTAGAACCATGGTCTGATGGTAGAACCATGTTATGTTGTTGTAGGTTAACCGTAGAACTTTACATTCATTCGCAAACTTACCCCAAGCAAAGCAACGATGACAGCTAGATAGCCACAACGTAAACACTGCACTGTACTCTGCTGCTGCTGGTGACAATGTGTAGTAAAAACACGTGGGATAACTCGTGGACTGTGTGACGAATGATTACGACTGAAACGACGGGTCCTACAACTACTTGCCGTCAACTCGCCGTCAACTCACTTGTGCCGTCAACTCGCCGTCAACTCCTCCAATATACATTTAAAATCCACAAAAGAAGCATAGAACTGTAAAGTATTAGCTAAAAGAGAATTCTCATAAGTTTTAGGTTACATTTCGCAATAAAAATTTAGTTTTTTTCCTGTGAAAAAATTATCTCGGTTGCACAACATGGCAACTCAGGGCGCTTTTCCTGCATATGGATTAGTCTTGGCCCAAGATGTCAATGATTGGTACTATTTATTTATCAACACAAAATCGTTTTTGTAAATGAAATTTTACCGAAAACCATAGAAAATATGTAGTTTAGCCCAGACTTAACACTTCCATGCCCCATTTATAAATTTTTGATGCATATTTAATGAGTTGACGGCACGAAAATGAGTTGACGGCGAGTTGACGGCGAGTTGACGGCAAGTCGACGAGTTGACGGCAAGTAGTAGGACCGGAAACGACTGTATTTGAACTACACAAACACGTACAAGGCAAAATCAACGGCCGTTTACGGTCCTACTACTTGCCGACTCGCCGACTTGCCGTCAACTCGCCGTCAACTCATTTTCGTGCCGTCAACTCATTAAATATACATCAAAAATTTATAAATGGGGCATGGAAGTGTTAAGTCTGGGCTAAACTACATATTTCCTATGGTTTTCGGTAAAATTTCATTTACAAAAACGATTTTGTGTTGATAAATAAATAGTATAAACGCAGCGTTAGCCGTTGGCCGTAATCTTTCCTTTTCACGGAGCTTGGACTGTACCACTCAAATGCAAGTATCAAGCTATGGATGGACAACAGAGGGCGCTATATTGAAGATGGCTTCGGGTTGATGGTGCACTGGATATCAGAATATTGTGAATGTGAGTTTTTCTCAAATAACTATTTTGCCTTTTTGACAAGTATTCAGTTATAAATTAGGCCTAGAGCTTGATTCTGGACAATGAGTTTGATGATAGTTCATACTGTAACTGATAATATAGATACAGATCTTTGCATGGACAAGGTTTGAATTGAAACTTTAGAAGGCAGGTCGGTGACTACTACTATCATAATTTTAATAATAGTAATTAATACCATAGAGTAACTCTGTCCTTACTCTTTGACTATGTTGGTAAAACTATTCCATGGATGTGTATTCTAATAATACTAGTAATAATAGTAATAAAATATATGTGTCCAGATTTTATAAATACTCAAATGAGATCTTTTGGTAAAAATTAGTGACAAGAAGTGGTGGCAGGATTAAGGAATGGAAACTGTGATAACACAAAAGATTTTTTTTTTTTTTTTTACACCCCCTAAAGTTTCTGGTTTGTTGAAGAAGAAACAAAGAATTTTGCCCTTTATTTCTTGAATTATTGTTCATGCATTATCTTGACTAAGCCTCATTGTATCAATGTTACTAAGCATGCAATAAATAAGATAGTCTAAAACTCTTTTTTAAAAGAATAAACAAGAAACAATTTTTTCAATTCGGCACAGATCCTCTGACTGTGATCTGAATTTGTAATCAATCAAGATAAATAAATATAAAACAGCTTTAGAATTAAGTAATACTATAACGTTAACCAGTTACAATTTAGTGGCAAAATGGCGGGCAAGTCTTCACTAGTTAAACATTTTTATTTGCAAAGAACAGCCCTCAGCTTCAATCTAAACATGCTAAATGAACATTTTTTCATCACTGATGTTATAGTAACAAATAAAAGAATATGGTATTATCTAAGTGACAATTATTGTTGGTCAATGTACACTAGTTAAATACTTTAATCGCCAAGAACAACTCTCATCAGCTTTTTCAGCAACAAATTTGTGTTTTCTTTTTTTTATAATAAGCAACAAAATGTAAATCAGTAAAATGGCGGACAATGTTCACTTATTCCACTAGTTAAATATTTTATTTGCAAAGAACAGCCCTCAGCTTCAATCTAAACATGCTAAATGAACATTTTTTCATCACTGATGTTATAGTAACAAATAAAAGAATAATTATGGTTTTATTTAAGTGACAATTATTGTTGGTCAATGTACACTAGTTAAATATTTTAATCGCCAAAATATTTTGCAAATACACATTTAGCGATGGTACGGTAGCGTTACGATTATGTATACTCCCCAGGGAGCTGGGATGGTTTAAGGAATGAAATAAATGGCCCAGTGACCAGGGGTAATAATGTTGGAAGCGCGTTGAGACGCCCTTCGGTACTCCTAGAACTATGAGGTTCGTTTCGCTATCGTCTCCTCGTTCGTGGAGACGATAGCGAAACGAACCTCATAGTTCTGGGAGTACAGAACCCCCATACAACCTGTGATAACTTGTCATAATTGCACAATCTATTATTGCATGACCCCAACACAATTATTAGTCAAAAGAAACTTAGGGACCAGTTTATGCTCAATCAGTTTGGCGCACAAATGTTTGCCTATTATTGTAGTGCACTCCCAGTATCCCACCATTTCGGTGGGGAAATAACACAAGTCACAGCGTTCTCTATGTTTAATCATTACAAACGTTTACAGTGTAAATCCGAAAGTTGGTTACGCGCAAACACTATGGTCTCTGAACCATGGAACGATTTTTAAATCCTTGATAATGTTTATCAAAACTGTATGTTATGAGGCTTGTATTATATAGTGAGTGTTGCACAGTCACCGCATGTGTAGACTTGGTTCCAAGTCTGCAGACTTGGTTCCAAGTCTGTGATCGTGGTTTTTACCGTAGGCCGTATCCGAATTGGCGGCTACAGCTACAGCTACGACTGTTGCTAAGGGTGTTGCTAAGGACGTCCTAAACTTTTATACATGATGACGCGGAAATCTAGCCGTAGCTGTAGCCGGCATTTCGGTCACGGCCTCGGTTACCTTATAGCCTTTTCATTATTTCCTGAAATAGCTCCCTATTTTGGATTTACCTCCGTCATTAACCTACGACCAACAGAGCGTGTGATAGCCAATCTGCGGGGGAGTTTTGCGTGGTTGATGCAGAGAAATAACCGCGAACTCAGACTTGAAATCGTTGAAGTCTACCGCATGTGACGCGCGCGCGCAAGGGGACAAATCAAATTAAATCAGACAAAATTAATGAGGTACTTTGATACAAAAAGAAAATTTCTCTTATACATCCATATAGACTTGATTTCAAGTCTGAGTTCGCGGTTATTTCTCTGAATCAACCACGCAAAACTCCTTCGCAGATTGGCTATCACACGCTCTGACTCGCGATATCAGGTTATGACGGAGGTAAATCCACAAGAGGGCGCTATTTTAGGCAATAATGTAATGGCTATCAGGTAGACTAAAAACCACGATCACAGACTTGGAACCAAGTCTAACATCCATATGAAGTACACACATTAATAGTAGCGAACTTATTGCATAAAAATAATTCTGGAAAATGTATTAGATTTGTACAAAAATGAAGAGGGATTTACACCTTTTTTTCAGTTGGGTTTTAAACAGAACGTAAACAAAGCCATATTTATTGCAAGTAAGTAGCGAAGCGAATTATGAGTGCAATTTCAGTAGAGAAACTACGCTTTGCATTCGTGTGAAGAGTGAAGTATGAACTTGGTCTCTATTTCACAAAGCTCTAAGATTCATCTTAACATGAGGTGTTGTTATTGCCTTAGTGATTTGTATTATGACATCGCACTTTTAGCAATTATTAAGATTGATACACCGTTAAGATTATTGGCACTGTACACGTTTGATAATTGTCAAAGACCAGTGTTCTCACTTGGTGTATCCCAACATATGCATAAAATAACAAGCCTGTGAACATTTGGGCTCAATTGGTCATCGAAGTTGCAAGAAAAGGATGAAAGAAAAAATACCCTTGTTGTACAAATTTGTGTGCTTTCAGATAGGAATAAAAACTTCTTGCAAGAAGTTTTTATTATTTTAGTGAGAAACTACCTCTTTCTCAAAAACTGCGTTACTTCAGAGGGAGGGAATTTCCAAACGTGTTCAGTGCCTTTAAACCATGAAATAAAAGAGTACTGTAATCTTTCTCACAATACAATCTCAAATAATGCAGATATTAATAAAGCAACATTAAATAAATCAAGTCAAGGTAAAATAACACAGAGGCAAAATGTAATAAACATTTTGTAAGTATTCAAAAGTTAAAAAACCATGGAAAACAACAAGTCAATAATAATTATCAATTCAAAATAAGAGTTTTCAAAAGGAACTTTGTTTTACAACTTCCATTAAAATCAAAATCCAAAACACTATCCTCACACAATAATAGAAAGTAACCAGTAATTGTTCAAATTACATTGGCAACTGATCTTTACTCTAACTTTTAAGCCTAGGCTCACAAGAAAGATAAAGTAAAATCAAACTCACCAAGAGCAGGACAGGGGATGAACATTATATAAATGATATTGTGACGACAAGTTGGGTTGGCGCAATCCAACGCAGATATCCGACAGAGGCAATGTGCATAAACTGAAGAAACTTGGAGGGTTAATTCGCACAACTTTCCTCTGTCGGAGTCCACTGGCCAAGTGACCAACCACTTTTTTGGGTCACTGACCTCTGGGCAATACTTCCTCAATGCGCCGTGATTGGTTGCATAGCCTGCTACCAATCACCCAATCATCACACACTTCCAGGCAACCACCCACCCCTAGACTCGCCCTAGTCCGAGCTGGACATAGGTATACTAGGGGTTTTAAAAAGGGGGTGGGGCCTACAATTTCATCCCATTACATATACAATCCCTTTAACTCTTTATGATCGGCCCCTGGGTTTGAATAAACCCTTCCTATGAAAGAAATGTAAACTGCACATCGCGCGTGCGTACCAACGTATTGTTGGCAAAATCATAGCTATTATGGAAAATAATAACATAATAATAATAGTTATGATATCATTGGTGACTGCTCTTTATTCCGACACCCCTATGTTCCGACAATTCTATGTTTCGAAAAAACCCTCGTGATGCTAGGGTTAGGGTTAGGGTTAGGAATAGGAAAATACACTAGGGGTGTCGGAACATAGAGGTGTCGGAACATAGAGGTGTCAGAACATAGGTGTGTAACCATATCATTATGTTATTTATGTATATTCTATATCTAGGCTATGTGTAAAACGAGGGAGAGTCGCGCCTTAATTGTTGTACGGGATTGATAGTGGCATGGTACGCGCTTGTGCGTCTGCCTAGTGCACAACTTTATGGCATTTGCCCACCAATTTTTGTACGCATGCGTGAGTGTAATTAGCATATTATTTCATGGGAAATGCTAATTAGTTTTACTGTATAGTTGTGTGTACAATCAATGCTGGAAACACGTCGAGCAGATGCGTAACCAGCGGGACGCCCGTAATATTAACTCAATAATAAAATGGAATTATTTTTATACAGTAGGGCCTAAACGGTAATACTTAAAGTTCATAATTTGACAATCGAACATATCGATCATAATTCCAAGAACAAAAGAGTAATTAATGTTAAGAATATTTATAGTAGCTCAATACAGTACTGTTGGTATTATTATTTATTTATTTGCTCGGGTAATGAAACCAAGGATGCCTCAAAATTTGAACTCAGTCATGCAAAGTTCCACAAATTCTGCAAATTAATAGACCTAACAGCCAAATTTATTTATCGTACTATTGCCTCACTAAAAGTCCCACTATTCAATAAACAGCTTGGCCATGACGCTCCGTTACAACGGATTTCCTGCACTGCAAAAACGGGGGTGTTAAAAATTGACATCATGGGTGTTGTCACATAATATATATACCGAAGAGAGAATCAAAAGGAACACCATAGGGTGTTAAAATAACACTAATTTCTGCCCAAAAAAATACATTGGTGTTATTTAAACACTCTAAGATGTTAATTTTGATCCCTCTTCGGTATGTGACAACACCCAGTTTTTAACACCCCAGTTTTTGCAGTGTAGCGCTGAGAACCCAAGTCTCAAACCAACTTTAAAACTTACACTTATATGATTTTATAAGCGAGCAATAGAGCAGTGTCACAATTGGCCTATAATAATACACTTCAAGTAATTAGGGAACATAGAGAACACAGTTACAAGCCTATATACACATACACTGCAAAAGCGTGGGTGTTAAAACTGAAACCATGGTTGCTGTCACATATGGATACTGAACAGAGAATCAAAATAAACATCATGTAGTTGGTTTTGAAGAAATTATTGTTATTTTAACACCCTATGGTGTAAATTTTGATTCTTTTGGGGGATCTATAGTATAAGTGACAACACCCATGGTGTCAATTTAACACAGTTTTGCAGTGTACACACTTTTTATTATGAATACCTATAGACAAAATAATCGGGAAAAACAAATTTTAAATCACAGTTTTTCGATGATTTCATTTAAAATGTGACCAACTCAATTGGAAAGTAAGTACTTTACTATTTCAGAATCAGTGATTTTCACTATAAAAACCTAGTCAAATCCATTCTTAAAAACACAATTAAGCTTAGAATTAAGAAACAAATGCCAATATATTCACAGTAATGTAGAATTATTGAAAATCCCATGTCGGCTAAGAGCAGAAAGGACTTATTCAGCAGTAATTTTTATCATAACAAAACAAAAACAAAACAGGCAAATTAAACGACGTATTTTGTTAATATCTTTTCTGCAAAGAATGGTCCTTCAAGGCACTTTCTAGGTAACAAAAATAATGTATTTGTTATGTTAATGTTGCATACTTTCTTTGCTCATCGGCGGGCAGTAAACATTAACTGAAAATATTTATGAGTAGGAATGGCAGCCAAACGAGCACCACGTTCTCTTCCCAAGATAATTTATCTTCGGGTTCTCGACATATTTTTCAGGGTGATAGCATCCCAAGATAATCTTTATCTCGGTAAGTCTACATCTTACTTCCATGATGTCTACATGCTGAGATAATATCGGGAAGACGACATCTTACTTTAGGATGTCTTCATCCTGAGATAAATCATCTCAGGATGTCGTCATCTTTACGTTTATGATGTCATCAACTTGAGGTTAAAATTATCTCAGGATCTCAACATTTTTAGAATGGCACTTCCAGAGCTCCTTACAAACGGGTACCATGTTGGTATGATCACTCACATCAACAATCTCTAAGGTATACCCATTTATTTCTGGGATGAGACGGTATCCTTTAAGAAGTGTCTGATCACAAAACACTGCCCCCCTGCATAACTTGGAGGCAGATTTTAAGGAGCTTCGCCATTTAACACAAGAGGCCTGATGAGACCTGGCTGAAGCACCCCATCCTGAACATTAGCCTCGCTAGCTGTAGCCATGAAGTGGTATTGTCTTCCTCAATGACAGAACATTGTCATGAACGGGATTCGAACGCCCACTCTGAATGTCTCAGCCACCAAGAAACGCCTGCTATGAAACTTCTAAGGTTTTTTGTCTTCATGTTACAAGACACAGACCAGACTATACATCCAGCCTCGGTTCAGTTTAATTGATTTCACTGTGGGAGATGAAACCAATGATGGTTACATCTAGTTATTTCACGACCGCCGATTATGGATTTATCTTACAATCATTGATTTAATTATTCTCCTTCAGTTTGCACCATTGGGCGAAGTGCTTGCAGTTATTCCATACCAACGAGTACGTGTATGCATCATTCACGATCTTGGATCTGGCTCTTTCAATCACCTTCTCAGGTGGGAAACAGTTCTGTTCTTGATAAATCACTTTATACACGGGTTCGATGAAATCAACCTCCTCTTCGACCACACCATTGCTGTACGTACTGTGGACAACCGTGACTTTACTCTGACCTTGAGTGCGGGAGACGACTATAGCATGATGTCGTGGATGAAGGAGGTTGCCGTGAGAAACAATCTGGTCCCCAGGTCGCAGGTCTTCGATGTGCACAGCCCTATCGTCCGTACCAATAATTTGTCTGGCGAGACAACGGCCGATGGGTTGTCCTATGAATGAACCAAAGGTTCTGCCAACAATTGAACCAACTACACCCCCAACAATGCTTCCAATGAACCCACCAATTGCCGTTCCTAGCCCAGGGAAAATAAAGGTACCTGCCGCGGCCCCCATTGCAGCCCCTGCCGTCTGCCCTCCTAAGCCTAATGAAATGGCCAGGCCTGCTCCGCTCAATGCTTCAACCACACGCTGCGTGGCAGTTTTTACAAACTCGCTCCTTGACAAGTCACCTTGTTTTCTCTTTTGGTAATACTCCCCAAGATTCCAGACACAAGCGACACCTTCAATGATAATCACGATACCAGCTCCTATTAAATCAGTGCCCATGACGAGCCTCTCAAACGACTCTGCAAAACCAACTTCTCCCGCTGCCTTCAACCCCTCTTCTACAGAAACAGTCCCGACCTGCTCCAAGAACGCTTTAGAACCAGCCTTTACATACTCTTTAGCAACGACACAAAGACCCTTGACAGCACCCTTGAATGTGTTTACCAGCGTTTCATTCACGACCGTTTTGACCTTGTTGTAGAACCACACGGCCTGGCAGCTCTCCACGACTCCAATTTTACAGTAAGAAGCAAATGCCTCGCAGTTGTCACCCAGAAGCTCGTACTCGGTGTCCCCTAATCTGGAATTGGCACGGGCAATAACGAGCTCTACGGGATTGGCCTTGGTCATATCTTCCTCGTACTCGAATCGATACAGTTCACCCCATTGACTACCTAAACTTATGTCTTCTTCCATTATCTCTGGTGTACCGCGTTCCGATCCTTGCTTGGTCCAGTGGAGCACCTTAAGAAGCCCATTACCTTTATCGACACCGGATACTATTGCATGATGCCAAATGATATATGGGCGCTGCCAGGCGATGTGATCGCTCACCTTCAGGACATCTAAAGCACGATCTAATTCAATTCTCTTACGAGAACTCTTGACCTGAAATGCTGGATTCGTTTCCAGGGTTACCTTGAGCTGTTTCTTGAGGACAACTCCGCAAAGTCTGACCCTCGGACGTGTCCTGTCAGTGTCTGGATGTAACAGGAATCTATCTTGGAGCCACTCCTGACCACATTTGGTACAGCAGATCCCGAGGAGTCGAGACTGACTGTCCAGGGAGAAGTAACGTCTAAACTTAACATGATCGCCGTTGCCGCAATTATCGGTAGTGCATAATGGGATTCGTAGCAACGGCCCTGCAAAACAAAAGTTGCAAAACAGAAATCCTGTTATCAAAATTGTACCAAAGACACAACAAGAGAAAGGTGCTTTTTCAACTAAGTTGTTCTCCTCAAAGTGCATGGTTTTGGTACAAAACTGAGTTTTGTAAGTTCCTTTATTTGTGAAAACTTATACCAATTGAAACCGTTTTAATGTTCAAACGGTTAAGCAAATGCTAGACTAAGGGGCGTCACCTCTTGGACGTTTCGTCGTGTGATGTATTCATCATCATTATCATTATCTTATCTCTACATTGCGACTGGACAGAACTCCGAAAAGTCAACGGTATTTCAATACTCTCTTTTTAATGCTTTCTTGTAAAATTCATCAACAGTTCATTGCTCAATACAGGGGCGGATCCAGGATTTTCCAAACGGGGGGGCGTGATTTTTTTTTCAGAATGAAAGACGTGCGCCCCCCACGCCCCCCCCCCCCCCTGGATCCGCGCCTGCAATAGATCCTGCTTCCAATGTTATTTTCTTTCCGGGTGTTGTTGCTTAGTTCGGAAGTAAGCCAGGAATTACAAAAATGCAGGAAGATCCCACTGCTAACTGGCACTCAAGTAAAGCCAAAAAGTTTGATTGGCAGGGGAAGGGTAGTTTGTGTCTCAGAACCTAGCACAGGCTGTCAGCAAGACATCTGGAAACCTGCTACAAAGAACAGATGGCTCCACAATTTTGAGCACGATAGCCGTAACCACAACCGCCAATTCGGACACGGCCCTAAGGCAAGACTAGTGGAGTAGCATATGCATCAACAAATTTGTATAAAAACTATTCTATTGGTGGGTTTAAAACTTACTATGTTTATAGGGATTGTATAAGTTTGGTAATTGGATCCCACTCTTTGTTTAATCCTATAGTTGTAGACCAAAAAACTAAAGTTGTGAAAATATCATTTCAAAAGGTGGTAGCGTTTTTGAGATATTGCCGAAAATCTGGAGCGGTTTGTCCACGCAGGAAGATTAATCTGCAATTGGAATACACAATCTGAGAAGCGTTACTGCAGTACCGCTTCAGACTCAATATTTGGGGGATAACAAGTGAAATCTTTTTCCATAACCGCAGTACTTCGAAATGAAAAGTTTCTCAAAACATGCATTATATTATCCAAAGCGCTGCTGTACTTCTTACCCAGTAAGTTTTTATTGCCATTAATTTTCAGAGTCATAACCAAACGTATACAGACCCTTTAACTCTGGAAGCATAAACTATAATAACACTTAGACCAATACAAATTATTCAGATATCCTTATTATCTATTAAGGCTTTTGCATAGTGACAAGTTTGGTCGACGAATAATATAAGCTTCAGTGAAGACAATGTTACTGGATCCAATCCTTAATTTTAAAGGGGTATTCCTGAAAATATTTTGTTCATACAAATGGATTTTTTATCCCCCCCCCTTCCCCGAACCAAACCATATATTTTAAAGGCACTGAACACGTTTGGAAATTTTCAAAGACCAGTGTTTTCACTTGGTGTATCCCAACATATGCATAAAATAACAAGCCTGTGAAAATTTGGGCTCAATTGGTCATCGAAGTTGCAAGAAAATGATGAAAGAAAAAATACCCTTGTTGTACAAATTTGTGTGCTTCCAGATAGGAATAAAAAATTCTTGCAAGAAGTTTTTATTATTTTAGTGAGAAATTACCTCTTTCTCAAAAACTACGTTACTTCAGAGGGAGTCGTTTCCTACAATGTTTTATACTACCAACAGCTCTCCGTTGCTTGTTACCAAGTAAGTTTTTATGCTAACATTTGTTTTGAATCATTACCAAACGTGTACGATGCCTTTCGCTTGTTAATTGAGGTTGCTGATTATCAATTAAGTGATTTAGAAGATTTTTTACTTTATTTTAACAATAATCCCCCACCGAAGAAAAGAGCAATAAGAACACCAGTTTAACAATAAATATACAAATCTCGGGTGGGTTTTTTTATAACAAAGCAAAAGAAACAATATTACAATTAAGACAAGACAAAGGATTTAAGTGAAATGTAATAACACGGAAACGCCGCTTAACTGTTACTGAAGTTCAAGTAATAAAGCTCTTGTCAGCTTACTAGGGGAGCCACAACTATTGTTTAATTTGAACGGCGTGCAAAAGCTTGAAGCACCGCATGCACGATGTTCCACTCTCCAGACTGTACAGCTGCTACACCAAAACACAAATCTCAAAGCCGCCCTACAACTTGGTAAATTAAGCGCTGTTTTTAGGCTTCACGGGAAATAATCGATATATCGAGTATACTCGATATTGAATTTTCGATATATCGATTGTTATTAAAAAACTGACATCGACGGACGTTACTTAAATGCTAAGTCTTGAAGTGCTACTTTTCTTGTTTTTTATACAAATCAGACAGTGCAATCTAATGTTTTCTTGTGAACAGGTCATTGTTAAACAAGGGGATTCTAGTTTTGGTTCCAAGACCTTCGCACCAAAATTGATCAATTCAAACAACGCATCGAAATGGATCAATTCCAACAACAGAGGGCGTCACTATCCTTGGTTCGATTTGTTCCAAGACCTTCGCACCGAAATTGATCAATTCAAACAACGCATCGAAATGGATCAATCCCAACAACAGAGGGCGTCACTATCCTTGGTTCGATTTAGCTTCCACGAAGGTCTTGGCTAATCTTGTATGAGGGTGCTTAAGTGTTTCATTGTTTTTCCCCCGACTTTCCGGGGAAGCCAATCAACGATCGAGTTTGCACATTTACGTGAATTATTCATTAATTGCCAATGCGTTTACAGCTAGCTATACAGAACGTTGTTGTAAATGGTATTGTGGCGAAGTACCTTCTAGCCAGGAATTATTATAAGTGAATAAAATGCATTGTGAATAGAGCTTGACGATGGTTTACCTTACATTTTGGACTTAAAAATTCTCTAGATTATTCTGAAATTGCTACCTTTTGTTTATAGCAATGTTTAACTTAGTCCTTGTTTGTTGAAGGTTTATAGGAACAGTGCAGGAATGATTTAATTATGAGGATATTTGAGATGATTTCAGTGGAGTTCATGGGAGTTAAAGGAAGAGTATACCTTTGGGTTTTGAAGCCGTTCGATTGTTTTAATCATATATAAATGTACATATATACAATAAAACTAACCTGTGAAAAATTCATTTCAAAAGGTGGTCGCGTTTTTTAGATATCGTCGAAAATCCGGAGCGAATATTATTTCAACGCAGGAAGAATAATCCGTAATTGGAATACACAGAAAAGTTTTTGCAGTACCTTTTTAGGTGTTCGGGCATACAGCCCGGAACACCTCTTGATTTTGTTCGGGTTTTTTTTTTTTAGGTGTTCGGGCATTCCGCCCGGAACACCTCTTGTTTTTGTTCGGGTTTTTTTTATTAGGTGTTCGGGCAATCCGCCCGGAACACCTCTTGTTATGTTCCTTTTTTTTTTTTAGGTGTTCGGGCAATCCACCCGGAACACCTCTTGTTTTTGTTCCGTTTTTTTTTAAACAAAAGCACACTTTCCAAGCACATATAAACTTGAAACTTAACAGATAGTTAGATATCTATTAGGAGAGGAAACCGCTGCAGGTACGTCATGATGACGTCATCAGGTGTCGAATAACGTTAAATCAAAGTTTAGTATTTGAAAAAATCATAACTCATGAACCACACAATGGATTTTCACAATCTATACATCATCGGCAAGGCCTTTGGAAACCCCAAAAACGCTACAAAGAGTGTGACCCCATTTGACCTGAACTTCCGATTCAAACCGGAAGTTGAAAATTTCAAAAAATACAATCTCAAGAACTACTTATACTTTAGTCACAATTTTTACATCAGGTTATATGTTGTTCCTCCTCCGCAAACTTTTCCACAGAAATGTTACCAATTTGACCCTAACTTCCCATCGAAATCGGACGTTAACGCTAATGCTAACGCTCACGCTGCACTGAATCTAATCCAGCAGCACGTGCTGGAAGAACCACTGAAAACATGCATACTATCCTTATCCATCCAATAGCACGTGGCTGGCTATGCGCTCCATTGATTACAAGGTCCCCAAACCTGCATACTGACATGTAGCCACGTATTGTGTGCAGGTTTAGACGTGTCAAAGTTCATTAAACGTCATTACGTTGTTCAAAGTTCAGCATGAATTTACTTCCGTTTTGCACGTCTGAGGGCGTAGTGCAAACCAAGGAATATAAAAGGAGGCTTCACTGAGATGTCCACCTGCTCTAGTGATTTGTATGGCTTTTAATAACTGACTAAAATTCAATCTGAAAAAAACACAACACTGGTCGCTTAAATTCCTCAAACACCGAGACCGTGTCACGCTGATCGTCGTGACCATGCCGGCCAACGGCGTTCTAGGAACGCTAAGTATGTCCTTCAGATATGGTGACTAAAAGGGTAAGCTTTATTCCAATAGCATTCATTCATTGATTAAAACAATAATTGTTTGTTTGTACATTTGATGTCGGCCAACAAAGACACTTCCCAAGCTCACATAACCTTCAAACTTCGCACATAGTTAGCTCTTGACTTGTACAAGACACCGCTTGAATGACGTCAACGGTTGTCAAATTAAATTTGATTTACGTTTGATTTTAGAAAAAATCATACCTCAAGAACCTCGCAATGGATTTTTAAATTGTATTCATCATCAGAGAGGGCTTCAAACAATTATCAAATGCTACAAAGGGTGTGACCTTTCTTGACCTTGTCTTCCGGACAAAACCGGAAATTGAAGTGAAGACAATATTCCTGCGCCTCGTTTTGAGGTCTGCAAACAATATCGTCGTAATTTTCGACATTTTCTCACTGTATGAAATAAAATTTGACCCCTTTTGAACCAAATATTATTGGGGGGAAAAAATAATGTTACTCTTTTTTTAACAAAATGTTCAAGTGTTTAGCTGATGATATCATTCTCCAGTTGAAAAATCACAAACTTGAACTAATAAACTTTAAAATGTTTTTTCATGACTTGTTAACAATACTATACAGCATCAGTTGTTTGCCAACCGTTCAGATGGTGTACATATACTTTGAACACAGATTGAACACAGATGCCTGTACGGAACAACTAATAATTTGTCAAGATTTTAAAGTATAAGTTGAGAATAAAAATTGTATACAATTTTCCAAAACTAGCATTGCCTCCATTTGTCTATGATTCGGATATATTCCCCGTAGGCCTACACCCACCAACGGCACACAGGAGAATGCTGGCATATTATCCCAGCACACAAGAAACTTTGTTAATTAACTAAATTTGTTTGAAAACTATCGAATTCCCATCCACAAACAACGCCGTTTACGTTAGAAGCTAACTCCTAGTCTTAAGCTAATTCCCAAAAATGACGTCACATGGAAGCGCACCGCAAACAGCAGAAGTGTTTTTAGTTTTTCAAAACCTTGAGGTTGGGGCCTAATTTTTTGATTGAAAATTACGAAAAATTCAGAAGTGTAAACACATCAAAATTACAATTAAATGACAAACAAACACATTATAAACAAGTTTAAATAGCATCCCCGTTCAAAAATTCTCGCTCAAGAAACTGTTTGAACTAACCATGTACTTCGACCGTAATGTGTCAATGAAACCGCAAAGGTTGTGGGGATGATGACGTCACCGATGACGTCATAACATTAAATCAATGTTTAATATTGAAACAAATTCATATCTAAAGAACAATAATTGCTACACACAAGATCTTTGGATCATGTGAAAGACCTTGTAGTATTTTTAAAATCTTACACAAAAGTGGACCCCCTGTGACCTTTACTTCCGTTTAATTGTTTTTATTTTATGTTTTGTTTCTAAGTTTTTTACAAAACTTGAAAAAGTACTGAGTATACAGTGCTTCAAACAGATCGGGAAAGGGTCAAAACCAAATTATAAAAACACACCGAACACCTTTTGTTTGTAATTTACAAACAATATAAGCCTAGTTTTTTCTTAATACTTCTTCTTCTTCTTCTCCCCGTCGCTTTTCCGCTAACAAAAGCACACTTCCCAAGCACATATGAGCTTGAAACTTCACATATAGTTAGATATCTATTAGGAGATGAAACCGCTTCAGTTACGTCATGATGACATCATCAGGTATTGAAATACATTAAATCAAAGCTTAATATTAGAAAAAATCATAACTCATGAACCACACAAAGGATTTTCACAATCTATACATCATCGGCAAGGCCTTTGAAAACTCAAAAAACGCAACACAAAATGTGACCCCATTTAACCTTGAATTCCGATCCGGACCGGAAGTTGAAAATTTCAAAAAATCATATCTCAAGAACTACTTATACTTTAGTCACAATTTTTACATCAGGATATGTTGTTCTTCCTCCGCAAATTTTTCCACAGAAATGTTACCAATTTGACCCTAACTTCCCGTCGAAATCGGACGTTAACGCTCACGTATTAAAAACAACTGCACTGAATCTATCCAATAGCACGTGGCTGGATGTGCGCTCCAAACCTGCATACTGACATGCAGCCACGTATCGTGTGCAGGTCTAGACGTGTCAAAGTTCATTGAACGTCATAACGTTGTTGTTGTATAGTTCACACGTACAAATCTCAAATCTCAAACTCATTCAAAGTTCAGCATGAATTTACTTCCGTTTTGCACGTCTGATGGCGTAGTGGTAACAAGGAATATAAAAGGAGGTGTCAAAACCTGTTCTAGTCATTTGTATGGCTTTTAATAACTGACTAAAATTCAATCTGAAAAAGAACAACACTGTTCGCTTAAATATCTCAAACACCGAGACCGTGTCACGCTGATCGTCGTGACCATGCCGGCCAACAGCGTTTTAGGCACGCTAAGTATGTCCTTCAGACATGGTGACTAAAATGGTAAGCTTTATTCCAATAGCATTCATTCATTGATTAAAACAATAATTGTTTGTTCATTTGATGTCGGCCAACAAAGACACTTTCCAAGCACACATAACCTTCAAACTTCGCACATAGTTAGCTCTTGACTAGTACAAGACACCGCTTGAATGACGTCATCAGTTGTCAAATTAAATTTGATTTACGTTTGATTTTAGAAAAAATCATACCTCAAGAACCTCGCAATGGATTTTTAAATTGTATTCATCATCAGAGAGGGCTGCAAACAATTATCAAATGCTACAGAGGGTGTGACCTTTCTTGACCTTGTCTTCCGGACAAAACCGGAAATTGAAGTGAAGACAATATTCCTGCGCCTCGTTTTGAGGTCTGCAAACAATATCATCGTAATTTTCGACATTTTCTCTCTGTTTGAAATAAAATTTGACCCCTTTTGAACCAAATATTATTAGGGGGGAAAAAATAATGTTACTCTTCTTTTAACAAAATGTTCAAGTGTTTAGCTGATGATATCATTCTCCGGTTGAAAAATCACAAACTTGAACTAGTAAACTTTAAAATGTTTTTTTCATGACTTGTTAACAATACTATACAGCATCAGTTGTTTGCCAACCGTTCAGATGGTGTACATATACTTTGAACACAGATTGAACACAGATGCCTGTACGGAACAACTAATAATTTGTCAAGATTTTAAAGTATAAGTTGAGAATAAAAATTGTATACATTTTTCCAAAACTAGCATTGCCTCCATTTGTCTATGATTCGGATATATTCCCCGTAGGCCTACACCCACCAACGGCACACAGGAGAATGCTGGCATATTATCCCAGCACACAAGAAACTTTGTTAATTAACTAAATTTGTTTGAAAACTATCGAATTCCCATCCACAAACAACGCCGTTTACGTTAGAAGCTAACTCCTAGTCTTAAGCTAATTCCCAAAAATGACGTCACATGGAAGCGCACCGCAAACAGCAGAAGTGTTTTTAGTTTTCAAAACCTTGAGGTTGGGGCCTAATTTTTGATTGAAAATTACGAAAAATTCAGAAGTGTAAACACATCAAAATTACAATTAAATGACAAACAAACACATTATAAACAAGTTTAAATAGCATCCCCGTTCAAAAATTCTCGCTCAAGAAACTGTTTGAACTAACCATGTACTTCGACCGTAATGTGTCAATGAAACCGCAAAGGTTGTGGGGATGATGACGTCACCGATGACGTCATAACATTAAATCAATGTTTAATATTGAAACAAATTCATATCTAAAGAACAATAATTGCTACACACAAGATCTTTGGATCATGTGAAAGACCTTGTAGTATTTTTAAAATCTTACACAAAAGTGGACCACCTGTGACCTTTACTTCCGTTTAATTGTTTTTATTTTATGTTTTGTTTCTAAGTTTTTTACAAAACTTGAAAAAGTACTGAGTATACAGTGCTTCAAACAGATCGGGAAAGGGTCAAAACCAAATTATAAAAACACACCGAACACCTTTTGTTTGTAATTTACAAACAATATAAGCCTAGTTTTTTCTTAATACTTCTTCTTCTTCTTCTCCCCGTCGCTTTTCCGCTAACAAAAGCACACTTCCCAAGCACATATGAGCTTGAAACTTCACGTATAGTTAGATATCTATTAGGAGATGAAACCGCTTCAGTTACGTCATGATGACATCATCAGGTATTGAAATACATTAAATCAAAGCTTAATATTAGAAAAAATCATAACTCATGAACCACACAAAGGATTTTCACAATCTATACATCATCGGCAAGGCCTTTGAAAACTCAAAAAACGCAACACAAAATGTGACCCCATTTAACCTTGAATTCCGATCCGGACCGGAAGTTGAAAATTTCAAAAAATCATATCTCAAGAACTACTTATACTTTAGTCACAATTTTTACATCAGGATATGTTGTTCTTCCTCCGCAAATTTTTCCACAGAAATGTTACCAATTTGACCCTAACTTCCCGTCGAAATCGGACGTTAACGCTCACGTATTAAAAACAACTGCACTGAATCTATCCAATAGCACGTGGCTGGATGTGCGCTCCAAACCTGCATACTGACATGCAGCCACGTATCGTGTGCAGGTCTAGACGTGTCAAAGTTCATTGAACGTCATAACGTTGTTGTTGTATAGTTCACACGTACAAATCTCAAATCTCAAACTCATTCAAAGTTCAGCATGAATTTACTTCGGTTTTGCACGTCTGATGGCGTAGTGGAAACCAAGGAATATAAAAAGAGGCATCACTGAGATGTCCACCTGCTCTAGTGATTTGTATGGCTTTTAATAACTGACTAAAATTCAATCTGAAAAAGAACAACACTGTTCGCTTAAATTCCTCAAACACCGAGACCGTGTCACGCTGATCGTCGTGACCATGCCGGCCAACGGCGTTTTAGGCACGCTAAGTATGTCCTTCAGACATGGTGACTAAAAGGGTAAGCTTTATTCCAATAGCATTCATTCATTGATTAAAACAATAATTGTTTGTTCATTTGATGTCGGCCAACAAAGACACTTTCCAAGCACACATAACCTTCAAACTTCGCACATAGTTAGCTCTTGACTAGTACAAGACACCGCTTGAATGACGTCATCAGTTGTCAAATTAAATTTGATTTACGTTTGATTTTAGAAAAAATCATACCTCAAGAACCTCGCAATGGATTTTTAAATTGTATTCATCATCAGAGAGGGCTGCAAACAATTATCAAATGCTACAGAGGGTGTGACCTTTCTTGACCTTGTCTTCCGGACAAAACCGGAAATTGAAGTGAAGACAATATTCCTGCGCCTCGTTTTGAGGTCTGCAAACAATATCATCGTAATTTTCGACATTTTCTCTCTGTTTGAAATAAAATTTGACCCCTTTTGAACCAAATATTATTAGGGGGAAAAAATAATGTTACTCTTCTTTTAACAAAATGTTCAAGTGTTTAGCTGATGATATCATTCTCCGGTTGAAAAATCACAAACTTGAACTAGTAAACTTTAAAATGTTTTTTTCATGACTTGTTAACAATACTATACAGCATCAGTTGTTTGCCAACCGTTCAGATGGTGTACATATACTTTGAACACAGATTGAACACAGATGCCTGTACGGAACAACTCATAATTTGTCAAGATTTTAAAGTATAAGTTGAGAATAAAAATTGTATACATTTTTCCAAAACTAGCATTGCCTCCATTTGTCTATGATTCGGATATATTCCCCGTAGGCCTACACCCACCAACGGCACACAGGAGAATGCTGGCATATTATCCCAGCACACAAGAAACTTTGTTAATTAACTAAATTTGTTTGCAAACTTTCAAATTCCCATCCACAAACCACGGTGTCCTTGTTTTGTACGTTAGAAGCTAACTCCTAGTCTTAAGCTAACTCCCACAAATGACGTCACATGGAAGCGCACCGCAAACGGCAGAAGTGTTTTTAGTTTTTCAAAAACTTGAGGTTGGGGCTTAATTTTTTGATTGATAATTACGAAAAATCCAGAAGTGTAAACACATCAAAATTTCAATTAAATGACAAACAAACACATTATAAACAAGTTTAAATAGCATCCCCGTTCAAAAATTCTCGCTCAAGTAACTGTTTGAGCTAACCATGTACTTAGACCGTAGTGGTTTTGGGGATGATGACGTCATCGATGACGTCATAACATTAAGTCAATATTTAATATTGAAAAAAATTCATATCTAAAGAACCATAATTGCTACACACAAGATCTTTGGACCATGTGAAAGACCCTGTAGTATTTTTAAAATCTTACTCAAAGTCTGACCCCCTGTGACCTTTACTTCCGTTTAATTGTTTTTATTTTATGGTTTGTTTTTTAGTTTTTTACAAAACTCGCAAAAGTACTGAGTATACAGTGCTTCAAACAGATCGGGAAAAGGTTATAACCAAGTTATGAAAACACACCGAACACCTTTTGTTTGTAATTTACAAACAATATAAGCCTAGTTTTCTTCTTCTTATCCCCGCGAGTTTCCGCTAACAAAAGCACACTTCCCAAGCTTGTATAAACTTGAAACTTCACATATAGTTAGATATTTATTGAGAGATGAAACCGTTGCAATGACGTTATGATGACGTCATCGGGTATCAAATTACAAGCAATCTAATTTTAAAATGTGACTATATGCTAATCACGATATTTCATTAGATATTAAAGCTATGATGTTCATATTTGAGCATCTGATAGATGAAGACAGGGGCAACATTTAAAAAGTTAACGCCCAAATCGTATGACCTTAACTTTTGGTCGAACCGGAAGGTCAAACTTTGCCTTTGTTTTTTTTCGTCAAAAAAACATTTTTCTGGATTATTTACGGCATAACTCAAGATTGAAAATGAACATTGAAACTCATGAGACAATTGAACCTCAATACCAACACGTCACAAACTTGATGATGACGTCATCAGGTATCAAATTACATCAAATCAAAGTTTAATATTTAAAATAAATCATAACTCATGAACCACATGTTGGAATTTTACAATCTATACATCATCGGAAAGTGCTGTTAATGTTCAACAAAAGCTACACAGAACATTACCCCATTTGACCTTGACTTCCGGTTCAAACCGGAAGTGGATTTTATTTTACATTCATATCTCAAGAACTACTTATACTTTAGTCAAAATTTTTACATCAAGTTGTATGCCATTCATCATTCGCAAACTTGTTCACATACATGTTACCAATTTGACCTTAACTTCCCGTCGAAATCGTATTTATTGGCCTGCAGTAAAACCACATGAAAAGAACTCCACTGACTAAAATCCGGTAGTGCGTGCTGCCTGTTGCGCTCCATTGACCCATGGAGTCCAAAGTTCAGTTCATAAAACCTGCATTGAGTCTCTGCATGTTCACATCATTGCGTTGTTTATTCTTGTACGTATTGACAGCACGTTGTCGCGAACATACAATCTCAAACTCATTCAAAGTTTAGTGTGAATTTATTTCCGTTTTGCCCGTCTGTTGGCTTAATGGAAAATAAGAAATAGAAGGGGAGGTGTCACTGAGATGTCCACCTGCTTTAGTGATTTGTATGACTTTTAATAAATGAAAAAACTTAAACCAAAAAAGAACGACATTGGTTCGCTTCTCATCAAACACCGAGACCCACATTACGTTGATCGACGTGACCATGCCTGCCAAAGGCGTTCTAGGCCCGCTGAGTTTGCCCTTCAGACACGGTGATTAAACTGGTAAGCTTTATTTCAAAATCATCGGTAAACAAAAGGAGGGGGCATTCCTTATTTCGTCTACGTTGATATGTTTCATCCGTAAACTTGCCAAGTGGTGTTGGTTTTTTTACTTACAAAAAAAAGATTATTTATTTGATCATGGTATGATTTCTAACTGTCGGATTTGAATTGATGCTAACCACCGTTCAGGATGTGCCAGTACTGTGTGTGCAAAAATCATATCTCGCGAACCAAAAAGGGTTTCGACTTTAAACTAATCATGTAATTAGACCTCGATGAAACCGCAACACTGTAAAATATTTCCGTGATTTTACGGTGAGAAATGTGTATATATCGACGGTAAATTACCGTTCTCGCTTTTCCTCAGCCTTTTACGGCCAAAATCCGTATTACTGGGCACTCCAAAAGCACTCTGGGATACTTTGGAACACCGCGCACGCGCAATGCTTATGAGCGAATTCAGGCGGGGCGACTAGAGTAGCTAGATTTACCAGAAACCATTGTCATGGATGTTTATTGGATAACTAGAATAGAACGGGCGGGATCTAATTAATTATGCACACATAAAGAACTCGATGTTTATTCAAAACCATTGTAGGTTTGACAGTCTGTCATGCGCAGTCAAACCATGATTTGACTGAGCGCCTGACAGCAGCCACTCAAATCAGCTCTGTATTTGTTTGCTAATTTCTTAGTATATTGCTAATTTTGTGTTCTTATTCTTATACAACTGGATTTGTTACTACACCTGGAATCTACAGGACTTTTTCTGTGTATCTGAGTTGTGAAAATAGTGATTTTCTGTTGGAATTTTTCACTGTCTCAGTTGAAAATTCTGGTGTACAAAGCTAACACACACTTTGGTGGCTGCATGCTGTGCAGTCAGCCACCTCGTCCATGGACATTGTTCGCCCATCTGGGGACAATGGAGGTAAGTATCATTTTTATTCTCTCCCTGCTTGCTAGACCATTGTACTGTACTGACTCATCTGTGATCAGCTTTGTTCCATTAGCATCAATTGTGCTTGGTGCTTGCATTCTGCCAAAGACACAGCTAGGATTCATCCACCATCGAAAATATCTGAAATGCCCAGTTTCATATTATGACAATTCCCCAGCCACTTTTCATTTGGAAATTGTGATCTTCGGTGACATTGCTGTAAATCCCGGCCCTGAAGCTAAAAATAACTCAAACTCAGCAGAAGCTAGTCCAAACTCTGCAAATTCCTACTCACGTAACAAGCTTCTCAGTCTCCGTTATGCCCCATCCACACGTGCTTCAACTCTGCCTTCCAGTAAATTTACATTGCAGAATCTTGGCCTTTTTGTAAATCCCAGCATTGTTTACCGACCTACACATCGTGGTAAAAAAGCTGGTCGCCGTAGAACTGTTCATAAACCCCCTATACCTGAAGTTACACTCCCATCTGTTCTAGCACCAGTGACTCCTGTCAAATCTCAACTCAGCCTTTGTGTTCTGAACACACAGTCCATCTGTAACAAGTATGACGATTTTGCTGATTTTGTTGTGCAAACAGATCTGGACCTTGTTGCCGTTTCAGAAACATGGCTGAGACCAGATGACGACTTAACATGTCGTCAGTGTACCCCTGCTGGCTACTACTTTTATCACATCCCAAGACCTCACAAGACCGGTGGAGGAGTTGCAATACTGTACAGATCTACTTTATCTGTCTCTGTGAAAAGTAATGACGTCCAATACACAACTTTTGAATCTCTTCATGCTGAGGTTTCCGGAAACTCTAAATCTGTTCGCCTTGTCATTGTATACAGACCTGAAAGAGATTCCAACGGCCAACATGTGACTTTCTCAAGATTTCTGAGGGAATTTGAGAATTTGATTTTGGAATATCTCCTTTATCCATCGGAAATCATCATCACCGGTGACTTTAACATTCATGTTGATGACATCCACAACACCAATGCAAACCAGTTTAAGCATCTACTTCAGGCTTTCGGTCTTACCCAGCATATCAAGGAGCCGACTAATCGTCTCGGTCATTGCCTGGACTTGTCATAACTCGTGACATCACCCCACCTATTGTTTCAAACTTTGTTATTCTACCTGGATTCTCAGACCATTACGCAGTCATGGAAGCTGGAAATTGATCACGACTGCTTGGATTCCTATGTCAGCCAATATGAGAGTACTGTCAGTGACATCTTGGATAAATACGCACCTTGGAAAACAAGATCAGTCAAGGTCCGAACTGAAGTTTCCTGGTTCAATGATGATATTTGTACAGCAAGAAAGATCTGTCGTCAACTTGAGCGGAAATGGCGGAAAATGGCAAATTGGAAATACAACGTCAAGAATATCGCAACCAATGTAAAGTAGTCAGAAATTTGATCAACCAGGCAAAGATCACCCATTCATCGCAAGTACAAGAATCCTCAGGAGATCAAAAGAAGCTATTCAAGATACTTGGTAAGTTGTTGCTCAAACCCAAAACCCCTGTCCTTCCATCCACTTACAATGATCAGGACTTGGCAAATGAATTCCAGAAATTCTTTGTCACCAAGATTTCAGACATCCGCTCATCGTTTTCATCAGTCCCTTACAACGTGCCGCAGACATTGCCACATCTTCAACCAGAGTGTAGACTATCTGTGTTTGAGCCTGCCACTGTTGCTGAGATTCAAAGGGTTATTATGAAATCTCCTTCAAAATCCTGTGAGCTGGATCCAGTGTCAACATCCATGATGAAGCACAACATTGATATGTTTGTACCCTACATCACTAATCTTGTAAACGAATCTCTCAGTTCCGGTTGTTTTCCCGATAGCCTCAAAGTTTTCTACATCAGGCCGCTCATTAAGAAACCAAACCTGGACAAGGAGATATTCAAAAACTACAGACCGGTTGCAAACTTATCTTGGAAAAGTCATCGAACGAGTAGTTTCATCACGCATTTCTGATCACATTCATACTTTCAACCTGTCCGACGTGTTCCAGTCAGCATACAAGCCTTTCCATGGGACAGAAGCTGCACTAGTCCGTGTGAGCAACGATATTCTTTCTGCAATGGACAATAGTAACCTAACAGCACTAGTCCTGCTAGACTTGAGTGCTGCCTTTGACACTGTTGATCACAACATCCTTCTCTCTCGGCTACAGAATCACCTTGGCATAGAGGACATAGCCCTAGCATGGTGCAAATCGTATCTCTACAATAGAACTCAGCATGTTTGTATTGGCACTGCGATATCAGACCCTGTTGTTTTGAACTACTCTGTGCCACAGGGGTCGGTACTGGGCCGGCAGTGGTTTACGCTGTACACTTTACCGATTCGTGACATCATCCTGAAATTTAATCTGAATTACTATGTGTACGCAGACGACACTCAGCTATACATCACGTTCAAATCTTCTCAAGAAAACGCCAAAGCACCTATTGCAAGACTTGAGAAATGCATCCAAGAGATTTGACGTTGGACACAACAAAACTTCCTGAAGTTAAATGATAATAAGACAGAGTTCCTTCTATTTGGGTCACGTCAACAGTTAACAAAGGTTTCAGTGCCATACATTTCCATCCGTGATGCTCGGATAGCTCCCTCGCTGCAAGCTCGGAACTTAGGGGTTATTTTTGATTCATCGATGACACTTCAACCACACATCAACAACATCGTTCGTCTGTCATCATATTACATCAGGAATATTGGTAAGATTCGCAAGTACTTGGACAAAAGTGCCACTGAAAAGGTCATTCATGCATTTGTTACTTCTCGTCTTGACAACGGCAATGCTCTTCTCTACAGTCTTCCAAACAACCAGATTTTCCGTCTTCAACGCCTCCAAAACACCGCTGCCCGCATTGTGACACTCTCTAGAAAATCTTGTTCTATCACTCCCATTCTGAAACAACTACACTGGCTCCCTATCTCTCATCGAATCATCTTCAAACTGATGCTCATTGTCCACAAAGCACTTAATGGCAAGGCTCCCCACTATATTTCTGAACTACATCAAGTTTACACTCCATAAAGGAATCTTCGATCAAGTTCCATGCTTCTCCTCATTGAACCCAAGTCTCGACACTCTTGGGGTGACAGGTCGTTTTCTTCAGCTGCGCCACGCATCTGGAACTCTCTACCACTTAATCTTAGATATTGTATTTGTACCACAAAATTCAAATCTCTTCTCAAAACTTATCTAATGTCACAGGTTTTCAAGGACTAATTTTGTTGTGTCTGTATTTTCTTTGTTTTGTTTTGTTTTGTTTTTGGTTTTACTGCGCCTTGAACACCCAGCAGGGTCGATATGTGCGCATTACAAGTCTTATTATTATTATTATTATTATTATGCGCAGTAGCTTACACTTAAATGTGTGTGAGTTTATTATAGCTAGGCCCAGGTGTAGTTCAATTGGAAAATGTTTTTGTATCAGCATTTAAAAATTTCACACCGTGGGTAGACAGTAAAACCCGAAATTTATATAATTGGAACGAAGCAATTGTTTTATATTACTTGTTTTCAGCATGACTACGATCATGGTACCATTGCTTGATTACACTAATGTTTGTAGAGCAGTAAGAGTAATCAACTCGTTAACTCAATGACCGCTGTGATATCATTATTTATCGAGTATTATAACGGGTACTCGAAAACCGAATTACTGTTGGTAATGGGTACCCGATACAAAATTAACCGTGAACGCACAGCCCTATTTTAAAGTGATTATCATCTGGGGTGCGTACATACTTGCACAGATTGAATGTTGAAGGGGTTTTTTCATATTCTGTTTTCGCATCTAAAAATAAAATTGACAGGTTTCTCACCGTAAAAATCACGCCACGCCGTAACTTTGTTTACGGTTTTCATCGTATATTGACACCTTTCTCACCGTAAAAAACACGGCACACCGTGACTTTGTGTACGGTTTGCAACGTAAAATTTACGGGAATCGGTTGGCATCTCGCTGCACAACCGATTCCCGTACATTTTACGGGAATTTGTTTACAGTGAAAGGTTTTCGGGATGATGACGTCATAACATTAAATCAATGTTTAATATTTAGAAAAATCATATACTGAGAACAACAATTGCTACACACAAGATCTTTGGACCATGTGAAAGACCCTGGAGTATTTTTTTAAATCTTACACAAAGTGTGACCCCCTGTGACCTTTACTTCCGTGTGTTTAATACTTCTTCTTTTTCTTCTTTTCATCCACGAGTTTCCGCTAATTGGACATGTCTACCGACCGAACACCTTGTTTTTGTTTTAACAAAAGCTTAAGTTTAGTCTTGGATTTAAATTTGGGGGATAAAAACTGATATCTTTTTCGATAACCACATTACTGCGAAGTGAAATGTTTCTCAAAATGCTTTATACTATCGAACGTTGCTGTACTTCTATCCAAGTAAGTTTTTATTGCCAATAATTAGGTGTTCGGGCTAACAGCCCGGAACACCTCTTGTTTTTGTTCGGGTTTTTTTTAGGTGTTCGTGCAATACAAGCACGAACACCTCTTGTTATTGTTCTGTTTTTTAGGTGTTCGGGCATTAAGCCCGAACAACTCTTTGTTTTTGTTCGGTTTTTTATTAGGTGTTCGGGCATATAGCCCGAACAACTCATTGTTTTTGTTCTGTTTTTTTGTTTGTTTTTTTAGTTTTTCTTATTCTTTTCCCCAAGCTTTGTCCGCAAGCAAACGCATACTTGCGAACCTTTGATCAACTTGAAGCTTCATGTGAAGTTAGAACATAACTAGCAGAAGCTGAGTAAGTTGTGACGTCACGATTACGTCATCAGGTGTCAAATTACAAGCCATTTAAGGCCAAAAAGTGACCATATGCCAATGCCTGTATGTCTCTGAATATTATAGCTACAGTATTTATATTTGGGCATATGATTGATCAAGACACGGGCAACATTTCAAAAGTTAACGTCAAAATCGTATGACCTTTTCTTCGAGGTCATGCCCCTAGGTCGAAGTTTGCCTTTGGTTTTTTTCTTGAAAAACATCATTTTCGGGCTTATTTCCGGCGTAACTCAAGATTGAAATTGAATTTTACATTGAAACTCATAAGACATTTGAACCTAAATATCAAAACGACACAAACTTGATAATGTCATAATGACGTCATCGGGTATTGAATTACATCAAATCAAAGTTTAATATTTGAAATAAAATCATAACTCATGAACGACATGTTGGATTTTTACAATCTATACATCATCGGAAAGTTCGTTAAAGGTTCAACAGACGCTACACAGAAAGTGACCCCATTTGACCTTGACTTCCGGTTCAACCCGGAAATATAAAATTCCATAAAATTCGTATCTCAAAAATTACTTATCATTTCAGAATAAATTTTGCATCAGGTTGTAGAACATTGAGCCTGCTCAAACTTTTGCACAGAAATGACAACATTTTGACATTTACATCTTGTCTTATAACCACCGGCATTAAAGCGCACGTTTGTGTTGACCCACTTTGATAACGCGGGATAGTGTAATAGCACGTGTACAGATACATGTATATTGAACGTGTAGTTCAGTTACACCAACTACATGTAAGAATACATTTAGCAACGCTGCATGTTACCTTGTTTATTGCGCACCACGGCATAAAGATAATCCATCTAAAACTTGAAAAATTCGTAACTCCTGAACCACATATTGGATTTTTACAATCTATACATCATTTGAAAGGTACATATAAAACCTAACATACGCTACACTAATTGTGACCCCGTTTGACCTTGACTTCCGGTTCAAAGCGGAAGTTGAAATTTAATATTTCAAAATTCATAATTCCTGAACCACATATTGGATTTTTACAATCTATACATCATTGGAAAGTTCGTTAAATGTTCAACAAACGCTACACAGAAAGTGACCTCATTTGACCTTGACTTCCGGTTCAAACCGGAAGATGAAATTGTATATTTGAAAAAACAGAACTCCTGAACCACACATTGGATTTTTATCATCTATACATCATCAGAAAGGGCTCCAAAGATTTAAAAAACGCTACACACTGTGACCTCATTTGACCTTTACTTCCGGTTCAAACCGGAATTTGAAAGTTTTTGTTTCAACAAATCTTTTGAGGTTTACAATCCATACATCATCTAAACGTCTTCATAAACTAAACACGCGCTACACAAAATGTAACCCCTATTTGACCTTGACTGTCGGTCCAAACCGGAAGTTGATGTTTCATTTTTTGAAAAATTCATAACTCCTGGACCAGGCATTGGATCGATTAGGTAAAATGTTGTGACCTATTCATTCAATCACTCCCACGAACACCTTGTTTTTGTCACATGACAAAAACTGAATTTCTAGTTTTATTTTTTAGTTTTGCTTATTCTTCTCAGTGGGCTTTGTCCGCAAGCAAACGCATACTTGCGAACCTTCGATCAACTTGAAACTTCATATGAAGTTAAAACATAAGTATCAGAAGCTGAGTTAGTTGTGACGTCACGATTACGTCATCGGGTGTCAAGTTACAAGCCATTTAAGTTCAAAAAGTGACCATATGCCAATGCCTGTATGTCTCTGAATATTTGAGCTACGGTATTCATATTTGGGCATATGATAGATCAAGACACGGGCAACATTTAAAAAGTTAACGCAAAATTCACATGACCTTTACGTCCGGTCGTACCGGAAGGTCAAACTCTGCCTTTGTCTTTTTTGTAAATAAATTCAATTTTTGGTCATAACTCAAGAATGAAATTGAATTTAACATTGAAACTCATCAGACAATTGGACCTTATTATCAAGACTACACAAACTTTATGATGTCATGATGACGTCATCAGGTAACGAATTACAACAAATTAAAGTTTAATATTTTTAAGAAATCATAACTCCTGAACCACATTGTGGATTTTGACAATCTACATATCATCGGACAGGTCTTTAAAACTTCAACAAACGCTACACACACAGTAACCCCACTTGACCTTGATATCCGGTCCAAACCGGAAATTGAACAATTTTACAAATTCTGATCTCTAAAACTACGTAATATTTCAACATAAATTTTGCATCACGTTATAGATGAGTGATCCTGCTCAAACTTTTGCACAGAGATGATAACTTTTTAACCTTTGCATCGGGTCAAAACTGGACGTCAAAGTGCACGTGTCTGTTGACTTACGTTTTATGATAACGCACAATAGTATAGGCCTACACATTACATACACTTTTTGTTCGTACCACACACTTGCTATCTCATACACGCATAAGGTATGGGCGCTTTCTCCGGTTCCCTCAACTGTTGACCACGTAGCCAGCGTGTGGTACAAAAGGGCCATTGACCTTAACCGTTCAAAGTCCAAGAAGACTGTAGCTAGCTGGCCCACATGTTGTGTGGTGGCGCTATACCAAGTTAGTGGTCGTTTGTTTACTGCGCTCTGAGACAATTATTGGCTTTGTGATAAGTGAAACCCTTTCTCTATGGTGAAACAGACTCGGAAATATGCGACGTTCGACGGTAGTCCAATGAAAAGCTCAGTGCAGAAAGTTCTTGATAGCCTTTTGTTGGTTTCGTGGTAAATATCAACTAAACGACCGATTTTGCTGACCTGTTTTGGTGATTTGAATAACTTTTGATAACTGAAACTTGGCAACAATATTACACCTGATGATTAGATAAAACAGAAATTTCGACAATATAATGACGTCACCCAATGAATTATTGGGTAATGTAATTTAATCAAATTTTGAGTTTTTGGTTTAACAACCATGCAGAACTCGCAAACTAAGAACGATAAATTCGTTGTTATTTCTTGAAAACAAAGGGTATTGAATACTTATTGTTTTATACATTGGAACAAATCAAATTGTCATAGATCTATCAGATAAATTGCCCTTTAATCTTAATCCATTGCCTAACGCAGCATGGCATACCCCACGCGACTAGCAACGGTGGGTAGCTAGCCAGTCAAGACGCTTGTTACAGACCAACGTGGCTCAACCGTAGTTGTTTACAATCAGTGCCATGTGCGCCTGGCGAGATTTTATTAACTATCAGTACAGTTTATGAATATTAACATGAAAATTGTAACAGATGTTCAACTAATACACGTTCTAGAGCTCAATGCAGTTTTATTAGTAGGAACGTTAGCATTTATTTCCTGTGTAAACTAAATGTATATACACGTAATGATTTACACTTTGAAATTTCAAAAGCTATCAACAATCTTTTCATCGACTCAATAGAATAGTTCACACATTGACACAACACTGACCCCAATGAAATCCGAACACCAAGTGTTTGTTCCAACAAACACTAAATCTCTAGTTTCTTTTTGTTTTCTTCTTCATCTTCTTCTTCCGGGGAACTCTTCTCCAGAACAGAACTCAAAAAGAAATTTAATTGAACCTTGAATCTTGGCATATACTTGAACCTTAACATGAGCACGGCACTTGCACAATTTCGTCATGATGACGTCATCAGGTGTCGAATTACAAGGTTTTTAAAGTTGAAAAATGATCATTTGGTATTTGCTGTATTGAATTGAATATGAAAGATATGATGTATATAATTGGGCATGTGATAGATCAAGACTGGGGCAACATTTAAAAAGTTAACGTCAAAATCGTATGACCTTTTCTTCAAGGTCATGCCCCTAGGTCAAAGTTTGCCTTTGGTTTTTTTCTTGAAAAACATCATTTTCGGGCTTATCTACGGCATAACTCAAAATTGAAATTGAATTTTACATTGAAACTCATCAGACATTTGAACCTAAATATCAAGACGACACAAACTTGATGATGTCATGATGACGTCATCAGGTATTGAATTACATTAAATCAAAGTTTAATATTTGAAATTAAATCATAACTCATGAACGACATGTTGGATTTTTACAATCTATATATCATCGGAAAGTTCGTTAAAGGTTCAACAAATGCTACATAAAAAGTGACCCCATTTGACCTTGACTTCCGGTTCAACCCAGAAATTTAAAATTTCATAATATTCGTATCTCAAAAACCACTTATCATTTCAGCATAATTTTTGCATCAGGTTGTAGAAAGTTGTGCCTGCTCAAACTTTTGCACAGAAATAACAACATTTTGACATTTACATCTTGTCTTATAACCACCGGCATTAAAGCGCACGTTTGTGTTGACCCACTTTGTTATAGCGCGTGTACAACAGATACATCCAAACTGAACGTGTAGTTCAGTTTACATCAACTACATGTAGGAATACATTTAGCATCGCTGGATGTTACCTTGTATATTGCGCACCCCGGCATAAAGATAATCCATGTAATACTTGAAAAATTCGTAACTCATGAACCACACATTGGATTTTTACAATCTATACATCATCTGAAAGGTCTTTTTAAAACCTAACATATGCTACACTTATTGTGACCCCGTTTGACCCTGACTCCCGGTTCAAAGCGGAAGTTGAAATTTAATGTTTCAAAATTCATAATTCCTGAACCACACAACGGTTTTTTACAATCTATACATTATTGGACAAGTATGTTACACCTTAATTAACGATATACAGAATGTGACCCTAATTGACCTTAACTTCCTGTTCAAACCGGAAAATGAAATGTAATATTTGAAAAAATCAGAACTCCTGAACCACATTGGATTTTTGTCATCTATACATCATCAGAAAGGGCTCCAAAGATATAAGAAACGCTACACACTGTGACCTCATTTGACCTTGACTTCCGGTTCAAACCGGAAAGTGAAAGTTAATGTAACTTCTAAACAACACATTGGATTTTTACAATCTATACATTATTGGGAAAGTATGTAACAACTTAAGAAACAATACACAGGATATGACCTCATTTGACCTTGACTTCCCGTTCAAACCGGAAGATGAAATGTAATACTTGAAAAAATCATAACTCCTGCACCACACAATGAATTTTTACAATCTTTACATCATTAGAAAGGTCTTTAAAATTTCATCAAGCGCTACACAAAATGTGACTCTTTAGACCTTGACTTTCGGTTCAAATCGGAAGTTGAAGTTTAATATTTTAACCAATCATAACTCCTTAATCAGACATTGGTTTTTAAAAAGTATACATTATTGTTAAGGTCTTCAAAAAGTCAACAAACGCTGCACAACGTGTGAACCCATTTGACCTTGACTTCCAGTTCAAACCGGAAGTTGAATTTGTATAATGAACAAATCTAACGCCTGAACCAGACGTTGGATTGATAAGGTAACTTGTCCACACCAAATCATTCACTCATAATTTGATGACGTTAATTTCGAACACCTTGTTTTTGTAGCAAACAAAAACTGAATCTCTAGGGTTTTTTTTACTTCTTCTTCTTCTTCTCGCCGGCGATTGTCCGCTAACAAAGACACACTTTCGAAGCTCACATAAACTTGAAACTTCACAGATAGTTAGATATTCATTAGTAGATGAAACCATTTTTAGTTTCGTCATGATGACGTCATCAAATTACAAGCCATTTAAGGTAAAAAAGTGACCATATGCGAATGCCTGTATGTCCCCGAATATTACAGCTACAGTATTTATATTTGGGCATAGGAATGATCAAGACACGGGCAACATTTAAAAACTTAAGGCTAAATTCACATGACCTTTACTTCCGGTCGTAACGAAAGGTCAAAGTTTGCCTTGGTGTCATTCTTCAAAAAAACACTTTCCCGGCAAAAACATTAACTTCTGTTTATCAGATCAACTTCAAATTTACACCATGTAAGGAACTTGATAAAACCTCAATCAAGTATTTGTGACGTCATGATGACGTCCTCAAGTGTTGAAATACAGTAAATCGAAGTTTAATCATTTAAAAATTCATAACTCAAGAAGTACATAAGCTATTATAACAATCTATACATCATCGGAGAGGTCTTGACAAATGTAGCAAATACTACACAGAGTCGTATACCGTTTGACCGTATCTTCCTGTTCAAACCGGAAGTTGAAAACTTCACAATTCATACTTTAAGAAATACTCGTACTTTTTACATACACATTACTCACAATTTTTACATCATGTTGTAGATTTTTAAGCCTTCTCAAACTTTTCCACAGATTTGTTACCTTTTTGACCTTCACTTATGGTTGAAAACGGGTATACATTGACCCGCTGTCAAACCGCGGGAATAAACTGCATTGAAAACACACACAATACGCGATCTAAACCAGTTAGACGGTGAGCGGCTGCTTGCTCCATTGAAGCAACCGCAAGGTTCAAAGTCCTTCAAACATGCTTGTAGTCTAGTCTCTTTTCAAGGTTCGCGCAACCTGATTTTGACATTAGGCTTTGTTAGTCTCTAAAACAGCCGGCCGTGCAAACTACACAACCGATTTTCAAACTTTTTTCATTTATAAAATCCTTGGGCATTGAAATTTAGCCTTGGGTAACCGTGATCCCATGTTGACCTTTACTTCCGGGTCAACCGGAAGTGAGACCATATCTCAAGAACTACACAACCGATTTCATACTTTTTTCAGTTATAGACTCCTTGGGCATTGGAAATTAGCTTTGGGTAACGGTGACCCCATGTTGACCTTTACTTCCGGGTCAACCGGAAGTGACACCATATCTCAAGAACTACTCAACCGATTTTCAAACTTTTTACAGTTATAGACTCCTTGGGCATTGGAGATTAGCCTTGGGTACCGTGACCCCATGTTGACCTTTACTTCCGGGTTAAACGGAAGTGACTACTCAAGAACTACTCAAACGATTTTCAAACTGTTTTCATGTATAGACTCCTTGGGCATTGGAGATAAGCCTTGGGTAACCGTGACCCCATGTTGACCTTTACTTCCGGGTCAACCGGAAGTGAGACCATATCTCAAGAACTACACAACCGATTTCATACTTTTTCAGTTATAGACTCCTTGGGCATTGGAAATTAGCTTTGGGTAACCGTGACCCCATGTTGACCTTTACTTCCGGGTCAACCGGAAGTGACACCATATCTCAAGAACTACTTAACCGATTTTCAAACTTTTTACAGTTATAGACTCCTTTGGCATTGGAGATTAGCCTTGGGTACCGTGACCCCATGTTGACCTTTACTTCCGGGTTAAACGGAAGTGACTACTCAAGAACTACTCAAACGATTTTCAAACTGTTTTTATGTATAGACTCCTTGGGCATTGGAGATTAGCCTTGGGTAACCGTGAACCCATGTTGACCTTTACTTCCGGGTCAACCGGAAGTGACACCATCTTTCAAGAACTACACAACCGATTTTCCAACTTTTTTCAGTCATAGACTCCTTGGGCATTGGAGATTAGCCTTGGGTAACCGTGACTCCATGTTGACCTTTACTTCTGGGTCAACCGGAAGTGGGATCATATCTTAAGAACTTAACAACCGATTTTCAAACTTTTTTCAGTTATAGACTCCTTGGGCATTGAGTTTTTACAACTTCACAAGCGCTACACAGAGTGTGGCCCCATTTGAACTGGACTTACGGTTCAAACCGAAAGATGAACTTTTACATTTAAAAAATAATATCATAACTGAACCATTACATTTGTGTGATATACACATGATCAGAAAGGTCTACTTTTCACGTGAAAAGCCTTCTCAAACTTTTCCACAGAGATGTTACCTTTTTGACCTTCACTTATGGTTGAAATCGGGTATACATTGACCCGCTGTCAAACCGCGGGGAAAAAACTGCATTGAATACACACACAATATGCGATCTAAAACCAGTTGGACGGTGAATCAACCGCAAGGTTCAAAGTTCTTCCAAACATGCTATGTCTCCAACAAATTCAACACTATTTTTGAACATTTAGGAACGTTTAGGAAAATTACACCGGTGTAGGGGTGTTTTTATTTGGAGGAAGAATAACTTGACGGGCCAAGGGACTCCCCATATAAAATTGAGCAGAGATTAAAAGTTAAAGAGTCAATTAATAATATTCCCTTTGCTGTAAAAAGCTGTGAACCTTCTAAGTATTTTTCGTGTATTTTTGAAAATTTAGCATTTTGCACTGTGTGCTTTTGGAGTTGATTTATGGGGGTGCACCCATAGAGAGGTCTATACATTGGCGTTGCTCGCTGTTTCATTGTAAATTGCACATCTAAAGAAAGTCCATCTAATAATTGAAAAAATTCATAACTCCTGAACCACACATTGGATATTTACAATCCATACATCATCTGGAAGGTCTTAACAAACTACACGCGCAACACAAAGTGTGACCCAAGATTGAAAATGAATTGAACATTGAAACTCATCAGACAATTGAAACTCAATATCAACACGTCATAAACGTGATGACGTCATCAGGTATCAAATAACATTAAATCAAAGTTTAATATTTGAAATAAATCGTAACTCATGAACAGCATGTTGAAAGTTTACAATATATACATCATCGGAATGTTATGTTAATGTTCAAAAAAAGCTACACAAAGCATGACCCCATTTGACCTTGTCTTCCGGACGAAACTGGAAATTGAAGTGAAGAAAATATTCCTTCGCCTCGTTTTGAGAAAAATTAGTTCACTACACGATGACGTCATCAAGTGTGACATGACGTCACCTTAAAGGTGCAGGTTCAAGATCTATGTACTGAGTAGTAAATTCTTGGTCAAGCTGAGATGTAGCTTATATGTATTCAAACTGGGATGTGTTACGACAAAAAAATTGAACGTCATTCCGAACACCTTCTTTTTGTTACAACAAAAAGTTAAGTCTAGTTTTAATAGTGATTACACGGCCCGGCCCTTTAAACGTCACGTTGAACAGACATATAGATTTCCACACTACGTACGTATGTACAGTAAGCAGGCTGGCTACAGCAGGCCTACTTGAATAAAATTGTATTACATTTATTTATGTACCTTGACCTTGCAATAGAGAAACTGCATGTAGGCATATGTACAGGGCGCGCGGTATTTGAAACGCTTAATTATTATATGCAGCAACTTATAAACCTGTTGAAAGTATAGTATGTTTGAGTGATACGAACAGTATACGAACAGTATACATGATCCAAACACAGTCTTGAGTTCACCTCTTATCTCTTTGTGAACACCCATCAGTGAATTTAATAGGCCTACAATAAGATGCAGTAAATTATCCCTCTATAGAAAATTATTATTATTGCTACACAAAAGTCATAATTCGTGTAGGTGTAGGCCCAAAGTAAACAAATGCATAGTAGAATTGTTTCATTGCCAATAGTTTATTTTCAGGGCAAGTCGAATGGTAGAAAGTAATTCAGATGCAAAGATAATCTTTTTTTAAATTACACGTTTGACATTGACAATGTACAGGATTCCAAACGTCCAATAACAATGACCAACCGATCAACCTAACCGACTGCAATCATATAATTTAGCTTGAATAATTTCAGAATCACTAACTATTAAAACGCATTGATAATGCGATGAAGAAGCCATGGTGGTCAATCAAAACGAGAGTTCATGCGGTGTTAATAACACAGCATGCACTACACACAATGTCATGCGCGTGTCAACGACCTCATGACCTTTCACATCTTGCTCGTCTTGCAAGCTTGTCATTTAGTCACTAATATGAATAATATGACTTGATGTTTCATTACCATTATTTGCCCACGCCCTCTGAACAATACCCAAGACGTTACTACAGCCAGTCGTCAAACGCGTTGAAATTCAGGAAGAAAAACCCTCTGTCCGGTTATCACGAGTATGAGATGACGTTTATGACGTCTTGGACCAAAACTAGGGGGATTCCGGCTTTGCAGATTATTGAGCAAAATAGGGCAAGTGGAAATTCCCCGTACAGAAGCCATTGGCAGTGCCCACATTTCGAGCAGAAAAGATTAAGCCGCTCTGTGTGTGGCAACTTCGTGTGAGTGCACTGATCTGGTGACCGTGCATATGCACTCTCTATATCTAACTATGCAGGTCAGTGGACTAGACCATTCTATTCAATTGGGAGTGGAGCACTGGCCACATAAACAACAATAAACAAAAGAATAGTTGAATTTGTGTAAGTTCAGTTTTGGTTTACTGTATTACTTGAGATAGTCTTCATTTATAAACCTTATAAGTGAACAAAACAAAATCTAAAGTGTTCACACAACTACATGTCTTGCGATTAAGTTCTTCAACAAGAAGCAATGTTGGCTAAAAATGGCATAAGGTGGCTTATAAAATGGCACAGAAAAAACAAAACAATTGTTGGCAAATAGTTTTCCTTAACTAACGGATTTATAAAAAAAAATCTTGTTTATGAACCGTGTGAAAGTACTCCTCTTGACTGTTGTGTAGTATGTCACCCCTATTCAAAGTAATGTTGTGATCTGATCACAAAGTACCGTCCAACTACTGTTACAAAAACGTACTTTGGCAAGAATCTACTCAAAGGACAGGATTTTTATACCAATCTAAGAGAAGCTGAATAACATTAATATCTTGTACTTATAACAAATAATTGGATGTGATAATTCGGCGTACAAAGCGAAAAACTTGGAGCATAATGTGGCTTCTACGACGTGTCTTGCAACGTGTACAGGAAACGAACTAGTTCCCGCTTCAATGATAGCGTTCACAGCGTGTGGGTGAGAGAACTGCGGATCCAGACTAAGACAGCATTTGCATAAATTACCCAGGTCACAGCCTTTTTAGAGACAGATACAATGATTGGACTCAAAAGAGCCCTAATGTCCTCTTGACCAATCAGAACTATTGTTATATCAAATAAAAGGGAATACTGTAAGCTTTACTCTTGCATGCGAGGTGGAGCTCCAGCGTGTCACAAACGATTTTGCTGTTCAGTTTAGTGAGACGACCCGCGAACAAAATCAGGAAAATGTGTTGACCTCCATAGGAAACTACCATTTTGGCCTTTGAACCAACATTTTAAATCAAAAAGAGCCCTATTGGCTCGGGTATAAATAGTTTGAAAATTATAACCACTGGAAGGAGAATCATTTGCAGTTTAATATGCCGGGCGAGGTGGGTTAAAATACCCAACCACATTTCAGTAACAGGAAGAAGTTTGGCGAAACAGCTCGGTTTGCTCGAACGTTTCACGTGTTGAAGGCTACGTTAAGAATGTCGTTGAGCAAATGCGCGCAAGTTTTCCATACAAGACAGTAATTGGAAAAACGCAACATGGTTCTAGAAGCGAAGGCAAAACTCAAAGCGGACAAATTAAAGGTCCTAAACAGGATTGGTAGAGCTGGCATAATTATGATAGTCACAGTGCATGTATTTGGGGTTTAATCCGTTGTGTGAGTATTGAGAAAATAGTGAAAAACCGTGAATTGGCAATTTTCAGCATGTAAACACATTGTTCTTAATTTTGGTTGTAACAACCAAAATCAGCTGTTGCGGTTTCTTTCTTTTTTAAGGTTTTTAGATACAGTTTTCTCGAATATAGTGACTTCAGTTCTGAGGGAAATATTCCACTGTAAAGGTGGTTCTAGTGTGAACCACACTTCGCTATAGACCGCGCTTAGAATTAGATAGCTATTTGTATTAGACCGCGCTGAATAATTCCTAAATGAACCGCAATAAACTCAAAACATTAATGAAAATGAAATCTCCATCCATTATACGATGACTATTATTTTGTTCCTTACCATTGTCCATGATGAACTGTTGGCTTAGGTTTAATCTGTTGGAAATGAACGGTGACGTTTGTTCCTCTATAAGTGATCGCACCACACTGCTCTACATAGGGCCACTGTACATGTACATGACTTCTATCTAGCTTTTGCGATAAAACTCGATGTTTTTTTTTAATATACGAACATTGTTGGTGACATTGTATTCTAATGAACTATAAAATAAGTAGATTATTAACTTGACACCAACAAAGGGGATAAGACTTGTGGACAAGTCGTTCGAGAGCAGTAGTCTCGTGCGGAGGGCTGCCCTTAATGGGGTGAGAGAGCCGTTTCGTTATGACCGCGACAGACATTAAACGACTTCTTGTCCACAAGGGCCGTTAAAGTGCGGCAGTTCGTTTCTTTCACGCGTTAAAGCAATGTACACTGTACGTGGGACCAATAGCATGGTCCCAAAACTGTTCAAATACGCGCGAGACTTGCGCTGTCTATTACTGGTGATGTCATAGCTATATAAGGAGCGATGACTTCATTTTATTTGTGAGACTATTGCACCACTACCTATGTGAAGTATGCTACTCAAAATACCCCATACAAAAATGTTCTATAGAACTCTATAACAAAAATTCTATGGAAAAACTCTAGCTGTTTCTATAGAAAATACATGTAAGATTTTGTATTAGGCCTCAGTTTCTGTACATCTTTATAGATATTCTATAAACAAATTCCTATTCTAAAGAAATAAAGAAAGTGATTTTTCCCAAATAAATGGACTCTGACACACTCATCAATAGGCCCTATACCTGTTGCAAAAAAACGAACGTTGAACAGACGTTGGGAAGGTCGGAGTCAGTTTTAAAACGTTGTACGAATGTTGGTAAACAGTATGAAATACAACAGTTAGAATTACAACGTTGTCATAACTTAGTAATTAAAGGGGCAACATAACGTCTGCTAATTTAGGTTGTGCTAACGTCGGGAAATGTTGTGCAGTGAAACAGGTCGTTTATCAACGTTGGCTCAATGTAGTTATAATACGGGCAACCTAACGTCGGCTTTCATATGTTGTGTCAACGTCGGGAAATGTTGTGCAGTATAACAGGTCAATTTCAAACGTTGGCTCAACGTTGTTAAAATACGGGCAAACTAACGTCCGCATCCTTAGGTTTTGCTAACGTCGGGAAATGTTGTACAGTCTAAGAGGTCATTTTACAACGTTAGTACAACGTAGTTAAAATACGGACAAACTAACGTCTGCATCCATAGGTTATGCCAACGTCGGGAATTGTTGTGCCGTATAACAGGTCGATTTCCAACGTTGGCATAACGTAGTTATAATGTGGGAAACCTGACATAGGCGTCCTAAGGTTGTGGCAACGTCAGGAAGTGTTGTACAGTCTAAGAGGTCACTTTACAACCCAGATAATATTCATACGTTGGGCCAACGTTGGCCTAACGTTGCAATAAATGCAAATTTGTGGGTGTGACTTAGAAGTGTGTAATTTTTCTTTGACAATACTAAAACAAATCAATTGTTTAGTTTAGGAATTTCCAAGGCAAGTTTTTGTACTTTTGTGGATAATTCGTCTGTAAGCAAATATGAACATCAAAAATACAAAAAAAACATTTGTCATTCCAATATGTGAATTAAGAAGTAAACAGTTTTAATTTAAAAAGGTGTAAACCATGACTAGAAAGTCTGTGGATCCTGGACTATATATATACAAGATATGCAGTGCACAAGGGTGTATAGGATTGTATAGGTTGTAGTTAGAATGTATTTAGTTATTAGTATAGTCAATTACTTGTAAAAAACATAACTGATAATTATAAATTAATATACACTAATTACTTGAATTAATTAAAAGAAAAAAAACCTCTAAATAATTGTTTTAGATTATTCGTACTTAGCCCAACGTTTGGAAATAAACGTCAATACGACGTCAGCTGCCGACGTTGTGCCAATTAAAAAATATTATTCTTTGTAATTTTTCTTAGACAATACTAAAACAAATCAATTGTTGAGTTGAGGAATTTCCAAGGCAAGTTTTTGTACTTTTGTGGATAATTCGTCTGTAAGCAAATATAAACATCAAAAATTAAAAAAACATTTGTCATTCCAATAATGTGAATGAAGAAGTAAACGTCAATACGACGTCAGCTGCCGACGTTGTGCCAATTAAAAAATATTATGTTTTCCCAACGTATAACTAAAACGTCTAATGAACGTAAGACGTGCAGACGTCGGCAGAAAAAGTGCCGACGTCATAACGGGGTTGGGCCGACATTGGACCGACGTTGGTACAACGTCCTCGACGTTGGTCCGATGGAAAAAAACAACGTCACCACTACGTCACATGCCAACGGTTGCCCAACCAAAAAATTTGTACGTTTGCCAACGTTGGGCCGACGTATACACGTTAGCTGGGCTATGGCCCAAAATACACAAGCCCTGGCAGAAAGTCCCCCCCCCCCTCTGCCTTCCCCCGCTCACTTGTGATGTCTACAAGCTGCTTTGGATAAGAATGATTGATGGTTATTTTTAAATCAAAGCCACAAGGCCACAAAACACCCCTGGGTGCACTGAAACAGTCATCGTGTACAAAAGCATAGGAAAAGAGCTGAGTGCAGACTCTGTACTGAGGTGCTGATGGTAAACTATGGGCCCTATCAAAATGAGCTTCACAGTGTTTTTGGTGAAGGTGTGATGGGGGGTGACCCAAAAGACGGATATTTTTAATATTCATTGCGCGAATTATTAATATTTTAGCAAAAACCTGCACAAAAAAATAGTGAGATACTCTCACCAAAGGGAAAGGTCCTAAACAGGATTGGTAGAGGTGGCATATGATAGTCACAGACAGTGTGCATGTATTTGGGGGTTTAATCCGTTGTGTGAGTATTGAGAAAATAGTGAAAAACCGTGAATTGGCAATTTTCAGCTTGTAAACACATTGTTCTTAATTTTGGTTGTAACAACCGAAATCAGCTGTTGCGGTTTCTTTCTTTTTTAAGGTTTTTAGATACAGTTTTCTCGAATATAGTGACTTCAGTTCTGAGGGAAATATTCCACTGTAAAGGTGGTTCTAGTGTGAACCACACTTCGCTATAGACCGCGCTTAGAATTAGATAGCTATTTGTATTAGACCGCGCTGAATAATTCCTAAATGAACCGCAATAAACTCAAAACATTAATGAAAATGAAATCTCCATCCATTATACGATGACTATTATTTTGTTCCTTACCATTGTCCATGATGAACTGTTGGCTTAGGTTTAATTTGTTGGAAATGAACGGTGACGTTTGTTCCTCTATAAGTGATCGCACCACACTGCTCTACATAGGGCCACTCATGACTTCTATCTAGCTTTTGCGGTGAAACTCGATGTGTCTTGTATATACGAACATAATATTGTTGTTGCCATTATATTCTGTGACGAACTATAAAATAAGTAGATTATTAACTGGACACCAACAAAGGGGATAAGACTTGTGGACAAGTCGTTCGAGAGCAGTAGTCTCGTGCGGAGGGCTGCTCTTAATGGGGTGAGAGAGCCGTTTCGTTATGACCGCGACAGACATTAAACGACTTCTTGTCCACAAGGGCCGTTAAAGTGCGCGAGTTCGTTTCTTTCACGCGTTAAAGCAATGTACACTGTACGTGGGACCAATAGCATGGTCCCAAAACTGTTCGAATACGCGCGAGACTTGCGCTGTCTATTACTGGTTATGTCATAGCTATATAAGGAGCGATGACTTCATTTTATTTGTGAGACTATTGCACCACTACCTATGTGAAGTATGCTACTCAAAATACCCCATACAAAAATGTTCTATAGAACTCTATAACAAAAATTCTATGGAAAAACTCTAGCTGTTTCTATAGAAAATACATGTAAGATTTTGTATTAGGCCTCAGTTTCTGTACATCTTTATAAATATTCTATAAACAAATTCCTATTCTAAAGAAATAAAGTAAGTGATTTTTCCCAAATGAATGGACTCTGACACACTCATCAATAGGCCCTATACCTGTTTCAATTTGGTGCAGCACCTGTCTCATCTCTGGATCACTGGTGGGGACAAAGTTTGTTGATGACTTCTGGTAAAACTTCATCACTGCTCCTTGGTGCTTGCAAGGGCCACCAGTTTTGCCAACGTGACATGTGCAGTGACCGACTTGAGTGTTTACATGGTAGCTTACACTCTTGTGACTGTGACTTTTCACTTCAAATTTAGTTGATGGTATCTGAAATCGTAACATAAAGTTAAAATTAATTTATTTTTACCCAATTTATTGTTATGCTATACATTTTTACATATTTTTTGGAGGGGGAGTCTATAGTCGACAACAAATAATGGATACAGCTTTACAAAGTCGAGTTTTAAAGTGATGGGTGATTGCCATACAATACAGTTGAACTATACCTGTTGGATGTCGTCTTTGGTGATGTCCCTGTCTACTGGCATGTATTTTGAGGTGACGACATAATCCAGCCATGATCCAGCCTTCCATTTGCAACATCAACCAGGCGCTGATGATAATGTTGTTGAAGAATGGAGCACATGAAGTCAGCCAATTAAGGAACCGAGAAAGCCTTTGTTCTTTGCAAGATCGTATCTTTCAGCACTCGCATGGCTGCTTCAGCAAAATTGTTGGTGTTGTTCCCCCTTGTAAGGAAATCCACTCGCAGGGAGAGAGCCCACATCTCCTTTTTGTCCATATACCATGACAGGTGTCTCTTGAATTTTCTGTACGAATTGGAAATAATTGTGAAAATTGCAAACCAGATCATTATTAATTTTAATGTACTTGAACAAAAAGGAATATATTAACGTATGTAAACCGCTGCGTATACAGAAAGGCGAAACCAAGAACGCAGGCAGAAGTGATCTGCTGAGTTTTTGTTTTGTTTTTTGTTTTTTATTGTACACCATGTCTGAGCGGCATAAATTGTTCTACATAATGATTTAAATTAACTCAACTTACTCTGAAAGAGTCTGGTCTTGGAGGCTGTCTCGGTAGAAAGTTTCCATTTCTTCTGGGGTGTCTGCATAGAGGACCCTTTTCAAATGGACAAGATGGTTGGAACGGTTATCTTTAGGGATCTGATTTGTTGAATCCCATAACCATCTCCATGTAGCCTGCAAAACATGAAAAACACATAGCAGACATGTAGCATTGGGGAAAACATCTAATCATCTGTCATGAACAGTTTTGGGCCTTGCCGACCTCTTCCACCGAAGCACTGCTCGGGCAGGATGCTGACGTATAGCTTCAATGCAGCTGTAACCGATGCCTCCGACTCTGAAGTTGTGATGAGGACACCTAGTGGCAAACCCCCAACACAGCTATGAGTAAGAAGTAAAAACACACTACAGCCATGCCTATCCATGTTGGAGGAGGCATCCATGAACACCATTTCTCCTGCGTGTTTTAGGTGCTTAAGTACTCGCTGCATTAGGGGGGTGCAATGGCCACAACTAGCTGGTTGTTTTGAAAATCTGTTGCCATACAGGTACTACCCATCTCTGCATTATACTGGTTGGTGTAGTCCTGCAAGCTAGCAACCATTTCCTCTCCAGATGCTTCGCCATACTCTTGCTTGAACACCTTCCTATACAATCTGTGAAACAACAGGGACAACAGTGCAAACTATGTTATAATTATGAATTTAACAAGCCTGGCGTGAACACGGCATAAACGTTAACTCAGAAATGGCACATTTCCCTACATTTATAAACCTTCATAAGAAACACTCCAGGTATCAACATGAGTGACAAAATTAGCCATAGGCTACGGGTACGTTTTCTTTGAGGTATAAGCTAATTTGATACATTCATTCTTACCTTATAGGGCCTACTACAATTTTTTACATTTTGTTTTGAACTCAAATGACTTTTTTACAGCAAGTAAACTACTTGCTTGATCCGTTTGGGGTTAGTGTTTTAATTCTCTTGGTTTCATATAAATAGTACACACATAAACATTTGTTACAATCTGTGTTGATGTTATGTGCCAGAAAATAACTGTTCAGTTTCCTTACCTGTACGCATACTGAATATCAGGGCAAATCGACCTGTCTGCTGCATAAATTGGATATTCGTCTCCATGCTTCATCTGAAGCTCATACTTCAGCATCTCCACAGCAGCAGTTGGGCCATATTTCCTCTTGAAAAGAGATTCTAGAGATGCTGCTGCCTCCTCTGAGACATCTCTAAATTTCAGAGCATCAGCACAGAATACAGTATGGTTGTCGGTGTACCTCAACACTACTTCTGTTAGGTATTGAGGCAGGTGGACATCCTTGCTTCTGTGATATAAAAACATTAATCACAATTAAGAATAGATGACCAATAAGATCAACCTGAACACATACATTAAATTGGACTCGATGGATTAGTTTTCTTAATCTCACTCACTGGGATAATAATAATAATAATTTATTAAATTTATTCTGCGCCCTCTCCATCTGAGGATGTTCGAAGGCGCATATCACAATAAAATTCCATTAAAAATTACAGCAAATTACAAACAACAAATTACATCAAAAAACACACAAAGCTGCTTAAGAGTGCATACATTTAAAAGCAGGCAATACAATTTTAAAACGAATGCGAAACTTAATTGGCAATTACTACAATTTTGTCTGCGTGTAGATCATCGCAACAGTTGTACCTGGAGTGTTTTTGCACCGTCTTGATTGAAACCATCATATCAGCATTGCAGTTGGTGTTCTTAGGTTGGACTCGACGGTTTGCATTGGTGTTATGGCTTACAGTTCGTGTATTGTGTTGGCAGCGGTACAATTTCTGAAACAAAACATATATTTTAGATTATACAATTTAATTAGTTCCATGTACTTTCACACGCGTCCACAAAATAAATAACAAATCGAATGTTAGTCAAATATGCCTTGTACGAAATGAGTATTGTCGCAGGCCCAAAACATACAAAAATTACGCCACACTTAAAATTTTATTAATTACCTTTAACTGAATAAACTTTCCAGATCGGGGAAATGTCCTCTTCACCCTCCATGTGGTGTACGACACCGACTGGAAGTCCCCCAGCCATTTCAAAAATTCGTCCTCATTGGGAAATGGGAGTCGAAATACTTCAGTAAAACTTGCTTCACTGCTTGACGGTTCCTCAACGAGCTTGCAAACATGGTAAGGAACCAGTGAAGGAAGGAGTTTCTGTCAAAAAATATATATGTATATTATATGTTATTCTGTTAAAACCTTATGACATTAACTTTATGAATCTTTATGATGTTGAAACAGAAACATGAATGGTTTCTCAAATAATAGAACTAATTACCTCATTTATTTAACACTCTAATGTGTTAACTCCCCCGACTATGATACGCAATGCTCGAAATGGCCAATAGATGTAGTACGTCACACCATCCAAGATATAATGAACATGTTTTCTGTGCATTTTTCCGATGATATTTTACATATAAGTGACTTATTTACATGCCCATCAGCTATTGTGTAGAATTATTTGAGTTCATTAATTACCCAGTAATAAACTGAGTTATTTTCCCGAATTAGCTAACCCTTTAGGGACGTGGAAACACCTCGACTTTATCCCGAGGGACGAAAGGGCCAATATTACTACCACACAATCCAATTTTTTTAGTAAATATGTGCATTTCCCAATAATTAATTGTACATCTAAAAGTCTTCTTTACATGTCCAGCTATTGTCTACGATTATTTTAGTCCTTTGCAACCAGTAATTGGTTTATTTATCTAATTATCTAAGTTCTTAATGGCATTGCAATGCCCTATATTTACTACCACACCATCCATTTTGTTTTTAATCCCGTAAAAAAAGAAACATCTGAGGCCTCACCCCCCCCCCCCTCTTAGATGTGGAATGGTCCATTCTAGGATATCAAGGAATTTGACTCCTCCCAGTCATTACCCTTTGAAGAATGACTTAATTAGTGATTATGTGGTACCATCATTGACCCTTTCCCTCATTAGAGGGGCCAATCTCCACAGAACGCCTACTTCATCTGCACATTTGTTTGTCCTTCCTGAACGGAACATAGGCCTACTATTAAATAGGGTAAAGAAGCGCCTAGAATTGCGAATACGATACATACCTGGATACTTTCTGCCAGTACGACATTGTCACAGCTTATTACGGAGGTAGCATTGCCCACTACTTCCGAAGTGGAAGTCATTGCTGTTTTTGAGTCGAGTAAACAAACATAAATTAATGCAAAACACTGCCGAAAGGACAATTCACGAATCACAAGTCATAGTCTTCATTAATTATTATAGGCCTACGAGTCAATAGGTTTTGCCCATACTCTGTAATTTCAAGGTTACTAAAACACACCAAACATTCTTCAAATCCCCCAGTACTGACCAGCCCCTGTTGACCCCATCATCTAATTTATTAGCCTTTCTCCAGGAAATGTCATCTTAGTTTTACTCTGCTCTCAACACACACGAGCTAGGTTAGTCCTGTTAGGCCTATATGCCCTACAATATTATACTTATTATTGTTGTTGTTTATTTGGCCATTATTTTCTAAACTTTCAAAAAATAATAATGGTCTCATTACAACAAAGAAATGAAGAAGAAAAACGACAACAACAAAACAACTACAATAATTTAATAATAGCAACAGCAACATATGGGAATTTATAACAAACAAAGTGCCCATTTCAAGTTTTAACAAGGTTTAATAAAAGTGTACGCAAACACAACACTGTTACCCAAAAGTTTGCAAACAACCCAAACATGGGAACATTATAGGGCCATTTGAAGAATGATATAAAAGACAAATTTACAACAACAAAAAATTCACCTTGACCCCCAAAAAGTTAAAAACTGCACAAACGGTAAGATAAGGAAATGAGCGAGAACCGAGAGAGAGAGCAATTAGGATGGGGGGCGACACTCATCGCACGAAGGAGTGACCGTACCGACGTGCATGATGCATTAGTAAATTTAATATTGTTGTATTTAATCATCAAAATCTGACATTCCTTCCATCAGCTTTCCATTATAGTTCCCCTTCAGACGATACATTTCTCATATATCAAAATCCATCAAAAAGCATGGTTTTAACTGGAGATGAAGTGATGACAATACAATTACAACTGTGTATCTATATATCCTTTGCCAAGGAAACAGCAGTCGTAAACACTGATAATATGCGCAGGAATCAGAAATGCTATTATTTATAATACATACAAAAATAGCTGATGCATTAAAATAAAACAGATCCATGGGCAGGACGTAGGGCTTAAGTAATAACACAATTGGGTTTGTTTCGTTTATAGCACACTACACATAACGCATACAATGTATATAGGCCTACCAAGCCATGCGCTGTATTAAAACCCCACGCACCGCACGCGAAGCCGGTGTCGCATGCAATTATGTCCTCTATGCAATACTATCCGGCGGACATTACTGCAGATGCAATAATGTCCGCCGGACGGTTTTGCATAGGGTTAGGAATAGGAAAATACACTAGGGGTGTCGGAACATAGGGGTGTCGGAACATAGAGGTGTCGGAACATAGGTTTGTAACCATATCATTATGTTATCTATGTATATTCTATATCTAGGCTATGTGTAAAACGAGGGAGAATCGCACCTTAATTGTTGTACGGGGTTGATAGTGGCATGAGAGATACGCGCTTGTGCGTCTGCCTAGTGCACAACTTTATGGCATTTGCCCACCAATGTTTGTACGCATGCGTGAGTGTAATTAGCATATTATTTCATGGGAAATGCTAATTAGTTTTACTGTATAGTTGTGTGTACAATCAATGCTGGAAACACGTCGAGCAGATGCGTAACCAGCGGGACGCCCGTAATATTAACTCAATAATAAAATGGAATTATTTATATACAGTGGGGCCTAAACGGTAATACTTACAGTTCATAATTTGACAATCGAACATATCGATCATAATTCCAAGAACAAAAGAGTAATTAATGTAGCTCAATACAGTACATTTGGTATTATTATTTATATATTTGCTCGGGTAATGAAACCAAGGATGCCTCAAAATTTGAACTCAGTAATGCAAAGTTCCACAAATTCTGCAAATAAGTAGACCTAACAGCCAAATATATTTATCGTACTCTGACTGTATGCCAATGCCAACGTCCATGCTTGTATCATCAAAGGCACAATTCCTCCAACTATTGCCTCACTAAATAAAAGTCCCACTATTCATGCCATACCATGAAAACGATTCAATGAACAGCTCGGCCATGACACTCCGTTACAACGGATTTCCTGCACTGCAAAAACGGGGGTGTTAAAATTGACATCATGGGTGTTTTTCACATAATATATATACCGAAGAGAGAATCAAAAGTAACACCAAAAACAATTTACATTGGTGTTATTTTAACACTCTAAGATGTTAATTTTGATTCCCTCTTCGGTATCTATATGTGACAGCACCCATGTTGTCAATTTTAACACCCCAGTTTTTGCAGTGTAGCGCTGAGAACCCAAGGCTCAACCCAACTGAAAAACTTGCATTGATTAAATATAGTATGATTTTATAAGCGAGCTAAAGAGCAGTGTCACAATTGGCCTATAATAATACACTTCAAGTAATTAGGGAACATAGCGAACATAACAGTTACAAGCCTATATACACATACACTGCAAAAGATGGGGTGTTAAAACTGAAACCATGGGTGCTGTCACATTATGGATACCGAACAGAGAATCAAAATAAACATAATAAATTTACACTACAAGGTGTTTAAATAACATGAATTTCTTTCAAAACCAATTACTAATTGGTTTTGAAGAAATTCATGTTATTTTAACACCCTGTGCTGTGTTGTAAATTTTCATTATGTTTTGGGATCTGTAGTATATGTGACAATAACACCCATGGTGTCAATTTAACACAGTTTTGCAGTGTACACACCTAATTTGTTATTATGAATATCTATAGACAAAATAATAGGGGGAAACAACCTTATAATTCACAGTTTTTCGATGATTTCATTTAAAATGTGACCAACTCATTTGGAAAGTATAGTACTTTACTATTTCAGAATCAGTGATTTTCACTATAAAAACCTAGTCAAATCCATTCTTAAAAACACAATTAAGCTTAGAATTAAGAAACAAATGCCAATATATTCACAGTAATGTAGAATTATTGAAAATCCCATGTCGGCTAAGAGCAGAAAGGACTTATTCAGCAGTAATTTTTATCATAAAGAAAAGAAAACAGGCAAATTAAACGACGTATTTTGTTAATATCTTTTCTGCAAGGAATGGTCCTTTAAGGCACTTTCTAAGTAACAACAATAATGTATTTGTTATGTTAATGTTGCATACTTTCTTTGCTCATCGGCGGGCAGTAAACATTAACTGAAACTATTTATGAGATGGCAGCCAAACGAGCACCACGTTGTCTTCCCAAGATAATTTATCTTCGGGTTCTCGACATGTTTTTCAGGATGATAGCATCCCGAGATAATTTATCTCGGTAAGCCTACATCTTACTTCCATGATGTCTACATACTGAGATAAAATAATATCGGGAAGACGACATCTTATTATAGGATGTCTTCATCCTGAGATAAATCATCTCAGGATGTCGTCATCTTTACGTTTATGATGTCATCAACTTGAGGTTAAAATTATCTCAGGATCTCAACATTTTTAGAATGGCACTTCCAGAGCTCCTTACAAACGGGTACCATGTTGGTATGATCACTCACATCAACAATCTCTAAGGTATACCCATTTATTTCTGGGATGAGACGGTATCCTTTAAGAAGTGTCTGATCACAAAACACTGCCCCCCTGCATAACTTGGAGGCAGATTTTAAGGAGCTTCGCCATTTAACACAAGAGGCCTGATGAGACCTGGCTGAAGCACCCCATCCTGAACATTAGCCTCGCTAGCTGTAGCCATGAAGTGGTATTGTCTTCCTCAATGACAGAACATTGTCATGAACGGGATTCGAACGCCCACTCTGAATGTCTCAGCCACCAAGAAACGACTGCTATGAAACTTCTAAGGTTTTTTGTCTTCATGTTACAAGACACAGACCAGACTATACATCCAAGCCTCGGTTCAGTTTAATTGATTTCACTGTGGGAGATGAAACCAATGATGGTTACATCTAGTTATTTCACGACCGCCGATTATGGATTTATCTTACAATCATTGATTTAATTATTCTCCTTCAGTTTGCACCATTGGGCGAAGTGCTTGCAGTTATTCCATACCAACGAGTACGTGTATGCATCATTCACGATCTTGGATCTGGCTCTTTCAATCACCTTCTCAGGTGGGAAACAGTTCTGTTCTTGATAAATCACTTTATACACGGGTTCGATGAAATCAACCTCCTCTTCGACCACACCATTGCTGTACGTACTGTGGACAACCGTGACTTTACTCTGACCTTGAGTGCGGGAGACAACTATAGCATGATGTCGCGGATGAAGGAGGTTGCCGTGAGAAACAATCTGGTCCCCGGGTCGAAGGTCTCCGATGCGCACAGCCATATCGTCCGTACCGATTTGTCTGGCGAGACAACGGCCGATGGGTTGTCCTATGAATGAACCAAAGGCTCTGCCAACAAGTGAACCAACTACACCCCCAACAATGCTTCCAATGAACCCACAAATTGCCGTTCCTAGCCCAGGGAGAATAAACGTACCTGCCGCGGCCCCCATTGCAGCCCCTGCCGCCTGCGCTCCTAAGCCTAACGAAATGGCCAGGCCTGCTCCACTCAATGCCTCAACCACACGCTGCGTGGCAGTTTTAACAAACTCGTTCCTTGACAAGTCACACTGTTTTCTCTTTTGGTAATACTGACCGAGATTCCAGACGCAAGCCAAACCTTCAATACCAAACACGATACCAGCTCCTAGTGTATCAGTGCCATTGGCGAGCCTCTCAAACGACTCTGCAAAACCAACTTCTCCCGCTGCCGTCAACCCCCCTTCTACAGAAACAGTCCTGACCTGCTCCAAGAACACTTTAGAACCAGGCTTTACATACTCTTTAGCAACGACACAAATACCCTTAACTCTTGAATGTGTTTACCAGCGTTTCATTCACGATCGTTTTGACCTTGTTGTAGAACCACACGGCCTGGCAGCTCTCCACGACTCCAATTTTACAGTAAGAAGCAAATGCCTCGCAGTTGTCACCCAGAAGCTCGTACCCCGTGTCCCCTAATCTGGATTTGGCACGGGCAATAACGAGCTCTACGGGATTGGCCTTGGTCATATCTTCCTCGTACGCGAATCGATACAGTTCACCCAATTGACCACCTAAACTTATGTCTTCTTCCATTATCTGTGTTGTACCGCATGCCAATCCTATCTTGGTCCAGTGGAGTACCTTAAGAAGCCCATTCCCTTTATCGACACCGGATACTATTGCATGGTGCCAAAGGATATATGGGCGCTGCCAGGTGATGTGATCGCCCACCTTCAGGACATCTAAAGCACGGTCTAATTAAATTCTCTTACGAGAACTCTTGACCTGAAATGCTGGATTCGTTTCCAGGGTTACCTTGAGCTGTTTCTTGAGGACAACTCCGCAAAGTCTGACCCTCGGACGTGTCCTGTCAGTGTCTGGATGTAACAGGAATCTATCTTGGAGCCACTCCTGACCACATTTGGTACAGCAGATCCCGAGGAGTCGAGACTGACCGTCCAGGGAGAAGTAACGTCTAAACTTAACAGGATCGCTGTTGCCGCAAGTAGTGCATGATGGGATTCGTAGCAACGGTCCTGCAAAAAAAGGTGCAAAATATAAATTCAGTGATCAAAACTACCAAAGACACAACAAAAGAAAGTTCAGAGGTTTATTAATGGCTTGCAACTACCAAGAACCAAAAGAGAGTCCACAGATCCTAAAGGTTTTGACATTTGAAGCCGCAAACCGATATGCAAACTAATACTCGATTCAAATTACTATGTGACTTACCAAGTTCATTGGCAAGTTCAAGGTCCACTACTTGGAGAGCTTTTAACAGGGTCTCTAGAGGATTAGCCCCGTTGAACTTAATCCTCCAGTTGGCCAGCATCTGAGCTGCGCGCTCCCCTTTCGGGAAGCTTTTCATAATATTCTGGCAGTCCTCAATGTCGAAACCGAGGTAGAGAGCCAGATCCTGCCATGATTCTTCGACTTTTCGTGCTACCTTTTTTATGGTGTCGTTGTCCAGAATTTCCACACCTAGAAGACATGTAAGACATGGTAAGACATGTAACTGTACAGAGTACATAATACAAGTGGTGTGTGTTGTTTAGTTAGAAGTTCATAAGAGGTGCTTTTTCAACTAAGTTGTTCTCCTCAAAGTGCATGGTTTTGGTACAAAACTAAGTTTTGTAAGTTCCTTTATTTGCGAAATCTTATACCAATTGAAACCGTTTTATGTTCAAACTGTTAAGCAAATGCTAGACTAAGGGGCGTCACCTCTGGGACGTTTCGTCGTGTGATGCATTCATCATCATCATCATTATCTTATCTCTACATTGCAAGACATCGTCTGGACAGAACTCTGAAAAGTCAACTGTATTTCAATACTCTCTTTTTAATGCTTTCTTGTAAAATTCATCCACTGAGTGCATTGCTCATTGCTCAATAGATCCTGCTTCCAATGTTGGTTTCTATCCGGGTGTTGTTGCTATAATTTTATAAGTTCGGAAGTAACCAAGGAATTACAAAAATGCAGGAAGGTCCCACTGCTTACTGGCACCGCCGTAAGCCAAAAAAAAGTTTTATTGGGGAGGGGTGTTGGGAGCCTCAGAACCCAGCACAGGCTGTCAGCAAGACATCTGGAAGCCTGCTATACACAGAACAGATGGCTTCACAATTTTGAGCACGAAGTATATGAGTAAAAACATTTTTTCAGCCCCTCTAAAACAGACTACACAACTCCGGCACCTGATACCCTGTTAGATATGTGGAATGGTCCAGTCTAGAATATCAAGGACTTTGACTCTTACAGGGCATTGCACTTTGGAGAAAACAGTGACAAAATACAATGTGCCAAGATTTAGTGTTTACCTTCGCTCATTTAAGGGTTTTAACGTCGTTCTGTACTTACCTAGCTCCCTGAGCAACTCTGGCCGTCTGATCTCTTTCAAGGCTTCGATCAGGGTTGACATCTGGAGCGTACCCCCATGTCGTTCAATCCAGGCTTGCAGCATGTAATGGGCCTGCCTGCTGATCCGACCCTCGTGCGCTACAATGATGCTTTGGCATTCGGCGTCATCGAAACCAAGCTGGGTGGCGAGGGACGGCCAGGCCTCACCGAGCCGGCTGGAAAGGATCTCAAGGGAGAAATCTGCACCCATCTCTGATGACCAAAGAAAAATAGACCTGACGCAATTTATATCATGGCGTCAATACTTAATACAACAATGACTTTTATATCAGCAGGCATGATATTTCTCATGGAATTTTCCAAGATCTTCTTGAGCCTTCAAATTTTCTTCTTGAAAGAAGTGAAGCAGTCACCACAGAGAGCAAGAAATAGTCCACATTAATAGTGTCAGAACCTGTACAGTTCTGTCTGTCTGTGATGCAAAGAGTCTGATGTAAACCTCCTGAAGTGTATCATCTGAAAGGTTCTCGCTCTAGAACTTATTTAGAACCCAGGAGTGCGTTCCACTTGCGCAAAGGTTGCCAACGTTTGCCAACAATTTCGAGTGGAACGAGTTGTGCGCCGCCAACCTTGGCGACCGTTAGCAACCATAGGCGAACGTATTTTCTGAGGTGTTGGTGGGGAATTTTCAAAATGGCGGACAACAAGATTCTTGTCACGAAAATATTTATAATGTGTTTCAGTGATTGATAACGCATTCAGATGGAGTTGAAATAATAACTTAATTATTTGATATCGCGATGTACAAGCGAGGACTAAAATAATATACAATACAGCAACAACCAAGTTATAACAAATTAATAACATACGGTGTCGCCATCTTCATTACAGAGTATCACGAAGTGCGCATCCAATCGTTCCAACGAGCACAAACGTTTGCGCGAACGGTTGTGATAATATATGTTTGCGCAAATGGAACGCAGGGCCCTGGCCTGCAAGTAAGTTTTCAGGAATTTTCTTCTTCATCAAATCTCATCCCTGTATCAGTTATCTATCTTTCGGTCATCCTTATATTGTACGATTTTATTAATCGTAGAGCTAGTCCCACGGCAGAATTGAAAAGTACATGATACCAGCCTACTGTTTAAAAAGTGCATGAAATATTAATCGACTTGGATTTGCCGTATCCGAATTGGCGGCTACACAGCTGCGGCTATCACTGTTGCTAAGGACGTCCTATGCAAGTCTCGCGCATAATATTCAAACTTCCGGGACCATTGTGGTCCCAACCAAGTGGAGTTTTACGTGGGCGTGAGTTTGTTTTGTCAATTATTTTAGTTTAACGTAGTTTATAGCCATGAAAAATATGATTTTGGTTATGTAAAGTGATTAACAATATGAAAGTAAAATCAATTCAATCAAATAACGAAAAAAACCTGAGAATAAGACTTGACCTCCGTTTTCGGTTACTTGTAAACAAAATTGGAATGTTGCCCAACTGACGGTAATGTTGTAATTAAGCCTATGTGATAGACGCACACATTCGGGCGTGATTGGCAAATTGGGTTTCTAACAATAAGCATCCTCGTGCCATGTTTTAATTTTGTTTCAATGTTAATTTGAACAAATTATTTTGTATTATACAACAAGTTGAAAATTTATTTGTAACACCTTGCTATGGGTATTTTTATTTTCAAGAATATAAATATAACTTAAAAAGAAGATTTTATTTCATAGAAAAATATATTCTTCATTCGAGTTTTTGTTTTTTTTTTCGATTTCGATATGCGCGAGACTTGCACAGTCTATTCGGACACGAACCTATTACACTTCTAAAACTATAGTGTTCAATTCACGCTTTATAAAGAGTGCGGTCAGCGACAACTCTTTAAAAGTTAGATTTAACAAAATGAAAACAGTTAAATTAACATTGTAAAAGTTAAATCTAATAGGGCCTATATAGGCCCTCAATGTTGTCACTCCTTTTTAATCATTTGACTTTAACTTTACAAAGAGTTGTCACTCACCGCACGCTTTAAAAGTGTTGAATTTAACAATTGGTTTTTAGAAATAATATAATAAGGCCAGAGTTAAAACGTGGCTAGTGGAGTAGCATGTGTAGAAACAATTTTTTTGTTAAAAACTTATTATTTTAACTGTGGAAGCATACATTATAAACACTTAGAGCAATTTGAATTGAAAACAAAAGGATTTCTTTAATCTATCCTTATTATATATTAAATGCATCGTACACGTTTGGTAATTACTCAAAATATATATTAGCATAAAAACTGACGTGGTAACGAGCAACGGAGAGCTGTTGATCATTGTGAGAAACGACTCCCTCTGAAGTAATGTAGTTTTTGAGAAAGAGGTAATTTCTCACTAAAATAATAAAAAACTTCTTGCAAGAAGTTTTTATTCCTATCTGAAAGCACACACATTTGTACAACAAGGGTGTTTTTTCTTTCATCATTTTCGTGCAACTTCGATAACCAATTGAGCCCAAATTTTCGCAGGCTTGTTATTTTATGCATATGTTGGGATACACCAAAATTTAATGAGAACACTGGTCTTTGACAATTACCAAACGTGCCTTTAAGGCTTTTGCATATAGTGACACTTTTTGTCGACGAATATTAGGCTTCAGTGAAGACAATGTTACTGGATCTACTTCTAACAGGGGTATGTGGCGTGTCGTGGCCGAGCGGATAAGAACACCGAACTCAAGCTATGGTGTTTCTGATCAGCAGAGTGTGGGTTCGAATCCCAGTTGTAACACTTGTGTCCTTAAGCAATACACTTAACCACATGCTTCGTCCTTCGGATGGGACGTTAAGCCGTAGGTCCCGTGTGTTGTGTAATGCACGTAAAAGAACCCAGTGCACTTATCGAAAAGTGAAGGGGTTCGCCCCGGTGTTCCTGGTTTGATCAGCAGCATAATTGCGCCCCAGCACCTTGTAAACCATTACATGGTGCTATGTAAAGGACTTGGTCTCATACTTCAAAAACGTAGCTCCACAATACCTTGTACGAAAATAATGAATGTTAAAAGCGCCTTGAGCGTCACCGAGTGACGGATATGTGCGCTATATAAGAAGCCACTATTATTATTAGCTGTTCCGACATAGCGGTCGGAACAGCTATTGTTTTCGTCAGGATTTTTTTTAGCTGTTCCGACATAGCGGTCGGAACAGCTATTGTTTTCGTCAGGATTTTTTTAGTTTTTATTATTCTTTCCTTCCGCCAAAAGCCCTTAGGTTTAACCTGGGCATTTTGTTACGTCCAAAAGTCATACTTGGCTTAGTATAAAAGAGTCAGATCCTATATCATATTAAAGATTGGGTCTTGAAGTTATAGTTAAATGTAATTAGCTTACATTAATTAATTAGTTTACTTATAGTTATAATGACATGAATATTTAATTAGCCAATTTTTAGACCACCATTATCTCAAAACGTATACGTCCGATCGTCAAACTTTTTTCGGTTTTATACTTGTGGGGTACTGTATAACTATTTGATGGCCTAAAATTTCGGACGACGTCACCATGACGTCATTTATTGCCCGTTTTGTATCTGTGTACACAAGCCAATGGCTCTGAAAAGTGTAAGTGTTTAGTTGGTCAAAAACACAACTTTTTCAAATAAGGAACATTTTAGTTACCTAAAAGAATTTTTTTTTAAACACGAATGCTTTCACTAAGAGTTATTCCAGACCATTAAAATTAATCAAGGTACAATGTATTTCCAAGATAATTAACGATGAAGTGACAAATCGGACCCCATGGCTAGCTGGCAAATTGTGCCGTGATTGCGCAATCACGGCTAGGCGTCAAAGACTGCCGTGATATTGGAATCTTTACCGAGAGAGGATATACGTACGTTCTAATAGGGTTTTCGTTAAAGGCATTGGATTGGGATAAGTTACATACCATCGTGTACCTTATTAAATTTATTAGTATGAAAAACACATTTTTGTTACTGTGACGTCATCAGGTGCCAAATTACGGTAATTCAAAGCTTTAATTAGTTAATCTTTGCAGCACCATATCTCAAGAAGTACACAGCCGATTTTCAAACTTGTTTTCAGTTATAGACTCCTTGGGCATTGGAGATAGCCTTGGGTTACCGTGACCCCATGTTGACCTTTAGCTCCGGGTCAACCGGAAGTGGGACCACATCTCAAGAACTACACAACCGGTTTCAAACTTTTTCAGTTATAGACTCCTTGGGCATTGGAGATTAGCCTTGGGTTACCGTGACCCCATGTTGACCTTTATTTCCGGGTCAACCGGAAGTGAGACCATATCTCAAGAACTACACAACCGATTTTCAAACTTGTTTTCAGTTATAGACTCCTTGGGCATTGGAGATAGCCTTGGGTTACCGTGACCCAGTGATGACCTTTACTTCCGGGTCAACCGGAAGTGGGACCATATCTCAAGACCTACACAACCGGTTTTAAAACTTTTTTCAGTTATAGACTCCTTGGGCATTGGAGATTAGCCTTGGGTAACCGTGACCCCATGATGACCTTTGCTTCCGGGTCAACCGGAAGGGAGACCATATCTCAAGAACTACTCAACCGATTTTCAATTTGTTTTCAGTTAGAGATCCTTCGAGCATTAAATATTAAACTTCGGTTACCGTGACCCCGGGTTGACCTTTACTTCCCGGTCAACCGGAAGTGGGACCATATTTCAAGAACTACACAACCGATTTTCAATTTATTTTCAGTTGTAGATCGTTTGAGCATGAAACATTGAAGACCCCATGTTGACCTTTACTTCCGGGTCAACCGGAAGTTGGACATATCTCAAGAAGTACACACCCGATTTGCAATTTCTTTTCAATTATAGACCCTTTGAGCATTATACTTTAAACTTTGGTTATCTTAACCCCATTTTGACCTTTACTTCCGGGTCAACCGGAATTGGGACCAGATCTCAAGAAGTACACACCCAATTTGCAATTTCTTGTCAGTTATAGACCCTTTGAGCATTGAAGATAGAACTTGGGTTACATGACCCAATGTTGACCTTTACTTCCGGGTCAACTGGAAGTGGGACCATATATCAAGAACTGCTCAGCCAATTTTCGAATTCATTTCAGTTATAAACCTTTTGAGCATTGAGGATTAGCCTCAGGTTACCGTGACCCCATGTTGACCTTTATTTCATTCAGGAAAAGGGGTCCTACAGCACGTGGTTCTAATATGATGTGGGTGAAAGTTTTAGGTTTAGGTTTTTGGGCACACCTAAATAAAAAAGGGCCCGTTAAAAGTGAAGGGTCTTCTATCTCAAAGTCAGACTAACTTTCTAGGTCTGGAGCGTTTAATCAAGGTAAAAAAAACGGAACAGCTTTGTGTTTGTCCTAAGGACAAACACATAGTTCTAGTTATTATTATTGTTATTCCTGAAAATATTGTTTACACAAATTGACTTGTTTAACTATTCGCCATAACCAACGGTTTTAAAAAGGGGGAAACGAAAGAACGAGAAAATAGAGCGGGCCGTTTTTATTTCGGTTTTCAATCGTTTGCTGACTATCAAATAAGTGATTTAGAAGAAGTTCTTCTTATCACAATAATCCCATACCAAAGAAAATAGCAATAAGAACATCTGTGAATAAGAAGCTGAACAAATCCCGGCAGCTTAATTATTATAATTATATTCACAAAACGTGAACTTATCCGTGTAAAAATAAAACGCATAGAAAGAAAAAAAAGAAACAAAATGCAACACCCCCCAAAAAAAATGCGGCGAAAAAAAACGAGGAAAAAAAATGCGACGCCAAAAAATGTAGTCTAAAAAATAAAATAAATGCGACGGAAAAGGAACAAAGAATTGCACAAGGAACATCATATTCAATGCAGGCCCCCACACCTCAAAATTACGGCGAGTTACTGTTTTATTGTGCAGTAACAATTGTATGATAGTCTTCACTTTTTTCATTTTAATTTGAAGAAAAAGGTGAAACAATTTTTAATTTTTTTTTAACCTTCACCCTGCGAATTACCAACCTCGTGTTCAATGTAGGCCTATTCAAAGTTTCGTTCCATGCAATATATTCCAATTATATTATCTTATCGTGAGTTATGTGTTACAAACGTATTTGTCGTACTATTCTAGGACTTGCTTACTCCAATTACTGCCAAGCTCTCAGTGTTTTAAATTTGGAATCCCTGAGTGAGCGACGATTGCATTTATGTTCAAAATTCATTGCCAAAACATACCGTTCAAAAAAATTTGAAGACTGGTTTCCCAAATTCAATAGATGCCACTCTATGACTCTCAGATCAACCCGGATATCAGACAGAATTCACGCTAACACAAATAGATTCAAAAATAGTCCTATCCCATACCTGACACGTTTACTTAGTGACACCTTAAGTGAATGATTCATTGCTCTGTAAAAACGGTGGTTTAACACTTTTTAAACACTTTTTTAAAGGATTTAGACACCTTTTTAAACACTTTTTTTACCCACTTTTTGAACATCATGTTGGGAAGCTTGCTGAACGTGCTTAGCTTTTTAACACTACGTGCTTAGCTATTTAACATTGCCTTGGTTTGGCTGCTAGACAACTGTCTAGCTGCTGAACCATTGTCTTGGTTAAGCTTCCAGCACTTGTTGAGCTTTTCGGCTTGTTTAGGGGGTGGGTACAACTCAGTTTTGGAGTGTGGTGAGGGGGGGGGGTAAAGTTTGTAAAGATTTATATTTTTCATTATCATGTTTACTTTCTACTATTTTATATCTTGTATGTGTACTTTTTTAATGTGTATTTCGTTTGTATACTTCATGCAATTCAGCCCTTGGGCTGCAGAATGAAAGTGCAATAAACCATGAATAAATAAATAAAAATTCACTAAGCATTGTGTGCGTCTGTACATAGAGCAATGATGGTATTTACCCAACCTCGTCCACGGTTTACTTTATTTCCAACCAGAAGGGAAACTCCTTACTTGGACAACGACTGGTGTACAAAAGTCTAACGTAAACATGTTAAGTTGTACTCATTCAGTATTCACCATGTTCACAGCCAGACTATTCTAATTTGCATACGTATCCAAAAATGTTGGATATGCAAATGATCCAATACCAGGGTGAGAGAGAGGTCAACCTCGTCGTACTGCACACCATGGGGACTATAGGTTGCGTACATGAGCAGGCGTCGAGGATTGTTCCCGTGTACAGGGACGTTTACAAAAGAGCAACAGTACCTGCATGCACGATTTTTGTACACAGCCCAATTAAATGGAAGAACACGTACAGTCTTATACATTATTTTATGGCGAATAGTTGAGTCCGATTTTATCCACTTTTGATGTGAAAAAGAAACGAGCACATCTTAAAACTTGTTCAGCTGTTATTTTTTTGTATAGCTATTGAATTATGTGGAAATTAGGCCAATTATCATTGACACAGAATGCAAAATTTCTCATTTTTTTATGACCAGTGTAGTATTTCGCCTGCCAGAAAGACCATGGACTCTGCATAAGCTCTTTTTGTGAACAAAGGTTGAATGGTCTAGACATTATTATGTACAAAAATGTACAAACCATGTACAGAAATAAAGAATATAATTTCCAAGTCCTCCAGCAGGCGAGAACTAGCTAGCTGGTCAAATGGGCAAATTTATAATTTGTCTCATAATTTTCTCATGATACAAGAGTTATAAAAATATCAGCTGAACAGGTTTTGAGATGTGCCCCCTTTCTTCTTATCAAAATTCGTGATACAAATCAGACATTGCAATATAATGTTTGCTTAATAATAATAAGGCCAAGTAACAAAAGTAATGAGTTTCTCGTCCCCGCCCGCTTCCTTTTTTGGCCGCCGCCTCCTTTTTTTTTTTTACTATTTATACTATTCAGAAAAAAGGTAAAATTCGGGGGAAAAACGGAGTTCCTTGGTTTAGTGTTTGCCTTAGAATTTGTCTAAACTCTTTTATTCACCTTTGCAATACAACAGCCGTTTCTGAATTTTGAAACTTGCTTGGCAAGTTGACTAAAATTATACAAATCATTTGTTTTGTCATACATTGCATCCGTATATTCAAATAGCTCATTATCTGTTAATAAATGTACCTTTGCCAGCCATATTTAGCATGGCGGCCATCTTGGAAAAAAATAGCAAATAAATGAAAAATAGTAAACAGTAAAGCCCTGCCCCCTTTTTTTTTAAAAGTCCGGACGAGAAAAACTCGTTACTTTTATTACTTGGCCGTAAACAGAGTATTCCACCTTCAGACCTTAAGGTGCTCTAAGGCGCTCTTCCATGTGAGCTACGCGCCTGCACGAAAAGTCCAGGTTATGTGGCTCGCCTTTTGTAAACATTGTGTTGAACAATTAACCAGAACCGCCTGGGTGAATTCCGGATGGCAGTTTGTTGAGCAATAGTGGAAATCCCCCGTAAAACTATTAATGGCAATAAAAACTTTCTCGGTAAGAAGCACAGCAGCTTTGGATAGTATACTACATTTTGAGAAACTTTTCACTTCGAAGTGCTGCGATTATGGAAAAAGATATCACTTTCTGTCCCCCAAAATTTGAATCTGAGAAGCGTTTTAACTGGAAAGTAACGTTTCTAGATTATGTATTCCAATGCACATTATTCTACCTGCGTGGACATAACCGCTTCAGATTGTCGGCAATATCTCAAAAACGCTACCACCTTTTGAAATGACATTTTCACAGGTTAGTTTTATGGTATTCGCGACTGAATTTGTTTGTTAGGGTGTTTGTTGTTGTTATTTTTTGTTTTGTATTTGTTTGCTTGTTTGTTTGTTTGTTTGTTTGTTTGTTTGTTTGTTTGTTTGTGGGTGGGGGTGTTGGTGGGGGTGTTGTTTGTTTGTTGGGGTGTTTGTTTGCTTGTTTGTTCAATTTGGGTTTTTTTGTGGAGGTCACGGGGGGGGTGTTTGAAACCTGAAGTCCCCCCCCCCGAAAAAAAAAATGTGAATTAAGAAAAATAATGCTTGGTTGTATGTATTATTTTCCCCTTCTTCATTTGGGGGGATGCTCCGCCCCTCTTGTCACCCAGCCCCCCCCCCTATTGAGATCGAAAAAAAAACTTCACACCACGCACCGATCTTCGATGACTTCAATAGCGTCCCATTGAGATCGAAAAAAAATGCGAAAATTAACGGTTGGATACATCAAAGCCACCCCCTTATATGCCATTATCTCGATCTCAAATGAAATAAAACAAAATAAAACACTGATAAAAATTAAATGAAATTAAAATTGTAAAAGTGCTGATAAATAATATACAATAATACTACTATGCTAATTTAAAAACAGAAAAATAACAAGAACAAAATGTACTCTCCCTTGAAAGAGTGGTGGCATTGAAGGTCCGTGGTCGAGTCGAGCCACAAGGAACAACAAAATTACAATCTCAACTCAATGCACAAACACGACACTAAAATCAAACAAACGAAGGACTACAACTTGCACAGCGGCCTTGCAGGTCTGCCAGTTAAGTACCGACAGAAATTGAGTAATCACACCCAGGGGATCCCACGGAGGGAATAACATGCATGGAAATGGGCACTTGACACACAGAAATCCGGACCCGGCGGACTGATTCTAATAACTCACAAAAATGGGTTAATTAAATGTAAATCTCCACCCATCTCTTCCTCACCTTGTTCTTCCATGATGAACCGTTGGCTTAGGTAGTCTGTTGGAAGTGAACGTACATGTACATGCGTTTTGTTCCAAGTGAACACACATTACTCTCGTATGGCACTATACATGATCTCTGTCTAAGCTTCCTGTGATAAACCCTTCCTCCACGGACTTTAGTCTGCAACTAACTAAACACGAAGGTTGTATTGCAGCTTTTCAAAAAGGTCTGGTTTTTGGGGGGTTTTCACAGTGCTTTACGCAAGAACGGAATTTCTAAATTCTATTTTTAGATGTACTCGATGGAGTGAAATGGACCCGTTCTAGTGCTGGTTGCATGGACGGCCGAATGTTAGCAAAACATTCAATCGTGTTAACAGATGTTGTGACCAAATTCAAAATGTCTGCAAATTTTTATTTTAACAGAAATACATCCTATGATTGGTTGCTTTGTTTCCAACAAATTCAACATTATTTTTGAATATTTGTGTATTGTTACAAATTGTTGGTATCTGTTTTTGCTTTGCATTTATGGCTTCCCATAGTTTTTCCAACCTCGCTTGTCAAAAACTCGCACTGTGACGTTGTAATGCAATAGAAGGTCTAAATACAAATTCTGACGTTGTAGAAAATAAGCGCGTGTCGACAAATATTTTGTTTTAAATATATTTTCGATTTACAATTATTTGTATTACATGGTTGTTGTTTTGGGGGTTTTTTGTCGTATATTCCCTCTGTAATAAGAAGCATTTGCATGAAAATAGTTTCATGTCTCAGTGCGACTGTACCGGTACCTTACAAAGGCCCTTCTCAAGAAACGAAGGCTTCGGCTAAAGGCTGGATCAGTCTTGTTGGGGAGAAAGTGCACTTTCCTTACGCTAATGAGGGGGGCTTCAATCAGGCCATCAGGCATAGGGGGCTTCAATCATCAGGCACACGGAGCCCGAGCCCAAGCTAGCCCATGTCGTGGCAAGTTTCGAAAAGGGAACCTAATGCAGAGCGGGGCCTGTGTAGTGAGTTTCCCTCACTTGTTTGTCCTGTAGGTTTTTTTGCTATTTTTTCGTATCCACCCATGAATTTTCAAAAAATTCAGTCTTTCGGGTATTCCACCATCTACCATAGAGAAAGGAACTTTCTCTATAATGATCATACCAATAGCAGTTGTTATTTGCACTGGGTTAGTTCATTCACCTTGAGAGTCATCGCCAATGGTTGGGAGGGCTGCCATTGGTTTGTACACATAAATCTTGTCTTGTGTTTTCCAGGGAAGCTTAACTATGATCAGTAAAACATAATGTGTGGTAACACTATCCTACCTCCAACTCCAACACTGTGATAAAACAAACGTCCACGTGTGGGGATGGGCGGGGCGCGAATTTTTTTTCCCAAACACTTGCTATGATGACCTTTTTTGTTATGATTTTGATTTTTTTTTTCGATCGGAATGCGGATGTTGGAAAGAAATAAAATATATAAAAAAGGTAAATAAAAAAAAGTTTTCAAAAAAAACCTCGCGGGCGGGGCGTGGTGTTTCCTGAAGGGGAAGATCGAGGAGCAGAGCCATTACACATTTTTTTGTTGGGCTTGAAACAATTCTACCTCCATGTAGGACTAATATAAAGAAAACGATTGAGAAACAGCTGTATTCCCCCATCCCCACCGATTTCCAGGTTGATTTGCTATAAAACATTATAACAACAACAGTCTATGTTCAGACCATGTTCAGAGAGCAAAGTTAGACCCGAACCGGTTTAACCTTACGAGCAGCGGAGGGGGGAGTCGTAAAAATAAAACTCCTTGCGTTCAGACAGCTGGAATTCGTTAAACCCGACACGGTTAAGCTTCGGTTCTGAGAGGTCAAACACCGTGACCCAACACATAAAGTATCCGGTTTCTTCACAAAAGCATGCGCACGGCTCTGTATAGAGCAAGCCAATGAACAATGACGGGTATACACGTGCGTTGGTTTATTTGGGCAGGGTGCACAGGGGGTTAGTGGTTGTAGCGCAGGGTGGTATTATATACCATGGTCCATGTCTGTACGGACGTAGAGCCCTTACCATTACAAACAGCCTTGATCAAAACCCGTGTTCCTCAACTCATACCATTATTCATTTCTAAATATGGCTTCATCAGGAGTAGGTGCTGACGGTGCGTTGGGAGGTGTTTACGAAGATATTTCTGATGTAAGCGATTTATCGTCTGATGACAATGAGGAAGATGCCTGTGAAGAAGCCATGTCAGAGAGCAGCTATGGCGTGGACGAAAGCGAGGACGAGGACAGTGATGTGCCGGTAGCCCCCCGCCAAACCCGACCTCTCACCGGTCAGCCATTCACTCCCCAGCCACAAATTTCTGCCCAGCCAGCCCCACAACCACCACCAGCTGCCAGTGGGCGTCGTGGCCGTCCCCGAACCCAGCGAGCCGCCACACCGACCAAGCCAAAGCATGCTGGACAGTTTGCAGCACCAGACGGCACTCTTTGGACAGAGGAAGTTCCTCGACGTGCTGGAAGAGTTGCTTCGGCAAATCTTTTGAAAGCTACCCAAGGCCCCAAAAATGTCGACAGGGCCTCTTCAAAGCTCCAACTCTTTGAACTGTTCATGCCGGCAGCCATGTTGCAACCCATCGTTGACAACACCAATGTGTATGGTGCTTCAAAGCGAGGTCGGCAGTGGAAGGACGTCGTCATGATGGAGATCAGATCAACCATCGGCCTGCTGATTTACCTTGGCCTTACCAAGTCAGGACACGAAAGGGTCCGCTCCTTCTGGAGGGAAGGGTTTTTGCCAGACCTACTTGCCAAGCAACCATGTGCGGGACAAGATTTCAGGACATTCTTACAATGATGCGGTTCGATGACAGGGCTACACGAGTGGAACGGCGATTGGTCGATAAGTTTGCGCCGATCAGAGAAGTTTTTGAGATGTTCACCGATTCCTGCCGGCGATACTACAGCCCTGGTGAATGTCTCACTGTTGACGAGCAACTTGTTGCATTTCGTGGGAAATGCCCATTCAGGCAATATATGCCAAGTAAACCCGCCAAGTACGGACTAAAATGTTGGCTATGCGTGGACAGTACCACCAAGTATGTGTGCAACATGCAACCATACATTGGGAAGGAGGGCAACAGACGAGAGACTTAACTTGGCGCCCGTGTTGTCAAAGACATGGTGCGCCCCTACTTTGGAAGTGGACGAAACGTCACTTGTGACAATTTTTTCACTAGTAGGGGTCTGGCCGAGTACCTTCTTACCCAGCGACTGACAATAGTGGGAACCGTAAGGGGCTACAGACACGAAGTCCCGAAGGATATGCGAAAAGAAAATATAAAATGCAGGGAGGTGGGTTCGTCACGATTCATGTTCACGGACAAGATGACACTTGTTTCATACGTGCCCAGAAAAACCAGGAATGTCACCCTACTATCAACTATGCACCGTGACACGGCCGTCCAAGAAGCTTCAGGGAAACCTGAAATCATCCATTACTATAATTCCACAAAGTCTGGTGTGGATACGGTCGACCAAATGTGCAGCGTCTATAATTGCTCCAGGAAGACCAAGCGTTGGCCGTTGGTGATGTTCTTCAACTTGATCAACCTTTCAGCCATCAACGCCTACGTCCTCTGGCTTCAATTGAACCCTGCATGGAATCAAGGGGACAGCAGTCGTCGTCATGCTTTTCTCAATGACCTCATCAGATCCTTGATTGACCCACAAATCCGGGTGCGGGCGGCGAACCCAGCGGGCTTTAGACGGAACACAACGGGGGCAATGACATACTTGGGATACGACGTTGCCTTTCATCGCCATTTGCCCGGAGAATACGCCCTGCCCCAAGGTATCTGCCATGCTTGCCCCCAAGGACGAAGACGCAGAACATCGAGGATCTGTGGTGAATGCCACAGATTTTCATGCACTCTCCACAGCTCTACCAGGAGGATAACAGAGGTCAGCTGTATGGGCTGCGTCATGGCCAACTGAACTGAACGTTTTTTTCACTGTTTAATTTTTTTTGTTCAACTCGTTATCTTCCTGTTTATATCCTCATTGTTTTTGTAAATCCTTGTGTTTTAATGGCCCCAATTTACATTTTACCCTTGTTTTTATTTGAAGACCACATTTTTTTCACTGTATTATTTTTGTTTCACTTTTTATTTCTTCCTTTTTTTATCCTCATTTTTGGTAAATACATCCTTGTGTTTTGATGGGCACCCATTTACATTTTACTTTGTTCTTTTATTTGAAGGCCACATTATTTCACTACATTATTGTTTGGAACTTTTTATCTCTTCCTGCTTGTACCCTCACTTTTTGTAAGTATATCCTTGTGTTTTGATGGGCCCCCATTTAGCATTTACTTTGTTTTTAATTTGAAGGCAACATTTTTTTCACTACATTATTTTTGTTCAACTGTTTATTTCTTCCTGTTTATTTGCTCATTTGTTATAAATATTTTTGTTTTGCATGTTGATGGCACCCATTCACATTTTACTTTGTTTTGATTTGAAGGCCACATTTTTTTCACTGTATTATTTTTGTTCAACCTTTGATTTCTTGCTTTTTATTTGCTCATTAGTTTATAAATAATTTTATATCCTTGTGTTTTGATGGGACCCCCGTTTACATTTTGCTTTGTTTTTTATTTGAAGGCCACATTTTGTTCACTGTATTATTTTTGTTCAACTTTTTATTTCTTCCTATGTATTTGCTCATTTTTTCAATGAATATTTCTTTGCATTTTGATGGTCCCCCAGTTAGCATTTTACTTTGGTTTTTTATTTTAAGGTCACATTATTTCACTGAGTTTTGTAATTGTTTTTATTTCTTCCTGTTTAGCCTCACTTTTTTGTAAATATATCCTCTGTATTGATGGGCACCCATTTACATTTTACATTGTTTCTAATTTTAAGGCCACATTTCTTTTCACTGTACATGTATTATTTTCGTTCAACTTTTTATTTCTTCCTTTTTATATCCTCGGGTTTTTTGTGTGTAAATATATCCTTGTGTATTGATGGGCGCCCATTTACATTTTACATTGTTTCTGATTTTAAAGCCTATTTTGTTTTCACTGTACATGTATGACTTTTTTTTACAACTTTGTATTTCTTCAATATCCTCGTTTTGGGGGGTAAAAATATCCTTGTGTTTTGATGGGCACCCGTTTACATTTTACATTGTTTCTGATTCTAAGGCCACATTTTTTTAATGTTTTATTTTTGTTCAACATTTTTCTTCCTCTTTATTTGCTCATTTTTTTAGATAAATATTTGTTTTGCATTTCGATTGGTCCCCAGTTAGCAATTTACTTTGTCTTTGATTTGAAGGCCTCATTTTTTGTAACTGTATTATTTTTGTTCAACTTTTGATTTCTTCCTTGTTATAGGCCTATCCTCATTTTTGTCAAAATATTTCCCTTTTTCAGTTCATTGATACATGGAGGAAAGAAATTGATATCAATACATTATCTTGAATCTGAAATGTTGGTTTCCTCGTGCTTGTTTTGCCTTTGTGTGTAATTTCCTTTCGCTAATCCGATATAATCACTGTTATCTATTGCCGTCACAAATTAACTCTAATTTTTGCCGATTGTTACTTCTTAAAAATTACAGCATGCTGCATTTGCAAGGCGCGATCATCCAGTTTTGTAGAAACGGCAAGAAAATAAATGTTATATAAGTGTCGGATCATCCGTCAGTCTCCTGACGATGACTAGAGCAAGCTAGTCGAAACGTTGAGACCTATTAAATTTTAGACTCACTCCGCGGCAGTGTAGTTATTAACGAGAAGTCCCCCCGATCCACATAGCGAAAGTAGTAGTCCCGCCCGATTTCCTACCTCCCGCCCAGGTAGTAGTTCATAAGAAGGATAGTTCTTTTCAGAACTGAGAAGTCTCCCGAATCCGAATATTCTACTCTGCGGCAGTAGAATAATAAGCAAGACAAGTTCTCAAAGAACAAAATCTACCTAGCATGTAGATTTCAGAACTGAGAAGTCTGCCGAATTCCGAATTCTACTCTGCGGTGAGTAAAATAATAAGCAAGACAAGTTTTCAAAGAACAAAATCTACTAGCAAGTAGATATACACATTGTGTTACCGCAAAAACCTCACCATGCAATGCCTCAAATTAATTGTTGGTTAAAAGACTACCCAACACAGCCATTTTGAAATCATTTGGGATAACTTCAAACACTTCCCACCCTTGATTTTGCCCTTAAGTGTTTCCAACTTCTTGTGGTCAAACCAGCCCCTTCCCTCCCACCCTCCCCTTGTTTCTCCTTGGTCCCCTTGCTTTTTCTGTGTGCTTTCTGCCCTCTCTCTCTACCTCTCTAGTCATGTATTTTCACTTGTTGTGTTATTCGTCATTAGCCTTCGAGAAAGACTTCTGCTATAATGGGGCGCCAGCATAGCGGTTAGTTTTTCGTGACAACATCATTCTGTTCTTGACTCGACAAGGAACCAACCTACCCCGATGCTTTGCTTTGTACTCATGTATTGCGCCCTCAATTGTTGATATAGTGCCCAAAATGGCTGCATAGGGCTGCTTTACTGTCACTTTGTGGCCAGTGCATCACTGTCAGTGTCAGCAGTGTGTCAGTCTCTTTGTAAAGTGTGGCATGCCATGGAGCAGAGTGAAAGACGGAGACTCTGGGTTGGGAACATCGACGAAAAGATATCTGAGTAAGTAAAATAAATCATGGTCCACAGAATAGTAAGTAATCGACGCCAGAGTCATGCCAGTCTGCGTTACAAAACATGCACTACTCTCACTGACTGACGGTGACAACGGAACGGTGACTCTGGACTCCGGCCGCCGGCGGGGGTCAAACATTTGCTTCTCTACACAAGTACGTAGAGTACAACAACAATGCAAATCAAATTTCAAGTAATTTTGGGGTCCCTAATTATGTATGTATTGTAATGTTTGTTCATATTATGGAATATTCTTACTTGCTGAAATTCCGTTTATTCATTCTTCTACTTTCTAGCCCACCTTGTTGAGTTGTGTAATGAATGGCTCTCTTTTAACATCGGTCTCTCATAACACACTCACCATTACAATGGTCCAGGACTCCAGAGTCCAGGGCTCGAATTTGGGGTTGGGGGTGGGGATTCCACAAGACCTCAGGTACATGTACTTCAAGTTGATGTACTAAGTACTTGTTTAGGACTTTAGTTAGGGGCAGTCAGGTTTGCTCAGTTGTTTCTTTTAAGTTTTACCTCTGTGGTCCCCGGTTCGAATCCCGGACTGGGGCCTTATTTGCATAGGGATAGTGGATTGGGTTTTCAAACCCTACCTGACTGCGTGGGTTTCCCTGGAATGATTCTCTGGGGTTTTCCTCCCTCGTCTGAATAAAACTGAAATTTCTTCACTGTCTTCTTTACATTAATTATAATAGTTGGTGCGATGTTTCCATTAGGATGATTTGCCGACTATATAATTCAGATTCAGCTTAGATTTTTTACCGGACCAGAATTTTGTTTACAAGACCAGAATAAAATTGAGAAAAGACCGTAACCAAAAAGGAGAAGACTTTTTTTACCATTTGAACGCTAAGAGAAGAGTTCTCTTTTTGTCTTGTGGATAAGTAAAGTAAACTTTGATCCCAGCAGAATTGAAAGATATTTACCAGGATCAAACTCAATATTTGAACTTTTTTTTTTTTACAAAGATATTGAATTGAAAAATAGAAGACCGCTGGACTTGTCCTGTCATGAGTTTACTGGCCAAATGCTAAAATCACTGGCCTTGGACCTGTGGTCCAGTGTTAATTTCGGCCCTGATGTCAGTAGCTACCTACTGTATCTCTACAAAATAACATTTGCATTTACCATGATCATCATGACCATCCATTTCTCCAAAACCAGCAAGGTCCCGTAAACTGCACAACCAACAGCTTCTGTAGAACAAACCGCTAGAACTACCCAGAGCAGTGTTAGGACATGGAACAAACTCCCACAATGCACCATAGATGCCCCAAACCAAAACATTTCCTTTTTTTAGGAAGACAAGTTTATTGAAAATTGGAGGGTGGGAAATTGGCGTGTCGTGGCCAAGCAGATAAGAGCACCGCACTCAAGCTCTGATGTTTCTGATCAGCAGAGTGTGGGTTCGAGTCCCGGTCGTGACACTTTTGTCCTTAAGCAAGACACTTAACCATTACTGCTTCTCTTCACCCATGAGTACAAATGGGTACCGGCTAGAGGTGGGGAGTAACCTGCAATGGACTGGCATCCTGTCCAGGGGGAATAGAAATATTCTCAGTCGTTTAATGCCGAGGAAACCGGGTATAAACACCGGCCTGATGAGCCATATGGCTCGGGACAGACTTTACTCTTCCAAAAATCAAATTATTGTATATTATCAGTACCTTCAAATATTGATTTTCCAACAGATACAGCTTGTTGAAGCTCTTGAGACGTCACGGTGAAATTGCACAATTTGACTTCCTTTTTCACAAGACGGGACCAAGTGAGGGCAAACCAAGGGGTTACTGTTTTGTCAGCTTTAAGACTCGGGAGGTAAGGACACTGTTCCTATATAGGATTTGAGGCATTGCATGGTGGGTATCATTGTATTTTGGCTTGCGGTAACACATATATTTTGCTGTGTAGATTTTTGTTCTTTGAGAACTTGTCTTGCTATAGGCCTACTCTACTGCCGCGGAGTAATTTCGGAATTCGGGAGACTATTCTACTGCCGTAGAGTAGATTTTCGGAATTCGGGAGACTACCAAGTTCTGAAAAGAACTGTCATGCTTCTTAACTACTACCTGGGCGGAAGGTAGGAAATCGATCGGAACTACTACTCGGGGGACTTCTCGTTATTAGCTTCACTGCCGCATAGTGAGTTCTTAATTGATCTCAACGTTTCGACTAGCTTGCTCTAGTCATTGTCAGGAGACTGAAGAGTGTGAGACATGTGCCTGTCTGAACCCTCACCTTCCAAATTCCTCTTTTAGGAAGTTGTCTAGTTATATTCCATCGTGGAAGAGTTCTGGAGGGGAAAAAAAAGTGCCATGTACCAAGTCTGAATGGAGAGGATTGAGGACTGAAGGCCCAGTTAACAATTACTGGGCCAGGCACACCAAAAAGTCAAAACTTGTCGGTGTTGAGTGACATTTGAGTGGAGGACAGATGGGGAATTGCCTGTGTGCAAGTGGGCCTACAATCCCGGCCAAAATGCTTGGGCCATGTGAAACTAAACATACCCTCCCGTTCCACTGCTACCCCGCTCAATGTTGTTAACCCCAGCTGGAGTGGAGACCGTGCAATGAGAGCCAACATTGAACGGGGGCAGGGGAGCGGGGGCCCAACGAGATAGGGCGGGGATTGTCTGAAATGTTATGCCTGTGTGACCATCGCAAATCCGCATAAGGGGTTTCTAAAAAGTTAAGATCAAATAAGCACCCTTGTCCCAAAGTTTTAATTTTTGTTTCAATAATAATTAACACATTGTTTGTGTATTTAAAAGCTAAAACTATTTAATACAAATTGTAATGAGTATTTTTGTTGTTCAGATTTTGTCATTAGATATAATTTAAAACAAAGATTTGATTTCAGAAAAGAAAGTTCTTCGTTTGACGTGTTTTCTTGTTCTGATACGCGCGAGACTTGTACAGTCTATAAGGGGGACCGAGCTCCACAAACAATTTTTCAGGAATTTTCAGTTATCAATTCTCACCCCTGTTATGTGCAGTGTATACAGTAGTGCTTCCAACACAGCAGGATTTTATGCCCGCCGGGCCCAATTTCATAGAGCTGCTGAAAGCACAAAAAGTAGCTAAGCACAATAAAATTATGCTAACCGAAATAAGGTTACCAACCAAGCTACCATGTCACATGTACAATTTGTGACTGGTATCCTGCTCATTTCCGCTTAGCAGACAATTGTTAAGCAATAATTTCTGCTTAAAAGCAGCTCTATGAAAGTGGGCCCAGTACACGAATCAACTAATTTTCCTGTCACCGTAGTGTATTACGTAGTTACATGTACAATCGTTTGTTTTGACCCAATGGATAGCAGCTACTGTCTGCCTGTGTCCTGTCAGTTTTTGAGTCAAAATTCATGAAGAGTACATGTATGTATGTGGATGCTTGCTTGTCGCCTAAAATTGCACTACACAGTACACGATCTTTTCCAAATTGGCGGCTACAGCTACGGCTACGACTGTTGCTAAGGGTGATGCTAAGGACATACTATAGACCAATCCGACGCGCACCGGGCGTGCAAGTGTTGAGCCCCACGCGCCACTGCTGCGGTGTACATGTGCCTAGTTTTGTGCACAAAGACATGAGGAAATCATGTTCCTTTTCACTCTTTATGGAAATTAAATGTTTTCCTCAACGACTTACACGATTTCCTTTCCAGGACATCATGATACTAATGTAGATCACTGACCACAGATTATTTGTAACTAAATAGAAACCGAATCATCTTGAAAACGGTGCTTGTCTTAGGTGAGTTAGGGGGAAAAGACGCGGAAACTGCATAATAGTCGACATCGGCAGAGTATTTTGTCAGAATTTCAGTATTTTACTCTGTGCTTAATTTAAAAAAAATTATCAAGAATGTAGTAAATCGTCATATCATGCAGCCATGTCAGAGAAATTTCATAGATTGTCGAGGAAGACATTAAATTTCCATAAAAAGTGAAAAGGGAAACGATTTTCTTGTGTCTTTGTGCACAAAATTAGGCACAAGTACACCGCAGCAGTGGCGCGTGGCGCCCATGGCGGCGCCCAGCACTTGCGCGCCTGGATTGGTGTATACTTCAACGCATGGAAATCTAGCTGTAGCCATAGCTGTAGCTGCCAATTCGGACACAGCCTAACACAAAGAGAAACTGACTTCCAAAATGGCGCAACCAAGATTTATTGTGGCGATGGCGTCATGTGAATTGGGTCAATATGAACAATATTTATACTGTTTCTTTGCCCTTTGGCGACACTACATATTTACTTGATCTTAGCCCAGATATCTTGACCTAGTTATTTTCATTTGCATTTAGGAGGCCGAACTTGCCATTCATGCTTTAGATGGTAAACTAGCTCTGAGCAAGAAACTCGCCGTGAAATGGGCCCACTCGCAGACAGCAAGCTACAAGGTAAACTGTGGTCGAATAAATGTGCAAATTATGACTCGATCGAAAGAAAATACCATTTTAAAGACAAAATAAAGGATTGGTTATGATTGGAAAAAACAACCATTGGTTTCAGTTCCAAAATAGCAATTCTCTCTAGAAATATTTTCTAAACAAATGTCAGCAAAGTCAATGGAATAACTGTTGAAGAAGATGCCACTCCCACCCCACTGCCGTCAAATTTGGTGGAGCTTGTTAAGAATCATTATTATGAGACGAATCAACCATAATACCACACCTTGAAAAGTGTACAAGGTGAGGTGAAGTGTAACTGGACCAAAGGCTTCGTCCCATCCGAAGGACGAAAGCAATAATGGTCAAGTGCCTTGCTTAAAGGTATTGTACACTTTTGGTAACAGCTCAAAATCAGTGTCCACATTTTGTGTGATTCAACATATGCATGAACAAACAAACCTGTGAAAGTTTGAGCTTAATTGGGCATCGAGGTCACGAGAAAATAGTGAAAAGAGACCTTATGTGTTTTCTGTTTTTTCAAATTACTGCGCGTGATAAAAACTATTGTTTTACTCATTTCTCAGAAACGATAGCATTTTAGGCAGAAATATTTTAAGGAACCCTTTCTACCATTACTTACTTTAAATCATGTAAGTTATGTGTGAATCTGTGAACATTGTGTTTTTCGATCTTACCAATAGTGTACAGGGCCTTTAAGGACACAAGTGTCAAGACTGGGGACTCAAACCCACACTCTGCTGATCAGAAACACCAGATCTTGAGTCTTGTGTGCTTGACCGCTCAGCAACGACATGTCAAATATGTTTCATGAAAACGACATGTACTTGTTTTGAATGAAAGTAATCTCCCAAGAATGAATGAGTTATTGTTAAAAGACTAATATTTTCAATTTGTTTTTGATTTTTGTTGGGACCAGACACAAGAACAGCAGATTGAAGAAGACAAGAATACTCTTGCCCCTGACAAGCTCCCAAGTAGCTTTGGTGGTCATCAACAGTCTGCAGTGGCCGGCACAAGCACAAAGAAACAGGCGTGCAAAAATAGGTACTGTACATGTACAAAAAAATACACTTTTGATTCCAGTATTTAACAGTGAAACATTGGTGTAGTGAATGCGAGTTGCATAGGTTTTAAAGGTGTTGTGTTGTCATGATCAAAGCAGGCCTGTGGCTGTACATTGTAATTATGAACTCTCACTCAGTTACAGCACGCGTGCCTGCGCTGTCCAGAGATATGATACAGAGGGAGGGTGTGCGAATGCAGTAACTGGGTGAGAGCTCATAATTCCATGTACAGCCCCAGGCCTGCTTTGATCATGATGACACAGCCCTTTTTAGACTGGTGTTAGTTTGCTTTAGTCATGGTTGATTTGAAAGGGAGACTGCAATTTAGATAAAGGAGTCTTGGTGCAAGGTGCTACAGTTGTTGATGTGACCTTTCAAACTGCTATCATTGTACCGCTTAATTTTGAGTTCCTCAGACTACAGAGAGTTATTATTAGTATTTATTTCTGGTAATGAAACCAAGGATGCCTCGTTATGTGAACCTAACCACTGTGGCTCGCAAGCCTGAAGAAACCTGTGAACAAGGGTGCTTGCTATGTGAACCAGAAACACCCAAATTTTTACTTGACCAGAAATTTTTGTTGAGTCAAAATGGGAAAAAACTTCCTGAGTCCTGACACAGTTTAACAAACGTTTAACTGTTTTTATCTGAACAATTAAATATTGGCCAAGGATACCGCTCAACATAGAAGACGACATAGCAACTGTCTCTGTAGTGTGTGTGGAGTTCAAATTTAAGCAGTGTTTTGTGACTAAGCAAGTCATTGAACCAGACATTATTCAAATCTTACTCTCAAATGGTGTATTGATCGTGGACTTACAAACAGCAGTACCCAACTTGAACCCAGACTAAGCTGCTCTTCCTGCTGTGGCATTGCTGTCTGTAAACTGCCTGCAAGGAAATGTTATATGTTGGGGAACATTCTAAGGTCAAAAGATCATTCCTGTAGGCATACGACTGCAATCCAGTGGAAGGCCAGAACGTTCTGATGGACCGTGACATTGTGGCGAACTACGGGAACAACCCAACACGAGTGAATTGGCATTTGACATTGGCATTTTGAACGCTGCGTTGGTCCAACGTACCGGTCCGTGTACACGCACTGGGGTCGATTTCACAAAGAGTTAGGACTCGTCTTATCTCGAGTTAGGACGCGATCCTAAGTTAGGAAGGGTTTTGTGAAATCGACCCCAGGAATACTTACCTGATCCAGTATAGAATGTTTCTAACTGTTCAGACTTTTGAGATGTTTTCCTAAAGGATGGGCTCATTTCCACAAAGAGCTATGATTAGAATATCTTAAAATGCATATATAAAATCCTAATTGCAAAGCAAATTGTGATGTCACAATTACAAATCACTTTGGCAATAAAAAATTATGCAAAATACATGTTTTAATGGTATGTCACATTACAAATCACCATGGCAATATGAGAGCCTTAATGCAATTGAAAGCAGCCCAATTTTCGGTTTACCTTGTTCTGAAGCCATGTTAACAAGTGGCTTTTGGATTGTTTTTGTCTATAATGGCATTTTGAAAACAATTAGTTTACTTTCAGGTGTGCCATTGTCTTGTCTTTGGAATGTATTGTGTAATCTGCTGTTTATATTTCTATATCTCTTGCCTTTTGTATATATTTTGTATATTTTTTTGATGTATTTGTGATGTTTTTATATGTGAAATTAATAAAAAAAAGAATAATATTTCAACCTGTACTTTTTTTTCTATACAGCAATGATGCGAAGATCCGAGCCATCGAGAGTAAGTTGAGACAGATGGAGAGTGCCAGCAATGACTTCAACATCGTTCCAACGTACTCGGCTGCAAGTCAACAACCCAAAGGGAAAGCTGATACCAAACGTTTCAAACCATACAACAAGAGGTGACACCCATTCAGATGCACAGTAACAACACGTGTTTGAAAGAGGGGCTCCAAGGTCAAATTCAGTTTGGCGATCCACTCAATTTCCAATAGAGTCCTTGTGGCGTGTCGTGGCCGAGCGGATAAGAGCACCGGACTCAAGCTCTGGTGTTTCTGATCAGCAGAGTATGGGTTTGAGTCCCGGTCGTGACACTTGTGTCCTTAAGCAAGACACTTAACCATTATTGCTGCGTCCTTTGGATGGGACGTAAAGCCGTAGGTCCCGGGTGTTGTGTATTGCACGTAAAAGAACCCAGTGCACTTATCGTAAAGAGAAGGGGTTCGCCCCAATGTTCCTGGTTTGATTGGCTGCATATTGCACCACACAGCACCTTGTGAACCATTACATAGTGCTATGTATAGGAGTAGATCTTATACCTCAGAAACGTATCTCCACATACCTTGCAGGAAAATACTGACTGTTGAAGCGCCTTGAGCGTCACTGAGTGACGGATATGAGCGCTATATAAGAAGCCATTATTATTATTATTATTATTATTATTATTAAAGGGGGAAAAGTCTCTAACCTCAATGCCACTTTGTCAAAATCAAAAACTCTTGATAGTAGTCTTTGGAAAATACAGACCTGTTTGTGTTTGATGGCTGATGACGTCATGTTTCAAATTTCCCTCTGAAAATGTTATCAAATAAAATTATACTCTACACCATTTTAAATGAATTGGGGTTGAACAAAGAAAAATTGACTAGAGCGCGATTTGAACCAACAACCTCCGGTTAAAACGTGCCGGGGCTCTACCAACTGAGCTATCTAGCCCTAATGTTGGCGGTCTCCCTATTTTGTCAATATCTTTGTTCAGGGTGTCATTCAGGAGCCATTTTAAAGTGAGGTTAGCGACTTTTAATTTTTTCCCCACTTTCATGAGGACTCTTTCTATTGGAAAATGAGTGAGCCCCTCTTTAATGGTTTGGAAGTGTACCTGATGCTGTTGTTATTTGTGAAGGAAGTCGGAAGTGCAATATGTACATATGTGTAATTACTTAAATAAACCCTGGGAAGGTCAAGGTTTTTTTTTAAATAATAAGGGAGTGAGTGTTGTAATAGAGGAGATTAAGCAAAGGGGAAAGAGTGAAGAGGTATGGCGACAGAGGGCGCTATTTATGTTACATGGATGTCGCAGTGGGGCTTAGTGGGTGTAAGACTTAATTTTTTCCCCATTTTTCATCCCCGGGGGCAGTGACTCAAGACCGATCTTTTTTTAGCCAGCCCGCGCAAGTGCTGCTGGCCACGCTGCCATTCCTGGGACGCTGGAAAAAAAAACGTAGTCTTTTTAACTTTTTGTGTGAATTAAGTGTCCTTCTCGGCGGTTTACACAATTTCCCAGACAGGGCAGCTTTACAGAATGATGGAGAATATACTTAATGAATATTTGAAACTAAACAGAAAGTAAACAGTGAAATTCTGTCGAAACAAACCTTGCTGATGTAACACAGTTTATACCAGACGGTGCATTTTTCGCGTATCACACTAACACTCACCTATTGTCTGCGCCGTTTTCAGGATTCAGTTTCTGTTTAGTTGCAAATATCCATGTTCAGTGTGGTCTATGCATCATTATGTTATGCTGCCCTGTCATTTTGTAAATTTTGTAGAAAGACACCTTATTCACTCGAAAAAGTAAAAAACACAACAGTTTTTCCATGTCTTTGTGTACAAAACCTTGCGCTGACAGCGTCCCAGCAATGGCGCTGCTGCGTGCAGCACTTGGACTGGTCTATACTATGTGCTGGCATATCAGGGTAATATGTAAGGGGTGTATTTGAATCAGGACCTTAGCAGACAAGACAACATCTTTATACTCTAACATGGACTTTGGCTCGGTCCTTTATCGCACGGCCACGACCCTGCCAGTTTTAAACGTCCGCTTAAAGGGATTGTATGCGTTTGGTAACTGGAACCCACTGTTTGTTTCAATCCCATTATAGTTGTAGATATATGCCATAAAACTAACCTGTGAAAATTTCATTTCAAAGGGTGGTAGCGTTTTTGAGATATTGCTAAAAATCTGGAGCGGTTATGTCCACGCATGAAGAATAATCTGCAATTGGAATACACAATCTGAGAAACGTTACTGTCAGTAACGCTTCTCAGATTTAAATTTTGGGGGATAAAAAGTTATATCTTTTTCCATAACCGCATTACTTCGAAGTGTAAATTTTCGTAAAATGCATCATACTATCCAAAGCTGCTGTCTTTCTTACCAAGTAAGTTTTTATTGCCATTAATTTTCAGAGTCTTTACTAAACGTTAAAGACCCTTTAAGTCGCCTACTCTCTTATTATCTTATCAGGAATCAAATTTCGGTGGAAAATCCACAAGACCACAAGGATTGTAGCTCAAAATAATTACTGGACCAGAATTTGTTTTACAAGACGGGATTCAAAATGAGAAAAAAACTTGCTGGCACAGTAGTCAGCGTGCATTCAACTGTTTTCATTTGAATAAAAACTAAGACATGTAAGAGAATATTTATCTCTTATTTTGTCTTTCATATTAAGTAGGCTATACTTAGTTACTCAACAGAATTGAAAGGTATTTATCAGACCCAAAGTCAACATTTTAAACATAATTTATTTTGTTATTACACAGTGATGTATTGTTATTCAATAGACACAATCGGCGACCGGAGTCACGTGACTCGTAGTGGGTATACAATGTAAACAAACCAAGCGAGCAATGCGCAGTGTGCATGGAAAAGCAAGGCTGCTTCCAAGTGCTTCTGCTAAAGGTGCAGAGGACGCCATGCTTGAACATGCACACTGGGCGTGGCTGCTTGGTTTGTTTACAATGTATACCCACTATGAGTCACGTGACTCGGTCGCCGATTGTGTCTATTGAAAAACACAAGACAGCCGGACTTGTTTGGTCTTGAGTTTACTGGCCCGATGCTAATAAATATCACTGGCCTCGGGCCTGCAGTCCAGTGTCAAATTCGAGCCCTGCTTTATTGAAAACATTTGGATGATAATTTATTGTTGAAACAAAAGAAGGTTAACACTTTAAATACATTTAATGAAGTAATAGAAAGGCATCACATCCAGCCTAAATGCAACCTCAACTTGTTAAAACTTCTGGAGTTGTAAAAGGGACTAAACAACAATTGTGATTTATTTTTAATTCGTATTTAATTTTGTATGTTTCCATCAATGTTGGGTTTTTCTTCCTGAGTTGAAAATCGATCACAAATTGTTCTTTAGGAAGTATTTTGATTTCACTCGGTGTGCTTTGTCAACTAAGTTGGAACTCTTGTCATGGTTCTCTTATTCTTAAGATAAAGGGACTATGCTGTCATGATCAAAGCAGGCCTTTGGTTGAACATGGAGCTATGAACTCTCACTCGAATACTACTCACTCCTGAAGCCTGGCTCATACTTCCTGCGGATGCGAATGCTATACGAATTTTGATACGAATTGATGCGATTCGCAACAAACAATTTGCAAGAGTTGAGCTGTGCTCAACTGTTGCGAAACGTTCGCAGCAAAAACAGAGCTGTGACGTCAAATTCGCTTTGCACGAAGATTCGCAGGAAGTATGAACCGGGCTTAAAGGGTTTAACTAAATAACTTGTTAATCAAATATTTTCAATTTGTGTGCAGTCCATCCTCATATCAATGCAAGTTAACAAAACAAAATTTCATGTGTCTGAAAAACTTTGATCAGCCTGTTCAGCTTAGTGAAAACTTCACCCCAATGCCATTTGGAGTCATATACCATTGCAAAAACAAAAACAGCTAGCCTCTGGAGTTGAAAATGTAAAAGAAAGCCAAAATGTATTTACATGTATATTCTTTTTTAATGATTGATATTTGCAGACACCCGGGAAGATGTAAAAATATGTTTTTGATGAGTGCAAAATGCATGTTTTCCTCTTGACTGTCGGCAACAGCTACCCTGCAGATGAGTAGTGTAATTTGATATCATTTGAATTAATTTATTTGTGTATTTGACTGTAAGTTTATTAATTTTCACAAATGAACCTGTCAATTTGACTCCCTTTTTGCAAAAAATAATGTGAAAGTTTGAAAAGCATTTTAAATTTGTATTTTCCCCGCAATGAAAAACAAATAAATCCACACAAAAAAAAATGCTTCAAATGTTGTGGCAAAGGTGAATCTATTATTATCAAAAACGTGTTTTATGTTTTTCATATGGACCGGTTTACCAGCGGCCGATCTGCTGAACTTGTGCTCGTTCCCAAAAATAAATCACAAATAAATCGTTAAGTTGCGAGAGGGCGCTGTTTGGGATAGACATTGTGCAGGAGTATGATGCCAATTACTCAATTAGAGTATGAATGACATTGTTACGACGTTTCAGCAGGCAGCAGAGGCAGTCATGATCAACAACGATGGATTCTACCAAAATAAATTGTAAGTTCATTATGTTAAACATCACTGATACATTCGGGTAAATGCACATATATAAGGACAAGCCAAATTTTGCTTTTGCTCGAGTTGCAACAAGAGGCGGGCATGGGCAAACTTATCAAGTCACACAGTCGTGGAAATAAAATCAAAACATGCTCAACAACCACACCCCACATTTACACTTACAGTCGTCACATCATGCACCCCATTTTAATTTGCCATGGCCCAAGCGAAGCCGACGATGTCTAGATTTGAAAGTGTCGTTTCTGAAATGGAAAGTGACAGGCGTGCTATTTAGGTATTGCTTAAATTACTAGTACTAGCTTGAAATGTTAGCAATATCCGGATGATCCAATGAAAATGTGAAATAAAGAACCTGGGGCTCATGGCCTTTTGACTTTGTGTGTGGGCATGGTGGGGTTGGGAGGGGAATCCCCTAAATGGTGCATAGAGGCCTATACCGCCCGATTTTATTTTAAAAACGCCCCGACCAATCCATGACCATGCTCAAATTAGACTGGTGGTACGCAAACATGGAGGACAGAAGGCAAGCCCTTTTCCCTGAGTGTATATATTTAGTTTGGTAAACCCAGGACAGGCATCTTTATATTAATAATGTTAAGTTTTAGTAATGTATGTAGCTCCAAACTTCCAAAGGAAGGTGAAAGAGTCCATGGATGGTCAGACAGTGACACTGATGCATGGTACATACATATTTCTTTTGATGAGTCAGGAAGGAGGCCAGTGATTTCTTGCATTGGTTCAGTAAACTCATGACTGGACAAGTCCGGCGCCCTTATGTTTTTGTTCGAATGTTGACTTTCACTTTTCAGTCTGATAAAATGTGATTCAATTCTGTTGAGTTGAGTATTAGAATGCAGAACACTTTATGTGTTCTGCATTCTAATACTCAACTCAACAGAATGTTATGTAGGTCATACCCAAAACAAATGAGATAAATTTTCTCCTAGAAAGTGTTTGTTTAATTTTATAAGACGGGTCAAATGTTAATCTGCGTAGATAGGGCCTTTGTTTTTCTTATTTTAATTCAATTTAACTAAGACCACACATTTGTAATACAGTAGCATTGCAATGGGTAAATCTTACCGGTGTCCGCACTTGGATAAAAAGGACATCAGGTTGGTAAACTAACTGAGATGATGGTGAAACAAACCGACTGACTAAATATAAACACATGAGGCTACATTACACTATAACCGAATGTGACAATGTAATGTATAAATTTGACCGTACATGACCTACATGGTAGCTTTGTAAACAATGGTTAAAGATAAGCACAGCAAATAAAAGTAATAAAAATAATGCAAACAAAGGGACGCAATTTCTGAGTTTTATGTACTGCTGCAAAAACAACATGAGTGTGAACATCAGGCAGTACATGATGCATGTCGTAGTTCACTTCCATACATGTGGGTGTCATGTGATCATGGCTGATGCAGCAAACCATACTTGATATTTTACTAGCCAGTTTTAGCGGGACGATGCGTCCGAACTGGACCTTGGGCTCGGTTAGTTTGACCATGACCTGCCGATTTCACAAAGAGCTATGATTGCTTTTAACTGCGAATCAATCTTATTACTAAGCAAAGTGTGATGTCACAATACAAATTCACTACGGCAATACTGACAACTTAACTTAAGAATGAATCTTAATGCTTTGTGAAATAGAGCTAATCCCGTTAAACTATCCATTGAACTCAGTTAAGTTACTAGGCCTGGCATTACACGGAGGCCATGGCCTCTGTTGCCCCTGGTCTTGGCCTTGGTGCCCTTTCAAAAGTTTCCCATTTTATAGACTTTAAGATTTTCCAATGGAAGTGCCCTTTGCAAAATGAAAATGGCCTTGCCCTCTCAAAGAGGAAATTCCAGGCCTGAGTTACCTGGTTGAATTTTCCTGGGCTGTTTGCACTTGATTTAAAATGGCCAAGTTACCTATTGCTTGTTTAGTTTACCCCTGGCAAAAAAATCCAGTGTGAACACGGCTTTTTGTTGCTTTTAACATGAAGACTGCTCACTGCTCAGGGCTCAAATTTTTTGGGGAAAATCCACAAGACTGCAGGACTTGTAGCACAACATTTTTACTTGACCAGAATTTTTTGAACAATTATAACACCAGAATCAAAATAAAAAAAGCTATGTAGACACAGTTTAACATGACTGTTTTTTAGTTGAACAATTGTCTCGTACACGTACATGTAAATTGTAATGCCTACTTTGATACCCAGCAGAACTGTATTTTCGACTCATAAAAAGGTTTAACATTTAACGTTTAGGTTTTTTTATATAAAGATATTACAAAGAGGGTATTATAATATTTAGGGCCTAGTATTCAATTGAAAAACACAAGACTGCCGGACTTGTCTAGTTAAACATTATGTATGCGTTTACTGGCCCAACACAAAAATCACTGGCCTTGGGCCTGCGGTGTAAATTATTTCTAGCCCTGCTGCTTAACACAGGTACAGTGTACATGTAGCCAGGAATACATGTTGTAGGCCTAAAAAAGGAGAGACATTTGTGGGCATGCAGATTATCAGTTGATATTAGCAGATTTTTCTTTCATAACATTGACACTGACTGACAAGGCAGTTTGGCTAGCATGTATTCCAAATCCTCCCATTTCCTGTCCTCCTATGTCACTCCACACCAAATTGTTCGGACGTGCAAACCTGCAATAGGCCTTGATGGGCCTACCGGCCCAGTCCTTCTGAATCCTTTACTTTGACAATAGGATAAATATAGAAGGAAAAGGGTTGATAAAAGTGCAATTAGAAAACTGAAAAACACTTCAAAGTAAAGTGGTAGTGTAGGCCATTTGCAATTACAATATTGCAAGTCTGCATTTGACTAATTATATACATTACCGGTACATGTACGGATGTTGTTTTTAGTCCAGTCATATATATGCAGTACTTAAGAGCACATTTCCTTCCAAACATGTAGGCCTCTATGTACCTCGTTTACAAGCACAGATCTAGAAAATGGCAACTGCAGACACTATACGTACTTCCTGCGAAACCAATCATGACAATGGCATCGAACAAAATTCGACCATTAACAGTATTTTTTCCTGTTTTCAAAACCCGTGTGTTTACCTTTCACTTCAGTTTTCGCCAAATGTGGTAAATTGGTGATTCACAGTACTTCAAGCAATCTGTCATACCATGTACATGATGTACAAAGTGTACTCTGGCGTTATGTACGCGCGGCGTGCATGATGGGCCCATTCTTGAGCGACCTTCTTTTGACCTCTAACCGAGGCCAAGGTCAACATGTGGCCTTTACACGCGGCACCCCCAGATGTCACGCACCAAAAAAGACCAGTGCGAGCGGCGCCCTTTACCAATCACGGACACGGACGATTCCTACCTCCAAATGCACGATCATGCATAACAAGGCCTATGTTGTGTTTTGTCATGATTTGTCAGTTTCCATTGTCAGAATTTGTTTCTCTCAATATTCTCTTTTTAAAGCCTAAAATCGTCCTATTTTATGTTATCGATGGTCAAATTAAATTAAATATTTGCCTGACAGTATGACCCATCTATAGTATACAGAAGAGTTTAATATCTAGCTGAGGGTGATTGAAAGAAATTGCATTGATAAATATTTCATGTTCATGAATAACTGATTAACTACGTATGTAAACGAGTTAGTAAAGGCGCCTCGCCGCTTGTACTGGTCTTTTTTCATGGGTGATATCTGGGGGTGCCACGTGTGCCTTGACTAAAGGCTAAGGCCAAGGCTGCCACTACTCAAATAATGTCGACTATACACAAAAATTAACATTGTGCCACATCAATGGTTAGAGCTACGTATACACATATATAGGGCCTAGGTACCATGCTGTTCAAGTTTGAGACTGGACAGAGTTTGCCCTTAACATTTTTAGTGTCTGGCCAGCAGGACCAGTTATAACTTGTCATTTCATTAGTCCAACAGCTTTTTCACTAGTCCATGCTTCAAATGAAAATAGGAGTGCTTTCGACACTGAACTAGCCAGCCGGACCACTTGGAGAGACTTTTGAGTGGTCCTCAGGTGTTTTAACTGGCATTTGGCTAGTGGACCAAGGTTACATGTAGTAAGGGAGAATGCTGAGCTGAAGAATAAGAGGTTTGTTTTTTCGAATCCAATAATATTGTATATATAATGTTACTTATAGTTAGGTTTCACTCCTAAGCTAGGAGCTTCTTCAGACTGGTGTCCGATGCTCAACTGCCTTTTGTACCCTTTCTTGGTGGTCATAGAGGGCGTTGTAGGCGTGGTTTGGACTAGTTGGTCATGAAAGAAAGGGTACAAAAGGCCGTTGAGGATTGGATATGGTCACCAGTCCGAAGAAGCTCCTAGCTTGTATGAGTGAAACGTAGCTAAAACAATATTGTACATTATAGTTGGATTTGAAAATAAAGCGAACCTCTTAATCCATGAACTTATTTAATGAACTGCTGAAGAATGTTTCTTTAGAGTTTCATCTTTTGTTGCAATCTCTTGAAGGAACTATGAGGATGCAGCAACTTGGGAAGGATGTATAGGACCAAGACCAAGAAGACATTGAAGGAAAGAGTATAGATGCCATTGCCGTTCCCGTCTCATACTTAAGACAATCTCCTGGAGCAATGAAGATGCGGCTGAACACAAGTCTCTGGATGTGTGTCATCCTCACCATGTTACTTTTTCAGACAGATCTTTGTCATGGTTGTAAGTTGTTGTTGTTTTTTGGTTGTTTTTTTCCCTGTAGGAAATATTTTATTCAATTTGAAAGCAACTTCTCAATTTAAATACAACACTACTTCAAGGCAGTGTGTAGGCTTATTTTTGGGTAACTACATGTACGTATATAGGATTTGAGGCATTGCATGGTGAGGTATCAATATATTTGGTTTGCGGTAACACCATGTGTGTATCTACTTGCCAGGTAGAGTTTGTTCTTAGAGAACTGTCTTGCTTAATTCTACTGCCGCGGAGTAGATTGTTCGGGTGTTCGGGAGACTTCTCAGTTCTGAAAAGAACTGTCCTGTTTATTAACTACATGTATTACCTAGGAGACTGACGATGACTAGAGCAAGCTAGTCGAAACGTTGAGACCAATCCAAGAACTGACTCCGCGGTAGTACAGTTAATTACGATCCTATAAGCTAAAGTAGTAGTCCCAGCCTATTTCTATACCTTCCCCCCAGGTAATAGTTAATAAACAGGACAGTTCTTTTCAGAACTGAGAAGTCTCCCGAACACCCGAACAATCTACTCCGCGGTAGTAGAATTAAATACATGTACGTACTCCACAAGTAAATGAGCACTGGAGAGATGTTGATTGTTAGAAACGATCCCCTTTGAAGTGATGTAGTTTTAGAGAAAGAGATTATTTTTCACCTGACAAAGTTGAATCTTAATGCATGAAGCCTTTCTCAGGCAACTGAAAGCACACAATTCTATGCATGCAATAAGGTTGTTGTTTTTTTTCATTATTTTCTTGCAACTTCAAAAACCAATCGAGCCAATTTTTTTAAAATTCTCTCCTTTGATCTGTTCTTTTTACAGGTTCTGTGCAACTAGAGCCACAATTTCTCCAACCGACAGTCGCTCGTTTGGAGCTTCTCCCTGGCAGCAGCACTGAATTGATATGTGAAGTCCATCGGAATCTTAGTTCGTGCAATCTTGGACCAGGGGTTAGTCTTATCTCAGATTATTACTGTAGTGATCCCAAGTCTTGCTACGATTCGGGAGGAAGGAGGAACGGTCCTCTATTAAAAGGCGGACGAGCATTCAATAGTAGTGAAGTTTATAACGAGAAGTCCCCTCGATCCACTAAGCAAAAGTAGTAGTTCCGGCCGATTTTCTACGTTCCGCCCAGGTTACAGTAGTTGATAAGCAGGACCGTTCTTTTCAGAACTTAGTAGTCTCCCGAATTCCGAAATCTACTCCGCAGCAGTAGAATAAATAGCCAGATAAATTCTCAAAGAACAAAAATCTATACAGCAAAGTAGATACACACAAGGTGTTTATTTACTGCAAACCGAGTATACATTCAATAAAATTCAACCATACATCTTAAAATATCAAATAATCCCCTGCATTTGATTTCAATCCTTCAAACAGAGCTGCCAACTAGTATGGATTTTCCGTATTTCATACGGAAATCAACCAAGAATACGGAAGTATGAATTTGCGTTTCAAAATACGGATTTGGAAAAAGCCGATCATACTTTTTAAGCCCCAATGTAAATTATGCAGTACAAACAATAGTGAGATCGTAATAAAAATGAAAGCCGCGAATTCACACGCGTTTCGGGGCTTAATATATTAGGTACCAAAACCTATTGCGCTAAAGGACTTAACTACTGCCAGAGTGATCTCCGTGCACTGAGACGTGTCTACCACGTCACACGGAGACACAATGCGCCTTGTACAGCATACATTCTACAGTACATGTCTCACAACGTCACCCACACACATGGCTTTTGTAGAGACTGGCGCCGCAGTTTTTCTGATGCTCACGTGTATGGGATGCGGCCGCAAACAGACACTGTGATAACTTTTACTTCTGCAAGAAACAAGCGTGTTGACGTTGTTTAGTGTGTGAAACATCGCGATCGCTGCATCAATTTATAACTTGAAATAAAAATGACAAAAAGAAAAGATATCTTCGACGCAATGGAGGCCAAGATCTGATGAAAAATAGTGATAAAAGGCGTAAAGAATGCAATGGGTGGAAATGGAATTGGTTGGAAAGCCAAGTAGACAAACTTGCCGAAGTCCTTCAAACACTTGACTGCCCTCCACTGTGGTATTGTAATGGTGTGTTTCCTGTGCAAACGTGAACATTTTTTATTCATTTTAATAAAAAATTGTACAGAAACTAAAGTATTTTGATATCATTAATTGGAAAGAATTGCAGTATGGCTTCTCCCAATGCACAGTGTAGCGCAAATTGCGGTCCGATACGCAATTTTTTTTAACTTTTTTTTTTTTTTTTTTTTACCACTGACATAATTATTGGCTTTAATACATGTAATATGAGCAAAGCATACGTAAAAGGTAATTCAATTACCAGTGGGTATTCGAGTACAAGAAGTTTATTGGCGCCGCGCAGAAAAATACTGATTTCATTGGCAAAATACTGATTTTCAGCCTGAAGAATACTGAAATGCCCAGTTTAAGGTTGGCAGCTCTGTTCAAATACAGTAGCACACAATAATCATACAATGCATAATAGCATGTGAAGGACAAATGTCAACACGAGACTGGCTACTAAGATGTTTACAACACACAATTCAACTATTCTTCTAAAATACAACATTTCTCTGACCCAAAGATTATCTAAACACAAAGCAATACTCACAGAGAGTTCTATAAACCTTCCCTTCCCTGACAATCAACATTGGGAGCATGGCCAGAGCTACTGAAAGCTCCCTAAAAACTAGAGAGATTTACCCAAAGAAAAATAGTGGAAGATACTCTTTCCCTGCTGAAAGCTAAAACGGAAAAGAGAACAGTTCAAAGGTTGCAGACACAAACTGTAAGTTTTTACAGTAAAATATAAACGCATGTGGCGTGGCGTGGCCAAGCGGATAAGAACACCGGACTCAAGCTCTGGTGTTTCTGATCAACAGAGTGTGGGTTCGAGTCCTGGTCGTGACACCTGTGACCTTATAAGCAAGACACTTTTAACCATTATTGCTGCGTCCTTCGGATGGGATGTAAAGCTGTAGGTCCTGTGTGTTGTGTAATGCACGTTAAAAAAACCAGTGCACTTATCGTAAAGAGAAGGATTCTCCCCGGTGTTCCTGGTTTGATCGGCAGCATATTGCACCACAGCACCTTGTAAACCATTACATGGTGCTATGTACAAAGAAATAGGTCTCATACTTCAAAACGTGGCTCCACACACCTTGCAGGAAAAAATACTGAGCGCTTTGATACGCCCCCAGGGGTGTGATAAAGCGCTATATAAGAACCCAGTATTATTATTAAATAAGAAAGTTGCATCAGGCCAAAGTAACATTGAGGGCGCACTTGCCTTCACTATACTGGCCTTCACTACATGGTATATTAAGCCTTCCTTAAAAAACCACTACATGTGCTCAAAGAAAAGAGTCACTTGCCAGAGAATTTGATGAACTTCCTTATCTTTAAGGCAGGGTCTACACGTTTGGTAATTGTCAAAGACCAGTATCCTCACTCGGTGTACCCCAATATGCAAGAAAATAATGAAAGAAAAAACACCCTTTTTGCATATTGTGTGCTTTCATCAGATGCTTGAGAAAGGCTTCATCATGCCTGAAGCCTTTTTCAGATTAAAATTCTTTGGTGAAAAATTACTCTTTCTCTAAAACTACATCACTTCAAAGGGTGTCGTTTCTAACAATGATTTATACTATCAACAGCTCTCCAGTACTCCTTACCTGGTCATTATGTTTTGGAGCAATTACCAAAGGTATACTCTCCCTTTAATGTATGTTACAGTTTTCAGGAAGCTGAAAGGTTTCGTGAACCCGGACAAAGTTTGATCTCAAAACATCAACTATACAAGACAAGCCTTCCTTATAAAGTGATTGCTATTTGCTATTTTAATGATCTTGATGTTTGTTACAATGTTCAGGAAACCCTTAAAGGGGCACATTGCCTTCGGATTTGACACTTTGGGCTATAGGAAGCGTTTATTTTGAAACGAATATGGTTTGAAAGATATTTTAAAAGTAGAATATAATTCACATAAAAATTTCTTGAAATTGTGTGTTTTTTGTGTAATTTCATGACAGAACATGGTCCGCAATGTTGTAGAACCATATTTTTGATTCCACAAATTGGCGGACCGTATGTTCCGCTGGTGTATTTCCAGAGGCAAAGATATGGTTTTTTCTTAATTTCTAAGAGAGGGGCCTACATGGGCACGTTGCTGGTTTGGCAAGTTGTGGCTCAATTATAAGTTTGAAGATTTCGGCATAGACCCTTCTTCTAAAATAATCCATTTTCTTGACATTAAAGAGTCCAAACATTTTGGTCTTGAGTTTCCATTGTGAGTCATTTGATGGATTTAAGACAGCCCCTTATCATCATATGTTATGTAAAGATGGCTTTGCAACTACATTTACACCCCCCCCCCCCATATTACGACCCTCGCTTTAGCGTAGCGCCAGGGCCCGACTTCATAAAGCAGTTAAAGGCACTGTACACATTGGTAATTACTCAAAATATATATTAGCATAAAAACTGACTTGGTAATGAGCAACAGAGAGCTGTTGATAGTATAAAACACTGTGAGAAACGACTCCCTCTGAAGTAACGTAGTTTTTGAGAAAGAGGTAATTTCTCACTAAAATAATAAAAGACTTCTTGCAAGAAGCCTTTTATTCCTATCTGAAAGCACACAAATTTTCTACAACAAGGGTGTTTTTTCTTTCATCATTTTCTTGCAACTTCGATGACCAATTGAGCCCAAATTTTCACAGGCTTGTTATTTTATGCATATGTTGGGATACACCAAGTGAGAACACTGGTCTTTGACAATTACCAAACGTGTTCAGTGCCTTTAAGCAGAAAATACTGCTTAGCAGATTTCCTTGCAAGCAGAAAATGGGTTGGGCACCAGTCGTAATAATTCAAACGTAATGTAATTTTGGCTGGAAACCTGTTTCTGCTAAGCAATACTTTTCTGTGCTTAGCAAGTATTTGTGCTTTACAGGCTTGATGAGATTGGGGCCCATGATGAGTTTGCAATGGATTTGGGACATCTTGCCAGGGCCCAATTTCATAAAGCCTGTAAGCACAAAAACTTGCTAAGCACAGAAAAGTACTGCTTAGCAGAAACGGGTTACCAGCCAAAATTATGTTAAGTTTGCTCTGTTGTGACTGGTGCCCCGCTCAATTTTTGCTTAGCAAAGCAAAAGAAAAGTGGTATTTTCTGTTTAAAGGGAGACAGGTTGGATTAATCTTTTCCACAATGATGTCTGATTATTATGATTTTTTTCCATTTTTCCATTTTCACCGAAGGTAGAGCCAAGGTACGGCCTGCAGATCTGGTGGTGTAACTCAACCGACACACTCTGTTACGAGTCACCGCTCCCATCGCCACTACCCCCCGATCCCCTCTTTCTGAAAATGGAACAGAGCAAAATGAAAAACGCTTTGTCCTTGACATCTACCCTAAGCCTGGTAAACCTAGAGGAGAGGCATTTGGGTCAGTATTACTGCGTGGCGCACAGTGAAGATCAATACACCACAGCAACACCCGGACACGTGGAAGTGTTTATAGACATTCAAGGTACTCCCAAACACTTTCTCCGACTTGTTTGTGGTAATCTTTGGGGTTAATTCCCAAGATCAGTCACTCCCTTATTTTTTGAATTTTGTTTGAAAATGATGTACCTGTACAGCCTTGCTACCATTGGCAGAGTGCTGTAGCGATACCTCTTGCTTGGGTGCCTAAAGAACTCGCCTCTCGCCAATGTGGCCCTGGTTCGATTCCTGGTTAAGGCCATATGTGAGTAGAGTTGTGCGTTGGTTCTCTCCTAAGCCAAGAGGGTTTTCTGCGGGCCCTCCTGTTTTCCTCCCTCCAGAAAAATCATACTCTTTCGATCTCTGGCTGTATGTGCTCTGTGGTCAAATATGGGTCGATGTGGCTGGCTGCCAAAGGTACCCATGCATGCCCTGTAGCTCCAACACGTTGTAGCCCACGTCGTTCGCAATCCAGCTTCTCAGAGCTGCAAGTAAAGATGATTAGCCTCCCAAATCACAATTGCACACTAACTGCTGGTAGGGTTTTTACTGAAAAAGCAACGCTGATTGGCTCCCAAAATGACCACATTGCGCGCACGCTTGTTAAAAACTGTTGAGCGCTTGTAGGGCGCTTAGTACGCACTTGTCAAAATGAAGTGTTTTGACGCGATCCCACTTCAAATGAATTATGTTTTTACAAAGTCACCCTGAACAGTATAAAGTTAGACATATCACAAGATTGGTGATCCCTGGAGCGATCTAGTTTTCCCTCGGCTTCACCTAGGGAAAAATAAAATGCGCCGAGGATCATCCCGGGAGTCATAGTTTTTAAACCATAGCACTCGAAGCAATCAATATAGACTGTGCAAGTCTCGCACATATCGAAAACGAGAAAAAAAACTTGATTGAAGACTATATTTTTCTATGAAATCAAATATTCTTTTTAAGTAATATTCATACAAATTCTTGAAAATAAAAATACCCATAGCAAGTTGTTTTTAATTTTTGTATAATACAAATAATTTTTTCAAATTAACATTGAAACAAAATTAAAATTTGGGATGAGGATGCTTATTGTAAGAAACCCTGTTTGCCAATCATGCTCGAAAGTGTGCATCTATTACATAGGTTTAAAGGTATCGTACACGTTTGGTATTTACTCAAAATATATATTAGCATAAAAACTGACTTGGTAACGAGCAAAAGAGAGCTGTTGATAGTATAAAACTTTGTGAGAAACGACTCCCTCTGAAGTAATGTAGTTTTTGAGAAAGAGGTAATTTCTCACTAAAATAATAAAAGACTTCTAGCTAGAAGCCTTTTATTCCTATCTGAAAGCACACAAATTTGTACAACTTTTCTTTCATCATTTTCTTGCATATTCGATGACCAATTGAGCCCAAATTTTCACAGGCTTGTTGTTTTATGCATATGTTGGGATACACCAAATGAGAGCACTGGTCTTTGACAATTACCAAACGTGTACGATGCCTTTAATGACAACATGACTGTCAGTTGGGCAATTTTTTTTCTTTTTTATACAATTAACCGGAAACAGAAGTCAAGTCTTATTCTCAAGTTTTCTTTGTTATTTTGTTGAATTGATTTTAGTTTCATTTTGTTCATCACCTAGTATTACATTCTCAACAACATATATAATTTTCATAGCCATAAACTACGTTATAAACTAAAATAATTGACAAAACAAAATTTCGCCCACATGAAACTCCATATGGTTGGGACCACATTGGTCCCGGAAGTTCAAATATGCGCGTGACTTGCACAGTCTATTCTTCCCAAGTTGAGGTATTTACTACGTTTGAAATGTTCTCACTCGTTTTGTCGGCCACCCAATTTTGTAATAAATAAAATCATACACCTGTATTATTTTTTCGTAGACAAGTTACCGGTACGAATTACCAACTATACCAAAACGTTGACGGATCTGGTCAAAGGTTCGCCACTGACGCTCAGTTGCTCAGTCGACGGATACCCGACACCGAAAGTCCACTGGGAGAAGGACAGCCAACCGATCCCTGGCTACGAAGAGAGCACGTACTTTGTGAAGAACGTCACGATGGACGACGCAGGGATCTACGTCTGCATTGCCCAAAATGACTTCTATAAAGACAGGTCTGGAGAAATGTCCGTGAAAGTGAAAGAGAAAAAAGAGATTAACAATGGAAGTGAGTTGAGAACCTGTTGTTGAAACTTGAATTTGTTTTGAAAGCCATGGTATTATTATTATTATTATTATTATTTATTTGGCAATTTCACATAAAAATACAAAAATACAAAAATACAAAAATACAAATATTTTATACAAATAGGATAAAACTCTTAAAAACATTAAATTAACAATAAATTCATCTAGAATATAGAATGTTTGATACTTATATATATATAAAACTAGTAGGGGAGATGGCCTTAGCTTTCGATCCAAACGGGACCTTCGTCAGAGGCATAAACAAACACAAACACAAACATATTTATTTATAGCAAATAGAGTCCGAGCAAAGGATTATGGGATGGTATCCAGAAAAAAGCGGGAAAATTATAGCCAATCAACGTTATTAATTTACAAACAATGGGGTGGCAAAGAACCAATCAGAGTAAAGTAGTGAGGACAAAAGGATGGTCAATGTGAAAGGGTGGATTACTGGACCATAAAGGTAGTAACTGCATTCTGGGTAATGCGGGAAGCAGGAAAGGACAGGATTAGAGGGCAAGCTGCATCAGGATAATGTAACTAACAATAGGGGGCAGGACAAAATAACTAGTGAAGAGATATATACAGTATGTTAATTATTTATTTTTTAATTGGACGCAATTCACACAGTACATGTATCAACCCGCAGTTCGTGCCTATTAGCCTGATACGCTAGCTGTGCAAGGATTCATGTATTTTCTTTGCAACTCGTGCAAATATCTCAACTTCAAATACATTCAGTTGGGACGTTTAACCAGTTAACCTGTCTATTCTGGGTATAGACCCATAGTAGATGCTATGCCCGAGATTTCTCGGGCTGGTAGTACAATTTTATGCTGCCCTCTGTAGGTCAAGAATTGAAAAACTTTTCCTGTATAAAACGTATTGACATGCATTAGGAGACACTGGAGTTATTTTCGATGGTTTCAGCCATTGGGCCTGGGGAGGGAGGGTGTACACAAATTGCAACAGTCAAAGTGTTAAACAATTGGTGAAATCCGTTTCCAAATTTCCCTAATAGTTAAACGAAGCCAACAGTAAAAAAACTTTTAAAAACCTTACTTTTCTTAGGGAGATTGATCGACATCCCTTTTGCTGGTGGAATGTTTCTTATCTTAATCCCCGCTACAAATGTAATACATTATTTTCAATCCCTTACCAGTAGTTAATTTGCTTTATACCCTGCCCCACTGTGCTTTGTGGATCTGTGGCTGTAAAGACTGGGTTACAGTGTTCCATTTTTATTCCTTGAAAGTGTGTCGACATCTGCTCCTTTTGCAGACGGGCTCATAGTTCTGATTGGAATCGGGTAGAAACGGTTTAAAACGGAAGTCACAAGTTGCGTTCTACCGTTTAGGAAAATAAATGTAAACGTACACTCCCCCCCTCCCCCCCCCCACACAGGACCTCTAGCATTTGTTACATATTTTCTTCGTGTGATTTGTTTATCTAGAGGACTTGATTCTGACAGTGTTCCTTATTTGTGCAGCGGTAGTTTCTATTGTCATTCTCCTGCTCATCACCTGGCGAGTTAAAAGTAAGTGCCTCCCCTTTAACCCTTTCAGCCCATAGTTCTTTTGACATAAACAACCGCTGGGGCCCACGTTTGTTGACCACTCAAGCGTGAAGCACACATTCTCACACAACAGGAAGCTTGTGTTCAAAGTTTGATTTTACAAACTCTGTTATTACCTTGAAGATTTCATTTTAGAGCATAATAAGTATACAAATTGTCTAACTTATTGAATTTCCTTCATATAATTAAAAAATCATTGGAATCAGCCAATAAATGTTCAAGTTCTTGGTCTTTGTTTCCCCAGTGTGTTCCGTAAACGCAAACACTTTTTTGCACACAACCATATGGCGCTCCATAGGTTTTTAGTATTTCGGATCTAATTCCCCTCCAATTTGAAGGGATTGCAGAATAGCATATAGAGGCAGTTCCAATCCTATTATTACCTAGAAGATTTCATTTTAGAGCATGATAAGTAGTTAACAAAAATCTTATTTTTTAGTCAATTTTGTTTTCATATCATAATCCAAAAATCATTGAAATCGGCCAATAAATGTTCCAAGTTCTTGGTCTCTATTCCTCAGTGTGTTCCGTAAACCCAAACACTTTCTTGTGCACAACCATATGGCTCTCCGTTGTTCTTTGGCATTTCGGATCTAATTCCCCTCCAATTTGAAGGGATTGCAGAATAGCATAGAGGCAGTTCCAATCCTATATTTTATGGAAGGGTGAAACAAAAATAATGTTGTTTTCTTTTGTTTTTTTCTTTCAGAGCTGTGGCGGAATGATCAATGCTGCCAAAGGCAAAACATCTCCATCATTGGGGATCACAGCAGTGTGGTCCAAGCGAACCATGTCCACGTGATCCATCAGGCCCCAGCTGCACATCGAGCTTGTAAGTTCCAAGTCTATAAACAATTATGAGCGATTCATAATATGGTGCACTACCAAGTCAACATCGGTCCCACACGTGATCCATCTCACCACGCCATTTTTTTTTTTTTCAGCACGCGCTGCTCGCTCATAACCCCTGGTATTGGTTAATTAAAATGTGCCAGTAAATGGCACATTTTAACCCTCCGGTACTACAGCCAGGTGACAGAAAACACATTTTAGTTCATTCCTCGTTAACTTTTTAGCAAAAACTGGTGAAACCCTATCCTCAGACAGGCCCGATTGACATGGTCCATGACCCTTTAGGCAGTGTGACTCATGGACTCGGAATCTCCAGTTAGAAAAACACTTTCTACATAGGCTTTTGTACAAAAAATTACTGCGGTTTCACATTGTAAAAACATAATAATTAACAAAAACAATTAATTATAAACAAAAAAAGTTTGCCAAACTATCTCTTCAACGTCTGGAAAGGTTATTAGCTTTGAAAAAGGTATGAAATCATCATTGTAATTGAGGTACACACTGTAGTGTCCCTAGGGCATTCCTGTAGTATTTAACAGGGGTGGGGCATCGCAGGATTTTAATTAGGCCTGTGATCGATCCACTCTCTGCAAGCTCAAGTATGGTAGTCAGTGAGCAGAGGCATCGAGTCATACATGTAGAGCAACTGGTCCCCTCTCATTCTCATTTGATCTTGTGACATGTCTAACTGTATGCAGTTTAGGGTGACCGTGTAAAAACATGATTTATTTGAAATGGAATCACGTCAAAATGCTTGCATTTTGACATATGTCCCACTACCAGGAATAGATGCTCTAGTCACCTACTCCACCTTTTGTTATTGGATTCATTCACCCGTAACTTTCTGGGTCCTGGCTCGCTCAGATCGACGTGGGGCTAGCACAGGGTTTTGGGTCAGTTCCTCCGTAGGGAAACAAAATGGCACATCAGGGCCAGCGTGTTGGTCAGTAGGCGGATGGGTTGGAACAAGCCTACGAGTATTCCAACGAGAGCCATCCATTAGCTCATAGGTATGCGGGCTGAACATACGGCCAATCTGTTGAGGAGGCGATAGGGACGTGGCGAGTTTGTGTCCATGGTGTGGGCGCTTAACTCTGACCCAGTCTCCGCGAGTCAGTCGAGGCGTAGTAGCGCGTCGCGTCATGTCGGTGTAAGCCTTCGCTTTTTGTTGGCGGTTTGCGATCCTTGGAGCGAGTACGGCTGTCTCCTTACTGGCTTTTGCAGGGGGTTTGAGGATATCCAGGGGCAAACGAAAGTTTCGTCCAATCATGAGTTCCGCTGGTGTCTTCCCTGTTAGCGCATGTTTGGAGGATCGGTATGTGCGAAGAATGGTTTGAATTGCGTCAGTAAATGTTTGACCAGCAGCGAGGTTGGATTTCAAACCATCTTTGATGACACGGTTAAAACGTTCCACACCACCATTGCTTTGGGGGTTGTATCGAGCTGTGCGGTGGTGCTCAATTGAGTGACGAGCGAGAAAAACTGAGAACTGTTCCGACACAAATTGAGGCCCATTGTCAGTGATGATGACCTCTGGGAGGCCCCATTTTGTCAACATTCGCTGCAGGATGGAGATGATCGTGGAAGAGGTCACCGAACCGGTCGAAGCGATTTCTGGCCACTTCGAGTGGAGATCATGGAACACCACCAGAAAACGCTGATTCTGGGGAGCAGTTTCAATTGGGCCAAAAATGTCCAACTGCAGTTGCTGCCAGGGTTGTTGGGGCCATGTGATTGGCTTTATTGGCGCTGGTCTGATGTTTATGGCCTTTTCGCTCAGGGTGCAAGCTTCGCAGTGTGAGATGAACTCTTCGATGCGAGAATCGATGCCTGGCCACCATACTGAATCACGACATTGCTGTTTCATGCGAACGATGCCAGGGTGTCCGTCATGGGCCAATGTGAGAACGTGTTGTTGAAGCGATTTGGGGATCACAGCGCGATCACCGCGGGCAAGGCAGCAATCGTTCCAGATGCAAAGTTCATCGCGAAGTCGGTGAAAAGGCATTATATCATCCGAGACTTTCTTGGGCCATTCTGTTTGGAGCAAGTGGCACACCTGTTGAAGCAAAGGATCTTGCTGTGATTCATTTTTCAGTTCTGCGCACGAGACAAGACGTCCGATGGACTCACTGATGATTGAGCGAACGTATGTGTCATCATCGGCAAACAAATCGGCACCAGCGTCCGTGATGGGTGTCGAGCGGCTGAGCATGTCAGCAACGTGATTGCGAGTGCCTGCAATGTATTGTACATCAAAGTTGTATTGGTGGAGACGGTCAGACCATCTACTGATTCGCAATGGTCTATGTCCAGAGCCAGTTGTAGCGAGGAGCGTAGTTAGCGCTTGGTGATCAGTACGGAGAGTAAATTTTCTGCTGTAGAGGTAGATATGCCAGTGTTCACATGCGTATATGCACCCAAGCGCTTCGCGTTCTCCAGTGGAATATTTACGTTCTGCAGGTAAGAGCGTGCGTGAGGCAAAAGCTACAGGACGTTCCATCTCGCCAATCCATTGGGAGAGTACAGCACCAAGGGCTGTACCAGATGCATCCGTTGTTACATATGTGGGTGTATCAGGATCAAAATGTGCGAGAACAGGGGCAGAAGTGATTTTCCCCTTTAGTGTAGTGAAAGCAGAATCTTGGTCATGTGTCCAGGCCCATGGAGTGTCGTTGCGGAGCAGCATACGAAGCGGTTCAGCAATGTGTGCGTAATTAGGGACAAACTTCAGATAGAAGTTGCATGTGCCGAGGAACGATGAAAGTTCTTTGGGATTGGTAGGTTCCGGAATCCGCTGAATAGCATCAATGTTGTTATGCGTTGGCTTGACCCCATGTGCAGAAACTTGATAGCCTAGGAAATCAATCTCTGTCGCTGCGAACACACACTTATCTGCGTTAAGCGTAATATTGTGGGAGGTCAGTCGGGTCATGACGGCATGAAGTCGCTGGTCATGTTGATCGGTAGTCCGGCCATGGACAACGATATCATCAAGCAGATTAAGAGCTCCATCTATGCCAACTAGCATTGTGCTGACAATCTTCTGAAATGCACTTGGTGCGGAAGACAGTCCGTAGGGCATGCGTCGATACTGATACAAGCCGTCATGCGTAATAAAGGCTGTAAGAGGTTTGCTTTCCTCTGCGAGCGGTATCTGGAGGTAGCTACGACGCATGTCAAGTTTCGTGAAAATTGTTGAACCATGGAATTCAGAAGACAGTTCGTTGATTGTAGGGAGGGGGTACTTGTCAGGGATGATGGCTTTATTGACCTCTTTGAGGTCCACACAGAGGCGAATTTCCCCATTCTTACGCCATGCAATGACTAAGTTTGAGACCCAGGGAGACGAATCAACCTTTTCAATGATTCCTTGTGATTCGAGGCGTAGTAATTCGGTTGACACTTTGTCTCGAACAGCGAATGGGAGACGACGAAGCCGTTGTGTAACAGGTTTAACGGAGAGGTCAACGTGGGGCCGATGGCTGAATTTGGTGGTTTTTCCGAAGCCTTTGAAAACAGATGGGTATTGTGCATCAATGTCCACTTTGTATACGGGAGATCCAGTTGGGTCGTAAACTTTGAACCCAAGCTTGTCAAAAAGATCAACACCCATGAGACTCCGTCCTTTTGCAACGTGAAAGGAGAACGACTCCACTGTTTTAGCTTTGTAGTCTACTGGAACTGATAGAACCCCAAGTACATCAATTTTGGAGTCGGAGTAGCCATGTAGGGATGAAGTTGGGGGATGAAGTCGATGGTGCGCAAAGTGTGATCTGTAGACTGCTTCATCTAATATTGAGACCTTAGCACCGAGGTCAATGAGCAGGCGCACAGACTTGCCATCGATGGTTACCACACAGTCTTTAAAATTGCCCGGACCGATGTGAGAAATGTCATTAACCGTGTACACCATACTCGGATCATCACTGTAGGGATCGTCAACATGTTGAATATTCTGTGATGAGCGACAGAGTTTAGCGAAATGATTCATTTTGCCACAAGAAGAGCACTTCTTTCCACGTGCGGGGCATTTGGGACTCCTTGCTGAGTGTGATGTGTCCCCACAGTTGAAGCAGTGGAAATTATTGGTATGTCTTATATCGGTAGGACTAGGAGTAGAGGGTGGCCTACCTGTGGCACCCCTAGACTGCTGCTGTGATCGTCGCTGTTGACGGACGCCTTGCACTTGAGCGGTTACCGAGGTGTCAACAGAAGTCTGTTCATGTGGAGCAGGTGATCTAATTGCCTTGGAATCAGTAAGGGCTGATTCTATCTGAATGGCTAATTTGGTTGCTTTGACCAAAGTTAGTGAGTCATCCTCCATGAGTAAACGTTCACGAATGCGAGGAATTGTAGTTTTCTCAATTAACTGATCTCTGATCATTTCATTTGAAGGTGTTCCAAAGTTACATGTAGCAGCCAGTTCAGTTAATGCAACGATATACTGTTGAATTGGCTCACCATTCCCTTGTCCCCTCTGGCGAAATTTGTACCTCTCCATCATGATGCTTTTCTTTGGCCCAAAGTACTTTTCTAGGGCACTTACCGCCTTGTCATAGGTCTCGGTGTCGTCAATTTGCTCGAAAATCCGCTGGCCTTCGGTGCCCAGACAGTGAATCAGGATAGCACGGCGGCGAGCTGGAGTTACGTTGTCACCGTCGAGACCACTCGCTGTAATGTACGTAGAAAACCCCTTAATCCATCGAGTCCAAGGGATGGCAGGGTCCCCAGGCGTGGAGAGAAATGACGGGGGAGTGGGAAGGTTTATTTGATTCATCCTCGTCGCCAAATTATGTGGTGTTTGCAAGGATAAACACGCAGAGAACGGAACGTAGATTGAACATGAACTTTATTATTATCACTCAACTTCAGGAACATGGCGCAAGCCTAGGCGCGTAACAAGCGTGTGCAGTATCTAGCGCCCTCAAGCGTTGCCTTAAGGAAATATCAAATACAGGAATAAACATAGGGTTTGTAAACACAACAGCAGTCACTCATGACTTGTGACGTCGCAAGTCATTTTACCAGACAATCTGACATTATTATAACCTGACTCAGAAATGCCTTATTTGTAACCAGGGGGGGCCAGACTATTTTGCCTTAGTGCGTTAAAGGGACACGTTGCCTTGGATCGGGAGAGTTGGTCTATAAAAAGCATTTGTAACCGTTTGTTATAAAATGCATATGGTTAGAAAGATGTTTTAAAAGTAGAATACAATGATCCAAACAAATATGTCTCGAAATTGCGTGGTTTTCCTTTTACATCGTGAACAAACTCGGTCGGCAATTTTTTGGAGTCAAATTTTTTACTCCACAAAATGGCCGACCGTGTTAGTTCGCAAAGTCAAAGGAAAACCACGCAATTTCTAGGCATATTTGTGTGGATCATTGTATTCTACTTTTATAACATCTTTCTAACCATATGCATTTTATAAAAAAACGGTTACAAACACTTTTTTTTAGACTAACTCAACGTGTCCCTTTAACGCTGAAAGGCAAAATAGTCTGGCATTGGTTACAAATAAGGCATTTCTGAGTCAGTTTATAATAATGTCAGATTGTCTGGTAAAATAACTTGCGGCGTCACGAGTCATGAGTTTGGTTACAATTGGTTACATTGGTTTAAGCCCTTTAAGTGCGCCGGGGCAGCCGTGGGGTAAAAATACTCCTGGGGCCTTCCCATGGCTGTATGCCACAGGGATAAGAGGTGCAGTGTGTAAAGGGCTTAGAATGGGCAAGATCAAAAAGGTTAGCACCATGGTAGTGGTCCATTTTAACAATCCATTATTCACATGAATGTACTCTGTACATATGTAGGTGTAGCCTATTGCAACCCAATGGATCATAATTATTATGCCAGTCCAAAAATTTGAAAATTAACATCTGGACTCAATTTTAATAATTTGTTTATTTTAAGTGGCATCTTTTGTTTCTTGCTTTCTCCAATTCCATCTACGTTACCTTCCACCCCCATCCCCCCTAAAAAACCCAAAACAAACTAAACTTAAACCCAAAATATGTTGTTTCTTGCCTTCTCCAATTCCATCTGCATTACCTTCAATCCCCCACCTCAATTTTTTTTTGTTTAACTAAAATCAAAAATCTTTTTTCTTCTTGCTTTCTCCAATTCCACCTACAATACCGTTCCTCCCCCCCCAAAAAAAAACAAACAAACCGGATTTTCATTTCCCCTTTTAACATGCATGAATACTTCCTGTATTTCCTGTTGATATTTCTTTCCTACCCCTTTTTGTTCACCTTGCATCAACCTTCTCTACCAAATTGTCTAACCTTGCTTTGCACTTTTCATCCCAACATCAATCACATTGCCTTCATCTTTATTCTTTATACTACATGTCAACTCATTCTCTGTATATCGTCTGATTTATTTCACATCGTCATCACTTCCCATCTAACTGCCGGCACCTTGACTAAAACAAACCACAGCTACGCATCACGAGCGGCGGTCATTTCTGCATTTGCATGATGTATTCATTCACAACCACAGTTCCGACATCCCCTTTGCTGAGCTGATCCGCTCCAGGCTCCAAGAGCGGGAGAGCCACCTCAACATCGGCTTGTGGTCGGAGGTGGAGCGACCCGACCGCTCGTCCAGCCGCAACAAGCTCCTGCGTCTACATCTCCTCAACTGCTCTCGTATTGTGCTCATCACCTCAGAGAACTACATGAAAAACACCTTCCATAGCTTCACGAGCGCCGTGGTGAAAAGTCGAGTCAGCTCGGAGTCCATCCGAAGGAAATTGATCGTCATCCGGGTTCTAGAGGAGGACAAAATACCGAGGAGTCTGTGTCAGGATGTAATGGCGTCTCTCGATTATAACGTTGAAACCGATAGTTGCTACTTCTGGCCGAGGTTCATAAAAGTTGCCGTACCGGAACAAAGTGAAATACTCTACTGGGCGTAAAAAACTACATGTATCAGCAAGGGTCTTTACTACAACAGACGTTACGGGGTACAGTGAGTGTACCCTACAATCAGCTGTGCGCCATGGTAGTCATTTAAATTAATCAAGCCATATAATATGAAGTTGCATCACCTAGCCTGCTTTTTTTGCTGAAACTCTAAAACATTTTGATTTGTTTTTTCTCTGAATAAAGCTTGACTGATGATATTGATTCAGAACAATATAAAAATTGTAAAATACCAAGAAAGTTTCAAGGATGAAGAGTATAAATATTAGATATTTACGCTTGAATTTGTTAAAATTTTAATAATCCCTCTTGAACTTAAACTAGAACAGTAGCGTTTCTCCTTAACAGTGGTCCACTGGCCAAACGCCAGTTAAAATACCTGAGGACCAGTCGGGTACATCATTGCAATAAGGAGTTATGGCCATTCAAGTTTTCCATTGTTTTTTTATATGAATCTGCACGTCATTGGCAATATTTGATATAAGTTTCAGGTCAGTATTGCAATAAGGAGTTATGGCCATTCAAGTTTTCCATTGTTTTTTTATATGAATCTGCACGTCATTGGCAATATTTGATATAAGTTTCAGGTCAGTATTGCAATAAGGAGTTATGGCCATTCAGTGTTTCCATTGTTTGAGCTCAAGAATTCAAATGGAACTGGTGTCATACTCAAGAGTTTGTTTTGGTTTTTTATTCTTTTATATGAAACTGGATGCCATTGGCAATATTTGATATAGGTTTCAAGTAAGTACATTATTTCAATAAGGTCATTTAAGTTGTTTCCATTGTTTATAAGGGATTGTATATGTTTGGTAATTGGAACCCACTGTTTGTTTCAATCCTATATAGTTGTAGATATATACCATAAAACTAACCTGTGAACATTTCATTGCAAAAGGTGGTAGCGTTTTTGAGATATTGCCAAAAATCTGGAGCAGTTATGTCCACGCAGGAAGAAACGTTTCTGACAGAAACGCTTCTCAGATTCAAATTTTTTTTCTTTTCAAACTGATATAATTTTCCATTACCACAAAGTGAAAAGTTTCTCAAAATGCTTTATACTATCAGAATTGCCAATAATTTTATGAGTAATTACCAAACGTAACTCCCAATCAATCTCAATTGCTAAGCAAAGTGTGAATGTCACAATACAAATCACTATGACAGCTTGTCTTAAGATGAATCTTAGTGCTTTGTGTTATCGAGTTATAAACCACAAGGGAAACTGACTGTGTAAATTAAAAATAATATTGGGTTGAACAACGAAAAAATTACTAGAGCGGCAACCTCGGGATTAATCTACCAGCACTCTGCCAACTAAGCTATCTAGCCCTAATGTTGGCGGTCTCCCTATTTTATCAATATCTTTGTTCAGGGGTGCCAGTCAGAAGCCATTCAACCTGTAATTGCCGTGTAGTCAGGGTTCAAATCCCTGGCTCTTGTCCCATCAATGGCTTCATGAATTTAAATTCGTCTATAGGTATAACCTTTTTGCTTTGTTTGTGCATGTACATGCACTGGAAAAGCACTAATACATGCCGTCACATCAAACACACTGTCTTGGTTGCACCAGCCTGATTACTTGCAGCTGCCATCAGCCACACTCGCCAACTATTGGAGTCAAATAAAAAGTAAAGTTTTTCCCTAGCCAATATGGCCAATATGTTTGTATCCGGTTTCCTTGGCATTAAACAACTGATAATATTTCTATTCCACCTGGACAGGCTGCCAGTCCATCGCAGGTTACTCCCCGGCTCTCGCCGGTAACCATTTGTACTCCTGGGTGAAGAGAAGCAATAATGGTTAAGTCAAATAGCATGTACCGATTATGGTCAACCGGTAAACCCCATGTCACAAAAGAAATGCGCATTACACTTTATAACCATGGGGTTCATTCCTCCATGGTTTAACCCAGAGGGACAACTTCCACAATGGCACAACCAAGATTATTGTGATGATGACGTCAGGTGAATTGGGTCAGGTGTTTGTACCCTTGGCTTACTCTCCAGCAAGAATTTTGAAGACAATGAAGCATGAACCCTTTGGGCACTTGTAGTTTCATTCAGTTAGGCCAAAAGCTGTTCACCACTCTGTGCAACAAGAACCCTTTTAATTGGAATATTCTTGTTTTATGTTATTGTGATTTGTGAATACTTTAAGTAATTATTGTATACTTGTCTGCTTGTAGTTGCCTGTGAACGGTAGGGTCATCGTTTGGTTTTTGTCATCGTAATGCTGATTTATCGGCCAAATTATCAATAAAGATACAATAAATGTTACCTGCGAATGTTTCGGCTGAATACAGTGTCTACTTGTTGAGAAAACAGCAATAAAAAACTGTCACAGTATTTTCATTAATAAAGTCGAATCGCGTTTAGCGAGGCGACAGTGGGTACCAACAGGATCTCTGGCCGCACCATTCACAACAAACAGACACTGTGGAAATTTGTATCTCCAAACGTCGCCTTTTGGCGGTTGTCGGAGATGAAGTTTGTTGACATACTTTTATTGATTTCTAATCAATGGGGCATTTCAGACGAAATAACTTCGCAGGATGCTTACCTTTTATAACAAGTAGGCTTTCGGATACAAATTTGAGAAAAAAACAAAAAACTTTGGGTCATTACCAAATAACCCTACCTAAAAGAATATGACTGTATATTTAATTGTGCTTGTCGAGTAGCTAATATAAGGTAGCACCCTTTAATTGTTATATTGGTGTGTTCATATATGATTTATTATATTATCGTTGATGTTAAACAAGAATTATATGTATAATTGTGCATTGATACTTATGAATTTAAAATTTGTATTAAGTTGCCAACATTTTTGTACGGGGCAAAATGTTTTTCGCCAATCCACAGGATACAGGTCTTTATAAATTTCTTTTGAAAGATTTCAAGGGGTGCCAAGGCAAAGACAAGCTGCACAAGGCAATTTTCTACTGCCACCTTTGTGAAGTGTAAGATATTGCCGAGCAAATTCTTTTGGAGACTCCATGCATTACAGGAAAGCTCCATTAAAGAAAGAGGCCAGAATAACATATCCTTTTCGTCTTTACCAACTCACACCGGTTATCTCCATGTAATTCCTTTTCCATACAGTAGAGTTTAACTTTTTAATTATATCCCGAACAAGCCAGTAGTGCAGCTGACTGCACCAAGCAGATTAACTGCTGTTCCATTAAATTTGCCGACTCAATCAATGACAATGTAAACACACTCACTCACTAAAAATTGATGTATATGTTCCTATTTTTGGTGGCCAAACTCAGAAATTCTTGAATGGAGCTTCCCATAATGTGTTTTCGGGGTCTTTTCCCCATGTGTGCCACTTCGGAGAATTTCTCAAGGGTATTCCACTCAAGGAAAATAGAAATGCCCTGATCTCAAGAATACATTTGTGGGCGTTGTTTAGTTCATATATGTTCTTAGCAAAGTTAATGCGAGGTTTCTTCGGTGGACCATTTTACACAAAATTTGAGCCCTGTATACAAGGGAAATCGTTCACTGCTCTAGCAGTACCCTGTATTGAATACATATAATGCCACAGTACAAGATTTTAATTAGTGTAAATGCTTGTAATACAGTTGGCAAAAAGGTTCAGAATTTAGACGAAAAAGTGCCTTTCTTTCTACAAATAATATGACCAACTACATATCAATTACACCCTTTTTTTTCTTCACAAAGTTTGTTTGTTTAGATGATTTTTCCAGTCAAGGGAACTTGGCAAAGCTCCCACAAGGGGGATATAAATGCCAGGGCAACAGCCAATCTCTTTCATACAAACCATTGGTTTAAAGTCTATGATTATGAATTGCACAAATCAAGAAACTGTGTAGACGACAATACTTATTCTAGTCATTGTGAAATCAGCTGTTGGCTTTAGTAGCCTTGTGATTGCAAGTCTTGCAGTCAAACCACGGGCATTTAGGTAAAACAACTCTTTTTTTAAGGTGAAGGTATCAAAGTTTTGTATCTCAACAATTTTGGGTTTAATTAGGTCACAACTCAAGCAGAGTTTCTTGCCGACATTTGTTTTAAAATAATCGTTTGTTGACGGAGGTGTGGTGCTGTGGTGTGGAGCTGTAAGAACCAGCCATGGGGGATTCTGTTATAAGGTTTAACATAAACATTGGTTAGATTGAAAATATAAATGTTCATAGACTGAACATACACATTTGCATGGTTTGAAGTTGATCATGGTGAAAAATTTTGAAGAAAAAAAAGTTGAATAATTAGTTTTTATCTCCGAGATCTGATCCCGCATTTCCATAATCTGTGTTTGTTATCAGAACTTTGCGATGCTTTCTATTTGACCCAACCATGCTCAGCGACAATAGGGAGTTTCTCAAAAGTAGAGCACGTTGTAGACGCAAAAGAACCTTCCCCCTAGGCATACGCCCGCAATTCATTGGACCGCCAGAATGTTTCTGCTAGACCGCATCATTGTGTCAAAGTATGGGAGCAATCCTACACGAGTGAATACACGCATTAGTATTTACAACGTTCCAATGGAAAGATTCATCAGTCCAGTGGAGCGATCCACGAGCACGTGCTGGAATATTTATCTGATCCAATTAGAATGTTCCCATCACTCTGACTTTTGAGAAGCTCCCTAAATGCAACAGACTTCTAAGAAGAGGCAAGAAAATGTGTGGTCCTATTGCATTAAAGGTTGGGTATGCCCTTTGGTAATTGTCAAAGACCAGTATCCTCACTTGGTGTATCCCAGCATAATTTATGCACAAAATAACAAACCTGTGAAAATTTGGGCTCAATTGGTCATTGAAGTTGCAAGAAAATAATGAAAGAAAAAAAACCACCCTTGTTGCATAGGACTGTGTGCTTATAGTTGCCAGAGAACAGATTCAATATTTTGGGTGAAAAAATACCGTTCTCTAAAACTACATTACTTCAAAGGGGGTCATTTCTGACAATGTTTTGTTTAAATCAACAGCTCTCCAGTAATCTTTGCAAAGTATGTTGTTATGCTCTTTAATTTTTGGAGAAATTACCAAAGGTATACCCTCCCTTTAATACTGTTGCATCCTATTTCATTCAAAAGGGAAATTGGCCATATGTGTGTAGGGGTAAGGCTTCATAAATAAGATGACAGCTATAACAACCAAATAAAAAACAGTCTGACAAACGTAGCATTGTTTTGATTATCTATTTTTGTCCTTGCATTTATTTATAAACAACCTTAATGACCTTAATGTCTTTTTACTCTAGGCTTTTGTCCTAATGTTGGCAACATCTTCAGACGCGAGATGGGTACATCATCTGAAAGTAAGAAAGTGAGACAAAAAGGAGAAATGTTACTCACCAAGAAAAATATATTTGTAAAAGAAAACAATTGCCTTGGTACCTGGTTTATGGCTCAGCAGGGCTCCAAATAAACACTGGACCGCAGACCCAAGGTCAGTGAATTTAGCCTCGGTCCAGTAAACTCACGACCAGACAAGCCCGTTGGTCAAAGGAGATAGATCTTCTCTTGGTGCTTGTTCAACTCCTTTTGATTCTGCTCAATTTTGAGCCACAAGCCCTGCGGTTTTGTGGAGTTTTAACCCGAATTCGAGCCCTGCTTGGCCAGTTTCTTTCGGGATCATTTATTAAATATTAACAACAACCCTTTTGTTTTAATAATATAAATGGTTATGATAGCATTAAAACGGTACGCAGTCAATCATTGCTTTTTCAAGTGGTTTTGTTCGATAAAGGCATTATGCCAAATTAAAAAATCATATCATGCAGTGAATGCATGTAAACAGTGCACGGTAAATATCATTCAAATGGTTTTGTACGATGATAAATGCACTTCTACTTATGCCAGCCTGCATGTGATGAATGCATTTTGCCTCTTTCAGTGCCAAGATCAGACATGCACGATACGATCTATTTTATGTATTCAGGAAATGTCATTATCGTACATGTACAATCTTTTTTTATGTATTCAAAAAGTGTCAATCGTACATGTACGACCAATAATCTACAAGTTATCACAAGAGGGCATTGACACTCGAGACTTTGGGATGTACCAAGGCAACACAAAACAGCAAGATACATTTTGTTTTGTGAGAAAGAATTTATTGTATTATAATACCGAATTTCGAAAAAAACCTAAAAAAGCTGGGCATTTTAGATTCAAAATGCTAAAAAAAACAGGCACTGAAAGAATTAAAGAACAGTTCACCCTTCCGTTGACTCTTCCAAAAGTGATTTTGCATGATGCCAACACCAATGCTGGCATATTTTTCATGATTCTTCCTGTACGAATGCAACAGCATGCCGAAACTCGACACCCAAACTTGCAGCCTTTCTTGAGAGACCTTAAACTGGTTTGCCCGTGTATTACCGAGAACAATTCAACCAAAACTAAACCAAACCAAACCAGGCCCCAATTTCACAAAGCTGATCGGCAAAACTATTTGCTCAAGGACAGAAAAATCTTGCTCAACATAAATGGTCACCTCCGGAATTGCCTTAGAGTAACATTGTTGGCCTGGTGCCCTGCTAGTTGTTTTTTTTGCTGAGCATAGAAGTTTTCTAAGGCCCGTGTCACAAGAGGCAGTTTGCAGGCAACTAGTTCCAGGCAATCTCCATGAAGAAAAGGCATTCACATTTGAATGTTCACTAGCATGCACTGCAGTTGGTTGCCTCCAAGTTGCCTGTAAAAGTTGCCTCTTGTGACAGGGCCCATAGCAATATTTTGTTCTGGACACCAGTGATCTGGTGTCTCACACACGGTGTACTTACAACTCTGACTCTCTTGCCAATAGCCTGTGGGGGAAGGTTGGCCTTGAACTTGGCCCTGACGGCCCCACTCTTTCCGTGGGGTCTGGCCACCTTGCCCCAGATGATACGCGTCTTGGTGGCCTTCGTGTAGCCAGCAGGCCTCTTCTTGCTGCAGAGGTGAATTAAGACATGAAGTGAAAGACCACTCACGGATAGAAATACAATTCAGCCACTAAGAAAAAATGTAGTTGGCTTATCTGAAAGGTCCACCACACAGCAGGGCTTGATACCCTACAACTTTTGTTCTTCTTCTAGATTAGGCATTAAGTTTTACAATTTCAATTTGCTGCTTTTCAGGCGGGTACAAACATGTATAAAAACTCTTTATTCGGGAGAAGTGACAGTTCTGAGTAGAGCCGCTGTGGTCTCGACGTTTCCAACAGTATACTCTGCCCGGAGGAGAGTATTCCATTTGTTCGAAACGCCAAGACCGCACCGGTTCTTCTCAGAACCAACGCTTCTCCCAAAAGAAGAAAATCTACACAGAAAAAATCAATTTACACATGGTGTTACCGCAAACCGAATAGACATTGATACCTCACCATGCAGTGCCGCAAATCCTATATACATGGTTGTACCCACAAGTTTACAGCTATAGTTTTTCTTATGATCCAAACCATGCAAAGCTTCTCAAACCTCACTTGCTAATTTGTGTTGGATGATAGTAAAACCATATTGCTGAAAAAAGTGACATGGTTACTACACTATTGCTTAAGACTCACTTCTTGGCCTTGTAGACATAGGCACACCATTTGCCCAGGTACCAGTCTGCATCTTTGCGATTCTCCACGCCCTCGATTCTCAGCAGGGCAGTGTTTTCATGCTGGTTGCGAAGGCCACGCTTGTAGCCTGTGAACACCGCTCTCACGTACAATCTACAATCAGAAACAATCAAGTGATGGATTAAATCTTATTATTTTGAAACTTTATTGCATAAAAAGTTGCTAAGCAAACAAAAATCATGCTTACCAGATTAAGGTTACCAGCCAAAATACCGTGACACATGTACAATCTGTGACTGGTATCCTGCTTATTTTGCTTAGCTGAAAGTTGTTAAGCATAATTCTCTGCTTAAGCAACTCTATGAAATTGGGCCATTGTCATGATTTCAGAAATAATTAATTTGGGAATTCTAACGTTAATGCGTCAAACAGATGTTACCATTTTACACGTCTTACTGTTAGTGTTGGGCAAGACAAATTATTGATTTGCAAAGAGATATAATAAAAATATCTTTCATTTATTACCTGTAGAAACCATGATTCGGGTGAACCTTCTTATGTGATTCACTTCACTATTTACAGATTTACACTTAAATTGAAGTTACATGCTGAACATTTACCAACTAACTGACAGAGTTGTTGGTAAAAGTTCAGCATGTAGCCGATACTTTAGCCATGTTCTGATTTGTGCAACTCCAATTTAAGTGTAAATCTGCAAATAGTGAAGTAAATTACACTTGCAAATAACTTTTTAGTGTCTTTAAAGGCGTGCTCTTATTCAAATGTTGTTTACAATATACTGTGTATCTAGGCATTTTTGTTTGTTATTTACCTGGTCGTTGCAACCATGTTGACAGCCTCCAGCCCCTGAATAAAAAAAATTAAAAAAGTAAAATGCTTACAAAGAGATCATAAAAGGTTGCGGTTATGCTATCGACTACACTAACCCCATATATATTACTACAATCATTCATAATCATAGGCCAGTCTAACGTTGTTGTAACTGAGCGATATTGTCTGTGTACGTCACAAATAAACAAGGGTTTACGACCCAGCGCATCGCTGTTCATCAAACTTAGGCTTACATTAGCTAGAACCTCTGCGCTCTGGTAAACATAAAGAGAGGGCTAAAAGCTGGTGAGGTTCGGTTCAGTGGATCATGGATGGGCCCCTAGCCCAGGTTGGACTCCTCCGTTGCATACAACGCGACGGAGTCCAGGGTATAAAGGTTCTCAGGCATTGCGACAAAATTTATAACCTTTTTTTATTATATTTTTACCTTTTTGAGGAAGCTGAAACGTGACTCACATGTTCCTTGTGTCCTGAACCTTACGCCTGCTCTATTCAGAAATGCCAATTTTATCCTTGAATGACATTATTGTGAAAATAAAATGGAAATTGACGCATTCGTTGCGACAACCTCAACTGACATGGAACCAAGTCCACAAAAGAGGGCGCTGTCTAACCCGTAACACCAGAGCCGTAGCTCTGCGTAACACTGAACGCTTTTTCTTCCGGGCGGCAACACGACGGAGTCACAGCGCCAGTGCACAACTTGGACTTATTTGTCGGAAATAATGTCATTCATGGATGTATTTGATAGGTTTTGAACTCAGCAAAAGTGTAATTAAAGGCACCAAGAATAAGTGAATGGAGTTTCAGCTTCTCAAATTAGGTACAAATATTTTAAAATGCTACTCAAAATTTTGTTCGCATTGTAAAGGATCTTTATACCCAGGACGTCAGTGCAGTGGCACTGACTGACGTCCTACCAGGGCTAGGTGGGCCCCCAAAAAGTCACTTCCATCACATCACACAAAAACGTTGCAAATGCAAGTTACAAATTTTACACTTTTTGACTTCCAAGCTTACACTTTTATTTAGTTTTAATCCATGTAGTAATAAAAAAAGGGTACGATATAATCACTGTCCAGCTCTCACACAATCCCACATGTCCCATCCATAAAGACCGAAAGGGTGGTGTGTCCACTGTCTGGGTTCCCGTTTAAACTGAACCGTGAAACTTAAAGTTAAACTAACTATTGATTTCGGTGTGCAACCCACCAGCAGCAGCAATCGCAAAAACAGTAGGCCTAACACAGACAAGACTTTGACTTTGGGGCATGACCTGACATGCCTGATGACGACAGAGTTTATCCCTCTTTTTAATTGACCTGACACTGAAGAAGACTTCACTTCGGCTCAGGACAGTGTCAACATGGTCAATGATTGAATGAAGACCTAGGCCTACTCATAAATCTTACCAGCTTACTGTGGAAGGCCTAATGAAATGGTCAATAAATTGATAAATAAATCGTTGGGTCTGAATTTACTAAAAAGTTCAAACTAAATTAAAATAAATATGAACAAGAATTAAAAATTATAAAAAAAGCCTCAGGTCAGGACAGGACTTTCAATTCCTTCATGTTTTTAAAATAGTTCGGGTAGGCCTAGGCTAATCTGAAAATGGATGTTGTAAATGGTTGTACCCCTTTTTCAAAATACACAGATCGTTTGTAGCTTTTAAGACCAGCGTTAAACCACAACATATTATACAAAACATAGCTTTTTCATCGGTCTACAAAAATAACAACATCCACAAACTCGTCACACCGTCATGACTGTGAGCCGTATGTGTTATTCAGTTTTGAGACCGAGTCATGTACACACGATAATTGCAACGATTTACATCACATCAATCTCTGTTATTTTCAAACCATCATTGACTAAACGTTCTTTAAAATTTTAGATGAAATACCCATAAATAAATTACTCGTGAAATTTTTCTTTAAAACTTCCCATAAATTTGATAATTTCCCTCAACGAAAAGTAATTTATTCACACCTTCTTTGGACTTCAATGGCCGAAATTGGAAAGGATGTTTGTTGGAGCTGCTGTAATTATTTTCTCCAATTATGATAACTATTATTTTATAAAGTACTTAAAACAATAGTTTTTAATAACTAAAATTATATTTTCTTCTTTAAACAAATTATGTGTATTGTTATTTTAATATTTTTGTTCTTTTAAGTTTTACATAAAGTTACAGTTATGCTGTTTAAAAATAATATAAGTTATGTTTTGCGAAAGAGCCTTTTGGCAGAACTTGCGGTGAAACTTTGGAAACCATTGTAAACAGTTAATTCGAGTGTGTGAACAACTACACACGGCGAATCAATTCCTGTGTTAGGAATCATGGTGCATTATTCTTCCCATTGAAATTGTAGCATTTGTTTTGGGTTTCGGATTGGGAATGTGTGCATTTATTTTAATTGTCACCTGCAGACTACATACAACAAAAATGTGTGATTTTACTGTTTAGTTCGTTTCTAAAATCTAACAATTCGGTAAGTTTTCTTGGGGGGTTTTCGTATTGTTTTTTAATTATTGTGTTTTACTTTTATTTTAATTGGTATTATTTTTTTGCATTCATTTCGGTGTTTTGGTTGGTGAGCAGAGTTTTGACAGCTCATTCAAAATGTTCAACATTTTCACATAAGAGTATGACTGGGCCGTGGGGGCCTGGGTGGGTTTGGGGTGGGGGGGGGGGGTGACTTACATTAACTTAAAAGTATTTACACATTAACTGACTTTAACTTAAAAGTATTTACACATTTATTTAGGATGGCCGGGCTTTTTAAATTTAGATTAAAAACAAATTTTTAAGTAGGGGGCCTAAGTTAACTATAAATTTATAACTTGTGGATTTTCAGCATTCTTTTCTGACTTCTTTTGATCTCATATTTGCCATTATTATTTCATCTTCAATAACAGCAGGGAAGTGATTTCGTTGCAATCATGTCTGAGTTAACGGAGCTAGATTCGTTGTACATCACCACAGTGTTGGAAGACACTGTGGACCAGCTAGCTGTCCTGGGAAAGATAATGCCACAAACCTTTGAAGGGAGAGCAGATGCTAATGAGGTATGTACACGTAACCTAACACTACAGCTACTACGTGACTACTGAAGTAAATTTTGTCAAAAGGTTCTATTGAAGGTTCTGGCCGATTTCCTACCTTCCGCCCAGGTAGGTAGTTCATAAGCAGGACAGTTCTTTTCAGTGGTTAAGAGCTCCGGACTCGAGCTCCAGTGTTTCTGATCAGCAGAGCATGGGTTTGAGTCCTGGTCTTGACACTTGTGTCCTTAAGCACTGCACGACAATTAACCATTATTGCTTCGTCCTTTGGATGCGTACTACTAGAACCCAGTTACACTTATCGCTAAGTAAGAGAAGGGGTTTGCCCCCGTGTTTCTGGTAGTGGCTGCTGAATGCGCCGCAGCACCTTGTAAATCCTTATAAGGTGCTACCTAAATCGGTCTCAAAATTCAAACAATTCAAAACCTGTCTTAAAATGTCTCCGTTTGTTCAAGCGCCTCGAGTTCCTTATTGGCGCTATATTATTATTATTATTTATAGTAAGGCATTCTTTAAGGCTTGAGAATGTCACTTGACAATTTATTTCTTCGGGCAGATTGTTGGAGATGAAATCGGCAAGATTATCGACAGCCAAAATAAGCTAGAATCTAAGTACGAGGGGCTGATCTCAAAGAGGACGGAGTTGAGAGCTGGGGGCCGGAGGGGGGACGCCAACCGACTGAAAGAGACTGATCAGGAGATTGGGAGTGTGGTCGGAGGGATAAGACACGCTGCGCAGACGTTTACAAAGAGCTTGAAACAGAGTCCCTTGACGTCAGACAACCTAGGGAAGTTGCAGTATGACAGGTGAGGTCTACAACACCTGACAAAATTGATTTCAAATTGAACCCCTTCCCCCTCCCCTTCTTTGAAAAAATGCCTCAATACAGAACATAATCTCATGGACTTGTAAATTTACATGTTAGATGTTCACCCTTATAAAAGGGATTGTAAACGTTTGGTAATTGGAACCCACTGTTTTTTTCAATCCTATATAGTTGTAGATATATACCATAACACTAACCTGTGAAAATTTCATTTAAAAAGGTGGTTTCGAAAATCTGGAGCAGTTATGTCCACGCAGGAAGAATAATCTGCAATTGGAATACACAGTCTGAGAAACGTTTCTGACAGAAACGCGTCTCTGATTTAAATTTGTTTGGATAAAATCTTTTTCCATAACCACATTACTTCAAAGTGAAATGTTTCTCAAAATGCTTCATACTATCAGAAACTGCTGTACTTCTTACCTACATGTAGTAAGTTTTTTATTGCCATTAATTTGTATGAGAAATTACCAAACGTATACAAACCCTTAAAAGGTAGGGTCACACTTAATGTTAATGACCCGAAAAGAAAGGATAACATTTTTATCAGAAAGCCTACTTGTTATAAAGATGGTTATATGGTAGTAAGCATCCTGCGAAATTTATTTTTCTGAAATGACCCCGCCTGTTGATTAGAAATCAATAGAGTAAGTCAATCAAATTTGAATCTCCAATGAGCGCCTGAAGACAACTTTTCCGTGGAAATTTCTGTGGTGTGTCCGTTTAAATACTTCCCTCAATACGGCTAGAGTTGCGGTTGGTACCTGCTGTCACCTCGCTAAACATGGATGTAGTCAATGTCCTTGATAAAAATACCGTGACAATTTTGTTGCTGTTTTCTCACTAAGTTAGGCACTGTAATCAATAAGTAGGCGCTGTGTTGAAACTTTCACAGGTGACTTTTATTGTACCTTTATTGATAATTTGACGTACAAATCAGTATATATTACTGTGATGTCTATGTGACATGGAAAGCATTTTTAAAATAATTAATATAATTTTATTATTATTATTAAATAATAATAAACAACAAGGGAAACTGACTGGGTAAATTTGAAATGATTTGGGCAAAGACAAATTGACTAGAGCAGGATTTGAACCAAAGACCTCCGGATTAACATGCCGGCACTCTACCAACTGAGCTATCTAGCCCTATGTTGGCGATCTCCCTATTTTGTTAGAATCTTTGTTGGGGGTGCCAGTTAGAAGTCATACAACAGTTAACTGCCGTGTAGCCAAGGATCATTCCCAAGTTTATGATACACTCTTTTTTGAAATCTTTGTTCGTATTTTTCATATGTATACTTTGAATGAATTCTCCCGTTTGCAGGCAATTTCTTCAAGATGTCTTGGGAGAAGCCATGGATGAGATCACTAGTGAGAAGACATTCATGAGTCTCATCCACTCGGTGACTGCCGAGCAGGATCAGAAAGCGGAATTACAGAACACAATTCTCAAGTAAGGCTCTTACACTACTTTGAACTTTGTACCAAAATGTCATTCTAAACTTCCCAACCCTAATTATTTGTATAAAATTCATACCAGTACCAATCCTCCAGAGAAATATTTCAGTCTGAAATACTGTCAACGTCAATAAAATGGCATTTAAACACCTCCCATAATCCCTAATGGTTTTTCTACTGCTGCAATTGTGGCCGAGCGGTTTAGTTCACCGAACCCAAGCCCTGGTGTTGTCGGCAGCAGAGTGTGGGTTCGAATCCTGGTCAAGACACTTGTGCCCTTGAGCAAGTTGGGAAGGTAGTGCATTCTGCTCTACCAGCCAGGCTCCTGTGGATGATACCCATGGCTACATCCTTACGGACTGTGAAGGGGGTTACCCTGTTTCAGCCCCAGGGGTAGGTGACACCGTGCCCCTGGTGACAGTTGATTTTGGGTCGACAGCCCAAATCAGTTAAGTGTAGCCCTCACCTTGAAGTGGCCATCCGGCCTTGTGATGTTAGGCGATTTCTCATTAAAACATTCTTATTTTTGAAAGCACTACAAGTATATTTTCTTGTTTTCACTAAATTGGGACTAATTCTAATTTGATGTGTTTTTCAAACACTAGCAGACCATTGAAACACCATTCAATTATTGCTATTATTCATGACTAGTCTGTGAGGTATTACTTAAAAATGTTGTTTATAAAGTAATCAGTGCATCAGTTAATTCAATTAGATGTATTTTTTGGTGAATCTACCAGAGAGGAGGAGGGGCGGAAGAGGATCAAGAGCCTTCAGCGTCAAATCATGAATGTCAAGGTGGAGCTCGAAGAAGAGATCCAGCAGAGGAACGAGATGATTGCTCACCTGAAGGACCAGCTCCAGGAGATGAAAGCCAAGACCAGCATGGAGGGCAAGTACGTCCAGAAGGATGCGGAGGTGGCCGTCAGTCAGGTCCAGAAGAGATGTACGCTGAGTGAGAAGCAGCTCAGGGATGAGATTGAGGTGAGCTGCATTCCTTGGACCAATTTCATAGAGCTGCTTAAGCAGAAAATATTGGTTAACAATTGTCTGCAAAGCAGAAATGAGTATGATATCGGTCACAAATTGTACTTGTGACATAATCCTGGTCATAACTCGTTGGGTCCCCTTGGCCCCCCGATCAATGTTGACTCTCATTGCGCAGTCTGCGCTGACAATCCTGGCCATAACTCGTTGGGTCACTTCGCCCCCGATCAATGTTGACTCTCATTGAGCAATCTGCGCTGACAATCCTGGTCATAACTCGTTGGGTCTTCCGCCCCCGATCAATGTTGACTCTCATTGCGTAGTCTGGGCTGACAATCCTGGTCATAACTCGTTGGGTCCCTTGTTGACTCTCATTGCGCAGTCTGCGCTGACAATCCTGGTCATAACCTGTTGGGCCCCCCGGCCCCCGATCAATGTTAAAGTTTGCTCGGTCTGCGCTCCATCTGGGGTGGTTACTATTATGGTTATTATGATTTACTCTGCAAAGATTTCATCTAACATGCAACAGTACAAGAAAGTAATGTTTGTTACATGATTGAATGTAGGGAGGGCTATGAGAGTACTTAGGGTGAAACTAGAAAGGACTTGAGCTTGTTTTGGAATACACTGAGGGACTGACATCCTTCTCAAGGATAGAGCTCAATTTTTCTCAAAATTTTCTTTCTTTTGGATTTGATACTTTGTTGAGTGTAAGGGTTTTGTACAAAACATGTAATGTTGCATTCATGGACATCTCCCAACTCCGGAAATTCAATTAACAAAAATATTCATGACATTTGTTTATTTTTTTGTGTTGTGATTAACAGCTCATCAAGAAGAAGATTGACGAGGAAATTCGTGTGAATCAGGAAATAGAGCAATACCTCAAAGCACATCAAGCAGTAAGTACCAGATTACAATTATTGATTTGCTTTGGGACTTTTTTATTAGGTAATAAAACCAAGTGTTAGATAGCTCAGTCAGGGCCATATAGCTCAGTTGGTAGAGCGTTGGCACGCTAATCCAGAGGCATGCGTGCTGTAACTGGGTGAGAGTTCATAATTCCACGTACAGCCACAGGCCTGCTTTGATCATGACAATAGTACCCCTTCAAACACTCATTCATTATCTGCCATAAAAAATATGTCATATAAAAAGTTGCATCCCCTTAAGGTGATCCCTCTGCTGCTGCTTCCCAGGTTTGTATCATAAACTTGGGTGTGATCCCTGGCTACACGGCGGCTAACGGTTGTATGGCTTCTGACTGGCACCCCAAACAAAGACATTGACAAAACAGAGAGACCACCAACATAGGGCTAGATAGCTCAGTTGGTAGAGCCCCGGCACGTTAAACCGGAGGTCGTTGGTTCAAATCCCGCTCTTGTCAATTTTTCTTTGTTCAACCCCAATTGTTTTTAAATTTACCCAGTCAGTTTCCCTTGTGGTTTACAACTTGATATATAAAATATTACTTACTCTGCGTTTGAGAAAATGCATGCTGTATACAGTGATAAACCATAAAAAGTTTAAGCATTTAAAAAAAATATTTGATAATTCGTATTCATCCAAACTTGAAATGACCTTAAAATTTGTATTTGCCAGTCTCCTTGGAGATTCATAATGCAGATTCTTTTTGTTGCCTTTTTTGTTGATAATTTCACTTCTCAAATCTTTGGTGGTTTTTTTCTGATTTTCAGGAGCTGGAAGAAAAAGTAGACTACTGGATGGAGAAGTACGACAAAGACGTTGAAGAAAAGACCCACGCGCTGGAGGTGTTGAAGGCATCCAAGGCCAGCGACCTCGCCAAGCTTCAGGATCTCACCAAAAAGGTAATGCTCCTGGAAAGTGTATTGCCTAGTACAGTTGACTCTCGTTACAACAAGATCACTGGGAATGGCCAACTTACCTCTTTGTAACAGAAACATTGTTATAACTGGACAGCAAAACAAAAAAACTCAAAGTAGAAAATGAGATTTGGGACTTCATATAAACACAATTTTTTAACCTTAGTTAAAGGAACGTTACAGAACTGGTAATAGACTGTGCAAGTCTCGCGCGTATCGGAACGAGAAAACACGTCAAACGAAGAAATTTCTTTTCTCTGAAATCAAATCTTTGTTTTAAAATATATTCAATGATAAAATCTGAACAACAAAAATACTCAATACATGTTTATAAAATCAGTTTTAGTTTTTATAATAAATACACAAATAGTGTGTTAGTTATTATTGAAGCAAAATTAAAACTCTGGGACAAGGATGCTTATTTGATCTTAACTTTTCAGAAACAACTTACGTGGATTCGCGAAGGTCACACGGGCATAAAATTAACGCTTGACGCAGTTTATAGAGGACGCTGAAGTCTCAACAACCATAGACTGCTATGAAAAGGCTTCACGTTTTAATTACAGCAACTGGCGATTATCATCTCACATCCAAAACAAGCGTTTACATAAGTTTTGTGATCGGAGGTGAGCACAAAATTCAATTTTTTTTGCAGCAACCGGAAGCTGAGGTCAAGTATAGTTCTCGGATTTTCTTCGTTATATTGTTGAATTGATTTCACTTTCCTATTTTTTATCACTAAGTATTAGATTCCCAAAAACATATATATTTTTCATGGTCATAAACCACGCTAAACTAAAATAATTGACAAAACAAAATCTTGCCCACGTAAATCTCCATATGGTGGGGACCACGATGGTCCCGGAAGTTCAAATATGCGCGAGACTTGCACAGTCTATTAAAATTTTCTTTAAGATCACAGATTTACATAAAACTTACACGGTCTAATGATGATGATAGTAGAAAACATCCCTAGAAATATTTCTGTCTGAAATGCCATATTTGATGAGAACTAAATAAAACTAATTTCCGATTGGAGTTTATCGCTCATGAGCGTTTCATGCGGCATTGTATAACACATGCAAATGTGCAATCGGTTTTTCACTATTTTCTCGTGACCCAGATGGCCGATCAATCTCAAACTTCTACAGGTTTGTCAGTTTATGTATATGGTGAATTATAGAGTGCTTACACTACTGTTTTGTTAGCAAAAACCAATTCTGTAATGTTCCTTTAATTGTTTGTTCACATTCCACTCATAAAAATGTATATATTAACGACAAAAGCTTTATTTTGACAAAATACCACTGCCAGGTGCCTTTAAGATGAGTTGTCAGTGTTACCATAGTGATTTGTCTCGTGATGTCACACTTTGCTTAGCAATTAAGAGTGATACACATCTCAAGATCAATCTTGGCTCTTTGTGAGATCAAGGCCAGGGGTAATAATGTGTTTGTGAAGAGCAATGATCATTTCTGGAATTGTTGCTAAATAACAGCCGTTATTATTATTACTTGATAATTTATGTTTGATTTAATGGTTCGTTTTTTCGTGGCAGTATACCGACTACGAGCAGGTTGTGGTAGAAGACAGAATTGAGAAAGAGAAGATCAGGAGACTTCGCGATCAGGAACTTGAGGAACTCAAGTCTACTGTCAAGGTAAGAGCGATTGCTGTGTCTTATTTTCATCCTTCCATTCAAAACCAATTCTCTCTCCAAGAAGTGAAACATGATTCAGAAAGTAACAGTATTGGAATATGTACTAGACACTGAGGGAAACAAATTTTTTGACACGTTCAAGTGTGATTGCATTTCTCTACTAAAAACAATAGTCTGAAGTGAGTACTCTGCAAATTCCTGACCGGAAAACAAAAGGATAATTTTAAACTTCTATTGCCTTTCTTTCAATGTTTTTTGCTCAATTTAACTTGGAATGCATCTCTTTGCATCCCCCATACCCCCTGATGATCCGTGTCGAAGGAATAATTTGGTGCCCACAGAAACATTTTGTGCGAACAGTAAGAAAATAAGCTGTCAATGGTGATGCATGGATTGATGGTTACTGATTCATGAACAGTGGCATAACCAGCCAGGGTGGGGTGTAGCAGGGAGGCAGGAGGCCCCCCCCCCCTCTTTCCCCCATTCAGAACCCTTGGCCCCCTCTTGCCACCCTCCAAATAAGCTTGAATAAAAAATGCATAAATGAATTGTTACATACATGAACAAAACCCTCCCCAAATCATGTCTTGCCCCCCCAAAAAATAAAATAATTGCAATGTCTAGTTACGCCACTGTTCATGAAGACAGTGATACAACAAATCTATCCAGAATAGTAGAAGTTTATAAGCAGATAAAACAAATTCCTATCTAAAAATCAACCTCGTCATTGTTTCTCCAGTTACAATCTTGGTGGCGTGGCATCATGGTCAGGAAGCAGATCGGACCGTACAGCAAGAAGAAAAAGAAGAAGGGCAAGAAGGGAAAGAAGGGCTCCGGCAAGAAAAAGGGAAAGAAGAAGAAGTAACTTCAATGCACACTTTTCCGGTTTCCAAATTCTAGGTTATCTGTAAATATTGAAAAGGAAAGGGGGGTGGGGTTTTAAACTGAAGTAGGGGTGCATTTTTCCATTATTTCACTAGTTGTTGAACTTAATACTGATGTGCAGATATTCCATTGTGACACAGGGACAGTTTATAGATAATACCACTGTGGGAAATATTAGGTAAGTTTTACATACAGGGCTCAAATTGTACCTTGGACCACAGGCCTGAGGCCAGTGATGTTAGCACCGGGCCAGTAACCTCACGACTGGACAAGTCCATCGGTCTTATGATTTTAAATTCAATATCTTCATTTTTTCTTTAAAGATACTCAAATGTTGACTTTGATTCTGATAAATATCGTTCAATTCTGTTGAGCATCAAAGACTATTTATCCACAAGACAAATGAAATCAATCTTCTCTTCTCGAAACAAAACAACAACAATAAAACAGTTCATATGTTAAAACTGTGATGTCATTTTGATTTTGGTCTTCTCATGTCTTTTTCTAATTTTGAATCTGGTCTTGTGAAAAGAATTCTGGTTCAGTAAAAATTCCAAGCTACAAACAAACCCTGCAGTCTTGTGAATGTTTCCTACAAATTCGAGCCCTGATTTATTAAAGGTATCGTACACGTTTGGTAATGACTCAAAACAAATATTAGCATAAAAACTGACTTGGTAACAAGCAATGAAGAGCTGTTGATAGTAAAAAACATTGTAGGAAACGACTCCCTCTGAAGTAACGTAGTTTTTGAGAAAGAGGTAATTTCTCACTAAAACAATAAAAACTTCTTGCAAGAAGTTTTTATTCCTACCAACAAGGGTGTTTTTTCTTTCATCATTTTCTTGCAACTTCAATGACCAATTGAGCCCAAATTTTCACAGGCTTGTTATTTTATGCATATGTTGGGATACACCAAGTGAGAACACTGGTCTTTGACAATCACCAAACGTGTTCAGTGCCTTTAAAACAGTACCAAATATTTGGTACATACCAAATATTTGGTACATACCAAATATTGGGAGATGGCTAGGGCAAAAGCCATACAGAGTAAACTCAACAACTGTTTGAAATTTGTATTCTAAGCATGTATGCTATTCATTGTTAAATTAATGTGAACATATGCCATGTGGATTCCAACCGTCCATTTGTTTTACCTTGCACATCTTCCACATTTTGAATTCCGTCCTGGTCTGGTTTAATTATAGCTGCTTCTACACCAAATTGAAACACTAAATATATGGTTTTGTTGGGGTTATTTAACTTTTTATGACAAAAATGTTATTTCTCAAGTGACAAGGCTTTGAACCCACAACTGAAGGACTTATTTATTAGTGCTTCGAAAAATGAAAAGTAATTATTTTGTTTGTGTTGTTATTATTTCATAAAATTGTAGCTTGTGGGAAACAGAACTTTCCTTTAAGGTTTTGCAACTGTATGGGTCTTCCTCAAAATTGAAACAGAATCGGACAGCAATTGTATAATACTGGGTTTGTGTGACAAGTATTATCTTTAATCAGCCACAGGTTTATTTTGTACTGCCATTTGTCATGGTGTTGATCTAATGCAAGGATATCTTTTCAATTCAATTCAATTATATTTTATTGTCCAAAAAGGAAATTTGTGGTGCTCGCTAATCAGTGACAATAACATCTTTCATGGCAGTAATAATAATAGCGCACAATAACAATAATACATACAAATACGTCCAACATTATACAATATACATGAAACATTAACAACTTCTAACCGTCCAAGTTTGAGCCGTCCCGTAGAAGTTTTTATGACATTATGATAAATTAAACATTTGTTTAAAAAAAAATTTTTAAATTTGTTTTATGAGAGATCGCCTAACATCACAAGGCCGGAAGGCCACTTGAAGGTGAGGGCTACACTTAACTGATTTGGGCTATCGACCCAAATCAACTGCCACCAGGGGCACGTTGCCACCTACTCCTGGGGCTGAAACAGGGTTACCCCCTTCACAGTCTGTAAGGATGTGTAGGCATAGGTATCATCCACTTTTTACGAAGCAATTTTTTTACGAAGCAATTATGGTTAAGTGCCTTGCTTAATGGCACAAGTGTCATGACCGGGGTTCGAACCCACACTCTGCTGCTGACAACACCAGAGCTTGGGTACGGTGAAGTAGACCGCTCGCCCTCAACACGCCACGAAATGTAAAACTTATAATATCCGTCCACTGTACGAAGCTACAGACCTTAAATTTACCATTTATATATTGTTAATTGTGTGTAATAACAGTTCATGAATAATTCAATAAACATTACTGTCCTAAAATGTGAATTGAGTATTTCAGGATCTTTCATTTATTGTGTCTTTTTAGAGTTGTGGAAAATATGGTGCAATTATTATGTTTTTTGAAAAGACCGTTTTTTCACTCGGGCACTATTTGTTTACAGACCAACATTGTATTCTTAGTTATCACACAAGCGCGAGTAGTGCTTCTGTGTACGTTTCATATCCATTGAGGCCAAATAAGCACAAATTCTCTAAGAAGTTGTTTTAACTAGTAAACTTGTGAGTACAACCACGTGTAAATCTCTTTTGGGAGGAGTGTTGGCTCTGAAAAGAGCCAGTGTGGTCTCGGAGCCAACACGGTCTATCCAACACTTCTCCCAAAAGAAGTGTAACCTGCAACTTTACTAGTCTGCTGAGGACTATAAGGTCATCAGTGAAACTTGCATGATTTCATCAAATTGATTTTGCATATTATTTGAAGATCTTCCGGTAAATGGGATTTATTGATCAAAAGTGGGCTTAAGAGTATTTGTTTGGCAAAAAAAAAAAAAAAAAAAAAAAAAAAAAAAATTACAACATTAACATACATTTTCTAAGTGAAACATTTATTTTGTGATTTTGGTCGCTTGTTTTGCATGTTCATATTTGACCTATTTTGGTTATGATTTATTTATTTATTTATTTTATTTATTTTTAATTATTATATTAATATCATTTTTTTATGTATGAACTTATTTATTTATTCATTCATTTATTTATTTATTTATTTATTTAGTTATACATTTATGGGGGTGGGGTTCTTAAGAAATACTATTTTCTGGCTTGACAATATTTCACAAGTATGATATTTTTCCTACTTAAATCTGTTTTCTGACCTTTTTTTACCCTCAGAAAAATTAGCAACATTGTTTTTAAATAGCCTGAAAAGTCTTTAAAAGCCTTTACCATGTGTACATTAGGTCAGCCCTTGTACAATGTACTCTATTGTCCTTTTTTGTAGAAGAGCCAAGTATCATGCTAGATTTCAGATGCAAATAATTTCTGTGGCGGATCAATGCTGGTACTGTACAATCAGTGAGATACCACCAGATTGAAACCAATCAATTTGTTTTTTCGATATTACAGTAATATAACCAATCCTGTACTTTGTCTTGACCTGACTAGTAATAGGCATTTGTAATGCACCAAATCAATCTAAGAGATGTTCAAGGCGCAGAGAAGCAGAGACAATGCAAACAAAAACAATACATATGCTATGTACAAAAAATATCCAGTGAAAAGAAAACCAAGTAACAATTAGGGAAAACATACGATAATTAACAATAAGCAACAAAACTATGAATTAAAGAAATACATCTTGAATAGATGAGTTGAGAGTAACTTTGAAATTGTGTACATCAGAAATATTACGAATATCTTGAGGAAGTTCGTTCCAGAGAGAAGATCCAGCATGTGCGAATGAACGATCCCCCCCATAAGGTGTGAGTTTTAGGAACAACAAGTGACAATGAATTGGATGACCGAAGATTCCTAGAGAGATGATATTGAATGGACAGATTGGTATTGTATTCTGGAGCGCAGAGGAACCTTGCAGGCAACACAAGCAAAAGTAATTTAAATACAATTCTATAAGGCATAGGGAGCCAATGGAGAGATTGAAGTACTGGTGTGATGTGACTTCTACGATTAGACAGTGTAACAATCCGGGCAGCTGTGTTTTGTAGTCTTTGCAATCTGGCAAGCTGAGTGTTTGGTAATTGATAGAGAAGAGAATTACAAAAATCTAAACGGGATGAAATAAGGGCATGAACAATCTTTTCAGTGGCTGATTGAGTTAAATACTTTCGTATAACACCAATGTTACGCAGCTGGTAACGGACTGATTTACAGATGGCTGAAACTTGACATGACATTGACATGGTAGAATCAAATTGAACACCGAAGATTTCTACATGAGTGACTCAAATACAGAACCTGCAATATTATAGAGTGAACATTTATCTTATTTAGTTGTACTTTGGAGCCAAAAAGCAAAAATTCCGATTTGTTCTGATTTAGTTTTAATGAGTGAGAGCTCAACCAGGCTTGTACATGATCATGACTATGATCAGGAAGGCCCAACTCTCTAATAAAAAACTTCCAGTAAACTGAATCTAATTTTAAAACACCTGTCAAAATGATGTAAACCAAGCGCTCTATTATTTGATGTAAACTGTAAATAGCGCCCTCTGCCGCCAAGCCCTTCCGGGTGTATGGTTCGTCTGTCGCGCACAAAATCACCGCTAGTGTTTGTGGATGGATGGGCGATCATGCAATTATCAATTCAAAGCAAAATGGCGATCCCCACTTCGCACCATCTAGGAGGGGCCCAGTTGCGGTCCCTAGAAAAGGTCCTGGAAGATGCTCACATGACTGGAATATTGAATTTAGGTGGCAGGAATATGAGAGATTTCCCTAAGAGTGTTGATAAGTTTGATTTGATGGATACGATGGATGTAGGTGAGTATTAAAAATAAAAGTCGGACCGGTGTTCACTGTTTTTTCGGATGTGATTTGTTAATGCACTGACTGGCCACTGTTGAAATGAACCCGGTTTTTGTACTTTCAACTGACAGTGACAGTGACATCCAATAACTGTGGGGATGATGTACAGAGCAAGACAGACCCATTAAACAGCTGCTTGATTTCGAAGGAATGTTTGTAGTGTACTTGCTTTTATTATCATAGATCATGAGATTCCAGTTCATGTTGGAATAAAGTGATTGCTTTGACATGGCTCACTGGAAGGCTCACTGCATGGTTAACAAATTTGAATAATCCATATTTTCGGGTCCGATGTCAAATGAATGTCTGTCCATGATTGAGCCACTTGTTTGTTCGTTCATGGGTTTGGTTTGTTGTAGATGGACCATGTGACCAGGCTGAAGATTGTCCTACTTGGCTACTGTCTCATGTTAATGACGAATGTGTTTGAAGTTAATGTAAACTAAATGACAGATCGTGACACCTAGAAAATATTCCCATTTTGTAATGGCCATGGCAGTGTTAATTTCTCAGGAAAAATAATCATACTCCGACAAGAATAAAATTACAGTTTTGTTTTATCATAGGGTAGAGGTGGTTATATGTACACGAGTTTGTGTACGTATGCATGTAACAGATTACAGAGTACACTTTTGCTGTACGTATGACTTGAATGAAAACATACAAGTGCTTGTAATTATGAAAAGCACTGTATACTGTCAGACTGTCTAAAGTTAAATAGTACATTCACCATGGTTTACCCGTAATGTAAATAATCAATGTACTTTCAATAATGTTAATATATTAACATTATTGGAAGTCCATGTTATGGTTTTTGGGCACCAGGGCCCAATTTCATGGCTCTGCTTAATGCTGAATTCTAAGCTGATGTCCCAAACTCATCTAGACTAGAATCACGTTTTACATGGCACCGAAGCACAAAAATCTGTGGTGGGCAGAGATCATGAAATTGGGCCAAGGTGTGGGGGGGGGGGTGGGGAGGGGGACAGGAAGGGTCGAGGGTGGCAGAGGGAGAGAATGAAATATTTGTAGCTTCCAAGGAGGAAGAAGTGGTTTGTTCATCAGTACATACAAAGTTTAATAATACTGTAAAAACAAAATCCAACAATATACAGGACATGTACACTGTAAATGTAAACAATGTTTGGGACAGGCTGCATCCAAGTATTTAGATCTTGGCAGGAATCCCCATTCAACAACTGTATTAAAATGTTACACAAAGAGAATTCATCATGCCAGGTTCATTCCTGACCTTGACAACAGTTAAACTCTGCATGGGTGTCCCTACCATAAAGCCTGTCTACATAAAGTAAAACACCTTGTTAAGGCAAGACCTGTCCTGCATTGTTAAAATGCCATAGGAAGTATATTGTTAGCTATTGCTCCTCCCCCTCCCCTCCCCCAACACACAGACAGGAACATTCCATTTGTAATGGGCACAAATGGTTCATGCAGATAGTCTCCATTGTGTGACCTCAGAGGCATTCATGTTGCTCCATCAGGTGAATTAGACATCATGTGACCCCATGTGACCTTGGTTTCCACCATGCTGTTTGTGGTTTTATTTTAAAGGGGCTGTGTCGTCTCATCATTAAAGCAGGCCTGTGTGGCTGTACTTGGAATTGAGAATGCTCATCAAGTTACTGCAACTGCCCGCCCTCCCTCTGTATCATATCTATGGAGAGCGTGCACGCATGCTGTAACTGGTTGAGAGCATATTGTTAGCCAGAGGGGTGCCTACACGTTGACACCCCGTTTTAAATTTGGACACCCTGTTTTATCTGTCATTTACATGTTTGTATTGTATTGTGAACAATTTGGACACCCAGTTTTTAATTTTCCAGCAAATTTTGAAACCCTTTTACCAAATCCTGGCTAAAACCTTGGTTGAGAGTTCATTAATCCCAAGTGCAGCGACAGGCCCGCTTTGACCATGATGAGTAATAGGCATTTGTAATGCACCAAATCAATCTAAGAGATGTTCCAAGGCGCAGAGAAGCAGAGACAATGCAAACAAAAACAATACATAATATGTACAAAAAATATCCAGTGAAAAGAAAACCAAGTAACAATTAGGGAAAACATACGATAATTAACAATAAGCAACAAAACTATGAATTAAAGAAATACATCTTGAATAGATGAGTTGAGAGTAACTTTGAAATTGTGTACATCAGAAATATTACGAATATCTTGAGGAAGTTCGTTCCAGAGAGAAGATCCAGCATGTGCGAATGAACGATCCCCCCCCATAAGGTGTGAGTTTTAGGAACAACAAGTGATAATGAATTGGATGACCAAAGATTCCTAGAGAGATGATATTCTGGAGCGCAGAACCTTGCAGGCAACACAAGCAAAAGTAATTTAAATACAATTCTATAATGCATAGGGAGCCAATGGAGAGATTGAAGTACTGGTGTGATTTGACTTCTACGATTAAACAGTGTAACAATCCTGGCAGCTGTGTTTTGTAGTCTTTGCAATCTGGCAAGCTGAGTGTTTGGTAATTTACAGAGAAGAGAATTACAAAAATCTAAACGGGATGAAATAAGGGCATGAACAATCTTTTCAGTGGCTGATTGAGTTAAATACTTTCGTATAACACCAATGTTACGCAGCTGGTAACGGACTGATTTACAGATGGCTGAAACTTGACATGACATTGACATGGTAGAATCAAATTGAACACCGAAGATTTCTACATGAGTGACTCAAATACAGAACCTGCAATATTATAGAGTGAACATTTATCTTATTTAGTTGTACTTTGGAGCCAAAAAGCAAAAATTCCGATTTGTTCTGATTTAGTTTTAATGAGTGAGAGCTCAACCAGGCTTGTACATGATCATGACTATGATCAGGAAGGCCCAACTCTCTAATAAAAAACTTCCAGTAAACTGAATCTAATTTTAAAACACCTGTCAAAATGATGTAAACCAAGCGCTCTATTATTTGATGTAAACTGTAAATAGCGCCCTCTGCCGCCAAGCCCTTCCGGGTGTATGGTTCGTCTGTCGCGCACAAAATCACCGCTAGTGTTTGTGGATGGATGGGCGATCATGCAATTATCAATTCAAAGCAAAATGGCGATCCCCACTTCGCACCATCTAGGAGGGGCCCAGTTGCGGTCCCTAGAAAAGGTCCTGGAAGATGCTCACATGACTGGAATATTGAATTTAGGTGGCAGGAATATGAGAGATTTCCCTAAGAGTGTTGATAAGTTTGATTTGATGGATACGATGGATGTAGGTGAGTATTAAAAAATAAAAGTCGGACCGGTGTTCACTGTTTTTTTCGGATGTGTTTTGTTAATGCACTGACTGGCCACTGTTGAAATGAACCCGGTTTTTGTACTTTCAACTGACAGTGACAGTGACATCCAATAACTGTGGGGATGATGTACAGAGCAAGACAGACCCATTAAACAGCTGCTTGATTTCGAAGGAATGTTTGTAGTGTACTTGCTTTTATTATCATAGATCATGAGATTCCAGTTCATGTTGGAATAAAGTGATTGCTTTGACATGGCTCACTGGAAGGCTCACTGCATGGTTAACAAATTTGAATAATCCATATTTTCGGGTCCGATGTCAAATGAATGTCTGTCCATGATTGAGCCACTTGTTTGTTCGTTCATGGGTTTGGTTTGTTGTAGATGGACCATGTGACCAGGCTGAAGATTGTCCTACTTGGCTACTGTCTCATGTTAATGACGAATGTGTTTGAAGTTAATGTAAACTAAATGACAGATCGTGACACCTAGAAAATATTCCCATTTTGTAATGGCCATGGCAGTGTTAATTTCTCAGGAAAAATAATCATACTCCGACAAGAATAAAATTACAGTTTTGTTTTATCATAGGGTAGAGGTGGTTATATGTACACGAGTTTGTGTACGTATGCATGTAACAGATTACAGAGTACACTTTTGCTGTACGTATGACTTGAATGAAAACATACAAGTGCTTGTAATTATGAAAAGCACTGTATACTGTCAGACTGTCTAAAGTTAAATAGTACATTCACCATGGTTTACCCGTAATGTAAATAATCAATGTACTTTCAATAATGTTAATATATTAACATTATTGGAAGTCCATGTTATGGTTTTTTGGGCACCAGGGCCCAATTTCATGGCTCTGCTTAATGCTGAATTCTAAGCTGATGTCCCAAACTCATCTAGACTAGAATCACGTTTTACATGGCACCGAAGCACAAAAATCTGTGGTGGGCAGAGATCATGAAATTGGGCCAAGGTGTGGGGGTGGGGAGGGGACAGGAAGGGTCGAGGGTGGCAGAGGGAGAGAATGAAATATTTGTAGCTTCCAAGGAGGAAGAAGTGGTTTGTTCATCAGTACATACAAAGTTTAATAATACTGTAAAAACAAAATCCAACAATATACAGGACATGTACACTGTAAATGTAAACAATGTTTGGGACAGGCTGCATCCAAGTATTTAGATCTTGGCAGGAATCCCCATTCAACAACTGTATTAAAATGTTACACAAAGAGAATTCATCATGCCAGGTTCATTCCTGACCTTGACAACAGTTAAACTCTGCATGGGTGTCCCTACCATAAAGCCTGTCTACATAAAGTAAAACACCTTGTTAAGGCAAGACCTGTCCTGCATTGTTAAAATGCCATAGGAAGTATATTGTTAGCTATTGCTCCTCCCCCTCCCCTCCCCCAACACACAGACAGGAACATTCCATTTGTAATGGGCACAAATGGTTCATGCAGATAGTCTCCATTGTGTGACCTCAGAGGCATTCATGTTGCTCCATCAGGTGAATTAGACATCATGTGACCCCATGTGACCTTGGTTTCCACCATGCTGTTTGTGGTTTTATTTTAAAGGGGCTGTGTCGTCTCATCATTAAAGCAGGCCTGTGTGGCTGTACTTGGAATTGAGAATGCTCATCAAGTTACTGCAACTGCCCGCCCTCCCTCTGTATCATAATATATGGAGAGCGTGCACGCATGCTGTAACTGGTTGAGAGCATAGTGTTAGCCAGAGGGGTGCCTACACGTAGGTGTCTTTTTGACACCCCGTTTTAAATTTGGACACCCTGTTTTATCTGTCATTTACATGTTTGTATTGTATTGTGAACAATTTGGACACCCAGTTTTTAATTTTCCAGCAAATTTTCCAGTGATGTGTGTATAAATTCATTGAGCTGTTTAATGCTCCAAAGTTAGCCCAAACTAACAAACTTTGATTAAACAATCGAACCAACATATATGCCATTTATCTAATATGTTAAATTTGCATCGGGGATAAAAAATAATGTTATTTGGTTTTACCCGTACACCGATGTGTGTAAAGCACTGTATACTCAGTACTTTCCCGAGTCCTGTGAAAAAATGCTTTTTTATTTTTAATGACAATATTCTTTATCCCCGATGCAAATTTAACATGTCGCGGTCCCCACTGCTAAATTATAGGATTCGAACTGCCTCTAGCTACCGGGCAACCTCGGTGGTCTAGTTGGTAAGACCTACCTCCATGGTAAGACATCTGCTCTAGATTGGCAAAGGTCGTGGGTTCAAATCCCACCCGAGTAATATGCCTGTGATTTTTTTCACAGGACTCGGGAAAGTACTGAGTATACAGTGCCATGTGTATTGTTTGTGACTGTTTCCAAAATGACAGGCCTTGACTTACACAGACGGATTCCAGGGAGGCCATGGCCTCTGTTGCCCTGGTGTTGGCCTTGGTGCCCCTTTAAAGTTGGACTTTAAGATATTTTGCCAATGGAAGTGCCCCTCACAAAATATCTGGCCTTGCCCTCTCAAAGATGAAATTCCAGGCCGGCAATGAATATTTATGAATCTTAGAGCAGAAGTTTGTTCAACAGTAATTTTTGCCCGTATGAACTGCTAAAAGAAATTAGGCTAATTAAGAACTATGAGGAATCTGTGACAAAGTGTTACGACTTACGAGATTAAAAAAGAGGTCTTGGTCCATTGAATAGTTTATTTCTGAATGGGGCAATTTTGGGAAGCTAGGTGGCAGCAGACTTACCAGGTAAATCCAATGTTCTCGGTAATGTGCGCATGCTCAGAACTACGTAAACAATGGAAATTTACCTGGTAAGTCTGCTGCCACCCAGCGTTCTATAGTCTCCCATTGAAGTAATTTTCATACTAAACACTAGGCCTGCACGACTAGTGAAATTCACTACCCGACTAGTTGCGCTTCAATAAGTAGCGACTTCGACACTAGTCGCGACTATTTTCAAAACCAAAGATTGTAACAAGATGGGAACAATTCAGGCTGAAATGTGAAGTATGCATTGCAATGGACGCCATTGCAGTAAGCAACTCTTTTGATGCAACAATATATCATAGCAGACAATGTCATTTAGGACTGGGCGACTAGTAACATTCACTTCCACTTAGCGCTACTACCAATACCAGACTTTACCGTCACGATTTTTTTTCAGTAGTCAATGGTAGTTGTGGCGGTGCGGTTAACCGGATAGTTGAAAAGTGGCAGTTGCGACTAGACATAGCAATCAACAGTCGCGACTTCGATCCACTAGTCGCACTACACATGTAATCACCCAGGCCTAACATGGAACATTTGTTGTACTGTTTGTTGTATACGGTGTGTACATGTGCACAGCTCCACAGCTTGACAGCATGAATCAATCTGCAGTTGGCCGTATTTTTGACCATGTGAGGGCGTTTGCGGACCAATTTTTACGTGATAAAAAACAAAAAAACAAATGGGTTTTTTCATTTTTGTTATTATTATGTTTATGTGTTTCGTCACTGATGTAAGAAAATCACATACAGGCAATTAAAATAAGATAAAACTGTAATTGTGATGCAACATTCCCTGAAGAAAGCGCCCTCATGCGGTCGAAAAATATGGTCAGTTTGGGTGCCTATTTTATAAAATGGTCTCTGTTGATAGTTACGTTGTGCTGTCAAATGGCTGTGCACGAAATAGACTGTCAACTGCACAGCTGTGGCTCACATCACACAACATACAGTATTATGTACCATTGTAACCTTGTGGAGGGTGAGGGCGGAGTCTGTGTTCTGGAGGAGGGTTTAATGCTCATTGTGCACACATTAAACTTTTTGTATACAGTATAATGTAAAAAAGAAACGTCTGCGTTATCAGTTTTCGTATTGACCTTAATAATACTAATAAATCCGATAAAATAGTAAACTAAATATTGTTAACATAGGGCCATTGATTGGGCAGTCAAGTGACCTTTGATACTTCAGGCCATGCCCTTATTACAGGGCTGACCACTGCTTTTGGTATGCTTAATTTGTGTCTACATTGACAATGCATTCAATACCAATAGCTGTGTACAAAAAAGGATACAAAAAAATTATTGAAATTATTGGTTTTCGTTTCGTAAACTAACATTTTAACAAATCCAATAGTTTCATAACTTTCAGTAAAATATGTATTGTAAAATTAATATTCAGTAACTTTCTTATAATACAGAGCTACATGTACTACAGCAATCTGAAAAACAGATGTTTCTAATCTTTTCAATTTTTTTGGGGGGGGCAGCTGGAGTCTATGACATCAGCTATGTGGGCCCTTTGCAGTTAATGCCTAATGTAATACTATAGACATTACTACTACTGTCATGACTGTACATAAGATCTTACATGTCTTATGTACAGCACACTTATGACAAACAAACTTATACAACAATACAAAATGTAGTCACACTACATAAATAACCAGCATACTGTAGATGTACCGTTTATTTTTTTCACAGTACATGTACATCTACATGTCCATGTAAATGTACATGTACAGCACACAATTTTATTTTTTTCAAATATAAATATGCTTTAAAAGAATACTCCCCTGTTATAAATTCAGTGTTTATTGAATATTGTACCCAATGCCAACTTACAGTGTGTTTACTATCCAATGTATCATTTGTATGTAAAACCAAAACATGTTTGAACAGGTGTCCTTACTTTGGGGATATTTCAAGAATGAGATTTGTTGGTCTCCAATTTAACTCCAAAATACAATCAAACATTTTAATAAGGCTCAATTTCCGATGCAATTTCATTTTAATGACCAGCCAATTGTGAAGGTGTTCCCATGACAACACAGGATGCCCCAAAGCTGTCAAAACAAAGATTCGTTGATACAAGAAATGCAGTCGAGGAGTAATTGAATTATTTGTACTTCGCAAAATTGTTTATACTTGACGGGCGCAAAGTAGCGTTTTATGTAATGATTTTCAGTGATTAATGACAAGTCCTTAGCTGTTGAATGCCATGTCTGTAGGATGAGAGCAGCTTGGGCATTTGTTGGGTGAGCGAGTGAACTGTACGTATAATGTATGTAGGTCGCAGTGTTCTCTTTAACAGACTTGGTCCGCTGGTCAACTGGGAACTAGTGAACTGCAAGTGGTCCAGCAGGCTAGTTCAGTGGTAAAGTACGCCCGTATTTTAAGCAGCTCTATGAAATTGGGCTCGTGTCTCGACATTGGTGGACCCTTGTAAAAAATCTTTGTTTGTAAGTACAGGGACTGTACAGGGTTCTCCCCATGTACAAGCTAGCGTATCGGGCCGATACACGCGATTTGCGTGCCGATACGCACAAATTTTGTCCGACACACAAAACTCGCCCCACCCCCTCCCCTTTTTCCCCTTTTTTCCCCCACAAAAAAACATAAAGAGAAAACCATATAAAAGGCTCCAGATTGCACAGTAGGGCTTTTAAAACCAAGATAAACAGCAAGTAGAAAACGTTCCGAAGACCTTGTTTCAATTCAGCTAGCCCTGGTAGGACGTCAGTCAGTGCCACTGCACTGACGTCCTGGGTATAAAGATCCTTTACAATGCGAACAAAATTTTAAGTAACATTTTAAAATATTTGTACCTAATTTGAGAAGCTGAAACTCCATTCACTTATTCTTGGTGCCTTTAATTACACTTGTACTGAGTTCAAAACCTATCAAATACATCCATGAATGACATTATTTCCGAAAATAAGTCCAAGTTGTGCACTGGCGCTGTGACTCCGTCGTGTTGCCGCCCGGAAGAAAAAGCGTTCAGTGTTACGGGTTAGACAGCGCCCTCTTTTGTGGGCTTGGTTCCATGTCAGTTGAGGTTGTCGCAACGAATGCGTCAATTTCCATTTTATTTTCACAATAATGTCATCCAAGGATAAAATTGGCAATTCTGAATAGAGCAGTCGTAAGGTTCAGGATACAAGGAACATGTGAGTCACATTTCAGCTTCCTCAAATAGGTAAAAATATGATGAAAAATGGTTATAAATTTTGTTGCAATGCCTGAGGACCTTTATACCCTGGACTCCGTCGCGTTGTATGCAACGGAGGAGTCCAACCTGGGCTACAATTCAGCATGCTTCGGCCAAACATCCACAAAGTCCAAAATGCCCCACAGTTTTGAAAAATCCAGGGGAGAACCCTGTCTCTGCAAGTGGTCTTGCTGGCTAGTCCAGTGTCCCTATTTTTAAAGCAGCTCTGTGAAATTGGGCTCTGGTCTTGACATTGGTGGACCCTTATAAAAAATCTTTGTTTTATGTCTTCGGGACTGTAAATCGGTTCGGTGTTTTGTTTTCAAAAACTGAAGCATCTTTTTTCTAAGGGAAAGTGGTCTTGTCCCTTAAATGTCTGTAGTGCACATTTAAACGTGATGTTTTACATATTATGTAAAATGAGCGAAGGACTACACCACCATGATGTGCACGGTGCTCAAACATGTATTCTAAGCAGGAACTTGGTCAAAGATTTTTTCCTCTATGACTAATATAATTAAAGTGTATGCAACAAGGTCACAAACAACATGTACACCATGTACATGTACATCAAGGCCTACATGTACAATGTACATTGTACACACGTAATACAGTGTGTATGTAATTTGTAACGCTGAATTTGATTGCAATTCAGTGTCCTTTGGCCAAACTTCCAAAATTTTGAAAAATGTCCCACAGTTTTGAAAAATCCAGGGGGAGAACCTCAGTAAGGTACATGTAGTACTGTCATGACTGTGTCAACGAGACGAGATAATTTCATGAATGGAATGGTGTGCATGATGCTTCATGCTCTCTGGTCCTTTCTCTATGCTTCATGTAGATCTGTAATGTGGAGACTGACAAGCATGAATATTTGATTCTGCCAGCACATACCAGTTTGATTACTCATATCTCATTGGGGAACACCCTCCTACACTTCCTATGCAGCCTCAACCCACATATACTGCAGAGACAGTCATTAGTACAAAATGTGCATGCCGGTACCTCCACGTTGGCCTTTGTACAATCAATTGAAGCGGCACATTGCTATGACATCATCCTTTTCCGATATTATGCCATGGTGTGGAATTAGATTTGTCTGTTGGTCTGCAACAGATTATTGGCACTGTTCTTGTTTGTTTGTACACAACATTGGAAAGTGTGTGAGTGCTTGCAATTATGTATTACATTGTAATGTATCTTTTTGTATTACAATGTAATACAAAATTCAATGTAGTACAATGTAACACATCTCTACATTGATTGAAAACTGATTTTTGTTTGTGTGTACACAGTTGGTTAGTTCGTGGCGTCAGTGACGGTTTGTCTAATAGATGCTGATACACATACACAGTATTTCAGACCTTAGTAATACAAAACTATATGCTGCATTTAAAAGCATAACAGCACACCACCAAGGGCCTCTGGGGGTGAACATCTGCATTGGGTATAACAGCGATGTCAACTTGTACAGGGCTGTAATTTTTGGGGTCATATATCCTCAAGAGTGAATGGCTTGTAGCTCATTTTTTTCACTAGACCAGAATTTATTTTACAAGACTAGAATCAAAAGGAGTTGAGCAAGCACTAAGAGAAAATATACCTCATTTGTCTTGTGTGTACCTCGATACTCAACAGAATTGACAGATATTTATCAGACTCAAAGTCAAACTCACAAAAATCATCAAGCTAAAAACAATTTAGACTGCCCCAAATTGCACAGAGGGTTTTAAAACCAAATACAAACACCAAGTAAAAAAACATTCCGAGGACCTTGTTTCAATTCAGTGTGCTACAAAAGGCAAAAATTTGGGTCCAGAATGCCCCACAGTTTAACAAAAAAACCCTGGGAGAACCCTGGGCGTGTACACAAGTCAATGATGGCAGGATTATGAGTCGCCTTGGTAAACCTTGTCTTCGGAAGGATAGTAATGAGGTTGTTTTGTACAAAAGTTGTTTTGACCCACGAAGTGTGCATTAGGACTAATACAGGCTGCCTGTAGTCTGCCACCATGAGTTTAGCAAGCCCCTCAGGGGCCCATGGGGTGATTTCCCCTCTGGCTGCAGTCTGACCCTGTCAGGGAACCCATCAACTCACAAGCACTAAACTTAAAGTGCAGACTGAGAAGGGTTTTAAAGGGGCACATTGTGGGGGATGTTATTCCAATCCTCTAGTTTTTAAAGGTACTGGACACGTTTGGTATTCGTCAAAGACCAGTATTCTCACTTTGTGTATCCATGTACGCATAAAATAACAAGTCTGTGAAAATTTGGGCTCAATTGGTCATCGAAGTTGCAAGAAAATGATGAAAGAAAAAACACCCTTGTTGTACAAATTTGTGGGCTTTCAGATGCTTTAAAAAGGCTTCTGGCCTGAAGTCATTTAATATTTTAGTGAGAAATTACCTCTTTTTCAAAAACTACTTTACTCTAGAGGGAGTCGTTTCTCATAATGTTTTGTACAATCAACAGCTCTCAGTTGCTCATTACCAAGTAAGTTATTATGCTTAAAAATATATATTTTGAGTAATTACCAAATGTGTACCATGCCTTTAATAGCACACCATACAACAAATCAAAACAAAAATTCAAATTCGAAAATGATACAACTGGAAACAGCTAAAAGCATTCATGAATGTTTGTATGCATCATGTTTCTAATTATGTAAGGCTTATTCCAATTATGAATGGAATTTTTTTTTAGGTCTACCAATCCTGTTCTTTGTAAAGAACGGTTATTTAAACTTTGAGGGCAACTTTATTATCCAGAATTTACAAGTTACACATTGTACACTTGGGTCTTTCTTCAAATAAGGGGGCCAAAGCGTGACATGGTGCTATATCTCAAAAAATAATGTACTTTCTATATTCTTTACATGTTTAAGTGGTGGGGATAGCTCATACGTTTAATGTACAACTTCAATTTCTCGAATCAGATTTTTTGTTTTCATATACGATCCAAAACTATCCATCACACTGTAACAGAGACACCGGAGTCTCAGTTTCCTGTTACATTGTGAAACTTGTGACTTGTTTTACCATAAATTAGTTGGTTTTCATTGAAAATTTAAATTTCAAAGGTTAATATGTAAACATCATTGGTATACTGTAATTCAGCTATTTTCAATGAAAACCTTCAAACGTAGGCCAAGAAGTAAAAGCCGAAAGTTTCACGCGTAACCGAGACACTGGTGTCTTTGTTACACTGTGACTCAAAAAGTCTTCTCTCCCTTATTATGCATCATAAATGTCTGAATCTAGTAAAGTGCATAGTAAAACATGCTACATACATGTTACTGCTAGATTCAGACATTATGATGCATAATAAGGGAGAGAAGACTTTTTGAGTCACAGTGTAACAAAGACACCAGTGTCTCGGTTACGCGTGAAACTTTCGGCTTTTACTTCTTGGCCTACGTTTGAAGGTTTTCATTGAAAATAGCTGAATTACAGTATACCAATGATGTTTACATATTAACCTTTGAAATTTAAATTTTCAATGAAAACCTACTAATTTATGGTAAAACAAGTCACAAGTTTCATACTGTAACAGGAAACTGAGACTCCGGTGTCTCCGTTACAGTGTGATGGATAGTTTTGGATCGTATATGAAAACAAAAAATCTGATTCGTGAAATTGAAGTTATACATTAAACGTATGAGCTATCCCCCCCACTTAAACATGCAAAGAATATAGAAAGTACATTATTTTTTGAGATACAACACCATGTCACGCTTTGGCCCCCTTATTTAAAGAAAGACCCACTTATGAAAGGCTTTAATTCCGATTGTGGCAATTTTGTAAGCAATCAACAAGGAATACCTAGTACCATGTGTTTTGTAAAGAAATGGTAAATTTCAACTATGACTGGATTTTTTAATAGGCAGAATTTACAAGTGTCAGTGTGTACTCTCTCACTCATGGAGGAAGGAAACCACATCAATTGGTACTCTGCGCATTGGGTACCAGTTTCTAAAACCACAATATTAACAGCGTTTACGTACAAACTGCAAGTCAGTCTTTGGCTAGATTCACACTTCACAGTCCAAGCTCAGACACTCATCAGTCACTGTAATCTTCAATAATGCACTCAACCTGAGAAGGCTTGGCTAGTGAATTCTGTTTAAATCCATTCTCACTCTGTTATCGCCTATTTTACCATTACAATGTGCAATTTACAGCTTTGTGAACTCTGTGTTATTTGCCCCGAGGCACGTTCTTTATTTATTCAGACCTCCACTGGTTGATGCTCAGATTTTGAGAATAAAAACTGTGAATTTTAAGGTTTGTTTTGTTCAAGCTCAATCAAAGAAAGAACACAGGAGGTAACTTGTACAGTGTATGTAAGGTACATTGTCAGGGCAATATTGCCCTTAACTTGTTCAGTGACTAGCCACCAGGACCAGTTAGCTTTTTATTTTACTAGTCCGTCAGCTTTTGCGCTTGTCCATTAAAGGTATTGTACACTTTTGGTAACAGCTCAAAATCAGTGTCCGCATTTTATGTGATTCAACATATCGTCACCGACGCCACGAACAGACACACACGTAGATACCAATAAAAAGTAGCAATCGGAGAAAACAGCGTTTAAGGTTGAATTTTTTTTTAAATCAAGCTTTCGTACAAATTCTGGGGTATTTTCAACTAGTTTTCTTACATTGGGGGCTTGATGCTTTGAACTTAATATATATACGGTGCTTTTTACTGTTTTTCATCCTAAATTAATAAGCAATAAAGTAGGAAAGGTTTGTGTCAGTTCGTGGCGATGAAAATTTACGCAACCAGGCATTTTCCGTCGCCACGAACTGACACCATCCAGTGTATTACAATGCGTGTGTGTCAGTTCGTGAAAATGTAGGTCACGCGCGCGCTACACACCAAGGTTGGTGTCAGTTCGTGGAAACGTTTTTTTCACTTTCGAGGTTTGTGCGCGCCGTGTGTTGCAATGGTAAATTGAACCTTTGTGTCAGTTCGTGGAAACGAAAAGTGTCAGTTTCGGCCTTGGTTAACTTTGTCTAAACATGCACAAAACTGAAAACTTAAAAAAAGGTGGCTTTGTACACATGGTGTCAGTTCGTGTCGGTGACGATATGCATGAACAAACAAACGTGTGAAAGTTTGAGCTCAATTAGTCATCGAGATCACGAAAAAAATAGTAAAAAGAGACCTTAAATGTGTTTTCTGTTTTTTCAAAATATCGCGCATGATAAAAAGTATTGTTTTACTCATTTCTCAGAAACGATAGCATTTTAGGCAGAAATATTTTAAGGAACCCTTTCAACCATTTATACATACTTTAAATCATGTAAGTTGTGTGTGAATCTGTGAACATTTGGGTATTCCGATCTTACCAATAGTCTACAGCTACGGGCCTTTGAACAGGGATGCTTTTCAACACTAAACTTGTCAGCTGGACCAATGTTGACTGGTCCTCAGGTGTTTTAACTGGTATTTGGCCAGTGGACCGGTGTTATAGGAGAATGCTGCTTGTTGTACTAGGCAAGCCATTTTTTCCTTTACAATATTGGAAATGTATACAATGATGCTTCGTTTTTAAAATGGGCAAGGGCACCAAGGCGTTTTCTCCTTGGTAAAGGGCACCTCTACGAGGAAATTATAAATTTCCATTTGGACATTTCAAGATCCTTAAATGCCTACATTGTGAGATGGAACACATCTTATATTATGTACTGTACGCCAGGTTTAGACATACTGTACGTACTATGTTTGTCCACTTTAATTGCTTCTCAAAACAGTGATCAGTCTCACATTTTAAAAGGGGTCTTGACCTCTTACTGTATGCTTTGTAGACTCTGGAAAAACAATGGTTTCTCATCAAGAGGGAACAGCTGAAGGATACAAGAGAAAGAATGTGGCATTCTCGTGTACTGTGTGTACCCACTTATTCAACTAATAGGCCTACACATATGTAATGTGTTCAATAATGAGGTGAACAGACCACAAGTACTGTACACAGGGAACGATTTCATCCCCCAATTTTGCATGGAAGAATATGGAGACTGAAGATGTTTTGTGCTCACTACTGAATGCTAATAATAATATTGAGTTAGCAAATGATGATTTTTGAGTTAGCAACTGATACATTTTGTGTAGCGTTTTGCTTTGCTATACAAGGAAAATCGTTCACTGGTATTACATGTATCCTTGAACATTACATATAAATACACACATTATGATGTTTTGTGCATAATATTAAAAAAGCAATCATTTGATTACTTCAGATTGATGTACACCACATGGTTTGAAGAAGAGTGAGTTTGGCACAGTATGATGTAATGTCTACAGGGTACTGTTTGAACACATGTCAACGTACTGTCATCTCAGCATGCTTAATATTATTACACATCGCATGGGTGGAATCTCTTTCCAGGAATCATAGCGCATGGATAGTACAAATTATGCAGTGGCAATGAAAGTTCAAATTTTAGACTTCCTACTGCAGGTTACTTTGCTTTACTTCTTACTTTGCCCTTACTGTTTCAGTGACTACATGTAGCCAGCGAGACCAGTTAGCTCTTCATTCCACTAGTCCGTCAGCTTTTTTACTAGTCCATGTTTTATTTTAAATAGAGATGCTTTTCAACACTGATCCAGCCAGCTTGAGCACTTGGAGTGTACTGTATTTATTTTGACTGGTCCTCAGGTGTTTTTACTGGCATTTGGCCAGCGGACCACACTGTTAAGGGATAACGCTGCTACGATACAGTTTACCTGAAGTTTATTTTACACTAATTTTCTGAATAAACCATTGCGAGTTGGATGTAGATTTTAATGGTACAACTGGTAGGCCTTGCTCTGCCAGAAGTGAATTTTTTGTGTATTAAATGTTTAACACCCATTACACACAAAAAAACCGGGTGTCCAAATTGTTCACTTATACATACATGTACATGTACATTACATACATGTATATGACAGATAAAACAGGGTGTCCAAATTTAAAACGGTGTGTCCAAAAGACACCCAGACACCCCTCTGGCTGGCTAACACTATCTGACATGTGTGTAGGTAGGCCTACGTACATGTACATGTGGCTAAGGTCAACTGAAACAACTGCAGGTGAACCATTGGTGAACATAGGGTGTATGATCACTCCCATTCCATTCCAAGTGGAAGTCTGGAATTTATCAACAAATTAAGGTCAAGGTTGCCATGAGCTGTGTAAAGGTGGGATTCATCCATGGATTCATGGTGTGACCACAGATGTATAAATTGTAGTACCAGTACATGTGTACTGCCACACTGCAGTACACATGTATGGCGAAGTAAAAAAAACAACTTGTTTCGCGTCCCCGCCCGCTTCCTTTGTTGAGGTCGCCTGGAATAATTTTATCTTTTTTATTCACAAAAAATGAGAAAAAACATATTAAAAACGTCAACGAATCCGTCGAAAAATCAATCTTACGCTTTCATAGCGTTCTGAATCATGTGTGTATAGACTCTCTCAGTCCCCTTTTACATCGTCATAATCGTAACGCTACCGTACCATCGCTAAATGTGTATAAACTGCCGTTGATTTTACCTTGTTCCATCATGTGTTTGTGTAGTTTCAAATACAGTCATTTCAGTCGTAATCATTCGTCACAGTCCTGTTTGATGTTGACAATGAAACTTAAATACGACTGGCACGAGAGGCTATGCAATCTCGATTTCGTCGCAGTCGTTACGTACATGTACTGTATAATAACCGGATCAACTTGATCCAAGCACCAGTACCAACGTTTGTCCAACGTTTGGGTTCGAAAACTAGAATTTGTCGGGTTCCCTTAACAACTTTTCAACAACGATACGATCAATTGCTACAGTTGAATTGGTACCATACTGATTTACTCGGCGCAACCAATCAGCTGTTTTACGTCAAATTTTAAGGGATTTGTGGTGTGATAGATTTTTAATATCATCAATGTAAAACATGGTGCTAAACACTATTAAAACAATGGTCAGTTGTTGTTTGTCTAACAATTGTCTCTTTTAAATTATCATTTCATTTAAGAAGCCTTCATTGGTTACCAGTTGATCAGCGACTTGCATACAAAGTCCTTCTTATCACCTTCTGTGCATTGAAGTCCTCCTCACCTAAATACATCGCTTCTCTTATCAACATCCATAAGCCACCTCGCTCAGGTCTCCGGTCTTCCAATGATCTTTCTCTAGTTGTCCCCAAATCGAAACGATCATGGGGTGATCGAGCATTTGCTTCCGCCGCTCCTCGCTTGTGGAACAAACTCCCTAACTCCGTGAAGACATGTGAGACTGTTGATAACTTCAAGAACAAACTGAAGTCACACTTAATGACAAGCCATTTTTAATTACTTTTCTTCTTGTGAGCGCCTTGAGCACCCCTTGGGTGGATACAGTATGTTTTGCGCGTTATAAATACATGTATCTCTATAGGGAAAACACCATGGATTGCCAGAAATCTCAAACGGTGGCCATTTTGAAAAAGCCCCTTTTCCTCCTTTAAAAAAAAAACCTGGACTTGAAACATAGGTTTTTTTTTACTTTGCCTAAGTGAATGGATACATGTGTACATGAGACTGCACAAAAACCAAGGCCCTTCTCTCTGGGCTGGTTGGAACCACTGATTTGGTGCAATTGTACTGTACATGTACTAAACATTTAGTGTCAGCAGAACTTGTTGAAATTACTTGTCATGCTTGTTGGTGTGTGACATGAGGACAACGTTCATGACGTTGTAGGGTTACATGTACAAAGTAAACATGTAATGTACGCAGGCCTACATTTTTATGTACATTCATACATATGTCAAACATGTACTGTTTACATGTAATCGTGTGCCCGGAAAGAGGGCCTAAGGCACTTCACCTTTCTTCCAGGCACACAAATTATTTTGTCCCAGTGACGGGAGGACGGAAGCAGTGAAATTGCTCCTGGCAAAAAAATAAATGACATTAATGTTGGACAATTTTGATGCTAGAATTATAATGTACATCAAAGACATGTTTTCCCCATCCCAATGCAGCATAAAACCTTCCTACAATGATGTAATGAATGGCAAAAAACCCCAAAAACCTTTCGCGCTCAGTTTTCATCTTCCCGGCTCACTAGATGATGTTCAGTGTAAACCTCTTCCATCCCCCTATCCTTATCACTGTATCAACACAGTGGGACAGTCAGTTGTTCTCATTCTCAATCACCACAGACCCATCCCTAACCCCCTCTATTCCACCCACATCAATTGCCCTTAATACTACAGCATTGTGATTCCTGTCTTACTCAATCAATTTCACTGAACACCACAGACAGACAGGGCTGTGGGATGATACATTTTGTACAGTGTGTACATGTGTGTACATTCATTGACAAGTATGCAATGTTAAATGTGTGAGCAGAGTGTTTGTTAATCCACATGTTTTATACTACATGAACATGTACATGTATAAGCGCTACCGTGTTTTCCTACCGTAAGGCAGGAAATCCAATGTCACCGAAACATGATTCAAGTGTCAACGTAATGTAAGGCGCACAGCTGTAGGCACGCAGTCACCGCACACATGTCATAGCAGAGCTGCCAACTCTCCTTGATTCTGCAAAAAGTTCCGTGAAAATAAATAAACCAATCTATGTTCTGATTAATACATATTGAAATCTTCCTGATTATGGAAACTTTTTTCCCTATTACATGTATGTTGAGGGTAAAATTCTAAATATCTCCCTGATTGTTGGACAAAATCTCCCCGATTGCAAGATGCAAATGTTGGCAGAGGTACAGTGTATGTCTGGTACACATGTAGCCTTATGACACTTTACATGGACAGATAACATGAAGAGATCATGAATTTTGTAATCATCAAAATGAGTAAAAGATTGCTTTTGTTTTTAAATTAGTGTCTTTTCATAATTTTGTTGTTGTATAATTTAAGATTTTTTTTAAGACATCGCTTTGTGCCCTTTTTTTTCTTCTTTTCACAATGCACACACAATCTTTTGCACACAGAGTTGTGGGGACTTCCTATTGTTCTATTATTCCCTTTTCTGAAATTCCACTTGTGGGGACCCAGTTTAACAATGGTGTTTCTTAAACCTTAGTGAATGTTGCGCGAAGTGTAGAGTATTTACTCGATACCATCTTGGTTTACTATGTAGATGATGTGAACTCAAAGTCCAAAGTTAGATTCAAAATACAGTCATGCGAAGAAAAACGTTGTGGGGACCTATGTTCCATTGTGTAAAAGTCCCGACAACTCTGCATATGCCTACCCACTCATCTGAGCATGCCGACACACACACACACGCACGCAGATACATCGTTTCCAATAAACGGGCTGCTACATTATGTAGTCTTCGTTATCTACATGTAGCTGGTTTGCATTCTACAATACAGGCAAGAATCAATCAACGAATGCTAGCAGATGCTTTCACAACAACGTAATAGAATGCAAGGGCACATGCCCTCTGTTGGTGAAATCTACATGTTGTTTACAAAAAACTTATACAAATTATACAAAAACACTTGTACATGTAAGCGACTTGATACATACTGTACATTTGCATGCTCTATAAAATAAAAATGTCCCGATAGTTTGTCACTACATGTATGTGTGTGCTTAAGCCGTGTACAGCAATGGATCATCTTGCTGGTTTGCGCCATGGACAGCAGCGTACATGTACATGTAGTTGGCAACACACAGGTCCTCAAAAAGTTTACTAAAAACAACTGCAACATGTAGGATTTATTTTAATAAAATGATAACATAGGATTATTGTGGAGTGGACAAACGAAAGGAAAATCTTAAAGTCTACGGGAAACTTTTAAGGGGTACCAGGGCGAAGACTCGCAGTCGTTTTCTCCAAGTCGTAACATGGTTCTCCCCGGTTTTTTTCAAAACTGGGGGGCATTCTGGACCCAAATTTTGGAAGTTTGGCCGAAGCACGCTGAATTGAAACAAGGTCTTTGGAATGTTTTGTACTTCGTGTTTACCGTAGTTTTAAAAGTCCAACTGTGCAATCTGGAGCATTCTATAATGGTTTTCTCTTGATGTTTTTTGTGACATTAAAAAAAAACCTGCAAAAAACCCAATTTGTATCAGCCGAAATTTGCACGTGTATTTGTATCGGCACGCAAATCACGCGTATCGGCCTTATACGCAAGCTTGTGCATGGGGAAAACCCTGCGTAAGATTAGTCTTTCGGACTTTAGGAAGAGTAATTTTTCATTTGTGCAGTGAGTAACGATGTGTCTTAAGCAACGATGAGTTTGGTGAAATCGTCTGAAGGGCAACGGAGGCCATGGCTTCTGTTGCCTCCGTTTCCTTGCCTGGATTACAGTACATAAAAAGAATACTGTGTGAAATGTTACTTTATGCACAGAGCTACAACAAGATGTGAATTGCTTAGTTGCAGTCCTTCTCTTGTTTTAGACAGGAAGCAATATTACAGGTTGATGAACGGTGTCAGACCTGGACAAGACCCTGTGAGAGACTTATGAAAGTCTAGAGTGAACTGTTGTTGGATTGAAGAAGTGATAATGGGCTGCTGAGTCATCGATGAGGCGTGATGTACAGTAGATGCAGGGAGAGCTTGTCATCTTAATGTACACTGTGTACATTGAATGTGAAGTCAGTGATATGTACACTGTACTGTCTGCTATGTACTTAGTACATTTGTAATAATAATAATAATATTGGCTTCATAGCGCTCAAATCCGTCACTCAGTGACACTCATGGCGCTCCAACATTATTACCCCTGATCACTGGGCCATTTGTTTCATTCCTGAAACCATGGAGGAACCATATCAGCTCCCTTGGGAGTTTACAGCCTGTGCTGCCAAATATGTAGCGCACCATGGAGGTAGAATTCTACCTCCATCAGCGCACCAAGCTAAATCAATCACATGAACCATCTCTGCCCTCACAGGTACCCATTTACCCCTGGGTGAAGAGAAGCAATTATGACCTGATGACGATGACATCACTCCAGTGGGGTCTCTACAACAAGTAAAGATCTACTAAAAATGTGAAGTTTGAAGATTGTGTGAGCTTGAGAAGTGTGCATTTTTTGCAGACAATCTCGGGGGAGGGGGGGGGGAGAGGAAGAAGAAGAAAAAAAAGTATTACAAAAAAACCATACAAAAACAAGAGCAGTTCCGAACACCTAACAAACTGTGCAAGTGCAACCTTTTTATAATAAGAGTTTTTTTCTGTTTGATTTTGTGAGTTGTTTTTTAATATTATGCACAAATTTTACTTGTTTGTAATGAATGCAAATTGTTCATCAGAATAACAACAATAGTAAAAGCAACAAAGTTGTCAAGCGCCATCTACGTATAGTGACCAAACATCCTGAGGCGCTGGAAAAAAGAAAATTTCAGAAATATACATTACAAGATAGGCCTTCATACTTACTTCATGTAATCAAAGTACATGTACATGTATGTAATTAAGAGCACATTTAAGAGAGATTTACACACTAACAAAATTCAAGTGGATAAACACAACATGTTACAACACTTATTACAACTGTAACACAAGTGAGTCTGTTGTACATTTACTGTGCAATGTATGATGTAATATTTACATGGATGTGCAGGCAGGCCCAAGGCTTGTGATTTTAGATTCAGGCCAGTAAACTCATGACTGGACAAGTCCGGCTGTCTTATGTCTGAATAACAACAATACCTCACTCTATCATATCTTGAACAGATTAATGATGCGCAAATGTTGACTTGCAGTCTGATACTTGATAGATACCTTTCAATTCTGTTGAGTAATGAAGTAGGGCCCTATATAAGCCTACTGTGCCACTTAATTCTCTTACAAATGTCTTACCACATGTAGTTATTCAAATAGAAACGGTTAATTGCATGTTAAACTGTGTCAGTCAGTTTTTTCTCATTTTGATTCTGGTCTTGTAAATATTTTGAGCTGCAAGCCCTGCTGTCGTGTGGTTTCCCCCCCCCCCCCCCCCGATTCGAGCCCTGGCAGGTATTGTAAAAATAGATCAGGCAGACAAACTCAAGCAGACGCGGCTTCCATAAAGAGACTACAAAATCCAACAAAAGGTTTTCAGGAGAATATGCCTGCCCCAGACAGGCCTAGACAGCTGTAAAGACCTGAACAAGTCTGGGTACCGACTGCAGACATAATGTGTGAATCATGCTCCAAATGTAGCACATCTTGTTCTATTTCAGACGTGGCATGCTTGAAGTCTTATATTCCGGGATAAATCATTGTGATCATGCCGGCTGAGAGACATTTCCCAATTCAAGGTGCTTAATGTCATCAGCCATGTTGCATCAGAGGTTGTTCAATGGTTCAATATGTACACAGTGTACACGCACAGCTGTCTTAAGGCAGGCCTGGAATTACACGGAGGCTATGAGGCCACGGCCTGCGTTGCCCCATGTCTTGGCCTTGGTGCCCCTTCAAAAGTGTCCCATAGACTTTCAGATTTTCCAATGGAAGTGCCCTTTGCAAAATGAAAATAGTCTAAGTTGCCCTCTCAAAAATGAAATTCCAGGCCTGTAAAGGGTGTTTTACTTTACGCAGGCAAGATATTCTTCCTACTTAAGTCTGATTTCTGATTTTTGGGTCCTCAGAAAAATCAGCAAAGTTCTTTCTAAATAGCTTGAAAAGTCTATCAAAGCCTATAGGCCTACCATGTACATGTGTACATAGTTCAGCCCTTGTAGTTTGTTCCTAAATAAAATGTTATTTTTTTCCAACTTGGGTCAAATATCATGCCTGTTTGTGTTCACTTTGTCTATAATTTACCATATCTATTGCACTTAAGCCACAGGCCTGGAATTTCAACTTTGAGAGGGCAAGGCCATTTGTATTTTGCAAAGGGCACTTCCATTTGTTTGAAAATCTAAAAGTCTATGGGAAACTTTTGAAGGGGCACCAAGGCCAAGACAAGGGGCAACAGAAGGAGGCCTCCATGTCCTCCGTGTAATTCCAGGCCTCTGAGCTCCTTTCACACTGCAGTGCAAGTATTTCCCAGGAAAGTCCCAGCAAATTTGGTTGACCTTTTCACACTTGAATTGCTAACCCTGGCAAACTCCTGGGAAATATGTCAGTTTCCTGGGAAATGGTTACCCATCCTTGGGAGTAGGGTCAGCAACTGAGTCAGGGTTAATTAGCCAGGAAGGATGTCAAATTTTGCTGGAAATTTAAAAACTTGGTGTCCAAATTGTTCACTTACAATACATGTAAATGACAGATTTAAAACAGGGTGTTCAAATTTAAAACAGGGTGTCCAATAGACACCCAGACACCCCTCTGGCTAACACTATGAACTGAGTGCTTATTTTCCCCAGGAAAATTTCAGGCCTGATGTTTCATGGAGGCAACGGAGGCAATTGCCTCCATCCCCCTGGTCATTGCCTTGGTGGCCTTGGAATGTTCCGATAGAAATTTGCAATAGGCGAAAAAACGTCTTGGTGCCTTTGCCCTTTCAGGAACCAAGCATCGGGCCTGAAATTGCATCAAGTGTGAAACAAACATGGGGTGTGGCAGTGGGGGTTATCATTCCCCAGGAATTTCCTGGGTTCTTATTTCCTGGGAATCGTATCTGTAGTGTGAAAAGGGCTTTATAGTAAACTAAACATGTTCTAGAAAATTTTGTCTTTGTGCAATCCAAAATTATTTACAATTTACCAAGTCAGTTTCCCTTGTGGTTTATTACTTGATAAGACTGTCCTTGCTCGGTGATAAGAAAAAAGGTCAGGCGTACATGTAGCTAATTAAACCGAGCAGAAATTTCCTTCAGATGGATTGCAGTTAAGGGTTTTCTCAGCTGATGGTATATTCATGGAGCTAATGTATATGTAGCTCCATGGTATGTTGTATCATGGAGGTAGAATTGTAAACACCTTATAGTTACACACTGTCATGACTGTGTAAGTACACTGTAAGTACTTGCATGTAATCAACATTCCAATGAAAAGGGGGTCTCTGTTGTCATAGTGACCAAACCCCATCAAGACATGCGGTATCTACATGTAGGTTAGTTTTAAGGTCATTGTCTATTAATACATTGTAAGACGCTGTAATACAATGCATAGATGTTACAAAACATAAACCTGGACTTCATACATTGTACAATGTTGTACATGTACATGTACGTACATGTACATGCATCATTCATTATTTTCTCGTAACTTCGATTCTGACCAATTGAACCTAAATTTTCCACAGGTTTGTTATTTTAAATGCATGGCCTACATGTTGGGATACACCAAGGTCTTTGACAATTACCAAAAGTATACCCTGCCTTTAACCATACAGTACAGGTATAAAACAAACTTTCACTGTAAACACACTGTAATGAAAGTGAACATCTGTAAATTTCATCCACTTGGTCCTTTGACACCCTGAGTTTATCATCGTTAACCACCGATATGCCTGGAGGGAGCATTGTTGATAAATTGAATCTTCATAAGGGTCACGGAAGGGCACGATTGTAATTCAAAATATTGCAGTGTATCAACTACTGTTGCATGGCTTAACCTCAAAAATGCAGATTTCTAAATTTCAGACTTTTGGCAAGTCAAAGTACATTTGAAGCCATTCATTTTTAGAAAAGTAAAACCCCTGATAAATCATGAACTTTTTTTTTTCTTTTTCTGTTTTCTGAGCCAAGTACTCATGTACAATTAAAAAACAAAATTGTTTTATGAGATATCGCCAAACATCACAAGGCCAAATGGCCACTTCAAGGTGAGGGCTACACTTAAACTGATTTGGGCTGTTGACCCAAATCAACTGTCACCAGGGGCATGTTGCCACCTACTCCTTCTTTTACACACATTTTATTTACATGTGTATAATTGTAATTAATTTGATGAACTTCTTACCGGATACCATGTGACCTGTGACATCACATGTTTACAAACAAGCCACAGCGCCTGGACTTCCTGCATGCACAATTTGTACACTTAACCAAAAGGAAGAAAAACATTCAATCTGATATTTTATGGAGATTGCACTGTCTGATCAGTGTTATCAACCTTTCATATGAAGAAATGGGGCACATCAGCTGTTAAACGTATTTTTGTAACTCTTGAAAATTTACATACTACATGTATACAGCAGGCCTGGAAATACACAGATGCCATGGAGGCCATGGCCTCTGTTGCTCCTGGTCTTGGCCTTGGTGCCCCTTTAAAACTTTCCCTTAGACTTAAATGTTTTCCAACGGAAGTGCCCTTTGCAAAATCAAAATGGCCTTGCCCTCTCAAAGATGAAATTCCGGGCCTGGTACAGAACATGAAGGTGGAAATGTACGGTACAAAATGAAAAATTTCCCTTGTTTGACCAGTGTAGTATCTTGCCTGCCCAAAAAGCCATGAAATGTTCAATTTTATTTTTAGGTTACATTACTCTCTTTGTAAGCAAAGGTTACATGGTCTAAATACAATGTACACCTTCATGTACAATGTACATTATATGTTAAATGTTGCAATACACCCACGCATACACTGTTGATTGTACATGAAGTGTTCGTTGTAAATTGAGGGTTAAACTGGATGAACTCTCCAATTTCCAAAACCAACATGGTTTATGAAACACATTTGACTTTTTTTGTTTTTCTCGTCAACAAAGACCTCTGGAAAATTGATTTATGACCAAATGCGAAATAATTTTTGCATCAGTGGTTTTCCATAATTGGTTGAGTTCATAAAAGGAAAACCATTAAAAAGCATTTCTGCAATGGTGACTGTTTTCTGAATGGTTGTCAACGTCTTGTTTGACTCAGGAATGTATGAATTTGTTCCAGTTGATCAGCTGATTTCCTCATGTTTTTTCTTCTCTTCTTTATAAATTTAATAGTGCCATGAAAAATGCTGTAAAAAAATTAATACTAGAAGGCTGCAGGGTTCTCCCCAGCATTTTTTCAAAACTGGGGGGGGGGGGCAACAGGCCTGGAATTTCATCTTTTAGAGGGCAAGGCCATTTTCATTTTGCAAAGCGCACTTCCAACATGTCCAATGGGAGACTTTGGAACGCTAGGTGGCAGCAGACTTAACCAGGTAAACTTCCATTGTTTACATAGTTCTGAGCATGCGCATATTTCCAAGAACAATGGATTTACCTGGTAAGTCTGCTGCCACCTAGTGTCCCCAAAAGTCCCCCATTGGTAAAATCTGAAAGTCTACATGTACATGTATAATGGGAAACTTTTGAAGGGGCACCAAGGCCAAGACCAGGGGCAACGGAGGCCTTGGCCTCCGTGGCCTCCAGGTACAATTCCAGGCCTGGGCCAAATTTTGGAAGTTTGCCCCTAGCATGCTTAATTGAAACAAGGTTCTCGGAATGCTTTCTACTTCGTGCTTACTTGTATCTTGGTTTTGGAAGGTCAACTGTGCAATCTGGAGCATTCTAAGTTGGTTTTATCTTGATGATTTTTGTGAATTTGATTTAAAGTAAAAAAAACAAAAAAACATTGTATATTTTGTTTTCATATCAGCTGCAATGGAAGACTTACCAGGTAAATGTCCATTGTTTACATAGTTCAGGGCGTGCCCACATTACCGAGAACAATGGATTTACCTGGTAAGTCTGCTGCCACCTACAGGCCTCGAATTACACGGCGGCCACGACGGCCAGTGCCGTCGATGCCCTTGCAACTGGCCGTGATGCCCCTCGTAAAATATCCTTTTCACAGCCATAATGCCGTGCCCTTTTCCCCTGATGGCCGTCGTGCTCTTCCCCCGTTGGCCGTCGTGCCCTTTTAATGAAAGTTAAATATTTACTTGTGTTAGTTTTTGTTTTCAGCATACGATGTATCTTGTGCTTGTGACGTGTTTTAATGTATATATCCATCAATCCAGCGCAATCCGCAAGGGAACTTCCCTGATAGGGGATAGCATAAATGACGTTCAACGCATCGCGACTCTTTATCGGTTGCATACAATGCGTGCATCCGTTGTACACAAACACCCGACATCGTTAAGCAGGAGACCAGTCTAAAATAAAAACCATTAACCAACAGAGGGCGCTCTTTTGTTTGAACGCCCTCTTCTGGTGGAATTGTTGCACCGCATGACATGAAAAACTTTTTGGGTGAATGAATCGCGTTGCTGTTGTCCAAAACTTTTCGGTTATACTGAGTATACTAAGTCTGAGTCTTTCATGAACTACATGTAAGTGGCCTTCGTGCCCTTTTGATTTTCTCATTTTGGCCTTGGTGCCCTTTCTACTGGCCTTGGTGCCCTCCAAAATTTGGAATACTCCAAGGCCAAAGTGGCCTTGCCCTAAAAAATTTGTAATTCCAGGCCTGCACCTACATTGTACATAGAGTGTAGCATCCCAAAAGTCCCCCATTTGTGCATATCGGCCCGATATGCTATTATGTACATGTAGCTTCTGCATGGGTAGACCCCTGAGGTTAAGCTGTACCTACATGTAGAACCCTCTTTTGCAAATTACAAAGTTGCATCTGACTGATGTGCATCATACATGTACATTGTGAGAAAGGAAATGCCCTTACTTTTAAAATTTTGTTTTCCGTCATCCATCTGGCAGTGATGACAGAACTTGTTATACTTTTTTTACTGGGCTTAAATAAATGCATGTTAAAGGTAGGATCATACATGTAGATTGTCTTCTCCAAAAATTAATGGCTAGATACAAACTTACTTGGTGAGAAGCACTGTAGCTGTTTGTAGTATAAACTTTTTTGAGAAAGGATTTCCTTTCGAAGTAACATGGTTTGGATAATTATTCACCCAAATCGATTGAATGCGAGAAATAATTCACGCATGATGAGTTTCTCAGATTTCTAAGGGTTGGTGTCCGTTCGCGAATGCTGCGGGGAGAGATGCGGTTGGTACCCGCTGTCATCTCGCTAACGTGGTTGGATTCGACCCTTGTGAAAATACCGTGACAATTTTTTACTGTTTTCTCAGCAAGTAGACTCTGTATTCAGCTGAAACTTTCACATGTGACTTTTATTGCTGCTTTATAATTTTGCCTATAAATCAGCATTATGTTCACAAAAACCAATCTACATGTATGACCTTATCTTTCAGGCTTCATTTAAAGTAATGGGTTTTTTTCTCTTCTCTTTTTTTCCATCTTCCATTTCAGATATTTCAAAGAACAAATTCACAGAAGTACCGGATGAAGTGTGCGAATATATTTTCCTGGAGAGACTAAACTGTTACAATAATGCCATAAGAGTCGTTCCCGAGTCATTTTCTAGGTTACTAATGCTTACATATTTAAATTTAAGGTGAGTAACTAAGGAATTTTAGCCAAACTTGCATGTAACCTAAATTTGTGTTCTGGCCTGCCCCCTTTTTTTCATAAGGTCGAGGCCTGACAACCCTACGAATTGTGTCTACACTGCAAACACTGGGGTGTTGAAATTGACACCGTGGGTGTTGTCACATATAAATACCTAAGAGAGAATAAAAATTAACACCATTAGGGTGTTGAAATAACACCAATTGAGATGTTTTTGTGTTGGCAGAAATAAGTGTTATTTTAACACCCTGTGTTGTAAATTTTGATTCTTTCTTGGTATCTTCATACATGTATCTTTTAGGACACCTTGTGACAATAATGTGATAATACCCATGGTGTCAATTTTAACATCCCAGTTTTTGCAGTGTAGAACCCCAAGGTTAACACATACTGAACTTTGATACATTGTACAATCCTCTTTAATAAGCTTGCAAATGTCACAGTCCCATAGAGTTCTTGTCCCCGGTCTAGACCTTGGCGATTCTGTATTTAGATTTTTTTTAATGGAGTAGCATTTCCCTGGGAAGAAAAGAAAATGGCCTTGCTTCTTGTAAGATCAAATTTCCGGGCCTGTTCAGCATGAAATTTCAAATTATGAATTGTATGCAACGGTTAATATTCTCTCCTTTTTTCACTTAAAAAAAAAAAATACAAAGAGTTTATTTAATACTCTTTCAGAGCGAAATTTTAAACATGACATCATTTGACAGTAAAAACAAATAGGCCTACTTTCAAAGAGGAATTACTGCGCCAGTCATCAGCTCAAACTCAATGTGGTTTTGATTGAATATCATCAGAATTCAGGAATGAACAGTACAAAAATTTACAGACCGTAAAATTGAAATGTGACGCCATCGAACGTTTTTGGATTTTGACAAAAATTACATGTATTTAAAAGGGTATCGAACACAGTGGCCTTTTACATCATATAGGTTTTTAGAGAATTGTAATTTTCTTCTCATTTCCACAGGGACTCTTTCTAGAGGAAAACTGAATTTGACCTTAATAATAATAATAATAATATCGACTCTTATTTAGCGCGATTCCAAAGAATAACCATTGGGCTTCAAACATTATTACCCCTGGTCACTGGGCCATACACGTATATTTCTTTCCTTAAACCATCTCAGCTCTCTTTGGAGTCGGCCTTTCCCTTTCCCTGTATACAGCCTGTGCTGTCAAGTATATAAGTAGCACACTAAGCTAACTCAATCACAAGAACCATCTCTGCCCTCACAGTTACCCATTTACACCCCTGGGTGAAGAGAAGCAATTGTAGTTAAGTGTCTTGCTCAAGGACACAAGTGTCATGGCCGGGATTCGAACCAACACCCTGATTAATTAGCAACCAGAACTTGAGTCCGATGCACTAGACCACTCGGCCACGACACACCTTGGAGCCCCTCTTTAAAATGAGAAAGTTTCACCTTTACACAAACAAGTATAATATGTACTGTAATTTCCTGCAGATAAGACGCGTCTTATCCGACTTTCGATGGTACAAAAAAGTCACTGCGTCTTATCTTCCGATGCGCCTTATCTGATTTCAATTGAGTTCATTTTGATGATTAGGACAATGTGAAATCTTACATTTAAACTGCAAAATAGTTCCTTTATTTCATCCAGGGTAATTCTACATGTCACATTTTTCTTAAAATAAAACCTAAACCATTCACATTTTTGACAAAACTTACCGAAGAGCGAAGTCACTGGCCGTCGCGAATAGGCGACGATCAATGCATGCTGCACACAGTACACAGCTATATCACATGACGGGTACTAGTCTTTATTAAACAAGTCGTTTTATAATGTTATCGTGAATTTTGCCAACAGAGGGCGTACGTTCCTATTATCTCTGTGTTGTGAAAGCATTATTAAGAAAGCGCCCTCTAGCGTTCGTTGGTTCTTGCATGTGTTGTAGTATTCAAAAAAGCTAGATAGCAAAGATTAGCAGCCAATTCATTGGGGAATGTTGGGAAAACGTTTATCTGCGCGCGCTCGTTGTGTAAAACGAAAAACTGTCAAGCTATGGTTTTCGAAAAAAATCTTTAAAATGAACTTGGACAAAATGTTTTACTCGTCTTCGTCATTATAAAATTACGATCCCTTTGCGCTATGTTGATGTGTGCTTATACATGTACCATCACATGGCCCCTGTATGTGTATGTGTTGATGTACAAGCAGTATGTTACTTCGCGAGCGTGTATAATGTTGAAGATTGCGTCTTATGAGGCGGTGCGCCTTATCTGTTGAGCCTCAAATATTTTCTGGTGATTTTAGGGACCTGCGTCTTATCCCCCGAGCGCCTTATCCGCAGGAAATTACGGTACTGTACTTACATGCACGGCTGTAAAACACCTTTTATGTTGTCACACTTGCCTCTGAAAATGGCAAGTGACATTTCAACCGGTCTTTGTTAAGCAAGTTAATCAAGCCTTCAGGTTGTGATTTAATGTGCCATCATGAAAGCAAGGGTTCAGGGTATTGGCCCCGCTGATCTTTCCACATTAGTACTTCCTCGTGATGGAAAACATTCACCCATGGATCCCTGTGCCATAAAAAAAAACCATAAAAGTTGTCAGCAAATTTTTAAAAGAAGGAAACAAAAAGTACAAGCATGTTGATATTTGGCAGTGCATCCTTTTTTTTTATTGCTCCATGGTTAGTGTTAATCAAGAGAGTGATAAAAAAAAATAAAAAAATAAGAACAAGAAAATGGAGACACTTCTTAAAAGGTATGAAAAATACTTTAAATTTGGGCTCCCAGTTAAAGGGCTCAAAATTAACACTGGACCCCAGGCAAGAAATTTCATCTTGGAGAGGGTAAGGCCATTTTCGTTTTGCAAAGGGCACTTCCATTTAAAAATCTTAAAGTCTATGGGAAACTTTGAAGGGGCACCAAAGCCAAGACCAGGGCAACAGAGGCTGTGGCCTCCATGGCCTGGGACCCGAGGCCAGTGATTTTAGCGTCGGGCCAGTAAACTTATGACTGGACAAGCCAGGTGGTCTTGTGTTTTTGAGCTTTAAGGCCTGCAGTCTTTTCCCCCAAATTCGAGCTCTGGGTAGGGTCATAGATCGGTTATTAATCCAAAAATGAATGACCATAAAAACTTACTCGGTGAGAAGCACTGCAGCTGTTGATAGTGAAGCTATTTTTGTAGAAATGATTCTCTCAAAATAATGTGGTTTGGATAATTGTTCACCCAAAAGCCTACTCGTTATGAAGATGGTAGTGGTAGTAAGCTGCCTGCAAAGTTAGTTCGTCTAAAGTGCCCCCGGTGATTAGAATCCAATAAAAGTATGTCAACAAAATGTAGACCACCAAAGATCGCCTGCAGGTTACTTTTGAAAGTTTCTGTGATGTCTGTTTGAATGCTGCCCTCGGCCAGAGATGCGGTTGGTACCCGCTGTCACCTAACGTTGACGAATTCAACGTTCTTACTGAAAATACCGTGACAGTTTTTTTTTCTTCTTCTTCAGTTTTTTCAATAAGTAGGCACTGAAACTTTCACAGGTGACTTTTATTATATCTTCCTTGATAATTGTGCCTATAAATCAGCATTTTGCTGACACCCCCCCCCCCCACAAAAACACCCCAAAACCAAACAAACAATGACCTGGTACTGTACCTTTAATCACAAATCTTACTCATCCAACAGCACTCTGATTGAACAACAAACATATAATTGTTTCCCTGTCCAGATTATCTAAATATTTGGAAAGCGTAATCGTGATGAGTGAGTAAGATGTGTGTTTAGGACTCAGGAGAAGCTGCCCTGACCTCACAGACTCCATTATCCCCCCTCCCTCCCTTGATAATCCAATTATCCCAAAAGCATTGATTCTTCTTTTGCCTGGGGTCAGCAGAGAGATGTCTCTATTATTTTGCCATTGTCTGATTGGATTACCATGACATTCCAGAGGAACTTTAAAGGAATGGTCTCTAGACCTCAATATTGAGCCTGATGTCTGGTGGTACAATGACTTGACTGGTTACAAGGGAATCCCAATTCATGGAGACTAAAGACAGTGAGGTTTTTTTAAACGGGGTGTCCGGGGCTTCAATATGAACCATATTGCCAGTTAGATTCTAAATAATGTCTGGTACATGATAGATTTTACTGGTCACGAAGTATGCCTGGGAGACTAGTAAAATTCACTACCCGACTAGCCGCGCTTCATTTAGTCGTGACTTTGACACTATTCGCGACTATTTTCAAAACCAAAGATTGTGGATCGCCGCAGGTGCAAGATGGGTAATTCAGGCTGAAGTGTGAAGTATGCATTGCAATGGGTTGCTTACATTGCAGTAGTTGCCTAGGCCTTGATTTGACTGGTCACAGCGGAATACTAGAATTGGATTCTCCAGACCAAAATGGTGTTACTACATGTACACAACGTACATGTTAGTCACATGGTTCATGGTTAGGGGCAATGACTTGACTGATTACAAGGGAATCCCAATACACCTTTTGCATTGACGTCATCAAGCCACCATCTTAAAGATAAACCGATGGTGAAACAAAAGGGAAACAAACACAGATTTGTACATAGGATTGGCCAATGAAAATCTTCCTTTTGACCTCTGGGCGAGGTCGCCCTACTCAAAAGACGTCATGTGTGTAAGGTCTATTGGATTCCTGGAGACTAAAGACGGTGGTTTTTTTTTATAAAGAGGGTGTCTGGGCCTCAATATGAGCCATTTTGCCAGTAAGATTTTGAATCATGTCTGGTACATGGACTTGACTGGTCACAAGGGAATACCCAAATTGGATTCTCCAGCCTGGTGCCATGATGCCATGCACATTCCTTCATAATTGTGTATGGGTGTTCACCGTCTCTTACGTTGACTACGCAAAAGCTTGCCTAGAACCATGTGACATTGCCAGAGTTGCCAACTCTCCCTGATTCTGCAGAAAGTTACCTGAAAATAAACCAATTTGAAAATCTTCCTGATTATGGAAACTTTCCCCAGGGATGTATGTAGGCCTATGTTGAGTGTAGTTCTAAATATTTCCCTGATTGTTGTTCAGAATCTTCCTAATTGCATTGCAACTGGCTCTAGTCTAGTCTTGGGGGATTGGTTGTGTATCGGCGCTAATTGGGGCATATCAGCCCTAATTCATGCATATCGGCCCGATACGCTAGCTTGTGCAATAGGGAGAACCCTGATAGATCTGTCACATTTTATGTGTACACAGTGTAATTGTACACAGTGTACATGTACAATACATCATGTAGGCTACATTGTACACAGTAAACAGCCTGATGACATTAATGTAAATTTTGATGTAGACCATAGTGCACTTAAGTCTGATTTCAAGTTTTTTTGCCCTTGGAAAAATCCGAAAAATTGTGAGTACGTCACCCATGTAAATAGCCTGAAAAGTCTTCTAAAGATTACAACCATTTAAGTCAGTCCTTGTGCTCAATGAAATGTTACTACTTTTTTCCTTGGACCAAATATCATGCCTGATTTTGTCCATGTATGACTATTAATTGCCAACATTGAAAGGGAAGTGCACATTGCGGATGTGTTTGTTTGTGGGCTGAGATCCTTACTGAGAGGTACAATGTACTGAGAAGGGGAAAACCCGGTCAGGAGGCTTGGAATGTCTTTATAAATGTCAATATTATTGTGCATGCAGTATGTATCCATCTTCCTCCATGGTGTATCATTGTCACCCAAGGAAGTTTGGAATGTCTAAAATATTCTGTTTTAAGAAAAACATTTGGTCAAGTCAGTGCAAATTACTGGAAAGAATCAAACAAAAATACCGTCCAACAAAAGTGACACCAGCCCGGCGTACATGTACATTTTGTACATTGGCGAGTAAAAACTGCTGTGTCATGGCCAAGCGGTTAAGAGCATCGAATTCAAGTTCTGATGGTTAGTCATCAGGTTGTGGGTTCGAATCCCGGTCATGGCACTTGTGTCCTTGAGCAAGACACTTAACTATAATTGCTTGCCTTCACCCAGGGGTATAAATGGGTACCTGCGAGGGTAGAGGTTGATATTGTGTTTGAAAAAAGCCTTCGGAGCGCTACGACAGCTCGGGGCTGTATACTCCCCAGGGAGCTAAGAAAGATGAAAGGAATGTTATTGGCCCAATGACCAGGGCACTAATGTAAAGCGCATTAATACGTTTATTGTAAAATGCGCTATATAACAACTTGTTATTTTTTTATTTATTTTTTATTTGTGGGCTATTAAGCATCACTTTTCAACTTGCCCTGTGGGCTGCTGAAAACTGTACAACCTACTTGTATTTCCTCCTTTTCAGAATTGAATTTTTCACATTTTTAAAGTTAATTGTTTTGAGTGTGTGATACTTTGTTTGACCATTAAACTGGTTGTGATTGCTACCATTAATATCAGTAAAATGCATTTATATTTGAATTTGAATTTGAAATGGTTTATTGCATAAAAAAAAGGACCATCGCAGCCAAAGGCTGAATTGCGGTCAGATTTACAATTAGTTAAAATACGACAAAAACAATGAGATAAAAATTTAACATTCAGAAATCGACAAAACAGATTAAAAAAAAAAAAAAAAAAAAAAAAAAAGAAGGAAATAACGGAAGTGCTCTCAATTTTTTTTTAAACAGAAACCACCTCAAAAAAAAATATTTAAAAAAAAAAAAGAGAAAAGAGAATGAGCAACTGGGAAACTTTAAGAACAAATCGAAAACTGAACAATACATGTTATACATATAATGACAATACATGTTTAAAATCTAGGCTACTAAAACTTCATGGGTGCAAGTGAAATGCACAGTTCACTAACCCGGTGGGAGCTTAAAAGTGCGAGGCCTGAATGTACATGCACAAAATAGAACAATTTGTATATTATGTACGGTAAATGTACATGTGCAACATGGATGTGAGGAAAACTGTAATGAGGATATTATTTGGTTTGCGGTAACACCATGTGTGTCTCTACTTGCCAGGTAGAGTTTGTTCTTAGAGAACTGTCTTGCTTAATTCTACTACCGCGGAGTAGATTGTTCGGGTGTTCGGGAGACTTCTCAGTTCTGAAAAGAACTGTCTTGTTTATTAACTATTACCTGGGCGGAAGGTATAGAATTAGGCTGGGACTACTACTTTAGCTTATAGGATCGTAATTAACTGTACTACCGCGGAGTCAGTTCTTGGATTGGTCTCAATGTTTCGACTAGCTTGCTCTAGTCATCGTCAGGAGAGTTAATAAACAAGACAGTTCTTTTCAGAACTGAGAAGTCTCCCGAACACCCGAACAATCTACTCCGCGGTAGTAGAATTAAGCAAGACAGTTCTCTAAGAACAAACTCTACCTGGCAAGTAGATACACACATGGTGTTACCGCAAACCAAATATATTGATACCTCACCATGCAATGCCTCAAATCCTATGTAATGAGGAAATTACAAAAAACATCAGAGAAGACATGTATCTGTCTATGGTTTATCAGATGTAGCTTATGATAATTGATTGCGACAGTAATACATGAGCTAGACATATAGATTAGGTACAGTACACATTACTGACACTGAGTGCTCTTCTGTGTCAAATATCTTCAATTAGCTTTCATAATTTTGTCTTTCTCTCTGCGTCATTATGCGTTGAAGTATAGGGCATCCTTAGGAAAACTTTTAGCAACAGGAGCTGTAGCCACCAATTCGGATACGGCTGTAGTATTGAGGTCTATATGTGCCGATAAGCATTGACAGGTGAATTGTTGATGTTTACGACCTCACTAAACATGTTGAGTGCTTTTTTCTTCAACATCAGCATCAAGATCAACAGCACTTAAACACTGTCAGACTGTTGCTTTTGTTTGTGAATGTACAATGTACACACGTACAAAGGCAGACAGTCACAATACATTGGCTGGGTATAGAAAGATTGCACATGACGTCATTGACCGCCACCTTTGATGAAAAACAATGGAAACGTTAGGCGCTGTGCACAACTCTCGGGCCATGATAGCCTTTCTAGCGTGCATGTTTCATCAACGATGGCGGCCAATGCACATGATGCAAGGGGTCTAGAAACATACTGATAGGCCTTTTATTATGTACTCGTATTATATTATACAGGGCCTTTTATTATATACAGGGCCCAATTTCATAGAGCTGCTTTTAAAAGCACAAAAAGTAGCTCAGCACAATAAAATGTTGCTTACCAGAATAAGGTTACCAGCCAAACTACCCTGTCACATGTACAATTTGTGACTGGTATCCTGCTCAGATCTGCTTAGCAAGAAATTGTTAAGCAATATTTTCTGCTTTAAAAGCAGCTCTATGAAGTTGGGCCCTGGCCTGAGATTGATCAGGAGTTTTCCTGATTTCAAGATTGTTCAGTGATCTCCCTTCTCCTTCAGATTTTCTTTGAAAGAGGCAAAACTGCCATCACAGAAGAGATGAAAGACTTCGTCCTTGTCTTGACCAAACCTTCAGATATTTATTTGATATGACGGAGAGAGTCTGTAAAACTCTAAAATCTAACATTCTGTAAATTATTTGGGGTTGAATGAACAAAGAGAAATTGATTAGAGCGGGACTTGAACTTGCGACATCCGGATTTAAACGTGCCGGCGCTCTACCAACTGAGCTATCTAGCCCTAATGTTGGCGGTCTCCCTATTTTGTAAATATCTTTGTGCTTGGGTGCCGGTCAGATTTCTGTAAGTTTGATGGGCTTTATCTCCGCATCAAGAGGAAACTGTGATCCAATTTTCAGGATTTTAAATTTTCATACAGTCTGACCCCTGATGTATAATGTGATTTATACGTGGTTGTACAAAAAACCAAAACAAAATAACAATTTTACATGGGCAATTAGGCACTATGGGCCAAAAGATAACTTTGTTGGAGAGGCATAGGAGAGTGAGACTTGTAAAAGTAACTACATGTAATTTGTCGCAGTCTTTTCCTGTGCATTCCAAAGCTGTTCATGATTGTTCATACAGTACATGTAGCCAAAAAGTAACCAATATAATACGTGATCTTAAGAAATTACAAGGTCAATTGAAAAAGTGTTAGGTACAGTGTATGTAACAAAGTCAGAAATGCCTGGAAAGTGTAGAATAAACCCTTGAGTTTGAGCTTCGTTAATTTATGTGACAGGAAATTAATTTGACTACTATACAAACATAATATAATAACATGTCAATTGTGTTGTGTTACAAGTGATGGTAAAATAAACAGTAAGAGTTGCTGGTACTTCAGCTACACATTTTTTGTACAACCTGTACTATTACATTGTACATGTACATGTATGTACACACATGTAAGCCAAAAGATGAATCTTCTTCTTGCATGTCCATTATCTGCTTTTCAAATGTTTGGCCAGGATTGGGTCCAATTTCATGGCTCTGCTAACTGCTGAATTCTGCACTTACCGAGCCCAGTAAAGCACATAGTTTCATGGGACGTACATGTAAGCGCAGAATTCTGTGCAGGGCCCAGGTCTTCAAGGCACTACTGCTCCCCAAGGCTGGGCAAGATAGTAGGTGTGGCATAGTTTGGGGGTGATGTGCTACAATTGCAAAGATGCATTTAATGCAAGCTTTCTTCATAATGTTCATTTTGTCTTCCAGGTCACACTATTTACGTGATTTAGAGTTTTAACTTTACACTTAATTGCACTTCAAACAACATCTTGTGTATTACATGTGTAGTTACGCGCGCATTCAAACATTTTCAGGATCATTTTGGTCACACGTACATTGCTTTAGTAACGTGTGAAGGAAACAAACTCGCACGCTTTCACGGGTCCCATTGTTCGATTACGCGCGAGACTTGCACATTTTATTGTACTAACTGCTATGTACATTAATATAGTACATTTACAGGGTGTCTGCGAATCCTTAACAAGTATTAAACAAATCTTATGTAATTATCTAAATTTTAAGGCCTTAAAAGGCATGAAAAGTATTAAATTCAGTTCGCTGAGGTAATATTTTTTTTACAACTTGCCTTTGCATCAGAAAGGTTTTTTAATTTGATTCAGGAGCTTTTAATATCATCTTTTTACTCCACTTCATGAACTGTCTAACCCCCTGATCACCCTTAATGACCCTTATATTTCCATTTTTTAAACAAGTTACATTTTCTGTCTACTGTGCCTTTTAAAAAGTCTATTCCCTTTATTGCTTTGTATCGTTTAAAACTCATTTTGTAATTTTCTCATGAATTTTTAATTGAATGAATTTAAATTTAGACACAATTCAGTTAATTCAATTAAATACTTGTTCTCCCTCTTCCCACCTTTGATCTTGTCCTTTGTGTTTCCAACTTCTTGTGGTCAGACCAGCCCCTCCCTCTGTCTCCCTATTCATTGTTTACCCCTTGCCTTGTCTGTTTGCTCTCTGCCTCTATTCATGTGTTTCCACTTGAATGCTTTTGTTACACTTATACCTGTTCATGTGTGTTGTCTTGTCATTTAGCCTTCGAGAAAGACTCTGCTAGGGTCGAAACGTCAGGCCATTTACTATTTTTTGCACAATTCAATCTTCTGATTTTTATGTATTTAGAATTTTAAAAATATATTTTGAAACAAAAACCACGTATCTATCTATCTACATGTATCTCAAAGCTCCAGTCACCAAGGTCATATTTGTTTACATCCGCTCAGTACAAACGTTCATACATGTACACATAGTGTATACAGTACAGTGTAAATTCTGATGAGGAAAACACATATACATTGTATGCATGCATTGTGCTATCCTGTCTGCTGTACACTATGCAGCCCATAAAGGAAGAAAGAGGAAAAAGTACATGGTAAATGTCTGGAGCACTTCACAATATTTGATGGAGACACCTAGAGTCCATCATGCAAACCTTCAGTGACAGCTTAAACATCTTCCTAAATAAACACTAGGCTTCTGTACCTTGACATTTCCCACGTCTTAAAAAGATCTGTCCAAATAAATCATTTTAATCGCAGTTACTCTTTTTCCGCTGGCACATAGTTACCCCTGGATGCAACCCAGGTATTCCTGGCTCGGTGATGATGAAGCTCTATCAGAGTCCAATGAGCTGTACACATGTAGCTTTTTTCCTTACATCTGGACAATCGCTCCGCGGCTATTTCTGTCCGTCGTGCGTCTGGTTTAAGAAAAAAAAGAAGATCAGCGTTCCCAAACAAGCTGGTGGACAAGTCCAAAATTGGAAGTGCAGAGTTTGTCCTGCCATTTTGTGTTCACTGTACATGTACACACTGCAAATTGTGATTGTGTACACAGGTGTAAATTGACTTGCAATATAGAAATATAATTAGATTGAACCCATATTGCCCTTTTTTTTGACATGCCTGCAATCATGCTGCATTTTACTACTATTGACAGAGTTGAGTGACATGAAAGTTTTCTGGATGTATTGTACCTGTAGTCTGTACCATAGAGTAGCACACAATGTAATAGAACTTGAGGGTGTACAAAACCATGTGACCTGGGGTCGATTTCACAAACTCTTCCTAACTTAGGACTAGTCCTAGGCAATGCTAAGAGATAGGACTAGTCTTAAGTTAAGACCAGTTACTGGTCCTTTGTGAAATCGGCCCCTGGTCAGACAAGAAGCGATTTTGGCCATTGAGAAGATGGTGCTGAACCATCGTATAACACTGGTCACAAACCAGGGCCAAATTTCATAAAGCATGTAAGCATAAAAGCTTGCTAAGCACAGAAATATATTGCTTAACAGAAATAGTTTACCAGCCAAAATACCATACAGTTTACATTGCTGCGACTGGTACCCCACTCAATTCTTGCTTAGCAAAGATATTTGCTAAGCAGAATTATCTGCTTAACAGCTTTATGAAAATTGGGCCCAGTTCACATAACCAACATTTTCTAAGTGTTGTATGTAATTTACCCAAAGGGATTCGTGCTTAGTGTGGGCCAGCGCAGTGTAATAACAAGTGCTCCCTCTAGTGGCGTGTCGTGGCCGAGTGGATAAGAACACCGGACTCAAGCTCTGGTGTTTCTGATCAGCAGAGTGTGGGTTCAAGTCCCGGTCGTGACACGTGCAGACACAAATACATACATGTACATTTGTAATTAACATTACAGACCTGTAAAATAATGTATAAACAACATGTGCAGTTGAATGGTTTTGAAAGGTTGGTCAAATCACTGGTAAAAATGTGCCTGAGAGTAAGTTTTTTTTAAAAGTTCTAATGCACTGTTCTTTAAATCTGTTTTGAACTTGACACTTTTTTAACTTTGCGGTTTTGTGTTTTCATCTTCTTTCTGCAGTCGAAATTCACTGTCAGCTCTACCCATAGAGATATGTGAAATCTACTTAGAAGTTCTTATAGTCAGCAATAACAAGTTAGTAGCGTTACCCCCAGCAGTTGGCAAGATGAAGACCTTAATGCATCTAGTAAGTATTAATAAATAATAATAATAATAATAATAATAATAATAACATTTATAAAGCGCCTTTTACTCCAGATTCAAAGCGCTGTACAAAAGCATCAATGAATATAGTAACACAAATTACTTGACTAGAAGGCCATGTCGCACAGGGCAATTTACAGGCAACCACTTCCAGGCAATCTCCAATAATAAATCCATTCACATTTCAGTTTTCTCATTATTTTCTTGGGGATGGTGAGTTACAGCTAGAAGAATGTCTCTTGTGCTGCCGAAGTGTTTCTTTTGCACACAGTGCAGTTGGTTGCCTCCAAGTTGCCTGTAAAAATTACCCTGTGTGACACCGCCTTTTTTCGAATAAAAGCAAAAACTTTAAAATGGCTTTGAAGGATTCAAGAGATGATGCCTGAAGGATGTGAAGGGAGATTGTTTCATAATGTCGGTGCGCTGACTGTGAATGCTCGTTGGCCATACCGCGTATAAGTGCAGGGGGCAGGGGACAAGCACAAATGGGAAGTACATGTAGAAGAAGAACGTAGAGTGCGAGAACTGTGGGCTTTATTTGAAATAAGGTTCTGAAGATACAGAGAGAAACTTATGCATCGATCTTGTCACACCATTTTTTCAGCATGCCTTGCTCAATCTTAAATATTATCGCGTCAAAATATATGTTCTTGCATTTTGATTCGCATGTGTGCCAAGCCCAAAAGTTTTTAAAACATGTGTGCACAGAGCAGTAACTTTCGAAAGCCAGTTGGCGAAGTTTGTCAGTGCTTCCCTTCCAGGGGTTAGTGACGAGAGGGAACGAGACGGCGCGTTGCCCGTGGCGGCGAGTCTGCATGGGATTGTGATTAATGAATCTACTCAAACAAGCTGTAAATAAATTGTTTGTTTGTACCTCTGCAGGATGCCAGCTGTAACGAATTAGACACATTACCGATGCAAATCGGCGAAATGGAGTCGTTGAAGGAGCTCAACCTCAGAAGAAACCACCTAGTCCATTTACCAGAAGGTAACTACAGTAAGAAGGGTGCTCTCACAGGAGCAGTTGCAACGGTTTCTTTCATGTTCAAATACTAGTCTGCAGTCACCGACTGCATCGACCCAATTCTATCAGAGCGGTTTAGTGCATCGGACTCAAGGTCTGATTGCTGAGTCATCATAGTGTGGGTTTGAATCCTGGTCATGACACTTGTGTCCTTGAGCAAGACACTTGACTATAATTGCTTCTTACTCAGGGGTAAATGGGTACCTGTGAGGGCAGAGATGGTTCTTGTGATTGATTTAGCTTAGTGCGCTACATACTTGGCAGCACAGGCTGTACATGTATATTCCCCCAGGGAGCTGAGATGGTTTAAGGAATGAAATATATGGCCCAGTGACTAGGGGTAATAATGTTTGAAGCGCAATGATCATTCTTTGGAATTGCGCTATATAACTTAAAGAGTCGATATTATTATTTAAATGGCTCTACCAATACACAGTGCAAACAAATTGGGCAGATCTAATCTGCATTAAACACTGCTTGGGTAAGAAGCGTAAAATTAGCTGGTTCCCAGTAAAACCACTGTAACTTCAGTGTACACGGCATCGTGGCTGGTAATCTAATTCTGCTACATGTACATGTAAGTAAAAATTGACTCTAGTAAGTGAGATTTTGTGATTGGGGGACTACTGTAATGTACCGAGTGACTGATGGCGTACTTGTTCATTGTCAACCCATCAAACCTGTCAGTGCAGATACAGCCTCTAAGCTTGACAAACACAGAATATGGAATTTATCACAAGGAAATGGTGGTAGAAAGTTACAAAAATAAATCTCATTTAACACCTGAACGGTTGTCATTTGTCAGGCACTGAAGTCATGCTGGTTATTTTTATTCACACAGCTTAACCTCCCAGTAAGGCAATAAATATTAAACAAACAGTAGGGTAGCCACATTACATACATTAGCATGTATACATTGTACAAACATGTACATACATGTGTTACTACACAATTGCCTTTCATTTTTATAAACGAAATGAAAGTTTTTCCCACTTTTTATTTAATGCAATAAATAGTTCATGGCCTGATGTTTTGACCCTAGCAGAGTCTTTCTCGAAGTCTAAATGACAACACAACACACATGCACAAGTATTATGGGATGTTACAGAAGCAGTCAAGTGGCATCTATAAAGAGATAGCTAGAGAGAGAGGCAGAATGGACACAGAAAAACATGGGGCAAACAATGAATAAGGAGACAAGGGGGGGGGGGTTGGAGGGAAGGGGCTGGTTTGACCACAAGACACAACAATGTGCACAATTTGTGACTGGTATCCTGCTCATTTCTGCTAAGCAGAAATTTGTTAAGCAATACTTTCTGTTTAAGCAGCTCTATGAAATTGGGCCCTAGTGGTATGGACATCTGCTCTAGAATGGCAGAGGTTGTAGGTTTGAATCCTACCCGAGCATGCCTGTGTATTTTTTGTTTCACAGGACTCTGGGAAAGTACTGAGTAAAATACACACATACATGTAGGTGTTGGGTCAAACACAAATAGTACAAATACATTTAAAGGGATTTGTATACGTTGTGGTAATTTGAACCGTTTGTTTGTTTCAATCCTGTATAGTTGTAGATATATACCATAAAACTAACCTGTGAAAATTTCATTTCAAAAGGTGGTAGCGTTTTTGAGATATTACTGAAAATCTGGAGCGGTTATGTCCTCGCAGGAAGAATAATCTGAGAAGTGTTACTGTCAATAACGCTTCTCAGATTAAAATATTTGGGAATAAAAAGTGATATATTTTTCCATAACTGCAGTACTTCAAAGTGAAAAGTTTCTCAAAATGCATTATACTATCCAAAGCTGCTGTACTTCTTACCAAGTAAGTTTTTATTGCCTTTAGTTTTCAGAGTCATTACCAAAAGTATACAGACCCTTTTATGTGTAGTTTCCATCAATCAATTAGCATTTTTCCCCCTTGGTTTCTCTATTTTGTGTGTGTGCAGAAATCAGCAGGCTGAATCTGGTAATGCTGGATGTGTCGTGTAATAAGATCAGTTTCATCCCACCCTCTTATCGTCATATCCACTCGCTGGATGTCTTAAAGTTAGCCCACAATCCTCTGGAGATGCCTCCAGCTCAGGTAAGAAACAACATGATGTAGCACCAGATTCCTAATCCCTCCTGACGTCCCGTACTGACGTATCATTCAATAATAATAATGGACATTTGTGGTGCGCCATTTGTGGTGCGCATAGAAAAAGAACTCTGCTAATGACGGTACTTAAAGCCAAGCCTGAACAAGTGAGTTTTCAAGTTAGTTTTGAAGCTGGAGAGAGTGTCTACTAGTCTGAGGTTCAGTGGAAGAGCATTCCAAAGAGATGGTCCAGCATGTGAAAAAGACCGGTCTCCCCAAGTGTGTTTAGAACGAGGGATGTTGAGGAGCATGGTGTTTGTAGACCGTGCAAGTCTCACGCGAATCGAAAATGAGAAAACAACTCGAACGAAGACTATATTTTTCTGTGAAATGTAATCTTCTCTTTAAATTCTGTTTATTCAAAATTCTTGAAAACAAAAATACCCATAGCAATTTGTAGTTAATACTATTAGAATTTTTGTATCTCCCAGTTAAAATAATTTGTTAAAATTAACACTGAAACAAAAATAAAACTTGGTACGAGGAAATTATTCAGAAGCCCTGAGTTGCCAATCACACCCGAATTTGTGCGACCATCACATAGGATTAATGATAACATGAACGTCAGTTGGGCAAATTTCTTAATTGTTTAAAAGTAACCGGAAACTGAGGTCAAATCTTATTCTCTCGTTTTCTTTTTTGATTTGTTAAATTTATTTTACTTTCATATTTCATGGTTAAACCTTACTTTCCCAACAATATTATATTCTTTTTAAAGCCATAAACTACATTAAACTAAAGTATTTGAAGAAACAGAATCGTGCACATGTAAAACTCAATTATGGTTGGGACCACTTTGGTCCCTAAAGTTTGAACACTCGCGAAACTTGCATAGTCTATTTCTCGGAGAAATTGCCATTGAAATTTGGGGGGGGGGGGCTTTTTCAGTGACTGACCAGCAGGACCAGTTAGCTTGTCATTTCACAAGTTTGTCAGCTTTTTCACATGTCCAGACTTGATATCAAATAAGAATGCTTTTCAAAATTGAACTACATGTGGCCAGCTGGACCACTTGGAGTGAATTTTGACTGGAGTTTGGTTGTTTGAACTTGCATTTGGCCAGTGCACCACTGTAAGGGAGAATGCTGGAGACTAATGAAAGAAAGAGCATGCAAGCCTGATGCTTCATGGAGGCAACAGAGGCACTCTCCTCCATACCCCTGGGCTCAATTTCATAGAGCTGCTTAAGCAGAAACAATTGCTTGGAAAGTTTCTGCTTAGCAAAAATTAGCAGGATACCAGTCACAGATTGTACATGAGAAATGGCATTTTGGCTGGTAACCATATTTTGGTAAGCATAATTTTGTTGTGCTTAGCTACTTTTTGTGCTTAAGCAGCTCTATGAAATTGGGCCCTGGTCACTGCCTTGGTGCCCCTTGAAATGTTCCAGTACAAAGCCCCTCATAAAATAGAGGTGCCTTCCACTAAGACAAAAAACTGCCTAACCCTTTACCATAGCCAAGAATCAGGCCTTAGCAAGGTGTGCTGCAAACCAAAGCACTTCTTATCCATAACCACAGGCCTGGAATTTCATCTTTGAGAGTGCAAGGCCATTTTTATTTTGCCAAGGGCACTTTCATTGGGAAAATCTCAAAAGTCTATGGTAAACTTTTGAAGTAGGAGCACCAAGGTCTTGGGGCAACAGAGGCCATGGCCTCCGTGGCCTTTGTGTAATTCCACACCTGCAACCATGAAAAAGTCTTTTCCACTTTTTTGTTCCTATACATAAAGGTCTGTACAAGAGGAAAAGTGCACATCTTCAAGTATCTCAATAACATAGCAACAAAAGATGAGAAGAGGCGAGGCCAGGAGCAGAATGAGAGACTGTCCAGACAGTCCTTCAATCATGCTAAGTATGTTCAGTTTTTCCAGACACATCACTCTAAGTCACAGGACTCGGGGAGTTGTAGGTGGTTGGCATTGGTCTTTATCTTTGCTCAAACAGATGCCTTTTTTTTTTTTACATCTTTGTTTGTACACTGCAGCTTTCTTTGTTTGATTCCCTGTACATGTGGACATGTATCAGGGCTGGAATTTAACACTGGACCGCAGGCCCGAGGCCAGTGATTTTAGCCCTGGCCCAGTAAACTCATGACCTGACAAGTCCGACAATCTTGTTTTTTCTTCAATTGAATAATAATGCGTCACTGTTTAATATCTTTAACAGAAAGAATTGATGTTCAAATGTTGACTTTGAGTCTGGTAATACAATTCCGTTGAGTATCATAACACAAATTAAATAATCTTTTCTTAGTGCTTGTTAAAAAAAAATTAAAAATACGTGTTAAAACGCTGTAGAAAGCTCTTTCTTATGAAGATTTTGGTCTTGTAAAATAAATTCTGGTCCAGTAAACATTTTTAGCTACATGTACCTGTGGAATTTTACGCCAAATTTGAGCCCTGTGTATGCTATAGGGCCTTCTCACTGGTGTATTATTTATATAGCAATGCGGGAGGTCTGCCATGCTGGAGTACTATGCCAGCTAGTGATTTCTCAGGGTTTTTTTCCCTGATTTTAGGATTTTCTCAAAATCCCCTTGAACCTTCAAATATTTTTGAAAGAAGTAAAGCAATCACCAAAGGAGAAAGAAATATTCCACATTGTGTCCAAACCTGTAGTTTTGTATTTCTGGTGATGCACAGCGTCTGTAAACCTGGAGTATGACATCTGGGAAATTCTAGAATACAAGTGGCGAACCCTAGCCAGCAAGCCATTTTTCAGGAATTTTACATTCGTCTAATCTCATCACTGCTATACACATGTTGAATATACGCGTAGTGCCAGCCTTCGTTTCGCAGCACATGTCTGCACAGCTAACCCCTGGTAGGGATGTGCTGAAAAGCAATGCTGATTGGCTCTCAAAAGTGACTACTTTGCGTCCACGCTTGTTAAAAACTTTCGAGCGCTTGAATGGCGCTGGTAGGAGGCTTAGTACGCCCGTGAGAAAATGCAAGTACTTTGACGCGATTTCCATTTCAAATGAATCATGTTTTTACACGGTCAACCTAAAATGCATACACTTAGACATATCACCAGATTAAAGAAAAAATGAGAGGAGACTAGTTGCTCTTTGACTTGATGCCTCTTTTGCAAGTTACCATACTTGAGCGGGCGCGTAGAGTGGATCGGCCACAGGCCTAATTAAAATGTGCCAGATTCTGGCACATTTTAATGAATCAATTCCAGGGGTTATGAGCGAGCAAGGCATGCTGGAAAAAAATGGCGCGGCGAGATCGATCACCCATGGGAACGAGGTTGGCAAAGGGTAGCTGCATGATGCGCTATAACAATGGTTTGTAACTAACGATCAGGAGAGTTTTATTTGGAAATTAATCATCATCATCATCATCACACCTGGCATGCTATTGACTGTAGCTTCGATAGACCTTTATCACACATGTTTGTCTTGGCCCCCAGACACCCTGTTGGGAATGGTCACACGTTCAGAATGTCAAACCAGATGGCACCAGTCTAATTGTAGATCTAAGCCTCGGTTTGAGTTCCACACACGTTTTGATGGGAAATCCAACATGGCCGCTGTGTGATGAAGGTCCATCGGGTGATTGTGTTGTGCATTACTGATAAAATCGTGTTAATTTGCTTCGTGTCAAAAACTCCTTCGTTACCATGCTTATTATTTTTGCCGGGAGGCAGTGCATGATGTTAAAAAAGGGCAGTTTGTAACACGTTATTCATCCATGATTATGATGGTACATGTACCGTAATTTCCTGCATACATGTACATGTATGACGCGTCTTATCTGACTTTCAAAGGTCCAACCAAATCACTGCGTCTTGTCTACTGGTGCGCCTTATCTGATATCGATTGAGTTCATTGTGATGATCACAATGTAAAATCTTACATTTATACTGTAAAATAATTCATTATTCAACCATTGCTTTGGTGGTGCCATTCTGAGCGTCAAGTTTGTAGTTCAGGCATATGACACCAATGCCTTTTGCCTAACATACATGTATCACCAGAGGAAGCAGGGTTCTTCGCAGTATTTTTCAAATCTGTGGGGCATTCTGGACCCAAATTTTGGACGTTTGGCCGAAGCACGCTGAATTGAAACGAGGTCTTCGGGATGTTTTTTACGTGGTGTTTATCTTGGTTTTAAAAGCCCTAATGTGCTTCCTGGAGCGCTCTAAATGGTTTTATCTTGATGATTTTTGTGAAATTAGTAAAAATAAAGATAAAACAATTTCTTTTGGCGTTTCAGCCAAATTTTGTGCGTATCGGCCCGGTATGCTAGCTTGTGCATGGGGAGAACCCTGGGAAGCTATTGCAGACTGCAGCATTGAGGGAAACAGTGGTCGCTAGACTAGTCTGCATGTTTGTACATCAACTACATGCATAATATGTATCCTATCCCACATCATTGACATTAATGTAATGTGTGTGGCAATGAAGTCTGCAACCATCTTATCCTGTGGCTCATTCACATTTCTGTGTGGAATATCATATCATATGCGTATGGCATACCATATTCATCTATTTAACTGTATGTATCATAACATGGTATTCAACCCTTTAGAGACCATTCACTTCTGCATAACCATCACCATACGCCCAGACATTGCTAATCTTAGAGATTTTTGGCCCCCTTACACTCAGGAAAAATGTAAGGAAAATTAATATGATACAGAAATACATGGGTTTGTTTTAGAATCGTAGATTCTATGTTATCATGGGAAATTGGAAAATGGCAAATCGGTCCGATACGTTTTCTTTGACCCTGTGCTGCAAACAAAAATGATGTACAGTCCGTTGGACACCGTGTAGTAAAAACTGCTGGGGGATTGGTAAAAAACACTTCTCAGGTATGAGATATTTCAGACTTTTATCTGAATTCAGACTTTTTAAAGTAAAAAAAAATGCTGTAGTTTTCTCCAAATAAAATAAATCTGGCTCTTTGATCTACTTCTCTAGCACTGAGGATACTGTTCCCAAAAGCTCCTTGGAATCTATAACTCCAGGGGTTTATCAAAAGATGGAAATGCCATCATTTCAATATACATGTACCTCCTAAGAACTGGATCCCAGTTTCAGACTTTCTTGTCAGTAATAACTCGTACCCCTGACTTCTTTACTTGTGCGGTGGATACTTCAAATACACACAACCTTCCTAAAAGGATCTGCAAAAATACCCTTAATCTCAAAAAAAAAAAACGTTCACCACCGACCAACATTGTCATAAAAGGTCATACTCTTTCGATTGAACTATTTCCCCACCACTTCCCAGTTAACATAACAAAAGTGGAAATAGTCTAGCAAAGATGTCATATTTGGAATTGTATTATCATAAATACTCTTTTCAAACTACAAGTCAACAGACACATCGTCACTGGATGGGATACACATTGTAGCACCAACATTTATTATTGTTTTCTTTTCGTTCTGATTTTTAAAATTAGTGCAACGGAAATTTGCCCACTACATGTACACGCATTTTTAGCTGCCTGAAACATCTCAAAGTCTCGCTCGAGTTGTGTGAAATTGCAGCAACAAATTGTCTCAGTCCCTGTTAATTAAAACAAATGGAGAAAAAGACACATTTGTTTACGATCAATCCAACTTTGTCATTGCAATGTGTACCAATTTTTTCCCAGTTTGTTGTGCAGTTTTATTCTGTCTTCAGATTCATTAAATACATCTTAAAAATAAAGTCTGGCTGCTCAAGCTTCCTGGGCCCAAGAAGTAGAAAGCACAGTTCACAAGCAAAGTCGGCTGGGGTACTTAAAAATAAAGAAGCTTATGCCCATGGCCTGATAGTCTTATCATTTACCATTAAAGGGTGTGTACAACATTGGTAATTGCCAAAGACCTGTATCAAAACTCGATGTGATCCAACATATACATGAAATAACAAACCTGTGAAAGTTTAAGCTAAATCAGTTCAGAGTCATGAGAAAACAGTGCAAAACCCCCTTTATGTGTTTTAACTTTTTTTCAAACATCGGGATTTATCCTGCAGGATAAATACTATTATTTTACTCATTTCGTAAAAACTATGGCATTTCAAGCAAAACTATTTCAAGGGAAGTTTTCTACCATGACCATCTTTATACCATGTGAGTTATGTGCAAATCTGTGAGCATTTATATTTTCATTCTTACCAATGTTGTACACACCCTTTAAAGGTATTATACAAGATTGGTAAGGATAAAAAACATTTTTGTTTATTTTCAGTCTGAAAGCTTGCTGATTATGAAGTTTATGCTAGAACTTTTTTTCTGTGAAATATTTCCCTCGGAAATGAAGTCATATTCAAGAAAACTATCAGAAAAGCTAATTTGTTACAACCAAAATTAAGGTCAATGTGTTTACATGCTGGAAATTGTGCATGGTTGTCCACTATTTTCTCCTGACTCACACAAAGGATTAAGCACAAATTTTCACAGGTTTGTTTTTTCATGTATGGTTGATCACACAAGACATGAACACTGTCAGCGACTATTTTTGTCAGCTCTACCAATCCTGTATAATACCTTCTAACTGCTCACGCGAGGGCCTCAGACCAATGTGCTTAAATCTATGTTTCATTAACCTCGGGTTAGGCGCCAATGTGATTTCGATCACATTACTAAGAGTACTACATGAAAATGTTAAGGGCACTTATCCATATTCATGTTCAACTAAGGAGAAGTGTTAAAGGGATATGAGATCTATTTATAGAACTCTCATGAAATACGTATGCCAAGGAAACAGGATATAAACACCGGCCTGATGAGCCATCATTGGCTAGGGACAGACTTTTTCATTAAATGCGTGTATCATACCAATAATATCGACGCATTTTGTTTGCACATATATTTTTCTGCCTTTGATTTGTGTGTATTTTTTAAAGGGAGCGTATACCTTTGGTAATTACTCCAAAAATGAATGACCTTAAAATCTACTTGGTAAGAAGCACTGCAGCTGCTGATAATGTACTGTAGAACATTTCAAGAAACAATTCCCTTCTAAGGAATGTGGTATTTGTAGAGAAAGGGATTTAAAAGAATTTCAATCTGAGAAACGTTTCATGCGTGAAACGTTTCTCAGATTGCGGATTATTCTTCCTGCGTGGACATAATGGCTATAGATTTTCGGCAATATCTTAAAAACTCTACCACCTCTTGAAATGAAATTTTCACAGGTTAGTTTGATTGTATATATCTACATTTGTATAGGATTAAAACAATCTAACTGTTCCAAAATCCAAAGGTATACTTTGCCTTTAACTCTTTAGAGACCATTCAATTCTGTGTTATCGTCACCATACGCCCAGACAAGTTTTTATTTTTGATTTTTTGAAGAAAATAAATTCTTATAAAATGTATGGGAAAAAAAAATATATATAAAATATAAATTTTGTTTTGTTTCAGAAACAAAGATACTTTGTTAACGTGAGAAACATTGGGAAGCAGGTTAAATCTTGCAGCCGTTTGTTGCCGCTATGGGCATTTTGGTAAAAGCCGTTTCCGTCTGCTATGGTCTCTTAAGGGTTAAACCCTCATCTTCAATTGCCTGTTTAGCAGAAGACCATCATTAAAAAACAATATTTTTCTTTTTTAATCTGATTTATATTTGAGAATTTAAGCCTCCATGCTTGACTGAGTTGTAATGACCATTCTTAACAAAGTACACATAGTCCAGTGGATTCCAAGAGCACTCACACGCACCAAACTAACCACTAATCCATTCGTCATGCTCAGATATACTTGGCTAACGACGCACGAAGTAGCCACACGCTTTGGCTCCTCCTCCCACAACAACACCGCCACCACCACCACCACCAATCATCACCAACACGATGCGACTAAACAGGGGCATCATTCGGTCGTTCTCAGCCCCTCTACGCTCACCGCCCAGTACTCTAAGGGGCATCCGGGTACTAACGGTGCTGTTAGGTATTTTTGGTTTTTTTGTTAAATTGCTTTTGTCATATTGTGGTTATGATGGATGCTGCTGAGTTTTAGAACTTCATGTGGTAGAGGGCGCTCTTTACATGATGCTAGCTCAGTGGGGTGTGCTTAGAAGTCTGGGTGGTTCACATCACGTACTTGAGACCCTTTTTGTCGGCAGTGACTCTCGCCTTCTTAATGGTTGCTCTATAATTCCAAGTGTACATGGGCTATTTTACGTTAGACATGTAGAAAGGTCGACAAGATTGGAACCAGTGGTTGCATTGTTTCATCTCATAAATGTTATTTTGAGATATATTTGCACACATATCCATGTATTTTTTATTTGATCCAGAAGTATACAAATGTACATGATGTTATGTTGCGCACTCTACATTAGCTTCGGTTTTTTCTTTTTGCTTGTGGTTCAAATCATCCGTTTATTTTTCGTTTCTACACAGAACAAGATTTTCATCATGCTTTTTTATTTTTACCACCCGTTTTATTTCAGAGTCTCCGCCCACTCCCCTCAGTCCTCCTTTGGTTCTGACTCCAGTCATTCCACCCTGTGTAACGGTGTCCCTAGGTACAACACATCCATTATAAGGAGCTTGCATGTGACATCAACTGGAGAAGGGCATCCATGTTGGACTCAACACAAAGCTTGTTAAACTTCTTTCTCACCAAAGACCGGCATTTTGCTGTATAATAGAAAATGAAACGACTGCACACAAAAAAAATGGAGTTTCCGCATTAAAGGAAACTGTAAATAACAAAGCAATTTCGGTGAACATTTTCAAAACTCTGCCGTTAAAATTTCAGCTGAATTTGTAGACAGAGAAAATTCACTGGATTCAAATAAACAAGGAAGGAAACGAGCTGGTTCCCAATTTCATAAAGCTGTTTAGCAGAAAATTCTGATAAGCAAATGTCTTTGCTAAGCAAGAAATGAGTGGGGTACCAGTCACAGCAATGGTAACTGTATTGTATTTTGGCTGGTAACCTATTTTTCCTAAGCAAGAGTTTTCTGTGCTTAGCAAGTTCTTGTGCTTACATGTTTTTTGAAATTGGGCCCTGGTAACACACAAAAACCCCTAACCTCAGTATCATAATGAGTCCAACATGGCTGCCAATTACTCAAACAAATGTTATAGTGAATGTTTTCTTGAGTAAGTCCATAGATCTGTAGACGATGCATCACTTGATTGCAAATAAACCTTGGTTGGCATGGTAGCATTTTGAAATTTTTACCAGCCATCATCTGATCATCAACAAAACATTTCTCAGTTTGTTCATGATGTGTCAATGAAGTGTCTTCAACTAGAGCAGTCTGTTAGTAAAGTTTCTGCAATTGGTAATTGTTTTTTACACTATTAAAGGTATTATACAGGATTGGTAAGGTATACAAAAAAAATTGTTTAATTGTAGTCTGAAAGCTTACTGATTATGAAGTTCATACTAGAACCATTTTTTCTGTGAAGCATTTCCCTCTGAAATGAAGTCATATTCGAGAAAATTGTATCTGAAAACCTTTAACAAAAAAATGCAACAGCTGATTTCGGTTACAACCAAAATTAAGGACAATGTGTTTACATGCTGAAAACTGCATTTTTACTATTTTCTCCCGACTTTCACAACCGATTAAGCGCAAGTTTTCCCAGGTTTGTTATTTCACGTATGTTTGATCACACATAACATGAACACTGTCTCAGTCTGCGACTATTTTGTCAGCTCTACCAATCCTGTATAAAACCTTTAACCAAACCATAGTCATAAGGATTGATTAGTCAAATTTGTGCATTTGTTCACTAACAAACACTGTTGCCTGCCATGATCTTCTCTGCAAATGACCCTGTCGATTGTAGATATTTGTATGATTTTGCCATTCAGTATCATTTGTCCATATTGCATTCAGAACATGTATTTTAACCAGTTACAACATGTACAATGCAGGCATGATATTCTTCCTACATGTGTTTTACACTGATTTCTGGTTTTTTTGTTTGCCCACAAGAACAAATTTGTAAGACTTTTCACAGAAATCTTTTAAAAAGCCTATGTACAGTATGCCATATGTAGGCCAGCCCTTGTAGTCAGTAAAAATTTTGTTTTAAGGTTTAGAAGCGATGCCTGCAATATTACTGAGTATTCTTAGATCATATTTCTTGATCTTGTCTTAACGGATCCTGGCTTGGCAAAATTTCAGTCGAAATTAAATCCTTTGAAATGGAGAGATTGAAAACTCTGAAATCAATAGAAAAACTTGTTTGCAAGGATAGCTAGCATTTTGTGGTGCATGATGATTTCAACTGTAGTCAGTCTACCTCAGCAGCTAGACATTGGCATGATACACAAGGATGTCTGACATTCTTGCTAGACAGTACCAATGTACCTCCATGATTATATCTTAGCAGATTTGGAAGCTCGTTTATGTAGGATTTGAAACGTTGCATGGTGGGAGTGCAATCAAGTGCGGTTTGCGATGACACCATGTGCATAAATCCCTTTCGAGTAGTGGTGGTTCTGAGAAGAAAAGGGCCCAATTTCATGGCTCTGCTTACCGTAAGCAAAGAATCGGCGCTTACGGAAGCAGGGAATTCCGCGCTTACGTCAAGCGTATTTCACGGGTTAGCGGAGAATTTTTGCTTGTGCGCGTGCGTAGTCCACGTTACTAGGCATTCTACGCTTACACAGCTAGCGCAGAAATTCGGCGCTTGCTCGGTAAGCGGAGAATGGCGATCGCAAGCGCAGAATTCGGCGGTAAGCAGAGCCATGAAATTGGGCCCTGGTGGTTTGACAACTCGACGTTTCGATCAGTATGCTCTGATCATCTACATTCTCCTGAAGACCAGAGCATACTGAAACGTCAAGTTTTCAAACCACCGGTTCTTCTCAGAACCACCAGTACTCAAAGGATATGCGCAAACCTCACTTGAAAGCTTGTCTATATTTAGCTGTGTCCCTCCCCCACACTACCAGTAACTTTCTTCACTCTACAGTGTGTCCAATCTCCAGAATGTCATGTTTACATGAACATAAGAGAGTGAAGTTGTTTTTCCAACTGATATTTTGATAGCAATTGCTGTAAGATACAATTGAAAAGCGACCCTACAAATGTTTATCAACACACACAAAAACTAATACAACTTGAGTATTAGATAGCTTATTCAATTTTGGATTTATAAGGAAAGAGAAGAAAAAAACTTCACTGAGAGGCTTACTTGAAATGTTTGAACAACACAAACTTGTGCGAGTCTCAATTTCTGGTAACTGAATCTGTGAACCTCGTAACCCCCTGAGATTGCGTTTCAGCTCAGATTTCATCACAACTCCTGATAACGAGGGGTTCTTAAAACCAAGCCGGAAATAAACCATGGGCTTGGGAAAAAGATTAAAAAGTAACTTCCCAGCTAGGACATTTAGCAGGGGTGAAGTGTGATAAAAACCCAAAACCCTAAGGTATTTAGTTTACTTTGAATAAAGCAGGCCTGTGATTTCCCAGGATTTGTCCTGATTTCAGGACTCTCTAAAAATCTCTTTGAGCCTCTTAGAATTTCTTGAAAAGTAGAGCAGTCACCAAAGGGGAAAAGATAGAGTCCTCATTGTGTCTGAACCTGTGGTTTTGTTTTTCCTCTGATGCTCGGAGGAGGCTGTGAACCTCCTGAGTCGTAAGGTCTAGGACGTTCCAGGTTGGGAACAAGGGGGAACCCCAGGACCACAAGCGATTTTCAGTAGATTTTTGACACTCATCAAATCTCGTCCCTGAGTGAAAGTGGCAATTTTTTCTTATGTAGATTCTTTTTGATTACAGTTCTACATACTTCAAACACTAGTCACCTCAAATTAACTTTGAGATTGAAATATACGGTAACTCTGTATCTGATCAACTTCATAGTATACAGTCTTGTGTTCACAGACTGCATTTTTAAAACCAAGTTGTAACTTCTTCTTTTTTTCATAATTTTGGGTTGAACAAAGAAAAATTGACTAGAGCGGTATTTGAACCAACGACCTCTGGTTTAACGTGCTGGCGCTCTACCAACTGAGCTATCTAACCCTAATGTTGGCGGTCGCCCTATTTTGTTTCAGTCATTGTGCTTGTCTTGACTAACCAAAGGCTCCATTGACTTATATGCGTTTAGTACACAGGCTTGCATGGTTATGTTTGTCACCACCGTGCACCGAGCGTGTCAGATGTCTCACCTTTTGTCTGTGATTGTTTTTCAGTTGTTTTGAAGAGGGGGGGCTGCACTTTTAAGTCCACCTGTGTTGTACATCGTGATAGAATCAAATTGTGCCAAGCTTGTATTATGTTGTTGTCATATTTAAATGGTTTGAAACCAAACAAAGTGTAGTTTCAGATGATGTTTTGCCTTGATGTGATTCATTATTATTATTGTTATAATTTCATTTTATTTATTGCCTGTTTGCACGGTCAGTGATTATTTTTCTTGAAGTGTGGTATATCTCAGGAACACATTCTTAAAGATTCTTCACAAAAGGCTGTATCATGGTCGGGCAGTTAAGAGCACCGGACTCAAACTCTTGTGTTTCTGATCAGCAGAGTTTGGGTTTGAGTCCCAGTGTTGGCACTTGTGTCCTTGAGCAAGATACTTTTCCCTAATTGCTTTTTCCTTCGGATGGGACATTAATTCGTAGGCCCCGTGTACTAGGATTGGTAGTGCACGTAAAAGAACCCAGAACACTTAATATCGTGGAAGAGTAGGGGTTAACCCTGGTGTTTCTGGTTCACAAAGCAAGTTTACAGGTTTCCTCAGGCTTGTGAGCTACAGTGATTAAGTTCACTTAGGAGGCATCCTTGGTTTCATTACCAGAAATATATAATAATAATGATAATTAGTAGTTCCATGGAACCAACAATTCAAAGCAGTTTGGCCTGCAACAACAGATGTATGTTTCAAAGCCATGGTGGTGTCGCAGTTTCCTTGGTATTTCTGTTCGCATGACGTTTGAATCAGATTTACTACATAGTCAAAAATGACACTTTGCATGCCTAGATTATGAATGGACATTTGCAAGGTTCAATCTCAGACTGTGTTTGAAATCAAATTTGTCCACCACTTTGAAGAAAAAAGCAAGTTAGTGTCATGCTTGTAACTGCATTTTCCATTGTGCAGACATTTTATTTTGATGGGGTGGCATTCTCTTATTGGTTACCTTTTGTCTTTTGTCTCTGCAGCGTTGTGGAAGATTTTGCCTTCTGGAATGCCAAGATTGGTGAGCTAAGAAGAGGAACGTTGACCGCTGACTCAGGATATGTAGATGGCGACAAGAGATGGTCTGCAACAGAGGTACCTTAGAGCACCCCTCCCCCATCAAGACTACAACCTCACCCAATCTTCCTCCACTCCAACTTGCTCCTCAATCCCCTCCCTCCCCCAACTCACCCCGTCCTGCCCCAACTTGCCCTTCCCTGCCCCAACTCACCCTTCCCTACCCCAACTCACCCTTCTCAACCCCAACTCGCCCCTCTCAACCCCAACTCGCCCCTCTCAACCCCAACTCCTGCCTAAACTCACCCTTCCCTTCATCAACTCGCCCCTCCCTCCCCAAACTAACCCCTCCCTGCCCCCTCCCTGCCCCAACCTGCCCCTTCCTGCCCCAACTCACCCTTCCCTACCCCAACTCACCCTTCTCAACCCCAACTCGCCCCTCTCAACCCCAACTCGCCTTCCCTGCCCCAACTCAACCCCTCCCTACCCCAACTCTCCCCTCCCTGCCCCAACTCACCGCCTCCCTACCCCCAACTCGCCTCTCCCTGCCTAACTCACCCCTCCCTGCCCCAACTCGCCCCCCTGCCCCAACTCACCGCCTCCCTATCCCGAACTCACCCCTCCCTACCCCGACTCGCCCCCTCTCTACCCCAACACGTCTCCTCCCCTGCCCCCAACCCGCCCCTCCCTTGCCCCCCAAGTGTGTACATTGACAGCAAACTCTACCATTGAAATCTGCTGATTGGAACTCATACATGTACATGTCTTAATCCATAATGGAATGTATGCAGAGAGCATGTATAAATCAAAGTACTGATTTGAGGTTAACAAAACAAAACTTCTTCTAGCACTAATTTAAAAACCACAGAAGAATGCATGCACAATAAAAGTAATAACACTAGTGGCGCATAGGGACACGTTCCCTTGGATTGGGCGCTTTGGGCTATAAAAAGCGTTTGAAAGCGTTTGCTACATGTATGTGATGAATATGTTGGAAAGATGTTTTAAAAGTAGAATATAATGACCCGCACAAATATGCCTCAAAATTGTGTGGTTTTCCTTTTACTTTGTGAACTAACACGGTCCGCCATTTTGTAGAACAAGATTTTTTACTCTACAAAATGGCGGACCGTGTTAGTTCACCAGGTAAAAAGTAACACCACACAATTACGAGGCATATTTGTGTGGATCATTATATTCTACTTTAAAAAAAACATCTTTCCAACCATATTCATTTCATATCAAATGCTTTTTATAGCCAAAGCGCCTAATCAGAGGCAACGTGTCCCTTTAAAGTTAATAATATGTATTGACCCATTCCACCTGACGTCATCACACGATAAATCTTGCCGGTGCAATTTCAGGGGGTCAGTTCCCCCCATGTGTTTCTGTGCAGCGCGCATTTTAGGTGATGCGCGTGTAGTTGGATGCCCATCGTATCTTGACGTGCATTTTGACTCCCACAATGGCAGACCATAAACAGAGAGTAGCTGCGTGTGAGCAGCCTCGCTACCATGGGCAGCCCGCCATATCATTACCTCTCGTCACTAACCCCTGGTAGGGATGGACTGAAAAAAAGCGCCGATTGGCTACCAAAAGTGACTACTTTGTGTGCACGCTTGTCAAAAACTTTCGAGCGCTTGTATGGTGCTTGTAGGACGCTTAGTAAGCTTGTCTGAAAATGCAAGTATTTTTTACTTGATTTCGTTTCAAATGAATCATGTTTTTACACGGTTACCCTAAACTTCATAGAGTTAGACATACAATGTATCACAAGATCAAAATTAATAAGAGGGGACCAGTTGCTCTTTGACTTGATGCCTCTTTTGCGGGTTACCATTATTTGAGCGGGCACGTAGAGTAGACCACAAGCCTAATTAAAATTTGCCAGATTCTGGCACATTTTAATGAACCAATTCCAGGGGGTATGAGCGAGCAGAGCATGCTGGGGAAAAAAGCGCGGTGAGATCGATCACCCCTGGGAATGAGGTTGGAGTGTGAGGTCAAGATGCAAGGGGTTAATTCCAAGCAAATGGCTCTAATCACAGCCCACAATATTAAACTATTTCAGCAGCAAATACTGCTTAAAGGCAGGGTGTACTTTTGGTAATTACTCCACAAGTTAACGACCATAAAAACTTACTTGGTGAAGAGCAGTGGAGAGCTGTTGATATTATAAAACATTGTTAGAAACGTCCCCTTTTGAAGTAATGTAGTTTTAGAGAAAGAGGTTATTTTTCACCCCAAAAATTTGAATCTGTGATAGGCTTTAGTCATGAAGCCTTTCTCAGTCATCTGAAAGCACATAATTCTATGCAAAAATGGTGTTTTTTTCTTTCATAATTTTTTTGCAGCTTCGATGATTAATTGAGCCTAAATTTTCACAGGTTTGTTATTTGATGCATTATGTTGGGATACACCAAGTGAGGATACTGGTCTTTGACAATTACCAAAAGTATACCCTGCCTTTAAAGAAAACTTTTTCTTTGCCAAGCTGTAAAATAAACAAGAAACTTTGCTCCTTGTCAGCCGTCCAATGACGACGAGGAAGCCAGAATTCTCGCCGAGCGATCCAACCAGCAAAAAGAACACAGACAGCAACGCGAGGAGCTCCTCAACCAATCCTTCGGCTCCTTCGGCGGGGACAACGAGGGCGACATTGATTACATCGACACGGGCGACGACGCGATGGAAGACGGGGAGATCACGCCGACACAGAAGGAGCCCGATGAGTTTACGAAGGTGAAGTCACATAGAGTATGTATCGGTGGGTCCATTTCTTGGCATGGCATGTCTGCCTGGCAAACGTGGGCATCTGGAGTTGCTTGCTCAGCGTATGTGTAACAACTTTTTTGGACCCAAGACAATTTTTTTTTTCGGTTGATGTGATCCGTTGGTAAAAAAAAATTTTATTGTGAAGAAAAGATTCATGACTGAAATTCTTGGAAATGAATGTCTTGGTAGAAACAAGCAAGGTAAATGTTTTCTTTCTCAAATACTTGTTTTCTTTAACTTTCTTTTTAAAGCATTTCTTACAAAGCGATACTAATATTTCTTGCCTTGCAAGCTAGATAAGTTGATTTCTAATGTGGTTTGGCTTCATTACTGAAATTTTGGTGGAAAAGTCCACCTTTTTGAAAAATGTTTTTCACCCGAATAAAATGAGAGATTTTGTTTTTTTGATAACCTTCCCCAAAACTTGATGGAAGGTCCGTTAAGTAAAATACATCGTATCACCTAGAAACACACCTTGCAAACTTCACTGGTTGATGTGTTTTATCGTTACTTACATGTATGAGTAAGATTAGATTGATGTGTTTCTGATGGATCCTGAAACACAGCTTGCTCCTAGCAATCCCCCCCCCCCAAAAAAAACTCCCAAAACAACAACAAAAATCAAAACAACAACAAACACAAAACAATAGCTATTTCCTGTGTAAACTGGGAAGATTTGAAATTGTATCTGAGATATTGATTTGTGCCCCCCACCCCTTAGGTTATACCAATTATTGCATGTCTTGAAAGTTTTATTGTCTTTAAGAGGTCGACTTGAAAGTTTATGATTGAGAAGATTGAGTTTTGGGTTGATGTCTAAAAACAAAATTCCCTTTAACCAGGGTTCGCCCTTAACCTTTTCAGCGACTAGCCGGCAGGACTAGTTAGCTTGTCATTTCACTGGTCCGTCAGCTTTTTCACTGGTCGGTATTTTTGGAATTTCCTTTCAACGTATACTAGCATGGGACTGTGTGATTTGAAGCAATATGAACAATCAGTGGTTTACGTGTAGCAGTGGTAAGCAATCAACTTGCCAGCCGGACTAGTTGGACAGAATTCTCACTGGTCCTTGGCTGTTTTAACTGGTAACATTTTCCGGCGAAAAATAGATGTTGTTCAAAGAAAATGTGTTTAAAATTGCTGAAAACATTTTTTGTTTTGCATGACAACAGAGTTGCCTCTCTTAGTTTGCTTGCCATGACTTTGGCCTGGTTAGAAAATAAACAAGAAATGTGTACATTTAGTAAACAGTATCATTATAAAAAATATATTGAATTAAGTACCCAGAAAAGAAGAAGTTCCAACTTGTTAAAAGTAAAAAAAAAAATTCTGATCTTGCATGTCGTTATGAAGCACTGCACCCTCGATGGTTTGCACCCGAGATTCTACAGGACTGAAATATTAATTTGATCTTAACACATCAAGACGTGCTTCTTCCTTGTTTTAAAAAAAACACCAGGCGCTCACACGGCAGAAGGCTATCTACGAAGACCAGAAACTCAAGGCGAGAGAAGAGCGCATCCGACACGAGCAGGAGGAACGGAGGCGGAAGCTTGAAGAGGAGGAGAGATGGAAAGCCGAGAGGAGGCGGGAAGCGGAGCAGGAGAGATACAGAAGGTTCTCTCCCTCTGGGAGTACATCATCCCTCCAGTATAACGGGTCAAACAGCAGTAAAGGTATCGACAGGTACGTACAGTTGTATGGGTTGTTTTTTTTTTGCGGTGGAATTATTGTAACTGTTATAAAAGGTCTGATCAAACCTTTGTGTGTCTTCTTTTGAGAAGAAAGTCTTGGGCCATTTTTGTAAACTATGATTGTGTAGATCTTTCACATCGTAATAAAGCTTTTACAAAATTACATTGTATGAGGCCTTTTTACAAAATATAGCACTTTCACGAATACTTTCGATAAATATTGTAGAAAAGAAGAAGAAAAGAAAACACCAGTGGCAAATTTTGCTTCGCACAGAACTATCTTGCTCAGCTGAGGGCGGGTTCCACCCAATTTCTTTTTTACTAAGCTCGATTTTTTAATATAGGCTTATGAAATTTGTCATCAAGCCAACAAGCAGAAATTGTATCCACTCTGCCACTAGGCAAAACTTGGCACGAAACCAGTCCCCTGAGTGGTGGACATTTCGTGATATTTAGGTTGCTGAACTATTTCTGCTCAGCAAGATTCAACTGTGCTAAGCAAATGTTTGTGCTGAGGAGCTGTATGAAGTTGGCCGTGGTGCAACCTTAACTCTTTATGATAAAACAACTCTTTAGAGACCGTGCATTTCTGTATAAATCATCACCGTACACCCAGATGTGGCGGACTTTTTTAACATACTCTTTTCCACTAAAAATGTGGGGGGGGGTGAGACGACATGCAAAGAAAGAAATGGTTCATTGCTGTTTTAGAAATGACAGATAGTATGTTAATGTTTGACACATGGAAACTTGTCGATTCCAGAAAACTTTTCTATAATCATTTGGGTTGATTGGAAAGCTGCTTTTGGGTTATACTCAAGAAAAATGTAACTAAAAAAAAAAAAAAAACTAAAAAAAAAATTGTTTTTGTTACAACCACAACAAAGGACAATGTGTTTACATGTTGAAAATTGTGCATGTTTTTTCACAATTTTTTTCTGACTCGCACAACGAATTAAACCCAAATGTTCACAGGTTTGTTATTGTTATATGTTTGGTTGATCACACAAAGCATGAACACCGTGACTATTTTGTCAGCTCTATCAATCCTGTATAATACATTTAATGCATTCTGCAGCTTTTCAATTCCTCCTCCTAAAAATTTAGGAACTACAACAAATTAAACAGAGTCAATTATTTTAGGTCTTGCACAAAATATTTGTGGTCCAGTGAAAGTTCTGACTTTCTCAAGACCTGCGGTCCAGTGGAGATTTTGTTGAAAGTCAAGCCTTGATTTTGTTCATGAAGTGTGGTCTCTAAAGAGTTAACCCATATCTGCCGAGCTACGGTAAATCTCGTAGTACACCTGAACGCTGTTACTGCCGAGCTACGGGAAAAACCTGTTGGTGAACAAGACGTCGGTGTCTTTCTTTGTACTCTCACTACTAGTGACACGAGACGGGAAACATGACAAAATATATATCACATTAAAGAGAATGAGTTGATCTTTCCAATGGTATACAGTTTTTCGGGTTATGTTCATTTCCACGACTGTAAATCATGAATGTTTTATGTAATGCAGTAATAAGTGCTGCATGGGCTTTGGCAGGAACAGTGTTTATGTGCTGTGACCAGTCAGGCGGATATGGGTTATCAAAGCAAAGTATTATGCCAAGTGTGGTGATCCTTACTGCACTCCTCGTCACATACAATCTCTATGCACACTAGATACTTCCTCTCAAAGCAACAGTGGGTTTTTTTTTCTGTGACCAAGCCTTAAGCACTACTTGTAGTTTTCCAACACTTAAGAATTCAGTACCTTGCTTGCTTGTGTGCCATGTGATTGTTGTGCTGTGAGTAAAATTTTGTTGAAAAGTTGTTTTATTATTATTTTTTCTGGCTGTCGCTTGCCTCGTCCTGCCATGTGACTATTGACAGCTTTTGCCTTTTGAAAATTGTCGGGTTGGGGAGGGGGGGGGCTTTAAAAAAGTATGATATGCTCCTGTGAAAAAATGTTAAGATGCATACAATTATTTTTGATGTCTTTCTCAAGTTTAAAGGTATTGTAGCTTTGCTACTAAAACAAGAAAAAAGCTAATGCCCCTGGGCCTGATGGTGTTATCATTCACCTTTAAAGGTATTATACAGGATTGGTAAGGAAAACAAAACATTGTTTAATTTTAGTCTGAAAGCTTACTGATAATGAAGTTCATACTAGAATCAGTTTTTTTGTTACACATATTTCCCTCTGAAATGAAGTCATATTCGAGAAAACTGTATCTGAAAACCTTTAAAAACAAAATGCAATGAGCTGATTTTGGTTGTTGCAACCAAAATTAAGTACAATGTGTTCACATGCTGAAAATTTTGCAATGGTTTTCACTATTTTCTCCTGACTCACACATTGGATTAAGCCCAAATTTGTACAGGTTTATTACATGTATTTCATGTATATGGTTGATCACACAAATCATGAACACTGTCTGCGACTTCTTTTGTCAGCTCTACCAATCCTGTATAATACCTTAATTCTAAGATTCCAATTTTCTGAATTTTACTATATGTAAAAGAAAAAATGGCTTACGAAAAATCGAAGAAAGGCTTTGCACTTCTTTCCTTACGGAGCAAATTTCAATGAACGGGATCGGGGACGGGTTGGAAGGGAAGAAACAAACTTGTGTTGATTGAATGAGGGCCTCTGTGGATCTGTCGTTGACTGATTGTATGCATGCTTGTTTGTTTGTTTGGCTCTGCACATCTCTGCCCGCCCTTTCGTTGCTCATAGGAGAAACAAACCCAGACCCCTGTCATCCTCTTCCTTTAACGAGAGCCTGAGAAGACCGACCTCTTTGGAGATGTAAGTTTGTTTATCTGCATGCTTTCTCATCCAAGCTTTAAGCCACCCTGCCCCGCCCACTTTTCCGGGTAATCCCCTAACAGCCCCACCATGCTTTGTTATCGCCTTACCTTCTTCTTTTCCCATCATCCATATCTTTTTCTTACTTTCACCCTTTTCAACTCTCCTGCTTTCCAACTTTCTTTCAAATAGTCTTAAGAATGACGATTTATTGGGATGGATGTGCTTGGCAAATATTTTCATCATTTTTGAAATTTTGTTTAGAGGGATTGTATACGTTTGGTAATTGGAACCCACTGTTTGTTTTAATCCTATATAATTGTAGATTATACCATAAAACTAACCTGTGAAAGTTACATTTCAAAAGGTGGTAGCTTTTTTGAGATATTGCCGAAAATCTAGAGCGGTTATGCCCACGCAGAAAGAATAATCTGCAATTGGAATACACAATCTGAGAAACGTTAATGTCTGTAACGCTTCTCAGATTCAAATTTTGGGGGATAAAAAGTGACATCTTTTTCAATAACAAGTGAAAAGTTTCTCAAAAAGCTTGATACTATCCAAAGCTTACCAAGTAAGTTTTTATTGCCATTAATTTCCAGAGTCATTACCAAACGTATACAGACCCCTTACCTGGCGCAAAAAACTAACTAAGTCCAAGCCTCTCCGAGCAAGCACCATTTGAAGTCGCCAGTCAACGTTGATTTTGGTTTATTGCATTATGCACCAGAAACTTAGACCGTGTCCGCATTGGCGGCTGCGGCTATGGCTGTGGCTGTTGCTAAGGATGTTGCTATGGGCCTCCAATGCATGTTAACTTGATGATCTAGCCATAAGCCACTAATGTAGACACGGCCTAAAAATGAAGGATCTTTAACATACAGGGATGAGAAGTTTCAGACTTTTTTTTAATCTGAATTCAGACTTTTTAAAAGTCTGGCTGTTGACAAAAAGATGCTGTATTTTTCTTCAAAACTTAAATAGTCTATGCTCGTTGATCTATTTCTCTAGCATTGAAGATGCTGTTCTCAAAATCTCCTTGGAATCTATAGCTCTAGGGGTGATCAAAAGGTGGAAATGCCATCATTTCAATTTAACTCCTAAGATCTGTGCCCAATTTCATAGAGCTGCCAAAGTACAAAAAGCAGCTGAGCACAACAAAATTAAGCTTACCAGAATAAGGTGACCAGCCAATCTACCATGTCACATGTACAATTTGTGGCTGGTATCCTGCTCATGTCTGCTTAGCATAAAATTGTTAAGCAATATTTTCTGCTTAAGCAGATCTATGAAATTGGGCCGTGGATCCCAATTTCAGACTTTTTTTGTCAGCAGCGAGCCTCATTCCTGAATATAGGAAAATTAACAATTACCAATGAGTACTGTTCTAGGTTGAAAAAGCGACACACTGCGCCAAGTTTGATCGTTTGATAAAAAACATCAGATTCCCAATTAATGTCTGAACTTCCATTGCTTGTTATCTGAACCTCTATCCTTCTCACCTTCAAATTCAGACCTAATTATGATTGCATTGTTTTCTCTACCTCTAGACGATCTAAAATTGATTTAGTTTTGCTGGCAATTTGGTGTATTTGTAATAAATGTAAGAAACTAAATTTAAAAAAAAGGTTTTTAAAGGGTGGTTTAAAAGTTTGATGGAGATTGCTTCGTACAAAGCAAACTGTGTTCACTGCAAAAACAATGTTTTCTGTTCTGCGGATATGTCACACTTTTGTCTTTGTGACTAAGAAGTACATGATAATTAAGTTAAACAATTTACATGTACAAATATTGGATGCATGTGAGTGCATTGTGTGTGTCGCAGAATACAATCACGAGGTGAAATGGGGTAGCCAGATTGCACCGAGTGATTCTATTCTGCGACAATGCGCGAACAAAATGCATTCAATATTTCTTTTTTAAACTCGCACATAGATCCTTGTCATTTAAAAAAAAAAAATCACAATAAAAGCAAAATAGTCACCGAAACTTGACCACCATACACTCTGAAAATTCTATAAAAAAAAACCTTCTAAACAATGTGGATGACTCCATGTAGACACCAACCTGGTCCGCCATGACAAGACCTTGCCTCGGTTTGACAAACCTGCAAACAGGCGGGAAATGATTATTTTGGCAAGCGCTCTATAATTATCCATTATAGTAAATTTGTGCACTCAAAAGAAGAAGCATGCATGAGCTAACAAAGATCGCGCTCGACAGGGAGGCTTGGAGGGAGTTTGTTTCTCGGACCACCACGGGACGGCGGACACCCTTATGGACTACAGAGAAAGAGTAAATTTTGGAGCATTGCGGCTAGTACCAAGCATGTGATTTATCAGGACTTTTCACTTATCTTCCTGCGCGTTCAGATTTTCTTGAAAGAGGCAAACTTGCCATCACAGAGATGAAAAGACTTGGCCCTTGTTATGACAAGACCTTCAGACATACATGTATCTATTTGAAATGACGCAGAGAGTCTGGAAACCTCAAAAATGTAGCAGTCTGTACATTCAGAGAGCTTCATTTCCACACCAAGAGGAAATTGTCATCCAACTTTCAAGATTTTTAATTTTCATAAAATCTCATCACTGCAATATACACACATACAAGGCAAAATAAAGGATGAAACGTGACGCCTGTTCCACCAGGCCTGGAATTACATGGAGGCTACGGAGGCCACGGAGGCCATGGCCTCTGTCGCCCTGGTCTTGGCCTTGGTGCCCCTTCAGAAGTTTCCCTTAGACTTTAAGATTTTCCAATGGAAGTGCCCTTTGCAAAATAAAAATGGCCTTGCCCTCTCAAAGATGAAATTCCAGGCCTGTTCCACCAATTAAATGACAAGGATCTGTGTGTGCGGTATATAATAATAAATAATTTACTAATAATAAATTAAATGATGAATGTCTATTTTCATGTGAAAACGCCCTTTAAGGATTTTTTTGGTGAGCATGTGCATGACACTTAAAAGGATTCAGTACAGTGTACCTCCGTTGTCCGAAATTTTATTTTCCCCAATTTTGCTATTTTTGTGTCTGTGTATTTTTTTGGCAGACGACCTGACTAAGTTTCAAACTCATCACACGTGATATTATTTGTCCCTATTTTTGTGATGTGGTGCATTATTATCAGTGACACCCCCAAAAAGGTGTGTTGTGTTTTACTGGAAAACACAGCTGTCAACTTCTAACTCAACGTGTGTTTACAGAATTTAATTCGAAAGGAAAAGTAGATTTTTAATATAGTAGGGGGTTAAAAAATGTCACCAATGTTTTTTGGGAAGACCGAAAAAATATCAGTGACACCCAAAAAGGTTTGTTGTGTTTTACTGGAAAACACAACCGACAACTTCTAATTCAGTGTGTTTACAGAACTTAGTTTGGAAGGAAAATTTGATTTTTTTAATATATGGTGGTAGGGGTCAAAAATGTTCACCAATGTTTTTGGGGGAGACAAAACAAATATCAGTGACACCCAAGAAGGTGTGTTGTGTTTTACTGGAAAACACAACCGTCAACTTCTACTAAATATGTGTTTAAAGAAGTTAGTTTGGAAGGAAAAGTAGATCTTTTTATATATGGTGGTAGGAAGTCAGAAATGTTTACAAATGTTTGTGGGGGAGACCAACAATAATGTCAGTTTATCCAGAAATGTATATCAGGATATTTGCACACAAAGAAAATGAAAACTGAAGGAATCCAAAGTCCTGGTGAATTCCTATATGAGAGAAGAAAACAAATGTAACTTGAATTTGAACAGAGACATTTTCTAACTCTACAGGCTGTGACAAACATGAACAATTCTTTAAAAGTTTTCTGTCGGATTTGAGGGGGGAGGAGGTAGTGATATATAGAATGGTTTGTTTGCAAACTTGTCGTAAGCAGCCACATGCTGAATTGCAACAATTTACAATACAAAAGGTAATATCAAGATTTTAGTTTAAAAAACATGCAACTGTGTATTTCAAATACGTTAGGACAAAAGATATCTAAAAAATGAAATCTATGAAAATTTGTGTCCCGTAATCTTTCAGTTCCCAGACTAAGAGACCGGCACGGAGAGCGACGGTTAATGTTACTGATTCTTACACGTAAGCTATACCCCCACCCTTCAATCCTCTTCCACCGGGTCTTGAAATTCATTGATAATTTGCCTCTGTTTACTCCTTAAAAACTTTCTGAGAAAGTTTCAATTTTTATATGTAGGTTATTTGCAGCACCAGCTGCACAGAATTTATCTGTTGTTGTGCTGGCTTTGGAAAGAGTAACAGTGTAACTGTGTAACAGAGCTGCCAACTCTCCCTGATTCTGCAGAAAGTTCCCTGAAAATAAACCAATCTTTCCATGTTCTGAAGAACAAATTTGAAAATCTCCCTGATTATGGAAACCTTTTCCCTGTTGTGTTGAATGTAATTCTAAATATCTCCCTGATTGTTGTACAAAATCTTCCTGATTGCAAGATGCAGGTGTTGGCAGCTCTGGTGTAACTTTCAATGATTTTTTTAACAGAGCCCAATTTCATATTGCTTTTCTGCAATAAAATAGTGCGGAAAAAGTTTTATTTGGTTTAGCGAGAATTAGCGGTGGACCAGTCATGATCACTGTACGCTACACAGTAATTTTGGTTGGTACCCCATTTCAAGACTTTTTGGTGCTTAGCAAATTTATTTTCTTTTAGAAGGATAAAAGGGGAAAACCAACCCGCATCTTAAACACTGAATTTCAAGACCTGTCCCCCATTCACCCTTTTCCTGTCCTAGCTCTGGCAAAAGTCCTCTGCTAAAAAAACGACAGAAAATTAACGCTTTACTTTGACGCTGGTCACTTTCGCTAATCTCAGTTGGCTCACCAATCTGTGGCTGCAGTTTTTTGCTCACATTTTATGAAACTGGTTCAGGCAATACATTGCACGGTGAATTTGTCTGTATTTTGAGGTTGTTGGGAGTGATTTGTAGATAGTGAGATACTGTCGCATTGTTAAGATTCCTTGGTGCTTTTGAAAAATTATAATGTCGCAGTTTACATGGATTTAAAGGTAGGGTCGTATATTTGTAGGCAAGAATTTATATTTAAAAAACCCATTAAAAGTCTGTGAAAGTTTCAGCTGAATACAGTGTCTACTTGCTGAGAAAACAGCAAAAAGCTGTCATGGTATTTTCACAAGAATGTCAAATCCATCCACGTTTTTGAAAAAAACAAATCCATCCGCAGTTTATCCGAAATGATTTTCCCCTTTGTGGATGAACTCTCCCACAACTTTTTTTCTGGAATAGTTTTGAGATGGTGCCTCATCTAGATACACTTTAGTGCATCTCTTTTTATTAGTCTCATTTTATTACTAATGAAAATGAAAATTACTTAGAGCATCCTGTTATTATTTTATGCCCCCCCCCCCACTACCACCACAAACAGTAGACCAACATCCAATCACTCTAGCACCTTACCGAATGGTCGGCTGCCATCAGCGTCAGCAGACGATAGTCACAGGCAACTGCAGCGAACAGAAAACATCACATCGTTATCGTCGTCGTCGCTACCACCGTCGTCGTCGCTACCGCCGCCGCCACCGTTGCAGCCAGATGGTGGAATCTCTCAGAGCCGTCACGAGGCGCAGCTTGCGAGGAGACGGCAGGAAGAGGAGAAAGCACGGATGAAGCATATGCAGAAGAGCGCCCTCAGGAACTATGTACAGGTAATGCGCTGGTTTCCTTTCACCTAAATGTTAAGGATTGCATTCTTTGATTACAGGGCTCGAAATTAAAGGATTGAAACAAACAGTGGGTTCCAATTACCAAACGTCTACAATCCCTTTAATACTGGACCGCAGGCCATTGATTTTAGCCTCGGGCCAGTAAGCTCCGGTGGTCTTGTGTTTTTCAATTGACTAAAAGTACCTTACTTTGTAATAATATCTTTAAATATCTTTCAATTGTGTTGAGTATTGAAGCATGAATAAATTAATGAGATCTTAGTGCTTGTTCAAATAAAAACAGTTAAAAATTAACATGTACATTTTAAACCGTGTAAAAAGTGCTCTCTCATTATGTTCTGGTCTTGTAAAATAAATGCTGGTCTAGTAAATATTGTAACCTACAAGCCTGTGGTCATGTGGATTTTTCCCCTTAAATTTGAGCCTTGTGATTAGTCAAAACTTGATCTTGCTGGGGTACATTAAAATGTGATATAAAGACCAGATTCCAGGGCTTGAATTCTACACTGGACTGTAGGCCAGAGTCCAGCGGTCTTGTGTTTTTTAATTGAATATTAATGAAGAATTATACCTCACTGTGTAACATCTTGAACAAAAAATAATAAGTTCAAATAAATTAATGAGATCTTAGTGCTTGTTCAAATAAAAACAGTTAAAAATTAACATGTACATTTTAAACCGTGTAAAAAGTGCTCTCTCATTACGTTCTGGTCTTGTAAAAATATTTTTCAATTCTATTGACAAATGACATAATAAAGTATACTTAATACCCATAAAGACAAATGAAATCAATCTTCTCTTACATGTCTTGGTGCTTGTTCAAGAACAGTTAGCTTAAACATAATGTTAAACTGGGTCAGGGAGTTTTTTCTTATTTTGATTCTGGTCTTAATTAGCTGGCCTTCCACTTGGCCCATTAACGGTGGCCAGCCTCCCCCCAAACACAGTCATTTTCTCACAGTAAAGACTGGGTCCTCGCACCATTTTACTGTTACGTCAAATGAGTTGCACATGTACCTAATCTTAGTTTTTATGGTTTTTATCTTCCTTTCATTGCAGAGTCGGACGCCACCCTCAACGCAAAACTCTTCCACTCAAGAAGATCAAGACCCTACAAGGGAAGTGAGCCCGGGCAGTGTGAAGTCACCCCCACCCCCTGTGCCCTACAGTGGATCAGCCTTTGGCAGCATCAAACCAAGATCAGGTATGTGAAGTGGACTGTACCATTTGTAACTTTTGGGAGTAAACTATCCTTCATTGTACTTTTAATAGTGGTCTGAGATTCACCCTTTCAAAATGTGTGGTTGACGTTTTTTTCTTGAGAGAAGCATAAAAGTATCATGTGGATTTAATTAAGAAGGACTTTATAGACTGTGCGAGTACCCGCGCATATTCAAACTTCCGGGACCATTGTGGTCCTAACCATATGGAGTTTTACGTGGGCGGTATTTTGTTTTGTCAATTATTTTAGTTATTGTAGTTTATGGCCAGGAAAATTATATACAATGTTGGGAATAAACAATATGAAAGTAAAATCAATTCAACAAAATAACAAAGAAAACCTAAGTATAAGAATTGACCTCTGTTTTCAGTTGCTTGTAAAAAATTAAGAATGCTGCCCAACCGGGCATGTTGTCATTAAACCTATGTGATACAGGCACACATTCAGGCGTGATTGGCAAATGGGGTTTCTAACGATCGTCATCAGTCTTTGTCAGTAAAGTTGCAAGAGTAGAAAAATTCCTACTTTTGCAAAATGTTTCCCTGTAGGTGGGAATGAATTGCCGCTTACGTTTGTGAAGTGGCGATGTCGGTCGTCCATACAAGTTGCTGTTAGCCAATCAGAGTGCAGATAAGTAAGCAACAAAATGGCGGCCAACGAATGGACTTGCAAATCGCATTACAAATGACTTATGTTTCAATTTACGATCCTAAAAAGAAGAATAATAGTTGAATACACACTCCAGAACTTGATTCCGGTGCACTAGACCGCTGGGCACTCCACTTTGTAAGTCAGCTTCTTGTTTGATTTCAGCATTCAGCATAGGTGGAGGGAAGCCAAAAGGGGAGGTTCAGCCAAACTTCACCGTCAAACGAGAAATGAATAAGTACAGGGAGGAGATGGATCGCATTGAACATCTCAGAAAGGTGAGATTTTAAAAAATATGGAAATTTCTACGAGTATGAAACGCTCAGACCCACAACTCCACCCTCTTGACAGTTGTGACTTTCTTCTGAGGTGCATCAACCCAAACCCAACTGTGGGTTTCTGGACGACACCTCCCATATCCTCCCATTAGCCAACACCATGCAGTACCCGACTAAAATAATTCAGCCCTGATGTTATTTTGTGATTGGCCCCTTTGCCTAGCATGGTTAGTGTGTTTGTACAAGACCGAGTCTATCACAATTGGGGCAAAAGTTTTGGACATTGGTTAGTTTTGCTGTTCAGTACTAAATCATTTAAACTCTGATTGGTATGCCTGGCTCCATGCGAGGCTTGGTTGGTTTGGCTGTGCAGTACTGAATCCATCAAATTCAGGCAAAACCTTTGGACTCTGATAAGATTGGTATGCCTGGCTCGCTGTGCAGTACTGAATCCATCAAATTCAGGCAAAAGCTTTAGACTCTGATAAGATTGGTATGCCTGGCTCTATGCTAAGCAAGGTTGGTTTGGCTGTGCAGTACTGAAGCCATCAAACTCAGGCAAAACCTTTAGACTCTGATAAGATTGGTATGCATGCTCCATGCTACATGTAAGCATGGTTGGTTTGGCTGTGCAGTACCAGATCAATGAATCTCTGGCAAAAATAGTCGATGGATTACAAATGTTGCTCAAAAAGGTATTGATTTAGATTTTGTACACATTCTGAAACTACTCCACTTCAGACACCTTTTCTTTCAATGTACTTTTTCTGATGTTTCCTAACATTTTATTCCTTCTTCATTTTCCCCTATATCTTGTTTCTTGTCTGTGGTTAACATTTGTATTTTTCTGTTTTTGTCGTCATTTACATAAAAACACTTGGTGCTGTCACTTTCCTTCTCATCGTCTGTGTTTCATACTTTGTTTTGGAAACTTTGTTATCATTGTCCATTGCTGTGTTGTTGAAACCTGTTTTTGTTTAATGTTTATCTTTGTGATTGTTGCTGTCACTTTTGTTTGTTGTTGTTTGTTTGTTTGTTGTTGTTTTGTTTTCCTTTAAACTACTCTTGTCTTTGTCATTGATTTTTGGCGTTTGGGCATTTTCCTATAATTCCTATAAAATAATCCATTGTTTTGCTTTGCGTGTCTTTGTTGTTGTTTTTGTGGTTGTTGTTTTTCCTCAAACTACTGTTGTCTTTGTCATTGTGTTTCTGCATTTGGCATTTTCCTTCAATATAATCCATTGTTTTGCTGTGCACGTCGTTGTTGTTTTTGTTGTTGTTCTTTTTGTTGTTGTTGTTTTTGATGATATTGTTCTTATGTTCAGTTGAAACCCAACTGGATGAGTAGTTATGGATCCATGTCGGATCTTAACACAATAGAGCAAATGCGAAAGGTGAGTCTTCAATCCAAAACCACCGTGTGCCGATTGTTTGCTCTCTTGGCTTTTGCATGCCATCTTGTGAGGAAGTGTGTGAAAACGTAACAGCTCGGCTTTGACGTCATCTTGAATCTTTTTCGTTTGATTTTTCCTTTGTTTGGTTTTAGTTCTTGTTCAATGTTTATTCGTACTTTTTAATTTTTTTTTATTTACCCACAAAATAAATTCAATTCAATTCAAAGCAACGTTTATTTCCACATATCATCATCAAGAATTTTTTTTCAAAGTCAATATACATAAATGTGGAGGCACATTCCAAAAAGTTGGGCTTGACAAGGCCTACAAAAACGAAACAAAACAACAGCTTTACAATTGACGAATAAACAAAATAACACCAGAATTCATGATATTAAAAGGATGAGAGGTTGCGTCTGTCATCATTTCATTTAATGTCGGATCACCGTTTTTTGTTTTGTTTTTCATTTTCAGGTTTTTTCTTTTTCTTTTTTGTTTTCATTCAATACAAAATTTGTGGCTTGAAAAAAGTCTTGTTATTGTTTTTTGTTTTTGTTTTTTTAATTATTTGGTCATTGTAAGAAGGGGATAGACTACTACTAGTACTAGAAAGTATTGTTTTGGGGTTTATTTTTTGTTTATAAAAAGACATTTATATCCAGTTATTTTTGTTTGTTTGTTTGTTTTGTTGGGTTTCTTTTACTTCAAGTATAGACCTTTATCACGGTGCAGCCATCCTGTCAGTTTTCCATAAGAGACTTTTCAATTGTTTACACCGACCACCATTTTGTGTGAGCGGCCTGGGGCATCCCAAAACTGGATTGGCACAAATTTGCCGTTTTTAATCAAACAGTTAAACTTTTTTTTTTTAAAGGTATTATACAGGCATGGTTAGGTTAAAAAACTTAATTGTTTAATTTTAGTCCGTAAAGCTTACTGATAATGAAGTTCATACTATAACCATTTTTTGGGGTGAAATTTTTTTCCTCTGAAATGAAGTCATATTCGAGAAAACTGTATCTGAAACCCTGAACAAATATTTTAACAAAAAATGCAACAGCTGATTTCGGTTGCTACAACCAAAATTAAGGCAATGTGTTTGCATGCTGAAAATTGTGCATGGTTTTTTACTATTTTCTCCTGACTCACACAACGGATTAAGCCCAAATTTTCACAGGTTTTTTATTTAATGTATATGATTGATCACACAAAATATGAACACTGTCTGTAACTGTATTTTTCAGCTCTATACCAATCCTGTATAATACCTTAAAACGAAGAATGTACGTAAAACTGTTTTTCAGTGGCACAATTTATTTATCAGTGATGCTGCTAAAAATGGTATTCTTAAAATAAGAAAACAATCTTATTTCAAGTAGACAATTCTTGTGTCACTCCCTAAAAAAAATTTCTAAGATTTTTGGGAATGACACGAGAAAAGATCTTTGAAATAGTATTTGTTATTCTAATTATTTATTTTGTGAAGGCCGTCTGTACTTTTCCAACCTATGTTGGCAAAGCTTGCAGGCTGTGACACCCGCAAAAGTAAGCTCTAGAAACCAATGTAAACAAAGAAGATAATTAGTAGTCGGGACCCATTGCACAAGTTAGAGACCCAGAATGAAAACTGACATTGTTCTTATGGATGTAGGAAATCTGACTGTTGGAGTGTGATGATAACGGTCTACTTGAATAACAGAATTCATTCTTGGATAGTGAAGAGTCTCATGTTAATAACAGATGATCGGCATGGCTTTGTGTAACGTGGACAGCTTTCATGTTTAAAATAATATTTATTATCAATATGTCTGTCAGTTTCAAAGTTGTCTTTAATGTGTGAATCTAACCACCAGGGATGAGATATTCCAGATTTCTATCTGAATTCAGATATTTTAAAGGCAGTATCCTCACTTGGTGTATCCCAACATATGCATAAAATAACAAACTTGTGAAAATTTGGGCTCAATTGGACATCGAAGTTGCAAGAAAATAATGAAAGAAAAAAACCACCCTTGTTGCATAGCATTGTGTGCGTTCAGACGCCTTAGAAAGGCTTCATGCCTGAAGCCTTTCTGAGATTCAAATTATTTGGATCTGGATCCCAGTTTCAGACTTATTTGTCAGTAATGACTCTTGTCCCTGTTTAGGCGTCGCCCGTGTAGACAGACACTCACCGTATTTTTACATGGAATTTGACCGTGAACAGACAGTAACCCTGTGTGATGTCGGTGCAAGCGGTCAATATTAGGAACTCTCTATATTCAAGTTTGTTTCTTCTTTTGTGTCGAGCTTGATTGGTGTCGTACGACTTATTGAGATAACGAGATAATTAACTTCACTGCACGGATCTGCCCTGATCGCTTTCTGAAACTTGGGGCATGGTCACACAAGGTAATTTTTTCAAGCAACTCGGAGGCAACCAACTGAACTGAATGAAATAGGAACAGTTTGGCAGCAAGAGGGACTTCTTTTTCTAATAGTGTCTCTTTATCCCGGTGTCTCTGTTTCTATCCCCATGAAAATATGAGCAAATTGAAATGTGAATGCCTTTTCCTCTTGGAGATTGCCTGGAAGTGGTTGCCTGTAAATTGCCTCGTGTGACATGGTCATAAAAGGCCACCTCACACGGCAAATTTGAAAGGCAACTTGGACTGCTTGCAAAAGGAACACTTTGGTAGCACAAGAGACATTCTTCTAGCTGTAACTCACTATCCCCTAGAAAACAATACGAAAACTGAAATGGGAATGAGTTTTTTCATTGGAGACTGCCTAGAACTGGTTGCCTGTAAATTGCCTTGTGTGACATTGGTTTAAGAAGTCAGCTTACCATCTCATTTTCAAATAAGTCGACTTGGTGGTGAGGTAAATTATCTCATTAGCTAGATTGGCTTGTAGGGCGCCCCCGGAGCTCCGTATGTTTGTGATATAAAAATACATCAATCCAATTCTTCTGTCTGTCGTCCCATAGTGCATAGAGACAAGGTTAAAGGTCAACTTGCCAGATGACATCCCGGCTGCCCTGGAAGACGGAGTCGTCTTGTGTCACTTCATGAACAACGTGTTCCCTCATGCCGTACCTACCATCCATGTCCCCTCACCCGCAGTGGTACGTTCCGTTAACCCGTCAAATAAAACCACAAACTAAAAGTCTTGCCCCAATTTCATAAAGCTTTTCAGCAGAAAATGGTTCTTGGACAAATGTTTCCTGTGTGAAGCCCGGTTCATACTTCCTGCAAATGCGAATGCGAAGTGCATTAGACGTCACAAATTAGCAATGAACAATTTGCACGTCACAAATTCGCTATGAACAATTTGCAAGAGTTGTGCTGAGCTGAGCTGAACTCTTGCGAAAAATATTTGCAGTGAAAAAAGAGTTGTGACGTCAAATTCGCTTCGCATTCGCATTCGAAGGAAATATGAACCGGGCTTAAGGGTAAAACAAAAAATGTATTCTTTAGCCCCAATTCATCTATTAAAGCTAGGGTCATAGATTTTTTTCAATGTAATGCTGATTTATAGGCAAAATTATATAGAAAGATACAAGAAAAGTAACATGTGAAAGTTTTAGCTGAATACAGTGTCTACTTGCTGAGAAAACAGCAACAAACTTTTAAATAGATATTAATTTTGCATTGGGGTCAAAGAATATAATTAGTTTTTTACTTTTGCACCGATGTTTATTAAGCACTGTATACTCGGTACCTTCCTGAGTTCTGTGGATTTTTTTCACAGAACTCGGGAAAGTACTGAGTATACAGTGCTTAATAAACATCGGTGTAAGGGTCAAAACAAAATTAAATTCTTTAACCCCGATGCAAAATTAACTTCTATTAAGGTTTTTTTAAATGTATCATATTTTGGTCTACCTTCTTATCCATATTCCAGACAAGAATGACAATTGTAATTCACGTTATTTTGAATTTGCAGCCTAAATTGACATCTGCAAAATGTAGGAGGAACGTTGAGAATTTTCTGAAGGCCTGCTCTACGGCGGGAGTAACCGAGGTAAGGGATTATGAAAGGAGAGAGAGGAAGTAGCCAGACTTGAGAGTGATAATTGTTTACGACCTTTGTCACATCGAGGGGGACAGTTGTTATTTTGGGGTGGGATGGGGGGCTAATGTGTATAAAGCGCTCACCTCTCACCACTGTGGTGGTTCGATTACCGGCTGAGGCCATATGTCAGTAGAGTTGTGAGTTGATTCTTTTCTGTGCCACAAGGGTTTTTCTCGGGGCCCTCCGGTTTTCCTCCCTCCGGAAAAACCAAACACTTTCAATCTCTGGCCGTGTTCCATGTTCATGGGCCTATGTGGCTGGCTGCCAAAGGCGCCTTTACATGTACACGCCTGCGGCTCAAAAACATTGTAGCCTCGTCGTTCGCAATTCAGCTGCTCAGCTGCAAGGATGCTTAGCCTCACAATTTATTATTATAATTATTTATTATAATTATTTATTTTCAGGGCTTGAAATAGCCACTAGACCGCTGGCTAAAGTCCAGTAATTTCATCCTTGGTCCAGTAACCTCACAGCCCAATAATTCCTCTGGTCAAGTGTTGTTGTGTTTTTTTTTAAAACATACTTTTGTTAGGTTTAATTCACTTAAACTTGTCAAGTACTAAACCTTTATCTAAAAGTTGAGGTAGTGACAAAAACAATTTAAAAGAGAAAATAGATGTGGTCTTGTTGATACATGTTTAGTCCAGTGGAAGTTCTGAGGTACAATCCTGGCCAAATCTTGCTGATCCCCCACTCCCCCGATCAGTATTGGCTCTTGCTGCGTGGCCTTCCGTCCTGGTAACAATATCATCAGGAGTAAGGGGGGGGGGGTTGTGTGTTGTGAAGTGTCCCAGTCAGAGCTGTATATTGAGAGAGTTGCGACAACTTGCGATTAGAAGCCATTTTCTGTATATAAAAAAAAAACCAAAAACCACATGTTCGCACACAGGGTGCCAGACTAGACTGCACATTTGGTTGTGGCTAGAATTGGACCGAGATTGCCGGTCACCAAAAGAAAACTGGTCCCTCTTTGTCACAACCTTTTCAATTTATGGCTGTGGTCCCAACCATTTTGACCGAAATTGTAGTTTTTTAGATCGCTTTTTTTTCTTTTTCTTCTACTTTACCTCAGGAGAGGTTATGCACAGCAGGTGACATCTTGGAAGGAAAGGGACTGGTGAAGGTAGCGTCTACTGTGCAGGCTTTGCTCACTAACACAACACAACCCAAAATGTCATCTGCAGTATGATAGTCATAATTAAGCAATGGAACCTTGTCAACAAAGTTGGTCGGTTTTTGTTTTTGGGGAGTTTCTTTTACCCAAAGTTTAGTCTATTTGCTGGGCCCAATTTTATGGAGCTCCTTATGCAGGAAATATTGCTGAACAGTTTTCTGCTAAGCAAAAAAAGAGCCGGATACCAGTCATAAATTGTGCATGTGACATGCTATTTTGGCTGGTAACCTTATTTTGGTAAGCATAATTATGTTGTGCTTAGCTACTTTTTGTGCTTAAGCAGCTCTATGAAATTGGGCCCTGGTTTTGCTGCTATAGAGGCATCCTTATTTTGGTAAAAATACAAAACATACAGAATTCTTGTTAAAAACAAAAAAAGGTATGCTGCCCAGTGTTTGGATTACTTGCTAAATTGCCTGAACTTTCTTGATACACATTTCTGGCTTATGCTAGACATTCAGAAGCAGAGAGAGAGTCGTGACGGACAGCGAAGTGGCAAGAAGTTGGACACATTATAATAACAATAATAACTACTTTTTATAAAGTGCAAAACCCTTCTCTTCATCGATAAGTGCACTGGGTTCTTTTACGTGCATTACACAAACACAATGGCGAAACGCATTGACGATCTCTACGATTTTTCATTGGTCGATTTCAATGACAAAGTATCTGTATGGGAGGTGTTGCTATACACGGTTGCTACAAGGCCTAGAATTTTATGGACACCATGGCCTCAGTTGCTCATGTCTTGGCCTTGGTGCCCCTTCGAAAGTTTCCCATAGAGTTTTTCAATATTCCATTAAAAGTGTTCTTCGCAAAATGAAAATGGCCTCGCCCTCTCAAAAAATGAAATTCCAGCTCTGGTGTCACATGACATCGTTTTGCCATGCGCGCGTAAAACACTCGGCCGAATGGTCGGGCACGTCCATAAAATGGTCTGGCAACTGAATTGTGTGGATAATGACCCACTCGACATTCTCCAGGTTGTATTGCATCTAATTGAGGCCAGTTTGCATTGTTGAGTTTGAGTTTGCCCAACTCTCTCTTTCTCTCTATGCAAGTGCCTGCTATCTTCTGGGCCCAATTTCATAGAGCTGCTTAATCAGAAATAAGCAGGATACCAGTCACAAATTGTACACGTGACATAGTAGTTTGGCTGGTAACCTTATTCTGGTAAGCACAATTTTGTTGCGCTTAGCTACTTGTTGTGCCTAAGCAGCTCTATGAAATTGGTCCCCTGGTACCTCGCTACATTATTTATTTATTTAATCCTCTTCATCTCCAGTGGGACATTAAAGGGTCTGTATCTGTTTGGTAATGACTCTGAAATTAAATGGCAATAAAAACTTACTTGGTAAGAAGTACAGCAGCTTTGGATAGAGTATAATGCATTTTGAGAAACTTTTCACTTAGAAGCACTGCGGTTATGGAAAAAGATATCACTTTTTATTCCAACAAATTTAAATCTGAGAAGTGTTACTGACAGTAACGTTTCTCAGATTATGTATTCCAATTGCAGATTTTTCTTCCTGCGTGGACATAACCGACCCCGATTTTCGGCAGTATCTCAAAAACGCTACCACCTTTTGCTGTGAAATTTTCACAGGTTAGTTTTATGGTATAGATCTACAGTTATGTAGGATTGAAACAAACAGTGGGTTCCAATTACCAAACGCTTCAAAAAGTTCCTTCTGATCTCACAGAAATTGTGGTTTCAAATACACGCTAACTTAATCATGCATGCATGTCTTGAATGATAATATATATCAATAAATAAAACAACAATTTATATCCAAAAAAAAATTTTTTTTCCTTTATCCTGTAATTGATTCATTAAAGGCATTATACGGGATCGGTAAAGCTGACAAAATAGTCACAGACAGTGTTGATGTGTGATCAACCATATACATGAAATAACAAACCTGTGCAAATTTGGGCTTCATCAGTAGATGTGTGAGTCAAGAGAAAAAAAGTGAAAAACCATGCACAATTTTCAGCATGTAAACACATTGTTCTTAATTTTTGTTGTAACAACCGAAATCAGCTGTTGCAATTTTTTTAACTTTTTTTAAAATAGGTTTTCAGATATGTTTTCTCTTGAATATGACTACATTTCAGAAATAGTTCACAGAAAAAATGGTTCTAGTATGAACTTCATAGTCAAAAATTAGTCACAATAAAATTAATCAGTGATGGTTTTTAGATTTATCAATCCTATGTAATACCTTTCATTCATTCATTCATTCATTAAAGGTTTATTAAAAGTCACATTGCAACCAATGGCTGAATTGAGTGATTAAAAGGGAACATACAAAATACAGCGTAAAAGCATTGATGTATCTTCAATTTTAATCAGGATAGAATTAAATGCCAGTCAAATATAACCATCAAGCCCTGTCTAATCAGGCCTGGAATTACACGGAGGCCACAGCCTCTGTTGCCCTGGTCTTGGCCTTGGTGCCCCTTCAGAAGTTAAACTCTGTTGCCCTGGTCTTGGCCTTGGTGCCCCTTCAAAAGTTTGTGATAGATTTTTAAAAAAATTCCCAATGGAAGTGCCCTTTGCGAAGTGAATGTCCTTGCCCCCTCAAACGATGAAATTCCAGGTCTGCCCCATTTTGTATTGTCTAATAACAATCACAGTTGCCCAACCAAATTCTAATGTTTAAAATCCTAAAAGTAAACCTTGCGCTCAAGTAAATCACCCGAGCCAGTAATGGAGTTATATCATAAAGTGAGGATTGGTTAGAGCCCAAGATGCATATTCTTGTAAATCGCTGTTTGGTTTTTTCTTTTCATGCGAAGCACAAAGAAAAGTGGGGTTCAGTTGAAATGTATGTTTATCTTTCTTGAAAGATTGTTAATTTTGTTTTAAAAGAGCTTTAATTTAATCGTTGAATTCTCAGTGAAACAGGTTCTTATTTTGTAAAATGTACATAATTATTGCACATGCCTTGTACAATGTAGTATAATATTTCTGTTGATAGGTGCTACTCACGTGACTGCTTATTTGTATATGTTTCACTCGGTTGTTCAAACTTATACTGGTGTAGATATTCAGTAAATAATCATCCTAGATACATAATGTGTCTGAATTTTAGTTTTGTTCATTTTTTCCATTTTGTATAAAAGTAACACTGTACATGACTGTAAATATCGTCTTCTTTTTTTGTAAGATGAAAACTCAAGCCTTAATTAAGTGTGTGCACGCTCATTTTGTTGTTATTAATTTTTGTTCGTCTACAACTACACGTTGAGGTTAAAAGGTCAAGGTGAATATTTGTGGAAATGAGCGTCTCATGATTTTTGTTGAGGGGCTTTTGTTGTGTGCAGAGAGAAGCCACTGCGGGAGGGGAAGGTCTTGGTATGTGAATAATTATGTAAATTAGCATTTTTTTATTTTATTTGGTCAGATGTGCTCTTTTGTATGCAGAGCAATCACTATCTGAGGGTTAAAGGTCGTGTTGTGTGAATAATTATGTTAATGAGCATTGCCTGTTTTGGTCAGATGCTCTTTTTATAAGTGGAGCGGTCACTTCTAGGGGTTAAGGCAAGGGTCACCTCTTGTGAAAAAGTTTGTACAAAATGGGCGTTGACTGATGTTACCTTTTGTAGGTGGAGCAATATCTGCTTCTGTCACAGTGTCAGCCTAATTTATGTACATCCAATGAATATGCATAAAGTGTTTTTTCTAAGCAAATACAGTAAGAGTCACTTTCTATGCCTTTAATAATAATGTGTTACTGTAATTTATTGTTGTAAAAGTTTGCACCACAGATACTAGTATTCTTTCAAATTTTGTCGAGGAAAATCTAAGTTTAGAGAAATCCAGACAAATTTCCCTTTTTTTGACTTTAATTGATTGACGCGTGGGCAACATATTTGTAATATTGATCAAAATTGCCAAAGGAATGCAGAGCCGCCAACTCGCCCTGATTCTGCAGAAAGTTTCCTGAAAATCAACCAATCTTTCCATGTTCTGACGAACAAATATGGAAAATCTCCCTGATTATGGAAACTTTGTCCCTATTATGTTGATTGTAATTCTAAACATCTCCCTGATTGTTGTACAAAATCTCCCTGATTGCAAGATGCAATTGTTGGCAGCCCTAGGAACGGGTACATCTTTGGAAATAAATAACATTCATAATAATAACTTGGGCTCTGTATCAAAGCTTGACAAAGTTACTACATGTAAATAATCTGGGTCCAACTTCATAGAGCCTGTAAGCACAAAAACTCGCTGAGCACAGACAAATCTTGCTCAGGAGAAACTGGTTACCAGCCAAAGTTCTATAAAGTTTACATTGTTGCAACTGGTGCCCCACTCATTTTCCAAAGAAATTTTCTAAAAAGTATTTCCTGCTTAACAGCTTGATGGGGCCCTGTGCATAAACAGAAAGGGGGGGTTGGCAAGGGGATGGTAGCAAAAAGGCAAATTGTAAAGCAAACCGAGGCGAGACAAAATTAATAGTCTGGCCCCTTAACTAAAATGAATAGGAATATGACTATTGTAGACGAGGTACAAGACAAAGATGGCTCCATCATGATTGAACTCTTGGGGTATTTTTCTAAACATTGGCTCTGGCTAGGGCTCCATTGGCTAATTCCAATGTGGAATCCCATACAGAAACTGACTAATGGAGCCTAAGCCCCGAGTCAAAGCCGTAGTCACGGAAGAGGGCTTTAAAGAAGGACGGATTGCATTTGTTAACTTTTCCTCAAATCTAGAACAAGGTGACGCTAATTAGCCCTTCCTCTGAAATATGCTAACTGCATTCACGCATGCGTACAGACACTATTGGTTGGCAAACGCGTAGAGTTGTGCACAAACGCGTACGTGTCACGCCACCATCAGCTTCAAACAAATGGCGCAGAGTGTTCCCTCATTTTGCCCCCTGGTAGTGTTAATGCGCATGCGCGATAGCCAATTTACATATTTCGTGGGAAGGGTCTACTGCAATGTGCACGTAAACAACAGATACATGTAAATCAGGTATGCTATAAAAAAAAGGTCATAAATTGTGTAAATATTGCTTTATTTATTTCACTCATTATTCAATCTGAATCATATTTAAAAGAAGTAACTTTAAGGTTTTCTTCAATGAAATACAACTTGTGCTCAATGAATACGTAATGTTATCAATTTTTAATGTAGGCACGGTAGAACCTGATAAGCTGATGCTGTACCTTTCGAAATGTATTTCTAGTCTTTGCATTTCGATATTTCAGACAAGCCAACCACAAATTTCTTCTTTGTAGTTTTTAAGACATGTGTCAAAATTTGGGTCAGGTTAACAGAGTTTCCGCATTGGACATAATATTTTGGCTTTACCATACACCGAAGTGTTTGTTTGTTTGTTTAGATGATCTTCCCGTCAAGGGAACTCGGCAAACTCCCACAAGGGGATATAAACACCAAGCTGGCTACAGCCAATATCTCTCATACAAACATTGGTTTAATGTCTATAATTATGAATTGCACAAATCAAGAAATTGTGATTTAGTAACTAGACGACAACTTATTCTAGTCCATTGTGAAATCAGCGGTTAGCTATGGTAGGATTTGAACCCACAACCTTGTGATTGCAAGTCATGCAGTCTAACTACTGGACCACGGTGACCAGTGTATGCAGTGCTGATCACTTATCTAGGCTTGTGACATTTCCTGATTGCAGCCTTTGAATTTTCTTGGAAGAAGTAAAGCAACCACCAAAGGGAGAAAGAAATAGTCCTCATTGTGTCCAAAACCTGTAGTTCTGTATTTCTGGTGATGCACAGAGTCTGTAAACCTCTTGAATCGTTACATTTGGGAAGTTCTTTGTCTATAGAATAAGGGCGACCGTAGGCCTACAAGCCATTTTCAGGCCGGGAATGTTCACATTTTGGTAAATCTCGTCCTTGCTTATCGGTGTATGGTAAAACAGAAAGTCTTCATCATCCCCAATGCAAATTATTCTACTATTGCATTGGACAAGTTACAAAAAGTTACAAAAAGTGCTACAGCGTCATTTGTTTATTTTATTTATTTATATGACTTAAACAATTAAGAGAGGGTACAGCATTGGTAATGATGAAGAAAACTTACTGCTACTGGCAAAAGGTATGTCATTGGTCTATATGGGAAATATCTGTTAGCACAGGTATAGTAATTCTCTTTTTTGAATAACAAAAATAATCTACAAAATATTCATCCTTTAAAAAAGAAAGTGTACACAAAAAGAGATTGACTTATGAAAGCCAGGGTTCCCACAGTCATGGCATTTTGTTTTCTGTTTACAAGTAGTCATGGAGAACTGATAATCAAAGGACAAGTTGTGGAATCTTGCACAACCCACACAAGATGAAACAAACAATTTTTTGTTAAATGGCGGTATTCAAATTTGCATTCCAGTTTACTTTAGGCCTACACTCTTCCTCATGATGCATTTTGTACGCCCCATACTTGTTGCATGATCAATGATGCCTTTGTGGTGCCCAGTGGTTTTGTGTTAAAGGTAGGGTCATAGATTGGGTTTTTTCAACATAATGCCAGAGCTGCCAACTCTCCCTGATTCTGCAGAAAAGTTCCCTAAAATTAAACCAATCTTTCCATGTTCTGATGAACAAATTTGAAAATCTTCCTGATTACGGAAACTTTGTCCCAATTATGTTGAATGTAATTCTAAATATATCTCCCTGATTGGTGTACAAAATCTCCCTGATTGCAAGATGCAATTGTTGGCAGCTCTGGTAATGCTGATTTATAAGCAAAATTATAAAGGAAGATACAATAAAAGTCACATGTGAAAGTTTCAGCTGAATACAGTGTCTATTTGTTGAGAAAACAGCAAAAAACTGTTGCAGTATTTTCAAAAGAATGTCAAATCCATCCACGTTTATCGAGGTGACAGCGGGTACCAACCGCATCTCTGGCCCCACCATTCGCAAACGGACACCAACCCCCCTCAGAAATCTGTGAAACGATTCATGCATGAATCGTTTCTCAGATTTTAATCCTTTTTGGGTGAACAATTATCCAAACCATAATACTTTGAAGGGAATCCTTTCTCAAAATATGTGCTACTATCAACAGCTGGAGTGCTTCTCACCTAGTAAGTTTTTATAGCCATTAATTTTTGGAGTACTAATCTATGACCCTATACCTTTAAACTGGAAGGCTGAAAGAGACTAGAACTGTATATTTAGCATGATGAGTAGGAAGTAATTGCAAGTAGACTCATAAAGGCCATGTAACACTAGGCAATTTTTAGGCAACCAGTTACAGGCAATCGCCAATAAGAAAATTCATTCACATACCGGTTTTCTAATTATTGTCTCTGGAATAGTGAGTTACAGCTCAAGAAATGTCTCTTGTGCTGCTGAAGTGTTCATTTTGCAAACAGTGCAAGTGGTGGCTATCAAGTTGCCTGAAAAATTTGCCCCATGTGACATGGCCTTAAGACTTTGAAAAAACAGTGTAAGAATTGGTCATTGAAAACCTGAATGTTATCGTGGAAGTAACTAAAAAATTGAATTTCATGTTAAAATTTCTGTGGGAGCCCTGCAAAACATTGGTCTAATCCTGACTTCATTCCAGTATGGAGTTAGGGAAAGTGTAAGGCTTCATAAATGCAAGTTGACCTTTGTTTTACCTAAAGAAGTTATAGAAGTTCAGACAAAACTATTGCAAGGGGACAAGTAAATCTTTCACTATGCACAAAATGAGTTCGATTGAAGCCATTGCCTTGATGCAACCTTGCTATATGATGAACTTCCATTCGAAACAATGTGTGTCCAACTTGGCGGCTGAGGCTATGGCTATTTAAGGGTGTTGTTAATAGTAAGCCTCTACTTCATTGTACATGTATGAGGTGGTGATCTAGCCGCAGCTGTTAATTCGGAAGATCAAGAATGGATTGGTAAAATAGTCTGGCCCCTGAAAACCTGTAGTAGTTGCTTTTATAAACGGAGAATAAGACAAAATGGTGGACTGACAAAATAATGTACTGTATCAAAAAAAAATTGAGCTATGGTTACTGCTCTATGTTTCGACACCTATGTTTGCCGACAACCCTATGTTCCGATACCCCTTGTGATCTACAAGGCAGGGTGAGGGTTTGGGTTAGGATTAGGAACATGCATTTGTAGGGGTGTCGGAACACAGGGGTGTCGCAGAGCTGCCAACTCTTCCTGATTCTGCAAAAAGTTCCCTGGACCCTGATTCTGCAGAAAGGTCCCTGAAAATAAAACAACCTTTACACGTTCCGATGAAAAATTTGGAAATCTCCCTGATTATGGAAACTTTTTCCCTGTTAGGTTGAATGTTAATTCTAAATATCTCCCTGATTGTAAGATGCAAATGCTGACAGCTCTGGTGTCTGAACATAGGGGTGTTGGACATAGGTGTATAAACCCTGCTATATGCTCTTGGTTGCTAGACATTGACAATACACAGCCACACTTAACAGCAAATATTTGGTTGTAAACGTAAGATGAAGCCGGTCAAGCTGAGCAGACTTTTCCATTTTTATGATTTGATGCCTTGCATAACTTGGAATCATGGTTTTGTACATTTCCGAAACTGTAGACAAATTACTGTGCAACAGTGTCATATATATTTTCTGTATAATTACTGATCGTGGAGGGAAGATGTATTTCATTGTTCCCGCCCTATTGTTATGGATTTTTAACTTAATTATGTCAATGAAGTAATAAAAGTGTGATGGGCTCGCAGCAATCACACAATATTTGACTGAAGATTGGAAGAGCTTTTTTAAATCATGAATTTTGTTGCGTTACTGGCTGCTAACACATACATGTAGTATTCGAACTGCCTCCGGGCTAGCTCCAATTTCAGCCCATTTTTGACAAAAATGCAAGGCTTACTACCCTTGTGATTTTATCAAATTTCAGTAAATTTTTGACCAAAATGCAAGGCTTACCCCTTGTGATTTTATCAAATTTTAGCTAATATTTGACCAAAATGTAAGACTTAGCATACCCTGTGTGTTTTTATCAATTTTCAGCCCATTTCTGAACAAATGGAAAGCTTACCCCTTGTTTTTTCCAATTCCAGCCCATTTTTGACACAAATGCAAGGCTTACCCCGTGTGATTTTATCAACTCTAGCTAAATTTTGACCAAAATGCAAGGCTTGTGTTTTAGCCAATTTCAGCCCATTTTTGACCAAATCGCAAGGGTTTCTCCTTGTGATTTTATCTAATTTCAGCTCATTTATGACCAAAATGTAAGGCTTACCCCTTGTGATTTTATCAAATTTTAGCTATTTTTTGCCAAAAAGTAAGGCTTAGGCCTACTCCTTGTGATTTTATCCAATTTCAACCCATATTTGACCGAATTAGAAGGCCCACCCCTTGTGTTTTAGCCAAATTCAGCCCATTTTTGACCAAATCGTCAGGGTTTCTCCTTGCGTTTTTCTTTAATTTCAGCTCATTTTTGACCAAAATGTAAGGCTTACCCATTGTGATTTTATCTAATTTAAGCTCATTTATGACCAAAATGTAAGGCTTACCCCTTGTGATTTTATCTAATTTCAGCCCATTTTTGACAAAAATGCAAGGCTTACCTGTTGTGATTTTATAATATTCTAGCTTATTTTTGACCAAAATGCAAGGCTTGTGTTTTTATCCAATTTCAGCCCATTTTTGACCAAAATTTATCAAATTTCAGCTCATTTTTGACCAAAATGTAAGACTTACCCCGTGAGATTTTATCAACTCTAGCTATTTTTGACCAAAATGCAAGGCTTGTGTTTTAGCCAATTTCAGCCCATTTTTGACCAAATCGCAAGGCCTACTCCTTGTGTTTTTATTCAATTTCAGCTCATTTATGACCAAAATGTAAGGCTTACCCCTTGTGATTTTATCTAATTTAAGCTAATTTTTGACCAAAATGCAAGGCTTACCCCTTGTGATTTTATCAAATTTTAGCTCATTTTTTGCCAAAAAGTAAGGCTTAGGCCTAGTCTTTGTGATTTTATCCAATTTCAGCCCATATTTGACCAAATTAGAAGGCCTACCCCTTGTGTTTTTTATCCAAATTCAGCCCATTTTTGACAAAAATGCAAGGCTTACCTCTTGTGATTTTATCACATTCTAGCTTATTTTAGAATCCAACAAACTTGTCATATCATCATCCACATCACCACCAATCATGATCATAATATCATTTTTGTTTGGGGTTTTTTTCAATAAGAAAATCACAAGCCAGACGAACGAAGCCACCCTCTTGATTTGCCTTGCAGTCTGACCAGCAGCCCCCCAGTCACATTCAGGTGTTGGCTTCACTTGCCACTTATGTAGTTTGTGGCCAGTATACTTTTACGCAAGGGGCCTGTGAGGGAGCCGGTCAGGAGCCGGTTGAAACCAGCTAGTACTTCAGAAGGTGACCAGAGATCTTTGAGGATGTTATCGATATTCTCCCTCTCTGAAGACTATTTTCCTTTTGCGGCGAGCTCTTGTTACTGTATCCTGGACCCCAAGACAAGCGGCTTACACCAAAATGCCCATAGCAGCCGTAAACAGCCGCAAGGTTGAACCTACTTCCATTCACATAAAGAGGTCAAAGTAAAGGTCATAGGTCAAAGTAAAGGTCATGTCCCGATATTAAATTTACCAATGTAATATGTTAAAATAGCATCCAAATTTCTAAACACAAAACAAAATGTTCTGTTTCCTGTTATTTCTGTTGACATTTTTACTAACAACATTGATGAGAGAAATGAGCAATATTAGCAATGTCTTGGCGTTTTGTGATGATTATTTATTATACAGAAATGAATGGTTTCTAAAGGGCTTAAGGAGCTCTATGAAATTGGGACCTTACAAATGTTCATATCATTATTGTTACATTATGATAAAGCAAGTATTACTTAATCTCATTTTAAGCAAAATCAAATAATCCCCTTTTTTCTTCTTCTCAAAAGCCAACACTTGATGCTCAAATATTTGTCAAATTATTTATTTGTTTTATAAAGCATCAAGTGTGGTCTCGATCACTTATTTGACAATAGCATTGTTACTGACCATCATGCGAATATTTTACTCTTATATACAGCAAATAATATACAAATTTACGTACTTGAATCTACTTGAACTTAAAGGGAGGGTTAACCTTTGGTAATTACTCCACAAATTAATGACCATAAGAACTTACTTGGTAAGAAGCACTGCAGCTGTTAATAATGAATAACATTTTGAGAAAAGATTCCCTTTAAAGACACTGGACACCTTTGGTAATTGTCAAAGACCAGTCTTCTCACTTGGTGTATCTCAACATATGCACAAAATAACAAACCTGTAAAAATTTGAACTCAATTGGTCATCGAAGCTGCGAGATAATAATGGAAGAAAAAGCACCCTTGTCACACGAAGTTTGTGCTTTCAGATGCTTGACCTCATGCGTGAGGTCTCAAAATGAATTCAAATAATTTACTGAGAAATTACTTTTTTCTCAAAAACGACGTTACTTCAGAGGGAGCCTTTTCTCACAATGTTTTATACTATCAACAGCTCTCCATTGATCGTTACCAAGTAAGTTTTTAAGCTAACAATTATTTTTAGTAATTACCAATAGTGTCCAGTGCCTTTAAACCAACAATATATTACATTTTATGAGCAAAAACACCCCCCCCCCAAAAAAAAAAAAAAAAAAAGAAGGAAATCTTGGTTTGCCCTTACATTTTTTGGTGACTAGCCAGTGGGACCAGCCTGTCATTTTGCTTGTCCGCCAGCTTTTTCACTAGTACATATTTCATATCAAATAGGGAAGATTGTCAACACTGAACAAGCCAGCCGGACTAAGAGAGGATTCTGACTGGTCTGACTGGTCCTCACTGGTTTTCATTTGGCCAGTGGACACTGTTAAAGGTGAACATCAGTATACTACCAGTGCGACAGTTTTACTGCCTGGCTTAATACTAAGCAAAGAAACATATAGTTTGGCACCAACTGTAACAACAACGCCAACTATTTATTTCTTTTAATCAAATAACGGTAAATGAAGAATTGTTCTCAGACCATTCAACAAGCTGAATATCTGTGCATACCTCCACCACTTCAATAGACTACAAGTCTTGCCTTTAATAGGATTGTTTATCTGAAGTGCACGATTCTGTTTCCTCCACACGATCATGAAATGCTCATGGGAGAAGCGAGAGCTCATGGAGCTGTTTATCGAATTCACAAGACTTGCACGGTCTATACATTGTGGTACAGATAGAACTTGTGGATAAGTCGTGAAATATTGTATTTGGTTTTTACCCCTACACTGATGTGTGTAAAGCACTGTATACTTTCCTGTGTCCTGTGAAAAAATCCACAGGCATATTACTCGGGTGGGATTCGAACCAGCGACCTTTGCCATTCTAGAGCAGATGTCTCACCAACTTAGCCAATTTCAGCCCATTTTTGACCAAATCGCAAGGGTTTCTCCTTGTGATTTTATCTAATTTCAGCTCATTTATGACCAAAATGTAAGGCTTACCCCTTGTGATTTTATCAAATTTTAGCTATTTTTTGCCAAAAAGTAAGGCTTAGGCCTACTCCTTGTGATTTTATCCAATTTCAACCCATATTTGACCGAATTAGAAGGCCCACCCCTTGTGTTTTAGCCAAATTCAGCCCATTTTTGACCAAATCGTCAGGGTTTCTCCTTGCGTTTTTCTTTAATTTCAGCTCATTTTTGACCAAAATGTAAGGCTTACCCATTGTGATTTTATCTAATTTAAGCTCATTTATGACCAAAATGTAAGGCTTACCCCTTGTGATTTTATCTAATTTCAGCCCATTTTTGACAAAAATGCAAGGCTTACCTGTTGTGATTTTATAATATTCTAGCTTATTTTTGACCAAAATGCAAGGCTTGTGTTTTTATCCAATTTCAGCCCATTTTGACCAAAATTTATCAAATTTCAGCTCATTTTGACCAAAATGTAAGACTTACCCGTGAGATTTTATCAACTCTAGCTATTTTTGACCAAAATGCAAGGCTTGTGTTTTAGCCAATTTCAGCCCATTTTGACCAAATCGCAAGGCCTACTCCTTGTGTTTTTATCCAATTTCAGACCATTTTTGACCAAAATACAAAGCTTACGCATTGTTTTTATCCGATTTCAGCCCATTTTGGACCAAAATGTAAGGCTTACCCCTTGTGATTTTATCAAATTTTAGCTCATTTTTGACCAAAATGCAAGGCTTAGGCCTAGTCTTTGTGATTTTATCCAATTTCAGCCCATATTTGACCAAATTAGAAGGCCTACCCCTTGTGTTTTTTATCCAAATTCAGCCCATTTTTGACAAAAATGCAAGGCTTACCTCTTGTGATTTTATCACATTCTAGCTTATTTTAGAATCCAACAAACTTGTCATATCATCATCCACATCACCACCAATCATGATCATAATATCATTTTTGTTTGGGGTTTTTTTCAATAAGAAAATCACAAGCCAGACGAACGAAGCCACCCTCTTGATTTGCCTTGCAGTCTGACCAGCAGCCCCCCAGTCACATTCAGGTGTTGGCTTCACTTGCCACTTATGTAGTTTGTGGCCAGTATACTTTTACGCAAGGGGCCTGTGAGGGAGCCGGTCAGGAGCCGGTTGAAACCAGCTAGTACTTCAGAAGGTGACCAGAGATCTTTGAGGATGTTATCAATATTCTCCCTCTCTGAAGACTATTTTCCTTTTGCGGCGAGCTCTTGTTACTGTATCCTGGACCCCAAGACAAGCGGCTTACACCAAAATGCCCATAGCAGCCGTAAACAGCCGCAAGGTTGAACCTACTTCCATTCACATAAAGAGGTCAAAGTAAAGGTCATAGGTCAAAGTAAAGGTCATGTCCCGATATTAAATTTACCAATGTAATATGTTAAAATAGCATCCAAATTTCTAAACACAAAACAAAATGTTCTGTTTCCTGTTATTTCTGTTGACATTTTTACTAACAACATTGATGAGAGAAATGAGCAATATTAGCAATGTCTTGGCGTTTTGTGATGATTATTTATTATACAGAAATGAATGGTTTCTAAAGGGCTTAAGGAGCTCTATGAAATTGGGACCTTACAAATGTTCATATCATTATTGTTACATTATGATAAAGCAAGTATTACTTAATCTCATTTTAAGCAAAATCAAATAATCCCCTTTTTTTCTTCTTCTCAAAAGCCAACACTTGATGCTCAAATATTTGTCAAATTATTTATTTGTTTTATAAAGCATCAAGTGTGGTCTCGATCACTTATTTGACAATAGCATTGTTACTGACCATCATGCGAATATTTTACTCTTATATACAGCAAATAATATACAAATTTACGTACTTGAATCTACTTGAACTTAAAGGGAGGGTTAACCTTTGGTAATTACTCCACAAATTAATGACCATAAGAACTTACTTGGTAAGAAGCACTGCAGCTGTTAATAATGAATAACATTTTGAGAAAAGATTCCCTTTAAAGACACTGGACACCTTTGGTAATTGTCAAAGACCAGTCTTCTCACTTGGTGTATCTCAACATATGCACAAAATAACAAACCTGTAAAAATTTGAACTCAATTGGTCATCGAAGCTGCGAGATAATAATGGAAGAAAAAGCACCCTTGTCACAAGAAGTTTGTGCTTTCAGATGCTTGACCTCATGCGTGAGGTCTCAAAATGAATTCAAATAATTTACTGAGAAATTACTTTTTTCTCAAAAACGACGTTACTTCAGAGGAGCCTTTTCTCACAATGTTTTATACTATCAACAGCTCTCCATTGATCGTTACCAAGTAAGTTTTTAAGCTAACAATTATTTTTAGTAATTACCAATAGTGTCCAGTGCCTTTAAACCAACAATATATTACATTTTATGAGCAAAAGACCCCCAAAAAAAAAAAAAAAAAAAAGAAGGAAATCTTGGTTTGCCCTTACATTTTTTGGTGACTAGCCAGTGGGACCAGCCTGTCATTTTGCTTGTCCGCCAGCTTTTCACTAGTACATATTTCATATCAAATAGGGAAGATTGTCAACACTGAACAAGCCAGCCGGACTAAGAGAGGATTCTGACTGGTCTGACTGGTCCTCACTGGTTTTCATTTGGCCAGTGGACACTGTTAAAGGTGAACATCAGTATACTACCAGTGCGACAGTTTTACTGCCTGGCTTAATACTAAGCAAAGAAACATATAGTTTGGCACCAACTGTAACAACAACGCCAACTATTTATTTCTTTTAATCAAATAACGGTAAATGAAGAATTGTTCTCAGACCATTCAACAAGCTGAATATCTGTGCATACCTCCACCACTTCAATAGACTACAAGTCTTGCCTTTAATAGGATTGTTTATCTGAAGTGCACGATTCTGTTTCCTCCACACGATCATGAAATGCTCATGGGAGAAGCGAGAGCTCATGGAGCTGTTTATCGAATTCACAAGACTTGCACGGTCTATACATTGTGGTACAGATAGAACTTGTGGATAAGTCGTGAAATATTGTATTTGGTTTTTACCCCTACACTGATGTGTGTAAAGCACTGTATACTTTCCTGTGTCCTGTGAAAAAATCCACAGGCATATTACTCGGGTGGGATTCGAACCAGCGACCTTTGCCATTCTAGAGCAGATGTCTCACCAACTTTTCACAGGACTCGGGAAAGTACTGAGTATACAGTGCTTTACACACATCGGTGTAGGGGTAAACCAAATAAAATATTCTTAATCCCGATGCAAATTTAACATCTATTAAAAAAAGTCGTGAAATGTTTGCTGCAGTGCATATGCTCGCACCCGATTAAACTGCACTTGCGATATAGATGGATTGCACATGACGTCATTGACCGCCATCTTTGATGACAAACAATGGAAACGAGCACGCGTGTACGCGCTGCGCACTACTCTCAGCCAATGATAGCCTTTCACTGTACGCGAGCACATTTCATCAACAATGGCGGCCAATGCAAGGGAATCTATTGCTGGCTCCTCTTAATCGGGGCTGTAGTCGCGAGAGCAGTAAGTCTCGCGCAAAGCAGCAGTCTCGCGAGAGTATGTTGCGAGAGAGCCGTTATAACGCTACCACCGCGACAAACATCCATGGCAGAGATTATGATAAAATTAACGCAAGAAAGTTACAGACAACTGTAAGTTACTGTGAGAATTATATTAATAACCATGCAGAAAGAATTCATAAGTGGAATTATCATTAGGTTTATATCATTTATCAACAGTTTGGAAGAGAATTAATTTGTAGCCTCTAGTTTACAAGAGACTATACAACTTTTGTGCGAATTTGAACTTCCGGGACCAATTTGGTCCCAACCATAATAGGTTGTGAATCGGTTTCTTCAAATACTGTACATGTACATAGTTTATAGCTATAGAAATTACACCATATTGTTGCAAAAAGTAAAATTTTGCCATGAACTATATGAAAGTAAGATAAATTTACCAAATCAACAAAGAAAACCCAAGACTACGGCTTGACCTCCTTTTCCGGTTACTTATAAACAATTAAGAATTTTGCCTAACTGATGTCCATGTTATTAATAAAACTAACCAATGGTTGCACAAATCCGGGCATGATTGGCAATTGGGGTTTCTACAAAATATGCATCCCGTCCCAAGTTTAAACTTTGTTTCAATGTTAATTTTAACAAATTTGTTTTTACTTTAAAGTTGAAATTGTATTTATAACAAATTTCTATCATTTTATTTTTTTGTTGTCAAGAATTGTGTAAGTAGAATTTAAAAAAAAAAAATATTTCATGGAAAAATATAGTCTTTGTTCAAATTGTTTGCTCGTTTTCACTTGCACGTGCCATAAAGACACCCTGAACAACCAACTGCATCTCATCAGGGCCCAATTTCATGGCTCTGCTTACCATAAGCAAAGAATCGGCGCTTGCGGAAGCAGGGAGTTCCGCACTTACGCAAGCATTTTTCACATTTTAGCAGGGAATTTTTGCCATTGCGCATGCATACTCCACGTTACTTTGGCAGAAATTTGGCACTTGCCCTGTAGTGTAAGCGAAGAATGGTGATCACAAGCGCAGAATTTGGCGGTAAGTGAATGGCTTCTGACTGGCATTCCCGAAAAAATATATTGACATATAGCTCAGTGTGGTAGAGCGCTGGCACCTTTCTGGAGGTTGCAGGTTCAAGTCCCGTTCCAGTAAATTTTTCTTTGTTCAACCCAAAATTAGTTTAAAATTTACCCAGTCAGTTTCCCTTGTGGTTTATTATTTGATAAAATGGCAGTGTCTCAGGCAAACACAATCCTTGGGATGAGTGGTACTGGTATCAGGTTTTTAGAAAGTGTCAGAAATTTGTAGTATTTTTTTAAGGTTTGTGGTATCAACCAGTAGCGTGAAGTTGTTACACCCTCGTTTCTCTTCCTAACAAACACAACTCTTTGAGTCCATGATTTGATGGGGAAACCTTTACAGCGAGACCCACTGTTTTCCAATTTAAAATTGGCATGCATCGAATCACTGTATGGTGCATGACGACTCTTTTTTAGGTGAAGATTGTCTTGGAGGAGGAGATTGTCTTGGAGGAGGAGACGGACTTGCTGAGCTTGTGTTTCTGCTTGCAGAAGGGGGTTGATAAGATATTGGATTTGGTTTTCTGTAGGTTTGAGATAGGTTACTGCTGGCAGAATGGGTTTGATAAGTTGAAGTCGCAGCAGCAGCACCAGTGGTGCGAGTAGTATAAGCAGTCGGTTGTGGGCCCATATACCCTGAACGAGCCGCATTACCCGCAGTTAATGAAGACTTCAATTTATACCGAATCAAATACTCGGGGTACACCTGTGTCTTTTCAAAGACAACAAATATTTCAGGATTACTCATACTATCGACGCAGGAGTCGTAGAGTTCCCCATGTGGATCGTTGTAGTCTTTAGGCGGAGGCCTAACGTATGAAGAGACTCCAGTGATATAGTCTCCGATTAGGACTTGAACCACAAAGACGTAACGGCAGTCGACAGAATCTGGCGCTGTGTAACTATTAGAAAAACTTGCGTCGCGAGCGAAGTAGCTCCCCTTTCCGTAGAGCGTTCCCACGGTGGTCCCGCTGAGTCGCCAGTCAAAGTTCTGACGGCTGATGGCATCTGTGTATTTTTCTTGGGTGCCGTGAAAAAGTTGCTTCTGTAGAACTGGCTGACCTCTCCTTCGCTTTTTCATCCTTTCACTCATCCTAAAAAGATGAGATACAGTAGAGAGAACTACATGTAGGTATTTGAAAACAATGAACTTTACTTTTGTTTATAGCTATTCGCCCCTTGCATGGATCCGCCATATGTGTAGAGCCTCGACTTCATGCTTCATTTGTATTGTATTTATGCATCTGTTAGGATGAAAGTGTCATTACATTACCATGACATTACAGAGTTATATAATGCTTCTATTATAAGTTATCACACAAGCGCGAGTGGAATACGGAGCACTTCTGGGTCTCATATCGAACGCAGATTAGCTATATTTTTCCGTGTTCCACGAGAGCGTGTGATAACGAATTTATCTTCAAGCATTGGATGCAAACGCACCACTTTTGAATTTACATTGACTGCTTATAAGAGGTACATTTTGCGTATTGCGCTTTTAAAAGCGCAATACGCAGAGTTAGAACACACAAGACGCAGGGTGTGATATGGGCCGTGCGATATAAGTTTATATCACACTCCTTGTTGCTATGGATCGACCAATCAAAATCGAGGATCCAAGCCTGCTTGAAGATAATCACTACTGTTCCTAAGTCGGGGCTCTACACGCAAATGGCTGACCGTGCAAAGGAGCGAATGGTAGTGAGGCTCTAAGATGATGCTAACCCCACTAGTAAACCCTTGATTAGTTGACTGTAATTATTTTATACCTTCAAATGACGCGGACATTCTCATCGAGGCCAATCCCTATCGCTTGACATTTTGCAACTTTCGTATATTTTGAAATATGAGGGATTTTCCAGCAAAATTTATTTCATATTTTCCCCACCCAAAAATTTAAATTGCTCTTTAAAAATTGGCACAAATTCGAAAAAAAATGCTGGACTTACCCCTTTTTCAAATTTTTGCCTTTTTTTGAAGTATCAATATTTCCCAAAGTAAACCTTATATCCTGGGTCAAGTTACATAACAAGGAGTCAGTAGAGCCTACTGCATCATTTTAGAGCCTAAAATCACAACTTCAAAATTGGCCCGTATTTGCTAAAAATGCTGGACTTACCCCTCATGATTTTTTCAATTTTGTCGGTGTAATTTTCACAGTTGATTTTATGCTTAAAAATGAAGCAGGCCCATTTCGTATCACCTGACCTAACGCATCTTTCTTGAAATATTAAGGGTTTTTTTCAGCAAAGTTAATATGTCACAAACTTATAGTTCTTTGTAAAGTTAGAAAACTATCCTTTATCAAATAATAAACCACAAGGGAAACTGACTGGGTAAATTTTAAATGATTTTGGGTTGAACAAAGCAAAATTAACGTGCCAAAATGATTTTTTATAATGACTCTGAAAATTAATGGCAATAAAAACTTACTTTGTAAGAAGACTTTGTAAGAAGTACAGCAGCTTTGGGTAGTATAATGCATTTTGAGAAACTTTTCACTTCGAAGTACTGTGGTTATGGAAAAATATTTCACTTTTTATCCCCCAAAATTTGAATCTCAGAAGCGTTACTGCAGTAATGTTTCTCAGATTGTGTATTCCAATTGCAGATTATTCTTCCTGCGTGGACATAACCGCTCCAGATTTTCGGCAGTATCTCAAAAATGCTACCACCTTTTGAAATGAAATTTTCACAGGTTAGTTTTATGATATATATCTACAACTATATAAAATTGAAATAAACAGTGGGTTCCAATTACCAAATGTATACAATCCCATTAATGTCACAATTAATAATTAATACATTTGTGTAAGATTCCACATACTTTGTGAAGTCCTCCCACAATTCCAAGTTCTGAACCCGTTGTATTGAGATGATGCTGGCCTTTTCATCCATGGTGTCCCAAAACAAGTTGGCAATATTGATGTATTCAGCACTGGTGAAGTTTCTGAGGCTGACCAGTACCTCATCCGTCCGGGCACCGGGATTATCCCAGGTCTTCGGCACCACCACGCTACCTCCCTGTGCCTGAGTCATGTGTCTGTTGAGAAATTTGGTCATAAAATTTCATTTCATTTCTTCTGGTTGTCAAGGGGCCTTTCTCAAACCTCAGCTTGGGCTGCGTCTTGTGCTTCGTTTTCGGAGCAGCGTGTATTTGCCTTGTGGTGGTTCGAAGATCAGATGGAGCCTGGAGCCGGAGCAGGGGCCCAAGCCGAGGTTTGAGAAAGGCACAAGGACTCTCAGAAAAGCGAACTTCATCACAGAGGTTCTCATAATTAGTTCCAAGATTTGATGTTGTCGTGTGAGAAAATTAAGTAGGCACTCAACGTGATTCGCACGGCCAAAAATCTAAATCTACCAATATAATGAAGAGCAATGGTGACAGTCTGTCCATTCTTGTATGTCACATTTGTACAACAACAGGACAAAAGGTCTGGAATCGGGGGTTACACAATAACCCCCCGGAATTTAGAAGAAATTTTACAAGGCATGTTTAAGGAAAATTCAAAGTTGTTCTGGGCGTAAAAAATCGTCCGCCGATGTCTGTCCCAAACCATTTGCGGATAAATACGTCATCCGACTCGAAGTGGTTTTTCAATTCATTTTATTTATTCTGGTTGTGAATCCAAGTACTCTCAGAAAAGCGAACTTAATCACTGTACTGCCCAAGGTCCCCATGGAGAGAAGACAAGGAAGGAAGTTTCAGTTTTAGATGAGGGAGGAAAACCCCAGATAAATATTCCAGGGGAAAACCCACGCAGTCAGGTAAGGACTGAAAACCCAATCCACATTGTGCCCCTGGCTTCCTTCAAGAACCTCCAGGTTTTGGTTACTGTGTGGTTCAAGTTTAAGTTTACTCAAATTGTAATATGTTTTGCTTCTGCTACTGGCTGGTCCAGGTTTTGGGGATGATTTTAAAGACTTTTTAGTGTGTTTCATTTTTAACGATTGTATTGTTGTTTAATAGAATTTCTTAAATTTGTTGTTTATTACTTGTATAAAGTGTTTGTTGGCCTTACCTATTTAAAATGTTTCTCTGTGAAGCGCCTTGAGCGTCTTTTAGGCGGACTTTGGCGCTATATACGTTTTCGTTATTATTATTATTTTTCTTCCTTCAATTATTATAATTTTTTTCAGGAAAAATTTGTGGCACCCAAAACATGAAATCTTAAGATATGCTTATAGGGTAAAATTTTAGTTTATTATTGTTTCCAACGACAAAAAAAAGTACCGTCTAGATTCTTGTTTTCGTTCCTCCATCTTGACCAATTTGGGCCGCCTTCTGACCCGTCTGCATGTAAGGTAGCGTGTGTTCTTCTGTTGCATAGCCTGGAAGTCCAGCTCGTAATGCTGGCCTCCTGCCGTGAAATTGATTTTGGCGGCCCCCTGCTTGCTTTCATGGTCCAAATACATTTGCTCAATGCTGCTGCTGTCGATGCCTGCTGTGATACCTTTCAAATTCTGTAAAGAAAAAAATAGGAATTAGACAAAATTTGAATGAGCTGACGTTGCAAACTGCTGAACAACCAAAATGACTTGCTGTAAGAATGCAACAAGATGTAAATGACCTCATGTTCCGACCCTAGCAGAGTCTTTTTTTCAAATGCTAAATGACAACACATCACACACGAACATCTCTGTGTTGCATAAGCAATATAATACAAAAATAATGTAGTCTTATATAGCGCACGTATCCACCAATAAGGTTCTCAAGGCGCTTGAAAAAAGAGAGACACTTTTTTTTGTACAGGTTGTTTTTAAACAGTTAATATGAATTATGAGACCGATTCATGAAGCACGTTTCACACTGTAAGAGTTTACAAGGTGCTGCGGTGCACTCGGCAGCCACTGCCAGAAACACCAGGGCGAACCCCTTCTCTTAACGATAAGTGTACTGGGTTCTTTTACATGCATTACACAACACACGGGACCAACGGCTTTACGTCCCATCCCACACTCTGCTGACCGAACACCAGAGCTTGAGTCCTGTGCGCTTGACCGCTCAGCCACGACACGCATACACTCTGTGGACATTCCTTTGTTCTGCACACTTGAGAAAAATCATATTCTTCAACACCGTAAAAAACACTGAGTGGACGTGTGTAAGTCCACACAGTGTTTCAAGTCCCTACACTGTGTGGACCTCTTCTGATAAAAACTACTTTGGGAGGAGGGCGGTCTCAAAAATAGTATACAAATAATGAATGTTTATGAGTGCAATAGTTAGAATATTTTTGTAACCTGAAATAGACTGTGCAAGTTTCCCGCATATTCAAACTTCCGGGACCAAGTTGGTCCCAACTTTATTGAGTTTTACATGTGCACGGTTCCATTTCTTCAAACAATTTAGTTTAACACAGTTTATGGCTGTACAAATTGTACTATAGGCAATGAAATATATGACATTAAAATAAATTCAACAAATCAAAGAAGAAAGCACAAAAATAAGACTTGACCTCCGTTTCCGGTGACTTATAAACAATAAATTGGGTAATGTTGTTGCAAAAGTTGACCTAATCACATTTGCGTGATTGTTGTAATAATAAGACTGAACAACATTAACATCTTTCTGATAATTGGTCCTCTCTGCACAGTGCTATGAAAACGCCAGCTATAGACCTTGCAAGTCTGACGCGTATTTGAACATTGGGACCCGTAAATTGTGCGAGTTTGTTTCCTTCACGCACTAAAGCAATGTAAGTGGGACCAAAGTGGTCCAAAAAATGTTTGAATCGTGTCAGACTTGCACGGTCTATTGATAACCAGTATTGAGACCAGCCTCGATAGGCTGGTCACGAATCGTCGACTAGACTAGTTCAACCATCGTCCCCAAGCATCCATCGCACTGAGAGTTGTTAGTCAATCAGAGTCAATAGTCAAACTATGGTTAACTATGGTCCTTGATCCAACTAGCTCTTAATTGTTTTGGCGTGTCGTGGCCAAGCGGTCTGGTTCACCAGACCCAAGCTCTCGTGTTGCCAGCAGCAGAGTGTAGGGCTTGAATCCCGTTCATGACAGTTGTGCCCTTGAGCAAGGCACTAAACCATAATTGCTTCGTAAAAAGTTGGGAAGGAAGTGCATTCTGCTCTACCAGCCAGGCTCCTAGTGGATGATACCCATGCTACATCCTGTGAAGGGGGTAACCCTGTTTCAGCACCAGGAGTAGGTGGCAACATGCCCCCGGTGGCAGTTGATTTGGGTCGATAGCCCAAATCGGCTTAGTGTAGCCCTCAACTTGAAGTGGCCGTCCGGCCTTGTGATGTTAGGCGATCTCTCATAATTTAAAAAAACAAATAATGTATTAAATAAATGGAGGGAGAAAACACCGACCTGTTCTGAGTACACAATCCATCTTTGTGTTTCATCCAGCCAGTACCAAACCCACTCGATGCAAAACGCTTGTTCCCAATTAGTCTTCGTGACGCTTGACACAGTGGACAGCCTCCGGACGTAAACCTGGGAATCTAATCCAACAGTGCCAGTCATGGGGCTGACGTCAAAATGGATGGTCACATCAGAATGGACGTTTCTGTCACTGCTGAAGATAATACACATTTATACAGTTACTGACAAACAAACGAAACAGATCAAATCAAAATTATTTTTTTGCAAGACATTTTCCTGTTTGGCGTGTCGTGGCCGAGCGGTGAAGAGCACCGGACTCAAGCTCTGGTGTTTCTGATCAGCAGAGTGTGGGTTCGAGTCCCGGTCATGACACTTGTGTCCTTAAGCAAGACACTAAACCATTATAGCTTAGTTCTTTGGATGGGAAGTAAAGCTGAAGGTCCCGTGTGTTGTATAATTAATGCACGTAAAAGAACCCAGTTACACTTATCACTAAGAAGTGGGGTTTGCCCCGGTGTGTCTGGCAGTGGCTGCTGATTGCACCGCAGCACCTTGGAAACCCTTATAAGATGCTACATAAAATTTGGTCTCATAATTCAAAAAACCTGTCTTAGAATGTTTCTGTTTGTTCAAGCGCCTTGAGTACCTTATTAGTAGATACGTGCGCTGTACAAGACTAAATATTATTTGTTAAATTTTAAAGAGGGGCTCCAAGGTAAGTTCAGTTTGTGATGCACTCATTTTCCAATAGATAAAAGTCCTTATTGTAAGTGGGGAAAAAATCTTTAACCTCACGTTAAAATATAAAGCATAAAAATATAAACATTTAAGCACCAAGGTTGTAGCTAGAAATATTTGAGTGCTGCCAATCACGCCGTCATTGCCGAGGTGCTGGCAGTGCAAGGTTTTGTACACAAGACATGGGAAAATCAATTTCTTTTCACTTTTGATGCGAATTAAGTGTCTTCCTCAAAAATTTACACAATTTCCCTGGCAGGACAACATGACATAATGATGTAGTATACACTTATTAAGTATTTTCAACCTAACAGAAAGTGAATACTAATATTCTTACCAAAAAAAAACCTTGCTGATGTAGCACATTTTAAACCCAACTGTGCAGTTTTGGTGTCTATCACACTTAAAATCACCTGACAGTCTAAGTCTTTTTGCTATGTACACACATCACGTGGTATCGATAAGACACGTCCACAAGGACACAGAGTGCGGTCAAACAATTCTCTCGTTTTTATTTCTATGGGTACCAAGACAACAAATTCAGTTGGCTCCAAAGAAAAGTAACTTAAGAAACCCCTTCCCAGAAGAAAAGCACACCAAATAAATGCCGAATGAGGGATTTTTTTTCGGCAACGTTCTATAGTTACCTTCGTGAGCTGTAAATAGAGCGGTTGACATCACAATAAATTTTCTCAACGTTGTAGTTCTCAATATGAGGAAGGTCTTGCCAGCCAGTCTGCCCTCTTATGTCCCTTGTCTGCCACTGATAAGGTTGCCTGTAATGTCTCTTGTGGTTGTACTTGTCTTCTCCAAATATACATTTTCCGCGGAGAAAGTAGGGGCAGATGTAGACCGACTCGTTTTGGTAACCGGTGCGTTGTCTAGCATCATCTGTTGGATTGGAGGAAGCAGCTGCGAATGCAATTGGTGGCGACCTTGGACTGGGAAAGTTCGGTTTTTGGGAAGCATTTTTGGCACTTGCTTCTTTTAAAGGCAAGACAGAGAAAGTTGGTTCTTCTTTGAGCTTAGGCTTGGAGGTGTCTGGCTTCTTCTCTAAATCTAGGTTTTGGGCTGCGATGATTTTCACCATGAGTGAATATGGCAAACGCGTCCAAGTACCATCCTCTTTTAGATTAGCAACAATTGTCTTCAGAATCACTTGGACCTCCCTAGCTTTTTCAGGCGACAGCGTACCTCCATCGTTCATCTTGTCCAGAGTAGCCTCAAGATGGTTATGGTCAAAGTTGAGGGCATTCCGCTTTGGTTTTGCCTCTTGCAACTGTTGGTCCCTGCTTGTTTCTTTAGGTCTGACGGCATCGTGGACGCGAGATGGATGAGGTCCTCTGAAAACATTCTCACTTAACTTGTCGGTGTCCCTGGATGGAAAAGCACCACCTACTTCCTTAGGCATCGCAAAATCCGGCTTCTTCACCATGAACACTGAAGCCTCCGGTTCTTTCGGAAGATGTAGTGGGTTCCCGGCTTCCATCGGTTGGCACGAGCAGTTTCCCTCTGACCCCTTGAAGCTAATTGCATCAGGTGGCCTTGTTTTGTAACCGACTGCTCCTGGTTTTACCGACTGGAAAGCACCACTGTCGGCAACTTTTGGCCCTTTCTCCCTTGGTTGTTTTTCCTCCTTTGGACTTTTCGTCTCATTTACATCTTCAACTGATGCAATGTCTTTGTTCACCTTCTTTGGGGCCGCAACCGGATTGAGCTCATCAGAAAGTTCGTCAGAAGAGAAGTTACTGGCACAAGACTCATTGACATCAGTACCACTACACAAGAAAAGAGACAAGAAAAACTTGATGACTTAAAGCATTGCTTTGAAACTGTTTTGTCCTTCAAAGAGAATCTCAAGACCAACTGGTTCTCCCACTTGTAAATTTTGTGCTTAAAATGATATAGGATTTGACCCCGGTTTGAATCATGCCGAGGGTGCCTCTGCGGATTGGGTTTTCAGTCCCTCCTTGACTGCAAAGGTTTACCCTGGAATAATTCTCTGGGGTTTTCCTTCCACATCTACAACTGAAACTTCCTTCCTTGTCTTCTCTCCATTGGGTTTCTTGGCTAGTACAGTAATTAAGTTCGCTTTTCTGAGAGTCCTTGGCTTCGCAACCAGAATAAATGAAATGAAATGAAAAAACCACTTTGCGTCGGATGACAAGTTTATCTCCAAATGTTTTGGGACAGACGTCGGCAGACGTATTTTAATGCCCAGAACAACTTTGAATTTTCCTAAATTTATTGCCGACAGCCAGACGGCTGACGTTTTTATCCTTCCAGACTTTCCTTTGAGTAGCGTGCACCCAGTAAAAGCATGTTCTGAAAACAATGCCTTGTAAAATTTCTTCTAAAATCCTGGGGTTATTGTGTAACCCCCGATTCCAGACCTTTTGTCCCGTTGTTTTACAAATGTGACATACAAGAATGGACAGACTGCCACCATTGCTCGTCATTATATTGGTAGATTTTTGGCCGTAATTCAGGTTACTGCGAATCACGGTGAGTGCCTACTTAATTGTCTCAAGCAACAACATCAAATCCCGTAGCTAATTATGAGAACCTTTGTTGTTTTTGCTTTGTCAAGTCAGGGTTTCAATGTGGCAACAATATTTTAAAAGGAAAATGATTACTCAAGAAGCTCCAAAAAGTTCCAATAAATAATACCACCGGTTAGCACGGAAATCTTTCAAATAGGCCTATATCGGCATGAAGTGGTTAAGCTTCAATTTTCATAGGTTTGTTATTTCATGTGTATGTTGGGTCACAAATGCAGATACCGGTCTTTCACAAGTACCAATGATGTTTGCATCATTTAAGTACTTTTTCTTTGAGTAAGGTAACATTAAATAAATAAATTAGAGTGTCGCTGAATAAGTGAAAACCACTTTAAACATACCTTTGTGTACTGTTGGCAGTACGCTCTAGTGTGGAATACTTGGGTCTCCTTGCAACCTCAAACACACGTTGATCTGCTAGGCAGGTTTGCTCCATGCGGGAAAAGTTCAACTGAAACTGCCCACCATCCATGGTGAAAACGTAACAAGGCAATTTTCCTTTCAATTTGAAGTCCAAATATTTTCTCTCCAGTATCAATGTGTTGATGATTGAAGAGGCCGCGTTACCAGCCTGCACTGGTACATGTACCTGTTGAACAGTATTTAGTTGATGAGTTGATGTTTTCAAAAAAATAAGAACAGTGTGGCAAATGGCAGAAACTTAAAACTGACAGGAAAAACAAATAGGTCTGCACATTCCAAAGAGGCATTATCACAAAACTCAATTTTGACCTTGAAGCCCCTCTTTAAATATTTTTTTTCAAGCATGAATTAATCTTGCATTGGTTTTCTGAGGGCAAAATAATCAGAAATTTGGAAAAATATCCTGCCTGAGTCTACGAGGAAAATTGTAAGTCTATTGTAAGGGCATTGAACATGTTGAAGCAATTATGACCCACAGTAGAAGCTATGGGGCAATAGACTATGCATGCAAGTCTCCGCATATCAAAATTGACAAAAAAAACTCGGACGAATACTACATTTTTCTATGAAATCAAATTGTCTTTTAAAATTATATTTATACAAAATTCTTGAAAATAAAAGTTGTTATAAATACATTTTCAAGTTTTGTATAATACAAATAATTTGTTCAAATGAACATTAAAACAAAATTGAACCTTTGGACAAGGATGTTTACATTAGAAACCCCATTTGCCAATTGTGCCCGAATGTGTGCGTCTATTACATAGGTTTTAAATGACAACATGACCGTCAGTTGGGCAAAGGAGGTCAAGTCTTATTCTCAGGTTTTCTTTGATATTTTGTTGAATTGATTTTAATTTCATAGTGTTAATCACTTAGCAAGACATTCCCAACATCATAGATAATTTTCATGGCCATAAACTACGTTAAACTAAAATAATTGACCAAAAAAATCCTGCCCACGTAAAACTTTATATGGTTGGGACCACAATGCGTCACCGTTTTCACGAAGAGCAACATATCTTAAAATGACAAATATTGATTAATTACAAGAAGGGGCCTTTATCTCAATGAATGCATTTTTGCGTTTTCACGAGGAACCAACGGCCCCAAAATGCATTGTAATACATTGCAACAAATGTAGGTCAAATCATTTTTCCGTTTTCATGAAGAGCCATTTATGTCAGTGTGCGTGTGATCACGTGACATACGCCCTTTCCTATTTAAAAACACGTTAACCAGTTGGGTGTTTAAGTAGGTCAACTCACATTTTCACGAAGAGACACGTATCTTTGACTAATTACTATGGCAATTAGCCAATATATTTTAAGAAATTAGTTAGTCCATGGAAGAGGTTAAACTTATACAGAATCATGTGAGAGGTCTTTAATTGAAAATCGTGGCTTTAGTATTGCAGATTTTGCAGATTTAAGCCAAGCACTGTGAAAAATGTTAATCTCAATCAAGCGTTTGGACATAAGTGGCTCTTCGTGAAAACGGTGACGAATGGTCCCGGAAGTTAAAATATGCGCGAGACTTGTTACAGTCTGTTGTATTTAATGCCTCTTTGAACTCTCAGGCCTGCTATCATACCTGTTTGGGGTACTCCCTCCATTTCTTGTTCCCGTCTTTCCAGTACCACATCCACTGAGTGCTGTACTCCTTCCGCCATCCTCCTGCCCGAGCAGAGGAAAGGGTGGAAAGACGACGAACATCTAAAACCTGGTTGAATCTATCTTGGATGGTAAATGAGTCTTTACCAAATGCTATGGTTATGACGTGCATGACGACCGTGTTGGTTTTTCTACCACTGATGAATAAATACACACACACAAAATATGTTATTTTGCAAATCTTCCCTCATCAAATTATTGTTAATATTACTAATTTATTGTCGTGTAACCAAAGCTGCCTCAAAAGCGAACTTAATCACTCTAACTCAAAAGCCCAAGGAAACCTGTAAACCGAATCCCGGCCATGACACTTGTGTCCTTGAGCAAGACACTTAACTACAATAATGCTTCTCTTCACCCAGGGGCTAACATGGGTATCTGTGAGGGCAGAAATTGTTCTTGTGATTGATTCAGCTTAGTGCGCTAAATTACTTGGCAGCACATGTGAGCGGTAAACTCCCCAGGGAGCTGAGAGGTTTAAGGAATGAAATATATGGCCCCGTGACCAGGGGTAATAATGTTCAAAGCACAATGATCACTCTTTGGAATTGCGCTATATAAGAGTCAATATTATTATTATTAATTAATAGTTGATACAGACTAAAGTCTGAGCAAAAGGTTGGTGTTTAAGGTATTATGTGTGGACGTTTTTGTTCCAAATCTTCAGTTCATGCCAGGTGTAAATCGCCATTTTTATTTCCACCTTACAAAGTCATCAGTATTGTGCAAAGGTAAGGAACAGGAACGGTACAAAAAATACCAAGAAATATACTTTCAATCTGAAAGCTCACCGATGAAAAAGTTAATTCCAGTACAGTAATTTATACCAATCCTCCAGAGAAACTTTAATAACAAATACTGACAAATTTGATTCAATTGCATTTTTGTTTTCAAGAACCACCAAGTTATTTTGATTATTAAACCCCAAAACAATATCCTTGACACAACAGTATCCTTTTTTTCATTTAACAAATTTGTAAAAGACCAAAACTGATTAAGTTTTCACAGGATGGTTGTTTGGTTTAGTTTTTATTGAAACAATTTGGGACCAATTTTACTCTTCCAAAAAACAATGATTGATTGTAATTTCCCTCTCAATGCAGGGCTGGAAATTTACACTGGACCACAGGCCTGAGGCCAGTGATTTTAGCATCTGGCCAGTGAACTTATGACTGGACAAGTCCAGTGGTCTTGTTTTGGGGGGTTCAAATGTTGACTTTCAGTCTGATAAACTATCTTTCAATTCTGTTGAGTATTGAAGTATACTCACCAATAATACAAATGAGATAATCTCCTCTTATAGTTCTTGTTAAAATTAGTTCAAATGTTGAACTGTGAAGGTGCATGTATATTTCTTTTGCATTTCAATTCTAATCTTGTAAAAAAGATTCTGGCCCAGTAAACCCTCACAGAAATGTGTGCAAGGTGCAAGCTTGTAACTTGCAGAGAGCGTGCGTTATTCCAAATATATGTAAATTAGGGCAAGCTTGCAAACGTGCAAATTTCTTGCAGGTAGATTGCGTGCAAAAGGGCATGCTCGTACAAGCTTGCTTGCGGCAATCTTATTACGAGCTTGCGGCAAGCTTATTTTTCAATAGGGGAACATTTGGAGCTACAAGCCCTGTGGTTTTGTGGCTTTTTCGCCCTAAATTCGAGCCCTGCAATGTACTAGAACAAAGAAGAAACAATTAGCCCTGCAATGTAGAACAAAGAATAAACAATTAGGATTTTAAACACAACAGCAACGTTAACAAAATCTTACCAGACATGGATGCCCCCAGTGTACTCTTTATTATTGACATCACAGAAGTGTTTCTCCAGATGACTGTTTGCCTGCTTCGACAGGTCCAGCCAAGACTTATCCTTCGTCCTAGCATCTTTAATCTGCCACTGGAATGGTTGCAAACAATGCACTTGAATCCCATGTTTCATCTCAGGAGAAAAGCATTTTCCTCGTAAGTAGAAACAGCAGACCTCTAGCTTTTCCCCCGAGGATGAAGGCATCACTAGCAGTTCCTGATCAGATGAAGAACTTGTTGGACTTGAGGCTTCTCTTGAAGCTTGGAAACCTTCAACTGTGTTTTGAGTTTCCTTTTTCTCCTGGGTAACCTTGGCGGTCTTTTCGCCGGACGGTCTTTCCGAGACTTTTTCCGAGGCCTGGGAGTCTGTGCTTGGAGTGGCCTTTTTGCTCTTGGCATTCTCAGACGGATGTCTGGGTGTGGCTGCTGGAACTTTTGCCAGAGAATGGGAAGCTACAGATGTATTTGGACTAACAGTTTCTTTTTGAACAACTTTGGCAGGCTGTGCAGGTGTCGCTTTCTCTTCAATCTCGGAAAGTATCTCAAGAAAACTCATTAATTTCTCCTCGTTAAGCCGTTTATTCTTCGCTTTACTTTCCTCAGACTCATCTGTTGCCCTGTCCTTTGAGGACCTGATCGTTGCCGCAAACAGATTTTTGAACTTGCGTCGGGTTTCCCCTTTCAGGGAAACACCATACTTTCTCGTCATCATGACATTTGTTTGTCCAGACTGCAGATCATGTGAAAAGGGGCAGGAAGTACCAGCACGACACTGCTCCAACATATAGTGTCTATTAAAAAATAAAAAATAAATAGTTTTGGGTTGTTGTTGTTGTTGTTTTTCTTTTTTTTAACCACTTCCCGTCAGATGGCGTGTTTACACACAATTTTTTGATGTTGACAGACTTACATCAGACGTTTTTTTAATGCCTGGAACATCTTTGGATTTCCCTCCTTTTTTCGCCGACAGTCGGACGCTGACATGTTTATCCAAAAGGACTTTCAAGTGTGTGGCGTGCACAGGCAGGCACCTACCATAATAGGATTTGTTTCAGCCGTATAAAGAGCGAAAACAAGTTCTGGAAAGCACACCTTTGCCTTTCTGGGACCACTGATTCCAGACCTTTGTCCTGTTGTTGTACACATGTGGCATACAAGAATGGACAGGCTGCCACCATTGTTCAAAATTATACTCAGCTGGATGGGAGGTATGTCTAAGCGTTCTGAAACTTCCAGCATACCATGGCAGATTTTCTGCCATGGCCCATGGCTGAGGTTCTGCAAATCACGGTCAGTGCCCACTCAGTTTTTTCACATGACAACATCAAATCCCAGAGCAAAATTATGAGAACCTTTGTTGTCTTTCCTTTGTCAAGTCAAGGTTTCATTGTGGCAACACTATTTTCAAAGAAAAATGATTACTCAAGAAGCTCCAAAAAGTTCAGAAAAATAATTATCGCAGGTCGGCACAACTTTTTTTTAAATACCGACGTGAAGTGGTTAATAAATAAAGGATTTTGATAATAATGATATCTGAAGAAAACAAATTAATCAAAACTGGTAAACAAATACTTAAGCAACAAGTAATAAACCACAAGCAAAACTGACTGCCAGGAAAATATTTTTAAATAATGTTGATTTTAAAAACAAAATAAAATTTACGAGAGCTGGATTTGAATAGGTGCGACCTCCAGATTAACGTGACGACGCTCTACCAACTGAGCTATCTAGCCCTAGACTTGGCAATCTCCTTATTTTGTCAATATGTTCAAACAAAGATATTGAGCAAAGATGACAAAATAGGGAGACCACCAACATAAGGGCTAGATAGCTCAGTTGGTAGTGCGCCGGAGGTTGCAGGTTCAAATGTCGCTCTATAGTAAATTTGTCTTTGTTCAACCCAAAATGAAGTACTTAAAGGGTCTGTACACGTTTGGTAATGACTCTGAAAATTAATGGCAATAAAAACTTACTTGGTAAGAAGCACAGCATCTTTGGATAGTGTAATGCATTTTGAGAAAGTTTTCACTTCAAAGTACTGCGGTTATGGAAAAAGATATCACTTTTTATCCCCAAAAATTTGCATCTGAGAAGCGTTACTGAAAGTAACGTTTCTCAGATTGTGTATTCCAATTGCAGATTATTCTTCCTGCGTTGACATAACCACTCCAGATTTTTGACAATATCTCAAAAACGCTACCACCTTTTGAAATGAATATTTCACAGGTTAGTTTTATGGTATATCTACAACTATATAGGATTGAAACAAACAGTGGGTTCCAATTCCCAAACGAATACAATCCCTTTAAACCTTAAACAGATACACTGTAATATATTTTGTTCTCTCCCCCCCCCTCCCCTGGCCCTCCGCCCCCACCCCCCCCCCTATCTCTCTCTTTGAAGAACTGTTGCTCTGAAAAAACCATAGAGACCTCAGAGGCCATTGCTGTTGCCCATGTTAAGTGTCTTGCTTAAAACTCTCCGATGGCCTACCGGTCTGCAGCCAGTAGACCGAAAACACACATTTTAGTTAATTGCTTGTTCATTTTTTTGCAAAAATAGGTGAAACCCTATAAGTTCTATCCTCAGACAGGCCCGATTGACATAGTCTATGACCCTAGGAGGCAGTGTGACTCATGGACTTGGAATCTCCAGTTAGAAAACACTTTCTACATAGGCTTGTGACAAAAAATACTGCGGTTTTACAGTGTAAACACATACTAATTAACACCAACAAAGTTAACAATTATTATTTATTAATTTTTTTCTATTTTTTCTTTTTCAAACTTTCTCTACAACATCTGGAAAGGTTATTAGCTTTGAAAAAAGTAAAAAAATCAACATTACAAAGGAGTTATACACGTTTCCAAACGGTCTACTGGCTGCAGTAACCAATGGCAGTCGTGTAAATCTGACAGGGGCGGGGCATCGCAGGGTTTTAAGGACATAGGCCTAAGTGTCAGGAATTCACCCAAGCGGTCAAGCATACTGGACTCAAGCTCTGGTGTTTCTGATCAGCAGAGTGTGGGTTCGAGTCCCGGTCGTGACACTTGTATCCTTGAGCAAGACACAGAACCATTATTGCTGCGTCCTTTGGATGCGATGTAAAGCCGTTGGTCCTGTGTGTTGTGTAATGCACGTAAAAGAACCAGTTGCACTTATCGCTAAGAGAAGGGGGTTTGCCCGGTGTTTCTGACAGTGGCAGCTGAATGTGCTGCAGCACCTTGTAAACCCTTACAAGGTGTTACATTAATGGGCCTCATAAATCAAAAACTTCAAACACCTGTCTGGATAATGATAAGCCCTTTGAAACACCCATAGATAAAGCACTATAAAAACAAATTATTATTTATTAACATGGCAGTTTTGAACCCCTGAAAGATTTAAAGTAATTAATTTGTAGTTTATTTACCGGCAGATGTGGAGGTTGTTACACAATTCTCCTCTCTCGCAACCATCATTTCGATACAGATAAGCCGTGCAGAGCTTCAGAACCTCTCTTTGTGAAGAATTCTTCCTTGGCCGCCTTCTGTTTCGTGAGTTAGGTCTTTTTGCCTCCGCCATTCTTATCGCTGGAGAAAGCACAAGACTGCTTCTGTGCACCTGGGGTTTTAGTGTCAGTCAGTGCTATAAGTCAGAAGGATGGAATTAGGGTTGGGTGGGCGTTTTACTGGTTAACCCTAAAAAACAACAACTTTGAAATCCTTTTCCAAATTCTTTAACGAAGCCGGCAGTAAAGAAAACAACAAAACAAACAAACAAACAAACAAAAACAAAGCCAACAGCAAACAAAGATATAGATACAAAATTGAGACCTTCCTTTTCTTGAAAATGTTAGCTCCAGATGCTATCCAGGGATAATGATTGACATTCGTTTTGTTGTTGGAAGTGTCTTCTTAATCTCTACAACATGTATTACATTATTTTTATCCCCTACAATTTGTTATACACTTTTGTTTTTAGGCCACCATATAATGTGGTTTGTGGTTTTGTGAATGTGAAGACTTGCTATAGCCTAGTGTTCTATTTTTTCACTTTAATCCATCCTATTCTGGAAAGTGTGTTGACATCTGCTCCTTTTACAGGTCTGCTCATAGTTCAGATTGGAATCGGTAGAAACGGTTTAATGGTTAACCCAAAGTTTCAAGTTCCACTTTCTCTACATTAATGGAGCTAAATTCAATGATAATATGATAACATTTAGCCTGATAGGCTACTGATACAGGAATTACTTCCAACCAGATGGACAAATTTTGCTCGTTTAGGCATTTTAACTGAGGAGTACCAAATTTCGGTAGACACTCCTGGTGCTCCATTTTGGACTGGTCCAATTATGAAGGAGAAAATGCCTACAGTAACACTAAGGGAAAAATAGTGTCATAGTACCCCGCACCTGTTTGAAAACATGTTTCTGTACTTTGGATATGTGATCTCCTCCATCTATGGCCATGAAACATTTTTTTCGGGGGGTGAGTCAAAAGTTTCACTAGACTGGTCCCCAAGGGAAAAGACAGTCACTAGTCTTACAGGCCCAGTGATTTCATTGGATACAATGATTTCATTGGATAAACGTGCAGTGACGTAAGCTTTCCGTCCTGCTTTCCGTCCTGCAATATGATTGGTCCGAGGTGATGTAGTTTGTCAGCTTGCACTTTCGGTCATCTGCACATGTAACGTACATTGCATGTTTGTACTTAAATGCAAGTAGTGTTGTTGTATTCACTATGTGTACATACATAATGTATGTGTGATTTGACTGCGAAATAAATGTACATCTGTCAAAGGTACATATGGCAACATCCGGTCAGGCAGGTATCTGGCGTGATTCACGAGCCTCGAAGTATGACGTCAGATGTTCAGGCTACAATTTCACAAGCTTGGGGGAGGGCGTCAATATCTATTGTTACAACACAGTATAATAGAATGTGAATTTAATTGGTCGACAACCAATCACATTCTGTGCTACAAAGAGTGGAAAGACGGGTGTACATAGCTCTGGTGAAAATGAGTGATGTACCCCATCCTGCCCAGTATTGGTCGTTTCCAGCGCCTAGGCCCAGCTCGGAGATTCTTCATAAAATTACAACAGAACCAGCCAGCACAAAAATGGTTTGCACACGATTGTAAGTGAAAATAATTGGGTGAACAATTTTGGCAAAGAATGCAAGTTACCACTTGAAAGATCATAACATTTCCTGAATGCATATGTTGGGCTAGGGCCAAGAAGCAGAGGGAGTCCAGCATATTTAGCTAGTTCTCTCCCCCCCCCCCTTCCCGGCAGCCTCCATATGGGATCTTGGAATAACTTGGATTCTGAAAAAAATCGTACCTCCTGGAGGTACGTGGGCGTAGGGCCAAGGATCGGAGGAAGTCCAGAGAATTGGCACTATGGGGCTAATCGCTATACATGCTATAGTGACTATAGCGATATGATTGAATTAAAATCTAGGGTAGGAGGTTCGATATAACATAGTATATTCTGAAAATACTTTCTTGGGATTAGGGTTAGTAGTACTCCTACCTAGAACTATGAGGTTCGTTTCGCTATCGTCTCCACGAACCTCATAGTCATAGGTGATCATGCACACAAACACAAACGATTCGTTTTGCCATTTCGATTTGCATTCAAGGAAATAACCTGGAAGTGGAATTTACCGTGATTTAAACATTTAGCTCAACTATAGAATGCAGGGCCACTTCAGAGCTGTATATAAGAACACACTGGTGAAGAGGGATTGTTTAACAAAGGGAAATATAGTCCACACACGAAGTGGCCCTGCATTCTATAGTTACTCCAAACATTTGTCAGTAGATAAATTTGACCATGACTCACCAGTGTCGTGATGTCTACGTGGACGTGAACAAGCCTGTGTAGCGTACTTGAAAGACCCACGAGGTTTTGAGTTGGCTGTCGTTGGGACTTTTTGAGTTTTATTTACAGAGAGTATACCCTGAATTTTCTGGAAATGTTTTGAGCTGTGCGCTGCGCCGCCCCGTCGTGGCCTGATAAATATTGCGAAGCGATATTGCACATCGGGGGAATTCCCCTTCCTAAACGTATGCTGACTGCTGAGGGCGGTATTCCCACCTCACGCAGAGCCGGCCGTATAGACCTTTCTTTTGCCCGAGTTTTTGCCAACCGAGGTTGGAAAACTATGGAAAGCCATAAATGCAAAGCATAAGCAGATAGCCACAGTTTGTAATAATGTTACACAAATATTCTAAAATAGTGTTGAATTTGTTGGAAGCAAAGCAACCAATCATGGCATGTATTTTTGGTTGATTGAAAGATAACAGAAATGTTGAATTTGGACACACATCTGTTAACACGATTGAATGTTTTGCTAACATTCGGCCGTCCATGCCAACCAGCGCGGTTTGTTTATCAACAAAAGAAAGGTCTATATTGAGAGAGTTGCGACAACTTAGAAGCCATTTTGTCTCCAAAAAATGCATTGGCGAATACAGGGTGCCAGACTAGTCTGCCCATTGGGTTGTTTGGAACAAAATGGCGTCCAGCAACCACGTGACCGGAGAAAGCTGGTCCCTCCATGTCGCAACTCTCTCAATACACAGCTCTGCTTTCACGCGCTGGGGCCGACTTCACAATCGGAAACTAATAAGACTAGACTAGAGTTGAGTTGTCAGTATTTCCATAGTGATGATTGTGACATCACACTTTGCTTAGCAATTAAGATTGATTTCTTAGTGTGAAATCGACCCAAGCCGTAATTATGCGTCTTAGCTTTCCCGAGTGCTCGCAGTGATCCTAGGCCGCCTCGAAACCACGGCTTTGGCTTAGTTAGGCTCTGGCTTGAGCTTCGTCAATGATAGTATTTCTTGTAAACGAACACTTAGCCGGAGCCCAAGATTAAACCGCGGGTTTAAAAAAAAAAAAAATTGACAATAAAATCCCGGCTAGGAGGAACCAGCGCGCTGTTACGCGCCGGGTCTGCTCAGTTGAATTGTAGGCCTAGCCCCAGACCTACACCTATTCAATTGGCGTGCAAAATAATATAATGAAAAACCCATGCTCAGACAGACACACCTCATAATAGCACCGTCCTATACATCCACCCAGCTACGCCCCCCTCTGTTCAATAAGTTTTCTGAAAAAGATTGTTTTTCTTGCAACAAATCCTAAGTAGGTGCTAGGCCTATCCTTGGATCCTACCACTGTTTCAGTCGATCACTCGGGTGCCCGACCAAACTTCCATTTTGACCGTTCGTGGTGAAACCAAACAATAGGCCTACTGCTTTTAGGTTCGTTGTGTTCAAGGAAAAATGTTTATATGAGCGGGATAAATCGAAGAAAATCATCAGTAGCCCCAGGTTACGGTATAGTCATGAGGGGAGACACTGTGTTACCACTGTCATGCACGAGCAGTGATTATCACTAAAATGCTGTATAAAGATTGGCAAGCAGAAACCCCCCCCCCAACCCCCTACAAACAAACATTATGAGAACACCACAGCATGGAAGAGGGTATCCGTGCATGACGCTATGCTAAATTGAACACAGTGCTAAAGTATTTTGAATAAAACGAAATTGAATGCCCGAATTCTGAATTTGAAACGCAGTAAAAACTGGAGAGGCAACATAGTTTTAATTCGAACGCACGAAAATTAAATGGCTGCTCATTTGCCGAATTTGACCGGTGAATTCAAAGCGGGGTGCTTGCGTAAAGAGCCTTGGACAAGGCTAGTTCGGGTCTATACTTTAGAATGCTCCCTCATGGTCTGAACATAGACTGTTGTTGTTAAAAAGGTTTTATTATAGCAAATCAACCTGGAAATCGGTGGGGATGGGGGAATACAGCTGTTTCTCAATCGTTTTCTACATGGAGGTAGAATTGTTTCAAGCCCAACAAAAAATGTGTAATGGCTCTGCTCCTCTTCCCCTTCAGGAAACACTACGCCCCGCCCACCCCCACACGTGGACGTTTGTTTTATCATAGTTGGAGTTGGAGGCCCGGGTAGGATGGTGTTACCACACATGTTTTACTGATCATAGTTAAGCTGCCCTGGAAAAGGATAGTTATTTAACACCCCACCCCTTGACACACAGGACAAGATTTGTGTGTACAAACCAACGGCAGCCCTCCTCCCAACCACAATGATTGGTGATGGGATTTTCAAGGTGAATGAACTAACCCAGTGCAAATAATTGGTATAGAGAAAATTCCAATTCTCTATGGTATGATGGTGGAATACCCGAAAGACTGAATTTTTTGAAAATTCATGGGCGGATATTGAAAGAAAAAAGAGCAAAAACCTACAGGACAAAAAAGTGAGGGAAACTCACTGTACAGGCCCCTCGCTCTGCATTAGATTCCCTTTTCGAAACTTGCCACGACATGGGCTAGCTTGGGCTCGGGCTCCGTGTGCCTGATGATTGAAGCCCCCTATGCCTGATGGCCTGATTGAAGCCCCCCTCATAAGGCCTTAAAAAAAAACTTTTTATTGCCCTTTTGGCTAAAAAATCGGGAGGGTGGGTCGGTCGCTTTTTTTTTTTTTTTTTTTTTTTTTTTTAAGAATACGTTAGAGGAGGAAAAAACAGTAGATATACACACAACTTTATGTTTTCAACAATTTTAATGTTCTCAAAGTAGTATACATTCATATGGTGAATACAAAACAAAAATAAACTTTTAAAAACTTGATGTATGAATAAATAAAATAATAATATAAATATGAAGTTGTTTCTCAACATCAGGCCTGTGAGTGGACCATTAAAAAAAGCGGAAAAATACATCCATGTACTGTAACAATGATGGGAGTGGAGCTCCGCCACGCCGAAACTCTTGATAGATGCCGCTCTAAACACTAACGTTCAATCGGAAGAGACATTGACGCGTGCGATGAAAACTGCCACGCAAGGAAAAGGTTTTAAAAACTTTAAAAACGGACCAAGACGGAAAGAAATCTTACATTATTCTGTAAAATAATCATTTTTGTTCAGCCAGGGTATCCATCACGCACTTGTGTTGCACCATGGAGGAATGGTTGCACCGACATCTTGATCATGATGTTCGAAAACATGACGCGTTCAATACCACGCCGAGCCGTGCTTAAAAGTGCGTGTACATGGATATACATGTACATGTACATGGATATGTACATGTACATGCAATGCCAACGATCACACAGCGCCCTCTATTGGCAAGGAGTTGCAACACAAGTGCGTGATGGATACCCGCCCATTCACGTTGCGCACTGCATGGCAGCATGGAGCAAGGACATAGGATTTACGGACTTCGTGTCGTGTGTGTGCTGTATGATGTATATGTAGCAGGCCGACCGGGAAAATTCGTCACGTCTTTTTATCTCACATTTTAAAAAGGCGGAAATAAAAATCGGCACGGTCAATGAGAAAGCGGAGATTTCACAGGCCTGCAACATAAAACAATATAATTTTGCAAAAGAAAAATAAAAACATCGAGGTTTCTATCTTAAATGTCGTTTACTGGGAATCAAAGTATAAAATACTTCAAACAAAATCAAAAAATCGCCATTTAAAAAAAAAAAAAATAAAAAAAAACGCGACCGTGGATTTCAGATTTTTTGGGTCGGTCGGAAAAGGGCAATAAAAACTTTTTTTTTAGGCCTAAGCGTAAGGAAAGTGCACTTTCTCCCCAACAAGACTGATCGAGCCTTTAGCCGAAGCCTTCGTTTCTTGAGAAGGGCCTTTGTAAGGTACCGGTACAGTCGCACTGAGACATGGAACTATTTTTTCATGCAAATGCTTCTTATTACAGAGGCAAATCCACGACAAAAAAACACCCCCAAAATAACAACCATGTAATACAAATAATTGTTAATCGAAAATATATTGGAAAACAAATATTCGTCGACACAGTGAGAATTTTTTACTAAGTCGGGATTTGTATTGACTTTCTATTGCAACGTCACAGCCCGAGTTTTTGACAAAGCGAGGTTGGAAAAACTATGGGAAGCCATAATTGCAAAGCAAAAACAGATACCAACAGTTTGTAACAATACACAAATATTCAAAAATAATGTTGAATTTGTTGGAAACAAAGCAACCAATCATAGGATGTATTTCTTTTAAAATAAAAATTTGCAGACATTTTGAATTTGGTCACAACATCTTTTAACACGATTGAATGTTTTGCTAACATTCGGCCGTCCATGCCAACCAGCACTAGAAAGGTCTATACCGTTTCACTCCATCGAGTACATCTATCCCCCCCGGCCTGGCATCTAAAAATAGAATTTGGAAATTCCGTTCTTGCGCGCGTAAAGCAGATGAAAACCCCGCAAACCAGACCTTTTGAAAAGCTGCAATACAACCTTCGTGTTTAGCTAGTTGCAGACCGAAGTCCGCGGTGGAAGGGTTTATCACAGGAAGCTTAGACAGAGATCATGTATAGTGCCATGTGGATCCGACCACGAGAGTAATGTGCGTTTTGTTCCAAGAATCCAAGTGACTTGGAACAAAACGCATGTACGTCCACTTCCAACAGACTACCAAAGCCAACGGTTCATCATGGAAGAACAAGGTAAGGAAGAGATGGTTATATGGAGACTTCATTTAATTAACCCATTTTTGTGAGTTATCAGTCCGCCGGGTCCGGGTTTCTGTGTGTCAAGTGCCCATTTCCATGCATGTTTTTCCCTCCGTGGGATCCCCTGGGTGTGATTACTCAGTTTCTGTCGGTACCTGGCAGGTCCTTCGTTTGTTTGATTTTAAGTGTCTACTTAAATTTATTTTTTGAGTAGGTGCTTGGGCATTGTGACCTATTGTAATTTGTTGTTCCTTGTGGCTCGACTCGACCACGGACCTTCAATGCCATCACTACACTTTCAAGGGAGAGTACATTTTGTTATTGTTATTTTTCTTCAACTGTATTTAATATTAGCACTATAGTATTATTGTATCCTACAGTGACCGGTTTTCGGGGTACTATAGCTTTTTCTTTGAATAATTTTTTTTATTTAAATGCCATATCATTATCAACTGATGCCCTAATTGGCTTCCTTTGTTTATAAGAAGTATGCAAACATACATTAAAACTTGATAGACATTGAAACTTTCACACCACGCACCGATCTTCGATGACTTCAATAGCGTCCCATTTGTTTTGAGTGTTACCTGTTTTCAAGGCAAACAAGAAAGTATGGTGTCCCGGTGAAGCCATACGTGGAAGAAACATCTGCAGTGACTACAAGTGTTCTGTGAGACTTTGTGTATGACTCTATTGACCTTTATCACACTGCCGCCATCTTGGTCATGTTCCCTGTATTCAATAATAGTAATGAATGCAAAAAGGAACCAGACTATTTTTCCATTCCAGCCTAAGTTTGTTTACATTGGTTTGAATGGGAGAAAATCAAGATGGCCGCATCGTGATAAAGGTCTATAGCCAGCAGTTGTCTTAATTTTATTCAAAATACTTTTTATTTAATTTTAAAAATTACCATGGTAATTTGCAAAAACTTTATAAAAAATTTTTTTTAAAAAGTGTAAATAATTCTTGGCTTTCCAATCTGATTTTTATTTAGTTTTGTGTCGTTTTATGTTTCTTAACATTTATAAAAAGCATACAAATAAACATTGATAATTGAATCAACAATCCGATGTTTAAATTTTGACATTAATAATAATGACACTGTGAGGGTTAGAAAAAAAATTCTCCAGACTATTAGAAAATGATATAAGGCACATGGCTTCTTTAAGCCTCTGTATTTTTCCCCCAGAATGCTCAGCAGAATGTTCAGTCACATGATTTGATCATCGTGAATTGTGAATTGAAAAAGTGTTTGATGAAACTTTTTTGGTGGGCAATTTTTTTTTATGGCCCCGACAGTGTGACATATTTTTGTACCTTGTAGAAATTTGCCTAAAATACCCAACTTTTTGCATTTACAAGTGCAACTAACCAGTGGAGCCTTACATGTTTCTAAGTTTTGGTCGAAGGAGAGGAGACTCTTTGCTTGGCAAGTCAAACCACAAAAATTGTATCTAGGGACTGTTTACATCGCGCGCAGAGAGGTAAAAGATTTGCCCCGATTTCAGTAGCCTTGATCAAGGCGTTGGAGGTTTTTTTATTTTTTTATTATTGTAATGTTTTAATTTTTATTTTATTTGCGCCGCGCTACCCGCCCGAGCTACCAGCTATAGACCCATTGCATATGACGTCACACTCTGAAAAAGGAGGCAGATCATTGGACGATAGCTGTTCTCTGTGCGTAAAAACGTGCGCGTGACCTCAGCGTATCTGTAGCGTTTCGCGTTATGCAAAGGGAATCCATTGATTTCTGTAGACCCGGAGCGCGCCTCCGAACAATGCGCGTCATTTTGGGTGTCAACTCTCTTTTGTGCATGTTTGTATACGATTTTGACACCCAAAATGACACCCAGGACAGGCGCACGTGAGTACGCTGCGCGTTATGCAATGGGTCTACGTGCATAGACGTGTCTGTGTACAGTATCAGTGTGCGCATGCTCATATTATTGTGAGCTATTGGAGGTTTTTTTTTTAAAAATTATTGTAATGTTTTAATTTTTATTTTATTTGCGCCGCGCTACCCGCCCGAGCTACCCGCCCGAGCTACCAGCTATACGTGCATGGACGTGTCTGTGTGCAGTATCAGTGTGCGCATGCTCATATTATTGTGAGCTATACGTCCCGATCAACGCCTTGATGGTTTTGTATTGAAGCCAATGACTCATTATGATAATGCGCGCGAAAGGCGAGACCCCATTGGTCAGTGGCGGAAGTCTTGTTTACTCATTTTATGAATATGCATGCAGTATCCAGATGTGGCTACTTGCATGCACTGGCGCGCCGGTTTGAATTTGGGAATATTTTGTTATAATAATATCTATCTGAAAATGTTGCGTATTCTCCACAAATTGTCAGCTGAGCGAGACAATGAGGGCAGGAATATGAGGTTGAGTGGATCGATTTAGTACATAACATGTATACACCATTTCCCATCAGGAAGACGCTTTTCTGACGTTTTATTTTATTTTATAATGGCCTATAGGCCCGATTGACCATCTCCTGTCTCCATCTTGCACCATTAAAACAGTGATTTAATCATTGTTGGTGCATTCATTCGAGGTAGAATATATACAAAACAAAGCTAGACCTCACATAACTACAATATTGTTGATTGTTTCATCATGGAGGCAATTAATAGCTTATTGCACTTTTTATATCTTGTGGGCCGCCCCAAGAGGTGCCCAATTTCAGAGCTGCCTATTTATTTAAAGCACATTTCCCAAGTACACTTACTAGAATAAGGTAGCTAAAACTCTAATTCACATGTATCATGTGTGACTGTGTATCCTTTCAATTTTTGCTTAGCAGTAAATTCTTAAGACCCTGCCCGAGAACAATTCAAAAGTATGAAGACGGTGTGGCTGCACAGAGTTAAGTCGGACTTCGAGAGGACATGTATAAGAAAACACAAATGCAGAAACTACATCAACTCCAGAATTAATAACCAAAAGAATGGCGAATGATCAGGGTTGTCCATATCCTTGATCAGTGCTCCAGCCGGCCGCGACCGGCCGATCCGCGTGTACAGCGTATAACCAACACAGTGGTCGTCATGGATTGCATAGCAGCAGTAATTATGCAGCCTTGTCGTTCAGGTCAAATAGGTCATTCTCAATCGCGCCTGTGATTGGCCAATGTTTAGAATGAAACGCCCACATCCTGCATAAGTGCTTTTATTGGATTTCCAATAAAATATAAAGAAACACATAAGCTTTCATTTACAAACCGGTCAAGGCTGTTGTTTGAGTCACGCGTTCGAGGTTGAAAGAACGACCGTACTCACGACTTGGCTATACTGTTCTCGCTGTACAATGTACATGTACTATACCTGTACAATGTACACTGTCTATGCACTGCAGTTGTTGCCGAATCGTGCCGAATCGTGCCGAATCGTGCCGCACCGGGCCGGGGTACACTACGCCAACAGCCTTGAATCAAGGCTACGATTTCAGGGGCACCCCGAATACAGGACCTCTTACGATATATTATCAGCACTTTTACAATTTAAATTTCATTTATTTTTACCGATGTTTTATTTTATTTTATTTCATTTGAGATCGAGACAATGGCATTAGGGGGTGGCTTTGATGTATCAAACCTTTAATTTTCGCATTATTTTCGATCTCAATGGGGTGGGGGGTGGGGGCTGGGTGACAAGAGGGGCGGAGCATCACCCCAAATAAAGAAGGGGAAAATAATACATACATCTTCTTTGGGGTGCTCCCCACGCCACTCAATTAAGAGTTAAAGTGGCAACAGCCAAGTATTCTTTTTCTTAATTCACATTTTTTTTTTCGGGGGGGGGGGGACTTCAGGTTTCAAACACACCACCCCCCACCCCATAAAAATCCTCCACAAAAAAACAAATTAAACAAACAAACAAACAATCAAAACACCCCAACACCCCCACCCACAAACAAACAAACAAACAAGCAAACAAACAAAAAACACAAAATAACAACAACAAACACCCTTACAAACAAATTCAGTCGCGAAAACGATGACAATTACCGGTTCGCGCTACCGGTTCAGGGATGTGCCAAACGCGCTCATTAGCGATTTCTGAGGGTCATCCAAATACTTTTGTTTACTTAATTAGGGGCCTATTTCAGACGAAATTTAACATCTTGGGGATTTGTGCAAGTAGGCACATATGAAGATTATTAATTTGGTTTTATGACCTGACGGCCTTATTAGAAATCTCAAAAGCAGGGATAAATTCAAAACGTTTTCATCTGTAGGCCCTGGTTGAAATTATTTACCTTACGGGTGTCTTGGTTCTTTCCCGTTCGTATATCGTGCATCAACAGTCTACAGCTCATGTTGAAATTATACAGCGTTCTATGGTAGCTGTCTATAATATATATAGCTGTAGTAAGAATAAACATAACTTTTTAATTTCAGTCTGAAAGTTACTAGAAGTTCATACTAGAACCACTTCCACTTTGAAATATTTCCATCTGAAATGGAGTCATTTTAGTGAAATCTGCATCTGAAAATCACCCCCCCCCCCAAAAAAAAACAAAAAAAAACACACACACAAAAAACACACAAAAATACCCCCCAAAACGCAACCAGCTGATTTCGTGTACTGTCTTACAACCCAAATTAAGAACGTTTACGTGCGTTTACGTGCTGAAAATTGTTCATGGTTTTCACTTTTTACTATTTTCTCTAGCCTTGATGCTTGACCAAGGCATTGTAGTTTTGTTTTCATTTAGCCTATCTATTAAAGGGATTGTATACGTTTGGTAATTGGAACCCACTAGTTGTAGATACATACCATAAAACTAGCCTGTGAAAATTTCATTTCAAAAGGTGGTAGCGTTTTTGAGATATTGCCGACAATCTGAAGCGGTTATGTCCACGCAGGAAGAATAATGTGCAATGCCGAATACATAATCTAGTTACTGTCAGTTAAAACGCTTCTCAGATTCAAAGTGATATCTTTTTCCATAATCGCAGTACTTCGACGTGAAAAGTTTTTCAAAGTTTAGTATACTATCCAAAGCTGCTGTGCTTCTTACCGAGTAAGTTTTTATTGCCATTAATTTTCAGAGTCATATAATCATACAGACTGTGTTGTGTGTACGTACAGTAAAGACACGCAGTGCGTGCGTGGTGTGATATGTATACGTACACTGTACTCTTTAGTCTGAAGAGAGAGAGAGTGCGGACAGTAATAGGAGTTTTACGGAGGATTTCCACTATTGTTCAACAACAAACTGCCATCCGGAATTCACCCTGTCGGTTCTGGTTAAACATTGTTCAACACAATGTTTACAAGGTGAGCCACATAACCTGGACTTTGCGTGCAGGCGCGTACGATTTGTGCACAGCTCATGGAAGAGCGCCTTGAGCACCTTAATTTGGTGGACTCTGTATTAAGCCAAGTAAAAAAAGTAACAAGTTTCTCGTCCGGACTTTTAAAAAAGGAGGCATGGCTTTACTCTTTCCTATTTTTAATTTTTTTGCTATTTTTTTCCAAGATGGCCGCCATGCTAAATATGGCTGGCAAAGGTACATTTATTAACAGATATTGAGCTATTTGAATATACTGATGCAATGTATGACAAAACAAATGATTTGTATCATTTTAGTCCGCTTGCTAAGCAAGTTTCAAAATTCAGAAACGGCTGTTATATTGCAAAGGTGAATAAAAGAGTTCAGACAATTTCTAAGGCAAACATAAACCAAGGAACTCCGTTTTTCCCCGAATTTTACCTTTTTTTCTAAATAGTAAATAGTAAAACAAAAAGGAGGCGGCGGCCAAAAAAGGAAGCGGGCGGGGACGAGAAACTCGTTACTTTTGTTACTTGGCCTTATTATTATTTAAGCAAACATTATATTGCATTGTCTGATTTGTATCACGAATTTTGATAAGAAGAAGGGAGCACATCTCAAAACCTGTTCAGCTGATATTTTTATAACTCTTGTATTATGATAAAATTATGAGACAAAATATAAATTTGCCCATTTGACCAGCTAGCTAGTTCTCGCCTGCTGGAGGACTTGGAAATTATATTCTTTATTTCTGTACATGGTTTGTACATTTGTGTACATAAATGTCTAGACGATTCAACCTTTGTTTACAAATAGAGCTTATGCAGAGTCCATGGTCTTTCTGGCAGGCGAAATACTACACTGGTCATAAAAAATGAGAAATTTTGCATTTTGTGTCAATGATAATAGGCCTAATTTCCACATAATTCAATAGCTATACAAAAAATAACAGCTGAACAAATTTTTAGATGTGCTCGTTTCTTCTTCACATCAAAAGTGGATAAAATCGGATAATGCAATTAGCCATAAAATAATGTATAAAACTGTACGTGTTCTTCCATTTAATTGGGCTGTGTACAATAATCGTGCATGCAGGTACTGTTGCTCTTTTGTAAACGTGATGTCACTTTACACGGGAACAATCCTCGACGCCTGTGCATGTATGCAACCTATAGTCCCAATGGTGTGCAGTACGAGGTTGACCTCTCTCTCACCCTGGTATTGGATCATTTGCATATCCAACATTTTTGGATACGTATGCAAATTAGAATAGTCTGGCTGTGAACATGGTGAATACTGAATAAGTACAACTTAACATGTTTACGTTAGACTTTTGTACACCAGTCGTTGTCCAATCAGGGTCCAAGTAAGGAGTTTCCCTTCTGGTTGGAAATAAAGTAAACCATGGACGAGGTTGGGTAAAGACCATCCTTGCTCTATGTACAGACGCACACAATGCTTAGTGAATAACAGATAACTCACGATAAGATAATATCATTGGAATATATTACATGGAACGAAACTTTGAATAGACCTACATTGAACATGAGGTTGGTAATTCGCAGGGTGAAGGTTAAAACAACATAAAAAATTGTTTCACCTTTTTCTTCAAATTAAAATGAAAAAAGTGAAGACTGTCATACAATTGTTACTGCATAATAAAGCAGTAACTCGCCACAATTTTGAGGGGGCTAGGAGTGGGGGCCTGCATTGAATATGATGTTCCTTGTGCAATTCTTTGTTCCTTTTCCGTCGCATTTATTTTATTTTTTAGGCTACATATTTTTTTTGGCGTCGCATTTTTTTCTTCGTTTTTTTTTATGTCGCATTTTTTGGGGGGTGTTGCATTTTTTCCCGTTTTTCTTTTTTCTTTGCGTTTTATTTTTACACGGATAAGTTCACATTTTGTGAATATAATTATAATAATTAAGCTGCCGGGATTTGTTCAGCTTCTTATTCACAGATGTTCTTATTGCTATTTTCTTCAGTGGGGAATTATTGTGATAAGAAAGTAAACTTCTAAATCACTTATTTGATAGTCAGCAAACGATTGAAAACCGAAATAAAAACGGCCCGTTTTCTCGTTTTTTCGTTTTCCCCCCTTTTAAAACCGTTGGTTTGGTTGGGGGGGGGGGGGCTTAAACAAGTCAATTTGTGTAAACAATATTTTCAGGAATACCCCTGTTAGAAGTAGATCCAGTAACATTGTCTTCACTGAAGCCTATATTCGTCGAAAAGTGTCACTAATATGCAAAAGCCGTAATATATAATAAGGATATAGAGTAAAGAAATCCTTTTGTTTTCAATTCAAATTGCTCTAAGTGTTTATAATGTATGCTTTCATAGTTAAATAATAAGTTTTTAACCAAAAAAAAATTGTTTCTACACATGCTACTCCATTAGTCACATTTTACCTCTGGCCTTATTATATTATTTCTAAAAAACAATTGTTAAATTCAACACTTTTAAAGCGTGCGGTGAGTGACAACTCTTTGTAAAGTTAAAGTCAAATGATTAAAAAGGAGTTACAACATTGAGGGCCTATATAGGCCCTATTAGATTTAACTTTGAGAATGTTAATTTAACTGTTGTCATATTGTTAAATCTAACTTGTATAGAGTTGTCGCTGACCGCACTCTTTAAAGCGTGAATTGAACACTATAGTTTTAAGAGTGTATAGGTTCGTGTCCGAATAGACTGCAAGTCTCGCGCATATCGAAAACGAGAAAAAGTCTCGAACGAAGACTATTATTTTTCTATGAAATCAAATCTTCTTTTTAAGTTATATTTATACAATATTCTTGAAAACAAAAAAAACCCATAGCAAGTTGTTATAAATAATTTATTTTTATTTTGGTATAATACAAAATAATTTGTCAAAATTAACATTGAAACAAAATTAAAACTTGGCACGAGGATGCTTATTGTTAGAAACCCAATTTGCCAATCACGCCCGAATGTGTGCGTCTATCACATAGGCTTAATGACAACATTACCGTCAGTTGGGCAACATTCCATTTTTTTTTACAAGTAACCGAAAACGGAGGTCAAGTCGTATTCTCAGGTTTTCTTCGTTATTTTATTGAATTGATTTTTACTTTCATATTGTTAATCACTTAGTGTTACATAACCAACATCATATGTTTCATGGCTATAAACTACGTTAAACTAAAATAATTGACAAAACAATCTCACGCCCATTTAAAACTCCACTTGGTTGGGACCACAATGGTCCCGGAAGTTCGAATATTATGCGCGAGACTTGCATAGGACGTCCTTAGCAACAGTGATAGCCGCAGCTGTGTAGCCGCCAATTCGGATACGGCTTGAGCTATAGGTAAACCTAACATCATTGCAAATCCAAGTCGATGAATATTTCATGCACTTTTTAAACAGTAGGCTGGTACCATGTACTTTTCAATTCTGCCGTGGGACTAGCTCTGCGATTAATACAATCGTACAATATAAGGATGACCGAAAGATAGATAACTGATACAGGGATGAGATTTGATGAAGAAGAAAACTCCTGAAAACTTACCTACAGGCCAGGGCCCTGCGTTCCACTTGCGCAAACATATCACAACCGTTCGCGCAAACGTTTGTGCTCGTTGGAACGATTGGATGCGCACTTCGTGATACATGATGAAGATGGCGACACCGTATGTTATTAGGCCTAATTGTTATCACTTGGTTGTTGCTGTATTGTATATTATTTTAGTCCTCGCTTGTACATCGCGACATCAAATAATTAAGTTATTATTTCAACTCCACCTGAATGCGTTATCAATCACTGAAACACATTATAAATATTTTCGTGACAAGAATCTTGTTGTCCGCCATTTTGAAACTAACGGTCGCCAAGGTTGGCGGCACACAACTCGTTCCACTCAAAATTGTTGGCAAACGTGCGCAAACGTTGGCAACCTTTGCGCAAGAACGCACCCCTGGGTTCTAAATAAGTTCTAGAGCCAGAACCTTTCAGGTGATACACTTCAGGAGGTTTACATCAGACTCTTTGCATCACAGACAGACAGAACTTTACAGGTTCTGACACTATTAATGTGGACGATCTATTGCTCTCTGTGGTGACTGCTTCACTTCTTTCAAGAAGAAAAATTGAAGGCTCAAGAAGATCTTGGAAAATTCCATGAGAAATCTTATGCCCGCTGATATAAAAGCCATTGTTGTATTAAGTATTGACGCCATGAAATAAATTGCGTCAGGTCTATTTTTCTTTGGTCATCAGAGATGGGTGCAGATTTCTCCCTTGAGATCCTTTCCAGCCGGCTCGGTGAGGCATGGCCGTCCCTCGCCACCCAGCTTGGTTTCGATGACGCTGAATGCCAAAGCATCATTGTAGCGCACGAGGGTCGGATCAGCAGGCAGGCCCATTACATGCTGCAAGCCTGGATCGAACGACATGGGGGTAGGCCTACGCTCCAGATGTCAACCCTGATCAAAGCCTTGAAAGAGATCAGACGGCCAGAGTTGCTCAGGGAGCTAGGTAAGTACAGACCTTCCTGCATTTTTGTAATTCCTGGGTTACTTCCGAACTTAGCAACAACACCCGGAAAGAAACCAACATTGGAAGCAGGATCTATTGAGCAATGAACAATGCACTGTTGATGAATTTTACAAGAAAGCATTAAAAAGAGAGTATTGAAATACAGTTGACTTTTCAGAGTTCTGTCCAGTCGATGTCTTGCAATGTAGAGATAAGATAATGATGGTGATGAATGCATCACATGACGAAACGTCCCAGAGGTGACGCCCCTTAGTCTAGCATTTGCTTAACCGTTTGAACATTAAAACGGTTTCAATTGGTATAAGATTTCACAAATAAAGGAACTTACAAAACTTAGCTTTGTACCCAAACCATGCACTTTGAGTAGAACAACTTAGTTGAAAAAGCACCTCTTATGAACTTTAACTAAATAACACACACCACTTGTATTATGTACTCTGTACAGTTACACGTCTTACCATTTCTAGGTGTGGAAATTCTGGACGACGACACCATAAAAAAGGTAGCACGAAAAGTCAAACAATCATGGCCGGAGCTGGCTCTCTACCTCGGTTTCGACATTGATGACTGCCAGAATATTATGAAAAGCATCCCGGAAGGGGAGCGCACAGCTGAGATGCTGGCCAACTGGAGGATTAAGTTCAACGGGGCTAATCCTCTAGAGACCCTGTTAAAAGCTCTCCAAGTAGTGGACCTTGAACTTGCCAATGAACTTGGTAAGTCACAGCATAGTAATTTGAATCGAGTATTAGTTTGCATATCGGTTTGTGTCTTCAATTGTCAAAACCTTTAAGATCTGTGGACTCTGTTTTGGTTCTTGGTAGTTACAAGCCATTAGTAAACCTCTGAACTTTCTCTTGTTGTGTCTTTGGTACAATTTTGATAACAGGATTTCTGTTTTGCAACTTTTGTTTTGCAGGGCCGTTGCTACGAATCCCATTATGCACTACCGAAAATTGCGGCAACAGCGATCCTGTTAAGTTTAGACGTTACTTCTCCCTGGACGGTCAGTCTCGACTCCTCGGGATCTGCTGTACCAAATGTGGTCAGGAGTGGCTCCAAGATAGATTCCTGTTACATCCAGACACTGACAGGACACGTCCGAGGGTCAGACTTTGCGGAGTTGTCCTCAAGAAACAGCTCAAGGTAACCCTGGAAACGAATCCAGCATTTCAGGTCAAGAGTTCTCGTAAGAGAATTGAATTAGATCGTGCTTTAGATGTCCTGAAGGTGGGCGATCACATCGCCTGGCAGCGCCCATATATCCTTTGGCATCATGCAATAGTATCCGGTGTCGATAAAGGTAATGGGCTTCTTAACGTGCTCCACTGGACCAAGATAGGATTGGCATGCGGTACAACACAGATAATGGAAGAAGACATAAGTTTAGGTAGTCAATGGGGTGAACTGTATCGATTCGCGTACGAGGAAGATATGACCAAGGCCAATCCCGTAGAGCTCGTTATTGCCCGTGCCAAATCCAGATTAGGGGACACCGGGTACGAGCTTCTGGGTGACAACTGCGAGGCATTTGCTTCTTACTGTAAAATTGGAGTCGTGGAGAGCTGCCAGGCCGTGTGCTTCTACAACAAGGTCAAAACGGTCGTGAATGAAACGCTGGTAAACACATTCAAGGGTGCTGTCAAGGGTCTTTGTGTCGTTGCTACAGAGTATGTAAAGGCTGGTTCTAAAGCGTTCTTGGAGCAGGTCGGGACTGTTTCTGTAGAAGAGGGGTTGAAGGCAGCGGGAGAAGTTGGTGTTGCAGAGTCGTTTGAGAGGCTCGCCATGGGCACTGATTTAATAGGAGCTGGTATCGTGATTATCATTGAAGGTGTCGCTTGTGTCTGGAATCTCGGTCAGTATTACCAAAAGAGAAAACAAGGTGACTTGTCAAGGAACGAGTTTGTAAAAACTGCCACGCAGCGTGTGGTTGAAGCATTGAGCGGAGCAGGCCTGGCCATTTCGTTAGGCTTAGGAGGGCAGTCGGGAGGGGCTGCAATGGGGGCCGCGGCAGGTACCTTTATTATCCCTGGGCTAGGAACGGCAATTGGTGGGTTCATTGGAAGCATTGTTGGGGGTGTAGTTGGTTCAATTGTTGGCAGAACCTTTGGTTCATTCATAGGACAACCCATCGGCCGTTGTCTAGCCAGACAAATGATTGGTACGGACGATATGGCTGTGCACATCGAAGACCTGCGACCCGGGGACCAGATTGTTTCTCACGGCAACCTCCTTCATCCACGACATCATGCTATAGTCATCTCCAGCATTCAAGGTCAGAGTAAAGTGACGGTTGTCCACAGTACGTACAGCAATGGTGTGGTCGAAGAGGAGGTTGATTTCATCGAACCCGTGTATAAAGTGATTTATCAAGAACAGGACTGTTTCCCACCTGAGAAGGTGATCGAAAGAGCCAGATCCAAGATCGTGGATGATGCATACACGTACTCGTTGGTATGGAATAACTGCAAGCACTTCGCCCAATGGTGCAAACTGAAGGAGAATAATTAAATCAATGATTGTAAGATAAATCCATAATCGGCGGTCGTGAAATAACTAGATGTAACCATCATTGGTTTCATCTCCCACAGTGAAATCAGTTAAACTGAACCGAGGCTTGGATGTATAGTCTGGTCTGTGTTTTGTAACACGAAGACAAAAAACCTTAGAAGTTTCATAGCAGTCGTTTCTTGGTGGCTGAGACATTCAGAGTGGGCGTTCGAATCCCGTTCATGGCAATGTTCTGTCATTGAGGAAGACAATACCACTTCATGGCTACAGCTAGCGAGGCTATAATGTTCAGGATGGGGTGCTTCAGCCAGGTCTCATCAGGCCTCTTGTGTTAAATGGCGAAGCTCCTTAAAATCTGCCTCCAAGTTATGCAGGGGGGCAGTGTTTTGTGATCAGACACTTCTTAAAGGATACTTCTCATCCCAGAAATAAATGGGTATACCTTAGAGATTGTTGATGTGAGTGATCATACCAACATGGTACCCGTTTGTAAGGAGCTCTGGAAGTGCCATTCTAAAAATGTTGAGATCCTGAGATAATTTTAACCTCAAGTTGATGACATCATAAACGTAAAGATGACGACATCCTGAGATGATTTATCTCAGGATGAAGACATCCTATAATAAGATGTCGTCTTCCCGATATTATTTTATCTCAGTATGTAGACATCATGGAAGTAAGATGTAGACTTACCGAGATAAATTATCTCGGGATGCTATCATCCTGAAAAATATGTCGAGAACCCGAAGATAAATTATCTTGGGAAGACAACGTGGTGCTCGTTTGGCTGCCATTCCTACTCATAAATAGTTTCAGTTAATGTTTACGGCCCGCCGATGAGCAAAGAAAGTATGCAACATTAACATAACAAATACATTATTGTTGTTACTTAGAAAGTGCCTTAAAGGACCATTCCTTGCAGAAAAGATAACAAAATACGTCGTCTAATTTGCCTACTTTTCTTTTCTTTTCTTTTTTGATAAAAATTACTGCTGAATAAGTCCTTTCTGCTCTTAGCCGACATGGGATTTTCAATAATTCTACATTACTGTGAATATATTGGCCTTTGTTTCTTAATTCTAAGCTTAATTGTGTTTTTAAGAATGGATTTGACTAGGTTTTTATAGTGAAAATCACTGATTCTGAAATAGTTAAGTACTTATACTTTCCAATTGAGTTGGTCACATTTTAAATGAAATCATCGAAAAACTGTGATTTAAAAGTTTTTTCCCCCTATTATTTTGTCTATAGATATTCATAATAACAAATTAAGTGTGTAAACTGCAAAACTGTGTTAAATTGACACCATGGGTTTTGTCACATATACTATAGATCCCCCAAAAGAATGAAAATTTACAGCACAGGGTGTTAAAATAACACGAATTTCTTCAAAACCAATTAGTAATTGGTTTTGAACATGAATTTCTTCAAAACCAATTAGTAATTGGTTTTGAAAAAAAATTATGTTATTTTAACACCTTGTAGTGTAAATTTATTATGTTATTTTGATTCTCTGTTCGGTATCCATATAGTGACAGCACCCATTGTTTCAGTTTTAACACCCACGCTTTTGCAGTGTATGTGTATATAGGCTTGTATTACTGTTATGTTTGCTATGTTCCCTAATTACTTGAAGTGTATTATTATAGGCCAATTGTGACACTGCTCTATTGCTCGCTTATAAAATCATACTATATTTAATCAATGCAAGTTTTTAAGTTGGGGTGTTAAATTGGGGTGTTAAAATTGACAACATGGGTGTTGTCACATATAGATACCGAAGAGGGAATCAAAATTAACATCTTAATTAGAGTGTTAAAATAACACCAATGTATTTTTCTTTTGGCAGAAATTAGTGTTATTTTAACACCCTATGGTGTTCCTTTTGATTCTCTCTTCGGTATATATATTATGTGACAACACCCATGATGTCAATTTTTAACACCCCCGTTTTTGCAGTGCAGGAAATCCGTTGTAACGGAGCGTCATGGCCAAGCTGTTCATTGAATAGTGGGATTTTTAGTGAGGCAATAGTACGATAAATAAATTTGGCTGTTAGGTCTATTAATTTGCAGAATTTGTGGAACTTTGCATTACTGAGTTCAAATTTTGAGGCATCCTTGGTTTCATTACCCGAGCAAATAAATAAATTGTAAACATTAATTACATTAATTTTGTTCTTGGAATTATGATCGATATGTTCGATTGTAAAATTATGAACTTTAAGTATTACCGTTTAGGCCCCACTGTATATAAATAATTCCATTTTATTATTGAGTTAATATTAGGGGCGTCCCGCTGGTTACGCATCTGCTCGACGTGTTTCCAGCATTGATTGTACACACAACTATACAGTAAAACTAATTAGCCTTTCCCATGAAATAATATGCTAATTACACTCACGCATGCGTACAAACATTGGTGGGCAAATGCCATAAAGTTGTGCACTAGGCAGACGCACAAGCGCGTATCTCTCATGCCACTATCAACCCCGTACAACAATTAAGGTGCGATTCTCCCTCGTTTTACACATAGCCTAGATATAGAATATACATAAATAACATAATGATATGGTTACACACCTATGTTCCGACACCTCTATGTTCCGACACCCCTATGTTCCGACACCCCTAGTGTATTTTCCTATTCCTAACCCTAACCCTAACCCTAGCATCACGAGGGTTTTTTCGAAACAAAGAATTGTCGGAACATAGGGGTGTCGGAATAAAGAGCAGTCACCAATGATATATCATAATTATTATTATTATGTTATTTTATTCCATATTATTATCTATGATTTTGCCAACCAGTGCGTTGGCATGCACGCGCGATGTGCAGTTTACATTTCTTTCATAGGATGGTTTTTCTTTTTTTTAAACCCAGGGGCCGATCATAAAGAGTTAAAGGGATTGTATACGTTTGGTAATTGGAAGCCACTGTTTGTTTCAATCCTACATAGTTTCAGATATTATACCATACAACTAACCTGTGAAAATTTCATTTCAAAAGTTGGTAGCTTTTTTTTTAGATATTGCCGAAAATCTGGAGTGGTTATGTCCACACAGGAAGAATAATCTGCAACTGGAATACACAATCTGAGAAACGTTACTGCAGTAACGCTTCTCAGATTCAATTTTTTGGGGATAGAAAGTGATATCTTTTTCCATAACTGCAGTACTTCGAAGTGAAAAGTTTCTCAAAATGCATTATCCTATCCAAAGCTGCTGTACCAAGTTAGTTTTTATTGCCATTAATTTTCAGAGTCATTACCAAACGTATACAGACCCTTTAAGAATGATCTTAACGGTTTATCAATTTTAATAATTGCTAAAAGTGTGATGTCATAATATAAATCACTATGGCACTAAAAACATCTCATTTTAAGATGAATCTTAACAGAGACCAAGTTCATACGCTACTCTTCAAACGAATGCGAAGCGTACGGTAGTTTCTCTACTGAAATTGCCCTCATAATTCGCTTCGCATTCGCTCTTACGCACTTGCAATAAATATGGCTTTGTTTGAAACCCGACTGAACAAAAAAATGTGTAAATCCCTCCTCATTTTTGTGAAAATCTAACAAATTTTTCTGAATTATTTGTATACAACAAGTTCGGTACTATTAATGTGTGTACTTCATAAAGATGTAAAAAGAGAAGCTTTCTTTTTGTATCAAATAAAATTATAATGTGTTTGAACCTCATTTTGTCTGATTTCATTTGATTTGTCCCCTTGCGCGCGCACGTCACATGCGGCGACTGTGCAACACTCACTATAATACAAGTCTCATACAGTTTTGATAAACTTTATCAATGATTTCAACAGCGCGTAACTAGGGTAAAATTTCAGGGGGGCACAAGGGGGTGCACCATTATTTCAAGGGGGGCACTCCTGGACAAGTTTCCGTTTGCGTTTTTCTTTAAAACAAGCCCATGCCCGTAATTTTTTTTGGGGGGGGGGAATCGGGCGGCACCCCCCTAAAAAAACAAACCTGTGCAACTAATAAATTACACACTAAGCAAAAGGTTTGTTCAGCCTGTTCATTATCGTTAAATTATGACATTTATAACATAAAATAATATAGAGCATTAAATGTGCAGAAATAATATTGATGCAAAGCTGTAATTGAGTTGTTTTTAGATATAATAACCAATATCATAGCGCAAAAATGGTGCACCAAATGGCTTGAATTGGGCATTCCTTTTTTACAAAATTTCGAACTTCTGAGAGGGGGCACATCCTCGCCGCACTCTCTCCTGCGTTGCATACGTGATGGGCGGCGCTGTTTTTCTTTCATATTCACCCCCCCCCCCAAAAAAAAAAAAAAAAAAAATCCTGGTTACGGGCCTGAACGGGCCTGAAAAAGCCCCTTTTCATCACTTTTTTTTATGTACCTTACTATTTTTTTATATAAGATAATCTGGCTTGAGTGTAAAACAATTTTTTTTTCTGCATGTAAATGGAAAATAGTTTTAAAAACATCGAAATTTTTTCATCAAAGAGTATAATTACATACAACATTTTACTCTGGAAATTTCCAATTACAAAAGTCCAGTTATCAAATGGGGGGGGGGGGGCACGGACATTAATTGGGGGGGGGGCACGTGCCCCCCCCCCCTTAGTTACGCCAGTGAATTTCAAAATCGTTCCATGGTTGAGAGACCATAGTGTTTGTGCGTAAGCAACTTTCGGATTTACACTGTAAACGTTTGTAATGAATAAACATAGAGGACGCTGTGACTAGTGTTATTTCCCCACCGAAATGGTGGGATACTGGGAGTGCACTACAATAATAGGCAAACATTTGTGCGCCAAACTGATTGAGCATAAACTGGTCCCTAAGTCTCTTTTGACTAATAATTGTGTTGGGGTCATGCAATAATAGATTGTGCAATTGTGGCAAGTTATCACAACTTGCAGGTTGTATGGGGGTTCTGTGCTTCAACTATTGAGGAGACTTAACAAAAATAAGCTTTAAAAAGTGGTTCCTATATTTGGCTTGGGAAGTGGAGAAGTGCTTAATGAAACCTGGCAGCAGCAATTCGGTTTGGGAAAACGCACATTTTCGGGGTCGTTTTTTTCTGGGGTAATTAGAAATGGCAACAATTCCAAACGGCTGACCTGCCAAAAATTTAAAAGAAATTTTAAGTTTAGTTGTGGCCGAAAATAATATTTGATTGGTTTTCAAGAGGCTGAGAGACTTTAAACTGTCAATAATTATTGTTTTAGCTACCAAAAAGGGAAATAAAGTTCAACATCAATTACAAAACTAAAAACAATCCCTTACAAAGTGGCAGTCGATGGAAATTATATCCCTTCAGGGCAGTACTGTCGTGGTTCTTGAATCCCGTTTCTTTGTTTCTGCACACAGTTCCGTACAGGCAGCCTATTACGATTTCTCTATACAGAGTCCGGTTGCTGGTGTACTAGTTTCGAAGACCAAATCTGCATCGTCAATTTGTTATGTAAATTTAAAAATTTTAATTATGTAAATTTCAAATTTCCTTTATGTAAATTTGAAAATTCTATTGTTATGTTAATTTGAAATTTGGAATTTTAATTATATATTTAAACTAAAAATTTCTTGTCATTTAAATTAAAAATTTAAACTGTATATAAATTTGACATTTCCTTTGTTATGTAAAAAGCAGACAAAGCAGACGGAAGAGACAGAGGAGACGACAGAGCAAATGGAGGAGTCGGAGGAGCAGACGACGGAGGAGACAGAGGAGATGGAGGAAGCGAAAGGAGACGGAGGAAAGGGAGAAGAGGGAGGAGACAAAAGAGCAGATGACGAAGCAGAGGACGGAGCAGACGACGGAGCAGACGGAGGAGACGGAGGAGATTGAGGAGACGGAGGAGTTGAAGGAGACAAAGGAGATGGAGGAAACGAAAGGAGATGGAGGAAAGGGAGAAGAGGGAGGAGACTAAAGAGCAGATGACGAAGCAGACGACGGAGCAGACGGAGGAGATGGAGCAGACGGAGGAGACGACGGAGAAGATGGAGGAGCAGACAACGAAGGAGACGGAGCAGACGGAGCAAACTGAGGAGACGCAGGAGACAGAGGAGACAAAGGAAAGGGAGTAGAGGGAGGAGAGGGAGAAGACGGAGGAGACGGAGCAGACGACGGAGGAGACGGAGCAGACGGAGGAGACAGAGGAGACATAGGAGACAAAAGAGATGAAGGAGACGTAGGAGACGGAGCATATGACGGAGCAGATGACGGAGGAGACGGAGGAGCAGACGACAGAGGAGGAGATGGAGCAAACGGAGGAGATGGAGGAGTCGAAGGAAGGGGAGGACAGGGAGGAAAGGGAGAAGACGGAGGAGACGGAGGAGCAGACGACAGAGGAGACGGAAACAGAGCAGACGACAGAGCAGACGCCAGAGCAGACGACGGAGCAGAGGGAGGAGACGAAGGAGGTGGGGGAGACGGAGTAGACGACAGAGGAGACAGCGGAGCAGAGCCATGAAATTGGGCCCAAATGGATCAGACGGAGGAGACGGAGCAGACAAAGGAGAGGGAAGAGACGGAGGAGATGGAGCGTACAATGGAGAGGGAGGAGACAGAGGAGATGGAGCAGACGACAGAGGAGACGGAGCAAACAACAGAGGAGGAGACAGAGGAGACAAATGAAAGGGAGGAGAGGGAGGAGAGGGAGAAGACGAAGCAGACGGAGCAGACGAAGGAGACGGAGGAGCTGGAGGAGATGAAGCAGACAAAGGAGAGGGAGGAGACAGAAGAGATGGAGCAGACGACGGAGGAGACGGAGGAGACAGAGCAGACGACGGAGCAGATGACGGAGCAGACGATGGAGCAGACGAAGGAGCAGATGACAGAGGAGACGGAAGAGATGGAGGAGACGGAGCAGACGAAGGAGAGGGAGGAGACGAAGGAGACAGAGCAGATGACGGAGCAGAAGATGGAGCAGACGAAGGAGCTGGGCCCAATTTTATAGCGCTGCTTAACGGTAAGCAAATTTTCGTGCTAACTGTAGCAGAAAAATTTGCTTAAGCCTTAGCGTATTTCACAGGTTAGCAAGAAAATACGGCAGCCGTCTTGCACGTTCACAATATGGTTTTGCATTGTTACGTCATTCATTTTCGTGCAGTAAGCACCGGAAGGTTAGCATGCCTTTTCGTGTGCTTACGGTTAGCAGCGCTATGAAATAGAGAATCGTACGTAAGCACAGAATCGACTGTTAAGCAGCTCTATGAAATTGGGCCCAGATGACGGAGCAGACGATGGAGCAGACGAAGGAGCAGACGACAGAGGAGACGGAGGAGACGGAGCAGACAAAAAGGAGACGGAGCAGACGAAGGAGAGGGAGGAGACGAAGGAGACAGAGCAGAAAACGGAGCAGATGACGGAGTAGATGACGGAGCAGACGACGATCAGACGACGGAGGCTATCATTACTGAATATCACAGTTGATGAAAGTAGTGCAACTCGTCTGTTCAGGTAATTCCGCCAAAGGATTAAGGGCCTCTAGACCAATCAGAAGGCTGCATTTGGGTCACGTGGTACCTAATTTGCATATTGGTTTGAGGAGCTGTTGGACTGAACCATTTAATTTAGGGAGGGGTGTGCATAAATGCGTAAAAAATGTACTATTAATATTTAAATATTAAAAATCGTTTGAAAGTAATGTTGTAAAATTATCTGTTCATTATCTAGTTCATGTTTGTAATGGTCATGTTGAGTTGAGAAAACAATAACTTGTAAGCCTAATATAGAGGTCATTAAAATGAGTTCATGGGGAAAAAATGAAATGGTTACACTCCTCGCCTATAACATCCAACATAATGTTTGACGACACTGTGACAAAATCTACAGGCATATTACCGGTACTTGGCTGGGATTCGAACCCAGGCGCGGATCCAGGGGGGGCGTGGGGGCGCACGCCCCCCCCCTTTTTCATAAAAAAAAAAAAAAAAAAAAAAAAAAAAAAAAAAGAGAGAGAGAGAGAGAGAGGGAGGAGAGAGAGGAAGGTTACGCAGGCGCAACAAACAGCATTTATCATTTATCATTTGCTATTTTTCTGCTTGGCATACCTGGATCCGCCCCTGGAACCCACAACCTTTGCCATTCTAGGGCAGATGTCTTACTGCCTATAGACAACCAAGCCTGCTCGGTAGCTTGAACAGGAGTTTGAATTCGTTAATTTAGTGGTAGGTAACAGTAATAATAATATCCATTTTAAAAACAATAGCCTAGTGATTTTTCTGAAACAACAAATATTTGTTTCAGAACATCAACAAGCACAGTAAAACTTCCAAAAATCAATCAATAATAAGCACATAATGTAGCAAATAAATTTGACCAAAGGATACAAATGATGTGAGAATGGAGTATCCTCGTTCAGCTGTCAATTGAAGCGAAGTCTTGCTAAAAAAAGTGACGGCAAATTATCTGTAGCTTGTTGTGTAGGCCTACTGCCATTTATGGGTGTCCCAGTTACAAACCGTTTCTGACTGCCACTTTATCTCCCTTTTAATATACAAATTACATCCTAAAATATCCAGAAAGGTTGAAAGAATGTATGAAAGGACACTTTGAACGTTTATAAACTGTCCGAGTCATGAAAAATACGCATTTTTTTGATTTTACGACTCTATTGCTTAACGCCATTGTTTGTTCCTTTTAGGGTGAGAGTGCTTGAGAGTTTCGGCCATCCACTTGAATGAATTTTCTTTTCAAACTGTCAGTAATTAGCGTTTTAGCTATAAATTCCTTGACATGAGTATTTTAAAAGGGAATTCTATAAACCAACATCCATCCAAACTCTTAAAAACAAACCCTTAGAAAGTGGCAGTCATACGGAATGGTCCTGGTCCTGTCTTGTTCTCGGCCAATTTTCCTCAATAGTTTGTGCACACAATTCCGTATTTAAGATTTCTCATACAGATGAGAGTCTGGTTGCTGGTTGTTTCCAAGACCGAATCTGCATATCAATAGTAAAAGGCTTTTGTGTTTTTTAGGTGGACCCTGGAATCAAATTGTATGGCTGTGTCCGAATTAGCGACTACGGCTATGGCTTCAGCATCATGCGTTGAAGTATCGTTATGACGTCCATATAGCAACACCCTCAGCAAGCAACAGTCGTAGCCGTAGCTGCAGCCGATTTCCTTGATGGACCATGGAGGATATTTTCCGTACTTCCGGAACTTTTGTCCCATACTATTAGGGACATAATTTCAAATTCACAATATAGTTTTTTGTTTAAAAAGTGGTTGGACATGACTGTGCAAGGTTAGATGGCCCCTGAAAGAGGACATTCCCAAAAGAATTTCTGAATCCGTTTTTTAAGTCTTTTTGTATTATTTAATTATTTATATATTTTTTTATTGTTTTTTTATATTTATTTATTTTACTTCTTTTTTCCCTTTTTTTTTATTTAGTGGAGTTATAATTACTCCGTTTATTTCACACTCCAATCAATAAATAAATACTGACAATCTACACATCGGAAAACAACAAATAGCAAAATTGCAAAAAACAACAAAAGAATAAATCTATAAGGGAAATGAACGACACTAATGGATATTTACAGTTTGTACAAATTAATAATACAAATAAAAACATACAGCACACTAAACAAAAGAGTTTGGCACGAAAAGAGATATTCTAAATTTATTTATTTATTTATTTATTTATTTATCCGTTTATTTATCCGTTTATTTATTTAGTTTTTTATTATTATTATTGTTATTCTTGTGTTTATGTTATTATTATGTACGCAATAGAATTGACTCCCAAAATGGCGGAAATGGTCGACGCATTCAGTAGAGGTGCGTTTCGCGTCATGCATGTGGTGAGTTATTATTAAACCTGCAATACAGTTTCCTCTGAATTTGAAAAGAATTTCCTTTAACAAAAGTTATACAACAGCAATCTGTTAATGTTAAACATGTCTGTAATGGTTTGTTTTTTTACTAATCATTGCTACAGACTCGCCGTGCACGATGCATTTATTATGCACGGAGTTCGTTCTATTCAAATCTGTTTTCACGCGCGCTAACAGTAATTGTATTGTTATCCCGCGAGAGTTCCGCGCTGTTCCGATTTCACAAAGCACTAAGATTGATTGATCTTAACTTTGTATCAATCTTAATTGCTAAGCAAAGTGTGATGTCACAATACAAATTACCCTGTCACTGTTTGTACCCCGTTTCGTGTTTTTTTCCCGTTGTATTTTCCTGTCTCGAGACCATTTTCTTTTTTCCTTTCCCGTATTATTTCCCCAGCCCCGTTAATTTTTTCCGTCCTGTTCATTATTTTCTCGTCCCGTTTTTTTCCCGTTTTGTATTATTTGTCAGTCGAATTAATTTTGTTCCCGTCCCATTTATTACCCCCCGTTTGCGCACTTCGCGTTTTTGCAATGTTCTTTGTTTTGTGCAAATTCCTGTACTGCGGGTCCCGCTAGACAGGTAAACTGGGCAGTTAGCACACAAATAAATACCTGCTAAGCGTAAAAATGTGTTGATGATCTGATCATAGTGCAAGGGGGTGATGCGTTGCACAATGACTACGTGACGACAGTAAAGTTGCGATGACAGATCACATCAAGACATCAGTGTTAGTGTATAGTTTTACTGTCAACTGCTACTTTTATAAATAGATACAAATATTCAGGAAACACCCTTCAAATTGCTTTATTGGAAATCGTTAATGTTTCGCCAATGAAAGTAACTGCGGAAGTGTCAAAATATCGAATAAAGAATAAGCCAATAAGCCAAAGACTTTATAAGAAATTAAAAAACCCATCTGGTTAAACGTGCTAGCGTAATAAAAAAAAACACCAGTTTGATTCATTGAAATATTGTGTTTGTGTTTTATCTCCTTTAACGTGTTAGCGTGATTTTTTAATTAAGGTGTCCTCCATGGTTTTATTCAGTATTTGCTTCCTGGCATTTCTAAGGCGTGTTTTATTCAGTTTGTCATAATTTGCTTCCTGGCATATACGAATTACACAGAAAATCGAGTGTATGGGGGAGGGGGATAACAAAAGAAACAAAAGCGGTGTAGATGCTGCGAGGTTTAATGTTCCCATGCGTAAACTTTTAAAGGCATCGTACACGTTTGAAGTTGTCAAAGACCAGTGTTCTCATTTGGTGTATCCCCACATAATATGCATAAAATAACAAGCCTGTGAAAATTTGGGCTCAATTGATCATCGAAATTGCAAGAAATGGTGAAAGAAAAACACCCTTGTTGTACAAATTTGTGTGCTTTCAGATCTAGGAATAAAAACTTCTTGCAAGAAGTTTTTATTATTTTTGTGAGAAATTACCTCTTTCTCAAAAACTACGTTACTTCATCAGGGGGAGTCGTTTCTCACAATGTTTTATACTATTGTGGCGGTCTTGTCTCTGTCCGCGACCCGGTCGGTCTCAGCCAACGTCAGCGAGCGGTCGTGCTTGGAAGGCTGGAGACGTCGATCCGTTTTGGCGGCAGTCTACCGCCAGGCCCGCAGTGCACCACACTAGTCAAACCCCACAATTGTAAACACACATACACCCAAATGGTGGGAAAGAGTACAGCAAATGACGGGGACGGACACAGTTAAATTGAGAGTGACTGTGATTTGTTTAATTACTCATTCCTCAAATCTCTTCTCGCCTACGTCACAAAATCTACTTCATAAAGTTATGCGGCTGATCTTTGATTACACTGACTTTCTCTCATTAATTAAATGATTTCTAGGAGATGATAATACAGATTATGGTGAGTAATTTCGTCAATCAAGATGTAATTAGTCAACTCGACATTTACTCACACGAGTATGAGGCTCTTTCCTGTAATTATAATGCAACACTCACTTCGCTTATTACGGATCAACCACTGTTGCTCTGACGGTCGCAACGCGGGAAGAGAGCGAGAGAGAGGAAGAGAAAAAGAACGATCCACGCCCGCTCCGTCCTTTTATCTAACTTCGCTTTAGGCTGGCACCCTCCAACAATTGTAACGTAATCATTACATGACGGCTAGGAACTAGCCAGGGTTACGTTGCCAAGCGACCTAAACTTCCACCTATCGTACTGCTCGATACTGCATTGCGTTACATTGGCGCCTTCTAAGTTTCGGTCAGTCTCTGACCTTCAAAACTGGTACAAAAATATAAGCAATGCACTCTCCTTAATACAAAAATATAAACTCAACTTTGTCAGAAATACACAAATCTGTCTTTAACAATGGAAAGGTAACTCTTAACTCTTCGTAACACACTAACTTTATAGAAAAGAATGTTCAACTTTTGAAAAGAACCCAAGGCTCTAAGGTGATAACAGTTCACATAATCCAACGGTAGGCCATCCAAATTTCTCAAGGCGCTCCCCTACAATACGTCGCCTAAACTTCATATTTCGCCTTCTAGCGAATTCCCGCCACGAAACTGGTTTCGAAAACTCTCTCGGTGTGGTCTTTAGTGATCAACAATCCGTCCTGGAAAACGCTGCGTGTCACCGTCTCCGTAATCTTCTTTACGGAAGCGATCTTCTCTAGCTCCACATTGGTGATTCCAGGTCCAATACGCACAACGCCATCTTCCTCCCGCACCATTCTGCAGATTCTAGTAGTTTGCAAATCTACATCATCATCAGTAGTGGTCAACGGGGCCTTCAGGAAAACAACATCATACTGACGTGCACGATGCTCATGGATTGTCTGCGTCACACCACTAAACACAGTCGTTGCCCCCTCCTCTGTGATTCTCGCAGGACGCCCGGCCAGTAGGTGATGAATCCGGAGCTCCATTGGCGGCTTTCTCACCTTTCCTCCCGGGGTAGGCTTGTCTGAGGCCATCACCTGTGGCTCTTTACTTTCCGGAGCAGGCTCCTCATCTGCTTCCCACTGAGTCATCGACATAGGTGAGAGAGTAATTTCGGCAACTTCCTCAAGTGGTGCCTCCGCTTCAGGAGTATTCTCCTCTGTGTCGTTTTCCTTTCTCTCTCCAGGCTTGTCTATTGCCTCTAACTTCTTGGTTGGAAGCAATGGCTTTGGACTTGTGTGCGTAACTACTGAGGGCACAGTTTCCTCGTCACTAGGCGCTTTGGATAGGGTACACGGGATCAGTGCATCACTCTTTTTTGGTTGCTTGTGAGGCCGCTTTTCTTTAGCCTCTTCTCCCTCATCACCTGCACGTTTCCGTTTCTTTTCTGGGGATGATGTACTGGTCGCCTTCACAACTTTCTTGTCGCGGCACTTAGGCGTCTCTTCACGGCTATTCTCGCCTTCACGGCTGCACCCACTACTGGTCGTCTTCACAACTTTCTTGTCACGGCCCTTAGGCGTCTCTTCGCGCCTCCTATCTGAGCTGGTGCTTTCCCTCTCTCGGGACTCAATGATTTTCGCCTCTATCTGGTCAACCTCATCCACCTTCTCAGGGTGGCAGTCACGGTAGTGGGCCCGTAGGTTGTCGCGCCTGCCGTTCTTGTGGGAACATATCCCACACAAATACTGCACTTTGGTCCCATGCTCGTTGGTTAGATGCCTCTCCAGACTTCTCTTATGCATTGACACCTTGCATTTCGGGCACTCTGTCTTTTCTCCCCGCTGGTCACGCGGTGTCTCCTTCTCCTCGTGACCTCTCCCCATATTCGCCTGATGCCTTTACTTCCTGCAACGACACACAAGGAAGAACTGGTTAATGTTGTGCTACCATACTTAAATTGCTACACCCTGTCTGTCATCTACCTCTATTTACACTCTTCACTCTTCCACAACTACAAATATCTATTTGGCCTTTTGCGCTCTCGTGGTGGGTTTCGCCTAGCGTGTGGTACCACTGGCCTATATCTAGACTGCTTGTGATGTGTCCCTTCAGGTTCTGCCATTACTTTCGCCTGTGCCTCCTTGCAACTCACTGCACTATCTACACTCGGAGTTCGGGTTGGCTCAGTTGGACGCACTGACGTATTCAGAGAGGTTTCTGCAGTTGTCATAGCAGTGGGAAATTCAAAATCATCCTCGTTTAAAGCTGAAATCACTGGACTCTGTGATGACACGCTTTGAGTATGAATCCCACCACCATTCACAAGACTCTCCTCCAAACTAGACGGTTCATCTGTCGCACCATCTTCCCATGCTTCAATTGGTTCGCCTTCATAGGGTTTCAATCTGTCACAGTGAATCACCTTCTTCTTCCCTCGCTGACTTCTTTGAATTCTATACGTTACGTCTGATAGCTTGTGTGTAATCAGATATGGCCCTCCCATCTGCATTGTAGCTTAGGTGAGAAACCCTTCCGCTTTGCAGGGTTGTGTAACCATACAAAGTTACCGGGTTGAAGTTTGTCTTGGATTGTTCGTCGGTCGTAGTGCGCCTTTTGTCTTCTAGCGCTCTGCTTTAGGCATTCTCTTGCCCTTCCCTGAGCTGCTCTCATCCGCTGCCGCAATTCACACGCATAATCAGTCCCCACAGCGCCTATGTCATCTTCGTCGTCACCCGGCATTGCAGTGGTCAGGTCAATAGGTAGACGCAACTCACGTCCTAACATTAACATGTTCGGCGACTCGCCGGTTGATTCTTGGGGTGCTGCACGGTAAGCGAATGTAGCTAGTGGAAGTTTCTCATCCCAGTCACGCTGTTGCTGGTTGGGTTCAATCATCATTGCAACCATTGTAATGAGAGTGCGGTTGAACCTTTCCACCATCCCGTCGGATTTTGGGTTGTAGGGGCAGGTCCGTGTTTTCTCAATTCCAAGAATGCCACACATATCTGCAAAAACTCTCGATTCAAAGTTTCGCCCTTGATCCGAATGTAGCACCTCAGGTACGCCAAAACGACACACGTACTCGTTTACAAATTTCTTAGCAACTGTCTCCGCTGTTTGGTCTGGTATGGGGTAGGCCTCCATCCATTTGGTTAGGTAGTCACCTACAACCAAGATGTACTTATTACCGTTAGGTGTTTCTGGCAGAGGACCCATTATGTCCAAGGCGACACGCTCCATTGGTGCACCTACGATATGCTGCTGTAGTGGCGCCTTCTTAGCCTTGGCAGGAGACTTCCTCTTTGCGCACACGTTACACTGTCTTATAATTGATCTAATATCGGCTGCCATACCACACCAGTAGAACCTGGCACGGACCTTTGCCATCGTTTTCTTGACTCCTAAATGCCCACTGGCGACACCGCCGTGCAACTCTCTCACTAGATCTGCCCTAAATCTCTCAGGAAGTATGGTGTGCCACTTCACCAAACGGCCGTCGTCTGATTCCATCGCCTTGAAAGAACATTTTCCCTTATAGCTAGTTGGTCCCACAGGCGCCAGTATGTTTTTGCTGCCGACGATCTAGAAGAAATTGTCTTCCGGTCAGGCCTTTGTGCATCTCTTTCCTTGGCTTCGAACACCCATTTCATTGACAAATCTTCTAGTTGGGCTTCCCTCATCTTTTCATATGTGATCAAAGGCATACTGGTTACAGCCCTCACGGTGGTCTCACCTATGTCTGGAACTTCTCTTTCGCCTACCACTTCGGCTTCATCCTTCACTACCTCGTCGTGTGGCCGTTCATCGCGCCCACACTGGGAACACTCTTTGCGTGACAAGCCATCGGCGTTACCATGTGATCGACCAGCCCGGTGCACTATGGTGAAGTTGTACTCTCCTATCACCTGCAACCAACGAGCCATCTGACCCTGGTGTTCTCGGAAATTAACAAGCCAACGCAAGGCTCCATGATCGGTCCTTATGGTGACTTTATTCCCGTATAAATATTGTCTGAATTGTTTCAGAAATACAACAACGGCCAACAACTCTCTGCGCGTGACGCAATAGTTGCGCTCCGCTTTACTTAGTGCTCTGCTAGCGTAGGAAACAACCTTCTCCTGACCATCCGTCACCTGCGATAGGACCGCACCTATTCCTACACCGCTAGCGTCGGTGTCAAGTATGTAATCCGCCTCCGGGTCGGGGTACTTCAACACGGGTGACTCTTCTAAGCAATTCTTCAAGTCTTCGAACGCCTCCGCGCAGTCATCATCCCATACGAACTCCCGTGCCTTTTCCGTAAGGCGGTGCAAAGGACGTGCTTTATCAGCAAAACCCTTTATGAATCGCCGATAATATGACGCTAAACCTAAGAAACTCTGTACTTCTTTCACAGTGGTAGGCGGTTTCCATTCACGTACAGCTCTAATCTTCTCGGGGTCGGTGGCGATTCCATCTCCCGACACTATGTGGCCTAAGTACAACACACTCTGCTTAAACAAATGACACTTCTGGGGTTTCAATTTTAAACCTGCTTCACGAAGGCGATGGAAAACTGTTTCAAGGCGAATCAACTCCTCCTCAACCGTTTTTGCGAAGACAATAACGTCGTCAAGGTAGACCAGGAGTATTTCCCAATGCAATCCTGATAGGACCCTCTCCATAAGCCGTTCGAAGGTCGACGGGGCATTGCAGAGCCCGAAGGGCATGACTCGCCAACTGTACAGGCCCCCACGGACCACAAACGCAGACTTCTGTTGGGCATCCTTGTCGAGTTCGACCTGCCAGTAGCCCGATGCTAAATCCAAAGTGGAGAACCACTTTGAACCTGCTAAAGTATCCAGTGTCTCGTCTATGCGTGGAATCGGGTAGGCGTCTTTTATTGTTAATGCATTCAGGCGACGGTAGTCCACGCAAAATCTCTTTTTCCCATCCTTCTTATTTACAAGGACCACGTTTGATGCCCAGGGGCTATCTGTAGGCTCAATGGTACCGTTACGCACCATGTCTTGCACCTGGCGCTGAATTTCCTCTTGTTCCTTCGGGGAAATCTCCTGGGCCTCTCCTTTATAGGCCGGGCGTCACTGGTATTAATCTGATGTCGCACCCAATCTGTACGTCCAATGTCTGAGTCTCCCCGAGAAAAGATGTCCTGGTACTTGCCAAGCAATTCGGCTATGCTGTTGTGATGCCTATTGTCTACCCCATGTTTACTCCTCTCAAACAAACACTCAAGGTGATCGGGAACTTCTACACGGTCCCCAGGCGCAGTTGCCTCCAGCGCCACCTCGTCTATGTCACCTTCGCCTACTGGTGTCAAAAACCCAGCCATGGTCCCTTTCTTTACTACACAATCTCTCTTTCCAGGGTTGAATACTCTGATGGGCAGCGTACCCTCATTGGCGCTCACCAGTACTCGAGCAACCACCATGCCCTTGTCCGCTATCTCGCTCCTCTCAGCTGGTTCAATAACTGCATATCCAACGTACGCCTTTTCACCTGTCATACACGCCGGTATCAACGCCTCGTGGCCGGCAGGTACTCTCGTGGTCTCGCTTACAACTATCCTAGCACATATTCCATATCCGTCATTGCTCATGCACCGGATCCTCTCGCCGTTCACCTTCAACTCCAAAATCTGGAAATCAAGGGTTCCCTTGGTAGGAAGCAGAAAATCCATGCCCAGGATTCCGTCGATCTTGCCAGTGTTACCAAACACAGCATTTAAAGGACATGTAGTCCTACCCACCTGAACTTCAACCCAGGCGCTGCCGAGTGTCTCCATACGACTGCCATCAGCATTGCGTACTCTTCCGCCGTTGGTAACTAATTCTGGTCTGCTTTCCTTTGGTATTTGGAAATAAAGTTTAGATGGAAGCACTGTATCTGTTGCCCCAGTGTCCACCAATAAATTAGTCTTGACTCCTCTTATCTTTGCTCGTACAAACAACCCAGTGCGTGCTATATCAAATGAAATTGGCAGCAGCACATCACCTTTCTTACTTGCCTCTTCTGCGCCTATTGGCCCTGTGTTCCACCCAGCTTTCCCGCGGGCTTCTGGGTCAGCTGGTCGTCGTTTCCCGACTGCCTTTCTCTTCTAGGTGGAAGTTGCGGACAGTTACGGGCAAAATGTCCCTTCTCTTTACACCTATAACAACTTTCATTGGGGGTCGCCTTCCACCTTCGATAGACGCCACCCGTGGTCTGGCCGTTTTCTGTGGTTCCAGGGGAAATGGCTTGTGTGATGTTCTCCATCCACGCCTTCACCTCGCGCTGATTCTCTAGAAATGACTCTTTCAACTGACGTTGCTCCTCCATCACTTCTTTCAAAGGGTACAATTCTTCACTCCCTACTATTCTGGCAAACTTTGAACGCCGACCGCCTCTGTTTTCCTCTATTTTAATGAAACCCTCGGTGTTCAGCGCCGCTCTGACTGCCTCGTCGAGTGATGCGGGTCTTGCACGGAATATTCCTTCTCGGATTGCTTGCTCCTCGACTGCATCAGAGAAGTGACCACGAGCTAGGCGATCCCTGCCTTCGTCAGTTAACTCCGGATAGGCGAGCGCAGTCAGCTCCCGTATGGATTGTCCAAGTTCCTGTAATGATTCCCTCGGCCCTTGTCGCCTATGACGCAATTCCATTAGGTGATTCTCGGCGAGTTGCCCGGGCCCAAACCTTTTCTCCAAAAGGCTCACCAACTCCTTGTAGGTGACGTGACTTCCGCCTCCCGTCAGATTTCCCAACACCTTCACTGCAGACCCTTGCAGACTTGCTGCGAGGAAAACTTTGGCCTGATTGTCTGTCCAGTTATTCGCCAATCTGCAGGCCTCAAAGTGTTGCTTGTAGTCTCGCCATGGGGCTTTCCCGCTGAACCTGTCAGGCACAATGTTTGGCCGTCTTGTCACTCCCGATTTTACGTTTTTCTCTGCAGGCTCAGTCACTTTTCTATCTTTTTCTTGCCTGTATGTACGGGTCGCCTCCACCTGCAGCTAATCCTCCCGCAGACTGTAATGAAACTCCCGGCTTCGTGCTCCTCTGTCTCCCCAAAGCTGGCAAACCATCCTCCACAAAGCAATCAATCATCTTCCTCTCTGAAGGCATCGTCCATGCCGCCTGTGAAGAGATTAGAGTCGGCGGAGGCGCTGGTGTAGAACGTAACCTGGTGCGTGGCCGTGGTGTAGGCGCTAAAATGAACCAGACGCAGGCGTAGACATTCCCATGGTAGTACTAGACTCTTCTGCATTACTATATTGGTTCATCATCGACGCAATACCAGACTGGAAAACCGAATCCTTTACAATGCCTCCTGCATTTGCAATTTCAGCTGACGCATTTCTGCCTTGATCTTCTTTATTTCATGTGTACCCGGACTTACATCATCTGCACTACTCTGCAAGACTTCCGACAATTCTTCCTCGTCATAGTCAATTAAACTCATAGCTATGTCGCCTATATAGGTGATCTTTCTCTTTTAAAGGCGCCTTCTAGGCGTAGGTGTCTCCTATGGAATTACCTGTGGTGATGCACTACGGCGCCTATCCCACTTCTGACACCATTTGTGGCGGTCTTGTCTCTGTCCGCGACCCGGTCGGTCTCAGCCAACGTCAGCGAGCGGTCGTGCTTGGAAGGCTGGAGACGTCGATCCGTTTTGGCGGCAGTCTACCGCCAGGCCCGCAGTGCACCACACTAGTCAAACCCCACAATTGTAAACACACATACACTCAAATGGTGGGAAAGAGTACAGCAAATGACGGGGACGGACACAGTTAAATTGAGAGTGACTGTGATTTGTTTAATTACTCATTCCTCAAATCTCTTCTCGCCTACGTCACAAAATCTACTTCATAAAGTTATGCGGCTGATCTTTGATTACACTGACTTTCTCTCATTAATTAAATGATTTCTAGGAGATGATAATACAGATTATGGTGAGTAATTTCGTCAATCAAGATGTAATTAGTCAACTCGACATTTACTCACACGAGTATGAGGCTCTTTCCCTGTAATTATAATGCAACACTCACTTCGCTTATTACGGATCAACCACTGTTGCTCTGACGGTCGCAACGCGGGAAGAGAGCGAGAGAGAGGAAGAGAGAAAAAGAACGATCCACGCCCGCTCCGTCCTTTTATCTAACTTCGCTTTAGGCTGGCACCCTCCAACAATTGTAACGTAATCATTACATGACGGCTAGGAACTAGCCAGGGTTACGTTGCCAAGCGACCTAAACTTCCACCTATCGTACTGCTCGATACTGCATTGCGTTACACTATCAACAGCTCTCTGTTGCGTTACCAAGTCAGTTTTTATGCTAATTATTACCAAACGTGTACGATGCCTTTAAGGCGTGTTTTATTCAGTTTGTCCTAATTTGCTTGATGATTGATGCATGTCCTGAAAAAATGGAGCTGCGTGTTGAGTTAGGGGATGCCCTCGTCCCTCCGTAAAAAATAAGAGGTGCCGTTCCCCCGTCCCCCTTCAACCCCGCCCTGTGAATCTTTAGCCCGTAGCCAAGGGACGGGGTCGGGGGTCGGGGCGATGCTTGCCGCGCAGGATGCACACAAATTGAAATCGGTTCGGGGAATGCCCAGCTTTTATGGAGGGGGGGGGAGCAACACCATTCATAATTCCCTAGTTATTTCCATGATGAGAGGCGCCGGGATGGATGTCGCCCTCAATTGAAAAAATGGTGATCACGTTTACAGCACATGTAAATTCTAAAAACACACTGTGTTAAACGACTGTTTCCTGTGAAGGTAACTAATATTGTTCATAAAATTCTCAGCGCGCATGCAATGCAATGCAATGATGTTGGTGGTGGTAAAGGTCATCATGCAGCCAGGCGCCTGTCATCATGGAACGATGGAACATCTATTCTAACCAGCTAACTGTGTAAGAGAGTTGACATATGGGGTGTACAGTCAATCTTTAAGATCATTTTGTAAAGGCTAACACTATGGTAATGTACGGCTCTTTCTTTGACAGAAAATAACCCACTTGATCTTCTTCCAAATCAAAATTACGACATAATAACAAAACAAGTACATTACAACGATTCATGCATGCTGTGTGGCTATACTATTTTTTCTACGTTTCATCTCCAACAACAATGATCGTTCGTAAGTTAACTTGCCAACAAACTTGACATACGGTGAGTGAACTTGGATACGTAGATCAGAATAATAGTAAATTAGCATGATATTAATTGATACTTCTACTTCTACTTCGTTACTTGGCATGATAAGTTAGTACATAAAATAAACGGAACATTTTTTGCAAGCCAATTTTCTTGACATACGGTGAGTGAACTTGGATAGAACAGTTCAGTAGTCGAGTATTAAAGGCACTGAACACGTTTGGAAATTGTCAAAGACCAGTGCTCTCACTTGGTGTATCCCAACATATGCATGCAATAACAAGCCTGTGAAAATTTGGGCTCAATTGGTCATCGAAATTGCAAGAAAATGGTAAAAGAAAAACACCCTTGTTGTACAAATTTGTGTGCTTTCAGATAGGAATAAACACTTCTTGCAAGAATTTTTTATTATTTTAGTGAGAAAATACCTCTTTCTCAAAAACTACGTTACTTCAGAGGGAGTCGTTTCCTACAATGTTTTATACTATCAACAGCTCTCCATTGCTTGTTACCAAGTAAGTTTTTATGCTAATATTTGTTTTGAGTCATTACCAAACTTTTAAGCATGATTTGATAAAAACTTACTTCTACCATGGAGCTAGCTCCATGGTTCTACTTTGTTACTTGGCATGATCCATAAGTAAGTACATAAAATAAACGGAACATTTATAGTTAAGTGTCTTGCTCATCAAGGACACAACTCAGTGCCGGGACCGAGATTCGAACCCACATTGTAATGACTCGGCCACCATTAACTTCAATCTGGTGCACTCGGCCACTCGGCCACAACATGCTATGATGATACTGTGAGTGTAATCATGGAGGAAGGTGGGGTCATACTTTGGTAATGACCCCGAAAACAATCCAGAAATTTATAATATTGCCATTAAGTTTTTATTGTCATTAATTTTCAGAGTCATTACCAAACGTATACAGACCCTTCAAACAGGTTGGTTGAAGCATAGAGGAAGGAAAAGAAGGGAGGTTGTTCCATTCGGAAATAGTAACTAAGATCAACTAAGAAGAACCACACTTTACAATTTAAATAGAGCACCCTCTAGGGCCCTCCTTTCTCCAGTTTATGATTCTTTTCATGGAATATGCTTTCATCTTGTCTTTCATCAGATCATGTACTCTCAGCAGCCGGACCATGGATTTCAAAGTGCTGAATCCACTTAGACACTCAAATAAGTTCTGCCAGAGGGCTGGCCTAAATCCCCTGCAAGGCTGAACAAATACAATAACAACCGTGAGAATCAGTGAACTTGGGTGTTGTTTGTTTACATGCCAACATTTGATTAGACATCGACATTCAGAATTCCAGGGTGAAATACAGAGTCGGACAGCAATCATTCTGTATATCACTCGTTGACAATCGGGTCAGTGGAACGGGTGACCACGAAAGATTCAAGGAGATTTGTTTCTCAGAAGAGACCCCCTTTTCCGCCCAGCGTAGTCGGCATAGAAGGAAGCAATGATTGCTGGGGATTGGAGGCCGTTTGTCTACGGGGGCATCGGTTCCGTTACTGCTGAGTTCGGTAAGGCATAACAAAATACCCGCTTTCATACCTTTGTTATGATGTAGCTCTCTTAAGTCTCTTTTAAAACCCTCAAAGACTGGTGCCTTTTCCTAACCCTTTGCTTGGGCTCTGACTTGAACAGCTCGGCTCTGTCATCAATTTTGGATTAGTGTGTGTACATTTTATGAAAGAGCCCTAAGATTACTTACTCAGCTACGTGTACGTTCAAAAGCTCAGATAAAGTACAGAGTACTAGGTATACAGTAGGGCCTAATGTATGTGTTCATACAAAACAGCATGTGTTTTAAAGAGAGGGGACCCAGACATGAGCCTATCAGTCGCTATGAATAGCATTGTTACACCCAACCTGTAGCAGACAGCATAAAGTTGCTTGTTCTGTAGAACAGACCGGGTCCCATTTTTAAAGAGTTGCTTCATAAACCACATGACAATTAAGCTTACCACGAAAAGGCTGCCAGCCAAAATGAAAACACCTTGTCATTTGAACTACATTTTGTATTTGTGACTGGTTTCCAGCAAAAAGTTGCTCGGCAGAAATTTGTTCAGCAATTATATCCTGCTTTAAGGACCTCTATGGTATTAGCTCTTCGCATGAAATGCTAATTTTAAATTCACACGCCTTTACAGACACTATTGCTGGGCAAAGGCCATAAAGTTGTGCACTAGGCAGACGCACAAATGGGTATGCACCATGCCACCATCAACCCCATTATATTTAGGGACATGTACAATAGCCCTACTGTATGCGCAATGTTCCAGCTAATTTTGCCTACCAGTGGTGTTTGTGCGCATGCGTGATGTGCATTTTACATAATTCATGGGAAGGGTCTTTAATCAGAACCAGGGCCAAATTTCGTATAGCTACTTTTTAAGCAGAAAATATTGCTTAACAGATTAATGCTTAGCAAAAATAATCGGAATACCAGTCACAGATTGTGAATTTTGTTTGATGGGATTTAGGCTGGTAACCCTATTCTGCTAAGCAGAAATGTTTTGTGCTTTCTACTTTTTGTAATTGGGCCCAGGTTGGAAAATTGTACTTTCTTAACCTACATTCATGATATTATTCAGCTCAGTGACCTTCAGACGTGTTAGAACCTGCAGACGTGCACATACATGGATAGTCTAGCTCTATAGATCTTTTGTATCGGCTGCCATCGCTGAGGTCAAACAATGAAAATGTGCATTCGCTGCACACAACTCTCAGCCAATGATAAACGTCTTCATTGACCTCAGTGAGGGCACTGTCTTGGGCTTGTGACGCCATATGCAAGGGTTCTACATTATGGTCATTGATTATGGTAGGATAGGTCATATTAGTACTAAGTAGCCAGTGGGGGTGGGGTCCTGGGCCCAATTTCATGGCCTTGCTTACTGTAAGCAAATAATCGGCGCTTAAGGAAGCAGGGAATTCCGCGCTTACGTCAATCATTATTTCACAGGTTAGCAAGGAATGTTTGTTTCTGCGCGTGCGTATTCCACGTTACCAGGCATTTTTTGCTTACACGCTAGCGCGGAAATTCGGAGCTTGCCCTGTAAGTAAGCAAAGAATGGTGATCACAAGCGCAGAATTCGGCGGCAAGCAGAGCCATGAAATTGGGCCCTGATGGTACACATTTAGTCAAGGCATGGCAAGCTGGCACCCCATGGGTTTTTATGTATTGTACAACATGTATGATCTAGTCATGCTACATGTAGTGTGACTAGACCATCTGTGATGTTGTCATTATTGACATCATGTTATGAAATCTCTTGAATCAAGAGTGTCTGATCACATACAGTGTGCACATTGAAGACTAATGTTCCAATAGTTTTTAGCACATAAAGTAATACATGTATGCACTCATGTGAAAAACATTGTGGGAGGAAGTGAGGAATTTAAGAATAGTGGATGTAGGATGTACGGGTTTATGTACATCTTTAAAGATTTAAAAGAATATACATATATGACATTATTCTTTTAAATCTCATTAAAAGGTCTGTATACGTTTGTTAATGACGCTGAAAAGTAAAAATTAATGGCAATAAAAGCTTACTTGGTAAGAAGTGCAGCAGCTTTGGATTGAAAAACTTTGAACTTCTAAGTACTGCAATATGGAAAAAGATATAACTTTTTATCCCCCAAAATTTGAATCTGAGAAGCGTTACTGCAGTAATGTTTCTCAGATTGTGTATTCTAATTGCAGATTATTCTTCCTGCGTGGACATACATGTAAGTGCGCCAGATTTTCGGTAATATCTCAAAAATCGCTACCACCTTTTGAAATTTTCACAGGTTAGTTTTATGGTATATATCTACCACTATATAGGATTGAAACAAACAGTGGGTTCCAATTACCAAACGTATACAATCCCTTTAAATAGTATTACTTGTAATACTTGAACCTGCTTTAACAGTATTTATGCAAACATCAGTTAAGACTACCTTGGGAATGTGTCCTCCATAAGTGAGGAAGGCTGACCAGTTATCTGAAATATCACAGTTCAAATAAAGGTCAATGAAATACCTTCAGTGCTATCTAAGTCAATGTCATTGATAGTTTATGGTCGTGCACATTGGTATGCACGTGCACATGGTTTGACAACAGATTACAGAAGAAAACAAATATGAGCAAATTACGCTCGCTTTCAAAAAAATAACCCCAAAATGTCCATTGTGTGTTTTTCCCCCCAGACATGTTTGATATACAAACTATCAGTTTCAGGGTCTGTGAGAAAGTTTCGATACGAATTAACTAACAGTCCCCATGTGACAAGGAAATCAAGCCTTGTGATTTTAAAAGGCAAGGTATAATTTTGGTAATGTCAAAGACCAGTATCCTCATTAGTGTATCCCATCGTATGAATAAAATAAAATGTTGGGCTGAATTGGTCATCGAAGTTGTAAAAAAATAATGAAGAAAAAACCCAAACCACCCTTGTTGCATAGCATTGTGTGCTTTCAGATGCCTGAGAAAGGCTTCATGCCTGAAGCCTTTCTAAGATTCAAATGTTTGGGTGAAAATTACCTATTTCTCTAAAACTTCATTACTTCAATGGGGGTCATTTCTAACAATGTTTTATAAAATCAACAGCTCTCCAGTGCTTTTTACAAAGTAAGTTTTTATGCTCATATGTGGAGAAATTACCAAAAGTACACACTGCCTTTAAGCTTTTTGTAAAGTTTAGCCCACCAGGCTAGTAAACTGTGCATTTTACTTGCCCCCAGGGAGGTCTAGGAGCCCAGATTTTAAACATGTACTGTCATACATGTTAATGTATCTCTCTGATGGTAGCAATCACAACCAGTTTAATGGTCAAATGACGTTACATTCACACTAACACAAAATGAACATGTTAACAAATTAATTATTCACATCTGAAAAGGAAGAAATGTGAGCATTCTACACTGTGTACTCAGTTCTTTGATACGTGCATTTCACAACACATAGGACCAACATCTTTACGTCCCATCCAGAGGACGAAGCAATAATGGTTTTCAGTGTCTTGCTCAAGGACGCAATTGTCAAGACCAAGAACCCACACTCTGCTGATAAGAAACACCAGAGCTTTAGTCTGGTGCACTTGACTGCTCAGCCACAATGCGCCATCTGTAGAAAGTCTGCTAATTCCTATTTTATGTAAAATCCTGTACAGTAGATTCGGTTGGTTTCATCTCGGGAAGGCCGCGCTTTTGTCTGGATTTTGAAAGCAAGTTTTGTTTGATCACACCTCTTTTTGTTCAGGTACCTTCCCCATTGATTTGACCAAGACTCGCCTGCAGGTTCAAGGTCAGCAGATGGGGAGCAGCTATAAGGAGCTCAAGTACCGAGGGATGACCCACGCCCTTGTCAAGATCTCAAGAGAAGAAGGTGTAAAGGCGCTCTACTCCGGGTATGTGAAACCTTGATTCGTTAAACCACACATTGCATCCTTCAAAATCCACGCACACAGACCATTAGAGCGTGAGGGCGCTCTACTCTGGGTATGTTAAATCTTGACTCATTAAACCACACATTGAATCCTTCAAAATCCACGCACACAGACCATAACAGTGTGAGGGCGCTCTACTCCGGGTATGTGAAATCTTGATTCATTAAACCACACATTGAATCCTTCAAAATCCACGCACATAGACCATTATAGCGTGAGGGCGCTCTACTCGGGGTATGTGAAACCTTGATTCATTAAACCACACATTGAATCCTTCAAATCCACACACACAGGCCATTAGAGTGTGAGGGCGCTCTACTCTGGGTATGTGAAACCTTGATTCGTTAAACCACTAATCGAGTCCTTCAAAATCCACACACATAGACCATGGGTTTGACACTATACAGAATTGATGAATTGGTTCAATTCAGACTTGCTCATCCGGGTTCGAATTTGGGATAAAATTCCACAAGACTTGTAGCTCAAATTGTTTATCGGACTACAAGTTATTTTCAAGACCAGTGAGAAGGAAGCTTTCTACACAGTACAACATGTAAACTGTTTTTATTTGAACAAGGACCAAGAGAAGATTTATCTTGTTTAGAGTGTGTAAACTTCAAACAGAATTAAAAGATATTTATCAGACTAGTCAAAGTCAACATTTGAACAAAAACAATTAGTTATTTTTTTAAGATATTAAACAGGTAGGTATTGATATTCAATTGACAAAACACAAGACCACTGGACTTATCCGGTCAGAAGTTTACTGGCCTGATGCTAAAACCACTGGCCTTCAGGCTGTGGTCCAGTGTAAAATTCAAGCCCTGTACATGCTTTGGTAACTAGGTCTCAGCAGTCTACGGTCTAAGGTCTTGAAGTCAAGGTTGACGGTCTAAGTTCAGGGTGCAAGTTCTTGCAAGTTGAAAAAAAAAGTGTAAAAATTGCTGAGTCAATAAATAACTGTTTGTATTGCTATTTCCAGATATTGTTTTTGTTTTACACTGCATTGCACACTATGTACATTATACCCCAACAGAGAACCATAATATTATTTGACTTGCTCACATTTGACCCAATCCACATGAACAATACATATAAATTAGAAAAACTAATTCAAAATCTACATATAAATGTTTTTCTTAGTTTCTTTTTGCCAAAAAATTATTTTGGAGACCTCTCTTGATCAGTAAATTCCATTTACCAGGAGCTCCAAAATATGCAAAACCAGTTTCATGCAGTCCACGCAAACTGCACTAAAGACCTTATAGTTCTGAGCCGACAATATATTGTTTCATTACCGATCTATTACTCACCCCTCCGCCCTCAGAATCAGACCGGCCATCCTACGCCAGGCGTCGTATGGCACAATTAAAATGGGCTGCTACCACTCCTTCAAGAGACTACTGGTGGAAAATCCTGAAAACGAGACCCTACTCGTCAACGTGGTGTGCGGTGTAACGGCCGGCGTGCTGGCATCGTCTATTGCCAACCCAACTGACGTGCTGAAGGTACGAATGCAGGCGCAGGGCGCCAGTTTCGCCAACACCAATGGCATGATCAGCTCCTTTGTTAACATCTTCCATGAGGAAGGAACCAGGGGATTATGGCGGGTGAGTTTTTGTCCAGAAATTATGATAAATACATATTTTTCAAAATTTGAAGTCATCACTAAAATCGGTACCACTACATGATTACAATTAAAAGCAATCAGATAGTCGTAGATTGTACATCTCCCAAATTCTTCCAAATCTCTGCGTGTGATTTTTACCTAATTTGGATGAATTCAGTACTGCACAGCCAAACAAACCGTGCTTAGCAAGGAGCCAGGCATGCCAGTCTTATCAGAGTCTATAAAGTTTCGCCTGAGTTCGATGGATTCAGTACTGCACAGCCAAACCAACCGTGCTTAGCATTGAGCCAGGCATCTAAAGGTTTTGCCTGAGTTTGATGGATTCAGTACTGCACAGCCAAACCAAGTATGCTTGGCATGGAGCCAGGCATACCAATATTATCAGAGTCCAAATGTTTTGCCCGAGTTTGATCTATTTAGTACTTCACAGCCAAACCAACCATGCTTAGCATGGAGCCAGGCATACCAATCTTATCAGAGTCTAAAGGTTTTGCCTGAGTTTGATGGATTCAGTATACAAATCCAAACCGACCATGGTTAGCATGGAGCCAGACATCAATCTTATCAGAGTCTTAAGGTTTTGCCTGAGTTTGATAGATTCAGTACTGCACAGCCAAACCAACCTTGCTTAGCATGGAGCCAGGCATACCAATCTTATCAGAGTCGGAAGGTTTTGCCCGAGTTTGATGGATTCAGTACTGCACAGCCAATGTATAAAGTTGACACTACTTGGGCCTAACTCGGCTCGAGACTTTGTGACCACGGGTTTTTGCAATGTTAGAAATTCGTTTTTGCCATCCAGGCCGATCCTGGGCAGCACGAACAGCCTGATCGTGTTGTAGGCTGATGGCGTTGAGATCGACTATAACCTGTGATATGTAGGTGCAGCGCAGGCTTCCACCATGTCAAAAGGGTTCAGATGGTTGGTTTTGTGGATTTAAGAAGGCAGCGAGAGGCTCCTCAGGTCTTCGGAGAGCATGGCCAATTAAACGAAGACGACTTCTCTGCACAGCCAAACCATCCATGCTTAGCATAGAGCCAGGCATACCAATCTTATCATAGTCTAAGGGTTTTTGCATGAGTCTGATTGGGTCAGACCAATCTTATCTGAGTTGAGTCCAAACCATTTTAAAGCATGTGAAGCAGCTTATTTCCAAAATATCAACGGGGTTAATTTTGTTGTTGTTGTTTTTCGTTGATGATGACAGGGCGTGGTCCCCACAGCGCAGAGAGCAGCCGTCGTCTGCGGTGTAGAACTCCCAGTCTACGATTGGTTCAAGAAGTGGATCATCGACAACAAGTGGCTGGGAGACACCATGTCAACTCACTTCATGTGAGTTTCCAATCAAAACGTTTTCCAAAGGGGGTACACCAAAATGTTGTGGCACTACTGACCACGGAATTCTGCGCTTCTGTCCCATAGAATTCTGCACTTTGTGTGGGGTGCCATAAGCGCATGATTACGTGGTAAGCAGCACCGTGAAACTGGGCTGTGGCTAATCAAAAGAGTCGCAGACAGTGTTCATGTTTCATGCGATCAACCATAATATACATGAAATTACAAACCTGTGAAAATTTTGGCTTAATCCAGTGTGTGAGTCAGAAGAAAGTAGTGAAAAAAACATGCACAATTTTCAGCATGTAAACACATTGTTCTTAATTTTGGTTGTAACAACCGAAATCAGCTGATTGCGTGTTTTAGGTTTTCAGATACAGTTTTCTTGAATGTGACTTCATTTCAGAGGGAAATTTCGCACAGAAAAAAATGATTCTAGTATGAATTTTTTATCCTTACCAATCCTGTGTAATACCTTGAATTGACCATTTACTTTACACTTGTGCCTACATGTATGTACTGTGTCAACGTTATCTGTACAGGCAGTGTATGTTCAATCTGTGATTTCATTTTTACCAATGCTCAATTCATCAGTCAAGGCAAACTGTGGGTGTGTCAGTCATTAACGCTCTTCCATTTTGTTTGTCTCAGTGCCAGCTTTGTCGCTGGGTTTGCTGGAGCTGTTGCGTCAACGCCTATCGATGTCGTCAAGACACGACTGATGAACCAAAGAAACCTACGAGGTTGCTCTAGTAAAGCTCAACACATATACAAGAACTCATTGGACTGCCTGGTCAAGGTGGGTATTAAAGTGCTAGTGGGTATGAACAGCAAAGAATGCTTACCAGAATAAGGTTACCAGCCGAAATACCATTTCACACGTACCATCAGTGACTGGTATCCCGTTCAGTTTTGCTTAGCAGAAAATGATTAAGCACTATTTTGTTCTTAAGCAGCTCCATGAAATTGGGTCGTTGGCGCAATTTCATAGAGCTCCTTGAGCAGACAATCGTGAAGACGTGCAGAGAATTCTGTTTGAAATGTCGAGACCACACACAACTATTTTGTAGAGCCAACACTCCTCCAAAAAGAGAGAGAGAGACTCCTATGTAAATTGTTTATCCCTATAGACCCCTTGCACAACGCGCAGCGTACTCACATGCGCCTATCCTGGGTGTCATTTTGGGTGTCAAAATCATATACAGACATGCACAAAAGAGAGTTGACACCCAAAATGACGCGCATTGTTCGGAGGTGCGTTCGCGTTGTGTAGGGGGTCTATAGAAATCAATAGACCCCCATTGCATAACACGAAATGCTACAGGTACAACTGAGGTCACGCGCACGTTTTTATGCACAGAGAACAGCTATCGTCCAATGATCTGCCTCCTTTTTGAGAGTGTGACGTCATATGCAATGGGTCTTTTAACCAGTTTGAAAGCTTCCTCGCTCAGTAAATAATACAGCAAATTGCAAATAGGTTCTTACCTTGATTTCAGTTTTCCAAAGCACTTAAATTCAGAAGAGGCAATCCGCTGAAAAGTTGCATGCCTGAAATTGGGAAAAAAAAGTTGAATCAATTTGTACATCATTGGTTTTTATTGTTGGATAATGCCTACACCAGAAAAGAGTACCTACACTGGACTGCAGCCTTGTATAGTACACTGATGCATAAAATACAAGATTGTCAAATCAAATCAAGATAGTTCTCACTTGATGTCACACAGTGTAAAAGGCGGCCATCTTTACGGGCAAATCAGTCATTTTTGTTAATGCACAACTATGCGTTATGTGTTAATTCCACATGCTGCTCACGTGAGTTTTTTCAAATTCCTTGCATGATTGGACGGTAAATCACTTGGCTGCACAGAAAAGTTAGAATGCTTGACGCAGCGCAAAGCCAAACCCAAGTTGCCAGTAAAGATGGAATCTATCGAGAACTATCTAACATTTATTTCCAAAAGGAATAGTATACATTACAGAATGAAAGTTACAGTTCTGGAGGGGAAGCAGAAAAGTAGAGTAAAATAAGGAACAGTTGGAGGCACCAGGGTTCAATTTCCTGGCACTGCTTACTGCAGAATTCTACACTTTCGGCCCATAAAATTACATGCATTTCAGGGCAAGGTAAGCGCAGAATTTTGTGGTTAGCAGCACATTGAAAAATCGTGCCCTCTCTTCAAAGAGTAACATCATTTTAACATCAAATAATAAACATTTAAAATTTACCCAGTCAGTTTCCCTTGTGGTTTATTAATTGGTATCTGAAATAAAAAGTCGCATCCCCTTAAGGTGATCCCCTGGCTGCCGCTTCCCAGGTTGTATCGTAAACTTGGATGTCATCCCTGGCTACACGGCAGTTAACGGTTGTATATGGCTTCTGACTGGCACCCCCCGAACAAAGATACTGACAAAATAGGGAGACCGCCAACATTAGTGCTAGATAGCTCAGCTGGTTGAGTGCCGGCACATTAATCCGGAGGTCGCTGGATCGAATCCCGCTCTAGACAATTTTTCTTTGTTCAACCCCAAATCATCATTTTCAACATGGTAAATCACTTCTTGTTTCTACTTTTCAGACGTTCAAGTATGAGGGATTCTTTGCTTTATATAAAGGCTTCATACCAACGTGGGTGAGACTCGGACCTTGGAATATTATTGTATCCTTTCTGTTAAAAACCTGCTTTTTTAAATGGTACTTTAAAAAAAAATTGTCCTTGGTACTCCTTACAGATCTTCCCATTTAAATTCTTATGAGGCAACCTTGGTTTCATTACCAGAAATATGTTGGAACTCTCATATGCACTGGGACCAATTTCATAAAGCCTGTAAGCACAAAAACTTGCTAAGCAAAGAAAAATCTTGCTTAGCATGACCAGGTTACCGGCCAAACTTCTTTAAAGTTTACATTATTGCGACTGGTGCCCCACTAATTTTTGGCTGAGCAAAGAAAATTTATAAGCAGTATTGTCTGCTTAACAGCTTTATGAATTTGGGCCCAGATCTTAACCGAAGGTATGAAGAACAAACAAATCTGAAGTGAATTGTTTTGTAGCAACTTCTCTAATAGACCATTATCAAGCTGCCACCATCTTGGTCATGTTATTATTGTTATGTAATATTAATGATCATTGGATGAAATAAATCGTGCGTGAGAGTGAAACTTGATTATGTATTAGGAAGACAAAACTATGGGCGCCCGATTTGCTGCGAGATCGAGAGAGCACGATATCCGAAAGAAAAGTTCTAGATCCCAAGCACGTTGTTATAATCAGAAGAAATGCTCTCAATCCCAAGCACGTAACACGCTACATCAGCCTGTGCCTTCCACTGATATTGAAACTCGGTAATACCACACAATTGTATTGTCTTCCTTAATGTTGGATGTAACCAGTTTTTTATTACGTACGAGCAGATGAAGAAGCTTCCCTTATGATGCTGTCACATCCAGTCGAACGAGGACTACCTTGAGGGTGCGCAAAAATGAAAATCTTGCCTTTAATAGCACCGTGGAAGTCTGCACGAGTGCTACAAGCAGAAAGCAGCTCTTATAAGGAAAAACAGATTGATCTACATATTTTTTTACAAAAACTAAAATCAGGTTTCGATGAGAGAATTTTTTTTAGGGGGGTGATAACTGAACCGGATATGATGTGAATCTTTGTCAAGTTTTGAAAAAAATTGCATATAACAAAGAAGACAAAGAATTCAAAAAGGTCACAAGAGAGAGCAGGGTCCAATTTTCATGGCTCTGCTTTACCATAAGCGAAGAATCGGCGCTTACAGAAGCAGGGAATTCAGTGCTTACGTCAAGCGTATTTCACAGATTAGCAGGGAATGTTTTGATGTGCGCGTGTTCCATGTTATACTAGGCATTCTTCGCCTACACAGCCAGCGCAGAAATTCGGCGCTGCACAGCGAGCAGAGAATGGTGATAGCAAGCGCAGAATTCGGCGGCAAGCAAAGCCATGAAATTGGGCCCTGGTCTGGAGGCTTGGAGGGGTACACTTTCTGTGGACATGTACTTGTAGTTTGACAAGAGCCATGTCCTGTAGGCCTATATTTTAGCTGTGAACATGTTACACTACATGCATGTGGTTTATCATGTTCATTACAAGGCATTGGAGACATGAGATTTAGAAAAACACATCATTTTTTTTATAACGGAAGCTTTAAATTTCACATGGATTCACACATGGGGTAATTTTTGTATTAATTTTTTCTTTAAATCTTAACATTTTGTCTGTCAAACCCCTTCCATCAATAGACCATGTAACCTCTGTTCACAAAAATTGTGACCTTGTACATTCCAGGGCCTTTCTGGCAGGCAAGATACTGCACTGGTCATATGGGAAATGTTAAATTTGTTGTGTCATAATTCAAACATAAATTCAAGAGTTATGAAAGTTGAGTTATTCAACAGCTGCACAAGTTTTGAGATGTGCCACCTCGCTTCATAAGTTGATAAAAAATTTGACTGTGCAATCTCAATATATAAGATTGAATGTTTTCTTCCATTTGGCTGTGTACAAATCCGGCCTGCAGTAAGTCCAGGCTCTGTGGCTCTTTTGTAAACATGTGATGTCACAGGTTACATGGTCTATACTCTTTCCCATTTGGTGAGTTTTGAAATAAGTTTTGATGTTACTAATACCTGGTCACAGAAATTGGCTTTTGTAGTTTGGTCTGTATATTTATGGTGTAACTGTAAGTAAAATGTTATGAACCAAGGAACTTTTGTGAAAGATACCATTATTTTTTAATATTGACATGTTTTGCTGGTTTGTGAATACTTTGTTTTTCAGTTCAATTTTTTATTTTGCAAGCTTTTTTGTTGTTGTATGTAATGCAATCTGTTTTGTTCTCAGGAGGAAGCCTTCTCGATAATTAATAATGTTATTAGAAAAAGAAAAAAAAATAGGTTGTCTATGCAAGACTTTAAAACAAAAAGTGTTTTTGTTTTCAAACATACGCCGCGATTTTTACATGGGCAGCCTTGAGTTGGCGCCAACTTTAAGCGGAAGGTTTTTTTCTCAATATTTGTTTGTTCTTGTCTTTCGGACAATCATTGCTTTTTCAGTAATTGCAATGGTTTGAACTGCAACAGTTTGGATGTAATTTGATTTGCATCAATAATTGGCCACCAGGTGGCAAATAAACTGTACTGTGCCATGATGAAGTCCATACTAACCAAATAAATATGTTGGATAACAATAATAAGGGATATTTATATAGCGCCAGTATTCGCCATTTTTGATGTTCATGTCGCTTGAACACTATTACCCCTTAGTCACTAGGCTATTTATTTTATTTCTTAAACCATCTCGAGCTCAAATCAATCACAAGAACCATCTCTGCCCTCACATGTACCCATTTACTCCCGGGGGAAGGGAAGCAATTACAGTTAACCGTCTTACATAAGGACACAAGTGTCATGACCGGGATTCAAACCCACACCCCGATGACTTTGCGACCACATTTTAAGTCCGGTGTACTGTACCGCTCGGCCATGACACACCATGGCCAAGACGCACATGGATGTACATGTACGTTGGCCTTAGCTTCTAACTGTGACCAATTTAATAGAGTTGCTGAAGCAGACAATAGTGCTTCATAGTTGTCTGCTAAGCAAAAAGAAGCAGGATACCAAGCACATGTGACATGACATTTTGGCTGTTAACCTTACACTGGTGTAAGCAAAATTGTTTTGTGCTTAGCTACTTTTTGTGCTTAAAAGGTGTGTATACGTTTGGTAATGACTCATGAGCTTTGGATAGTTTAATGCATTTTGAGAAACTGTTCACTTCGAAGTACTGCGATTATGGAAAAAGATATCACTTTTTATCCCCAAAAATTGGAATCTCTCAGATTGTGTATTCCAATTGCAGATTATTCTTCCTGCGTGGACAAACTGCTCCGGATTTTCAGCAGTATCTCAAAAACGCTGCCACCTTTTGAAATGAAATTTTCACAGGTTAGTTTTGTGGTATATATCTACAACTATATAGGATTGAAAAAACTGCGAAGGGTTTTGCCCAGAAGTAACCGGTTACCAACCGAAATACTAGGTGCTGCATAATGCGTGTGACTGGTTTTCCGGCTACCATCTTGGTTATGTAAAGCACTTTTGAAAAGTTTTCAGGCATCGCACATTTTTTATTTCTTCTGCAAGTACAATTGCTGTGTTGAAAAAATCTTTGGGATTGTTCTTTTCTACTTATAGATTGAGTTGTGTCAATAGAGAAATAATTTTGTTTAAGGATGTGGTTGTAGAAGAAACTCATTTTTATAAAATACTAGTTTTCCTACCACTATACATGACTAAACTTTAGATTGTAGGTCAAAGGTTATTTACATTTGGCTTTATTTATGAAATACACCGTTTTACCTTGTTCAACTTCTTGACACTCTGCTGGGTCATAGGTCAAAAAAGTTGATTACATGTGGCTTTATTTATGAAGCCATTTGCGAGTTACATGTGGTTTGAATAATGAGACGACCATGACCATACCCAATTCTGACTGATCAGAAGGGTTGCGACACAAGCTTCCTCGAACCGAACCAGTCGACTTGGTAAAACTTGATTAAGTCTATGGGGAATTCAATTTGAATGTTCACCTTAGACTGGTCCCCTGTCTTTATCTACAAGGATAAAGACAGGCATTGGTCTTACAGGCTTAATGATGTTTTATTGTTTAATTGTTTGCTGGCGAATAAAATGAAATGAAATGATTTCATTGGATACAATGATTTCATTGGATAAACGTGCAGTGACGTAAGCTTTCCATATCTGTTTTATTATTGGTCCGAGGTGATGTAGTTTGTCAGCTTGCACTCTCAGTCGTCTGCATACAGCGTGTGCGTATTTGTACATGTACATGACAGTAATGTTTTTTTTATTCACTATGTGTACATGGGAATGTACCTGTACGTGTTGACTGCGAATCTCCATGTGATGATGTGAGATCAACTGGCAGGATCTTGCCAGTTGCTCAAGGCCGGTGTCTAGCGTTTAACGAGCCTTGAAGTGTGACGTCAGATGTTCAGGCTATTTTCTCCTGGGACCAATCAAGTTAATTAATCATTATCAGACATTATATGCATTATGTAACTCGCAAACGGACATTGTTCCTGGTCATAGTTCTAAAGTTATTGACATTTTTATTAGTACACATTATGTCAATTGTTTTGGCCTCAAAACGTCAATTGTATTTTCTATTCTTTCATCATAATGTTATCTCTAAGATGGCGACACTGGGTTGACGTCAATGTATAAGATCTATTTTAGAAATACATGCATATCCATTTGTTTTTCTCCCTAGCTAGCTTGACATTCTCGGTGTTTCAATTTCACTCAATTCCCATTAGCTTTGATCTTGATCAAGGCGCACCAGCCGGCCGGAACAGTTAAGTGGCACTTTGCCCCGCTAGCGGCACATGGATCCATACACTGTTACATACAATACATTCATGTACTGTACACTACGCACTTAAAAAAATGTACAAGTGTGTACATGAATGTCCATTATGCGTGGGCTTACGGCCGGGTCTTTTTTCACTGAGGAAAAATAGACCTCGCACATTTTTTTCTTTGTTCAACAGTGCAATTCCCTTTTAGAAAAAGAAATAATAGAAGTGGTCCAAAGTTGATAAAAATGCTCGACTTGCACCTTATGAAAATTTTTTCCTTCGAATTTTCAAATGTCAAGTTATGAGGCATCAGTGGTTCCTATTGCATTGAAGGAGAAAGTCCCATCTTAAAATTTGATCAAATTTTGAAGGAAACAAATGCTGGACTTACCCCTTACGATGTTTTCAATTTTTTTGCCTAATTTTCAAATGTCAATATTTCTGCAAATTTAGCTGAAAGCATAAAAGGCATCAGTAGTGCCTATTGCATCATTTTAAAGCATAAAATTGGAACTTAAAATGTTGTCAAAATTTGAAAAAAATGCTGGAATTACCCCCCTTTTGATTTTTCAATGTTTGGCCTAATTTTTAAATATCAACATTTCTGTAAATTTAGCTGGAATTATGGGTAAGGTTAAATATTAGTGCCTACTGCATCATGTTACGGCATAAAAACACAACTGAAAACTTGGCCCAAAAATGATGAAAACGCTGGGCTACCCCTTATGATTTTTTTCAAATAACAATATTTCCGCAAATTTAGCTGAAATCATGGGTCAATTTATGACCCCAAATATGTTATCATTTAAATAATTTTGAATAAATATATTATTTCCCCTAGAGGAAAAAAACCTTCTGAGTTAAAATAAATGAAACAATACCTATGTTAATAATTCCGTCTAAAGTGGCGTGTTAAATTGTGTTTGTTTAAAATGTGTTTTATAGTTATTCTTTTGGAATGAACATTAGGGTTAAACCTCCTTGTAATTTTGGCTCAAATAACTTGAAATGTCAAAAAGAATGAACAGCAAGGCTTATTGTACTTTTGGCTCAAATATTAACATGAATGTCAAAAGCAATAAACAGCCAGGCTTACACCTTATAATTTTAGCTATGGCATTGCATGAAGTTTCAAAGGAATGAATAGCAAGGCTTACCCCTTCGGTCCAAATTTGATACAAAATGCTAGACTTAGGCCCTATACACATTATAATTTTATTTTTGGGCCTAATTTTCAAATGTCAAAATTTCCGCAAATTTATAAGCTCTGGACTGCACGCAATTGAACAATCCAGCGTAGGTGATTTTAACGCTACTTAGGCCTATGTAATGAACTGCGATAACGGCAACGACTTAATAAAAGAAAATAAATGGTAGTAGTGGGATTCGAACCGGGGTCAGCACCATTGAAAACCTACCCTAACCGCATAGGCTACTGTTCCCGTTACGAGTTAATGAGAGGTCATGCAATGTGATGCATCGGATTGGTCCTGTCTTTATCCGTCAGAAATAAAGACGAGCTTCAAAGTCAAGACGCATGAATGTTTTTAAGAAAATATTTTTGTAAACCACTGTATCCTTTGGGGGAAAAGAGACACAAAAACTCTCGAAGACAGAAGACATGCCTGATTACTAATTAAGTCATAACTAAATTAAAGGAACGTTACAGAACTGGTAATTAAAATTTTCTTTAAGATCACAGATTTACATAAAACTTACACGGTCTAATGATGATGATAGTAGAAAACATCCCTAGAAATATTTCTGTCTGAAATGCCATATTTGATGAGAAATAAATAAAACTAATTTCCGATTGGAGTTTATCGCTCATGAGCGTTTTATTCATGCATTGTATAACACATGCAAATGTGTAATCGGTTTTTCACTATTTTCTCGTGACCCAGATGGCCGATCGATCTCAAACTTCTCCAGGTTTGTCAGTTTATGTATATGGTGGATTATATAAAGTGCTTAACTGTTTTGTTAGCAAAAACCAATTCTGTAATGTTCCTTTATATAAAACAAAATTACTAAATAAGTTCTTACATTTTAGGGGGTAAAATCATGTATTTGATTGATTTTCTATCATTTTAATTTAAATTCCGCACAAAAGTTACAAGACTTCCACCTTTATCAAATTCCATCAATTAGTCTTGAGCTTTGTTTAAAGGCTTCAAATGTCCCACCCTGTGGGCATTGATCTCTTCAAATTGGGAGAGATTCCTCTGTTGGAAACATTTATGGCAAAATGTCTTCTTGTTCTCACTCGCTTCTACTTATAAAATTATCTCGATTAGAAGGATGTTGAAAAGCACCCCAGTCGGACAGGAAAATGCACATTGTTTTGTTTAACTTTTAAGACACATTTTGTAGAGTTGGTTGAATTAAGAGTTGGTTGAATTAACCAACTCTACAAAATGTGTCTTAAAAGTTAAACATGTTGGTTTTACTTGATTTATCATTGGGTACGTTTTGTTAAAACATCTTATTTAATGATCTTATTGCAAAATTAAAAAAATATCCGAAAGTCCTCTTTTCTTTGGGGGAGTGAAATTATTAATCAGTAATCACAAGAAACACATACAACCAATTACAGCAATAATAAAGTTATACAAAATGTTAAGTGCAGGGACAAAGGGAAAGAACAAAAGAATGCTCCACATGGAAGCATTTAGAAAATGAAAGTGTGACTAATAATTGGCGTGGATTGTGTGGGCGTGTATCGTCCTGACAGACTGTGTGCGTGGATACTGCCGTGCAAAGTTATAGCCCAAGGGCCTTGATTAAGGTTAATTTCCCGCATTTGGATTGTTATGCAGTTTTAATGATCCGAAGCATATAATTTGTTATGCTTTGCACGTTGCTAATTGCCACTTGTATACATGGTAAAGTGGGTAAAGAAAAACACGATTTACACCCATACAGTGGTGGGTAAGGTATACACATTGATCTCTATTATATCACGGAGGAAAAATTAGAAGGAGTTACAACAACCTTTTTCTGTTTTCTTGCAACTTCAATGACCAATTGAGCCCAAATTTTCACAGGCTTTTTATTTTATGCATATGTTGGGATACACCAAGTGAGAATACTGGTCTTTGACAATTACCAAACGTGTTCAGTGCCTTTAAACACTGCACGGGAATAGATCTCTTTGGGGGTAAATCTAGCAACAAAAATGTAACAGTAATGCCATATTTTGTGTGGTCAGTGGCCATTTGATTGCTCACGGCCTTTTGTTACTAAAATATAGGGTACTTTGTGTGCCCGGAAGCGTTATTTTTTTTTACACCGCAGCGAGGGGTTTTGTACTGTAACACTGTCAATTCCATCTTGAGATAGGAGACTACGTCTAACCCTAAACCCTAACCCTCACCCTAAACCTAACCCTTTATAGGCATAAATGTTTTGTACTGTAACACTGTCAATTCCGTCTTGAGATAGGAGACTACGTCTAACCCTAAACCCTAACCCTCACCCTAAACCTAACCCTTTATAGGCATAAATGTTTTGTACTGTAACACTGTCAATTCCGTCTTGAGATAGGAGACTACGTCTAACCCTAAACCCTAACCTCGCCCTTTATAGGCATAAATGTTTGTAGTCTCATCTCAAGACACGAATTGGCAGTGTTACAGTACAAAACCCTGCCCGGAAGAAGGGCGTAGAGCCTCATGACGTAGGTCATGTAGTGTTACTGTTTGTTAAAAAATGCCACGTGACCTACAATCAAATTACAAGGCCACTTAGGTATTTTGTAATTATTGACAATCGGTCCAAGTAAGTGAATTTCAAAGGATCACACGCTGTTTTGTTTTTAATCATCTTGGAAGATGGATAACGTTGGTACAGAACACTTTGAGAAATTGTCAAGTCTGACAAATTTTGGATTCAGTGAAAATATTAAAAAGAATCAAGTTTTTCATGACTTGAAAACATTTTTTTCGGATTGGGACAACAAACTGAGCTTAAATGTTTTACAAGATTAGTTTCTCCTCTCTGTTTCATCTCTCTGTTTAAATTGAAGTGAATTTCTTTCGCTTTGTTTAGATGTACTGCTGAGAATTAATGATAATGAAAGGTTAACAAGGAGTTGATAAAGTCGCTAAATCAACCAACATTGTATCTGTAATTTATTTATACTTATTAAATCACAATCACAACTGTCAACAAACATTTCTTACACCGAAACACGTAATCCAAAGAGAACAACAAATTAAAAGAGGCAAATTGGGCATAGTTGTTTTAGACGATTTGTCATTGGTTTAATTTGACATTTCAATCAAATTACCTGTACTAATAGGAGACTATAGGGCCCACTGCACCTGTTTTCTCTTTGTTGACAACAGTGATTTCAGCTGTAAACGTCTGATAAAACTGAAGACACAACAATTAGTAACCTTCTCGTTTGTAAAGTTCCTTTCTATTTTAATCCATTCAATACGATTAAAGGTATTATCAGGATTGGTCAGGATAAAAAAACAGCTCGTTTAATTTTAGTTTTAAAGAGCTTACTGATAATGAACTATACTAGAACCATTTTTTGTGAGAAATATTTCCCTCTGAAATGAAAGAAATTCGAGAAAACCGTAAAGATGGCCGACTTTACACTGTGTGATGTCAAGTTTCAGGACAAACGGAACTTGCGTTATTTCATATGAGGTGTCCAGTTAGAATGCACATCTTACAAATTATGCACTTAGAAAAAAGTTTCTCCTGCAACTCGACTAAAGTTGGAAGGTCTAAAAAGCCATCTTTACAAAATGTGATTAACACCGAAAAACAAATTTTTCACCGTGTTTTTCTACAAAAACACGTAGTACTGTTTGTACAATGATGTACTCTATTTCACACAGTTAACTTTGGTACATGGTGTAACCTCTACTAAACTTTCCCATTGTACAATCGTCCTTCATTTTTAACTCGGTTTCAGAAATGCAATTTCACTGTGAGTGTGGAAACAAATCAAATTGCCAGAACTCCTGCGCGTTTCTATTATACACAGTTTACTTTTGGTATGATGTAAGGTTACCCAGACTTTAAGGAAATGCAATTTCACTCTGAGTGGGGAAAACAAATCTAATTATGAATATTTTCTCTCCGTTTCGCTCTTGTCTTTAGTTTGACGTTTATAAGCTCAATAACAAATCCCTCCTGGAGACTGCTTTTACATTAAGAAGATGGAATGAGTTTTGGTCAATTTCAATTTTGAGTGTCGTTAAGTATCCTTGAATGTAAAATCTCTTTGTTCAAAATGCAATTTGTCGTCAAAATATATATTTTTGTAACATTCAAAAGTCTCGAGGAGGATTTGCAATATAGAAACACTGGAGGGCAGTCTAATTTTTCCCCACTTTTTTGCTCGATTTTTAGGAGGGTAGTTTTCCCCACCCTCCACCTCCCCCGGGTCGTACACCTACATTTTCAATGGGAGACAAATTTCTGAGATAGTCATTTTGTCTTAACACAGTGTGAAGAATCTACACAAGGAAATAATTTTTTTCCTTTGACGATGCACCCTAGACAATCTTTCTAAAAGTTTATCTTTTATTTTCCACCCAAACATTTAATTGGGGAGATAATGAAACTCTACAAGTAATTAACTATAAATAAGATTAAATCATTTGTTTTTCTGATGAAATAAGTTGACTGTTTTTTTTAATTGTTTTATCCTTTAAAGTCTTTTCAATCTGTTGGTGCATTCAAAGGCATTTAAGGGAACAAAATATCCCCTCGTCTTCACAAGACAATCTTTGACAAACTTCACTACATTTAACATGAACAAAAACCATAAATTGAGAATGCAGACTGATTTTTGTACGTCATGTAGCTGGCTCTATATTCTCCACGTTTCTTGCACTGGCGCCAGAAGGGTTCAAACCAAACATGGCCTGACCACGGTGCCGGAACATAAAGAAAGACGGTCTGTTACCAACTGTGTCAAAAGATCTGCATTGAAAGGGAGAGAATCAAAATAAATGTTTTAGGGTTCCACTTTTGAAGGATGAATACAAAATTAAAAAATCATGCTCAGAGCAAAAACAGATTATAAAATTGCAATGTCTTATGTTGCTTGTGAAAGTAGTATAGTATAGTTTTATTTATTGTCACACATAAATATTACACATATTTATACAATGAAAGGCATTTTGGTTTTGCGTCTCTAAAAGACATTGAATTATACACACTATAAAACATATATCTAAAAACCACATGTACACAATTTCAAAGATTTTGTAAATAAATATACATCCATAATTATTATTATCATACTTCTGGTAATGAAACCAAGGATGCCTCATAGGTGAACTACATCACTGTAGCTCGCAAGCCTGAGGAAACCTGTACACAAGGGTGCTTGCTACATGTTTGTGAACCAGAAACACAGGGTTAAACCCCTACTTTTCCATGATAAGTGCTCTGGCTTTTTGTACATGTACTACTAATTTAGTACACAGGACCTACAGTATACGGCTTAATGTCCCTTTTGAAGGAAAAGGCAATTATGGTAGAGTGCATGTATCTTGCTCAAGGACACAAGTGCCACGACTGGGACTCGAACCCACACCCTGCTCATCAGGGAATGATTTCATCCAGCCATAATACATGTACATGTGTAGACTGTGCAAGTCTTGCACGTATTCGAACATCGGAACCCATTAAAGTCGATTTCCTTCATGAGTTTGTTTCTTTCACGCGTTTAAGCAATGTACGTGGGATCAACGTGGGACCAAAGTCCACATGGACAGTTCCGTTGGACCACCGGAACAGTCCGTTGGAACTTTCAAAACACTAATGCACATTTTCAATCATGTAGGTTTAGCGTAACGTTCTGGCGGTCCAATGGATTGCAGGCCTGTGCCCACGGGAACATTATATTGCACCAGAATGTGCCCGACTTTTGAGATGCTCCCTTAATCCTCCGCAACCAGGGCCCAATTTCATAAAGCTGCTTAACGGCCGTTTTTGTGCTTGCTGCGCTGCTAACCAAAATCACACGAAAAGGCATGCTAACCTTCTGGTGCTTACTGTATGAAAATGAATGATGTAACAATACAAATCCATGGTGAATGCCTAATTTTCTTGCTAACCTGTGAAATACACTTTTGCTTAAGCAAATTTTTCTGCTTTAGTTAGCACGAACATTTGCTTATCGTTAAGCAGCGCTATGATATTGGCAGGCCCCATACAACTTCCTGAATTAGGATTTTGGAGGGTTAGGATTAAGGGTAGAAGAGGAACACCCCAGAGGCTAATGCAGGGTAATAGATGCTACTTACTTCTTCTCCATGTCTGCCATAGCTCTGATTCCCCTGAACTGCCCTGCTATGTTGAGAACACCATAAATTGTGAACAGGAGACTGATCAAGCACTGGCAAATGATCTACAGACCGAGAAGAAAGATTTCATTAGAAGAAGTTGTCAACAAATTCTGGATGTGGCGTGTCCGCTATTGTGCCTGACACAAGTGCAAATTGTAGTCGATCAATGATGATGATGTGACATTTGCCAATAAGTTATGGAATGGTCTACCGAAGCCCCTAAGCACAATGATTGATAGTTTTAAAGCAGTCCATAGGCTTAAAGGCACTGTACACATTTGGTAATTACTCAAAATATCTATTAGCATAAAAAGTTACTTGGTAACGGGCAACAGAGAGCTGTTGATAGTATAAAACATCGTGAGAAACGACTCCCTCTGAAGTAATGTAGTTTTTGAGAAAGAGGTAATTTCTCACTAAAATAATAAAAACTTCTTGCAAGAAGTTTTTATTCCTATCTGAAAGCACACAAATTTGTACAACAAGGGTGTTTTTTCTTTCATCATTTTCTTGCAACTTCGATGACCACTTGAGCCCATATTTTCACAGGCTTGTTATTTTATGCATATGTTGGGATACACCAAGTGAGAACACTGGTCTTTGACAATTACCAAACGTGTACGATGCCTTTAAAAAGATATTTGCTAAACAGATACTTGCCAACAGAAAAAGTGCATGTTTTGAACATGTACCAAACGAAGTGATATTAATATTGTCTCGATTTGTTTGTTTGTCCCCCGCCTTGATTAAGTTTTTCTGATGAGGCCACAAAAGCCATGGCTTCTGTTGCCCTGGTCTTAGGGCCTGGTAGGCCTATTGGTCTTAGGGTCTGGTGCAGTGCTGGTCTGGTGTTGGTCTTACATGTCTTAGGGGCCTGGTATTGGTCTTAGGGCCTGGTCTTGCTGTTATGGCCTGGTTTTGGTGTTAGTGCCTGGTCTTGGTGTTAGTGCCTGGTCTTGGTGTTAGTGCCTGGTCTTGGTGTTAGGGCCTGGTCTTGGTCTTTCGGCCTGGTATTGATGCTAGGGCCTGGTGTTGGTCTTAGGGCCTGTTCTTGGTGTTAGTGCCTGGTTTTGGTGTTAGTGCCTGGTTTTGGTGTTAGTGCCTGGTCTTGGTGTTAGTGCCTGGTCTTGGTGTTAGGGCCTGGTCTTGGTCTTTCGGCCTGGTATTGGTCCTACGGCCTGGTGTTGGTCTTAGGGCCTGGTCTTGTTCTTCGGACCCCTTCAAATGTTTTTCATACACTTTTAGGCTTCACCATGTTCACAATGGAAGTGCCGTTTTCAAAATGAAAATGGCCTTGATGAAACTCCAGACCCGTGATTGCACAGCGCATTGAGATGCCTAGCATTAGCAATGCGAGATATGTAACAAATTTGTATTATACTTACATCAACAGGTAATCTTGTAAACTCTTGCTCGGTTAATCGCAAATATGTCCTGTCTAAAATATCAAAAAGGAGGTACATTAAAATGGATCATAAGTTCAAAGGCAAGTAAAGATAACATGCAAAGAAATCTCACCATGTATGTAGTTTTAGGTTGAACTTAGAGTAAACTGACTCGAGCGGGATTTGAACCTTCCACCTCGTAGGATTAACGTCCTGAGGTCGCAGTTTCAAATTCCAAATCTAGTCAATTTCTCTTTGTTCAACCTTACATTATTTAAAATGTACCCAGTCAGTTTCCCTTGTGGTTTACATCTACCATACAGTGTAGGTTACAAAAGCCAGTGGGAGGAAATTGGGCTGTGTCCGAATTGGCGGCTACAGCTATGGCTACAGATAGGGTAAAGTTCGCGCAAGGACCAATGGTTAACTAGTGGTTTTTTACTGACATACCTGTACGTAGGGCATGAGCAAAGAAGTTGAAGTAGGAACGACTCTAATCATGATTGTCATGTCAACGCGACCGCCAGCTCACTGGGCGTTATCATTAACTGATAACTGGTCCTCTCTGCACTGTGCTATGAAAATGGCTATTGATAACCAGCCATGCGACCATGCCCGGTAGGCTGGTTCCAAAAAGTCGACTAGCTTAGTCCAACCATCGTCGACTAGTCAGAATTCAGGCTAACGTAGTCGAACTATAGTCAACGACAGTCCTTGCGCGAACTTGGCCCTAGATTGCTGTGTCATCATGCGTTGGAAAGTATAGTATATCCTTAGCAACAGTCGTAGCTGTAACTGTAGCCGCCAATTCAGAAACAGCCGAATTTTGGAAAAAATCCACAAGACTGCAGTGCTTGTATTTTTTTTGTAGCTCAAAACTTTTACTGGATAATTTGTTTCAAGACCTGGACCGAAATGAGACAAAGGTCTATCTACAGAGTGTCACAATAAAACTTGTTTTAATTTGAACAAGCACTAATCGAAGATTTATCTCATTTCCTTACTTGTAATTCTTTCATACTCAACAGAATTGAAAGATATTTATCAGACTGAAAGCCAACAGTTTTAAAATTAAAGATTGTGAGGTGTTATTATTTAAAAACACAAGACCACCAGAATTATCCGGTCATAAGTTTACTGGTCCGACACTAAAAATACTTGCCTCGGGGCCTCAATCCAGCGTTTATTTTGAGCCCTGGATTTGGTACAAAATTTCATTTATAGGGCCTAATTATAATGTTTATTGTAAAATGTGAGATTAATTAAAAAAGCAACATAAGAAAAAAAAACCCAGGTACATGTAAGTCTCCTGATGAAATGCATTTTAGCCTCTAAGAAAAACTCTACTAGAGTAAAAAAACCTGAGGCCTTGGCCTTGAACAACTCTTGGTGAAACAAAATTACATAAAAAACGTCAGTTCCTGGAATAGGAATCCCAAGATGTTTTTATCATTATAAAACAAGTTTGCTTCAGGATTAAACAATCCTTTTCCTAATTACCCATGAGGGATTATTCTCTTTTCTAATTCTAGCCACAAATAATTTGTTTTCTTATTGAATCCCTGTGGACACCCTTGTTTGTATACTGACTGTCTAGAGCTTTTCTCATTGAAATTTCCAGATTTTAATGACAGCGTACTTTTGTTACGGTCATGTTTCTGAAGCACAATCAGACCATTGGAAAGCCGTTACATGTACATCAGAGCTGCCAACGTTTGCATCTTGCAATCAGGGAGATTTTGTACAACAACAGTGTCTCCCTTAACAGTGGTTCGCTGGCCAAAAGCCAGTTTAAAAAATACCAGAGGACCAGTCAAAATGCCCGCCAAGTGGTCCGACTGGCTAATTCAGTTTGATAAGCATCCCTGTTTCATTTGAAATATGGAGTGGACTAGTGCAAAATATGATGGACTAGTGAAATGACATGCTAACTGGTCCTGCTGGCGAGTCACTAAAAAAGTTAAGGGCAAACCCTGAACAATCAGGGAGATAGAATTACATTCAGCATAATGGGGAAAAAGTTTCCACAATCAGGAAGATGTTTAAATTTGTCCATCAGAACAGGGAAAGATTGTTTTATTTTCAGGGAATTTTCTGCCGAATTAGGGAGAGTTGGCAGCTCTGGTTACACGTAGGCCATTGCAACAGCCAATCATCGACCCACATCCAGCATGTCCAGTAAAAAAGATGGCATGCTGTTAAGAGATGAAAGGCCTCACAACAATGCAGTATATTCCATCTTTTACAAATCTTGGCTGGTATGTGAAAGGAAAAGGTCTTTGACAAACTCATTAGGCATGAACCCATCCAAAGTGTCATTCTTTAAAGTGCCTTTTCACCAGGCCCACCGAATCATGATCACAGGGTCTACGTGAAATAGTTGGCTGTACACATGCAACTTGCCAAAGTGCCTCACCACACGAGGCATGACTACCGCCAAACATGCACAGACACTTGAATGCCAAGTTATAAGACTTACGTGTTGCTTAAAGTTTTGCTTAGAGTTTTGTGTGTTATTGCATACATTACTCCGAAGCGAACTGGTTCTAAAACTTCATATCAAGTCTTTTGGTTGTTCACTCAATAAAACATGAGTTCAGGAATGCAAAAATAAAAATATTGAATACAAAAATAAATATGGTGTTGACGGCATATTGCGCAACGATCACTTCACACGCTCATGGACATGAGGTTGCAGCCATGTATTTATTTGCATTTTTCATGAAACACAACAAACATTCGGGTAGACTGCGTGCCCTCTTTCGGCGTTGCTCTGTTCCTATGCATATTCGGTGTATGCACATTGTTTGTGTTAACAAGAGTAGTAAATAACCAACATGTTGGTCGATTTTTGGTTATGGTATAATATTCAGTTGGTGTATTTTTGTACATTGTAATGTGTGCTATACAATGTATGCATATTCGGTGTACATGTATGCACATTGTTTGTGTCAACCGGATACTACCATAACCAAAAATCGGCCAAAATGTTGGTTATTTACTACTCCGGTTGACACAAACAATGTGCATACACCGAATATGCATAGGAACATTTTTAAACCAAACAATCTGCAAACGGGGCACAAAGAACATAAACAAAGTTTTCAGCTGTCATGCATGCATGTACATGTAGGCCCATATTTTAATCAGGTCACACAAATGAATGAACTTTTTGATATAAATTTTTTCACTATTTAGTGCAGCAACCGTTTTACACCCAGGGCGTCAGTTGGCAGTGCAACGGAGACCGACGTCCTACCAGGGCCAGGTGGGAGCCCAGAGTCAGAGGCAGTTGAGTCAGGCTACATGAATTTATTTAACACAAAAAATATTTTCTTGTTTACACCCTTAAGTAACAAGTGAACAAGTGGCAGTCGGATACAGCACCATTAGAATAGTCAATCTGTCAGTAGGCCCAATTTCACAGAGTCTGCTGCTTGAGTTTAAAGCACAAAAAGTAGCTACATGTACATTAAAAGCACAACCAAATTTAGACAAAGTAACTGGGGCGCTGTACTCCTTTTTTGAAATTTTGACATCATCGGTCGTACTAGCGCCCCAGATTACGGTTGTCTTTTCCCCGAGGGATCTTCAATTTAGACGGGTGCCTTGCCTCAACCGTGATAACAGGGCGGTTGAGGCAGGACACCCGTCTAAAATTGGACAGGTGTGCTGCCTCAACCGCGTTTTTATCACGATTGAGGCAAGGCACCCGTCAAATCGACGGGTGCCCTACCTCAAACTGCGTAGTCGTCACGGTTGAGGCAGAGCACCCGTCTAAAATCCAACCGAGAGTTGGATGAAGATCCCTCGGGAACTGGGGCGCTAGTACAACAGATGATGTCGAAATTTTGAAAAAGGAGTAGGCTAGGCTACAGCGCCCCAGTAATACTGGGTCTCAAATTTATGCTTGAAACCAATACCAGAATAACTTCAATACGGTTACCAGCCAAATTACCATGTCACATACAGTACAATCCGTCACTGCTATCCTTCTTTCTTATTTTTGGCATTTAACTAAAAAAGCACTTTGATTGTTTTCTTCTCTATATGAAATTGGGCCCTCCCTAGTTCCTGTGCACGGTCTGCGTTTGTGCAGAGTTCAGTTATAATATAGGTTCGGTTCGGTTCAGTTCAGTTCAGTTCTTTAATTATAAAGGTTCCTTTTAAAGCTTCCTCCATTTGCACTTTAGTTGAGTTGAGAATTGAAAGCCGTCTTGATTGAACGTTGGAGTTTAGAAAACCAAATTGCAAAGACAAAGAAAGACGAAGAACTGAAAAGTACCGGTCCAATCTGCCAATTCACCAAAATACAATCGAGCCCCATTTCCTTCCCTTTAAATTGTTCTTTTCCCTAAAGTTAAATTACCAAAACTAAAACCATTAAAACCAATTATAAGGTTATGTGAGTCGACTCATGATGAAGATACTTACGTTGTGCAGCTGAATAACCGGCATGTGCAAGTCCCAAGAATCCGACCAAAAGTGTGACACTGCTGAACGTCGCCATTTTTAAAACAGTTGCAGGTTACCAACGGCTGTTTTATGGTCATCGTGTCGTTTGGAAAGAATCGATAATTGGCATGCAAGAGCCGTTGGCGTAAAAGTCCAGCGAAGGGAAGGCAATTTTTAAAAAAAGGACACGTTGCCTTGGATTGGGCGATTTGGGCTATGAAAAGCGTTTAAAAGCATATTCATTTGTATATGGTTGGAAATATGTTTTAAAAGTAGAATTTAATGATCCACACAAAGATTCCACGAAATTGTGTGGTTTTCCTTTTACACAATGTTCACAAATTCACACATAACTTACATGATTTAAAGTAAATAATGATAGAAAGGGTTCCTTAAAATATTTCTGCCTGAAAAGCTTTCGTTTCTGAGAAATGAGTAAAACAATAATTTTTATCACGCGTGACAATTTGAAAAAACAGAAAACACATAAGGTCTCTTTTTACTATTTTCTCGTGACCTCGATGACCAATTAAGCTCAAACTTTCACAGGTTTGTTCATGCATAATGTTGAATCACAACAAATGTGGACACTAATTTTGAGCTGTTACCAAAAGTGTACAATACCTTTAAATAAACATAGGCCCACCACCAACCCCCTTGGCAAACTGTTTTTTTTTATCAGGCAGGGTGTAGCTCGGTGGAACAAAACACTTTGAGAACTTCGACTCATCCTTTGTAAGCCCCTGGAATACCTTTACAGTGGACCCCTTGCATAATTATGACGTCAAAAGCTCAAAACCATTGATCTCTATTATATTATATTGACTTGGTAGGACACGTTGCGCCGCCATGCGTCAACCGCGCGCGTATTTTCAAGACGATTTGAAAATATTGAAACGCGGGGGTCGTCACACCATTCTGTACGCAACGCAAACAAATGAAGTTTCGTGCTAGAGCAAAATTATTTGCATCAAAATTTACTAATTTCTCCTCAGTTTTTGAACAAGATGTGAAAGAAATTTAACTCAAATCTAAAGGTTCAAATACAACAATGGTGAACTGTTGAGCAATTATAGGTTGTTAGAACGCGCACCAAACGCAGAAAATGGGGATTTACATTCACCATGTTAGTTTTTTAGTCTGTATTTATAACGTTATTATACTCAGTGGCGTAACTAAGGGGGGCACGGGGGGCACGTGCCCCCCCCATTTGATGTCCGTGCCCCCCCCCCGTGCCCCCCCATTTGAAATATGGACTTTTGTGATTGGAAATTTCCAGAGTAAAATGTTACATTTTATACGCTTTGATGAGATAATTTCGATGTTTTTAACTATTTTTCCAATTACATGCAGAAATATATTTTGTTTTACCCTCACGCCAGATTATCGTTTACAAAAATAGTAAATAACATAAAAAGGCGATGAAAAGGGGCTTGTTCAGGCCCGTAACCAGGATTTTTTTGTTTTGGGTGGGCGAATTTTAAAGAAAACGTACATCGGTGCGTTAGCGCCGTCCGTCACGTAGCGACGCAGGGGGAGTAGGAGGAGGTGTGCCCCCTCAGAAGTTCGAAATTTTGTAAAAAGAATGCCCAATTCAAGCCATTTGGTGCACCATTTTTGCGCTATTTATTGGTTATTATATCTGAAAACAGCTGAATTACAGCTTTGTATCAATATTATTTCTGCATTTTTAATGCTCTGACGGCGTATACCACCCATTACGTCCTAAATTAAATTATGTTATAAATGTCATATTTTAACGATTTATTGCTGAACAAATTTTTGCTTAGTGTGTTATTTATTAGTTGCACAGTTACGATGCAGACTTTAAAGAAGAACAAAATTTGCAGACTTTTTAATTAATTAATTTTTTAAATATTTTTTTAAGGGGCCGTCCGACCCCCGATTACGGGCATCGGCTTGTTTTAAAGAAAAAGGCAAACGGAACTTGGCCAGAAGTGCCCCCTAGAAAAATGGTGCACCCCTTGTGCCCCTGAAATTTTACCCTAGTTACGCGCTGTATTCTGACTATATGTTTTGCACAAGTCTTTTGTCTTCTTGCCGGATTTGTTTTATCACTGTAAGATCCTATCGCATACGATATTTTAAAGAGGGCTCCAGGATGTTTTGAAATATTTAGCTTTTACATTTTTCCAATAGATGGAGTCCCCAAGAAATATAAAACATTATTATGAGTCCCTTACCTCACACTAAAACAGGGTAAAAATGTCTTTTCCTCGAAACACTCCCAGCCCGAAATCTGAAAACGCGAGGACTTAATAAACCCGCGACGAAGAATTCATGACGTCACCGGCGTCTAGTTAGTTTGGACTTGCCTATACGAATGCACTGAGCTAACGCAAATACACCGCCAAACTTCACAATTATTTGCAATCAATACGGCCGTTAATGTGACTTTTTATAGGACGATCCAACCGGCAAATAATCAGCAAGCCAATTTACAACGGATTTGTGATTTGGGGGTTTTCGATCTTGAGAGGCGAGGCGATTCCGCAGCTCGGCTTGATTTTCAGTACATCGCTCTACACGTCAAATTCAACCTAACATACACACACGTCGATTCCCGCAAAAACAACAACGCAGACCGCGGCATCACGGGAGACCCTATACACAACGCACAATCAATAGAGTGTGACGTCATGCAATGGGTATGGGTCTTTATCTTCAAGCAGGCCTGAATATTCGATTCTGATTGGTCGATCCATAGCAACAAGGAGCGTGATATTATACAAATAATGAATGTTTATGAGTGCAATGGTGCGAATATTTTCATGAAAGATGGAATGTTCTTTTCAACGAGGCTGAGCCGAGTTGAATGGAACTTTTCATCTTTCAACGAATGAAAATATTCGCACTATTGCACGAATGAAAAACATTCATAATTTGTTTTATATAACATCCAAGTAGATCTTTGTCATTTTGATTGGAGGATACAACTTTCAAAACAAACAAAGCGTACAATATTTTATAGACCTTATGCACATGACGTCATTTCAGTAGGGCGCCCTCGCTTAGAGGTCAAAAGGCGCTTGTTCATTGGCCAATCTTGTGCGCCGCGCGTACAAATCTGTGGGTTTCCATTGTTTCGTCATCGTTTTACCTCTAAAATGGCGGCTGGATGACGTCAATGCATAAGGTCTATTGTGACATTAGACCCATTTCTTTTGGTTCGGATTGTTCGGACTCAACAGTGACTATGCGCGTTCCGTACTGCTATTTTGAGACACGCGGGTGCCGTAATGTAGTATGTGCCTTGCAGTAAACTGTACTGCTGCATTATCAAAGACACGCGCACGCAATGATGTGATACGCACCGTGCAATAGAACAAATCGGATGGAACAAAAAATGCACGGTGAATGGAACGAAAAATGCACGGTTAATGACGTAGCGTGCATTTGCTATCAAGTGACGGACAATCCTCAATCAAATGGCAAGGATCTGCTTGGGTGTTATATAACAACTTGGTGAGCAGTTAGAACACACAATACGCAGGGTGTGATATGGCCGTGCAATATTATACAAATAATGAATGTTTATGAGTGCAATGGTGCGAATATTTTCATGAGCTGAAAGATGGAATGTTCTTTTCAACGAGGCGGAGCCGAGTTGAATGGAACATTCCATATTTCAACGAATGAAAATATTCGCACTATTGCACGAATGAAAAACATTCATTATTTGTTTTATATAACATCCAAGTAGGTAGATCTTTGTCATTTTGATTGGAGGATACAACTTTCAAAACAAACAAAGCGTACAATATTTAATTGTGACATTAGACCCATTTCTTTTAGTTCGGCTTGTTTGGATTCAACAGTGACACGCGGGCGCCGTAATGTATAGTGTGTGCCTTGCAGTAAACTGTACTGCTGCATTATCAAAGACACGCGCACGCAACGATGTGGTACGCACCGTGCAATAGAAAAAATCGGATGGAACGAAAAATGCACGTTGAATGGAACGAAAAATGCACGGTGAATGACGTAGCGTGCAATGGTACGTTTATTTGCTATTACGTGACGGACAATCCTCCAATCCAATGGCAAGGATCTGCTTGGGTGTTACAAAATATACAAATAATGAATGTTTATGAGTGCAATGGTGCGAATATTTTCGTTCGTTGAAAGATGGAAAGTTCCATTCAACTTTCTATAGACCCGGAAGCATATTTTTTGTTTACACCGCAGCGAGGGGTTTTGTACTGTAATACTGCCAAATCCTGTCTTGAGATGAGACTACAACCATTTATGCCTATAAAGGGTTAGGTTTAGGGTTAGGGTCAGGGTTAGGGTTTGGGTTAGGGTTAGGGTTAGGGTCAGGGTTAGAGTCAGGGTTAGGGTTAGGGTTAGGGTTAGGGTTAGGGTTTAGGGTTAGACGTAGTCTCCTATCTCAAAACGGAATTGACAGTGTTACAGCACAAAACCCCTCGCTGCGGTGTAAAAAAAAAATACGCGACCCGGAACGCGCCTCCGAACAATGCGCGTCATTTTGGGTGTCAAAACTCTCTTTTGTGCATGTTTGTATACAATTTTGACACCCAAAATGACACCCAGGATAGGCGCATGTGAGTACACTGCGCGTTGTGCAATGGGTCTATAGACTGTGCAAGTCTCGCGCGTAATCGAACTTCCGGGACCATTGTGGTCCCAACCATATGGAGTTTTACGTTGGCAAGATTTTGTTTCGTCAATTATTTTGATTTAGCGTATAGGCCCTACTTTATGACCATGAAAATTAAATAGGTTGTTGGGAATGTAATACTAAGTGATAAAAACTATGAAAGTAAAATCATTAAACTTGACCTCTGCTTCCGGTTACTTGTAAAACAATTAAGAATTTGTGCCCACCTCCGATCACCAAATTTTGGTCGCGCGATTATAATGACCAGACGCTGTAATTATCAAATGCTTGGCCTTTGCATTGCAGTAGGTTGTCGAAGCGTCAGTCCTCTTTAAATTGCGTCACGCGTTAATATTATTATACGCCCGTGCGATCATCGCGCGTCTGCGTTTAAACCTGCATTTAGTGGTTGCACGTACTCAGGCGTGGATTTACAAAAGGGTTCCTAAAAGTTAAGATCAAATAAGCATCCTTGTCCCACAGTTTTTAGTTTGTTTCAACAAATTTTAACAAATGATTAGTGTGTTTGTTATGAAAGCTCAAACTCATTTTATACAAATTGAAATGATTATTTTTGTTGGTCAGATTTTTTCATAGATCTAATTTAAAAACAATGATTTGATTTCAGAAAAAAATATGTTCTTCGCTTGACGTGTTTTCTCGCTACGATACGCGTGAGACTTGCACAGTCTATTGGTGGATACATGCGCTATAGGCCTCTAAGTCTCCATAAATAGTATTATTACAAACTGATGCACTCGTAACCTTCAAAGAGAAACGGTTGCCATGGTTTTATAACGAAGTTCCACTCGTCGCCGATACCCGTCTTTGCCTATAGCCTCTGCACCTCATCACCAAAAACCGTAAACAAGCACGATTAAAGAGACAATGTCTTGGATTGGGCGCTTTATGTCATAAAAGCGTTTGTTGTGAAAATGAATGGTTGGAAAGATTTTTTGAAAGTTGAAAATAATGATTCACCCAAAATATCCCTCGAAATTCTTTGTTTTTTCCTTTTACTTCGTGAACTAACCCGCCCGTAATTTTGTAGAGTCAAAATTTGGTTTGACAAAAAGCGATCGTGTTATTTTTTGTGAATCATTGTTCTACTTTCAAACATGTGCCAACCATATTCATTTCATAACAAACGCTTTTAAAGCCCAAAGCGCACAATCTGAATGCAACGTCACGCTTTCGGTACTGTATGTCAACCTCGTCCCCAAGGTGTGTCGAGCAGTACGAGGTTGACCGCTCTCTCACCCTGGTATTGGATCATTTGCATATCCCAAAATTTTTGGATACGTATGCAAATTAGAATAGTCTGGCTGTGTACATGGTGCACATGTAGTACTGAATGAGTACAACTTAACATGTTTACGTTAGACTAGTGTACACCAGTCGTTGTCCAATCAGGGTCCCAGTAAGGAGTTTCCCTCCCAGGGTTTACTATTGTAAACATGGTTGGAAATAAAGTAAACCATGGGGACGAGGTTGCCTATAAGTAAGCTTGAGGCCGTTATGAGAGTGAGATGAGTAGTTCGTAGCTTGCCCGATACCTGGAGCAGGAGAGAGAAAGCTATATATATATATATGCTGACACTTCATCTCTAATATCTGCTGAATTCTGTACGGTGTTCCTGCCCTTCAAAAAGAAAGGAACCGAGCAAAAGCTTCAACCAACATGGCTGAGCCTATCCTCCTTCTACGTATCATCAAAACTATTGTAGGGTTGCTTGGGATGATCGGGAACGGCATCGTTTGCGTCGTCATCTACAAGAACAGTTTTATGCACACCCTGACCAACGCATTCATCTGCAACCAGGCGGTCCTAGACTGCCTGGGCTCACTGATGCTCATTCTCAGCAGTAACATCGTGGTGGTTGACCCTCTCCCGGACACCACTTGGTATCACTTCGTCTGCCACATCTGGCTATCCAATCTGTTCCTCTGGGCTTTCTTCACCTCATCCACTGTGAACCTGCTGTCGTTGACGTGTGAAAGGTACATTGCCATCGTCTACCCCTTTCGCTACCACAGCCTGTACACGACCCATTTTGTGAAGGCCACCATGGTGATCATTTGGTTGTCCGGTCTCATTCTGGACGGGGCGTACACGGCGGCGGTTAACACCTATCTAGACGGTAAGTGTTTTTACAACTCCTCGGTTGCGTCCCGCACAGCCGGTATAGTCTTCATCCTGGTGAAGTTCTGCGTGCCCGCTGTCTTCATGCTGTTTGTCTACATGCATATCACCGTGGAGCTCAAGCGAAGCGCCGGGCGAGTTGGCGTTGCCGCCGTGCCCACCATTGCGTCCGGCACCAACACGGCTCACAGCGAGAACCAGGAGCAATCTCTTCTCCGTGCCCGCCGAAACACCTTCAAGACGCTCTTCATAGTCTTCATCACCTTTCTGGTCTGTTGGACTCCGAACCAGGTCATCTTCTTCATGTTCAACTTCGGCTGGAATTTGGATTTCAACGGAGCCGTCTACATTATTTCCGTTTCCCTGGTAGCTTTCAACTCGTGCGCGAATCCTTTCATCTATGCCTTCAAGTACAAGCAGTTCAGGCGGGGATTCCTGATAATGATTGGCGTGTCAGGACGGGCAGATCAGCATCCCTCAACGTCCGTTATTAGGACGCACACTGAACCAGCCGAACCATAAAGAACAAAACCTGAAAACCCTATGGGGGTTTCTGTGCAAATCTTCAGTCCTGCAGTAAATCTTTTGATAAACAAATGTGTTTCTATTTACACTAGAGTAAGTAGAATTTGTAAACTTTGCACGGTGAGGGAATGCAATCTAGTGAGGTTTGCGGAGATACCACAAAACTCTCTATGATGTGAATTGTTGTGGTTCTGAAGACGATCAGAACATACTGTTCGAAACGTCGAGTTGTTCAACCACCGGTTCTTTTCAGAACAACCGCAATTCATATAGAGAGAGTTTGTGTACATAATTCTCCGCAAACTTCACTATCATGAGAGTGAAAATACATTACCACAACAATCGTAATTCTTACAGATTTTCCACGTTACACCTAATTATTTGCTTGTTGACGTAAAATTAACGATTCAACTCATTCACAACTTGAGTTCTTTATCAGCAAACAAATTGATCAAAAAAGAGAAAAAAAATCATCACCAAAACAACTCACTAACACAACTCATTTGAAAGACCAAATAATAACAATATATCGTAAACCTTAACATTTTTCCTCATTCAAATTTAATTTAAAAAGAAGCTCATTCTTAAAAATTCCAAATTGTTTTGTTTAGATTTAGTATTGTCTATAATTAGCACTTAGTTTTGGATTGGTGTCGCGCCATACAAGACACGTGTATATTTATTTAAGAACAAATGACAAATTGCACCACATTGTAACTTTTGCCGCCATTGAACTTTTATGATACCGATGGGGTAAAGGAGGGGCGGATCTCGAACCTTTAGAAGCTTATATGTATATATATTTATTGTGAGTATTGAAAAGTACTTTCTTGTCGATTGCTTGTAGTTTGTTTTCTTGATGTGAAAGAAACTTTTTTTTTTTGTAAAAGTAATAAAGTATATCACACAGTATTATAACAGTCTTTGTCTTCATCAAATCTATGATTTAATAACTCGTCGTGGGTGATAACTTTCAAATATATGGGCCATCTTCAGTTTTTAGTTTGTTCTCTGCGAAACAATTCCTTTTGTATTCCTTTTGGTGTTAAAAGTTTAATATTAAAGGCACTAAACACGTTTGGTAATGGTCAAAGACCAGTGTTCTCAACATATGCATAAAATAACAAGTCTGTGAAAATTTGGGCTCATTTGGTCATCGAAGTTGCAAGAAAATGATGAAAGAAAAAACACCCTTGTTGTACAAATGTGTGTGCTTTCAGAGAGGAATAACAACTTCTTGCAAGAAGTTTTTATTATTTTAGTGCGAAATTACCTCTTTCTCAAAAACTACGTTACTTCAGAGGGAGTCGTTTCTCACAATGTTTTATACTATCGACAGCTCTCCGTTGCTCGTTACCAAGTCAGTTTTATGTTAATATATATTTTGAGTAATTACCAAACGTGTACGGTGCCTTTAAAGGGAGGGTATACCTTTGGTAATTACTCCAAAAAATAATGACCACTAAAACTTGCTTGTAAGAAACACTACAACTGTTGATAACACATTTTTAGAAACGATTCCCTTCTAAGGAATTTGGTTTTAGAGAATGAGTTTCAGTACTGTATGCAGACTGCATTGATCTATTTATATAACATGATGTCATTATTTCTCTTGAGATCTCGGGACACGAGAGCTCGGTTATTAACTTTTTATACGTGAATAGAACCTGAGTATGGACGTAAACTTATACTTGTTTCCCTTGTCATTTATTTGATATTACAACGACATACGAATACAACATATTCAAAACAATTTCAGATTGTATAATCCAGTTACGGATTATTCTTCCTGCGTGGACACAAACCGCTCCAGATTTTCGGTGATATCTAAAAAAGAAACCACTACCACATTTTTGAAATGAAATTTTCACAGGTGTATTGCATATCTACATTTATATAGGATTAAAACAATCGGACCGTTCAAAAAAACAGAGGTATACTTTGCGTTTAACGTGTACAATATGCGTGGCTTGTTTACGCTTTTCACCAACTTGTGCGGTCATCCAGTTGATTTCCCACCGGGTAACAAAATGATGGTTTTTTTTTGCGCCGAGTTAAAATTATAGAGTGTGGTACACTGTACTTTAAATTTCTCCAGTGAATTAGATTAGAGACATAGTTAAAGGCAGGGAATAGTTTTGGTAATTGTCAAAGACCAGTATCTTCACTTGGTTTATTCCAAAATAATGCATAGAATAAACCTGTGAAAAATTGGGCTTATTTGGTCATCGAAGTTGCAAGAAAATAATTAATAAAAAAACACACCATTGTAACATAAAATTGTGTGCTTTCAGATGCCCGAGAAAGGCTTCATGCCTGTTAGAAGCCTTTCTCATTAGATTCAAATGTTTGGGTGAAAAATTACCTCTTTCTCTTAAACTAAATTACTTCAAAGGGTTCGTTTCTATCAACAGCAGCATCAGCAGCAGCAGCAGCAGCAGCAGCAGCAGCAGCAGGTTTAAACAATACTTCGTAAGCTTTTTCAAATTAATGTCACATATTAAACTCATACTTTGTTAATGTGCTGAATGCATCGATCAAGTAATATAATGAAACTAAACTCTCCAGCTTCGTGTAATAATGGTTAGAAATTTACTGATAAATAGACATCAGTTCGACAGAAAAAGAAATCGTAAAGGATACGTACATGTACAGACTTCACGAGGAAGAAGCGGTTTTTTTTATTTTTTTTATTTTATTTTTGAAGATTCGACCCTCGATCCAGTGAGTTTATCCTCGAAAAATAATGTTAAATAAATTTCCCGCGGGTACCACGAAAATGTAACAAAGCATAATAACCTATGTGACGGCTCGCTCCCAACAAGATTGCCAACCGCGCCGATGTACGCGAATAAAAGAGTTAATTGAAATGACATAATAGATTAGAAATGACTTAATTTGGTCAATACACAAGTTTAACAAAACTGGGTCTTTTGATAAGAAATTGATTATATAGGGATTTATTAAATATTTTATAAATATATATTTTTTAATGAGAAATCGCCTAACATCGCAGGGCCGGCCGGCCACTTCAAGGTGAGGGCTACACTTATCTGATATGGGCTGTTGACCCAAATCAACTGTCACCAGGGGCTGGGGCTGAAACAGGGGTAACCCCTTCACAGTCTGTAAGGATGTGTAGGTATGGGTATCATCCACGAGCCTGGCTGGTAGAATGCACTACCTTCCCAATGGAATGGCCAATAAAAAATCCCACATATATATTTACTATAACACTATGAGAAACCCCACCCTGTTTAGCCCTAAGTCCCACCCCGACTTAACAGACCCTGAATAAAACACCCATTCTTTAGCTATGCTCTTGAAACAACCTCCCGCTGAAGTGCGCCTACCAGGCCAAATAATATTAATAATAGTATTCGTCTCATTAAGCTGGAATCGATTCTTCTGAATTATTTTGACCTCATATATCTTCGCAAAAACTTTCATAGATCCTTCGAGTCTATCTTATTTTCATAGCATGATATTTGGGCCTTGAACAAAAAAGTAGGACAATTGAATTGAGTACAAGGGCTGACCTACATAGGGTTTATAATAAAATTTTCAGGCTATTATTAAAAATTGTGCTAATTTTTCTAAGGAAAAAACCCATACAAAGTCGGAAATATGATTAAAGTAGGAAGAATATCATGCCTGGATTTAAGTGTATCAAGAAATGCATGCAACAAAACTGATTGAGCCTCGGCCAATACACTCTGCAACGTACGTGAAATCCTACACTATACAAACTTAAAATTCAACACTTTAAAGAGTGCAGTGAGTGAAAACTCTTTGTAAAGTTAAATTCATCTGATTAAAGAGATTGTATACGTTTGGTAATTGGAACCAACTGTTTGTTTCAATCCTATATATAGTTTAAGATATATACCATAAGACCAACCTGTGAAAATTTAATTTCAAAAGGTGATATTTGTTTTTAAGATATCGTCGAAAATCTTGAGCGATTTGTCCACGCAGGAAGAATAATCTGCAATTGGAATACAGAGTCTGAGAAACGTTACTGTCAGTAACGCTTCTCAGATTCAAATTTGTTGGGAAAAAAGTGATATTTTTTCCATAACCGCAGTCCTTCTATAAGTGAATAGTTTCTCAAAGTGCATTATACTATTCAAAGCTGCTGTACTTCTTACCAAGTAAGTTTTTAATGCCATTAATTTTCAGAGTCATTACCAAACGCAGACCCTATAAAAAGGAGTAACAACATTATAGTATGTAAGATTTGACTTTGACTATGTTAATTCAACTTTTTCATAGTGTTAAATCTAACATTTTATAGAGTTGTCACTGACCGCACTCTTTAAAATGTGAATTAAACACTAGGCCTATATTTTTAAGAATGTACAGAATGGGCTTGGATGGCGTCGTTTCACAGAGACTCTCGGTTTATCTCTACAGCGTCCTCGAGGTTTTAAAGAGGGGCTTCAACGGCCAGCTCATTTTCCAATAAATAAAGTCCTTAAAGGCATCTTACACGTTTGGTAACTACTCAAAATATATATTAGCATAAAAACTGACTTGGTAACAAGCAACAGAGATCTGTTGATAGTATAAAATAACGTGAGAAACGACTCCCTCTGAAGTAACGTAGTTTTTGAGAAAGAGGTAATTTCGCACTAAAATAATAAAAACTTCTTGCAAGAAGTTTTATTCCTCTCTGAAAGCACACACATTTGTACAACAAGGGTGTTTTTCTTTCATCATTTTCTTGCAACTTCGATGACCAAATGAGCCCAAATTTTCACAGGCTTGTTATTTTATGCATGTGTTGGGATACACCAAATGAGAACACTGGTCTTTGACAATTACCAAACGTGTACGATGCCTTTAATATGAAACGGTTTAAAATTCCATCGTATTCAAGTGCGAATTTTCCCAAAAATCCTAAACCATCAAATGACGTCACACTTCAAATATGGGTCTGTACATATTTTCTGTAGAGGAATTTTAGTTCATTCCTGGTTTTGTTGAATGATATCCAATAAAAGTACACTGCATTTGACCTTTTGACTAAAGCAAGAAATCCTCTTTGGAATGTACAGACCCGATTGTGGTTGATATTGTGAGTATTGAAGTGTATTTTCTTGTCGATTATTTTAAAGTGGTTTTTCTAGTCGTGTGGAAGACACTGCTTTTATTGTTGTGCAAAAGTAATAAAGTGTATTTCACCGTGATATTATTGCCTTTGGCCATAGTCTCAAATCCACGATTAAGAAACCGCCGTCGCGAGTGATTGAATTTAAATCTAAAGGCCATTTTGGGGGGTTTAAAGGTATTGTACACTTTTGGTAACAGCTCCAAATCAGTGTCCACATTTTGTGTGATTCAACATATGCATGAACAAACAAACCTGTGAAAGTTTGAGCTCAATTGGTCATCGAAGTCACGAGAAAATAGTGAAAAGAGACCTTATGTGTTTTCTGTTTTTCAAATTATCGCGCGTGATAAAAGCTATATTGTTTTACTCATTTCTCAGAAGCGATAGCATTTTAGGCAGAAATATTTTAAGGAACCCTTTCTACCATTACTTACTTTAAATCATGTAAGTTATGTGTGAATCTGTGAACATTGTGTTTTTCGATCTTACCAATAGTGTACGGGGCCTTTAAAGTTTTGTCTTTATTGCGAAAACTGACAGTGCCTTTTGGATTCCAATGATGTTAAAGTTTAATATGTCGGTCCATTTTCTGACTTTGCTTTTAAACTGATTTATAGTACCGTGACTACAATACCCAACATGTCTCCATGTCGCCCATGCATCATTTCTACATGCATCGCACACGGGCCCGGCCGCAAGACTTTTTTTTTCCTATACGAACTTTTTGTCCCCATACGGGAAATTAACATGGGCTGGAGGAGGAGGATTCAAAAGAGGTTGCTTTCAAAAGAAGTTTGTACACAGTTCGCCGTATGGGGGACAAACGGTTCGTAGGAAAAAAATCTCGCGGCCCGGCCGCAACCAGTCCAATTCAGCACAGTGTATAATGGCCAAGTCACACAGGGTAAATTGCTTTTAGAAAAAACAATCTGTTGTTTTTAACACAACAATGGTGAATTGGGTTTATAGCCAACATCAGTCAATTCGGGGGTTAAAACCCTCAAACGCTTAAATACATAGTCAGCACGTGCTGACAAACCACATCGTACCCTTGGTCAGCTCATATTTATGCCATGATATCCCAAGCTGGACAATGCCACACGTCCTAGAGGGGGTTTCAGTCAACAGAAGTCAGTGATCTGGCTAGTAGTCTGTCAGCTTAAAGAGTCCATATGCATTTTTGTATACAATCTTTGAAACTTTCAGAATCATCTATCTACACATCAACAAATCCAAATCCACTTGATGCCTAATTTTCCTATCACCCCTAGGGCGGCCATTTTGAAAATCAAAATGGCCGCTATTTTGGGCATATTTAGCACATGTTTTGTGCATATGAGCACATTAAATATGATTGAATTGACAAAGATCTTTTTTTTCCAAACTTGTATTAAGTATTATTCCATTTTTAATACTTCCAGTACTTTGATGTATTTCAGCGGCCATTTTGAACCGCCATTGGTGGTAATTCATGTACACGTATCACGTATTTAATATACATTTTTGTTTAAATGTTTCACTTTTTAATTTGTTTGCTAAGCACAGTTGGCCAAATTAACAATGACAGTTGGTGTTAACATTTCTGGAAAAATACCGAGATGAGATGCTTTGAAGGTCATGTGGCCGCCATTCGTGGTAATACATACATACTCGTATTAAATATTATACGTTTTCGTCTCAATTGTTTACTTTTAATTTTTTGTTAAGCACAGTTAGCCTATTACCCACTGATCATCTCTATTTAACAATGACAGTTGGTGTTAACATTTCTGGAAAAATACCGAGATGAGATTGCATCTCATTTTGAAATTCAAAATGGCCGCCATTTATGGTAATACATGTACACGATTATATACATTTTCGTATAAATGTTTTACTTTTTTTTATATTTTTTTTTAATTTTTTTTTTTAGCACAGTTACCATATTAGCCACTGATCATCTCTAGTGACTTATTTAACAAATGACAGTTGGTGTTAATATTTCTGGAAAAATACAGGAAAAATCCAAATACAAATGCCTTGAATAACCTATCTGACTTCAATAAACAGTGGCCTATGTACCTTTAAAGAGGAAGGGAAATGTCAAATTCATTTTTGTGATGTACTCTTTTTCCAATAAAGAGAGTCTTCACGTGAGTCGAGAAAAAATTACTAGTCTCTAACATCACGTTAAAATGGTGCTAATTGCCATTGCTTTCAATACCCTTCCAGTGCAAAATTTGTCGACATCCAAAACATCCGATGAAATCAGTCTGAGAAAAATGGGTCTGTACATTTTTGTACGGGATGTTTTGGTTAATTACTGACGTTTTCGGAGCAAAATTTGAAACATGACATCATTGCATTTCAACAACTAATGGGTCTTTACATTCCCAGGAGGAATATTTCGTCAGACAAAATGTCAAATTCTGGGCCGTTTTGAATGAATATCATTGAAAGTCAGGATCGGAATGAACAAAAACATTCTTGTACAAAAATGTACAGACCCATTTTCTCAAATGATGCCATCGGAAGTTTTGGATGTTGACAAATTTTGCCCCGTAAGGTTATCAAGGGACCCTGTAAATGATCATAACTTTTCATGTACATTGGAAACAATTCGCCTAATTATTTTATAATACTTGAAGATAATATTTATATCAGCTCTTATGTCTCGCTAATCTGTAGCTAAGTCTAGTTCTTCACGGCCTGCTTGTTTAGAATGTAACACGCCTGGTAAGTTTCCCCTATGTTGCGATATGACAATATTTGGTACATTCTCTGAGATCTAAGCTATTATATGCTCTGCGTGTTATGGTTGTATTGATGCCATGTTTTTTCTTTTATCTCCTTATACAAATTTTCTGCCTGAATTGTGGTTATGTAGTCTCCAGAACATCTTGACACTTAATGCACAGACTGAAATATGTTGGTTTTATTTTAGCAGGGGGCTGATCTGTGCTCATGATGTTGAATATAGTGAGCCCAATTCTTATCTTGTTTCACAATTTGTTGTACTTGTGTTTGTGTACTAAGAACAAGATTTTTCAAAAGAAAAAATCACGAAACTGCCGCCCTAAAAACACAACGATATGCTTTGGGGCTGTTGTGTTAGCATGGTTAGTGTTAATATGAAAACTGCAGTTGAGTTAGGCTTGATCTTAGCAATGTAAATACTCAAGGACTGTCAATAAAAGTGATAGACAGTTTGTAGTATTATTTATACGTCACATTTTAGTTGAGATTTGAATAACGTAGTGCCCCCCAAAAATGACAAAAATTATCGACACAACAATAATACGGACCTAATATCAGTCGTGTACCCTGTCTCACACTGAACAGAATAATTAATAAATACCATAGGGCGCCAGACTAATTTCACCACGTTAACGAGTGTGAAATAGCTGTCAAACTCAAACCACGGAGGAAGACAGAAAAGTGATATTCCTGAAGGTGTTTGTGGCTACTTTCTTTTCTGTGTTATATATCTGGTAACATTACTGCATTTCTTATTACTCACAAGATTATTTTGGCAAAAACAGCAGACTGAAGGGACTAGTTTCGATAGTGAAATCCTGCCGTAAGTTCAAGACGTCGTCAGGTGCACGCAGTCAATGTTTTGGTGACTTTCGGATACCTTTGCATGCGTATACGTCGTGGTATTCCGTTTGAGAAACCCGCCCAATACAGAATCATATTACACGGCAGTAATTGGACGGATTCCGAATAATGCAAGGATCGTCATTTGGGCGCAAATTGTAAAATCACATATCGTATAGTTTAGTCGTCTGGATTTTAGCTCGGAAAAAGCCTTCAAAAACATCTTTCCGGGCATAGGAAAAATGG